>CM077202.1:29055823-30389573 GCA_039654625.1 Rhinogobio ventralis | reverse complement strand
AGCGCTCTGTAGAGAAATTTGTCAGTTTAGGGCTACTGTAGAAACATGACGGTGCAAAATGGCAATTTCACTGTAAGGGGACCCGCAGTATATGTAGATAGAAATGGCTCTTTCTAAGGTAATAAAAACATAACGGTTCATTACGTAAGGTCTTTATACACCACTGAAAACAGTTATGTATATTATATTGCATTTCTGTCATTAGATCCTCATAAATACTACACACTGCACCTTTAAGTAAAAGTTTTTGACACTTTTTTTATCATCTTCGACAGTTTTCCATCAAAACTATGAAATAACACAAATGGAGGTCTGGGGATTAAAGACATCTATACATAGGCTTATTTAACAAAACTAGTTCAAGCATAAACATTTAGATCAAAGGAACTTTAGGGTTATGAGAAACCTCCCAAACTTTTGACTCTGTTGGTTTAATATGGACTAAACATTGTTTGGTGTTGTAGGTTGGAGCTGCGCTCAGACCTGCCTTCCATGTGGATGCCCTTCCAAATGTGACTGCCAAAGCCTGCCAGGTGTGCTGTTTAAAGAACTTCAGCATCATTATCTATAATGAAGCTCTCTTTTTCTGTTTTTCTTTGCTTTTACTGGTACACTTGTTGATTCAAATGCCATGTAACACATTGTTTAAAGTCTTAAGTAAAGAATGTTGTCATTGTCAAATCAAGCATCCCAAGTATGTTGATTTTGTAGTGTCAAAAGTTCGCAAAATAATCTTTCACACTGTTTTTAACCTCTTTTCGAGTTCACATTGGTTCGCTTGACCTAATTTCCCAGAGTCTGGCGGTTCACTGCTGTTGCTGAAAGCTGCTCCAGAAGTGTTGAGTTCTGACATGAACCTTTGTTGCTGTTCAGGTTTGCAGTGCATGGATCGCCAGTGGGGTCATCAGCGACCTGCGTGACCTGAGAAGGGTACATCAGCTTCTGGCTTCCTCTCTCGCCAAAGTTCAGGTGGGGAGAGACGTTCCCAGTCAGCTCTATAACGAGAGCACCTTCACCATGGAGACACTGGCCGTGCTCAAAGCCTGGGCGGAGGTACTGAACACAATCTTAACAACTAATAAAGCAGTTGCACCTCTACGTCTAGCTCTAGGGACTCCAGGGATGGGGCGGTATGACGGTACATAAAGAGAGATTCTGCTACACTTTTTATTACTTGGTGTATCTGTAATTTTAAAAAGCAGAAAACTATAATCCAGGGGTGCAAACTTGTCACCTTCGATCAAAAATAGGTCATTATTGTGATTCGTCTAGATCTGACATCGACAGACTCGCGCCTTCTGAAGTGACACATTCAGGCTGCTGTGCTGCGTGGTCACGAAACCTTTTCAGTTGCATGCATTTGTAAGCATTGCGGTGTAAAAACAAGCAATCTTAAGCCTTCAGTTAATAGCAGTCAGCAGCGAAAGACAACTAATTTCTCCATTTGCACAAGAGACTGTTTCTGACCGCTGTTTGAGAGACGCAGACACATCCGCTTCTCACAGAGCGTGTGAGTTTTGGCGCTTTATTGGCCAATATGTGTGTGTCAAAATGTCCATCTTTGCAAGTATCCTCGTAAACACGTTTATTTTCATTTAAGACATAAATGACTAAGTAAACTGAGAAAGAAAGTGCAAGTTACAGACAGTATAATGGACCCAGAGCCATAATGAAACCCGTGCAGCGCTTAAAGCGACAGCTGTCTCATTTTCCTGCTGTCTGTCATTCATATTATTCAAACAACAAAAGAGAGAAAATCTCTTACTGCTCTTGACTAATCCACTTTTCTAGCTTTAATCAGAGTAAATATATATTTCATTTACACAATGTTTTTATACCGTTTTTGTATAAAAACACTGCATAGTCATTACAAAGGTCTCGTGTTTTTGTCACCTTTTTAACCCCTGATGTTTTTGTACCCCTGATAATCTAATCTAACCTGTATCTGAGTAAATCTATGTGTCTCTAAGGTGTATATCACAGCAGTGCAGGGCTCCAGGCAGAGGGAGAGTCCGGGCAGCCATCTTCAGCAGCAGAGTGAGGAGGATGGGACTGCAGGTCCAGCAGGGGCTGGTTTGCTCAAACTGGTTCAGACTGATTTGGCGACCTTGAGCCGCCTGTGGCTGGCTGCCCTTCAGGACCATGCCCTGCTCACCCTTCCACCACAATACTTCAGTCAACTCCCCTCCACAGGTCACTACTCATGCTTTGATTCTCAATTACTCACCTACCTGATGGAAAATAAGCAGATCTAGTAATTTACTTAAGTGTCCAAAATTACGTGCCTCTAGTGGAACCAATAAATAATGACTACGTGAAAACAGATTTCCCAAACACTCACCCTGTCAGCCATTGAGTAGCCAAGCAGGTAGTCCTGTCCTAAACTTACACCAATGTTGCTGTGTTGGTCACTCAAACATTATTTAAAGTACCTCTTTGTTTTAGCATTGAAAAAAAATGTTTCCTGTCACAATTACTTGTTTACAAAAACAAATTCCACAGTGCGTACACTACTGTTCAAACGTTTGGAGTTTGTAATTTTTTTCAAAAGTCCCTTATGTTCACCTAGGCTGCTTTTATTTGATCAAAAAGTAAAAACATTAATATTGTGAAATATTCTTAGAATTTAAAAGAACTGTTTTCTATTTCATGTTTTCTAATTATATTTTAAAATGTAATCAATTCCTGTGATGGCAAAGATGAATTTTCATCAGCCATTACTCCAGTCTTCAGTGTCTCACAATTCATTTCTGTTATTATCTTGTTTACAGCTACTGTATGTGACTTCCAACATGCATCTTTTTTGTCAGGTGGCTCGTTTTACACTGCAGAGACGGTGGAACAGGTCCGTCCACATTATTACAGTGCCTGGGCTACCATTCTCCACGCTACTGCACTCTGGCTCAACAGCACCGGATTCATCATGCTGGATGAGGGGCCTGCCAACCTTTCCAGGCCAGTCACACCTACCTCCATGGGCCAGTCCACCTCTATGAGCACTGTCAAATCTCCAGAGGACGTCAACACTGACCGCCTCCACCTCATCTTAGGTACAGAGCTAAATTAATATTTCCTGTTTCATTAAGTGGATGTAGTTCTGTGTTTATAGGGCATCCATTGTTAGATTATAGTCATTCTGAGCATTGAATTTTGTTCTAGTCATTCGACGTGCTGATTACGAGGACCATGCTTGCGATATTTTAGGATTTCACTTGATTCTGAAAGATTTAACATGTATATTTTTAGTCTTGTTTAATGTTGTTCCATTTACTGAAATCTTCCCTTTAGGAATCAGTGTGGAGTTTTTGTGCTCTCCTCACACTGGAGAACAATTGGAAACCATCAATTCATGTCTTCAGGCTCTGCAGGCCTTATTGGAGGTGCTTTGGCCCCGTTCCAAAGTGGGCAATGATCAGGTATTCTACAATTAAATATATATTAGTAGTGTAACGGTCCACAATCAGCTACAAAACTGAAAAGTCTTGTGTTATACGAGTACAAAATAAGCAGAATAATGAAAGAAAAAAAACTTCCTGTAGTCTTATTCTGCCTAGCTCCGGTGATTGGCACATCTGGATGGTGTCGTCTGCCAACTACCCCCCTCATTATAACAGCGGAAACAACTTAAAATATTCTGTATTTTATGGTCATACATTCAAAAGGATCTATTTTTATTTTTGTGCACTCACAATAAAAACAAAACATTGTGCTTTTGTAAAATAAAGAAAACTGCCACTTTTTGCCATCCCAGTTTCTTTACCATGAAGTTAAAGTTAGTATAGGCTACTAACAAGCTCTTGCGTGTGTGCCATCTGAACTCTTGTTTTGGGTTGGTGTGTAGATCGTCTCTTCTTCTTCTTCCAGATTTTGAAATAGTTGTCCTATCCTAACAAACCATACATCAATGGAAAGTGTATTTATTCAGCTTTCAGATGATGTATAAATCTCAATTAAAAAACATTTACCCATATGACTGGTTTTGTGGTCCAGGTTCACACATATATATATATCTATATCAACACTTATTTTCAAGAAGGACAATAAAGACGTTAACAATGTTGCAAGAAGTTTATATTTCAAATAAATGCTTTATCTATTCATTAAAGAACCCTAAAAAATGTATCACGGATCATGCAGTGTCACATGAAGGATCATTTGACACTGAAGACTGAAGTAATGACGGCTGAAAATGCAGCTTTTCCATCACAGGAATAGATTGCTTTTTAAAATGTCATAATATTACTGTTTTTACTTTTATTTTATATGAATGCAACCTTGGCAAGCAAAGTGTATGTTTTTCCATTTTGCACTATATGAGACAAAGAATGCACTTGTTTTTCCCACAATTGTTACTTTGTGTTTAGTTATTTTTCCTATAGTATTGCTTCAGTACTTCATCTCCTTGTATCAGTATATTTATTTATATAATTCCATATCAATTAACGAAGAAGGAGTTTGCATATTTGCCTAAATAAGCTGGGCTGGCATTTCTCAGTCTGGTCAGAGACATTTCTTTGAGATAGATCACTGGACTGAAGTGAATTGCACTATTTTATGATATTGCAAAAAAAGTTGCTGCCTTAAATTTAGTACAATCAACTTGGATGGTTAAATTATTTCAACTTAAATTACATTAAACTGACTTTCACAAATGAGTTGAATCTTGTATAACTTATAAAAAATGTATAAACTTATTTTGATGAGTTAAGAAATGTAAAAACATATGTTGTGATCACTTATTGATCATATAATTTTTTACAGTTTGTGATTGTGTTACAGTGTGTTACATTGGGATTTGTGGTTTGGTCTTTCCGTGTAGTTCATGTCTGGTATATTTTTGTCTTTTGTTGTTTGTCAATCTGTGCCCTGACGAGTCTATGGTGTTCTCTCTATAGGCTTTGAGTGTGGAGCTGCTCAGCGTTCTGCATAGGCTCATAGTCACTCGGGAATCTCCCAGCATTCAGCTGGCTGTGCTGGAACTGGTGCGCCAGATCGTTTGTGCTGCTCAGGAGCATGTCAAAGAGAAACGCCACAGTGCGGAGGGTGAGTCTAAAACAAACAAAAAAGTCTGTAGTGCGTAAATAACCCTCTGAATTCATCTTTCTTTACTGCTTTTGTTCAGTCGATGATGGTGCAGCAGAGAAGGAAACTGTTCCTGAGTTTGGTGAGGGGCGGGACACTGGCGGCCTGGTGCCGGGACAGTCTCTTGTGTTTGGAGCACTAGAGCTGTGTCTCTGCACACTTGTGCGGAAGCTTCCCCAGCTCAGCCCTAAGCTAGCTGGCAGCCCCACGGGGCGGGTAGGACAGACCTGCTCTCTCAGCAACACGGACTGTAGACTCGTCACATCTGCTCTGGCCATCCTCTCAGAACTGCCCTCCATCTGTTCACCACAGGGTAAGAGATCCAGGGAATTACTGCGGCCATAAGAGCTTTCAGATTATGAGAAAAACATCCTCCTGCCCACTTCATTTCGGTCTACTTTTTATTTTGTTTATTCATTTTAGGATTTCATTTATTTATTTTTTTTGCTCCATTAAAAGGTCACAAAAAACGATATACTAATTTTTTTAAGTCACCATCATTTTTTTTTCTCCATTTAAACATTTGGACGTGCTTTTAAAATGAATTATGTCAAGCTAGTTCCACAGAAATTCGTAAATGATAAAAAAATCTGACATTAGGTTTTCTTCCCTCTGCAGGCAGTGTGTCAGTGCTGCCCACAGTGCTCTATCTGCTGCTAGGGGTGTTGAGAGAGGCGGTGAAGGGCTCTGTTGGTGCTGAGAATGGACAGCTGGTACCAGGCATCCTACAGGCCTTGCGCACTGTTCTCACCTCTCCCATGAGCAGAGCTGAGAAGAGTCGTGGGGCCTGGACTGAACTGCTGCAAAGTGCACTGCACACACTCTTGGAGTCTTGGAGTACAGGTAATTCTCTCTCTCTCATCCACCACACCCTGTCACTGTATGTTTTAAGCATCTGAGAAATAATTTGAAAAACATTCTTAGATTTTCATGGATTGTTTTGGACAGATAAAACAGAGCCTGGAGTAGATGAGGTTACCATGTTGACATCCCTCACCATCTTCCTGCTGTACGCCAGTACTGAGGTGACCACTGTGGAGCCACTGCAGACACGTTGCATCCAGACATTCAGAGCCAGTCTGGAGTCTAAGGACCCCATGGTGAGTGAAAAGGGCTGATTAGAAAGTATAGTTCAGTAGGTCAGTATAAAACTAAACATAAACCTGTGGGGTTTTTTTGTTTTTTTTTGGAAGGGTTGAATACTTTTACTGACCAAGGATGCATTAAATTGATCAGAAGTGACAGTAAAGACTTTTAGATTGTTACAAAATATTTCTGTTTTAAATGCTGTTCTTTTGAACTTTCTATTCATTTTTCCACAAGGTTTCAAAAGGTTTCTACAAAAATGTTAAGCAGTAATCAGTGGACAATGTCTGTTTTCAACATTGATGATGATAATAATAAGAAATGTTTTAATATAGTAAATGTGACCCTGGACCACAAAACCAGTCATGAGATGTGAATAAATAAGCTTTCCATTGATGTATGGTTTGTTAGGATAGGACAACACTTGGCCAAAATACAACTATTTGAAAATCTGGAATCTGAGGGTGCAAAAAAAATTTAAATATTGAAAAAAACCGCCTTAAAAGTTGTCCAAATGAAGTCCTTAGTAATGCATATTACTACTAATAATAAATGTTTGATATATTTACAGTAGGAAATGTATCTTCATGGATGAAGATCTTTATTTAATATCCTAATGATTTTTGGCAAAAAGAAAAATATTAGAATTAGAATCACATATTAGAATGATTTCTGAAGGAGTATGTGACTGACTGGAGTAATGACTGCTGAAAATTCAGCTTTGAAATCACACAAATAAAGTACATTTAAATTGATTTAAATTGTAATCATATTTTACAATATTACTGTTTTTACTGTATTTTTAAATGTATTTTCAATAAAAGCAGCCTTGGTGAGCAGAAGAGACTTGGTCTTTTTTTTTTTTTTTTTTTTTTTTTTTTAATCTTACTAACCCCAAAGTTTACATCTGGCTGAGGAGCTTTGCTACAATTTGTGTAGAATTCCCATAGGGGCAAAAAACACTATTTAATTACCTTCTCTTCTATGTCTAATTTCTACTTTAGGTACTGAGCAGGAATTATCAGTTGCTAGTATCTTTATTTCAAGGCCCAGAGCCGATAGCCAGGCCATTTATTCTGGCTTTGGGTGGCTGTCTGGTGTCTCAGCTGGAGGAAGTTGAAAAGAGTCGTCCTCCTGGTCCAGCAGAGCTACAGGTCGTACAAGACGCAATCCGAGCCCTGGAAGCACTAGTGTTTGCTGCTGACGAAACTAACCGTAAGTGAAATTTTTTTTTATGAACTTTCGGTCTCAAACAGTAAGTTATGATATCATCAACAAACAATGAGAATTCATTGGCTGTAAATTTAGGATTACCGCTGTTATTAGGATTACAAGATAATCAAGTCAGTATTTGTTTTATTTATGCAGGTCCACAGCTGGTGGCTGTGCTGTTGCCCATCCTCATTTCTCTTCTGCTAGATGAAAATGCGTTGGCATCCGCACCGGCGGCCTCTCGCTCACTGCACGAGTCCGCCTTAAGAGACCTCATGCGCATTGGCCCTCAGAACTCGGCTGTCTTCAAAGCGCTGATGGCCTCTGCCCCACACATGAAAGCCAGGCTCGAAGCAGCCGTCAAGGGCAACCAGGAGAGCGTGAACACTAAGGCACAAGCACCTCGGGTCATTAGCAAAAACACGCCCAGCATTCAACTCAAGATCAATTTCCTGTGAATCCTCCTTAATGGTTATGATTATGACTGTATTATGATTTGAATGACTGAGTGAATCTTGAGGTTCTGTTTTAATCGATAGTGTTTTTAAAGATAAATCGGATTAAAATTTGTGTCGTTTAATAATTGTAGTCAGTTTCATAACTGCATTAACCTCTGTGAGGAACTTAATACAAATTTACTTTTGGTAGTTTTAATGGCTAGCTTGCCAAGCTTGAATGATTTTCTTTAACTCAGTTATGCTTAGCATGATTTTTTTGTGAGAAATGTTTTATTATTGTGTCTGTACAAAGAATGCAAATCATTAATTTCTCACAAAAAGTTGTAACTAAACCTGGTGCAAGACCAACTGCACTGCTGTTCATCATTATCTACATATACAATTTCAGTGCATTGTCAATTATTTTAAATATAGAAATAGTTTCACATGTTCACATGTTGTGAATGTACTTATGATAAAGCATTACAAATTGATACTTCCATCATTTCTGTAACATAAGAAAAAAAAACTCTTTGATCAATCATAATGACATAGTCATAATTATGAGGTAAAAACTCAATATTGTGGCATACCAAGACATAATTATGACAAAAAATTATCATGACATACTAAGTTAATAATAATTGACGTGTCATAATTATGACTTTTTATCTTAATTTTGACTGTCCTATTTTTGACTGTCACTTACTTTTTGTCTCATATTTTTTACTTTTTATGTCAATGTTGACAATATCACATAATTGACAATGTCATGAGATGAAAAAAATGCATCTCATATTTTTGACTTAATATCAAAAAATAACTTTTTATCTCTCAATTAATTTACCAAAGCTTGTTTTTTATCTTATGTGGTGGAAATGGGTTTCCATATGTTCAAGACGGTACATACCTTTAGTTTTTCCTATATTCTAATTATGCATGCAAATCTGTGTCACTTTATCGCAATACTTAATTATTTTGCCTGTCTGCCAGGCAATACAAGTAATAGCCTGATCTTAAGTGAGCAAAAATATTAAACAAGCAGCAAAATAATATTTACTACTAAAACGCACTACAAACATGTTTACAATGCAAATGGAAGCGATATAGCAACTATAGGGCCATTGTTTTTTTGCCAGTTTGTATAGACTTCAGGTGTTTTCTGCTATGAGCATTGATGATCAAGTACAATTATGCATTTGTAACCATACCATTTTGTATGCTGTAAATTGTACAGATTAAATAACAGGGCAAAATTAACATTTATTTTCTGATTATACTGGAAGAATAAAATCTAGTTTTGCTTCAAGAGTTGCATTGTTTTTATTTTGAGTAGAACCTGAGAGGGACATTTTTTTCCTCACTGTGCATAGTATGTCTTAATTTGAGTCTTGGATCACTGGATTATATGCATAATGCATTTCATGCACAATGCAAGTTTCAGGATGAACATTAACCCACTAAAATCATGGCTTAATAATTTCAGAGAGACACTGTCACTGTTCACGTTGTACAATTGTGCAATCCAGGTGAATAATTTGTAATCTTTGTGGCGACCTTGTTGACTGTATATGGCGGGGTGTTTTAGCGCCCCCTGTCGCTGAGCCGCACCGCTGTTTGTTCCTGACCGCTACTGCGGAGCCTCGTGATATGCGGAGCCTCGACTAGTTCTTTCGACGGCTCTCCATTTCACTCAATATTTCACCCGTCGCCTTCCCGTTTACTTGACCTCTACCTTACAACCAGCAGAAACGGGGAATGAAGCAATATTCACATCTTGCCGTCTGACAACTTCATCCCGAGACGCATTTTGTCCACCCTGAGTGTTTTTTCTTCTCGTCGTTCGGCGATAAACGGTGAGTGTTTGTGTCGCTCGGCGGAGGGTTCGTTTCTCTGCCTAACAGACACGCTCAGGCCTCGGGATCCCACTCAACTTTAGCTCGCAGATTTACTGGTAAACACAAGGCCGCGGTAGTGTTACTTGGTGTTTTTTGTCGTGTTTTGTTTGTTTTACTTAAAATTGTTTTCCGATCGGTTATATATGTGGATGGAAAACATATCAATACATAATACAAATGAAGTAAATTAAGTTTGGAAATAATTAATTCTGTCGAAGTGACGCTAACAGGACGCACTTTAGCTAATCCCAGCTAATTAAACCTCACTTTCTCAACAGATAATTTGTGTTTTCACTCATTTGCTGTGGAAACACATAATTAAATATGACTTTAACGAGAAAATTAAGTGGTTCTGGACTCTGTCATGGCGTTTAAGCTAACATAAGCTGTCTGAACTCAAGAAAGAGGCCATCAGGATCAGATTGAACGTTAATATATGACTATTCTCTTAATTTGCATTATCTTATGTTTAGTTAATCAAATATATTAAGTCGTATTTTAATGGTTTGAGCTTTTCAGGGTTTAATTGGCCTGTTTGTTCACCTGTTCGGCTGTTAGATGGCCATACATGAACTTAAATACGCGACATGATATTATGGATCAAACAGACTGTTCGAGACCTATTATCGCTCATAGGTGCCGTGTGTGTTCACTGTGAAGGTAAGGTTTTATTGTGCTGCTGTGTAGCTGGTGTCATGATGACATCGTTTGCAATCAAGTTGTTTTTTGACTCCTTAGTCAGCTGCACTGGCAGAAAGTCAAAGAACATCATTAGAATCATGTCTGTACGTGAAACGCCAAGTGTCATGAAAGCAATAGCCACGGAAAAAAAGATGAATGTGTCTCATTTGCAGTGTACTTTGATTTTTGAAGTTGTATTGATCTCTATGCTGTAAGAGAAACAGCAGACAGAATCTAAAAATACTTAACTACTTAAATTAAATTAGTCTGGAACTTACTTCAGTATTCGAGACCTTGAGAAACTTAAATTTCTTTCTTTTTCTTATATTCAGCTTCAAATTTCCTGTTAAACCTGACATGAAATAATACAATCCTATTAAAATTCTTTTTTTTAATGGAACATTTTATTTTACCATAGTTTATACAGAATATAAAAGACCATCTTTAAGTTGCTATGTGTGTTTTATTTTTTTGTATAATATTTGATGCATCATACTTTAATGGTTCTTATAGTATTATTTAGTGAGCTCACAGCTCAAGGAGAAAAATGAACATTTCGCTTTTCTTCACAGGCCCAAAATGAGCAAAATTTGGTGGAGATGTTTTTTTATATGGCCAAAACATAAGATGAAATTCTGGTATCTTGTAATATAATTTTATAACAGTGTATCAGAATACTTGCATCAAATGCATAAATATTACTTTTCACTTTATATCTCCCAATAATATGTCTTAGTAGGAAGATATATAATGCTTAGTTTTATAATCAAAGTTCTGAATTGTGGACAGCAATATGTAATGCAATGATTGAGAGATACAAATAAACATTCCTCAAAACCCTGTTGTATCATATTTGATATGTTTTAACATGATTCTGTATGGATTATCAAGTAAACCTTAGTTGATTTATTCCAGTATATGTTTATCTTGAAATATTAATAACAATATAAAATTAATTCTTGTTACTTTATAAAAAACATTAAAGTTTTCACAGAAAAAAGGCAAGCGTACCACAACCTGAAAGTGGAATTATACCCAAAGGCCTTTTACTTACTGAAAAAGTATTAACTATTAATAAGAGGGCAGAAGGCATGTAAAATTGTGTACAACATGTTTTTCAGTTTTGATTATGTTGGTAATTTAGAGGCTTTAAATTCCTGTATCAAATACGATGCAATCTTTATTAGGCGTGGGAATCTCTAGGCACCTCACGATTCGATTTGTTTACGTTTCAGAGGGCTGCGATGATAAAACGATTATTGATGCATCTTGTTTTTTATACATATTTTCTTATATTTTTTCATATTTTCAGCATACTTGTAGTACATTAAAAGACTAACATAAAGTAATAAACAACACCCTCCTGTTATGTGCAATAAGCACTATAATCCTTCAGACAATAAATTAAATAAACATTTTGCTGTACCAATATCACAGCTTTTATACAAAAATATAGAATTCTGTACCAGCAGCTCTCATACAAAAGTACTTCAGCATATTCTGAAAAACTAGTAACATACAGCTGCTCTTATACACAAATAAATAGTGTAAGATGACTTCAAACTAAATCCTGAGCACAGACACATTTTTTGCTGTATACCACAATAAAACAAAAAAAGCTTTTATGAAATGAACATCTGAACACTAAATTAACATCTGAGTGAATACGGACGCAAATCCTTGACCATCAAATTTGGAAACGTGTAATATGGTTTCTCATGTTTGTCGTGTTTCGAAAATATTTTAGTTTAGTTTGATACAACTTGCATATAGTGTGGCTCTTGTCCAGGTCATTTTCCCCTTCAACTTCATAGAAGCCAAAGTGCTTCCATACGCTAGCTTTTAATGAAGAGGGTGCCGGTCAGATTTCTCGCTCAGCCATCATGCGTCTCTAAGTGCATGCCACAGACGGTCCTGGCGCTGCACTTCCTGCGCTTCAGAGTTGTGCCTTTTGCGTTCTGTCAACATTACTTTATCAACATTTTTTTAAAAATCTTTTTTTTTTCTTTTTTTTTTTACATTTGTGAATCGATTCAGAATCGTCCACGTCCGCATCGCGATGCATCCAAGAATCAAATGTTCCCCCCACCCCTAATCTTTATATGGTTAAGTTAATTAACAACAAACAAAACCCTAACAATAACGATATGAAGATAAAGTTGTATGGTATTGTTCTGGTGGACTAATAGACTGGGAATGAACAGATCCCTTTCATTCATTGAAAGGTGGTATAATTATAGTAAACATTCTAAGTTTTCTTTCTAAGAGAAAGTGTAACCCAGGGATATGGCATCAGAACTTGTTTTTGTTCACAATGATCCAGTGTTACTGTTACGAAACCAGAAAAGTAACTGCATATATCAGCTCATGAGTTAAAAAGTTATGGTGAATGCATTTGCTATGGAATATAATTGTCTAATCTGATGACAATTAGGTGATGTTCGTACTTAGACTTTTAGAGTAGCGAAATAATGTGGTGTGCACGTGATTAGGTTTTTTTTTTTTTTTCTCCATCCAGTAAATGTGTGGATTAGGCTCCAGAAGGCCCAGACAGTTGCTTTGAATGTCAAATTCAACAGGACATTCTTTCTGAATCAAGTTAGTCACTTAATCTGTTGATAAGTGGATCTCTCTGTTAGTCTCTAAGAAGGTGGTGGATCTGTCTGAAGCTT
The DNA here is from genome assembly GCA_039654625.1 of Rhinogobio ventralis. Classification (NCBI taxonomy): domain Eukaryota; kingdom Metazoa; phylum Chordata; class Actinopteri; order Cypriniformes; family Gobionidae; genus Rhinogobio; species Rhinogobio ventralis. Next base: position 30,376,505 of record CM077202.1, on the reverse strand, counting down.
GTCTGTAGCCACCCAGGCAATAATGAAGGACAGACTTTTGCTATTTCATTTAAATCTCCCATTGTAATGATTTTAACCCTTATGCTTGGCTCATGGTTTGTTTCTCAGAACAATAAAAGGATAGTGATTTCTGTTTGGATTGGGTTCTGTGTGTTGATGAAGAGATGGGCTGTTTGGGCCATGCAGTGTGAGTCATTGATGAACTATTCATCATGCAAACTGTTGTTGGCCAAGCTTACTAATCTGCTAATCACAGCAATTTCTTTCAGTGCTTTGAAATACAGGCAGCAGTTCATCATGTTTATAGTCTGATTTACTCCTATTAGTTTACTTTCAAGTGCATACATCTTCAAGGAGTCATCTGCTCCACCCGTTTCATTATTACAGTTTTTATTCAATTACTCAAGGGTTGTGTTTTTAGTTAAGCACCAAACAAGTGGGAGAAGGTGGAGGTTAAGGCCCAAAGCAACATTGCTGATTTGTGTGGCGTTCTCCTCTCCTCTTATATCCCAGATGTCGTTTCCATGCTCATATTTTGTTTCTATTTCATATGAAGGTGGCGGCTTGATGAGACATCAAGAGGACCAGTGACTGCCCCTGTTCATTTCTGTCCTGCTGCTGGCGGGGTGACTGGGTGTTGGTTGGATTGGGTAGTGGGGCGTTATGGCAGACGTGGACCCAGACACATTGCTGGAGTGGCTGCAGATGGGACAGGGCGATGAGCGGGATATGCAGCTCATTGCACTGGAGCAGCTCTGCATGCTTTTGCTCATGTCAGACAACGTCGACCGCTGCTTCGAAACGTAAGTATGAATACTGATGCTGTGCTATTTTTGCCGGGTGGAAGGGTTTATTCTGTGGTTCATTTGTTTTTGATAGTAATATTCATAACTGTTTATAATTTCATTTTGTTTTTTTACTAAATGTAAAATTGTTGATTTTTAGAGTGTGGTACAATGTAATATAGCATATCAACTTGTGGAAGTGTGGCAAGGGGCACTTAGAGCTAAATGACCCTTTTATAAAATAAATACTGTTTAACGGTATAGGGGTGGGCGATATAGCCTCAAAATTATATCACGATATTTCAGGAATATTTGCGATAATATTTATGACGATATAGAAAAAAAATATATGGAACAAAGTTTTATTGGTGATTGCATCTGGCAGGCAGCAGCATTTATTAGTGCAGACAAAATGAAAGGCATTTCCCCTCCTTTTCCAATGAGCTACTGTCATTGATGACAGAATACTTAATTTCGAAGTGTAAATCTACTGGTGGCAGCAGCAGCATTATAGTGCAATAGTAGTAGAGATCGACCGATATAGATTTTTTTTTTTTTTTTATAACCGATACCAATTATTTGCATGTTTATGTGCCCGATAACCGATAATATAGAACCGATATTTATTTATTTATTTATTTATTTATTGTTATTTCTGTTTTTTACAATTATAGCAACAGCACTGAACTGAACAATCTGTTTTATTTAACACTTTTTAAACTCTGTAATTTTTGCAATTTCACTCCCTTCTTACATACAAAGCAAAACACACTTCTACATCAATAGAGTCTGAAAGAGTGCAAACAAATAGTGCAAGTAAAGTCTTTTTAACATTACTGCTGTTGCATCTTTTTATTTATAACAGCATATTAACAGGCAAAATAAATTTACAAAGTCTAATGTTTTCAAATGGAGAACATAAATAATTGACAGGTGAGTCTATCAACTTCCCATAATTATAAGCATTTGTTTTAAACTACATTTTTAAAAGGTTTATGTGTTGTTTAATAGACTAAAGAGTGAAGAGAATAGAATGTGCTGGAATATTCTCTGGAATACACAAACATTGTCAGAAAAATAAACACAACGGAGCAAATACATCATTGCTATTAGGCTACATCGCTAGTCTATCTCATCTGGCACGTTATCAGAATTATTAATAATGTTCTTGTCAGTTTGTCTAGATTTTGAAATACCTGCTGATGAGAGCGCTGTTTTCATCTTGTGCATTTACACAGAACGTCTCTCGTGGAGATAGACCTGATAATTCAGAGGTGTAATTATTTAGATGTTTATTATATAAACGTTAATATAATTTAAGGAGTTTTAAACAATTGGGTCTTGTTATAAGTTACATACGGTGACTATGCTGGAGCAACAACCCGGTGAGTGAACGGCTATGAATGTGACTTAGAGAGAGAGAGAGAGAAATAAATTCAGCGCTTTTATTTCCAACGTGCACTCATTCATGGCTGTTTTATTTCATTCATGTAAAGTTTCGTCTTTATTGGGACATGACGGATTACTTGACTCCATGAGTTCGTCTATATTTTTAGCGCCAAGTTTAAACTACATAACATAGCTTATTTGTGCATATCTCATTTGTGTACTGGCTGTTATTTTAAATAAAGTTTATTAATTAAGGGATGCAAGTTATTTTACTTTCGAACACTGTTGACTCATTTCCCCTCAAACGCCGTGCTTTAATGGCGGGCTTGTATGCAATTCTCAGAACGTCCACAAGATGGGGGAAATGCTTAAATATCGGGAAACCAATATATCGGTCGATCTCTGAATAGTAGTGACAGTCACACAGCATGAGTCAAATGTAAGCAAAGTAAAAAAAAAGTAGCCTTGGTACAAGTTGGTAGTGTTTTCACTGGAAGTCTTAAAAGTATAACATGATTCCTTAACATTTTAGTTTAACAATAACTAAAGTAATTTATGCCATGGTCTGTCTGTATATTCAATTCTGATTGGCTGGAAGGTGTACAATAAAATTGTTTAATGCACAGGTACATGTAGTTCCAAGTCAGATGAATCACCATTCTATATTAATGCGCTGTTTTCATTGACGCACACACACATGCCTAGGTCACTCCTATACAGAGAGCGGAGATCGCGCTGCGCGTTCAGGAGCACAGAAACGTATCAACGCCGCCCCACGACTTTTAGCAATAAAATAGCTAAGCTACTGGATCACTACATTATATTTCTCAGCAACGATGGGGTTACATCGCAATTTTTAAGTAATAAGATACTTTTTTTGAAACCTGAGAGGTTTCGGTCCCTCCATTTTAAAGTCCATTCCTCTAAAACTTAAAAAGTCCAAAAAATGTCAAAGGCATCATAAAAATAACTAATCGAGTGGTCTAATCCAAATCTAAGTCTTCTGAAGAGAGACGATGGCTTTATATGATGAACAGATTCACAACGACGCGCACACTGTAGTGTAAACGGATGTTCAAAAACGTGCAAAAACAACATGAGAGTGAGTAAATGCACAATGTAATTTTTTGGATGAGCCAGACATTTACAGTTTGGGAATAGTCATTTTGACACGCTTGCGATTAGAACTGTGATTGATTGCATTAATAATCTAAAGCGCACACGCTGCCGGAACGGCACTCCTCAAAGTGAAAGCGCAAACATCATTTAAATCACCACATCACATTTAGTTATAGTAGTATGATTATTCAAAGCATTTTAGATTGTTTGTTTATTTTTATATGTATGAGGCGGGACATAGCGAACACCGGCATGTGTGTGCGGCATGAGATCCAATGCCTGCATTTCAGTGACATTACTACGTTAAAAGACTATATATAATGTTGAATATAATGTATAATAATGCAATGGGGGAATATTTGTGGGTCCTGATAATACAATAATAATAATATTACTTTAACAATACATTTTTTTTTTAACTCTTCTTTATTTTGGCTTCAAATGTCACGATACATATCAAGTTTTCCATTGACGTATGGTTTGTTAGGATAGGACAATATTTGGCTGAGATACAACTATTTGAAAATCTGGAATCTGAGGGTGCAAAAAAAACTGAACGCTAGGAAATGTACAAAATATCCTCATGGAACATATTTACTTAATATCCTAATGATTTTTGGTATAAAAGAAAAATCGACAATTTTAAACCATACAATGTATTGTTGGCTAATGCCACAAATATACCCGTGTGACTTATGACTGGTTTTGTGGTCCAGGGTCACATATTATAATAATGTTATGGCAGATAAATCTATAATGTTTTATCTAAAACAAATACATTTAAAACTTGAATTTAAAACTTCAAGGATCACTTAAATTTAGACATAATTTTTTTAAATGTAATATGAACAACAAAAATCAAGTCAAAAGTGGGATGTCAGGTAAAACATGTCCTTGGAACAGATTTAGTTGGCAAGTAGAGCTCAGTTAAAACTAATGGATTTTGAATTTGTTAGATATTTTATGAGAATTTGTGTATGTTCTTGAATAAAAGTGAATATTTTATAAATGGGTGTAATTTTCCTATAAAAAGGAGTTGTAATATGCACTGTTGGGAGGAAAAAAAAACACTTGTAATGCACATACCACAACTGTGAACATGTGCCCTGAGATTAAAACACAAAATAAAAAAAACAAGATTTGAGATGCATCTAAATCTACTGATTAAAATAAGTTTTATACATTTCAGATCCAGCAAGTCTGCTACCATTAGTTTCACACAGCAACTCACTCTAACATGCATTATTGAAGGGTTTGCAAAAGATTGCAAAAATGTTTTTACTCATCTTAAGTCTATAATTAAATGTGTTGGATCAGCAGTGTGTTGTGCTAATTTCTTAAACTGAGCAGGCCTGGAGGTCAAAACAAGGAAAAAGATCAAGACACAAGGAAGCACCTCGCTCATGTGGGATTATTTTGGTTTTAAATTTGATGACCATGCTCAGTCACTAGTGGTTTGTAAAAAGTTGTAGATCTCCGAGGGTGGCTTCCCGAAGGGGAAATACGACAGACCTATTAAACCAAAGTACAACGGACTGTATAAAAAGTTTTTTTGCACATGTAAATTAAGCCTGCCATTTGTTTATTTACTGTTGGTTATTAGGGCTGGGTTAAAAATTTATCGATTCTCATTTTGATGAACCGATATCGATTCTTAATCTTTCTATGCTGTTTTCAGTTGATGAATGAAAAGACTTTGTAGCGTGCCCCCCATCCAATATATCGCAATAACTTTTGTACTTTGTTACTTATAATATGAAACCGTCTCCGCTTTAGAATCCTGTCAATTTTATTACGAAATTCCACCATGACCGATTGCTGTCGTTCAAGCAAAGCGGCAACGTGGAGCCCACGTTAACTGATTATCTTTTCCTCTGTACTATTAATTACAGCATGAAATAAACATGAACATCAGAAGGTATGTTGAAAGATATAGAATGACACTGAAATTAATCATGTTTCATGTAATCGCTCAATCAGTGTTTCAACCATGGAAAAACATCAATAAAACAGCTTATAAACAATGTAATGTTACATTTGACCTAAGATATGCCATTCAATGCCCATAAACTCAATGTAGTATTTCTGTACCTGAATGCTGGTGTTAGACCTATCCAAAAAACTTTTCTCTTTCTCTATTTCATTTGTAGCTTTATTCTATTGTTTTTATTTGTGCTACTTTTTTCAATTTAATTCAGAGATTGAAATCCAGCTTCCTTCTGTTGTGTAAACTCTTAAACACAATTACGAGTGCGCAAACATTTAGGTGAGATGAATGTAATTTTAAAAAATTGTCTAAAAAATCCCCCCATAATAATCGCCTAAGGGGTGAATTCCCCCCCCCATTTTCCAAAACAAAATTCAGGCCCTGTATCATAAAAAATTCCTAATGTAATTTAAATGCAAGTAACCTATACAATCAGTTATTTTTAACCTTTAATATTATAGTAATGTACCAACTAGGTTTCCCTGTATAGTTTACAGCATTATTTGAGAGATTTTTTTTTTTTTCCCTTGAGGAATTTAATCGAATCACTAGCTTGTGAATTGAAAACGAATCGTGGAACTTGTCAATACCCAGCCCCACTGATTGTCATTAATGATGGATATTACTTTTTCTTAAGTAAAAGATATACTGTTCACTTTCAGAGGTTGGTATAATGCTTTGTTTTCCTAGAAAGAACAGGAGAAATTAATTTTAATATCGCACATCACCATTGTGCTATTCAACAAGTAAATCATGTATCGCCATTATCCCTCCATATTGTGCCACCCTAATTTGTACCTTAATTTCACTCTAACACTGCTGTCTCGCCACCGCAGGTGTCCTCCACGGACATTTCTCCCAGCTCTGTGTAAGATCTTCCTGGATGAGAGCGCACCAGATAATGTACTGGAAGTGACAGCCAGGGCCATCACCTACTACCTGGACGTGTCTGCTGAGTGCACCCGCAGGATTGTGGGAGTAGATGGAGCCATCAAAGCCCTGTGTAACCGGCTAGTGGTGGTGGAGCTCAACAACAGGACCAGCAGAGATCTGGCTGAACAATGTGTAAAGGTAAATATTGCTATATTGGCTGCCGTGACTTTTTTCAATCAATTTGCTAATGTGAAATTGAAAAGATGTTCTATGAAGCTACTTGATTTATACATAGGTCCTGCTGTTTTGGAGCAGTAAATTCCACTATTCATGATGGTCATACCATATACTGTCTTGTCGTCAGGTTCTGGAGCTGATCTGCACACGGGAGTCTGGAGCTGTATTTGAAGCTGGTGGACTGAACTGTGTGCTGAGCTTCATTAGGGACAGCGGTCATCTTGTGCACAAAGACACATTGCACTCTGCCATGGCAGTAGTTTCTCGCCTCTGCAGTAAGATGGAGCCGCAGGACTCTTCCCTTGAGACATGTGTGGAGTCCCTCTCTAGTCTGCTGAAACATGAAGACCACCAGGTAGTACATCACTTATGGTTCACCAAAAAAATGTGCGCTATATTTTGTGCAATAAGTCTTCTGTAGCTTTTTGTGAGTAACACATTTTTTTTATTTAAAATTACGCTCCCATTCAAAAGTTTGAGGTAGTTATAGTTTTTAATTGGTTTTAAAATCTCTTCTGCTCACCAAGACTGCATTCATTTATAAACACTAATGTAAAATTTTACAATTTAAAATAACTTTTCCATTTTAGCAGCCTTTACTCTAGTCTTCAGTGTCACATGATCCTTCAGAAAACATTCTAATATGTTGATTTGGTTATCAAGAAACATTTTTTTGTTGCATACAGTTGTGCTGCTTAATATTTTTGTGAAAACTGTGATACTTTTTTTTTTATTCTTTGATGGAAAGAAAGTTCAAGGAACAGCATTTATTGAAATTTTGTAACATTTATAAATGGCTTTTACCCTCTCTTTTGATCAATTTAATGCATCCTTGCTGAATAAGTGTTCATTTCTTTCTTTAAAAAAAATCTTGCTGACACCAAACTTTTGAACCGTGTAGTGTAAGTAAATATTGATTGAATCGAAATAAAAAACATATATTTTTTTTAATTGCTAAAATGTATAGAGAACTGACATTGTTGGTAAAATGACGCACAAATGTTACAAGAAGAACTAAATAATTGTCCTGCTAAAATCCACAGGTGTCTGATGGAGCTCTGCGCTGCTTCGCTTCACTGGCAGACCGGTTTACACGGCGTGGAGTTGACCCAGCCCCATTAGCTAAGCATGGACTGACAGAAGAGCTACTGTCCCGTATGGCTGCGGCAGGAGGGACAGCATCTGGACCCTCCTCCACCTGCAAGCCTGGCAGGACCTCTAGTGGAGCCACTCCATCTGCTGCAGACTCTAAACTGAGCAACCAAGTGTCCACCATTGTCAGTCTGCTGTCTACACTGTGCAGGGGCTCACCACTTGTCACACATGTAAGATGTACATTCACAGAAATATTCTTGCCATTTGCTAGATGTCACAAGTACTATGTGTTTGACAGAACATTGCAAGAGGACATTTCTGAATTTTTTTTTATTTGAAATTCCAGTTTGTACTGGTTACATTTATGGACATTTGTGTTTCCTCTCCTCCAGGATCTCCTGCGCTCAGAGCTGCCTGACTCCATGGAGAGTGCTCTGCAGGGGGATGAGCGCTGCGTGCTGGACACCATGCGGCTGGTGGACTTGCTGCTGGTGCTGCTCTTTGAGGGCCGCAAGGCTTTGCCCAAATCCACAGCTGGTTCTACCGGCCGTATCCCTGGTCTGCGGCGTCTTGACAGCTCTGGGGAACGTTCCCACCGACAGCTTATTGACTGTATACGCAGCAAAGACACCGATGCTCTCATTGATGCTATTGACACCGGTGGTAAGTGTTTAAGTAGTGCATGCTATATATGGGCTTTTGTTGCTTTGAGGTCCACATCCTACCTGACTTGTACTGATTACTTTTTTTTTTCCCCCTCCTAAAAGCATTTGAAGTGAATTTCATGGATGATGTAGGACAGACTCTCTTGAACTGGGCATCTGCATTTGGAACGCAAGAGATGGTAGGTTTTATTTATTTATATCTGGAATTTTGAAGCTGGGTTTTTTTTCTTTTAAGAAATTGTTGCAAGAAATTGCCTTTAGACACAGTGCACCAGCATGAGCAAACAAACCGCAGACATATGAATAAAGGTTACGCGCTGAATTTAGGACGGCGCTATTCTTACGTTGTGCAATATGGTTATGTGGACGAGACACGACTGAAATGGCAAGATTGTAATTCTGGCTGACGCGCCACCAACAGCAGTATTACAAATGTCATGCATAATGAAAACAAAAACAACCTGATTTGACCCTCTTGGTCTGGTGATAGCTTGTGTAATTTAGAAGAATGGGGTCAGTGCAACAGATGAACATTGTTTTCTGAGGACTGCAAGATCTCACTGTATTCTGGCCTGCTTAAGGTGGAGTTCCTGTGCGAGAGAGGTGCCGATGTCAATAGAGGCCAGAGGTCATCCTCTCTGCACTATGCTGCCTGTTTTGGAAGGCCACAAGTAGCCAAGGTAAAGTGTTTATTTGACCCAGTCTTTGTATATTCATTATACATTGTTTTTTACATTTGCTATTTATTTTATGGCAAATGTTTTCTCAATAGACTTTACTGCGCCATGGGGCCAACCCTGACCTGAGAGATGAAGATGGAAAAACTCCGTTAGACAAAGCTAGAGAGAGGGGACACAGTGAGGTTGTAGCAATTCTCCAGTCACCTGGTGAGTCTTTTATCTTCACTTCATGACATTTTAGTTAACAACTGGTATCGCTCACACAAATAAAATGTGTTGTTTCCCTTTTGCTATTTGAAAGTAAATGCTTCAGAAGATTAACACTAAATAACATACTTTTTTTATATATGCCTTCTTACTATGCAGAGGCTATTGTAAACCCTTTTTATGCTAATTTTCCCTGAAAAATATCAACAGCTATATGGTGCAATCAGAACATTGCTTTTGTTGTTCAAGCATCTCAAATCAGTCAGACACCGCAGTATTGGCTAAACCAATAGTGTGAATTTGGGACAGAGTAGCTTGTTTGGACAACCAATGGCAGATGAGGGAGTGTTTGAAAAGGCCTGTGTAAAAACAATAGTATTTTTGCATTTTGTGCTGACACTGGTGGCATAGAAATTACACCTGTGTCCTTTTAATGCAGTCACTTACCAATACCATTCTGTTCGTAATGGTGACTTCCAGGGGATTGCTTAGATTTTCTAAATAAAGAGTTTCTTGTATGTGTGATGTAGGAGACTGGATGTGCCCTGTCAACAAGGGGGATGACAAGAAAAAGAAGGATATTAATAAAGAGGAGGAAGAGGGCAGTGAGCCGAAAGGTGACCCTGAGATGGCGCCTATCTACCTGAAAAGGCTGCTCCCAGTATTTGCACAGACCTTTCAGCAAACCATGCTGCCTTCAATAAGGTGAGGGGTTCAAGTAGACCATCAGTGTTAAAGCACATTTTCAAAAAAGAAAAGAGACAGTTTAGTGCTATATGTTTTGCATTTTGAAGCCAATGATCAGCAGGGCATTAATGCTTTCCTTTTTATAATAGTTTGTATCATCTCTTTCACAGGAAAGCTAGTTTGGCTCTGATCAGAAAGATGGTACACTACAGTTCTGAAGTTCTACTTAAGGAAGTGTGTGATTCTGATGCTGGACACAACTTGCCCACTGTACTTGTGGAGATCACTGCGACTGTACTGGATCAGGAGGTCAGATAATTTAGTCTTTCCCTCTTGATGATCTTTTTTTAAATTCAATGGGGCTAAAGTTACATCTTACTGACCTTTCTTCTACTCTCTCACAGGATGATGATGATGGTCATCTGCTGGCACTTCAGATAATTAGGGATCTAGTGGATAAGGGAGGTGACGTGTTTTTAGATCAGCTGGCCAGACTGGGTGTCATTAATAAGGTGTCCACTCTGGCAGGACCCACGTCAGATGATGAAAATGAGGAAGAGGCCAAGCCTGAGAAGGTCTGAATCAATTCAGTTAAGATTCATGTCTGTTATTGTTGTGCAATTATTTTGTGTATCTAAATAAAATATTTAGAAATTGCTCTGAAGTTGATCTGTCTATTTTCTAGGATGATGAACCACAAGAAGATGCCAAAGAGATCCAGCAGGGGAAGCCCTACCACTGGAGAGACTGGTCCATCATCAGAGGCAGGGACTGCCTTTATATCTGGAGTGACGCAGCTGCTTTAGAGCTCTCCAATGGAAGCAATGGTTGGTTCCGCTTCATCCTGGATGGTAAACTGGCCACTATGTACTCCAGCGGAAGCCCAGAGGGCGGCTCTGACAGCTCGGGTAGGTCTCCAGCAAACAGACAAATCGATCAATGAAAAATTATAAATTGTATTGCTTTGTTAAATTATGATTGACTCCTGTGCGCTATAATAGCTGATGCTTTCTTTCCCTCCTTCCTGTAGAGAGCAGAAGTGAGTTTCTAGAGAAGCTGCAGCGTGCCAGGAGTCAGGTCAAACCAGTGACAGCCAGCCAGCCCATCTTGTCCATACAAGGTCCCACCAAACTCACTGTGGGCAACTGGTCTCTCACTTGTCTGAAAGAGGGTGAAATTGCCATCCATAACTCAGATGGCCAGCAGGCCACCATCCTCAAAGAGGATCTACCAGGCTTTGTGTTTGAGTCGAACCGAGGCACGAAGCACTCTTTTACAGCAGAAACCTCTCTAGGTACGTTTGGGATAATGGATTAAAAGCATCTGTTGTCAGTTTCTTTCTTAATTCACTCAATTATTGGTGCCTCTGTTTGTGACAGGGTCAGAGTTTGTTACTGGCTGGACTGGTAAGCGAGGACGAAAGCTTAAATCCAAATTGGAAAAAACTAAACAGAAGGTATGATTACTGAGCATTCATTTTATCCTTTAGAGCATGACTCATAGATATGACCATCCCTATTTGAGCCATGGTTACACAACTGTTCAAAAGTTTGAGGTCTTCGGTGTCACATGATCCTTCAGAAATTATACTGATATGCTGATTTGGTGTTCGAGACATTTTTTTTTCCATAATTAAACCATTTTATGGAATCCATGATGCATTACATCAGGATTCTTTATGAATACAAAGTTCAAAAGAATAGCATTTATTTGAATTAGAAACCTTTTGTAACATATATAAATGTCTTTACTGTCACGTTGATCAATTTAATACATCCTTGCTTAAAATCATACTGACCCCAAACTTTTATGCAGTAGTGTATTACATAAAGTTACCCAACATTCTTTTTCTTCACATCTCTGTCTGTAGGTAAAAACCATGGCCAGAGATCTGTACGACGATCACTTCAAGGCTGTGGAGAGTATGCCGAGAGGTGTAGTGGTCACTCTGAGAAACATCGCCACCCAGCTAGAGTCTGCTTGGGAGTTACATACTAACAGACAGGTATAATTATGCTAAACTGTGTCACAGTTTATTTTAGTTTCAATGTAGTTGAGGCTAAAAAGACAATAACGGTGAGTAAGATTTTGCTTCTTTTTTTTTGCTTTTTTTCCCCCTCAGTGCATTGAAGGTGAAAACACATGGCGAGACCTCATGAAAACAGCTCTGGAGAATTTAATAGTAGTTCTCAAAGATGAGAACACCATTTCTCCATATGAAATGTGCAGCAGTGGCCTCGTGCAAGCACTTTTTACTGTCCTCAGCAATGTGAGTCACACATACACAACTACATTACTGACAGTTGTAAACATGTCAGCTTTTATTCCCAATACTCATTATTTCACTTTTTTTACATGTCTGCTTCACAGAGTGTGGAACTAGACATGAAACATGATTGTAAGCCTCTAATGGAAAGAATAAATGTGTTCAAGACTGCGTTTACTGAAAATGAAGATGACGAAAGGTAAAGTATATCTTTTGTTACACTACCCCAGGCACTGCATGCATAAGTGTTCTCTTCCCTATATATCTTATATCCAGCAAGTTCTTTTTCTGGTTTGGACATGTTGAGCAAATTTGTTTTTTGTTTGTCACATTTTAATTGTTTCTGTCCTCCAGCCGACCCGCAGTTGCCTTAATCCGCAAACTGATAGCAGTGTTGGAGTCAATAGAGCGGCTACCTCTACACTTATATGATACACCAGGCTCAACATATAATTTACAGGTCAGTCTCGATGTTTGGATGTGTATTTTTAGATTTGTGTATGTGAAACCGTGACATCTTTCGTTATGAATTGTCATTTCATTAAAATCTTCTGTCGTGTTAGATACTTACAAGGAGGTTACGCTTCCGCTTGGAGCGTGCTCCGGGTGAAACGGCCCTGATTGATCGTACTGGTAGAATGCTAAAGATGGAGCCGCTGGCCACTGTTGAGTCACTGGAGCAGTATCTGCTCAAGATGGTAGGAAAGCTTTTTTTATTCCATATTTACTTGGCAGTATCCCCACAGGCATCTGAGAAAAGATCATAACTTTATCTCCTCCCTTTCCCCAGGTGGCCAAGCAATGGTATGACTTTGACAGGTCCTCATTCATCTTTGTTAGGAAGCTCAGAGAGGGCCAGAGTTTCACCTTCAGGCACCAGCATGACTTTGATGAGAACGGAATTGTGTACTGGATCGGTACCAATGCGAAGTGAGCAGTTTTATCCTTTTTTGCACTATTTAAATTACCAACAAAGATCATTCTTATGCTCTGAACTCCAGTATGACCCATTTAGACAAAATGATGCACAAGGAAGTTAATGATCTCCTGTTTGTCCACAGGACTGCTTATGAATGGGTGAACCCCGCTGCTTATGGATTAGTGGTTGTGACCTCCTCCGAGGGCAGAAACTTGCCGTATGGCCGACTTGAAGACATCCTGAGCAGAGACAGCTCAGCCCTTAACTGTCACACCAACGATGATAAAAATGCATGGTTTGCCATCGACCTTGGTTTATGGGTCATCCCGTCTGCGTACACACTTCGCCACGCTCGTGGGTATGGTCGATCCGCCCTCCGGAATTGGGTATTTCAAGTGTCCAAAGATGGTCAGAACTGGATGACACTCTACACTCATGTGGACGACAGCTCTCTCAATGAGCCAGGGTATGTGTGTTATAGGGATGTGGCGGTTAGGAAATTTAACCCAGTGGTTAATTGACGTGTGCCAATACCGGTATCACCGGGAGGATTGTGATGTTTTCCTTCTTTTGCACCTAGCTTTTAAATCACAGCCACACAGGCATTCATAGCGGTGCAGAGCGAGTGTTTTCAATTAATTTCTTTGGAAGTTGAGCTTCCATAGGAATGAACTGAAAAAGCTCGCTCTGCTCCACCCCAATGGACATGCACCATTATGAATGGCTGTGCACATTTTACTTTCACTTTAGAATTAGCACCAATTCGGGGGCGGAAATTGCTTGAATTGTGGGTTCATTATTATTCTTAATGAAAAACACAACAACAAAACGGTACAATGACAAACTCACTTATAGGCAAATAGGCGTTTTTACTTTTTGGTTTGAAACCAAAACTTCCACCGTCGTTTTGTCATTCAGCTCCTCGTGATAAATTAAATCTTACTTAGGACTGGGCGTTATATCGAGTTTGTACAATATATTGATATATTTTTTAGAGGCTACATGGAATGAGGCAATACCGTTTATATCGATATACAGTAGATTGATACGAACGCATTCGCACACATTCGCGCCAAACAGACGGAGCTCAATAGGAACGCAATAATTCTGACTAAAGTATATATATTTCTAAAATATTTGTTGTTGCACAATAAATGTGCCATATGTGGAATTTTAAACCTACAAGTAAGTATATTTTTTATGAAAGGGACCATTATAATGGGGTAATCAAATATAGGCTAATATACTTTTGTTTTTATTTTCATTTTTAGTTTAGTGAATTTAAAAACAATTTATTAATTTTGTTTTTAGATTGTAAACCCCCTTTTTGCACATAATATATTGCATACCCTACATTACAGTCACTGTATTTGTTTATAGCCTTCAGTATCAACATTGTTTTTAGGACATCACTGGGCAGGATGTTAAATAAAATTTAAAACATTTTTATACAGATTTTTTTTTTTATCCAAATAGAAAAACGTAAAAAATACCAGGATATATACAGTGTATCGCCATTCAACCAAAAAAATAGAGATATGACGCCCAGCCCTAATCTGACTCTTGCTGCTGATCTGTTTCTCTCGTTCGGCTCACGCTGCATTGAGCAGACGCGTTCAGTTTTTAATTGTAGTGTCTGTTGTCTAACTGAACTAAATTATTTTTACTACTATAAAAAATGAAAACGACAGTGGGCGGTGCCGCAGTCGGCAAGTGATGTAACCGGTGTTGTGGCTGAATACCGGTAGCACCGACTATCTCAGCAAGCCTAGTGTGTTTAGAACCAGTATTTTAGAGTTTGCTATTATTGTGCTCGATCTACTTTTGTCTTTTTTGTGCACCTACTAATGACTCATGTTACTGCATTAGGTCGACAGCCACATGGCCTCTGGATCCATCCAAAGATGAGAAGCAGGGCTGGAGACACATTCGTATTAAACAGATGGGGAAAAATGCCAGCGGACAAACACACTACCTCTCCCTGTCTGGTCTAGAGATCTATGGCACTGTTACTGGTGTGTGTGAGGACCAGCTGGGTAAGTGCCAATAATTTCTAATACTACACTTTGTCATTTTGTAATTCAATTTATATTATTTATGCTTACCCAAAGAGCTGTTTCTTGTCCGTATGTGAATATTTGGCATGTGATTGACCTGATTGCAGTAATCTAATGCTATTATTATTATTATTATATTTTTTGGGGGGGGGGGATTTGGCTCCCAAAGCACCATAATGGCAACATTGAAGAATCTGTTAAATGTGATGCTATATATTTTACCGAACAGAGTTTGGCTTTAAAGTTGCGATGTTAAGGAAGTATTTAAAGATCTGATTCGTATTGTGGCGTAGAGCCGAGTGAATCGGATTATTAAAAAGAAAAAAAATTTAGATCTCAATGCAAGCTTTGGGGTCTGTTGTAAGAAAGGGGCAGGTTTTGTGGACCTAAATGATTGGAGAAGTCCATCATAATTACTATTTACATGTAATCCTTTAGTAGACGCTTTTATACAAAGCGAACAGAAACAATCAAACTAACAATAGGGCAACAATATATAAGTGCTGTGACACATCCCAGTTATTCTAACACAGTACACATAGCAAGGTGGGTTTTTTTTGTTTGTTTTGTTTTGTTTTATTTTACCAGAGAGAAGTCTTCTCGTTCTGCCGGTAGATCAAGTTATGACATTTTGAAAAATAACATGGTCCGAAAATAAGATGCATGCATGAAGGAATTGTTCACAAAAAGACAACAATAATTTATATTTCATGCTGACTTTAAAAAGACACAGCATTGGATTATGTAGATTTAAATGATTAACATATGAACAGGAAGTCATTAAAAGAGAGCTCTTTAGTAACATTTTTAATTTGTCTACAGAATCACAAAAGAAAAATGACCATCCTCAATTGCATGTCTTTTTTTTTATTTAAGGCCGTTTTGTCTCTGCTCATGTTTCCAATCAGTCAAGGTTTGTTCTGCATTGTCAGGTAAAGCTGTGAAGGAAGCAGAAGCCAACTTGAGAAGACAGCGCCGTCTCTTTCGCTCTCAGGTGATGAAGTACATCGTTCCAGGGGCGCGGGTGGTGCGTGGCATTGACTGGAAGTGGAGGGACCAGGACGGCAATCCTGCTGGAGAGGGCACTGTGACCGGAGAGGCCCATAATGGTGAGGATTAGAGCCACTTCTGTGGCTCTTAGTGTGTGCATCCAACCGTTGGTAGCTTGTGTAGGACAGCGCAATGTGTAATGCTTATGCCATAGCAGATTTATGTTCAACGGTTTAAGGCATCACTGCATCGGACCACTACATGAAAAGTGCATTACTGGCCAATCAACAATGGAGTTCAGTGGTACTTCAGTGTTTAAGGGAAACAAATTGTGAACATCAAGTGCATTTGCATGTTTTGGAGCTTTCTGCAGCAAATCCATCACAAGTGAGGGGGGGAGATGGAGTTACCCATTACTGACCTTCACACAGTAAAACAACTAAAGTTAAAACACATTTGCACTTGTTTCCCCATCATGCCTCTGAGGGACTGTTTTCAGACCAGCCCTTTTTATTTTCAAGTGACATTACAAAATGCTTTGTGTATTTTAAAGAAAACTGATGGGGTTGATCTGAAACTAGTCTTGTTTTTCCTGTGTTTACTTCCTTATGTGGTGCTTTCCTCTTGCTTCTATTCTGCATGAAGAAATGATTTAAAAAAAAAAAAAACATCTGTTTCACACTCTGAAGTTCAATGATACGTGTTAGATTACTACTTTTTGCTCTCTGCAACTGTCATTCCATACTTTTTTGTTTTTGTTAGTTTGCTATTTTGAAGTGCAACCTTTATCCCTCCCCCCCAACTTAACAGGTAACATTTTTACATATCCTACTCATATTATCTGAAGCATCCACTCTGTTGCTATTGATTCTTTGAGCAGCCATGTTTCAGTGTGTAAAACAGCCTTTTTAACCTGTCTCCATCAGTCAAGCCAAGTGCATGTTGATGTCACAATTTGCAAGCTCCGAATGAACTCCATTGCAAGTGTATTTGACACTGACCGAAATGATTCTTCTGTTCTTTTTGGCTTTGTAGCTTGGCATTTGCAAAATTCTACTGCTTTTTTATTTTTTTATTTTTTATTTTTTTTTGTCATTTTCTGTGCTTCATGTTTCTACCTCACTGCTTCACCTGGACCAGAGTGATTTGGGTTTCCTCTTAGATGATCGTCAGTAGTATGAATACGAATTGAGGTTTGGCAGAGATACAAAACTAAATTTGACCTCATCCAATTGTCTTGGTTTATGCTGTTGTTTCTGGTCCAGTGTCAAGCACAAGCTGTGGTCTTTGACTTGCTGCTGTCTCTCTCTGCTCTCTTGCTGGGTCTCACCCGTTCATATCCCCCCTCCCTCCCCCACTTTCCAGGCTGGATTGATGTCACCTGGGATGCCGGTGGCTCAAACTCGTATCGTATGGGTGCGGAAGGGAAGTTTGACCTCAAGCTTGCGCCAGGGTACGACCCTGAGTCAGCGCCGTCACCCAAACCTGTCTCATCCACTGTTGCAGGCACACCGCAGTCCTGGAGCAGCCTGGTGAAAAATAACTGTCCAGACAAGGGTGGCTCATCCTCCACAGCGGGGGCCAGTTCCTCCAGCCGCAAGGGTAGTAGCAGTTCGGTGTGTAGCGTGGCCAGCAGCAGCGATATAAGCCTCAGTTCCACCCGAGTGGAGCGCAGGGTCGAGAGCCTGTTGGAGCAGGGAGTAAGCATCGTTGGAGGGCCCCCAGGGGCTGAGGGCCAAGAACCGATAGTTGTGCTTTCCTCTGCAGAGGCCGGCTCCGTCTCCAGCACCAGCACACTAACAGCAGACACGGGAAGTGAAAGTGGCGAACGTAAAACACCAGCACCCGATGGCACTTCGAGACCGTCTGCTGAGTCGACCGCCATCTCTATGGGAATTGTGAGCGTGAGCTCGCCTGATGTCAGTTCGGTTTCAGAGTCATCTAGTAAGGATGCTGCATCCCAGAGGCCCTTGTGCTCTGCCACCAGTGCGCGGCTGTCCGTCAGCTCACTTTTGGCAGCTGGAGCGCCCATGAGCTCCAGTGCCAGTGTCCCCAACTTGTCCTCCCGCGAGGCCAGCTTGATGGAGTCGTTCGTCCGCAGGGCGCCCAACATGTCTCGCACCAATGCCACCAACAACATGAACCTGAGCCGAAGCAGCAGTGATAACAACACTAACACGCTGGGCCGCAATGTCATGAGCACTGCCAGTGAGTATCTTCAACTGTCTATTCTTCTAGGAGCCAGTGCCTGGGTTTAGATCAGTGGGAGGGAATGTTCTGAAGTGTTTTCACTCTTTTTAACCAATTCATTTACATGACTCTTCCAGTCTTCCAGTTGTGATTTACTGGATAAGGATTTTCTCATAATATAATATAATTTTTATTATTATTATTATTATTATTATTTATTATTATTTTTACTCAAGTTTTACCAAATAAAATATTTGAGCTTGGTATAACTAGTAAAATGTATATCCATTATAAAAATGGCCATGGAGTCTTATGATTTTATTAATTGACATTTATTAACTATTAATTTATACATTTCACACTTGGGCTACTTCATAAATTAAAATTAAATTTTTCTGGAAACTTTTAAAGAAACAAACAGTTGTTGGGCTTAATGTTTGAGAACCACTGGTTTAGATATCCTTTTAGCTTTATTATGAATGACAAACTTAAATGGTGGCTTATTATATTTGTTAATCATACGGCAAATGTTCTCAGAAAAATTATTTACCTATTGTTGCCTTAGAATTGCACTCGGAAACATGCAAGTATAGAAGAGAGTTTGTGGTATTTGCAATGCCTTAGGCTAGATTTGCATTGCAATGCAGTACCATTTAATTTGTTAGCCTGTCTGTCTTTTTCAGGATATTTTAGTCCTGATTATGTAATGGCAATCATCCTGCTCCAAAGTATTTAACTGTTCTGTGAATATTAACACGACTCTAATTTTTGCCATGATTTGCATACTGCAGCCATTTGAAGCATGTTTAGTTTGTAGAGCAAGCTTTTGATTTTCAGTTACCTGCTTTTATTTTTATTTTATTTTTTGGAGACTAATCACAGTTTTTGGGTTTTGTTTGCAGCTTCTCCTCTTATGGGTGCGCAGAGCTTTCCTAACCTTACAACCACTGGTACCACCTCAACTGTTACAATGTCCACCTCCATAGTAACCAGCAGCAATAATGTAGCCACGGCAACTACAGGTTTGTCCGTCGGCCAGTTGCTCAGTAACACGCTGACGACCAGCCTGACCTCTACATCTAGCGAGAGTGACACAGGTCAGGAGGCTGAGTTTTCCCTCTATGGTAGGCCATGCTACATTTATTATACACTCTATTTTCCCTCATCTTTAATTGTTCTAGTACATCCCCCTTTTCAGCCTTTTTTTTTTTTTTTTTTTGCCAGATTAATCTCTAATTTGATGTTTTTGCTTATTACTAAACTAATTTCTCAGCCTTGTCCTCTGAATTCATCTCCTTGATTTATTTTGTGCAATATGAAGGCTGATTATTTTGTTGCCTTTCTTTCGCTCAGACTTCCTGGACAGTTGTCGGGCCAACACATTGCTTGCCGAGTTAGATGACGAGGAAGACTTGCCAGAGCCAGATGATGACGATGATGAGAATGAGGATGACAATCAGGAAGAACAGGAGTATGAGGAAGTTCTGGTACGGTCCAGGGTCAACCTTGGTTACCACGTTCATATTCATAGGGTAAAACCTGTTGTAGTTTCAATAATAGTACAGTGGAAATCCTTTATTTTTGGTTTTTCTTCGCGTTCTCCTCTCTGGTTACTTAAAACTTGTGGTTTTATATTTTTAGTTTGGTGAGCAGTGGGTTTTTTTGGGGGGGGTAAAGAATGTATTTGGTGTTCCTGTTTTGTGTTGTGTTGTGTTTTTGTTTTTTTTAAAGTTTGTCTGCTTGTTTACCAGCATGTTTCCTCTGTGTAGCATGTCTTTGGTTAGGTGAAATATGTATTTCATATTTGCAAGCAGTTGATCATTATGTGTAAGAGAGCTTTACCACTTTGCTTTTTCAATGGTGGCCTGAAAGGAGGAAGAGGAGTATGAAACCAAAGGGGGTCGGCGCAGGACCTGGGACGACGACTTTGTGCTGAAGCGACAGTTTTCGGCTTTAGTACCTGCATTTGACCCTAGACCAGGCCGTACCAACGTCCAGCAAACTACTGACCTGGAAATCCCTCCACCAGGTAATGGTGACACCGTAAAAAGGGGATAAATTCTCACTCTGTTGGCTGCGGTTTTAATATTTATATACTATTCTATTGTTTTTAAATAATTTGAATTAGTTTATTTTTATATTTTATTTTCAATGTAGCATTTTTCTAATATGCTTTTTATATTTAGCTTTAAGTACTAAAATTACAAAAAAGTAAATCGTTACATTTTGTAAACTATTTTATCTAGTATTTATATCTTATTTTATTTGTTTTATTTCAGTTAATGATTTTATTTTTATTTATTTATTTATTTTTATTATTGTTTCAGCTTGTTAATAGGTTAGTTCACCCAAAAATGAAAATTGTCATTTACTCACCCTCTTTCTTCTGCTGAACACAAAAGATGATATTTCGAAGAATATGGGTAACCAAACAGATGGAAATACTATGGAAGTCAATGGGGCCCATCAACTGTTTGGTTACCGACATTCTTCAAAATAGTCTTTTGTGTTCAGCAGAAGAAAGAAATTCATACAGGTTTTGAGGATGACATAATTTTCTTTTTAGGGTGAACTATCCCTTTAATAAGACTGGTTGCCTTCTGAGTCAAACACAGCAATCCATTGTAATTTTACGTTGCAAAACTCATGTGTTTAATGTGTACAGGTACACCTCGCTCAGAGGTACAAGAGGAGGTGGAGTGCACGCCTTCACCCCGTCTGGCTCTCATCCTGAAAGTAGCAGGTCTAGGGACAACACGAGAAGTAGAGCTACCTCTCACCAACTACAAGTCCACCATTTTCTATTATGTCCAAAAGCTTCTCCAGCTCTCATGCAATGGTGCTATTAAACCTGACAAGCTTAGACGCATCTGGGAACCTACATATACGTGAGTCTATTGTTTTAGTTTTTAGTGTCCACATTTTTGTAGTGCTTTTGCATCTTTTAACAAACATTGTTTTTTGTAGGATAATGTACAGAGAATTGAAGGACTCTGACAAAGAAAGAGAGAGTGGAAAGATGGTAATGACACGTTTTTTATGTTTCTCCTCCACACTATCTCTCTACCTATCTTCCTTTCATTCACTCTCTTCAGCTCATAAAAATCTTGGCTGTGATTTTTCTGTGGCTGTCCCCCAATGTGTAAATGCTCCTCCTCAGTAAACTGTCTGTCAGCCGTCACTAACCTTAGCCAGGAGACTGTGAAATGACCCCCAGTGGTATCTATTGTTAAATGCACGGGCCTCTCTAGTGGTTAAACCTACTGTAATGCATGTGTATTTCGTGAGACTTTACAATCAGGAAAGACCAACATTTGGTTCTTCCTGTTGTAGGGTTGCTGGTCTGTAGAGCATGTGGAACAGTACCTTGGCACAGATGAATTACCAAAGAATGACTTGATAACCTACATGCAGAAGAATGCAGACTCAACTTTCCTGCGCCACTGGAAATTAACCGGCTCTAATAAAAGTATTAGGAAAAACAGAAATTGTTCGCAGCTCATAGCTGCATACAAGGTATAGAATACCATCGGATGTGCATATATATCTGTACATACCATCTTTATTTTCCCTTTTATACTTTTTCCAAGTATGTTTTCTCTTTCTTGCTTGACTGTCACTTGTGTAGCCACCTGTTAGACAGTTGTTGCTGTCCTTTTGTAAATTCTATTGCCTAAATGGGTGTAAATGTCGTACCATGGAATTTTTTTAGCTGTCATTGTGGACTTTGTTCTCTATTTGCTTTCATTTTAAAAATTTTGTTGTCTTTGGCCATAAACTATATTATTTTGTAAGAATGCAGTAATTTTCGTTGTTCTAGGTATGTTGTGATTTTAAGATAAAAGGGTTGGGAGAAAAAATCAGGGGTAGTTGTGTTAACAGTACTTGCATGGTTTTACAGGACTTCTGTGAGCGTGGCTGTAGATCTTCAGGCCTGAGTTCAGGGACTTTGTCTGCCACACAGAGCTGTGACATCCTGAGTGCTGCACGTGAGCAGGCTCAGGCCAAGGCGGGCTCGGGCCAGAGTGCCTGCAGCGTAGAGGACGTACTGCAGCTCCTTCGCATCCTCTTCACCATCGGAGGAGAACCCTCATCCGGCCGCACACTACAGGAAGGTAAGGAGCTCCTTCTCACAGCATTATCTTGAACCAGTTGTTTTTGTTTCCATTTAGTATGCATTTATAAGTCACATTTACCTGTGTAGATGTGGAAGAGCTACAGTTCAATGCATCACCTGAGGAATTCACCAGCAAAAAAATTACAACCAAAATTCTGCAGCAGATCGAGGTAATTTGACATGGTTGAAGTTGTTTTATTTATGCATGTTATACTTTGTAGATGCAATACAGTTCAAGAGTCTGGTGTCTGTTTTTTGATAGAAATTAACACTTATTATTAGGGATTCATTAAATTGATCAAAAGCCACAGTAAAGACACTTATAATGTTACAAAAGATTTATTTGTCTTTTTAGGAGCCACTGGCCCTGGCTAGCGGGGCTCTCCCAGACTGGTGTGAGCAGTTAACCAGCAAGTGTCCTTTCCTCATACCTTTTGAAACCCGGCAGCTTTATTTTACATGCACTGCGTTTGGAGCCTCCAGGTCTGTGCTCACAGTTTTCAAAGATATCTTTACTTTTATTCATACAAATGTGAAATGGCAGTTTGAGAATTTTCATCTCTCTCTAGGGCTATTGTCTGGCTCCAGAACCGAAGAGAAGCCACTATGGAGCGTTCCCGGCCATCCACAACGGTTCGCCGTGATGATCCCGGCGAGTTCCGTGTGGGTCGGCTCAAGCACGAGCGTGTCAAGGTCCCTCGTGGAGAGAGTATGATGGAGTGGGCTGAGAGTGTGATGCAGATACATGCTGACAGAAAGTCTGTACTGGAGGTAAACACCACAACATAATGTTTGTGAAAAGTAGTGGGGTCTAAAAGTCTGAGAGAGCTAGTGAAATTTCTGAAGTTATTTTGTCAGTATAACAATTCGAAAGAGTGCAATGATATGACGCAGCGCCTGAAAACAGGCTAACTTCCGTCAACATAACCAACATGACTACCTGCTTGCACAGAGAGCGTGCTGGGGACTATTTTCAGGCTCTGCGGAATATCATTGCGCCTGCTGCACCCATGGTACAGCAGCAAAGTTCCTGGATTATTATGCAGGAATGAGAGTATAGTAAGCTAAAGTCCCAAAAAGTCGGCGTGTTCCTTTAATGACCAAAGCACTTGAGCTTCAAGCATGTGCAAAACCTGATGATTAAGTTGTATCACAATTACAGCATGATACAAGAGCTTCTTGTGCTTCAGTGGAAGCAATAACATTTTTTGCCATTTCTTCTGTGATGTATGACATGATCATTTTCTTTAATATATTGTCATCCTGTGGCCTTCTTGAAAGTTTGATGAGGCCTGGCTGCCTAGTTGAGAACCACTGCTCTTTAAATCAGTCTCAGACTGTTTGATGAAGTCTGATTAATGATGGTTATCTTGCACAGGTGGAGTTCCAGGGGGAGGAGGGCACTGGTCTTGGACCCACCCTGGAGTTCTATGCCCTTGTGGCTGCAGAGTTCCAGAGGACTTCCCTTGGTATCTGGCTCTGTGACGACGACTTCCCAGATGATGAGTCGCGTCAAGTAAGTCCTTTACCACGTTTAGCTATTTCATTCTAGCCATAGGTGTGAGAGACTGTTTTTAATTGACTGATTAATTAATTGTTTCACTGTTCATCAGGTGGATCTGGGCGGAGGCTTGAAACCACCTGGCTATTATGTGCAGCGTTCCTGCGGCCTTTTCCCTGCTCCCTTCCCTCAGGACAGTGACGAACTGGAGCGCATCACCAAACTTTTCCTGTTCCTTGGCATCTTTCTGGCCAAATGCATCCAGGACAACCGTCTCGTTGACCTGCCCATATCCCAGCCTTTCTTCAAACTTCTCTGTATGGGTGACATCAAAAGCAACATGAGTAAGCTACTTTATCAAAACCATGTCGAGTCGGACTGCCACTTCTCTGAAATCCAGTCTGAGGCCTCCACTGAGGATGGCCAGGACACATACTCAGTGGGTAGCTTTGATGAAGACTCCAAGTCCGAGTTCATCCTTGACCCACCCAAGCCAAAGCCACCAGCTTGGTATCACGGCATCTTGACGTGGGAGGACTTTGAACTGGTGAACCCTCACAGAGCACGGTTTCTAAAAGAGCTGAAGGCACTGTCTGTGAAACGCAGGCAGATCCTGGGCAATAAGAGTCTGTCAGAGGATGAGAAGAACACGCGGCTACAGGATCTCATGCTGAAGAATCCTATGGGCTCTGGCCCTCCACTTAGTGTAGAAGATCTTGGGTGAGATATGAATGTCACTTTGTATATTAATCAAGGAAATCAATATCATATGTGTTACTTTCTTGCATGTAGCAGGGTGTTTTAATTACATGTTTACTTATGTTGCTCATCTAAATTTCTTTGTTTTATTTGTTATTAGATTAAATTTCCAGTTCTGTCCATCATCCAAAGTACACGGCTTCTCATCGGTAGACTTGAAGCCCAATGGAGAAGATGAGGTATGTCGCATGTTCTTCAGACATGCAATGTAGTATCCTGTATGTACTGTTATACACACTGCCTCTCTACAATGAAAATGAAGTCATATTTTGTGGTTTCGATTTATTTTGTGTATTTATAGTTATGGCAGTGCATAATTTTTTTTTTTACATATATTTGTATAGCAGTGCTACATCACCCTTAGTATCAGTAATTCCTGCTGCCATCTTGATAAAATTACACTACCTTTTGGGTCAGCAGGATGCTTGAATTAGATTTTGGGGCAGTAAGATAATATATTAGAGATTCGCCGATAGCTGTTTATATAGGAATGATATCTACCAATAGTTTGATTTTCTTAAGAAAAAAAATCCCTCTCATTTGGTACATTACAATAATATTAGAGATTGCAACAAAATTACCAAAATTATGCAAAGATTGAGAGAGCAGTTTTTGCCATGGTATAAAAAGTTAGCGAATATATTTTTCTCAAGATATCGTATCAAATTTAGAAATTCCAGTGTTGTGACAACACGAATCCCTAATGTAATTATTTTATTCAACAAGGACGCCCATTAATTTATCAAAAGCGACAGTAAAGACTTTTGCATTGATACAAAAATGTATTTCATATAAATGCTTTTTTTCCCTATTGATTTAGAATCCTGAAAAAAATCCTGATTTTTGAAGGATGATTTTTGAAGGATCATGTGATCACTGAAGACTGAAGTAATGGCTGCTGAAAATACAGAAATAAATTACATATAAAATATATTAAAATAAAGCAGGGCTTGAAATGAACTTTTTTTACTTGGTAGCACTGGTGCTCCTAACTTCAAAAAGTTAGGAGCACCCACTGAAAATTTAAGGAGCCCCACAACTAAAATGTATATATTAGTGCTGTCAAAATTAGCACGTTAATGTATGCGATTTAATTTTTTCAGTTTAACGCGTTAAAAATATTTAATGCAATTAAAAATTTTCTTTTATCCTTTGTTAGCGTTACATTTTATGATCCTGCTCTTATTCATGCAAATGCTTTAAAACCATTCCGGCGCGACAAGACAAAAGAGAACGTGCTGTCCTATCTGTGTGGGTGCGTCTCAATCAGCTCCCTAGTTTCCTAGGTCATGAATCAGTATATCGTGTACATGAATGTGGCCGACTCCCAGATCAGTGCCCTGACTACTGAACTAGGGAACTGATTGAGACGCACCCCTTGTCTGAATGACGTGCCAGAAATCTAGTTCTCTTCGCGCTTGAGGGAACAATAACACACAGAATTATGCCAAAATGCCTAAAATTTTGTCGTGTTCTCACAGGAGCAATTAAGTTAAATTAGTTAAATAATGTCTTAAATGAACCTTAAAAGAGTTGTGGAGAAAATGAGATGTGTGTGACAGCGTGTCAGATCCACATCATGTTCGGCAGCGGCAGATCTTAAAGGAACAGCAGCGACTAATGCTGTCAGTCATTAATGTTAATCACAGAACAAAGGTAACGGAGAAAATTGTGGCTTTAATAAGTAGTTATTTTATATTTAATTAAATTTATGCAATTCTGTGCAGACAGTTTGATAAACTTCAACGTTTTAATTTTTGTATATTTCCTACCTGTTAGACAGGTAGGAAGGCCACAGGTAAATATGACATTATAATGGGTTTATGTGAAGATTGTTTTAAGTTCACTTGAAATTGATATAGCTTTTAATTATCAGTAGTAGTTTTAGCATCAGTGATAGTGGCCTTCATAAAAAGATGCCATTACAACAAATATTTCAAATATACTGTATTTAAGTTGTTTCTATATTAATTTAGAGTAACTGAAATATAAAAAAAATTAAAAGCGCAGATGTTTTTAATCACGATTAGTTACAGAAAAATTGTGCAATTTAATTCGGGTTTTTTTTTTTCTAATCGATTGACAGCACTAGTATATTTGTATACGTGTATCAATATGATTTGTTTTATTTAAAAACAACACCATGTTTTGTAGAGAATTGAAATGGTAGTGATGCACCAATCATAATTTTTCGAAGCCAATTTAGATTTTTTTTTAAGCAAATTTGTTTATTTGCTCTATAACAGGCCAAACTGGCCTTAAAAACATCTGTAGTCATTTTAAATTAGAGGTAACCACTGCATTTTATTCACAATCCAAACAAAGATTCTACACACACGTAGCATGAGCAGTTGTTCTTGATTTAAAATAGATTGCATAATTTCAAGACTTAAAACAAATACAGAGTGGGCTGACTTTAGCTTTTTGAAATTGTTATAAGACACACCTGCACAAAACAAAAACAGATACTGAATGAAAATGAAAATTCTGCTGTCCTCTCATCAGATGGTCACCATGGACAATGCTGAGGACTATGTAGAGCTCATGTTTGACTTCTGCATGCACACAGGAATCCAGAAGCAAATGGAGGCCTTTAGAGGTATGACAGCATTGGCAATATTCTCATGCCTTGCACTTTAAATCTGCTCAAATTACACTCCGTGTATACCAATGTGTGGAAGTACATGTAACTTGACTGTTCCGATCTATTCATATCAGTTACAAATATGGTGTTAAGTGTGAAACGTCTGTGTTTTGGTACAGAGGGCTTTAACAGAGTGTTCCCTATGGAGAAACTCAGTTCATTTAGTCATAAAGAGGTGCAGATGATCTTGTGTGGCAACCAGTCTCCATCCTGGACCGCTGAAGACATTGTGAACTACACAGAGCCTAAACTTGGCTACACACGGGACAGGTAGACATTTACTATTATTTATATTGCTCTACATTTTATGATGGCATACACTTGGTTAGGTCTGTGATTTTAAGTGTTGTTTTTTTTCTTTTTTTTCTCTTTAATGTAATAAAAAAAAATTGAAACTATGGGGCCTTAAAAATGCATGTAAATATATTGTTACTAAAATGCAGCATTTGAAATGGGGAAAAGAACATGCACATCTTGGTAATCATTAGAGATGCACTGATATGAAAATTGACCGTTACCGATAATTCTTTATATTTGAAAGCCGATAAATCTAAATCCAAATTTGTATAAAATTGAGAGCCTGATTTACAAAAGTTTTCAGTAAAAAAATCGAACTGCACGGTTCTCCACCCACGGTTTGGCACGCACTTGCACAGCGGTTCATCTCAAATCTGATGACACATCTATTATATGGTTTCTTGAAAATAACGTGTAAAACAAACAGACGGAGATAGGTTAATGCATCTTTCTGTTGATGAATACACATTCTGGCTTCCCAATACATTACAACAGCGATGATCAAAAAGCGTGGTTGGAACAGTCAGTCTTGTATGCGAGTGCGTATGCTCGACCATGACCCAGTCATTACACCATCACAGAGTGTTGATAGTGCTCGAGCGCAGGTGAGACCTGAACACCACACGTTGTGTTTTAACTAAAGTCATTTAAGCCTTGCCAATTTAAACAGTCAAGAGCAAGACGCGAAAGGGAACTCGGTGCACGCCGAGATGACAGATATTCATCTGAAGCATGCACATGGCATATATTAAGTTCTCTTTCAAGTCTTGCGCTTGAAAGGACAAATTCACACAAAAAATGTCAACCTGCCCATCTTGGTGAGTATCCTAGCAAACATAGTAGGTTATGTCTTAAGTAAAACGTAAACAGTTGAGAAACTACACATAAACATGACTATGTACTCTTTCTGTGCATTATTTCTTAAAGGGAAAGAAGCCTTTTCATGCTGTCTGTGTTTTAACTGTTAATCAAACAACAAAAGACAAAGAAATCACCCACTGCTCTTGACTGAATAACTTTTGTAACTTCGATAATGATTAATATTTATTTAATTTATACAGTGAAGATTATAATATGCAATGTTATTTTATATTTGATTACTTTATTCAATTTCTGAACCTAAAAAAAGCACTGTTTATTTTATATGCATATTTGCTGTATGTATTTGTGCTGTTGCTTGTAGTTTGATTATTTGTTCTTATTTTGTTTTATTTTTATTTGACAATTGTCCTAATTACCATGACCCTAGAACTGGGAGTAATTTGAACCATTCCACCCCTAGTGGACAATAATGAAATGATTTTAAATAAACCATATTGTTGATAAATGATACGAGAAAAACAAATGCTAGTCATTATTAATAATGCATCAATATTTTTTTAAAAGAAACATCTAAAATTTAAATTAGTTTCAAATAACAGCATTGCTGTTTAAGCTGCGTGCGCTAAAGCTGAAGAGCTGAATGTGAAACTGAATGTGCGTTTTGTTAGTGGATTTTGTTAGCTCAACCAAATGCGTCCTATATGAGATTAATCAGATATTTACACAACATAAACATATTACAACTTATATCTGTGCAAAATTACTTAAATGCACAAGTGAACTTGAACTGAACTCCTGTTGTGGATGTGCTCTTCCCGTAACAACCATAGACTGTAGTTTTCTGAAGAGCATTTTTGAAGCCTAAAGTGGGCGGGGACGGCCCTGTGCCATCTTTATTTATTTATTTATTTATTTTATTTTTTTTTTTATGCTGAAAAGTTGGGCATTGTGTAAATCCATTGTGGATGCACTCTTCCCGTAATGTGCTAAAACATTCTTTTACAGTAGTTTTTCATTATAATTTGATGTAGTCTATACAAAAACAGATTTGCGCTGCACATGTTGCACTTAACCGTTTTCTTTTTCCAAGTGATTCCAATCATATTTCAGGCTATTCAATACCTCAGGCAATTCAAAACTATCATGGCGAACAGTGCGTCTTAAAAAATAATAAACTATTTTAATAATAAACTACACTACTGTTCAAAATGTTGGGGTCTGTAAGATTTCCAAAGGAATTCATTGTTTTATTCAGCAAGGATGCATTACATTTGTGCCAATAAAGACTTTACAATTATACGTTACAATTGTATTACATAAATTAGACAAATTTCTGTTTCAAATAAATGCTGTCCTTTTGGAAGAATCCACAAATGTACCATGATTTCTACAGAAATATATAGCAGCACAATGTTTGAAAACATTGATAATAAGAAATGTTGGTAACACTTTATAGTAACTGCATGCTATGAATCAATAGTTAGTTCATCATTTATAAAGCGTTAATAGACATTAATAAGTGGTTTATAAATACAGCTATACATGTTTTATTCTTGATTTATAAGCATATCTATAATTGTACTTGCATACTTTATTAATGATTAATATATCGTTTCTAAATTATTGAATTATTTACAAACCAGTAATTTAGGAGTTGTCAGTGGTTCATAAGATCATTTAGAAAGTGTAAGTAAATGATTAATAAACTATTTAAATGTACGTTTATACATCTCATTTAAAGGCTCTATTACTGCATGTCTAAAGATGTATAAATGTACATTTTAAATAGGTTATCATTTACTTACACTTTCTAAATGATCTTATGAACCACTGACAACTCCTAAATAACTGGTTTGTAAATAATGTAATACTTGATTTAGAAATGATGAATTGATCATTAATAAAGTATGAAAATACAATTAAACCCATTATAGATATGCTTATAAAGAATAAAACATTTATAGCTGTATTTATAAACCGCTTAATGTCTATTAATGCTTTATAAATGATGAATTAACTATTTACTAATACTTAACTAATGATTCATAGCATGAGTTATTATAAGGTTACTGAAATGTTTAAGCACCAAATCAGAGTAAAAGAATGATTTCTGAAGGATCATGTGACACTGAAGATTGGAGTAATGATGCTGAAAATACAGGAATAAATTACAATTTAAAATGTATTAAAATAAGAGTAATTTTAAATTGTAACATTTCACAATATTACTGTTTTCATTGTATTGCTATGCAATATTGTTTTTGTTTTTTTTTCTCTTTTTTTTTTTCCTCCCTAATAAATGCAGCCTTGGTGAGCATAAGAGACTTTTTTAAAAACATTTTAGAAACCTTACTGACCCAAACTTTGGAACACTAAACATGAAACATTTATTTTAAAGAGGTTATATTAATATTGCCATATTATTCCTCTATTATAACATGCTTTCATGTTTGGAATAAGGGCTTCATGTTCAGCTTTCTAAATAATGTAAAATATATGTAATAATGTACTTGGGCACATTTCAGACAGTTTATATCATGTTGATTTTAATTGTATTGCAGTCCTGGTTTCCTTCGCTTTGTGCGAGTGCTGTGTGGAATGTCATCTGATGAAAGGAAGGCCTTCCTCCAGTTCACTACAGGCTGCTCGACCCTGCCCCCTGGTGGATTGGCCAACCTCCATCCACGTCTCACAATAGTCCGGAAGGTATAGAAGCTCACCATTATTTAAATTGCTAAAACCCAGCCAATAAGTTAACTAAGAACAAATAACATTCTCTCTTCATACCTGCTCCTCTAGGTTGATGCGACAGATGCCAGCTATCCTTCAGTTAACACGTGTGTGCACTACTTGAAGTTGCCGGAATATTCTTCTGAAGAGATCATGAGAGAGCGCCTCCTCGCTGCCACTATGGAGAAGGGCTTCCACCTCAACTGAGCATGCTCTCCCTACATCATTGACCAACTCCCATACTGGTGAAGCCTGTTGTGTTTTGTTGCAGAAAATAAAGCTGTGCTCTGAAAACCTCCAACCCCCCTCCCCCCCCACCCCCCCCGTCCCCCCGCCCCAAGCACCCGACATGTACCCAAATACACAGGAAAAACAGTCCCATCGCAGCTCCACTAGCTCCTGAAACAGATTAGGGTCTCCTCCTCCACTGGCTGCTTCACATGGCCTTTTCCAGGTCACTCTACTGCTTTAAGGGCTTGAGCCGCTGGCAGCCAGGGTAGTCTCTCCTCACCTACTGTGTTTACTGTCATTACTCCAGGTCCAGTGTACATTTTGGCATAGATCATCTTTTTCAGACTCAAACCTCACCACCTGCAGCTGCAGCGTCAGACCCTGGACACAAGCACACCTGCTTCTGTAGAGCTAACTATAGTGTTTGGGCATTTCCTTAACAGGTTTTAAGTTTTACTAGTGCCTGCATTTGTTGAAATATTAGGATTTTTTTTTTCTTTCATTTTGTTTTACTTAATCTGTCTACATACAATCATGCACATGCTTTTTCTTTCTTTTTTGCTTCTGTTACTGTTGAGTATGTTTTCAACTGTTCATTGCCCTGCTAAAGGATCAAAGTCCCTGAGTGCATTCGTGTAATTTTACAATAAAGCTATAGATACAGAAACACTGGTTCTGTGTGCAAGGCACATTTAAAAAAAGAGAAAAAGACAAAGCAAAAAGCAAGCTGTGCTTTCCCTTGTATTTTCTTTGTATATTATAAACATTTATTTAACTCAAGTTGCAGTTTGAAGTAAACAAATATTTTCAAATGTGTATGCTCCAAAAATAATCATTAAAATGTTTGCAAAGTATCAAAACTGTCATTTCTGCTTTTTCCCTCTGATGATGAACTGACAAATATGTCTGTTTCTGAATGTGATTTACATTTTGTTGTCTTATTTGACCTGGGGACATTCTTGCAGTTCCTTCAAGAGGAGCTTTTAAACTTCTCTGACAGTGCATTGGAATTATTACAGGCCACGTTGCAATGATGTTCTAAAACTTTTTGTGGAAGAATGGAAAATGAGCATGAGGTTTAAATTAGTAAGAAAAGCTTTTATTTAAATATGTTACGGAATATTAATAAACTCGATTGCATTGGATCAGCTTTCTGCCATCTTGTCCAGGGCCAGTAGTGGTGCCAGTATTCGGTTCTTATTTGTCTCCACGATGTGTCCGTTGAGGATCATTTCATCAAGTATAATGTGTACTTTATCTAAATTGAACATGATCTGATTTTCCATTAAGGAATGAAAGACATTATTATATAAACATGTATCACTAAAGACACAATGGACCCTTTTCACATTTCTTGAAGCGGCAGTCAACGGGAGAGACAAAATAATTTTTGTATTCCCGTTTGCTCCAATAGCACAAGTGATGACGTTTCCATAACTTTCCAAAAGAGGGAAAAACCGAGCGTTTGATTACAGCAGTCAGAAGAGAGAATTGTGTAAATTTGCATCACAGCAGTGTTCATTTGTTTTTTGTAATTTACTGCCAAAGTACAGTAAATTTTAAAATGAAAATATTAAAAACTTTACTTGAATTGGGATGTTGATAACTGTAGAAGATATGCATCACAGTCTATGAAAAGGGTCCATGCATGATACAATATTGCCAGCAAAAAAACAATCATAGACAAGTTTGGTCAATAATACATAATAGGTATTTGGTATTTTTTACTCGTAAAGGATACATCCAGCTCACTCTGTCAAGAGAAGAAAAACAAATCAATTAAATTGAAAATATTTCATTTATATCTTTTCTCAGGAAAATTGTAATAGGCCTATGCCTTTATAAAAATATCAGTACTTACCACACGACTGAAATACTTGTCTAACACCTCGACAAAGTTGTGCACAAGCTCATAAACTGACAGTTCATTCTGTGGAAAAGATGGCCAAGGACTATAAATAACAGACTTTATAACACACTAAAGAAATACTGATTCCCAATGATAATGTCAGTAACTAGAAAATTTCACCTCATTTTCAGTGATGCCAACAACAATGAAAAGAGCTGCATACTGACGATAGACCAGTTTGTAGTCCTTATACTCCACAAATGAACACTAAGGAAAAAGATAATTAGTTCAACAGCTAATTTTAATTCTAAAGGGTTTAAGTTTAATGAATTGAATGGCCAGTTTACAAAAGTAAAATAAAACTCAAGACCACAGACTGAACATCTGATATACGTAAATCAGATGCAAAGATATGTTTCATATAGTAATGCTTTGTATAAGTGCCTGTCCTTTATATCACTAAAATTACCCTGAGGGTCAGTGATTTTCATAATATTCTCCACTGCAAAGAATGGCTATAATAAAAAGTTGTGTGGTTTACCAATAAATTGAAAGTAAAAGGGAAACATGACTGACCTCTTCCTTCCTCCGCGCGAGACATCCCCTAACCACGTCAGCTTCAAGAGCTGCTCTCTTCCCAAGCTCCACTTGTTCATAGTACCTGGATAGGCGAGTCTGCCCCTGTTTGTTGACCATAAGTAGGAACTTGATCATAGTAATTCAGAAGAGTGGCTACTTCTAGAAAGAAGGAGAAATTACGTCATTAGCAAACAACTGGGAGGGCAAAAAATAAGCAGTTTTCTTTGTAAAATGATAAATAAATTACATCACATTATTTACGGTATAACCGATAGTTTTCACCAACATACCACAGTTGCCACAATTATTGTTACTACTGTACATTTATGGTGGATAGTTGATGTGAATGTCAACATGGCAGCGTACATGAGGGAGTGATCTGCTCCATTTTATTAGTGTACATTATTTGAATATTTCTCAAATGTGCTGTTATTTATTTTTATTATTTCTATTTTGAATGTATTGGAAATGAGCAAAACCAAGTGCACCTTTAAATTATGAAAATAAAATGGGAAAAAAGCTATTGATATTTTATTTCACTCTGCCCGACTTTATATATAGATATTTTCAGTGCCACATTTTTATATGAAAAAGGGAGAAATTATAACAGTTGTTATCTGTAAACGGATAGATAAATTACATAAATGTATTTATGGTAACCAACAGTTTTGACTAAAATACCATAGTTACCACAATTGTTGTTACTATTGTAAAATAATTAACGCTAAGCGATTGCTTGACAGAGCCGGTCATGTGATGCCAACATGGCAGCGTCCATGAGGGGGCGACCGGCTCCATGTAGAGAATTTTTTTTTTCTTCTTCATGTTAGTGTACATAATTTGAATAAGTTGCTGGGGGGGGATTTAAATATTTAAAATCAGCCAAACCAAGTGCAAAAAATTTTTTTTAAATGCTATTTGATATTTTACTTAACTCTGCCTGACTTTATATATGCATAGCTATTTTTCAACGCCACATTTTTATACTGTCAGTCAGACAGGTACATAGCCTGTCATTATGCAGCGCTGTATACGCATGCGCAGTACCCGCCCGTCAGTCTGTATTCGGATGACTCGAGACAGCGCAGGGTTGGGTGAACGCGTCCCATCATGCAGCGCGCGCGCCAGTCCTCCCTCACTCGCTCACCCCCGCAGTAGGAGACTCACATCCAGGGATCGGACTAATGGCGGCCGGCAAATCCGTGCGCTGACACGAAATCTACAACAGCCGCTCAGGTGCCAGCCTATTTCGTGGGGGGGGCAGGGCGACGTCCCATAGCTACACGAACGGTAAAGAAGGGAGGGTTGAGGGGAAACAATCGGCGACTTCTAGCAGGACTTTCCTATTTTTAAACATGGATGAACAGCCCGGCGGAGGAGGAGGAGGAGGAATGGCCGCCCAGAGACAGCAGCAGCAGCCCGCACCGCAGCAGGGCAACAACAGCATTAATCCCCAGATCGCAAGCGCTGGAGGAGCGCCTATGGTTCAACAACAGCAAGACGAGATGCCCAGGCCCCAGCAGTACACTATCCCGGGGATTTTACAC
Source organism: Rhinogobio ventralis (assembly GCA_039654625.1). Classification (NCBI taxonomy): domain Eukaryota; kingdom Metazoa; phylum Chordata; class Actinopteri; order Cypriniformes; family Gobionidae; genus Rhinogobio; species Rhinogobio ventralis. The sequence continues at coordinate 30,341,283 of CM077202.1, read as the reverse complement.
TATATCCAGCACGAATGGGCCCGTTTCGAGATGGAAAGGGCGCATTGGGAAGTGGAGAGGGCCGAACTCCAGGTACAGACCCGTGGATTTGCTGACACGCTAGTTAGTAACTCCAAGTGGGGACGTTGCTCGCCATCAGATCGGCTGCTTAAATTGAAGACTTAACGTTGATTTAGTAAGCAATTTACTACAGATCTCGCAAGCTTCCTGCCCGCCCCATTTGCACTAAACGGGAACCGCTTCATTATAATAAACGAATCTGTTTGCACTTTAAGTATGCGAGACAGGACATTTAGTACGGTCGTATTTTACTAGAGCGATCTAGTATGTCGCTCACTCGCTCGTAGTGTGAATGGGCTGAGCTAAGCTAAGCTAACATGACATCGTTGTATTAGCGGTATTACGTGACACCCGGTACGATCGAGTCAGATTATCTTACCCACGAACACAGGAGCAGATCTAATAGTCGTCGTTGTGGATTTATCGTGTCACGAGAAAGCATCTGTCAATGAAAGCCAGCAGACTTTGTCAACTATTCTCCCGTTCTGCCATTTTGTTTTGGTCAATATGGCGTCCGTATGGGTTGCTTCTTTGATTGATCCATCCTACTAACGTTACCGCTCACTTTCACATCCTGCTGTATTGTACAGTATTTTCTAACACAGCGTATTTGTTCTTTTAAAACAATTAGAAGAAAATGTCGCTGTTTCTTTCTTATTCTTTCTGAGAGTTCACGTAATAGTCCTCAGAAAAAGGAGATGCTAGGCAGAATGACAGCGACAGTCACCTTTAGCGTAAAAAGATGCATTGGAAGTGAATGGTGAGCGAGATTGAATTTACATTATGACTAATATCTACATTTATATTACATTATAAGAAAGAAAGTTATACAGGTTTGGAACAACATGAGGGTAGGTAAATAATGACATAATGTTCAATTTTGGGTGAACTATCCCTTTATGCTATGAGCAGATAACCTTTCTAGTTTCGCTCCCCATCCGAGCACCAAACTAATTACTGATGAATCATTTCCATTATTTAGATGAAAGTGTCATGATGCAAGTATCATGATGTTATGTAAATGTATTCCACCATCATATTTGTCATTATTTACTCACTCTGTTTATCCAAACCTGTATGACTGACTTGATGTGCAACACAAAACAGATGTCATAAATAACAGGCCCAGTTACCATTCACCTTCACTGTATGAAAAAATATTCTATTTAGCAGGGCAGTAGCACTGTGTTTTGGGTGTACAACATATACCTTTTGGCCATTTTTGTGTTTGCAAGTTTGTTTTTTGTGATAGTTAAAATTCTTGCCTAAAAGCCTAATGTTGTTCCGAATCCAAACCCATAAGACTTTCGTTTATCTTCTGATCACAAATGAAGATCTTTTTGATGAAATCTGAGAGCTTTCTGTCCCTCCCTAGACAGCTATGCAACTAAAACTTTGAAACTTCAAAAAGTTTGAGATCGTAAAGAGATCGTAAAACAAATCCCCTTGAATTGAATGATTTAGTCCAAAACAGATTTAATTTAGGTTTTAATATAAACATTCATCAATGCACACATCAGTTATGATAAACGTAAGCTCAAGCATGTTTGCTTGATATGTGACAACCATTCAATCTGTTCATCATATAAAGTGATTGTGTCTCTTCAGAACATTTGGACTAAACCGCTCGATTCATGGATTCGTTTTATAATCTCTTTACGAACCTTTTGAAGCTTCAAAGTGGTAGTTACGTAGCTGTCAATCGAGAGTAAAGAAATGGTTTAGATTTTATTAAAAATATCTTTATTTGTGTTCCGAAGATGAACGAAAGTCTTACAGGTTTGGAACAACTTGAGGGTGAGTAATTAATGACAGAACTTTTATTTTTGGGTGAACTATCCCTTTAACATCTGCAATATTGTAGGATGTTGTTCTTAAAGGTATAGTTCACCAAATATGAAAATTGTCACAATTTACTCAACTTCATGTCATTCCAAACCTGCATGGCTTTCTTTCTTCTGTGGAACATAAAGGGAACTTTTTTTTTTTTAATGATTTTTTTGTTGTTTTTGTTTTTTGCTTGGTTTGATAGTGATTGTTTGTGAGTGAGCTATGCTTCAAACATCACTACACTGACAATAGACAATTGACCTTTTTGCCTGCGACATTTGAAAAATAGTTAATGTGACTGCACACTAAGTCATAAAGGTTTGGAATGAATGATGACAGACAGTTCATTTTTGGGTGAACTATTACCTAAAGTGTGTTTTAACTGCTACATTTCCCAGCCACCCGTATTAATGGGTGTAGTCGTCATATTTTCAGCCTACGAGAGATGAGGGTGGCAGTTTAGCTTTTGTGAATGAGGGAAGGAGCTGGAAGGCCTGTAGCAGGATGTTGCATTATGTAAACATAGTCAGTCTTCCCTTCGGAGGCCGAGGAGTTTTCACCACCCCTGTACAGACTTGTTCAGTGACATACTTTCAGGATGACTCCCACCTCAAACCTAATGGCCACTTTTCATTATTCAGAGGAAGTCAGCTTGGTCTTCTCAGAAAAGGGGTTGGTCTTGTTTATCAGCTCTGCATTCCATGTTTCAGATGTTCACTTGCCACCTAATCATCAGACAGATACTGAACATACCGCGAACAAAATAATGCTGCAAGTTAAACCGTATCAAATCATGTTGCCAAATATGAACTTTTTGATTCTCCAGCCTTGCATGCAGATTTTTGAGTCCATTATCACTTATCTTCCATGCATTTGGCATCTTGTGTATGTATAGGACACTTGGCTAATGTTCTCGAAATGTATAGTGGTTCAATCCTGCTTTGACACTGTCTGGCTCTAATTGATGTGAAACTCTTCCTGTCAGTTTGCTGGGCCTCGTAGGCATAGCTGCTAGCAGAGATGTCCTGAGCAGTCACATCAGGAATGGGCCTGATTCGAGTTATCTGGGTTAGCTCCGGGTTTGTAGGTCATGGTAGCACCATCTTCAGAGTTGTGGTTCATTGCAACTCTCCAGCCATCAGAGATAGTACTAGGGGTCGTATTCCTACATTACTGTTTGACAGTGAAGTTCCTACTGAAATCATTATGATTACTAAACAGTCATCGATCACAATCATAATTATTAATTTACAGTTACTCAACCATATTTTTAGCTTTTATTCAGCAGTTTAATTGACCAGTGTTGTTTTATTATTATTTATATACTTAAAGGCACAATATGTAAGATTATTGGATTTAAAATATCCAAAAACCACTAGAACAGTGTTATATATTTTGTTGACTTGTGTTACTTACATTATCCCAAATGTTTCCAAGAATGTTTAAATCCGGAGAAATAAGCAATTTTAACCAGGGCACGGACCTTGTCCCTATCGCCTGTTGCCTCTCAATGACATCATACCCGCATTAAAAAATGTGAGGCTTTGAGCGCTGTTGAGCTGGAATCGTAAACCCCTTTGACTGGCCATTCTGAAAAACGCTCCCGTGTGTATCTGTTAGGCTTGCTGCGATAGTTGGTGTTGCCGGTGTTACCGGTGTTCAGGCGAAACACTGGTTACATCACTTGCCCTCCGCAGCACCGCCCCCACCATCGTTTTTAGTGGCCGACTATCGCAGCAAGCCTAGTTAGAGGTGTTTACGATTCTGAACAGTGCTCAGTCACATTCTTTAAATTTCTGGCAACACTAATTGTTATATAACTCAACACAGTTAGTCTTAATGTTTAAATCTTGTTTTCTTGATTTACTGCGAGTACCATGTTTTACCATGCATAATATCGATCTAGCTTACTGCAGTGTGCAACAAGTGTCTCATAGTAGCCGCTGAGGGAATGCACAGAGTAGCATTATAACATAACTCTAATATGTATCTAATATGATAAAACAGCGCTGCGTTACCCCACATACACATGACCGGAAGAAGCGGAAGGGCTTGCGAAAAATTACATATTGTGGCTTTAAGTTATCATTTTAGTTTAAGTTTCAGTAATTGAATGTCCTTTTGCCATTAGCTTTTGCTTTTTAGTATTTTTATTTAGCTTTAATTTTTATTTCAGTAATTTTAGTACTTCAGTTTAAACATTTTATTTCCGTTAGCCAGCAAAACATAATTTCAAATTTTCAGAGTCTGATATTTATATTTTATTTCAGCCTTATTTCACGTAATGAAAAAGTTTTAATAGTTGTAGTTTTAGTTTACGATAACAACAGTGGAATAAACAAGTAATTAATATCAAATATCTTACGTTTTAGTCAAAATTAGTTTGTATATTTCTTCTCTACCAACAAATATAATAAAATCACTTTACTTCCACTTTTCATTGCTTGCACACTCTGGTATGAAATTTCATGAACACCGACAACTGGCGTCAAAATAAAGTAAGACATCCCATAGCATAAGCTTAACCAATCAGTTTTGTTAACCATAGCTAAATCTTATACAATTGGCATGTTGTAATGGCATTTTGTAACCATAATTATGCCTCCTTAAAAACCCTTTCATGCAATTTATTTATAACTGAAATATAAAGCAAGCTCTGTTTTAAATGTGCTAAACAGTCTGGTTTATAAGCACATTTTACTTATATAAACATTCTACCATTATATTTCCATTGTACTATTATTAAACCTATAGGGTCCCCTCATTCAGCTGTTTTTCTCCCACAGCAGGCAGAGTATTTTTAGTGTCTGTTCAGTTCACGCAGCTGAAATGCTGTTCTGCCGATCTTTAAATCTGGTAGGTGACAGAGATTTCCAGCAAGCATCGGAGAGTTGCTCGGGGCTGTGAGCAGCCAGCTGTTCTTGACCATATGTGTACTAGCCATCCTCACACACTGCTGACACGAGCAAGGCTGTTTTAATACAACAGTGTTCCTTAGTATTACCTGCCAGCATTTTGCTCTTCTTAAGAAGTGACAGTGAAACTGATATAGGTCAAGTAAGTTCAGAAGTAATAGTGCTGTCGATGTTTCCTCAACTTAAAAACTTAGTAGGGTGAATTTCTAATGGCTTAATGCTCTACTAATACAGACTCATCTCATTAATATTCAGATCTTAATGCACATATCCCATTTCTGAGATGAACCAAGGTAGTAATATGATCACTTCAAGCTGCATGGTTGTTTCTTGGAGAACTCTTGTGTGGTGAACTTACACTTTACCAGAAGACTATGATTAACTAGATGTTATGGGATTGTTTTAAGATGTTAACTTTTAGAGAACTTGTTTTTGAGGGATGAGGGAGTTTTGAGGAAGTCATCGGAGAGCTGAAATGAATATCCACACATTTACCAGTCCTGTTCTGTGAAAGGATGTTTAAAAGTGGAAGATGTCCACTTTTTTACTTCCCTTGTTACCCCTTCATTTAGTCTATCAGTGTCATCTGTATCTTGTGAGTACTTGTGAGATTTTTTTTTTCTTTAAATCTATATTAATTAACATTAAATTGCTTTATTTTAGTCCTTGCTTATAGACGAGTCGGAGGAAAGTTACCTCTTTTATTTCAGCAGAGGGCAGGGCTCGACAATAAGGATGGCCGAGATATATCTAACAGCAGAACCGCAGAACCACACGTCACAGCAGTCTGAGGACAACAGCGTCAGATCTGAAGTGAGGGTGGTGCTGACGATCACGTAAAAAATATTGAGCAGCACAACTTTTTGAATTTCTGATTATCAATGTTTCTTAAACAGCAAATCTGCATATTAGAATAGTAAAGGATCATGTGATGAAGACTGGAGTAATGGAAATTCAGCTTCGCCCTCACAGAAATGGATATATAAAAATAGAAAACGTCATTTTAAATTGTAGTAATATTTATTTCACAATTACTGTTTTACTGTATTTTTTTAAATAAATAAATAAATACAGCCTTGGTGAGCAAAAGAGACTTTGATTTTACCAACCCCAAACTTTTGAACAGTAGTGTAAATACATCAGTTTTGGATGAAGCATATGTATATGAAAGATATATATTTCCATGATATTCACAGGGCTCGAATATCGGCGTGGGTATTGCGCATAATTTTAATCATTCCTGCAGGTCTCACGCTTATAATGCGGGAAATTCCCTCAAACATTTATTCACTTTAGCATGTGGGTTGTATGAGAGAAATTAATACACACAGATTATATGATCAAATCAGTCATTTTAAAACTCTCTGCGAGATGTAATTTCACAAACAGCGTGAGTGATACAGCTGCGTCTTCTCTCTCTTACCAATTTAAACATTCAAGCGCTTTTAAACTATTCAATACTCACGCGCTCTCTGAGAGATAGTTTTCTCTGCGCACATACATACAGTAAAGCCGCATCACAAACAGCTCATGAGTAACAAAATTTAGTTCTTTTTCGCAGATTATATCGCTTTAACGGTCCGGTCTTGGCAAGTATCCTTGTAACAGTATAATGGATCCGTGCACTAGCTTTTAAAGTGACCGCAGTCTAATATGTGTCTGTCATTAATGTTGATAAAACAACATAGCTTTAATTGTAAGGAATCAGGATTAATAACCTATGTATTCAATTTATACATGACTAAATGACTATCCAGTGTTATTTTACATTTGATTACTTTTCAGTTCCTGTAGTATTTCTATACCTGAATTCTAGTGTTAGATCTACCCAAGAAACTTTTCACTAATTCTCTTTATTTAATTTCATTTGTATCTTTATTCTATAGTTTATTTGTGCTTTTTTTTCAATTTAATTCAAAGATTTAACCCAAACATTTCCCAAAACAAAATTCAGGCCCTGTGTTCAGGTTGCTCCGTTTTAAGTCAGGCTGCAACGGAATCGCACAAATTTGAATTGTTTTCTTGACTCCTCCCATGTCTGCCATTGGTTGGACAAACCAATCAGTCAGTGCTGCCGTGTGGGGATGTTCAAAGCCATTTTCTAATAGCGCTACATAGTTTGCATTCTTTGGTTCATCTTGCTATTTAGTGGCCTTTTAGGTGAAGTCTTCCTCCAGTACAGTTTATTTTGGAGTAATTAAAAAAGCTTGAGCAGCTTTCATCAGAGCGTCTGTCTTTATCATCCCTTTCTATTAAAGACGACAGGTTATTCCTGTCTTAGGGATAAATCATCATTTGCTTGTAATATTCTGTGCTGTTGTTAAATATTTAATCTGACAACTGTATGCTGGAATGTGTCATGCGTCGGTGAGGGCTATTCTTGCCCCATGCGCTGCAGCTTGCTCCTTTGTAAGGCTCTAGATTTGTCCAGTGATCTCACTGTTTCCCCCCGGACTGCCTGTAAGGCGTCTCAATGGAGTGACCTCACACGTTGATTCCAGCGCTGTGAACATGGGGGTGGATTGTGAAAGCACACTTCAGCCTGACGCTTGGACTGTTCTTCTCAAGAACTTTATCACCTCATACAGTAATACCATAGATACTGAGATATACATGTTGTATTTTGGTCTGTGTGAGAGCCTGTAGTTCAGATATTTGGGGTCATACACATGGTGTGCTTTTGAGTAGGCCTCTGTGTGTTTTTTGCAGGCCTCTGTGTGTCAGTCTTGTTCCAAATTGTCCATAATCTGAAGACAAGTACAGACAGCTGTAAGAGCCTATATTTGTTGTCGTCACATTACGAGTGGAGCTTTCTCTGGATTTTGTTTAATGATTTAATACATATTTATATAAACGTAAACAATTTAATCAAGCTTTTACAATTCATTTACAAAATAAAAAATTTTTTGTCAAATAAGAGGCTGCACAACAGAACTGTATTAATTAGTCCTTAGAAATAATATTATTATTACTTTGAAATACATTTTAGTATACAGAAGTGATATATTTCTGTCATAATTTCTTGAAGTTAAACCAAACTTTTATTTTGAAGTTTTTTTTTTCAGTTTCAGTGTGTATTTGATGGTAGTTTTTCTTAAATGAAACTGTGAAAAGCTTGTGAAGTGACTCTCAAAGCAGCTCGATAGATGTCGTTCATGTCCTCATATATATATATATATATGATATGCCACTAGCATATATATATATATATATATGGGTTATGCGCAACAAACTTCCGTATTCTGTAAAAGAGGTTCTGGTTTAGGTCTTTTGTATGCGCTTCATTAAATATGGAGCTGTTTTATATAGCCTCCTTCAAAGAAGCGAGCAAAGACGAGCATAACCAATGTTCATCACATATGCAGATTGATATCTAAAAGTTTTTTTATTTTTTTCTTCTTGCCACTAGCATTTAGATATTTACATTTGAATAAAACGGCAACAATAAAAATAACTAGCTAGGTTAGCTGATTACCTTAAAAGTCCAGATATCGCCATCAGTTCGTACTGCCGTTAATTTTCTCAGACAAGCGGATGTGATGAGACCTGTTTTCCTGTTTCTACGTGACATCTGGCATAAAGCCTATTGAGACGACAGGCGCTGAAAACACCATGTCACGGGTGTGAGTTTGTGAAACCTCGTCGTTCATTCACACAGACGCAGAAATCACTTAGCGTCATGCACTGACTAGCTGTCGTCGTGGTTATTTCTGCTGTGTGATAGGCTGTTAGATTAATCCATATCAAATAGGGCTGGGCAAAAAAATAATTTTTCGATTAATCGTTTTTTTTTTTTTTAATTCGATTCAAAATCGATTCTCAAAAGCCACAAAAATTTTTTTTCCATATTTATTTCCGCAAACATTAAACATAAGATTAACGTAAGTCTAATTACTAGTCTTCTCCACTAGATGTCACCCTCTTATTTGCCTTGCGCAATGTTACAAAGGAGCGCAGGACCAATAATTCAAACCTAATAGCCTATATTTTAAACAGATTTCCTCAAATAAAAGTTAGTCCACATAAGTCAACACGTTAAGGTATTGTTGTTCGTTGCCGTGGTACAATGTGTGCCAGTGCACACATGACGGGCGGCAAAATCGCAAGAAAAGCTTGTCGTGTACTAAAAATTGTTGAAAATCATCCAATATCCTTTTTATGTTTTAGAATAAATATATCAAAATATCCATAAAAACTAAATTGTATAAAATACCTCTCAGATAATTTTTTTTTAGAATAAAGTTGCATCAAAATTGTATTATATATACATTTGAAATATGGGTTCTGTTTTAATGTACCTAAAATAAAGAGTTTAATATACAGGTTTGTGGCTTAACTTCTTTTTAAATACCCACTTGTAAACTTATGTTCACTGTTCTTTTTTATAAATATAGTATTTGTATTAAATCTATATTCATTGAGTTGAATCAAATCAAATCGGAAATCGTATCGATTTGAGAGCTTGCGAATCGAAATCAAATCGAATTGGAACATCTAAATCGGCACCCAGCCCTAAAATTGAATAAAAAAGTCCAGAGCTTATCATTATTGACTTAAATATGATATTGACTCGAAATGATATTGTTTATCGCCCATCCCTATCTGCTTTCTATGCTATGTTTTACAAGTCAGAATCAAAACTTGTCTTTTTTGCAGTAAAATCTAACAGCCCTTATTAAACCCTATGTTTCTTTCTGTTGTCATGCAGTTTAGGAAAATATTGCTCATCTAATTGTAAATGACAAGCCCACCTCACCTTCCCTGTTTCTACGAAGACCCCACAGGATGCCCTCCTCTAGTTTACCTGCCAAACAAACAAGGTTGTCATGAGAGCCTGCAAGATCTCTTTTTCTCCAGGAAGGTTGATGGTTTGGGTTGTCTATAAATACCCCCTCCCCTTGCCTCCTCTCATTCACTTCCTGGCCTTTAACAGGGGTCAAGTTGCACAGCTGTTCTCATTTGCTAATGTTAACCTGCTCTATAGAGCTCTGTTCCTCTGGGCCGTCGCCTGCCAGCGGCCTTGTGTTGGTTCCTCTTTAGAAAATAAGAGATCTGTGCTTTTTTGGGGGGTGGGGGTGGGTGTCCAGAGATTTCCCCGGGCATCTCGCATCCAATCAAACCTGAGTCCTGGGTTCAATTCAGACTGATTTGCCAATCGTTTCCACTGATTCTTTAAAAAGAACTGCACCAATCAAACAATTTGTTCAAAAATATGTTTAGCTAAATGTTCCTTTTTGTATGACGTCAGCAAGGACATCGCTATCTATTAGTCGATATATTGTTTCAGTGCCAAGTCTTCTTGCTTCACAAGATGACATCTCGGCTAACTCGACTTGCTTTTGTCTTCCAGGCCCGGATAGCGTTCCTCCAAGGAGAAAGAAAGGGCCAAGAAAATTTAAAGAATGACCTTGTTAGAAGAATAAAAATGTTAGAATATGCATTAAAGCAAGAAAGGTTTGTAATGTTTTTTTCCCCATAACAGTGCATTTTTTTAATTGATTATTTTGGTAACACTTTACAATAAGGTTTCATTTGTTAACATGAACTAACCATGCGCAATACATTTGTTACTGTATTTGTTCATCTTTGTTAACGTCAGTTAATAAAAATACAGCTATTCTTTGTTCATGTTAGTTTGCAGTGCACTGACTATTGTTTACAAATACAACATTTGATTTTAATAATGTATTAGGAAATGTTGAAATTAACATTAAGATTAATAAATGCTGTAGAAGAGCAGTTCATTATTAGTTAATGTTAACTAATGAAACCTGTGTTACCATTCTTTTATAATGTATTATTTCTTAATCCTTTTTTAAAAGTCATGAAATGTGTAAATGTATTCATAAAAATATAATTTTTTGTATTTTAACAAAGATTCTCTCTTCCATCACCAGAGCAAAATACCATAAATTAAAATATGGGACAGAACTAAATCAAGGTGAAGTAAAAATGCCTAGCTTTGAATCAGGTAAGAGGATTCAACCTACTTTTGAAAATGTGTATATAAACTACCATTCAAAAGTTTTGGGGTCTCTCCAAAAGTCTCTCAAGGCTGCATTTATTTGATCAGAAAGACTGTAATATTGTGAAATATTTTAACAATTTTAAAATGAAATAAAACACTTTTAAAGTGTAATTTATTCCTGTGAATTTTCAGCAGCCAGTCTTAAGTGATCCTTCAGAAATCATTCTAATGTGCCAATTTGGTGCTTAAGAGACATTTTCTTATTATTATTATTATTATTATTATTATTATTAATGTTTCAGGATTCTTTGATTTAATAGAAAATTCAAAAGAACAGCATTTATTGGAAATCTTTTGTAACACTATAAAGGTCTTGCTTAATAAAATGATTAATTTTGTTACAAAAAAAAAGGGTTATGTGTGTGTGTATGCATTTTGTTCAGGATTCACTGATATGGTTTTATTGTTTATTTTGTTTCTTAAAGAAGATACCAAAGATACAGAGGTCTCTGCTATACCTCAGAACAGCCAGTTAACATGGAAACAGGGCAGGCAACTCCTCAGACAGTAAGTTAGCCTTGAGTCATTATGTTTTTGTGAATGACACTTCCTCTGTGGGTGTGACAGTATTAGTCCTTCTAAGAAAGTTCATGGACAATTTCTATCACCTGAATGTCTGAGCTGTATTTTGACTCTTTACACATTTCTGTCTTTTCAAGATATCTTCAGGAAGTAGGTTATACGGACACAATACTGGATGTTCGGTCGCAGAGAGTGCGGTCGTTACTGGGGCTGTCCGGCTCAGAGCAAAACGGTTCTGTGGAAACCAAGAACCTAGAGCAAATTCTCAATGGAGGAGAGTCTCCAGCCAAAAGAAAGGGACAAGACATGAAAAGGTACAGATGTCTCTTGATTTAGATTAATATAAACCGTTAAAAGAAAGAACTTTTCATGATGCCTTTGGTTCAACAGGAATCCAGAGGTTCTGGAGACATTTAATTTTTTAGAAAATGCTGACGATAGTGATGAAGAGGAATATGATGAGGGTGACATAATGGAGGATGTGCCTGACAGGAGCGATAAACGCAGAATAAAAAAACATAAAATTAAGGTGCGCAACAATTTTAGTGGTAATATGCGTGACTTATTTAATTATCTCAATGTAACTTTTCTCCATATATGATTGTCTATGTAATATAGCCTTGACTGCTCTTCCAGGTCGGGAATGAAGGTTTGGCTTCTGACTTGCCGGATGACCCCGACACAGAGGAGGCACTGAAGGAGTTTGACTTCTTGGTGAATGCAGAGGATGGAGAAGGTGCCGGGGAGGCTCGGAGTTCAGGAGACGGCACAGAGTGGGGTAAAATAATACTCCCCAAACTCAAATACTCAACATCAATGATTAACATAATTAATCATTATGAAAATTAAGAATCTCAAGAGATATGCCCTAAGGATTTGAGTGTGAGGATTGAATAATGACCTCAGTTCTGTTATTGTGTAGGGTTCAAATAAGGCCCTGTGTTTTTTTTTTAATCCCATTAAACAGAAAGCGATGTTAGGCAGAATGTCCACACAGCTCTTTTCTATACAGTGAAAGTGAATGGTGATTTATACTGAAAAAATCCAAAATGGACATAAAGGCCCTGTTTACACCTGGTAAACTCACGCGTCAAACAAGTATGCCTGAGCTTCTGTTAATGTTCGCTGATCACTGTTTATATGTGAATAAAAGCCTAAATTAAATCTGTTCCTCATGTAAAGTGATCATGTCTCTTCAGAAAATTTGAACTAAACCGCTCTATTCATATGGATTAGTTTTACGATCTCTTCATGAACTTTTTGAAGCATCAGTTTAGTAGTTGCGTGGACTGTCAATGGAGGGACAGAAGTCTTTCAGTTAAAAATATTTGTGTTTCGAAGATGAACGAAGGTCTTGCGGGTTTGGAGCGACTTGAGGGTGAGTAATTAATGACAGAATTTTCTTTTTTGGGTGATCTAACCCTTTAAGTCTGTTGCTCTCACAAAGCTGCCATATGGGTTGGGTTGATATGATCAAAGTTTTATTTGACGATATGAGTCATTTTTAAATATCAGTGAAATTTCACAATTATTGATACTTCAGCAAAAACTAATAGGTTAACTAATGTAAAAACAAAAAAGTTGAATGATACACTTATACATGATGGTGCAGGTTGTATATCTGTAGATGTCTCTCCACCCACAATTTTATACTGTTACTGTTTTTTTTCCTCAACTGTGAATGTTTTCTTAAGACATTAATCCACTGTGTTTACGTGAATACTCTCCAAAAAGGCATTTTGACATGTTCTTATCTGAAGCCCATGTGTTTATCCACTTTCGGCTCTGATTCGAAGCGCGTACACCGAAAGACGCCTGGGGAACAGTGTCTCTTTTGTGGCTCACAGTTTAGCGACAGTAGACTGCATTTTACAGTACTCACTTATTCGCCTGGTTTGAATGTAAAGTTTGGGCTTTTAGGGAGGAACGAAAGCACACCGCTGTGATGGAAAGTTATTGTTGGATGCCAAAATCATACGATTAATTGCACAGCCCTAATATGAGTCCAGGAGACTAGGAATGAAGTGCATATTCATAATGATGGTACTTAATTAGTAAAAATCACCATCCACTTTTAATGTATGGAAATGAGTTGTTCGGACATTCTGCATGTGGGAAAAAACAACATGAGGTAAAAAATTTGAAAGAATTGCATTTTTTGGGTTAACATGTGCATGCGTGTCCTTCATATGTGCTTTGTGGCACACGCTGGCCCTGCGGTAGAATCTTAATTAGGCCTGTTGCTGCATCAGCATTCCTGACAGCTTCCAGCACAGGAGATTCTCTTACTGCTCCGACCAGAGCCAGCTGGGTCAAACACATCAGCCCATTTCATCCGTCCCACACCTTTCTGCTTTCTTTATCTCTACCTCTTTTTGTCTTACTCTCTTCTGTCTGTTCTGACCTACTTCTAAACTAAGGATTATGTAAATGTCACCATAAATAGGACATGTATTTTTGGTAAAGAAGTATAAGAATGTGTGTGTGTTGCCCTTAATTGAAGACATTTATTACATGGTACATAAATATGGTACATTTATTTTTTTATTTTTTTATTTTCTTTTATAACTATTATAATCAATTGCATAAACATTGCTCTTTTGTGGTTGGACTGGTGGTAATGTTGGCAGGTCAAATAAAAATTAGACAGACTGTAGGAGACCTTAAAAATATTTATTTTTGAGCCCTGCATAAATACAAAACATGATTGCACTTACATTATTATTATTTTTTTATTAGTTATTAATTTCAAGGTTGCTATATTTGATATTGAATTATTTGACCAGCACTAATTCCATTTCATCAGTGGCCTGAGTTAATTTTATTTTATTTTTATATTTTTTGTGTTTTCTGTTTAGTATCGATACAGGGTGGTATTCCAGAAAGCAGGGTTAACCTACTGTCACACAAACCCTATACCCACAGTTAACTCAAACCAGTTATCGGTTCCAAAAACGTAGTCGGAGTAAGCTTGCTAATATAAACACTCTTGCTAATTTAAATTTTTAGTGCATATTGCCACCTATTGGGCAGTTGATAATTTTTTTAATCTTTAATCTATTTTTTTAGTACTTGTGAACAAGAATAATATTGTTTGTTTAATGCTAAATATATAAATTAAAAAAGAAAGCTTGATTGAACTAAAAACAGTTGACATGTTGTCATTTTGATTTCATATTTGTTGTAAGGTGAGATGTATATAGAAAATGTCTTGTTACTTACCCTGAAACTTGCCTCAGTTTTTAGAACCGAAAATTTAGGTTATCTGTTTACTTATCCGTAACTTACCCGGTATGTCACACAACCTGCTTTTCTGTAAACCCTCCTGAGGTATCAGAGGCTGGTGTCATATTAAAGCTAAAATTTACATTGATCCAGCCCGAATTATTAATTCTACTTTAGGTTTAATTTTGTGTTAACACCACAAAGTTGTTCTGGTGTTAAACTGCTGGTGTGTGTTTGTAAAACGGTCTACAGCAAAGCTTAAGCCCTGTTTTTCACCCCAAGGTGTGGCACCTTGTTTACTTGGCCCTTCTCTTCTCTTTCCTATTCTTAGCTGAGCCTCTGCCATTCACGCCTGGTGGGGGCAAGTCCTTTATCATGGGCTCTGATGACATGTTGGAAAGTGTGCTGGGCCTGGGAGACCTCGCAGATCTGACTGTGTCCAATGACGAAGCTGAATACAGCTATGATGTAAGTACCCAGCGTGATAGACTGCTCCTCTGCTACTCTGGTATTAATAAATAATAACCTTTAATTAAAAAAAAAAAAGGTCTTTTCCCTGCTCAATTTTTAAATGCAGTCTGTATTGTGTTAACCCTCAGATCACAGTTATATAAAAACAGCCTGTCATGTTTACTCAAATGTCGTACTATATTAGTTTCATTCTGTATGAAGGTTACTTGTCCAAGCCAGTGTTATTTGCTGTGTGCTCAAATAGGACAACTATCCTAATGCCTTGCAGTCAGTCGACCTGCAATTTCCAGGTTTCATTTCACAGTTGTTAAAATACCTCTGCAACGGCCCCTCCCCCACCCTCTATTTTTAGCTGCCAGCCAATAAGGATGCGTTCAGGAAGACATGGAATCCCAAATATACCCTGCGAAGCCACTTTGATGGAGTGCGGGGCCTGGCTTTCCATCCTGTGGAACCAGTGTTGGTCACAGTTTCAGAAGACCACACCCTCAAACTGTGGAACCTCCAGAAGACAGTTCCTGCCAAAAAGTAAGTTCTCACTGTGGCTTACCAAGGAAAGGGATGTCCTGGGGTTAGACACGTGACGGTATCAATTTTTCATGTTGCGATAATTGCTGAAGCTTTTATCATGGTATACAGTATTATAACAATATTAAAATAAGTTGCAAAAAAAAGTTTTTTTTGTTCCTATAACAATAAACAATAAAACTATACAAAAAATTTATAAAGTAAACATATGTTTCAAATAGATTAAAGTGCAAAAGAATTATAAACAACGATAGGTAACACTTTACAATAAGGTCTCATTAAAGTTAGCTAATGCATTAACTGACAATAACAATGAGCAATACAGAATACAGTGCCCTCCACTAATATTGACACCCTTGGTAAATATGAGCAAAGGCGGCTGTGAAAATAGTTTATCCTTTTGATCTTTCATGCAATTTTTTTTAACCTTTCTTTGAAGTAAAACCATTGAAAGTGGGGGAATCTCATTATGAAATAAATGTTTTTCCTCTAGTTCACATTGGCCACAATTATTGGCACCCAATTATTGCAATGTCCTTTTGCCAAGATAACAGCTCTGAGTCTTCTTCCATAATGCCTGATGAGTTTGGAGAACACCTGACAAGAGATCATGGTCAGAGACCATTCCTCCATACAGAATCTCTCCAGATCCCAGCTCCATGTTGGTGCTTCTTCTCTTCAGTTCACCCCACTCATTTTCTATAGGGTTCAGGTTTGTTTTGGATCATTGTCCTGATGGAAGATCCAAACACGGCCCATTGTAAGATTTCTAGCAGAAGCAGTCAGGTTTTGAATTTTTTTAAAAAAATTTAACTGTTGGTATTTGCTAGAATCCATGATACCATGTCTCTGAACAAGTTGTCCAGAACCTCCAGCAAAAAAAATAGGGCCACAACATTAAAGATCCAGCTATATTTTTAACGTGGGCATGGGGTACTTTTTATCCCTGTTTGCACCAAACCCATCTGGTGGGTTTGCTCCCAAAAGCTCTTTTTTTTCCCCCATCTGACCATAGAACCGGTTTCCCATTGAAGTTCCAGTCGTGTCTGACAACTGAATATGCTGGAGTTTGTTTTTGGATGAGCGAGGAGGATTTTTCTTGAAACCCTCCTGAACAACTTGTGGTGAAGTAGGTGCTGTTTGATAAAACTCAACTAATCTCTGATTCTCCAGCTGTGATCCTTGGAGAGTCTTTGTCCAATCAAACGCTCCTCCTCACCGTGCATTATGACAATATAGACACATGTCCTCTTCCAGGCAGATTTGTAATATATTTAGTTGATTGGAACTTCTTAATGATTGTCCTGATGTTGGAAATGGGAATTGTCAATGCTTTAGCTATTTTCTTACAGCCACTTTTTATTTTGTGAAGCTCAACAATCTTTTGCTGCACATCAGAACTATATTCTTTGGTTTTACTCATTGTGATGGAGGATTAAGGGAATTTGGCATTGGTCTTTCCTCATAATTATACTCCTGTGGAACAGGAAGTCATGGCTGGACAATTTCATGCTCCTAGTCACCCTGGTGTGTAAATATGAATGGGAATATACTTTATTTTTTTTCACAGCTGCCTTTGTTCATATTTACCAAGGGTGCCAATATTAGTAGAGGGCACTGTCACTATATTTGTTACAGCAGTGTATTTTTATTTTTTTTTAACTAATGTTTTCAAAGTAATAATTCTTTGATTAACGTTAGATTAAAATTACAACTGATAATTGTTAGTTCATGTTAGCTCAGGTTTTGATTTGAATAATGTATAATTAAATGTTGAAACTAACATGAACTAAGATTAATAAAATGCTTTGGAAGAATTTTTCATTGTCAGGTATGTTAACTAATTAATTAACTAATGTTAACTAATGAGCATTATTGTAAAGTGTTACTGAACAATAATCAAGACTCATATCTCGGGCATGTTGTAGTCCAGATTAAAATGTAAAAATGTTCAAGTTTGAATATAAATAGCCTCTTAAGTCCTAAAGTATTACGTTTTTGGTGTTGTGATGAACACCGTTTAGAATACAAACATTGGAATGGTTTATGGAAAAGTGTGATTCGTAATAATAATTATTCACTGTTTTATAAAGTGCCCACAATAACAATACCGTGCATATTCATTATCGTGATATATAATATTACCGTATATTGGCATGTGTACCTGGGATTGGTTTTGATCCAACATTGAATTTATCATGTTGTGTTTTCCCCATTAATGTTCCAAACAAACCACTAAACAAAGTGTTATCTTGCTTTGCAGAAGTGCCTCTTTTGATGTGGAGCCTATATACACATTTAGAGGGCATATGTAAGTATTGATTTCACAACAGTGACTTCAATTGTAGGATCAAAGTTTTGTGACAGTATGGACGATACTGTGCATGTAGGCATTTCTACAGCCGTATGCATTCAGAAAGGTGGTGTTCCCCTGGCCTCTGCCAAGCCCATCCATGAGATGGTGGTGTGATTCATTGCTCCAGAGAATGTGTTTCCAATGTTCCAGAGTCCACAACATGAGCATATTGAAGTTAGCTATTCAGAGGTGCATTCAGTATGATTTTGTTTACATTTCACTTGCCCTTATTTGTCCCAATGCTCTTCTTCTACTCTATACTGACACCTACTGTTGTACTACACACATCAAAGCACATTTTTGGATTCAGATGATTTTTCATGTGTTGTTGTTGGAACAGCTGGCTGCTGCATTACAGTGTTTAGTCTATTGTCAGGGGTTAAGTGAGTGCTTAAAGTCCCATCATTTGTCCTCATTATGGTTAGTAATAGTAGTAGTTGGTCAATTGTATGACAGGGCTGGTAATGTCAACATGGTGCGGTTCATGAGGTAGTTACCTTTTTTTAATTGGCAAAAAAGACTGCGTGCACCTTTTAAAGGTGCAGTAAGCAATTTATGAGAAACAGTTGACATTTGAAATCAACTCAAACAAACAACACTTATAGCTGATCAGGGCAAGAATTTAAACCCTAGTGTATAAAAAGTGACATAATGAGGGGCTGCCCCCTAATAGTCGACTAAAGGTTAGTTGACAAAAAGAGGCTTAGTCGACCAAAATTTAACAAGTTGGTTAGTCGCAGGAACAACAAAAAACCGCCACAGGAAGTGGCGAAGTCACACTGTCCATGAGGGACAGATTGTTAACGGTGGGTCTTTGTGGTAATTACAGTATTTACATTTATGCATTTGGCAGACGCTTTTATCCAAAGCGACTGACAGTGCACTTATTACAGGGACAATACCCCATGCCTGGTGGCGACTGCTGGGATTGAACCAGAAACCTTCTGCGTATCAGTTCAGTGGTTTAACCCACTAGACCACCATCTCTGTAGTCTGGTGGTCTGTATGTCGGGCAGAAAAGCAAAAAACGTTTGCCTATTATCCATCGACCTCAAATATGGCTTATCATTTGAAACGTTCTCTCTCTCGCTCTCTAAAACGTTAACCTAGATAAATGTGTGCTATTATTAGGCGCATATCCAAGTGTTTCTGTAAACTCACAATGACAACAAAACATGCTTTTTTTTAATTAAACATAACAAACATGATACACATTGACATGAGAAACAGACATGAGAAATATATCTATAAAAAAGCTTGAAATGTCTGCTTTTATACAAACCAGTTCGAATCTGAAACAAATACTCTCTATGTAATCTATATGAAAGGCACATCCACTGTACTGCAGAGTCAGCATCGTCAACTTCATCTTTGCAGCTGACACTGAAAACACTAGTTTCTTAATAAATAATAAAAATGTCTCCTTTCAATATATTCCACCACATTCATAATCATTACTTTTGCCAGTCCTTTGTAGCAAGCTTTATGCATGTGCTTGAGTGTGGAATAGGCTAAATAACGGCTGTATACATTAAAGGCTTGTTGTGGTTTAGTAAGTTTAGTTTCTGTTTCTGCAGTGGGCCTGTGCT
The DNA here is from genome assembly GCA_039654625.1 of Rhinogobio ventralis. Classification (NCBI taxonomy): domain Eukaryota; kingdom Metazoa; phylum Chordata; class Actinopteri; order Cypriniformes; family Gobionidae; genus Rhinogobio; species Rhinogobio ventralis. The sequence continues at coordinate 30,321,759 of CM077202.1, read as the reverse complement.
TTCATTGGCTGTGACCTCGAGTGGTGAGCAGTGCTTTAGTGGTGGAATCGATTCAACAATACAGTGGTGGAACATCCCCAGCTCTAACGTAGACCCTTATGACACATATGGTGAGAACATAAAATCACAGTTTCCTTTTTTATAGAACTTCAAAGCAAGAAACCTGCCTGGTCAGCAGTTTTGTGTGGCTTAGATATGTACTGTTTTCATTCAGATCCCAGCGTGTTGGCTGGCACGTTGTTGGGTCACAGTGACGCAGTGTGGGGATTGGCTTACAGTGGAATCAAAAACCGGCTGCTCTCCTGTTCAGCTGATGGGACAATCAAGCTGTGGAACCCTCAGGAGAAGTCCCCATGTCTCAGCACATTTAACTCAGACAGAGGTGAGCGCAGTGCATCTACTATGTGGCGTTCAGTAATCAATCGAAGCGTTGGCAACAAATTTTCTTCGTTCCCTGTCTTTCAGATCATGGCGTTCCCACATCGATTGATTTTAATGGGTGTGATCCCGCTCACATGGTGGCGTCCTATAACACGGGAGATGCTGTCGTTTACGATCTGGAGACATCACAGCCCGTTATGGTATTCGCCGCACAGGGAGAGAGTGGTACATTCTTCACATTTTCTTCTTAAAAAAAGCAAAGGCACTTGTGTAGATGTAATATTATGTTTATATATAGTTCAGTTATTTAATTACTCAAGTGTGAGAATTGGATTTGTAATGTTTAATTTCTTCTGCTTTGTTGTAGCTATGCCATTTGGGAATCACATTAATAAAGTAGTCACCCACCCCACCCTGCCAATCACAGTTACCGCTCATGAGGATAGACACATCAAATTCTTTGATAATAAATCAGGTCAGTGTGTTGTTTTTGTTTTTTATCATTGTAAAATACCCTTATGTACACTACTGTTCAAATTTGTGGGTTCTTATGCTCAGCAAGGCTGCATTATTTGATCAAAAATACAGTGAAAAATGTAATATTGTGATTTTTTTTTTTTTAATAATAACTTTTCTGTTTTAATACTTATTTTGATATGTAATTTATTCCTGTGATGATGGCAAAGCTGAATTTTCAGCATCATTCAGTGTCACATGATCCTTCAGAAATCATCCTAATATGCTGATTTTGTGCTAAAGAAACATTTCTGAATATTATCAATGTTAAAAACAGTTGTACTGCTTAACATTTTTGTGGAAACCACAATACATTTTTATTCAAGATTCTTTGAATAGAAAGTTCAAAACATTTATTTGAAATAGAAAGCTTTTGTAACATTTATAAACTTTTGATCCATTTATTGCATCCTGGCTAAATAAAAATATGAATATCTTCAAAAAATCTTACCTTGAACGTTTGTGTCTGAATTTGTTGTTATATTAATTATATTATATTATATTATATTAATAAATTATGCAACTTATGTGCTTTTTTTTTTATATTCCCATTTTGGTTTTTAAAATCTATCACCTTCCTTTTTGTTTTGTTTTTTTTCTTTTTAGGTAAAGCCATCCATGCAATGGTGGCTCACTTGGATGCTGTTACTAGTCTGGCTATAGATCCAAATGGCATTTACTTGATGTCAGGAAGTAAGTGTTTTTTCCTTCAGCTTACTTTCACTTTTTCCTGGTTGCATTCGCACCGCCAGTAGGAACTCTGAAGTGATGTAAGCCACGCTTGTTGTTGACTTTTGACTTGTGCTCAAGCTCTGCTGTTCTCAATGCCCTCACATTCTCCGTCTTCATTAGTTTACGATCTGTTCAACAGTCCTGTCTAATACATTATTAGATAGAACGTAGCAGTGTATGAAAAAGTATTAACATAAGTGTTTGCTGTGTGGTTGATGTCCAATGTCACTAGCTGAGCAGAAGTACATAATCATGTTTCGCTCTGTACCCTCAAAGTTGCCTCTTTAGCATAAAGGTTGAGCGGTCCATCTGTAACTGTTTTCCATGTTCGTAGAGTTAGTTTCTGGAGTAAATGTATAGACTCCAATCTGTCTGTAGACAGCTTTTTTTTTTAAATGGCAGGTGCTGGTGTTTCGCATGCTTTCTGCCAATCAGCATGCACTTGCGTCACTGGTAGTGCCTATTGTGCGGGGTTAGACCCTACTCTGAATAAGGAGCTAAATTCCTAGTTCCTAGAACTAAAATCATTCCTAGTTCCTGCGGTGTGAACACACCAAAATCTGGGTACTTCCGCCAATAGTTCTAGGAACTATGAAAAGGTTCCTCCGGTGCGAAAGCCCCTCTTGTCACAAGGAGATCTTTAGTAGAATGTCCAAGCTGCTCTTTTCCATATGATGAAACTTTTATTATATGAAAGAAAGTCATGGAGGTCTAGAAAGAAATTTTGTGCTGAACTAATGCCTCTTCTTCATCTAACACAGGTCATGATAGTTCCATCCGCTTGTGGAACCTGGACAGTAAGACGTGTGTACAGGAGGTTACCGCTCACAGGAAAAAGTCAGACGAGGCCATATACGACGTTGCCTTCCACCCATCTAAGGCATACATAGGAAGTGCTGGAGCCGATGCCCTGGCCAAAGTGTTTGTATAAAAGCACGTCTGAATTAACGCATACGCAAAGACCGAGTGAAAGAAAGGACTGCTTCACTGCCTTGTGTAACAAGAGTAGCATTTCTCACACTACATTGAAGTGGCTTCCACCTTCGCTGTCAAACTCACACCATACACACAATACCAGGTGCCAAGAGGGGGACGTGGCGTTTTTTGCGAAGCCAGTGTGGAGTGCTCCAATCAGTTTTAATCTTCTTTTTGTTTCCTCAAAAAAAAGAAAAAAGTAACTGTAATTTACTGTAAATCAAAGCTGGAGTGAAACCAGTGTTTGTAGCCTTTTGACTGGTTTTGAACTGAGCTGATAATGTGTCCTGTAGGTATGTTTCAGTGACCATGGAGTGGTTATCATGTTCATCCATCAGTAGATTGTCACCGACCATCATCCGGGCACCAGAGGAACTGAGTCCCGCCCTGCCGAGCCATAAACCAGACCCTAATCTCGGTCGCCCTCACCCTAATGTAGCGTGCAAACAAATACAGTTAAACTCGGTCAACCTTCATACCTTTAGCGTTTGTTTCATTTTTTTGTGTAAAAAAAGTATAGTTTTTATAATCAATTTTATATAAATAAAGACTGTCATAAAACCGCTGAAATTCACATTTTTTTAAAGGGACTATAATCCCATTCAAACCCTCCATTTTACGCGGTTGTCCTTCTTGATGGTGTTGTGTCTGGGAAACCCTGGATGAGTGCTCTCTTTACGCATACTACATTGCTTTAAGGTTGTGTTATCATCTAGTAGAAGCACAGCGCGTGGTGCCCTGAGAGCTTTTAGGAATCTACAAATAAACTGCAGCATCCTGTCACTATGTGATGTTTCTGTACACCTTACTGTAAAATGAGTTTTAAGTACCACAGGTTAGAGATCCGAACGTTATTGGCTTATTTATTTTCAGTTTGTGGATGGTCTTCTCCTTCGTGCAGAGCATAGCTCGATGGTAAATAAAAGATTGGGCTGTTGTGCTAACCAAACGGAACAGGAAATTAACGTGTATAGGTTAATATAAAAGCTTTTTAAACACACCGTTTCTTAGTTGGCTGAAACCGGGGTTTAAACTCACCTCACGATGCCGCGAAAAACGTTTTCAAATCAGGGGAGAAACGTTTTCCAAGTTGAAGGGATAGTTTCACCCCAGAAAAAAAATGTCATCTCACTTTCATGTCATTACAAACCTGTATGACTTACTTTCTTCTGTGGACATAAAAGCTATTTTGAGAAATGCCTCAGTGTTGTCGTTCTTTTCTCTTTTTTGTCCATATAACTGTTAATATAAATCGATGATCACTAAAACTGGTTCTTCGAAATAGCGTCTGTTGTTCCTCTTAAGAAAGATAGTCAAATGGGTTCGGAAAGACGTTAGGATGTGGGGTAGGGGATTGGAATAGCTTGCATTTATACTAAATATTTGGTTTGGTAGTTCTGCCCCAATCTGTTCAACATTTTTTTTTTTAAAGGAAACAATGCAGTTTATGGTGTAACAAAAGACCTTTTGTTTGTGTAATGCATGATTAATACTACAATAAAGTATTTTTTCTAGTCTTCCAAAAGTTCTGATCAGTTTGAAGAGTTTTGATGAGTTTTGTAAGGTTTTTGATTTACTACGAATCAACAGATTTTAAAGATTGTACCACATAGCAAAACAACTGTTGAAAAGTAATGTATATAAAATGTCTATAATAAATATTAAATGGTGTATCTGTATATGCAACATGTCCCTTGTCTCGGTAATTAATGCAGCAGCGTCATGGTATTTGATTGAAGGGCCATTGATGATGACGAATGATGATTGCCAAGAGTCACGATTTTAATAAAGATTGTGTTTCTATTGAGAGAGACTCAGATTGAACAAACCTGCTACATAAATCAATACAGCCTGTTCAGAAGAGGATGTTCAGCTGGTTAAGTTGTACAAACACCTTGTCCTTTATTGAGAAGAAAGTAATAAATTATAAACAAATGTACAAGCAGTTCAAACTGATGCCCCTCCTCCCCTCTCTGTTCATTACGTGAGGCAGTAAATCATGCATATGGAAAGGTACACAGAAAAATAGTTTCGATAAATACGTGAAAGTATAATTTAAGAAAAAGGGGGAAATTTAAAACGCTAACTTTTCAACCGTGATCCTCGTCTCACACCCAGATATACGTGATTCATTGTGAAACGGTGACGTTGTAAATCTACATTGCATGTATATTGTTTGGTACCCCCTGGGAAGGACTATATCATATAACCCAGATCTATTTATGTAATTGTGAGAATGAAAGCTGTGTATTCGTGTACTGCCATCAAAATGCATAAGAGGGCGCTGTTTCACTGACAATCCTCTTCATGACTGCTTTTGCTCAACATCTTGTGCACTATTAGGCCTACCTTTCCTAACTGGAATTGAATCTTCAAGTCCCGAAATTAATATAAAAGAGCCTTTTGTTACAGTGACCCTTCCACAGGAAAAAAGACTAGCCAGAAGCAGCGAAAAAAATTTGTTTTGTTTTTTCGCCAGGAACATAAAGACAAAGACTACAAATCACAAATAATTACATTCTCCACATTATAGAGAAGTTGACATACAATACTGTGATACATTCTCAAATAAACTGAAAAATCCTTTGGAGTAAACATACCAGTACCTTCATATATAAAAACCGTTCAAATCCCTTTTCCTACAAAATAACCAAAAGCGATGTTTCTTAATCATGCCCGCCCTTTTTCTCCTTCCTTTCCTCTATTTCTTATTTCCTGTTCTTGCACTAAAGCAGTTGCACTGTCTAATTGAACTCTGTGAAGTCCCTGCAGATGCCCCGTACGATGGGCTGCTGGAACTGCGCCAGGCCGGTGAACTCACGAGTGAAAAACACGTGGCTCTCCTTGGGCTCAGATGCCATGGCCTTCAGATCTTCCATTGGAGCCCAAGCCACGCCCACCGTGAACACAGTGATCCCTGTGACAAAACAAGAAAAGCATGGTCAGGGTGACGTCACACTTACTTACTTTCTAAAGGCACTATAGACATCTTGTGATAGAGTACTTTTAAGATTAGCTGTTTTCAACCTCTACCCCACCTACTCCCTCACCACCTAAGGGACCTTCACTATAAAAAAAGCTAGATTTTGTTGATTACACTTTATACTAACATTAAATAAGAACATTAGCTTCTTAAAGGACACCCTCTTCAGGAAAAAAGCGTACCCTCTCTCTGGGCGGCCATTGCCGGCCCTCTCACATCATCGTAAGATTGTCCATCTGTGATGATGATGAGGAACTTCCTGTTAGAGCCTGTGCGGGGTTTAAAGAGACTCCGCACAGCAAAGTTGATGGCGTCTCCAGTGGCCGTTCCTCCGCTCATGTACGGGATGTTCTGCAGTGCCCTCAGAGCATTATCTTTTGTGGTGTGGTCATTAAAGTTGAACTCCATCCTTTGGTCGTAAGTGAACTGGATGGCACCGATGCGAGATCCGATGTCAGAGATGTCAAAGCTGCGTGTGATGGAGAGAAGAAGGTCCAGCACAAGCCGGAAATTCCCGTCACCTACACTGCTGGAGCCATCGATCAGGAAGCCCAGGTTCACTGAGTTATAGCACGTCTTGCTGCAGAGCATCTGATCGATGGAGCAAAGTTTATGAGCTAGTGGCTTCACAAACTTGTTGGTGCTGAACCAGCTGGGCATGGTGAAGGTGAAGAACTCATTGTCCTTGCACACAGCCTGTGAGATACATGATAGTATAAGTGGATTTCCGCAAAATCAGATGTTCAGACTAATGATTTGTCATGTTCCATGAATTTGTAAGTGAAACATCTCACCTTTCTCATGAAATCTTGATCGCTCACCAGGCTTATCTCCTCAGGAGAAGGTTTGGCCACAGACACAAAGAAGACGTTAATGCCAGACTCTCTGGCTAAAACTGCTGCCTCCTCCACATTATCAGAAGGCCACCCATCAACAAACACCACAATGACCCGTGGGTAACCTCTCCGCACACCAAAATCCGGATTGAAAAAGTTCCTTACAGTGTGCAGTATGGCCTTACCTGTGCAGAAGACAACAACTCAAGCCTGCCAAGTTCTGCACATTGAAGCTAAAGCATCTTCAATAATAAATGAATCCAACTAAAACCATTATGTAAGTGTCAGATTTGAAAGGAATGAGTCCAATACAAGTTAATCTATATCAACAATATCTGTGTAGAATGCTGTCAGTTATCAAACAAAATCATATAGACTGTGAAAAATGCATTTACAGTAATGTACTTAAAAGGAAGTCCATGGGCCAAGGCATTCTAGGTGTCAAGGGTTTCAATGCACAAATGTGAATATGTTTGCACATTACAATGATGTGCCAGTAGGTGGCGACAAGCGACTGTCTCTTCAATTGAGTTATTTATTCATTTATTCAACCGATTCTTTCAACAAAACTTTAGGAACTAAACAAATGGGGTAAAACTGGGTAAAAACACTAAGGCTGCATCCTAAATCACATACTCTTTGACTAGGCACTTATTTTAAATAAGTAATTTCTTTGCGACCACTAAAAAAGTATATTCTACGTAGTATGAATGTGTATGGTATGAATGTAATCTGGTTGTACTGCATTTGTCATATTGTCATTACCATGTGACCTACCGGAGTCAATTATGTTGTTTCACTGCCATTCACAAATCCTGTGGCTTCATGGGATAGTAAAGTATCCATCGTATGCACACTTCAGAACCTCGCTGGAAGTAGCAGGTCATCTTGCTACTTTTTGCCTACTCTTTTATGAGTACAGTGAATTCGGACATACTTCTTTTGTCACAAACTTTTTTTCGCCTACTATATAGTAGGGAAGTATGCAATTTCGGATGCAGCCTTATTCTTTCAGGAACGAAACAAGTGACTGACTGAATCCGAAATCGCCCCCCTACATCCCTTAAATAGGGCATTATTTGAAGGGACAGCCATTTGTAGTGGTATCCGAAACCATAGAGCACGTTATGAAGTGCACTCATCCTATCCCACATTGCACTGCAATAACAAATGCACAGCCGACGTACACTCAACGGTTCATTTTCACTCGTTTTCATTCACTCCTTCAGGTGAACTGTATTAGTGGACTAACGTAGGGAATAGGGAATAATAATTGAGGGTTTAGGGGGCGATTTCAGATTTAGCCACTGTTTTATTTTAGTTCACGGAGCAAAAATAGGCAAAGTTGCTGACAACATGGTCTGAAATATAAGCTACTCAGTATTAACTTCTTGTTTATTGAACTGTTGAATAAAAGCGATATCGGACTAAATGATTTGAGAATTCCAGCATACGTCACCAGAGAGAAATCTGTTGTTTAAATGGAATTTAGGTTGTCTTCTACTTTTCCAAAAAGGATGGCATTGATTTGATCTAGATTTCACCCAATGATTCATATGAAATGTGTGTTTAAAGGGAAAGTTATAAACCTGTATTTGTATTGCCCCCAATGTACGGGATCTCTTTGATGGCAAATGTCACATCTTTGGCTGTCGTATAGTTTGACAAGTAGAATTCAGTTCGAGGTGTCTCACTGGAAAGAAAAACATGAAATTTTAGGCTACTCATTGACAAAGAAAAAACATTAAATGTGATAAACGACGTGCACAGATCACCTGGTTTGCACCACTCCTACATGAGGACCTGGCGATCCAACCTTCAGCATGGTTGCAAGCTTACTGATAAAGCTCTTCTGCAAGTTGAACCGCCGCTGTCCAATGTTGTAGCTGCTATCCAGCAGCAAAGCCATATCGACTGGGCAATCTGGAACAAGGTCACATTTAAACAGTATTTGCATGTTACGGTACTTGACAATTTAAAGTTAGAATATTAAATCAGGTCATACAGACCTCTGTTTGCCGTTGTTGGAGGAGGCTTCTTTACAGGTTTTTTGACTGGTTTCTTGGCTGCAAGGGAGAAGTAGGAATGCTCAGTGTAGACTTCATATATATATAAATTATCTCGAGTTATCTAAACACTTGTTACCTGCTCCAGATGCAACTGTGTCAGAACTGCTGGTTTGGCTGGACACTTCCAACGGCACGCTAATTGTTCCTGAGACAAAATAACAAAACATTTAACATGACAAACCGTTATTGATAGTCTAAAAGGACTTTAGTTCATTTATATATTCTGCATAATTGTATACACTATATTATTTATATATTCTAACTGAGCCCAATTTTCCTAAAGTTATGTCCTAGTTATACTTACTGAGAATTGTACCACATCTTTTTGAAACCACACCTTTTTTTATGTTTAGAAGTTTTAATTCATCATGAACCTTTTATTATATCATTACACTGATTCAAATATTATTGTTATAATTAATTATTATAATAATCTTAACAATATTACCCATTGTTATTAATATAATTCAAGTATTATATATATATATATATTATATATTGTCTCCACTCACTGGCCACAGTGAAAGATGAACTCCATTGTGACAGCGACTGAGACTGGACACCATGAGCGTAAGAGCTGAGGTAGTTTGTCCTCCCTTGCAGTCCGTGAACCTCCACAGGTCCACCAGATAGACTTATTATTCCTCTGTATGACACACAAAAAATGTTCCTTGCTTTTGTGGTTTCTTACACAAGTCTAGCATGTCAGTATCTTTATCATTACTTCTGTGATTGTACCTGTGTATTGCTGCTCCACATATGCTGGAAATAGAAGCATATACTCCTGAACCAAACACTGACAGACTCCACAGAGTGCAGTTTGCTGGGCAGAGCACCAGCTGACGGGTGTCTGGTAGATCCACCGCACGAGTTCCACAGCTAACTGGTGTTGGAACTAACCATGTATAACACAAGACATTACACATAAAATAATTATTTACTTGTCAAATAAAACAAACATATTAAATGCAAAAAGTAAATGTATTCCAAAAAGTACAGTATCTTAGCTATTAATACAAATAAATCAATTAATAAAAACAAAACAACAATAAAAAAGGGTTTGTCAGAGTTTATAAAAATGTTGTGGAACTTTTTAAAAAATATATTTTTAAATAAAAAAAGTTGGAATTCGTTTACTTTGAAATAAATTCCATAAAAATAAATCCATTTGTGTTTAGTATTAAAAGAGTTGGGGAAAAAAAAAGAGTATGAAAAAAGTTACTGACCATTTAATTCTGATCCAAAAGTGCAATAGCTCAAAGACAGAATACCTGTAAAAAGAAAAAGAAAAATTATGATAATTCAGAATTACATAGAAGAAGTGTTCAGTATCAGTCACTTCGAACAAATGAATCACCTACCTAATACATGAAGTACAGCAAACCACATCGACATGGTTAATGAAGATATCTGTAGAGACAAAAGAACATTATACCAGACAACAATGAATAAACTCACCCCATCCTGTGCTATAAACTTTTTTTTATTAAAAAAAAACAAAAAAAAAAACTAAACCTTCTAAGGCTTTTTTATCTTTATTTTTCCTTTTATCTAGGTGTGTAAAATTTATTTGGCACACAGAAGTGAAATCAGATATGATCCAGGAAAAATGTAATCTCCCTAGACACATCCATCACAAACAGCTCCACTGCATACTTTAGTTAATCCACTCACAGAATGAAGTAGAAAGAGAGAGAAAGAGAGAAAGAGAGAGAGAGAGAGAGAGAGAGAGAGAGAGAGAGAGAGAGAGAGAGAACGGGGGGGGAGAAAAAAGATGCATATCTGGATTATTAAAATTATCACTATTAAAATCCATTAAACAGCCAAAAATCATCAAACTATGAAGATTAAATCCAACTTACAGATATTGTGTAGGATGAAGTTTCTTCAGCCTTAAAAGCTTTATAGAAAAAAAATTAAGTAATTCCGTTATGGATGATATTCCAGAGGTGTCTGAATATTGAGGAAAGAGCTAGTCCTTTAAATAATGTCCCCGAAAACCCCAATGATTCTCTGCTGACATCACAAGAGGCGGGCCTTACATCCAAACCACCTGAAAAGGACATTGTTTTAAATTCTCCTGCTTTTCAGCCATTTAGATATATACGCTTTAACACAGTGTAACCTATGTAGTTTAGTTTAGTCAGAGGTAGTGAGTAAAGAAACAAAGAGGAGAATAAACAACACATGACCACCGCCACATACAAAATTTCATGATTAGGCCCTGAGAGTCAAAACTTTACCTTGAGGCTAATGAGGTGTAATTAACCGTGATTCAGTGCTATAAATATAATCTAAACACACAATATCACCCCAAATGGCCTGGGGCTTACAGTCCACTGAGAAGACCTGACCAAACAGAATAGAGACTTATCAGCCAATGCTTCAATGCACTAGTCACTTGACAAATGCTTTTATCACAAGTCCCTTTCAAAACACATATATTTGCTTCACTGCGGTTGTAAGAATTAAAACACCTCTTGTAACTGTAAATTGTCCATAATTTGTATTTATTTTCAGCATAAGGAGTGCTTAGTATGTGAAAGGGCAATTGGGTGCATTAGCATGCACTGTCCTGTTTTCAAAGAGGTCTCTTTCTTCTCCTGGTACTGTACTGTATTGTGGACCATTTCTGGGTTTAATCCTGGCAGCAAACAGGAATATGATAGGTCCATGTTTACTGTGGCATCTCACGACTCATTGGCATTTACTGATTAAGTGCTGTGGGAGTTTGTAAGAGTACATAGTGTGCGACAAGGTGCTTATTCAGTGTGACAGACAAAAAAAAACTCGCAAGGAATGATACTCAATCCTCTTTGAACAACTGCTCATTGTAACAACTGGGAACTGTCCCAATGTCTCAATTAATAAATATTTCACAGCACACAAAGTCCATGTCACGCTAAAGTGGTCTTTCAGGAGAAAATTCTTGTGAAGGTCATGGTGAAAACATTTAGTCTCTCAACCAGAGTGTGAACTTCCATATCAAGTAAATCTTGGTTAAATGAAAACCATTCATGATTAAATTCCAGCGGTTTAAGAAGCTTATTGATATTGTGCCAAAATGAAACAAGAAAGGGTGGGCTGGTATTGTGGATAGAAGTAAACGAAGACACAATCAGGTGGTCACCATTAAGGTAACTAATTAAACATAATACCTATGTTAATATTAATGTTACATATTGACAATTATTCCCAAAATACAAAATACAATCATCAGCATTTTCTTTATATATATGGCAGTCTTTTAATTATTAAAAAATATATATTAAAAATTAACATTTGTCAGTCGCCAGTTGGCCAGTAACAATTTTTTTGAATTCTGTTTTCACACTTGGGTCCTCTTTAAAAGAACTAAACTCAGACTCCTTTAAGTGGACCAAGAGGTGAACCAAGTGAAAAAGGACCCAGTTCTCTTTACGTTCACACTATCCCTGTCCCTGAAAGAGGACTCAGGTCCTTTTTTTGGGCCACTTAAGTAGGAATAAGGTATCTGACCTCTTTGTGTTCACACTGTTGCTTTTTGGATCTAGTCCTGTTCAGTGTTTGATGGCTGACCCTATGTCCTCAAAGATATTTGTTTGTAAAGATTATTATTATTTTTTAAAACGATATTGCTACAAATTCTGTTGAATTAAGTTAAAATATTTTTTTTCAATACTACATATTATTGCACTATATCTCACATACACACACACACACACACACACACACACACACATATATATATATATATATATATATATATATATATATTTATTTTTTATTGCAGAAGGCAATGATAACATCAGCATACAAAAAAATAAACAATACAATAAAATAATAAATGAAAGATGCTAATGAAATAAACTGCTTTAAATTATCTGGTTAAAGTAGGTATACCTAAAAGCAGCATTCAAGTAAGACATGGAATAATCACATGAAAAAATAAAACTGCATATTTTTCACTGCATGACGTACTCTACTGATTCTTATATTAGGCTAGACTGCTGTCACTTTAAGAACTACAGTAATGTAATGCAGATGTTTACATTCACTTAAGACAAAATCACCTGTTTATGTGAAACTTGTGTGTTTTTGACACTTTAAAATAAATGCAATAAGACGCTAAAATAATTCAGTTCAGTACACGCGCTGTGACAGCTGGCTTCTGTGCATGTGCTTTAGGTGTGTGCGCTCATAAAACCCATTTAAACTGGCAAGGCGCGCAGCCGCATCTCTCTTACACAGTTTGGAAGCGGTTGAAATTACAATAAACAAGTGTAAGTTGTAAACGAATCATTTGTAGAGATTTGCCAAAAGAAGCAGCCATGATGAACAGCCAATTTGTAAGGAGGCATCTGATGACCAAATTACATTGGAATTCGCGAACAGAAAAATCAAGTAGCCCAGAGCGCTTTGTGTTCAGATTGCGTGTTTTTTGCGAACCGTACCCAGACCACCTCCCGAGATGGTCTCGGTTCGGTTCGCTTTAAAGGAGTCTGAGATCGTTTGGAGTGTTCACATATGGGCCAAAAATCCTGCGAACCGCGCTCAGACCCCTGAAAAGGTGTGAAAACACCCTAAAGGCCCGTTTACAACATAGACTGTAAAAAAAAAAATAGGTTCACACCAAGAACGATCTGATATTAGCATTCACAGCAGCGAATTATATTCTGATTGGCTGTCAATGTTTTCATCGTTCATCAGCTGGAAAAATCGTTCTGAAAGTGATTAGAACAATATGGTTTCTCTGTGCTGTTATCCTTATAACTGTGGTGTGAACTATTATTTAATATTGAGACAGCGGCACGGGTAGTGTTTCTGTGGGCTACTATGTTTAACTGATGGATGAATAGAAAGAAAATTATATTATTATATAATATTTATATTTATACTGGAATATTTGGGATTTGACTATGAAAGGAGACTGTGCAGACTTTTGAGTTATTCAAATCGAATCAAGATGTGAATTAACCAGATTTGCTGTTGCTGATTACAACGTGTAACATAATGTTACCCGAGGGTCGTAATGTCAGTTAGATACGTGAATACTGTGAATTTGAGCATGTAAAAGAGTATTTTGAGTTTTTCAAAAAACCCTAAAGGATGCGCGTGGATGATTTAGGCCTACTGCCACCAACTCCATGTCCAACTCCTCCACCGGCGGCCCCGTCAATGGATAAGATGCTGTTTTTTCGCAAATACCACACTGCGTGTGCTTGTTGTTAACTCCAGTCACTGCCATGCAGAATATTTGTATAATATTAGTCTCTCTGGTTGTGATTTGTGACGTAATCTTAAAAACAGCAGAGGGGTTTGCAGAATGTGGCCCATTGCTTAAGTCTGCTTTAGTTGTTGGCCTGGTTTAGCCTGTCAGCCGTTGCTGTAGGCCTATCTGTCACTTGCGTTGAACCTATAGCGTTCTTGTAGTCCATCTGCTTGCTCGCTCTCTCTCTCGCTCTCTCTCTCTCTCTCTCTCTCTCTCTCTCTCTCTCTCTCTCTCTGTGTGCTCTGATGTTTATAATATTTAGTTTAAGTTGGCTATTTTTCGATCTATTTCTATCTGCTCTTTGAAATATTTACCATTGCCCATTAAATCAGCAGTTGTAAGAATTAAAGTTATTAAACTGATATATAGGCCTACTCAGGGCCGGTTCTAGGCATGGGCAGGGGTGGCCGAGCCCACCCAAATGTCTGCCTTTGCCCATTCAATCAGAATTTAGGAACTGATAGCGTCAACCTGTTTTTACGATTTGCGCGTTGATTAAAAACAATTTGAGGTGGGCTCTGTGTTGAAAGTTTTGATAAAGGGCTGTATAATGCCCCAAACAATCACAAAAATAACACCAGAAATTTGATTTCCTTTATTAAAGGGTTAGTTCACCCAAAAATTAAAATAATGTCATTTATTACTCACCCTCATGCCGTTCCAGACCCATAAGACCTCCGTTCATATTTGGAACACAAATTAAGATATTTTTGTTGAAATCCGATGGCTCAGAAAGGCCTCCATTGGCAGCAATGACATTTGCATATTACCCATAAAAGGTACTACAGATGTCGTTAAAAAGTCCATCTCACTACAGTGGTTCTACAATAATTTTATGAAGCGACAAGAATAGTTTTTGTGCGCAAAAAAACAAACTGAAATAACGACTTACATAGTGATGGCCGATTGATAACCGCTGATTCGATACGCTGATTCATAACGCTCCGAAGCTTCATGAAGCAGTGTTTTGAAATCGGCCATCACTAAGTAAGTCGTTATTTCGGTTTTTTTTGCGCACAAAAACTCTTCTCGTCGCTTCATAAAATTATTGTAGTGAGATGGACATTATAACGACATCTGTAGTACCTTTTATGGGTCTTGTGAGTGCAAATGTCATTGCTGCCAATGGAGGCCTTTCTGAGCCATCGGATTTCAACAAAAATATCTTCATTTGTGTTCCGAAGATGAACAAAGGTCTTACGGGTGTCAAACGACATGAGGGTAAGTAATTAATGACAGAATTTTCATTTTTGGGTGAACCCTTTAACTGAAAGTAACGGCACGGCGCATTACATACTCATGCGCTTCAGACTGTAGCAGAAAAGCAGAGGCTGACAACAATCACACGAGCGAAAAAGGGCAGACATATTTGCGTGCTATTACATTATGAGGAGTTGTATTTGTGAATAGAATATGTATCTTGTAAATATTAATTATACACCTCTGATTTGATTTTTGATTAAGTTTAATAAAATAAAAAAACCTCGCTCATTTAAGAATGTGCATTTATTGCATGGATAGAGCTAGAACATAATGTGTTTAAAATGCATCGTATGCACATGCATAGTTCCGATGAAACCTGCCCTCTTTGGCTTGCTATTAGTTCTGTTAAACTGAATGTAGGAGGCAAACTGTCTGCTTAAATAACAGCACTGAAATAAGAATGCACTGTTTATCTGTTTTAGGGCCATTCACACAGGACGCGTTTTTGCTGTTAAAAATGTATTATAACTTGAGTGCTGCATTATAGACGGTTTCAACGGCAACAACATAAACAAACGTTACTGCGCATGCGCGCTTTTGTGGCCCAAACTTAAAGGGCTAGTTCATCCAAAAATGAAATGAGAATGGAGGCCTTTCTGAGCCATCGGATTTCAACAAAAATATCTTAATTTGTGTTCCGAAGATGAACAAAGGTCTTACGGGTGTCGAACGACATGAGGGTAAGTAATTAATGACAGAATTTTCATTTTTGGGTGAACTAACCCTTTAACTTCCATTAGACCTCCGCTAAGAATCAATAACAACATTATTGATCATCATAATCTTTCTTATGCGTTATCATCTTTCATTTTAATTGTACAACATTATCTTAATTTATATGTTTTTATTGTTTCAGCATGTTTATTATAAATAATCTTCCATTTCTCTCTGCAATATAGAGTGGGGCTCCTTAAAGGGTTAGTTCACCCAAAACTGAAAATTCTGTCATTAATTACTCACCCTCATGTCGATCCCAACCCGTAAGACCTTAGAGAAGAAGAAAAACATCTTAATTTGTGTTCCGAAAATGAACGAAGGCCTTACGGGTTTGGAACGACATGAGGGTGAGTAATAATGACAGATTTACATTTTTTGGGTGAACTAACCCTTTAAGGCCCGTTTAATGCCGTTTTCTGTACAGTAGCCTATATAAATGCTTGCGCGCCCGCCTTTCAATCATGCAATGCGTCGGAATAACGTTTCTTTGTTTCATAATATAAGTTTAATGTTGGGAAACTTGTAGATAAAGTACCCTATTTGAGATTGATTGTATATGAATGCATCGCAAAAATCTCGTGCTCTATGGGCACTGCCATTAATAGAGGATAAAGCGAAAGTTGTTTTACACTCCATGATGAAGGCCTATTACATACCCAATTTAAATATTTTGCGGGAAACATAAATGCGTCCAGTTATCTAGATGGCGACGACCACTTGAACAAATGTAAACGCGCCGTGTCCTGATTGACTGATGAGCTGCACAGTGATCGCATGTTAATGCCAAGTGTAAATGCAGCCAGCATAAGTTACATCTTGAGTAGATTATTTCTGATAACAAGCAAGATAAATAACAAGTAAATTACATTAGACATGCAGTCTAAATTACATTAGATGCTGCTCTCGTATGCAGTCAGACTGGATATTTATGAAGCATTCAAGGCTTTTTGGTGAGTCACACACACTGTTTTTGGGCTGGTGTCATATGCTTTTTGCTTGATCGTTAATATTTATATCATGTTATCCAAGAATAGTATGTCCAAAAAATGTTTCTACGGAATAGTGCGCCATACTATCCACTAGCCAGACCGATAAACAAACACAGACCGGAAGTTAACTTCGGGCCAGGCGCGTAACCGTGGCAACGCGCGTGAGTCCGATGAAACCGTCTATAGAAAGCCGCATCATGCACGGTCATGCACGATACTCTGGAGAAGCGAGATGCGAGTGCAACAGTCAAACCACTGATGTAAATGTTCTCTATATAGATCAGTGAGTCAAACACAATGGCTGTTGTGCCAAGGTAATGTTTGCATTAAAAATGATAGAAAAGTAGCGCAATGAAATGAAAAAACACATTCTGTGTAGCATTTAATTGCCCCTTTCCACATCATTAAAGTTGCATTCATTGCTAGCAACATATAGGCTTCCATTCTGTTTTCTTTCCAAATTATCACTGGACAGTAAAAAAGTGAAAATGTTAGCATTATCTATCTATCTATCTATCTATCTATCTATCTATCTATCTATCGCAGGTAATTCGTTGCTCACGTGCTGTGTAAAAAGTTTCGGAGCCTTTCAGCACGCGAAGTTGAGCTCTCTTTCATGTGCTTGAATGGACAATTTCATTCAAAATTAAAAATGTCTGTCTTATATCCTATAAACGAACATCCTAGTAAACAGTCGCGAAAACGATCCGTGAGTGCATTCGGTCTTAAAGTGACAGCCTTCTAATAATCCTGTCTGCGTTTTTAATGTTAATCAAACAATAAAGGACAAAGGAAAAAAATCACTCACTGCTCTTTAACTTTAAAAAGGATATGAAGACTATGCAGTGTTATTTATTCGATTAGCCTACTTTGTTAAATTTCGGTACCTGAAAACTATTAGACCTGCCTGACGAGCTGTTTATTTCATTTATACATTGTGAATTTTCACTTTTGTGTTAATGCTGGCAAAGAAATGTTTTGGCTGGTAAATTTTCTTAAGTCACTGCAGCCTTTGGCAGGTGTGGCAAAAGGTTAGTTTTAGACCCTCTATGTATTTTTTTTTAAATGTGTATACAGGTGCTGGTCATATAATTAGAATATCATCAAAAAGTTGATTTATTTCACTAATTCCATTCAAAAAGTGAAACTTGTATATTGTATTAATTCATTACACACAGACTGATATATTTCAAATGTTTATTTCTTTTAATTTTGATGATTATAATTGACAACTAAGGAAAATCCCAAATTCAGTATCTCAGAAAATTAGAATATTGTGAAAAGGTTCAATATTGAAGACACCTGGTGCCACACTCTAATCAGCTAATTAACTCAAAACACCTGCAAAGGCCTTTAAATGGTCTCTCAGTCTAGTTCTGTAGGCTACACAATCATGGGGAAGACTGCTGACTTGACAGTTGTCCAAAAGACGACCATTGACACCTTGCACAAGGAGGGCAAGACACAAAAGGTCATTGCAAAAGAGGCTGGCTGTTCACAGAGCTCTGTGTCCAAGCACATTAATAGAGAGGCGAAGGGAAGAAAAAGATGTGGTAGAAAAAAGTGTACAAGCAATAGGGATAACCGCACCCTGGAGAGGATTGTGAAACAAAACCCTTTCAAAAATGTGGGGGAGATTCACAAAGAGTGGACTGCAGCTGGAGTCAGTGCTTCAAGAACCACTACTCACAGACGTATGCAAGACATGGGTTTCAGCTGTCGCATTCCTTGTGTCAAGCCACTCTTAAACAACAGACAGCATCAGGGCTAAAGACAAAAAGGACTGGACTGCTGCTGAGTGGTCCAAAGTTATGTTCTCTGATGAAAGTACATTTTGCATTTCCTTTGGAAATCAGAGTCCCAGAGTCTTGAGGAAGAGAGGAGAGGCACACAATCCACGTTGCTTGAGGTCCAGTGTAAAGTTTCCACAGTCAGTGATGGTTTGGGATGCCATGTCATCTGCTGGTGTTGGTCCACTGTGTTTTCTGAGGTCCAAGGTCAACGCAGCCGTATACCAGGAAGTTTTAGAGCACTTCATGCTTCCTGCTGCTGACCAACTTTATGGAGATGCAGATTTCATTTTCCAACAGGACTTGGCACCTGCACACAGTGCCAAAGCAACCAGTACCTGGTTTAAGGACCATGGTATCCCCCAGCAAACTCGCCTGACCTTAACCCCATAGAAAATCTAATGGGGTATTGTGAAGAGGAAGATGTGATATGCCAGACCCAACAATGCAGAAGAGCTGAAGGCCACTATCAGAGCAACCTGGGCTCTCATAACACCTGAGCAGTGCCACAGACTGATCGACTCCATGCCACGCCGCATTGCTGCAGTAATTCAGGCAAAAGGAGCCCCAACTAAGTATTGAGTGCTGTACATGTTCATACTTTTCATGTTCATACTTTTCAGTTGGCCAAGATTTCTAAAAATCCTTTCTTTGTATTGGTCTTAAGTAATATTCTAATTTTCTGAGATACTGAATTTACGGGATTTTCCTTAGTTGTCAGTTATAATCATCAAAATTAAAAGAAATAAACATTTGAAATATATCAGTCTGTGTGTAATGAATGAATATAATATACAAGTTTCACTTTTTGAATGGAATTGGTGAAATAAATCAACTTTTTGATGATATTCTAATTATATGACCAGCACCTGTATATATATATACACTCACCTAAAGGATTATTAGGAACACCTGTTCAATTTCTCATTAATGCAATTATCTAATCAACCAATCACATGGCAGTTGCTTCAATGCATTTAGGGGTGTGGTCCTGGTCAAGACAATCTCCTGAACTCCAAACTGAATGTCAGAATGGGAAAGAAAGGTGATTTAAGCAATTTTGAGCGTGGCATGGTTGTTGGTGCCAGACGGGCCAGTCTGAGTATTTCACAATCTGCTCAGTTACTGGGATTTTCACGCACAACCATTTCTAGAGTTTACAAAGAATGGTGTGAAAAGGGAAAAACATCCATATGCGGCAGTCCTGTGGGCGAAAATGCCTTGTTGATGCTAGAGGTCAGAGTAGAATGGGCAGACTGATTCAAGCTGATAGAAGAGCAACTTTGACTGAAATAACCACTCGTTACAACCGAGGTATGCAGCAAAGCATTTGTGAAGCCACAACACGCGCAACCTTGAGGTGGATGGGCTACAACAGCAGAAGACCCCACCGGGTACCACTCATCTCCACTACAAATAGGAAAAATGTTGCCTGGTCTGATGAGTCTCGATTTCTGTTGAGACATTCAGATGGTAGAGTCAGAATTTGGCGTAAACAGAATGAGAACATGGATCCATCATGCCTTGTTACCACTGTGCAGGCTGGTGGTGGTGGTGTAATGGTGTGGGGGATGTTTTCTTGGCACACTTTAGGCCCCTTAGTGCCAATTGGGCATCGTTTAAATGCCACGGCCTACCTGAGCATTGTTTCTGACCATGTCCATCCCTTTATGACCACCATGTACCCATCCTCTGATGGCTACTTCCAGCAGGATAATGCACCATGTCACAAAGCTCCAATCATTTCAAATTGGTTTCTTGAACATGACAATGAGTTCACTGTACTAAAATGGCCCCCACAGTCACCAGATCTCAACCCAATAGAGCATCTTTGGGATGTGGTGGAACGGGAGCTTCGTGCCCTGGATGTGCATCCCACAAATCTCCATCAACTGCAAGATGCTATCCTATCAATATGGGCCAACATTTCTAAAGAATGCTTTCAGCACCTTGTTGAATCAATGCCACGTAGAATTAAGGCAGTTCTGAAGGCGAAAGGGGGTCAAACACAGTATTAGTATGGTGTTCCTAATAATCCTTTAGGTGAGTGTATATATATATATATATATATATATATATATATATAGTTCCAAATTGACAGTAAAGACATTTGTTATAAAATATTTCTATTGCAAATAATGCCGTTCTTCTGAACTTTCTATACATCAAAGAATCCGGGGGGAAAATATAGCATGATTTTCACAAAAAAATATTAAGCAGCACAATAATAAATGTTTCTTGAGTAGCAAATCATCATATTAATATGATTTCTGAAGGATCATGTGACTCTGAAGACTTCAGCTTCAAATTCAGCTTTGCATTACAACAAAAAAATTTTTTTTTTGGAATATATTAAATAAGAAACTGTTATTTAAAATTTTACAGTATTACTGTTTTTACTTGTTGAGAGACTTTTTTTTAAAAACATAAAAATCCTTACTGAACCTAATTTTCGAATGGTAGTCTATTTGAGTGTATATAAAATGCTAAGCATTATATTTAATAATAACATTAGAATAAACGTGATTAAAAAGTGTTACCATATTTTTTACATAAATGGATATACATGTTAATACAAGGCCTAGATTTTTTTTTTTCTTAAATTTTTTTTAGGAGCATTTGCCAGGCTCAAGGGGAAAACAGTGTGTTCATTTATGTAATAGAATGTGTTTTGTTATAGTAGGTTAAGCAGGTGATGATTTGCTGTGACTTGGTATTACAGTTTGTTCTCATTGGGGCAGCTCATGGTCATATGGAAAAGTTGGCTTGATTCCTCTGGCTTTGTGCAGTCAGATGAAAAGTACTGTATTAAAACAAAGTGACACACATGTTTCTTCCCAGGCCAGCATCGCGCTGTCACGTTTCACACAATGTGAGACTTCATGGGAGATCCACAGCTTTCGTCCAAGAATGCATAGACTACCGCTCCACTCCCTATAAATAGTAGTAACCGTCTAATACTTCGATGGATGTCTCATTTAGGCGACCGTCTTCACCTACACAAATATTAGCCTTGGCTAATGCTGTGTAGACTTGAGCCCAGATTTGTCTGCTGAAAAGAGAAATTTATTTTCCCAAAATAAAAAATAATAATAAAAACGATTTCATTCTCTGTGTTGGAAACATTAACCAGAAAATATGATATTTCACGATTAATATAAGAGAGAGTATATATATATATATATATTAGGTTTCTAGTTTAGGATATTTTGGACATTGTGAATACACCACAAAAAAAAAAAGAGAGAGAGTTTCCAAATGTGGGCGGAATGAAGATATGCAGCAGTTAGAAGTTTTGAGTGTTTGAGTTCAGACATTTCATTTGGGTGATTCTGCTCTTGCACTTCAAGTAAATGTCAATGTGTCATACAGTATATTGTCAACAGCTTGACAGTGAGTGGCACTATAGCAATATGTTAACTCTACCATTCAAAAGTTTGGGTCGGTAAGATGTTTTTTTTAAAGAAATTAATCCTTTTATTTAGCAAAGACACATTAAATTGATCAAAAGTTTACCATCACAGCAATAAAATAGATTCTAAAAGAATATTAAAATGGAAAAGTTATTTTAAATTGTAATAATATTTCACATTACTGTTTTTTTCTGTCTTGGTTTGCACAAGAGACTTATTCACACTGATTAATATTTTCCAGAATTGAATATTTTTCAAACTGCATAGTCCTGCACCAAAATAAGCATATGGGTCTGTGCCAAAAAAAAATCTCCTTGCGTAACAGACCTACTTTAACCCCAGACACCACTAATTTGAGAGAACATTCACCCCAACACCACACACACCAAGATCCTCTTATTTTGTGACCACCGTGTGGGACTAATTCTCTCGGCCGTCATTTGAAGAGGTGACATGCTTGAGTAGAGAGAGTTTGAGTGCTGAGACATTTCCCACAACCGTAAGATCAGGCCACTGAGGTGTTAGTCATTTCTTTAAGAAAAAATTCCTGCTCAAAACAATTTACCTCTTGCTGACGTGCTCCAAATACAGTGTATTTGTGGTGTATTTCCCACATACACTGATTACAAAACTCTTTGGTCTGCTTTTTACCTGTATTATAAACAAAAAAAAAACAGATAATATTAAAGCATGTTACGCAATGAATATAGACTCATTCATCCTGGTCAACCACTCAATTAATTATCTGTGTACTATTTTTCTGTTCTTTGCCAGGTTATAATTCCTTTGTGACCTATGAGGTCAGAGTTTGCTGTTAATCAATTTGTTTTGAAACCAGTTATTGACCTTGTCTGTGCTTGGAATTACGACTCTGGATTGTTTGACTCTTCCCGCTGCTCTGTTTGGACTCAAACTTTTGCTGTTCCTCTGACTACGAGCATGCCTGCTGCTTTTGAATTATGACCCTGGATAATGTAAATAAAGCACCATTACCTGACTGTTCTGTTCATTCTGTGCTTGAGTAATTCGTACTCAGTCCTGACATTACAGTCTGGTCAAACATGGACTCATTTGAGGACAGTTGTGGAGAGACAGGAGGTATTACTCAGCAGTCACCAGGCTTAATTTGTGAATCCTCCAGCTCTTGATCCTCAGCCCATCGTCTTAGAGCTTCTCACCACGATTCCTTCTGATGCTTTGCTGATTATAATGATGTTTAAACCTCACCATTGATTACGGCCCTATCATGTTTGACCGGTGGGAGAATGAAGATGGAGACCCGGGTTATTATACTAAACCATTATACTAAACTTAAACTAAAACTAAACTGAAACATAATTTTTAACTGAAATAAAATAAAATAAGATTTTATATTATTTATTATAAATATAATTATATTTATTATTTTATTATTATAAAACCATTTTAAAAACAAGATTTCTCATTTTCATTTAGATTTGATGTGATACAATATCTAAAACTACCTTGTTTAAGTACAATCAACTTAAATGTTTAAGTCATTTCAACTTAAATTACATTAAACTGACTTTAGTTGAATCTTGTATAACATAAAAAAGTTATAAAAAATTGCTTAACTTATTTTGATGAGTTAAAGCAATATAAAAACATATCTTGCCATAACTTATTGATCAAATAATAAGTGTATAAAACTAACAAAAACACTATAAAATTACTAAAAGTTTAACTAAAATTTAAATATAACGGTTACAATTAGGGTCCAATTCTCACAATTAACTAACTATTATCTCTACAACTTTTGCCTCAAAGAACTCCTAATTACTGCTTATTAATAGTTAGTAAGGCAGTTGTTAAGTTTAGGTATTGGGTATATAATATGGTTATGCCGAATAAGGAATCAATATCTGCTTTACTAGTACTAATAAACAGCCAATATCCTAGTAATATGCATGCTAATAGTTAATAGCGAGAATTGGACCCTAAACTAAAGCGTTACCATAAAAAATAATTGAAAATGTTTATAAAAACTATGATAGTATCTCAATGACACTCATGAGATGTTGCTTATGTTTAATTGGCTTTTGTGCCATTAACCAAAATTTTAAACTTTTATTAGCTTGTGAAATATTAGGTAATTATTAGGTAACCTCCCTCTTAGGTAATACATAATGTTTGTTATAATTATTTTGGCCTTTCCTCTTCCAGACATATTTTATTCCTTACCTAATATTTTTATTTGTGTGTGTTTGATGTAGTGGGATGAGAGAAGGGATCTTCAGCAACCTTTTTATTACTCGTCCCCAACCCTAAACTGGGGAGGATGTAATACAGACGTACCATTGAATGTGTCAACACTTCACAAGCCACAGACACAGGGATAAAGTGAAATAAGCCCATTAACCTCGCTTTTATTGGATTCACACACTGACCTCACATTCAACATGAAGCATTTGTACACATGACTCACTAGTAGCCTGTTTTTTTTTTTTTTTTGTTGAGAAATTTAGATAATACAGAAAGAGAATGTAATTCATCATCTTAATATTATTATCATCATCTTATATAAACATTCCGAGCACATAAACTAACATAAAAAAGACAGCTAAAGTCTTCCAGAGTCGCTGGATTTCCTCATTAATCTATGAGGACTGACACTCTTGTGCGACTCAAGGAAGGGGCTACACTGGCGTTCTGATTCAGGAGGGCTTTCTGCCTTGCCCTCTGGGGTGCATTCACTTGCATTATGGTCCATCTCTACCGGCTCATCCTCCCTAAAGCCGTCCACATTGAGCTGCACATCACCAGGCCGGGCCAATGGCACAGGAGGGGTGTGCCTGTGTGCTGATGTGGGTCTGAGGCAGTAGAACAGAGCCTGCAAGTCCTTCCGGAACTTAGAGCTCATGCCAATGTAGATAAACGGATTGTAGAAACTTGCTGACTTGGCGAAGAGGCTTGCCAGGATGCCGTTGAGTGGGGGTATTTGGTAACCCCAGGCAGACCACATGGAAATGACTGCGTACGGGGACCAGGCCAACAGGAAGGCCGCACACACAATTAGGGAAACCTGGAGTGAGAAACACAGTACGACACGTGTGAATATAATCCTGAGAGCACTAGTTATTTGTTAGATGATAATGGAAGTTTATGGGGTGATTGTTTTACCCGTGTGATGCTGTGTTCAATTTTTTTCTGCCTCTCGCTAACATCTCCTCCCCGACAGGACTTGTGGCTGGAGTTAACCGTGCGGATGATAGACACGTACGTGAAAACTATAACGGACAATGGCACGAAGAAGTTGAAGAATAAAATGCTGATGACGTAGAGCTTGAACGGAACAGAGTACAGTGCTTGTGTCCAGTCGATTTCACATGTCCCATACCTGTGAGCTGCAGAAGAAATGAAATTCAAAGAAATCACACTTTCAACTTTTAATAATAGTAAACATCCTTTTTTCAGACTTACCTCTGTAACTGCCCCAGCCCAGCAGCGGAGCTCCAGACCAGAACAGAGAGAACAACCAAACTGCAGTTATGACCAAGCAGATATTGCACTTGTTGACGTGATGAGCTGAAGAACATGGCAGAAACACTCACATTAGCACAGCTGATTTATCTAGTATTTGTGCAGCCAAGGATAAATAGCTTCTACAAAAGGAAAAATAACATGGTCCTAGATTGATGAAAGATTCAAGTTCAGAAGTTTTTAGGTTCATCCATTCATTGTTTAATAAAAGACGAAACAAACAGAACTTGCTGGTATACAAAAATGTTCAGGTCAGACCACTGTGTCCTACCATAGATCATTCTGTTATTCCCTTAATTTAAAAAAATACATTTAAATAAAATGTATTCTGATTATTTCAATCTTTTATAATTTCAGACTTTAGAAAGCAGAATTAAACTTACATCCTCATATTTGTTAAACATCATTAATTAATATACACTATATTACCAAAAGTATTGGGACACCCCTCCAAATTATTGAATTCAGGTGTTCCAATCACGTCCATGGCCACAGGTGTATAAAATCAAGCACCTAGGCATGCAGACTACTTCTACAAACATTTGTGAAAGAATGGGTCGCTCTCATGAGCTCAATGAATTCAAGCATGGTACCGTGATAGGTTGCCACCTGTGCAATAAGTCCATTCGTGAAATTTCCTCACTATTAAATATTCCACAGTCAACTGTTAGTGGTATTACAAGAAAGTGGAAGCAATTGGGAACAACAGCAACTCAGCCACAAAGTGGTAGGCCACGTAAAATCACAGAGTGGGGTCAGCACATGCTGAGGTGCAAAATGATTAGAAGTCACCAACTTTCTGCAGAGTCGATAGCTACAGACCTCCAAACTTAGTGCTAACAAACAGCTGCCTTACATCACCAAGTGCAACGCAAAGCGTTGGATGCAGTGGTGTAAAGCATGCCGCCACTGGACTCTAGAGCAGTGGAGATGTGTTTTCTGGAGTGACAGATCACAATTCTCTGTCTGGAAATTCGATGGACGAGTCTGAGTTTGGCGGTTGCCAGGAGAACGGTACTTGCCTGACTGCAAGCATGGTCCATAAAGACATAGATGAGCAAGTTTGGTGTGGAGGAACTTGACTGGCCTGCACGGAGTCCTGACCTCAATCCAATAGAACACCTTTGGGATGAATTAGAGCGGAGACTGCGAGCCAGGCCTTCTCGTCCAACATCAGAGACTGACCTCACAAATGCGCTTCTAGAAGAATGGTCAAAAATTCACAAACGCACTCCTAAACCTTGTGGAAAGCCTTCCCAGAAGAGTTGAAGCTGTTAAAGCTGCAAAGGGTGGGCCAACTCCATATTAAACCCTACGGATTAAGAATGCGATGTCATTAAAGTTCATGTGCATGTAAAGGCAGGCGTCCCAAAACTTTTGGCAATAAAGTGCATTATAAAACAAAAAATAAAAATTTTAAATAAAAAATTTTTTAAAACTATTTTTCCCCCTATTAATTTCTTCACAGACCCCCCAGCACCAACTCCTAAACCCCAGTTTAAAAAACTAGAACTTTTACTTATGCGGGACCACTTGCTTCCCCAAATAGTCAATAATACTATGTGAATGTGAAATATACCCCCTCAAAAACAAATCGATTTTGCAGATTTTGTAATGTAATTGCAGAACATCTTTCACTGACTCCACTGCATAAGCACCTGGACTAAATACTGGGTAGCAGCTATACAAAGGTATAATAACCCAGTAGGTTTGGCCAAGATAGAGCATACCATGCTGAGGGTGGCAACCTTTGATGTAGCGGATGACACTGATGGCTGTCAGTGTGTTGATGCTGATGAGTCCGAAGAGCAGGATTAGGAATCCATCCACCTGGCCAAGACACAAAATCTTATACATTGCAAGCAGGTCTGGCATTCTGAGGCAGTAATCACTCTTACTCATCACCCACTAACCAGGCCCTGGGGAACAAGCCAGATAGATTAGGGGATAAAGGGACACATGCCTGTGTACTTGGAACGACTACAAATAATTCCTCTCTTCAGCCCCTCCTGCCTCATAACACCACCTGCCAGACTGCAAAGGGAACAGAGTGATGGAGCTCTCACACCAGATACTGTTGTCATTTACTTTCCCTAATGTTGTTCCAAATATGTATGACTTTATTTTCTCTGTAGAACATAAAAGAAGATATTTTGAAGAATGTTTTTGTCCATATGATGATAGCCAGTGGGGTTCAAAACAACAGTGGACCCCTTTGACTTTCACTGAGGCTTTTTTATGGCTTCTTTTATGTTCCACAGAATAAAGAAACTCATACAGGCTTTAAGTGGCATGAGGGTGAGTATCATCCCCTTACCTTGCAAGTCCAAAATGTCTTTATAAGATAGCCTTCATCTCTGAACACATCAAAAGATTCCTCGAGAATATCCAAAAATAGCAATGCTGGCGTCAGAAATGGCAAGGTTGAAAGTTAAGAAATCCTGTGGTTCGAGAGACTTTCTTTGCTTGGTTAAAAGTAATATTACAACCCCATTTCCAATCCAAGAGAGCCATCCTATCAAAGAAGAAATATAAAATTCACCTATTCTTTATTCTCACAAGACATATCTGAATGTAGTGAAGCTCGAGAAGAAACAAAAGGTAGCACATATATGGGGAAAACATATTTACTATTAACTACGACTTTTGTCTAATCCTAATTTTCTGCTTATTAATAGTATGTAAGGTAGTTTTTGTAGCATTTAAGTTTAGATATTGGGTAGGATGTAGAACATGGTCATGCAGAATATGGCATTAATATGTGCTTTATAAGTACTAATAAACAGCCAAAGGAATAATAAGCAACTAGTTAATAGCGAGAACTGAACCCTAAAATAAAGTGTTACCAAACAAACCATATAAAGGTACAGAGAATTCAAAATGATTAGACCGAAATAATTACCTAGTATTAGCAAATAGACACCAATAGCTGTTTCTCCGCCATCCGACACTCGGTAGACTGTGACATTTGAGGGAAGATCATTGCGGATGTCCATCTTCCATGAAAGCCTTTAGGTTGGACTCATCTCAGGGTGACATTTGCTAGGGTTCAAGGTCTTGCTCTCTTCATTGGTGGAAGTTCAGCAGACATTCACAGGCCACCCAGACTAGACCGAATGCCCTCAATCTACACTTGAGCAAACATCTGAACTGTAATAGAGCACCTTTGTTGATCAAGACTAGGTGTAATCTTCTTATCTTGTTAAAGACTTTAGTGACTTTTTGGGACAGTTCTTGTGAGTCACCAAACCACTTAAGGCATTTACCTCAGCTCTTGAACTCACCCGACATCAATAAGTCCATGATGAGGATATCTACATCTCCACCTGATGACTCAAAGTGGACTCAAAAAAGAAAACAAAGCGCAATTGGTGCACAAGACTGTTAAACTTTATTGTCGGTAAACTTTAGTATTGAATTAAATAGTATTGGAAAACAGTATAAAGTACATGGAATATAAGTGATTCTGAAGTTAGAGAGGTTTTAATGAAGTACAACTGAAGAGATCTCGATTCCAGTTTCGAGAAGGGTGGATAACTGGACTGCAAGGCTCCTCCTATTTCTGACCAAGTTGGGAGAGCTGTGGAGAAATGAATGGGTTTAGTCTTAAAAGCTCTGATACTGCAAAATCACATTAACATTTAAACAAAAGTAGGATTACTACTGAATAATTGTTCAGCATACAGTCAGTGTCATTTAAGTTCACGACTACTGGAAGAATTGGGAGAAGCGAGACACAAAACCCTCCCCTTATTTTTGCTCAGAGCAAAGCGGTAAAATTATATTAACAAGAAATTGATGTGGAAAAAAAACTGGGCAAAATGTTTCAAAAATATTTACAGAGGGAAAGGCACGTTATGACTTGATGTCAACTTTGTTAAGACAAAGTACAACGTAGATTTGCTTCAAGCAGCAAAAAGCATTCCAAGACACTCAAAGCAGTGTTGTTCTCTCCAACTCTGGGATAATCAGTTGGATTTTAGAGCAATGCAGTTCACGGAGCAGTTGATTTTTCATGGAATTTTTTCCTTGTATGTGAAAATGTGTTGATGAATTTGAACTTTCAACTGAAGTGTGATGCAAATCGGGTGACTGACATCTTGAATGTTGCATGTACATTTTTATAACATGCACTTCCAATCAATTTATGCTGTCGGGTAAGTCATCATACCTGTTTGATGAACTGGGCAGCATTGAAAAGCTCACTACAGCCATAAAGAACCCGCTTCCCTTGCTTGGCCTGAAGAGAAGAACATCATTACACTCATCTTTATAAGCAAACCAAGTTCTTGTAAAACATTTTACATGTCAAAAAGGGCACAGCCATACCTTTGTGTAGTCAACAAGATTCTGATACTCTATGTAATTGCCTCCACCAACGACAAAGACGATGGCCTGTGAAAAGAAAATCTGTCATCATTTGTTCAAGCTTAATCATGTGTGAATTTCAACGCACGCTGTACAAACGCTCTGTATTAAATTAAACACTGTAATATTTCAAGCAGCCCTCCTACAGACGTGAGCTCAGACACTCTGGGCTTCCAACTCACTTTGTCATCAGCAGGGCCTAATCTCCACTAGGAACAGAAGGCTATCTGTGACTAACATTAACCCTGCCAGGTTACAGCACATGGCTGCCAAACCATGAAGATACCGTATCAACATCCTCACGGTGTAAAATCACGACCATCAGATATCACCATTGCTTTTTATACTAACCTCTTGAAAAGGGTTCTTGTTCCTTGGAATGGAGCTGAGGGAGTTAAAACAGTTAGGATTAATTCATCACAGGCAGAGAGTGAAAATAGCCAATAGTTGTGGAAAAAATACAGATCTCATATTCTAAATATTTTCAGTGGAAAGTTCCAGCTCTGGCAAGGATGTGCAGATCCGTTATTTACCTAACTTCAATACTGCCTTATGTATATGTAATAAAGACACAAGCGATTTAGAATTCCTCCATGGATCAAATGCCTTTAACATAATATTTGAATACAGTGGGACCAAGTCAAACACAGAGACGTATCATTTGAAAATATAAGGAGCCCAGACTTCGTCTTCAGCATCCTACCTCTCACTTCCGCGAAGCATCTTGGGATCAAAGTATCTGTAGTCATCCGTCTCCTACAAAAATCACAACACATAACATTAGGGATTATAGAGTGCGTAAGTAAATTAGGGATGAAATAACATTCAGCGCACACTCCCCACATCACCATCTCCTAAAAACCACCTCATCCATCTACATTAAATGCTTATCAAGATCTAATGCTTCCCAGCAACCATTCGTCTGAGAACCAGAAGCCTCAAACAGTAAAATGTCCTCCAGTTTGACTTAAAAAGCAAGATTATCATCTCTCTGCTTTGAAGAGTCCCGACACAAATTGAGGATAACTGTCTCTGAGGCAGAGGCCAATGGCCTCCTACTTCCTCATCCTCTGTATCGGATGGGCCAAGCCTGTCTCTTCCCCCACGGGACCTCAGTCAGCCTGGCCTGGCAGGCCTGGCGCTCCAGTGCATACTTTATTCTGGGAAGAAATGCTTTAACTTCAGCTCACTGAAAGAAGAGCCCCAACTCCACTTCCAAATGGTAAAAAGCTCTAGATTTTTCTGCTATCGGTTTACCCTCACTGGGTAGCAAAGCTCAGTATTAATAGCGAGAGCCGAACACACTATTGCAATCTGGTCACACAGGCCCATCTGCAAGGACTATCTGACGAGCGGCGGAGGCAGGAGATTCTCAGCTGCCCAGCTTCCCCAACAACAGCCGTATTGTGCAGGGCACTGTAATTCCAGTAGCTGAGAAAATGATAATACGGTTATGTTCAATTCAGGTTTATGGCCATTGAAGGTGAAGAATTTCCAGTCGGTAACGGGATATGGCAATCTGTCCACCCCAGCTTTTAAGACCGAGAAGATCAGAGGGACCCTGAGAGTGTTTCAGAAGGAAATAAGGTCTTTATGTCAAGGTACGAGAAGGGGAAGCTAAAAGGCCAAAAGAGAATGATTGCAAGAGCTTATATGTCATCTAGCTGTCTCCATTACAGCGTTTTATATTTAAAACACATCGGGATGGTTCTTGGAAGTGTACTTAGGGAGAATTCAAGATGTCTAAATAAAGAGGAGTCCTATTATGAGGGCGCTGTCAAAGATTTGCCACATCATATCCTTTGTGGTAATTCCACATTTATACATAAAAAATAAAAAAAAAACAGCATTAATCATTCCCCCCACACTCTCCCGTCAGCTAGTTGATTTCAAAGCATCAGCAGAAATTTTCAAAGTAGATTTTTCCTTCAAGGTGATCCAACAATAATCCTAATAATAAAACCACCAGTGTGTTCCAATACCTGATGCTTTATTTACAGACGTTTTTCAGACAATGAGATCCTTAAGCGTAGCAAGAACACAATCCAATTATTGCTGAAATAGCTTCGGCTTCTGTACAGACGCCCCCTACTGCTGCGCACCTGAGGGGTTTGCACCTCTGTTTCACCTCACAAAGGTAAAAAGCCCAAAATGGACTGCTTCCAAGAAACTAGAAACCCTCTCTCTCTCTCCGCAGGTGTTCCCCTGGCTGAGACAGTCGCATTAAACGTGCAGCTCAAATTGCCTGGATTGAAGTCTCAGCACACTCAAAGAGCCTCTTCAGTGCCCCGTTCAGAGCAAATTCAGTGTCCCATAGCGCTGCAGTGTCATATGCATTAATCCGCAGTGGGAGGTAAAGCAGTCAGCCTTAGTGATACGCAATAACAAGTGTACACTGGACACAATGGTCTTTAAAGATTTTTGGATTTAGACTTTTAGCTAACAATCGAAAAGATGATTACGTTAGTATGAGTTTCATACTAATATAGCAACAAAACGTGGAATATTTGTGCTTATGAGGGAGAAGTTAAAACGATGTAGGGAAAGGGAGAAACAGACAAGAGCGCTCACCGGGTTTGACTTCATTTCCATCAAATTGTCCAAGATGCGAGTAACTGGCAAGTTCTATATGAGAAAAAAAATATTTTAAATTCAAAATTAACCCCCCCCAAAAAAACGACATTTATCATTTAGCAATTGCTTTTATCCAAAGAAACTTACAAATGAAAAGCAATTTATCATAGAGCCACAAAAAACACAATATCGGTAGTTATGGGGGCTCAAGCTCCTGCACTCAACAATAATATTGAGGTCAATAAAACATAAAACAAAATGCATTTTAATTATCATCAATATGGCAATGAGTACAAAACAGTAATGAATCACTCAAAAGTTGTAAAATTCCTGTTTATTTTTACGTATATGCTGTCAGAAAGTCTGAGATGTTGTTGCCATAATGTGTTGCTACGGGTTTGCATCTTGCTTTGTACATTCTGACATTCATTCTATACACTATTCATCCATACTTATTTTTGTTGTAATAATTCTGCTCACTGTAAAAAATAAAATACAAGGAGTATATGTAAGTAGTTGCACATTCATAACTGTGACTAGACGGTCTGTTTACCAAAAAACGATCGAGAACCGCGGACCGCTCTCTCAGTGGTTAGTGGGTCGATTAAATTAAAAATCCACATATTAAATATTTAAAAATATTAATCGATGCTGGTTTGTCATGTATAATACCCCAACTAATCTTGATGTGGCACAACAAGCTCAAATTTCATTGGACAATGTGAAGTGGAGTGGTAATTTCTCAGTCTTGTTCATCAAAAATGGGTTGAAAACTATATTAGCCACTGTCTGTTTTCACTGAATAGAAAAGAATGCAGTCCAAATGGACAGAAGAATTTGCATTTGTGGAGCGATCTGGATCAGTGGTTTGTCTCATTTTACAATTAAATTGCATCACTTAAAAATCAGATGTGAATTGTCTCCAAAGCACTCTGCAAAACTATGCAGCACCAGAATGATAGATGCCCCTTTTTTACATTTGAGCCCCTGTCTCTGAGGAACTCTCTACATGTCCCTGATAATAAAACATGTCCTCAATAAGAGGCACAATTTGAGGTGTAAATCATAAAATGTACCTAATGGTAGTCGATGCAGATATGGATGGCTTTTTAGTGTAAGTGGTAATAAATACTCACATGTTGTTTCAGGACCAGATTTTTCACCCCCTCCATCACAAACTGGGAGCCAGTGTTCATCACCCTCGAGAACAGTCTGAAAAAAGACAGGCCACTGCATTAAAAACACATCAACAAAAGGATTCACATTTTGAGAATTAAATTTGGTGTAGCCTCATACCCCATTGGTTTCACTCCACTGCTCCCATAATTGGCTGGCGTTGCAGCCATCTTGGTGAAAGCTCTGGAAAATAGGTCATATTAGTTTGCAACATCTTTCTGCTGAATGTAGTAACTAGGCAAATGTGACAGTGTGTTATTGTGTGTTTGTTGACAATGGGCAGAACTTACTTCCATTGCTTTATGTAATTAAGTGGGGATAGGTCGCAGCTTGCATCAACCATGGCTTTCTTGTACTGTTCTAGATCAGCCTAAAAAGAACCAAATGTCTTTATTCAACACTCAACTCTCAAAGATGAAAACAAAAATCCACCATTCAAGAGGAGCTGTTTTTATAGAATGAAGGATAACATATAGCTCTCACAAGCCATAAGCATCCATCAGGGTGAGGAGAAAAATCTCAGTCCTGTAAGAGACAGTCATCTATACCACATGAGTGATAGGGCCGTTTTCATGTCACCAACCTAATTACAGCCTCAGAAAACAAACACCAAAATGGCTGTTTTTGAAGTTTAAGCAAATACTCAGCCAACAATAACCTACGCTGGATCAAGAGGACACTGATGAAAGAAAGGATACCAAAAGAAAATAGTTCAATCTCTGAGCACACCATTCTGGAAAGTTAAAGCTTTTACAGCCTGCATTGATAAACATAATAGAGAATGACAGTCAGCACGGGTCAGTGTGCTTTCTCCAGGGTTGAAATGTGGTCACTTGGACATCATCCATCCCAGCTTGGTCCCACGGTTCCGTCCTCTCGTGTCGGAAGTGTACACAAGAACTCAAAACTTTCATTTGTATGGCCGTTTAAGTAACATCCCACAGAAAAGATCTTGCCATTAGCTGAACAATCCTGCTTTATCAAGGTACAAGAGTAATAAAACTTGGCAGTAGCATCAAAGGGTGTCAGTGTTCTTCAAATCTGCGCTGCATGTGTCCCAAAGAACAACAAGGCTTTTGAAGACAGATTCTGAAAGTACAGTTTAAGAACCTGGGCTGAGCTTCATAGGGAATGGACAAAATGTTTTTGGCTCCATGTGTCCCCAAACAATGAAATCCATGCATTTGCCACTGATTATAATAAACTGTGGTGTTACCGAAAGTGCACATCAGGGTAGCCCACCACAGTCATACTCGAATCTAAGTTTTTAGGATTATTTTTCTAGTACTCTTAAAGTTGTATCCTGGGTTCAGCTCAGTTGACACTGTTTGTAGCATAATGCTGATTACCACACAAATTAATTTCCATTTAAAAAAGAAAAAAAAAAAAAAAAAAGGAGCAAAAATCTGATGCACTATGAAAACGAAAGGTGCCAATCCATAAATATTAAACATTTTTCAATAGTACAACCAGATGTAAACAATATGCGTACATACATGATTTTATTGTGAACAAATTGCTTATAAACATTTTCTGTGTAAAGTTATATCCAATTTTACACTTTTGTTGTCATGATAACATAACGCTTAAAATGACAAAGACAACTTCACTGCTCAAATAATGCACAATTTTTAACAGACAAAATGATGTCAGTGCTTTCATAAAAAAGTAAGCCTCACAAATTACTTTTGTTGTGTGGTAATCTATATTATGCTGCAAAAGCTACAGATTATTCCTTTAAGGTTGCTTTGGTCTGTTAAGTTCCTTTCGGGATAGTTTATTATGATAACTACTTGATCATGACCGTGGTGGTGTGGAGCCTTACCTCAGATGGGGGCTGCTGGGAAGTGATGTAGTAGATCAGAAACAGCCTCATCTTATCCTCTGCTGTTCCAGCTACCAATAAGAACAACATTTATACAGCCATCAGAACTACTAGAGTTTGTTAGCGTTTTTTTGTCCCTTCCAATGGTGAAACATGATTGCTAAATCAAACATTGCGCTCATCGGAACAATAAAGCATTGTGTATCACTTGAAAAATAACTGATCACTATCATTACAGCTAGTGGCCATTCCTGTGTACTCGTATGAAAACTTATGAACCAACAGAGGACCCTGTGGAGATCAAGAAACAGTGTCCTCTTGAAACCTCACAATGCTGGCAGGAGAGAAAACAAATCCCGTCCTGTGGTAGCATCACAGAGAGCCTTTAAAGCGGGCCGCTTCCCCCTAGGGATGTGATGCAATTTAGTCCGCTAAGCTGAAGAAATGACTGGATGAGGATGAGGGGTGGGATAGCCTCTCATTAGGGGAAGGGGGTATGAGTTACTCATTCAATTAGTTTTGTTTGATTTCTCAGGATGGGGCTGTTCTTGGTAAAACAAATTTTTATGACAGTAAGGCAGTACGCCATGCTTTGAAAGATATAGTGGTGTTTGGATTACGGTCAAACTCAAAGAGCAGCTGACAAGTCAAGGCTTATTAAAGCAAGAAGCCACTTGAGGCCAAGCGTTACAGAGATTTTACCACAATTATAGGGTGTTGTCAGGCAGAATGTGCAGTTTGTCATGGTTGCCAAACCACATATTAATCAAAGATCTTATTATTGTCATCATCAATATTATTACTATTACCTAGCATTATTATTATTGGTTTGTAGTAACTTGTGCAGTTGATGTGCAGTCACAGATATGCATATTTTACAGAGGATTTGGGCAGGGCTCATCCAATCAGATGTTAGAGTAGGTTATTTATTTGCATGACAGTTAACATGGGATTGTTTTTACCTGTGGCCATTTCTACAGGGAATTGTATAGAAGTTAAAAGACACTGTAATCTAGAGCTGCATGATATGGGGGGAAAAAACTGGTAAAAATTATGGTCACACTTTATATTAGGTGTCTTTATCTACTATGTACTTACACTCACCTAAAGGATTATTAGGAACACCATACTAATACTGTGTTTGACCCCCTTTCGCTTTCAGAACTGCCTGAATTCTACGTGGCATTGATTCAACACGGTGCTGAAAGCATTCTATAGAAATGTTGGCCCATATTGATAGGATAGCATCTTGCAGTTGATGGAGATTTGTGGGATGCACATCCAGGGCACGAAGCTCCCGTTCCACCACATCCCAAAGATGCTCTATTGGGTTGAGATCTGGTGACCATTTTAGTACAGTGAACTCATTGTCATGTTCAAGAAACCAATTTGAAATGATTCGAGCTTTGTGACATGGTGCATTATCCTGCTGGAAGTAGCCATCAGAGGATGGGTACATGGTGGTCATAAAGGGATGGACATGGTCAGAAACAATGCTCAGGTAGGCCGTGGCATTTAAACGATGCCCAGTTGGCACTAAGGGGCCTAAAGTGTGCCAAGAAAACATCCCCCGCACCATTAAACCACCACCACCAGCCTGCACAGTGGTAACAAGGCATGATGGATCCATGTTCTCATTCTGTTTACGCCAAATTCTGACTCTACCATCTGAATGTCTCAACAGAAATCGAGACTCATCAGACCAGGCAACATTTTTCCAGTCTTCAACTGTCCAATTTTGGTGAGCTCGTGCAAATTGTAGCCTCTTTTTCCTATTTGTAGTGGAGATGAGTGGTACTCGGTGGGGTCTTCTGCTGTTGTAGCCCATCCGCCTCAAGGTTGTGCGTATTGTGGGTTCACAAATGCTTTGCTGCATACCTCGGTTGTAACGAGTGGTTATTTCAGTCAAAGTTGCTCTTCTATCAGCTTGAATCAGTCGGCCCATTCTCCTCTGACCTCTAGCATCAACAAGGCATTTTTGCCCACAGGACTGCTGCATACTGGATGTTTTTCCCTTTTCACACCATTCTTTGTAAACTCTAGAAATGGTTGTGCGTGAAAATCCCAGTAACTGAGCAGATTGTGAAATACTCAGACCGGCCCGTCTGGCACCAACAACCATGCCACGCTCAAAATTGCTTAAATCACCTTTCTTTCCCATTCTGACATTCAGTTTGGAGTTCAGGGGATTGTCTTGACCAGGACCACACCCCTAAATGCATTGAAGCAACTGCCATGTGATTGGTTGATTAGATAATTGCATTAATGAGAAATTGAACAGGTGTTCCTAATAATCCTTTAGGTGAGTGTATATCAAAGTACAATGTACTTATTGTGTCCACATTGTTTTGCAAAACACTCTATTGAGGTGGAATACGGGTAAGATTGGAGACAGGTTTGGTGGTATGAGTAAGTTTAAGGATGGGTATAGGGGTAAGGGAAGGGTCAATAGTGTAATTATAGATATCATTACAGAAATTAATTACAGATATAATTATATGCAGTACAATATAAAAACATGCATGTACACAATAAGTGTATTGTATCAAATGATTCAATTAAATGTTACTACATAGTACAGGGTTCCCAAACCTTGGTTAACTTCAAATTCAAGGACCTTTCAAGGACTTTCCAGGTCCAATACCCTCAAATTCAAGGACGTAAGGTGGGGACACATTTAAAGTGAGAGCAAGGTTACATCGTGTTACCTTGGAAGATACATTGTTACTATGCAAAAAAGCTTTTTTTGCATTTATTTTTGGCCAAATGACAGATCTGATATTCTATTTGTCGTATTTCTTTTTTGCATTAAACTGAAGAATATTTGGTACATCCTATACTGTATTCTAAAATGATCTGATATTAACTTTTGCATGGATTTTATAGAATTGTTATTGAAAAGAGCTTAGGCTTATGTAACCAGAAGTTTTAAGATATATGAATATGCTTTTAAATGTTTCTTGCCACGTGGGTTTACATTATCTTAACAAGCAAAGCAATTCTACATTACATTAAATAAAATATTTGGGCAACAGATTATCACAAATGTTTTATGTTTATTGAACACAATATACAGTCCTTGACTGAACATATTTGGGTTCGGTGTAATCACTGAAAACGTTGAGGTACATTCGTAGTAGTTTTGTGCGTGTGTGAACGTCATGGCAACGTACAACACAAAGTACCTCACGCGGGAAACACTTGATGTAACGTGTAACTAACGTAAATCAAGCAAGCTAGTATGCATAGGCCATGAAGTGTTGGCGAAATAACACGTTCATTTTGATTAATTGTGCAACCCTATTGTAATCTTTTCCAGCACAAGAATACGCAGAGCAGAAAAGGTCTCAAATATTACTGACATAGACAATTCGGACAAGATTAAAATCACAGATAAGCTTTGGTAATTCTTTCATTACCCCACCTCCCCGTATACAATAAATCCTGTCC
Source organism: Rhinogobio ventralis (assembly GCA_039654625.1). Lineage (NCBI taxonomy): Eukaryota > Metazoa > Chordata > Actinopteri > Cypriniformes > Gobionidae > Rhinogobio > Rhinogobio ventralis. The sequence continues at coordinate 30,282,950 of CM077202.1, read as the reverse complement.
AAATAGGGCTGAAGGTTCATTATCACAGATCTTAGATGGAACTAATGAGACTATTAGCTTTGAAAGACTCACCATCAGGATCACTGATAATGTCCAGCAGGGATTTATCGAGCGTGGATTTGCTCATGAGCTTCTCCTCGTACTCGAAGTACACATCAAGCTTACGGCTCTAAAGACAAACAGGCAAATTTAGAATAAAATCATGTAACTCTACCTCGCAGAAAAAATATAATATGTGCTGAGAAAATGTAACCTAAGAGATGAAAAACATTTTTCTCATTGAGCACTGACCTTGATGTGGTCCAAAACCGCTGTGGCAACGTTGGTGTGGAGGTCAATCAGTCTCTTCTTTTCCAGGAGCTCAGGAAGAGAACTGTTTAGAGAGAGAAGTGCACGCTGTTATCCTACTCTATACGCATAAGGTCAGGCAGGGGTACCGCGGTAGGCCCTTTGTGAGTGCAATGACTAATACATAAGAATAACAGCTCTCGTGCAATATGAGACAAGTACTGGATGTAATTAGATTATATTAGGATATATTTCATATACATAATTGAATAAAAACTGAAATATATTTAAATATATAAACTAAAAATATGAGTCCAAATCTGCTAAGGGTTAATAATGGAGCAACAGTTTTAAATAAAATATTATTGTTATAAGAGACAAAAAAAAAAATTGTGCATCAAAACCACTCCTTATCTGGTAAAAAAAATAAACATTTTTAATTAATTTTCAAGTAACATTTTTGACAAGCCAAACATGTCAATCACCGAGTAACATCATTTATTTAAGCCACAAAATAAACTTCATGCCGTAAAATAAGTATAATGAACTACGCAAAAAGCATTTTGAACATCTACAGCACGTCTTATGATTACCCAAAAATCAAACATAGTTCACCCCTAAGCATGTTATTACGTCTGTCAAAAACGTATGCTGGCTGTCAGTTGGAATAATAGAACTAAAAACTTTGACATAACACATTCATTGGCATCAATCACTTCACTGAATACTTGTCGGCTAAGAACTAAACTAATATTACCTTACGATCCATCTGTTTTCAGATCCACATCATTTGAATATCATGACATCAATGTCTGTCAAAAAAATAACGTGCACAATACATGGTAGTATTTATAAAAAGTAGAGGTCCAGCAAGTACACGCATTTCCTGAAAAACTCACACTACCAGATGTTTTGAATGCATCATTGGTTTACGAGAAGTGGGAGAAAATGGCGAACTGAGCGGCTTTAACATGCTGCATGTCACGTCGATAACGTGCATAATACATAACTTTGTTATAAATTTGTTCTTCATTCGCTGAAATTGAATCAGAATGATCAAAGAATGAGTGAAATACTTCACACTGCATGCTAAAGACAATAACGCCAATCCAAATGAAAAACTTAATGAACATTGTTCAATGTGCTGGTTTTGACATATTTTTTATGCATGAATTACGCATTCTGATTGTGACATTCTTGATTTTAATATTTTAAATAATTTTCTTGTCTGATCTTTTTTTCATAACTTTTACAATAGATAAACTTTAAATAAGTGACTACTACTACTATGCAGATGTAATATATATTATAAACTTTTATATATATTTTTTTAATTAAAGCAATTATCAAAATTTGATCAAATGTTATTTAATTTTTCAATAAAAGACGATTTTACATGATTTGTTACATTTAATTACCCCTTAGCAGATTTTGACTATATTTATATTAATATTATTTATATAAATATTTTTATTATAATTCTGGCATTAAATTAATCCAAAAAAAATATCCATCCAAATTAATTTGCACGTTAATAATTAATACGTCATACTAGTCCTTTACGCAAACATACTTACTTCATAGTACGAAGAACTTCTTACCTGACGGCTGAGGTAAGTTTGGCAGTGTTATCTGACAACATACTAATGGCTCCATCATCCTCCCCTTCTAAGCCCTATGAAGAAAACCACATTAATCGGTGTTAACCAGCATGCAACAATTCCTTCATATATAATTTAGCATCAACCTTATCAACCTACCATGATGCTCTTGAGGCGTTTAACCTCATCCTCTTGGGCTCGATATGTATCCAGTTCCTCCTGCACGGCTTCTGCAACCTCAGGGAACGGACTAAAATGGTGAATAGAAATAAATTAAATGCTTTTCTGCAGAGGAGGATAAAAATAAGTGTCATTAAGCGGTTGTAAATAAATCTGTATAAACTGCTAGATACAGTCTTGAAAGCAGGAATGAAACTAAAATGGTTTCCAAAACACTGAACTGATGCACTTTTGAAAAATTAATAACATAGCAAACATAGCAAAATAGCGAACATTCTTAAATATTAACAGACACGGTGACATCTGACAAACCAGTTGAATGAATTAAGACAATTAGGGATGCTTTCCTATTAAACATTTACACATTTGCCAGAACAGTTGGTTTATTAAATGTCCTTAAAGGGATAGTTTACCCAAGAAAATTCTGTCATAATTTACCCTCATTTCATTCTATATCTATCACGTGTATGAATTTCTTTCTCTGTGAAACACACAAAAAATATATTTTGAAGAATGTTGGTAAGCAAAACTGTTTTGGTGCCCATAAATAAAGTCATACAAGTTTGGAATGACATGAGGGTAAATTATGACACAATTTTTATATATTTGGGAGAACTATCACTTTAATAAAAAATAGGATACAATAAGGTCTCTGGAAATTTATTAGCAAAATGTAGAAAATAAAGTCAAATGCACTTCCATCAGACACATTACTACACAGTCATCAGTTCAATAGATTTAGTTCAAATCAGAATTAATTACTTATACTGTTTACTAAATACCTGAAGAAAGAAAAAACTATTCAAAACATTTGTTAATGAACAAAAATAACCTTCATTTGGATACATGATTTTTATTGACAGTAGATATTTACCTTCCTTTGTGTTTTTGCCAAAATTTGTCAGCAGCAGTGAGATCATAGCTCTTCTTGTTTTTCTTTTTGGGTCGTGCTCCTGCTGGGCTGGCCTCTGACCCTTGAGACTCCTCCACACTGACCCGGTTCAGGTGGAAGTCCTGATATAGGACATATGTTGGTTAGGCAAGGCAACAGAACTGAGTCAAAACACAATACAGGACATAAAATAATATACAGGTGCTGGTCATATAATTAGAATATCATCAAAAAGTTGATTTATTTCACTAATTCCATTCAAAAAGTGAAACTTGTATATTATATTCATTCATTACACACAGACTGATATATTTCAAATGTTTATTTCTTTTAATTTTGATGATTATAACTGACAACTAAGGAAAATCCCAAATTCAGTATCTCAGAAAATTAGAATATTGTGAAAAGGTTCAAGACACCTGGTGCCACACTCTAATCAGCTAATTAACTCAAAACACCTGCAAAGGCCTTTAAATGGTCTCTCAGTCTAGTTCTGTAGGCTACACAATCATGGGGAAGACTGCTGACTTGACAGTTGTCCAAAAGATGACCATTGACACCTTGCACAAGGAGGGCAAGACACAAAAGGTGATTGCAAAAGAGGCTGGCTGTTCACAGAGCTCTGTGTCCAAGCACATTAATAGAGAGGCGAAGGGAAGGAAAAGATGTGGTAGAAAAAAAGTGTACAAGCAATCGGGATAACCGCACCCTGGAGAGGATTGTGAAACAAAACCCATTCAAAAATGTGGGGGAGATTCACAAAGAGTGGACTGCAGCTGGAGTCAGTGCTTCAAGAACCACTACTCACAGACGTATGCAAGACATGGGTTTCAGCTGTCGCATTCCTTGTGTCAAGCCACTCTTGAACAACAGACAGTGCCAGTAGCGTCTTGCCTGGGCTAAAGACAAAAAGGACTGGACTGCTGCTGAGTGGTCCAAAGTTATGTTCTCTGATGAAAGTAAATTTTACATTTCCTTTGGAAATCAGGGTCCCAGAGTCTGGAGGAAGAGAGGAGAGGCACACAATCCACGTTGCTTGAGGTCCAGTGTAAAGTTTCCACAGTCAGTGATGGTTTGGGGTGCCATGTCATCTGCTGGTGTTGGTCCACTGTGTTTTCTGAGGTCCAAGGTCAACGCAGCCATATACCAGGAAGTTTTAGAGCACTTCATGCTTCCTGCTGCTGACCAACTTTATGGAGATACAGATTTCATTTTCCAACAGGACTTGGCACCTGCACACAGTGCCAAAGCAACCAGTACCTGGTTTAAGGACCATGGTATCTCTGTTCTTAATTGGCCAGCAAACTCGCCTGACCTTAAACCCATAGAAAATCTATGGGGTATTGTGAAGAGGAAGATGCGATATGTTAGACCCAACAATGCAGAAGAGCTGAAGGCCACTATCAGAGCAACCTGGGCTCTCATAACACCTGAGCAGTGCCACAGACTGATCGACTCCATGCCACGCCGCATTGCTGCAGTAATTCAGGCAAAAGGAGCCCCCCCAACTAAGTATTGAGTGCTATACATGCTCATACTTTTCATGTTCATACTTTTCAGTTGGCCAAGATTTCTAAAAATCCTTTCTTTGTATTGGTCTTAAGTAATATTCTAATTTTCTGAGATACTGAATTAGGGATTATCTTTTAGTTTTACTTTTTGAACGGAATTAGTGAAATAAATAAACTTTTTGATGATAGTCTAATTATATGACCAGCACCTGTACACTATACTGCCAAAAGTATTGGGACACCACTCCAAATCATTGAATTCAGGTGTTCCAATCACGTCCATGGCCACAGGTGTATAAAATCAAGCACCTAGGCATGCAGACTGCTTCTACAAACATTTGTGAAAGAATGGGTCGCTCTCATGAGCTCAATGAATTCAAGCATGGTACCGTGATAGGTTGCCACCTGTGCAATAAGTCCATTCGTGAAATTCTCACTACTAAATATTCCACGGTCAACTGTTAATATTATGACAAAGTAGAAGCAATTGGGAACAACAGCAACTCAGCCACGAAGTGGAAGGCCATATAAAATCACAGAGCAGGGTCAGCGCATGCTGAGGCACAGTGTGCAGAAGTTGCCAACTTTCAATAGCTACAGACCAAACTTCATGTGGCCTTCAGATTAGCTCAAGAACAGTGCGTAGAGAGCTTTATGAAATGGGTTTCCATGACCGAGCAGCTGCATCCAATCCTTACATCACCAAGTGTAATGCAAAGCGTTGGATGCAGTGGTGTAAAGCACGCCGCCACTGGACTCTAGAGCAGTGGAGATGTGTTTTCTGGAGTGACGAATCACGCTTTTCTGTCTGGAAATCCGATGGATGAGTCTGGGTTTGCCAGGAGAATGGTACTTACCTGACTGCATTGTGCCAAGTGTAAAGTTTGGTGGAGGGGGGTTATGGTGTGGGGTTGTTTTTCAGGGGTTGGGCTTGGCCCCTTAGTCCCAGTGAAAAGAACTTAATCTGTATTAAACCATACAGATTAAGAATGGGGTGTCATTAAAGTTCATGTGCATGTAAAGGCAGGCGTCCCAAAACTTTTGGCAATGTAGTGTATATGCCAGCTTTTACTCTGAATAAAAAATACATAGAGTAAAATCCCTCTGCTGCCATTTTTGGGTTGGTGGAAAGAAATACCCAAATGATTAATAATCACTGGCACAAAAAGCAACCCAGCATGTACATTCCACATTTCATGAAACCCCTTTGTCATCCATATGATAACTGCAATAACTTAATTTTTCCATATGCTGCAACTTGGAGCTATTTGAAGTTTCCATTTAGGGAAAAAAATACATTAACACTAGTAGAAAAAAGGAGTATTAATTGTGGATCATGTGAGGTTATGTTTAAGGTTCTGCTCACCAGCACATCATGAATGAGAGCCTGATACGTCCATGTGTGGTGGAGAGGAGTTGCTAGATCCAAGTTACGATCGGCAAGAACAAACAGCGGCCTCTGGAAGCTGTGGGAGAGGTGGAGGGAAAGAAGGGAGATTTTTTATGGCCTAATACTAAAACATGTCTATAGATTGTCCGCCCGTCTGTCCGTCCGTCTGTCCATCCATCCATCTATCCATCCATCTATCTTGGATGGATTAGGCGTTTTATAACAATAATAAATAGAATAAATACTTTACAGAGATTTATGGTTTAAACTAATATACATATTCTCTTCACATCATTTGCATGGGGGTGTGCGAGTGTGTTTTTGCTCCACCTGAACTGGCCAGTGCCCATGGTGTCTCCGGTGAACAGGCTGTTACGAGCGTCTCGCAGATTCTCTCTTAGTTTCTTGTCAAGTTTCTGTGATGAAAAAGTGTTAAATCAACATGACTAATATTTCCAGTAAAAACGAATTGTACAATATGTATAAAATAAATGAATCCAATAACCTGAGCGACAGGTGTTAATTTTGTCTCATATTACATTGAGACATTCTTTCGCTGAAACTAATCATCTAAAAGCTTAGCACTCTAGTGAAAGCGAGCCAAGGTTGGACTGAATCCCCTATACGGAACAAAGAAGAATTCTGTACCATCAGTGAAACTCAATTAAGCAACTGTATCAGTTTGCACGCTGTGCACATAGAGTATAAAATGTACAAATGCACTGCAACAAAGAGATTATGCAGGGGTTGAGGTGGTCATTTAACCACAGCCATTCTATTACACTATTTCTGTATCTGTAAACCACTCTTTACCGAGCAGGAGAAGACAAAGGTGTCTTAGACTGTTCATAAAGAAAGTATCAAAGGAACATTAAAAAACAGAGCATTGGGTCTCTTACCACGGCTACCATTTCGGCAGCATTCCCTCTTGGACATCGGATTATTGGGACAGCACCTATGATAACAGGAAAGCTCACTGTACTGCCAATAGGAGGGTGCATTAAATATCTGCTCACAGGCTCCCAAGACACACAAAATCACATTTCAAAAACAACAATACAGGCTTGATCAATGCACTTCATTTGAATTGTAAGTTTCTGCCATATACAATTCTAGTAGTCATGTAGTATGTAAATAGACCTAAATGAAATATCCAATGCATATCTAAATGTTTTTGTCCTTTGAGTAATATACAGAAACAACATTAGGAAGGTTCTGCCACCCAGTGGCTCTTTATGACAGTTGAGAGTTAAACTAATGGCTGTAATGTGAGAATTATTATTAAAACAAAACTGCTCTTTAATTATGATTAAATATCAGGTCTTTGTAAAATACTTCATGTACCATGAAAGAACTCTGCCTTATTAGAGTTCAGATGGATTATAAAGCACAGAACATCCCCATATGAGGATATGATTGTGTCTTAGCACATGAGATTTAGGGAGCAAGAAAAACTTCTGTGCTGAAGCATCTTTAAAGGTGAAGTGTGTCATTTTTTGGATGTTAAAATATTTTGTCCTATGACAGTTTAATATGTAGACAACTAAGTAATTTGCTGTCTGATTCCCCTTAAGAGTGTAAAAAACATTAGGGGAATACATGTTTGGCCAAACAATGGCAGACAGAGGGAGTGATTGGGAATCATTGATCATTATTTTATGCCATTTCATTTGGTGCTGATAGTGGCACAGAAATCTTTAAAAATAAATGCTTAAACTCACACGGCAATATTTGTACTACTGTTCAAAAGTTTAGGATCAGTAAGATTTTTTTTATTAAGAAATGAATACTTTTATTCAACAAGGACACATTAAATTGATCAATAGTGACAGTTAAGACATACAATGTTACAAAAGATTTCTGTTTAAAAATAAATGCTGTTCTTTAAATTTCCTATTCATCAAATAACTGTTTTCAACATTGATATTAATAAGAAATGTTTCTTGAGCAGCAAATCAGCATAATAGAATGATTTCTGAAGGATCATGTGACACTGAAGACTCAGCTTTGCCATCACAGTATAATATTTAACAATATTACTATTTTTCTGTATTTTCGATCAAATAAATGCAGCCTTTGTGAGAAGAGACTTCTTTCAAAAATGTTTAAAAAATATTACTGACCCCAAACTTTTGAATGGCAGTATATGTGCATTAAAGGATCAAAATATTTGTCATTATTTACCAAGAGTGACAAAGAAGCAGAAGAGACTATCCACTATTGTGTCCATTATGCCTTCCATGTCTGTGTCCATGATATCTGGCTTATTGATTGCTGATGGGACAGAACAGTAGCACTATTAATAACTTCATTCAAATTACAAATTAAATGAATAAAAGTCAATATTTCAAATGAGTCTAGCAGCTTACCATGATAGGAGATGTGTTCTTTGTTTTGATTGCAGAGAACGAACATATCATCTTCAAGTGTGATGAAGTTCAAATATTGATCAAATACCTGAGGAGGGACAGAACAGTCTAATATTTGAACTTCATAATAAAAACGAGCAGTACGTTATTCACCTTTCTTCAGGAATTCATAGAGCTCTAGCAGGGATTAAAAGCTCTAGCAAACTGAATCGAATTTACAACTTTTTGAACTTACTTTGGTCACCTGGTTTACTGCATTAGCTGCTAGAGCAGCACTTGCTATGTCCTCTAATTTGCTTCTGGAGATTGCGGAGATAAAGTTTAAATAGTAGGACTCATATAGTTGGTTTCGGAGGTCCTGTGATGGTGAAAATAACCATTAGTTTTGCAACAGTGTGATCTTCACAAATTGTCCTGGAATAGGAATGACAACAGCTGTTTAGTGAACATATTTACTTGACATATCCTGTCAACGTTCTCCTCTGTGGGCATTACAAAGTAAACGGCAGGAACATCTGGAATGGGGTCGCGATCTGAGTGCAACAAGCTAGAGGAAACAAACAAAAAGTAAACTATCATTCAAATCAATCCATTTAAAAAGAAAAAGTCTTAGAGGTCCTCACAGGTGCAGAGTGATGCCCATGTCTCTTAACTCTTTCACAGACAGCAGAGGAGATATGATGTCTTGGCCAAAGCGATCGTAAATAAGAACCTAACAAGAATTGCAAAGGGTGAGTGTGCATGCAAATTATAACTATAAAAGCGTCACTGAGAGGTTTAAAGAGCACTGCATAGTGGATGAGGAAACCCCAAGGTGTTTGCTGTGTACTTACCTTCCATACCGGCTCAGCTGTTGTGTTTTTCAGAGGTGGGGCATTGAAATTAAGCATTCGCTTTAGAGCAGCTGAGGACAGAACATGTATTATGATTTTTAAATCATTATTTAAAATATCATAAGCAGACTAACTTACTTGTTTGCGATTTAAAGGACTCGGTTCATAAAAAAAATAAATTGCTGATACCTACATGCTTTGGCATCATTATACCAGAAACACGTCATTTTTCAGAATGATGTATTTTAGGTTATGTCCACACGCTGTCGATTTTAAACAACAAATGATCTACTGCATATTTATAAAGACGAATAACATTGTACATAGTATCAGCTGCACAGAGTCTGTCAATATCCATAAATGACTATGTAAACCATAAAAATAATAACCTCAGCATAAAAACAGTACCCATGTAACATATTAATCATGATTATACTGTACCACAAAATATTAAGCTTAATATTTTTCGCTAAGTGAGCTTAGCTAGCTTTTCAAATCAAATTGTGGGTTCCTTTTGACAGGTATAAGGGATATTAATAGCCGTAGATTTCATAAACGAGCTTGTTGACTGTACGTAGTCATAAAAGGACAAGTGCTTCTTGTACTATTCATGGTGGTTAATCGTCCATTCATCTGATGTTAACCAGCTGCTAGATTAACAACACGGTTAGCATCCATAGCTACACTGACAGGACTGTACAGTTTCAGCTGTTATGTATTCGGTACTAATGTATGCATTTTAAATAATAGTTACAGAATCCGTGAAACATTATATATTTCAACAGCACTAAATGTTTCAGTATAAATTCAAATTTATGAACAGACCTGTCTGTTTTTCCCGGATGGAGGCCGCCATCTTTACTGTTTATGCAGTGACGACTGCGAGGGTGACGTGGCAACCGACGAAACGCTGTGTGCAAAAAACGCGCACGGTGACAGATCAATGGCCTGATGATCAGTTATTGGGAATATGCCATTTTTGAAGTGTGATGTCTTAAGACTGGTTGAAAAGACATTGTTCATTAAAAATAAGCAATCCTCAATTATTTAATAAAAACAATGGGGAAAACACTGAGGGTAACAAAAGTAAAGAGTTTAATAAGTTATGATATAGAACTGACAAGCTATCATGCACTCTCAAACTACATCAGGAAAAATAAAACACTATTCAAGGACAAAAGCATACCTGCTCTTCTATGTTTCATAGCTCTCTGGCACAAACAGTAAGATCATTTAACTCATTAACTACTGATTCATATGCAGTGGGAGCAGTCAGTCAGCTATTATGATTTTTAAATCATTATTTAAAATATCATAAGCAGACTAACTTACTTGTTTGCGATTTAAAGGACTCGGTTCATAAAAAAAATAAATTGCTGATACCTACATCAGGAAAAATAAAACACTATTCAAGGACAAAAGCATACCTGCTCTTCTATGTTTCATAGCTCTCTGGCACAAACAGTAAGATCATTTAACTCATTAACTACTGATTCATATGCAGTGGGAGCAGTCAGTCAGCTATTATGACCAAAAAATAAAATTAAAAACCTGCAATTGCACCATCTTGTGGCTACCAGGAAATTAACTTTTGTAGGAAAAAACTAAATCACTGCTAAATAACCATGCTGTTCAGCTGAACACAAAATATTAACTACTTAGCAGGATACACTTTGGTAATGATACGAGCTAAAACCAGTGCACTTCTGAAGTGTGTGGCTGGTAAAATCAGCTCCTACACCATTTATTATGAGCTAAACATTTACACATGCACTTGATCAACTTCCCAGAACTCTCGAAAGCCTAAATTTACAAAAACACACACACACACACAAAGAACAGAATCTTATCACTTCTAAGATTGTGTAGTAGAACATGTATTGATTTGTAGAACAGCTCAAAACAGTCAAACAAAGCAGTCTTTCTATTCTCTTGAGGGATTCCAATGTACTCATACATAACTGTGAAGAGTTAGCAACACCTGGGTTTATCAGACTACTGATAAATAGACTGAGGAGCAACCTATGATCAATTAATGCTAATGTGAGTGAATACTCGTTAACCCCAATAAATAGACTTTGAGCACCATTGTAGATCATTAGGTAAATGTACACCATGAATCAATGAAATATCCAGTTAAGAGATGTTTTTTTTTTTTTAAATGTCCTGCATAATTGAGAATTGACACACTGTGTAATCCAAGTGTTTTTTGAAGAGCTCATAAGAGGGTAGTATAGGCAGAATGAGATGATTGGCATCACAGTGGCTCTGAGGAAATGCACATGAGGGGTCTGGCGAGCTGAAGAATGAAATAGACGGTGTGGGTTTGAATCCAATGGACGGAACCAAATCTGTAGCAGTGGCGAATGTTAGGATGTCCTCAAGTGATGTTGCACACCGACCCTCTGGAAAACAATGGAAGGGTTAAGATCATGCAAACAACACAGCTTGTTTTCTTTCTTTATGTCATTCTATTACCATACATTTTGTAGCGAACATACCATCACACTCATGCAGAAACTGTTTCCAATAGTTCATTGTTGTGTTTTCTTTTGCTTGTTGCTCTTCTTCCTCTGAAAACCGGGCAGTAAAGAGCTCCATGACAGATTCAGCTGTCAGCCTCTCCACAGGCCCACAGAATACTGAATAGAAAGCCTCTGAACACATCTGCACCTGCTCAAACAGTCCTAGTGTCCTCAAACCTTCACGAAATCTGAGAAAAGCAATATGAACAAGCAAATAAATGAGCATTTACTTAGTGTTTTACATTATGTAATTTTTCCATACTGAGTATATATATACACACTACCATTCAAAAGCTTGGGGTTTGTACATTTGTGAAATAAGTCATTTACGCTCACCAAGGCTGCATTTGGGCACTTCTCCCGGATGAGCGTGCGCACATCAACCAGAGCGAGAGCAAGAACGCACACATCAACGAGCTTCACTTGGGTTATGGAAGCCGTCGGCAGTGCTGTCATTTTGTTTTTAGACCATGAAATCAACAATGTCACTAAAGAAGTGTGTTTTTGCTTGTGAGATTCAGCTTCCCAAATAACCCAGCGTTAAGGAAACAGTGGATGCAGTTTGTTTTTCCGGAGCAGCAACAGAGTTATGCAAGTGTGTTTGTTTGTTCCCGGTCATTAGTCGAAACCGCAGGCGGTGAATGAAACTGCATCAAATGGCTGTTCTGTTGGCAATCAGCGCATAAGTGCATACCATGTAAACAACGCAAGCGTATAGTAAATCGAAAGTTATCCAGAGATAATGCCATGATGTATTGTGTGTGTGTGTGTGCTTGTGACTCTTTAGCTCCACCCACTGCATGCCTCCACGAGTTTGGCTGTTTTCGGAAAGAATCTGTACAGCGTATCTGTCTTTTATAAATATGATAAAACTAAAGACTCTTCGGAGATATGAAGGATGCAATACTACTGAGATTGTACCCTTTAAATGTTTCATTAAACATATATATACTTTCAATAAATTTAATGCATCCATACTAAATAAAAGTAGTGATTTATTTATAAAAAAATTATATCAAATTACTGCTCCCTACTTTTGAATGGTGCTGAATGTTCAATTAATGAAAGAACTATGAAATTGTTTTATAAATGCTAAAATATATATGTAATAACACAGAACACAGGCAGTTTAGGGTACCAACCTCTGCAGAGGCAGCTGTATTCTGATGATCAGGTAGAAATTTAGTACATCCTCCACCAATATGTCCTTCTCTGAGAGTTTGCTGATCTTTCGCCAGCAGCCTGCGGCTTCCAAGTACTGTGACGCTGACTCCATCGCACGTCTCAGCATCTTCATTGAGTTTGCTTCTGCAATCTAAAAGTGCATTCAGAGTTTAGCAGGTGTACAACAACCGTTCAGTTCATTGTAATCATGTCTCAATGCAACAGCAGCTTTGAAGCACAACACAAGAACAGCATATAACTCACCTGTCTGATTTTGTGTGCAAAAGCAGTGTATCCGAGGTCTTGTAAAGTAGGCCTGTAGTTTGTTGGATAGTTGAACAGACTATGGTAAAGCGCTGGAGAGAAGAAGCCTAAGGGAGGACCTCCGTGAATCAAAGAGAGGGCCAACAGACTGCCGACTTCAAAGTAAAGATCATCCCTCAGAGCTGTTAACACACAACAATTGTTAGTTTTGAAGGTTACCTAAGTTGTCAGGCACTGTATTAGTCAGGAATGGTAAATTCTCAAGAAAAGGAAATTAAAACAAACTTAAATTAAATAATCTGTCCTACCTTTTGAGTTCAGAGCCAGGTTTTTAGCTCTATCAGGTCCCTCAAAGATTTCTGACATCTGCAGTTTCGAAACAAGACATCTGAGAAAGCGACGCTGATTCCTAATGTTGTTGTTCAGTTTGTCTTTGGAGAATTTCACAGAAAGTGTGCAGCAGGGATTAAAGTCACTTTGCCGCAGAACCTGCAGGGCTGCTTCCATCACCCCATCATCACCTCCCACTAGCACCTCTGTGGACTGCTGCGGTGATATCTGACAGGCCAGATCCATTAAGACCTCTGGAGAAGTGGCTGGCACACACTGCCTAGAAAACAAGGAATATTTCACATTTTCACTAAAGGTGACCAAAAATTACATACAGCACATATCATGATTTAATGGATCAGCTTCTATGTGTGTTGAAATGGATTCTGCAAGAGGGCTGTAACCACACAAAATTAATTGACGTTGGGTTTAGGTGTTTTGTTGGTGGTGGTGGTGAAGAAACTGAAATCAATAATCTAAATCTAATTTTTTTTTTTAAAGTAATAATTTTTTATTTATATAGAGTCCTTCCAAAAGCTTAAGGTCACTTTACAATCACTGTACAATTACAAACTGAGATAATCAACAGCACACAACCTCTATGGTATATGAACTTATAAACAACCTAGAATGTTTCCTACTCAAACCAGATTCTATTGATTAGGCAAGTACCTTTTAGTGACGAGTGAAGGGTGAAGGTCAGAGATGCTTCTAAACTGCCTTTTCCTCTCTTGCCTTATAGCCAGTGGTGATTCAACATGGTTTGGCAATTGCACTGACTCTGCCAAAAAACAAACAAAAATGTAATAAAAGGCAGTTTACAAAAGGTGAAAAAACTAATCCATATCCAAGTATATAACTTTGGAATAATTCTACAAAATAAGCAGATATTAAACAATCGTTCAGAGAGCTTACCGTTTTCCTCAACAGCAGCTTTACAGTCAGCACAAATCCAGTCGGTTTCATAAAGCCTAAGGTTGGAGCACTTTCGATGAGTTCCCCTGGATCCACACAACTTGCAACGAACAATTTCAAACAACCTGTGAAGCAAAAGCATTTCTAATTTTAATGATAGCTAGAATCCTTTTCAAAAACATGACAATCCCTTTCATTATTTTAGAATGACTGAATAAAATGCTCAGATTACCCTGACTGTGAGCTGTGTTTACGACCTTTGTGGCTACGACACTTTACAGCATCACAGTGCTGGTACACTTGCAGTAACTCTCCATATGCATTTTCCTCTAATTCCCATGATGCATCCCTGAAAAATATACAATATATTAACATTTATAGTAATGGAAAATTATATTTGTTACTCATTGTGTTCAGATGCTAAACATTGTATATATATATATATATATATATATATATATATATATATATATATATATATATATATATATATATATATATATATATATATATATATATATATATATATATATATATATATATATATACACACATACACATACACACACTCACCTAAAGGATTATTAGGAACACCATACTAATACTGTGTTTGACCCCCTTTCACCTTCAGAACTGCCTTAATTCTACGTGGCATTGATTCAACAAGGTGCTGAAAGCATTCTTTAGAAATGTTGCCCCATATTGATAGGATAGCATCTTGCAGTTGATGGAGATTTGTGGGATGCACATCCAGAAATCGAGACTCATCAGACCAGGCAACATTTTTCCAGTCTTCAACTGTCCAATTTTGGTGAGCTTGTGCAAATTGTAGCCTCTTTTTCCTATTTGTAGTGGAGATGAGTGGTACCCGGTGGGGTCTTCTGCTAGCCCATCCGCCTCAAGGTTGTGCGTGTTGTGGCTTCACAAATGCTTTGCTGCATACCTCGGTTGTAACGAGTGGTTATTTCAGTCAAAGTTGCTCTTTGCTTGAATCAGTCGGCCCATTCTCCTCTGACCTCTAGCATCAATTTTCGCCCACAGGACTGCCGCATACTGGATGTTTTTCCCTTTTCACACCACTTTGTAAACTCTAGAAATGGTTGTGCGTGAAAATCCCAGTAACTGAGCAGATTGTGAAATACTCAGACCGGCCCGTCTGGCACCAACAACCATGCCACGCTCAAAATTGCTTAAATCACCTTTCTTTCCCATTCTGACATTCAGTTTGGAGTTCAGGAGATTGTCTTGACCAGGACCACACCCCTAAATGCATTGAAGCAACTGCCATGTGATTGGTTGATTAGATAATTGCATTAATGAGAAATTTAACAGGTGTTCCTAATAATCCTTTAGGTGAGTGTATATATATATATATATATATATATATATAGTCCAAGCCAATGAGAAAATATTACCTTGAATCAGTATCAGAAGGAAATTAATTCTATTTACCGCTCCGGTATATATATTCCCATTCTGAGCATTTCCTGCTGAAACTGGTCCTTGTTATTGCATAGTGTGCATTTGAAGAAAAACATGGCAGCACTGTGTGCATAATGCTGGAACATAAGAGTTAAGAACAAGACTGAAATTTCTAATTTCAGATCTTCATCTTTTAATATGTTTGAATTTGTGGTACAATTACCTGTACACAGTCCCTGTGAAACCAGCTTCCATGACACGCAGGACACTTGAGGACATTGTAGGAGAGGACGGGTTCAATGGGCTCCAGACAGACGGAGCAGGAGAGGGGCAGACTGGGGCTGGAGACACAGGACTGACTAGGTGCATGTTTTTTACAGAAAGACCTGCAAATGATTGCCATCATCAATACCAAATACTAACTATTATACTAATACTAACTTCTGGGTTGGCCTACAAAAATACATCATCCCTGCACCACTCCATGGCTGCTGAGCAAATGTGAATTCTTTAAAAAACACAGAAAAAAAATAACTTTTGAACTTGTGATATTTTGCATATCACAAGAGACACTTACGGAAACAAGTCTGTAAACTGGAAAATAAACTCCTGCTCTAATCCACAAGGCATGTGGACCATTTGCCGACAGCTTTTGATGGAACACCCCACCGAAGCACCAACCTTTTTGCAGTGCATGCACCTCTGCAAGTCAAACAGAGATATAGACTCAGACACATTTCTGCAGTGTTAAAGGGATAGTTCACAAAACACAAAACAAAACCAAGTCATCCTAGGTGTATATGACATTCTTCTTTCAGGCAAATACAATCGGAATTATATAAAAAAAAGTCCTGGCTCTTCCAAGCTTTATAATGACAATGAATGGCTGTTTCTGTTTTAAAGTCCATAAAAGTGCATCTATCCATCATAAAAGTGCTCCACACGGCTCTGGGGGGTTAATAAAGGCCTTCTGAAGCGAAGCGATGCATTTGTGTAAGAAAAATATCCATATTTAAAACTTTACAAACTGTAATCTCTAACTTCCGCTAACTTTCGTACACGCATCTATGAGAGACTGGCGCTCCAGCTGGTGGACGCTGGTGTAGCGTAAGTTCTGGTGACGAATGCGGTGGATAGAGCAAAACAAAACTTGGTTCTTGCGAGAACTAGCATATTCTCACTGGAGCGCCCTACATTATACGCTGGAACGTGTCTCTCGTTGTGAGTAAATCATGGGCTAATTTTCATTTTTGGGTGAACTATCCCTTTAAATGTAACATGTCAATGGTCAAATGTGTATGTACCAGCCTCGAAGATCTGCGGATCTCCTTTTTTATGTCATCCACGAGAAAACCATGGACATCTTCATCCTCCTCCCCTCTCTGACATATTCCACTGGACATCAGCTGTAAAATTATATAGAAGAATAATTTACTCACTTTTATTCTTGAATTATGACTTTGGTAGTGCCTTCTATAATTCCTGTACAAAATAATGCTATTAACTAGATTTAGAAGTCAACAACCTTCATATTTATCCTTAAATTATTTATCATTAAACAGTCTAAAATAAATACAAAAGGCAGGGTGTGATATTCTGTATTACCATAGGAGATTCATGGCTGACAGAACATAAATAAACCAGTATATCTGTGATCATCTAGGGTAAGATAGATGTGATCAAGCTGGGGTAACGTTAGTGGCAGTTTAACAATAAGAAGTTAAACAAGTTTTGTGGGGAGAAAAAATATACTATTTAAGTCTAAATGGAAAAAGGGACTCCACAATGAAATCTATTGCACAAATACACATCACCAACGTCTGAAAAAGGTAACAGACGTCGATGGCCATCGTTGCAGGTCTTTAATCAGTAGCTGTCAGTATAAACTTCACTCAGACAACTGTAAAATCCAAACACTAAATGTAAGTTGGCGATTTCTCATTCTCACCAGACAGAAATAGTGGACAGTCAGGTTGTGCTGTTGGAGGGTGATCTTCTCTCCATACTTCTCTGGAATTCTGTCGCACCTCTTACAAAGACTACAAACTAAATGACAAGACATTAAATTCAGTTGACGAGATTGTAAAACAATATCCTGGAATATAGGTACTTATCTGATTATTGTTATCATCATGACGAAGAAATTCGTTGCCACGTGAACTTGTAAGAAAAGTAACTTACTGAGGTCTTTGTCGTCGTTAGTCTGTTTTATTTCAGTAGTCTCCTCTTTCATCGCTTTCATTATTGTGTATTAGGCAGCGTCCATGAAGTAAAACTTTATGGAATTTTAAAATGGCGATTTAAAGAGCCTTTGAATTAGCGTTCTGTTGCTACTGGCTTTGCTAGTTCAATAACCGCCATTAGACTCACGTTTTACAAGCTTTATCTGGTCTTTTCACTCCTTAAGATACTCCTAGGTAGTCGGGTTTTAATAAAAATATATTATAGTAATTTGTGTGTGTAAGAGTGTAAATAGCATGATACAAATTCAAAATTCCCTCTGTCCGTGAAAATCCGCCTCTGCTTGCGTTTGGTTGGTTAAATTCAAATCAAAACAGAGATTTTTCTGTGGGTGGGGCTCTGGACAAGACCTCTGCGGAAACGGTGCGGTAGTCACGCACTACACAACTTCCGTTTATTCTACAAAATAAAAGTAAGCACAGAAGAAGTTTATGAAGTTTGATTTTGTGGAAATATGCTTTATGAGGTGACAGTAAGTGATCGTTTTACATTATGTCGTTATGTTATTGTTATTTCAGATCAAATATTTTGTTATATTTTTAATAGTCCTAGATCACAGTGACCACAAGCTTTGCTAATATTTATAACAAAACATGATGCTTTGTATAACATGAAACGCTACTTTAGCGCTGCCTTAAACTCTGCTGTCTCCATGACATTTCGTTATTGTTTATTTGAATTAGTAATTATTTAAATGTATGTATTATTTTTTATTTATAATTGTACATTTTCATTCATTTTGTTTATATATTAATATTATTCCATTCATTGTTCATCATTATTTATGCAATAGTACTGTAATTCCCCTGTGAATGCTGTTATTCTGTTATTTTTGTCTCATGTTGCTTCAGAAGCAGCTTTTGTTTTGTGCCACCTTTGCCAGTTTTTTATTTTATTTTTATTATTATTATTTTTTTTTTATTATACCTTTGCCAGGTAAAGTTGACTAAAGACAACTCAATAAAGTGGCTCTAAATGTTTTTGGTTAATTTGGTGCAGAGCATTACATTGCTTTACATACTTAACTGTATATTATTTTTTGTGCACTTAAATATTTTAAATGTATATGATTAAATAATTACTCATTAAAATAAAACAATAACGAAATGTCATGGAGACCGCAAAGTTCCAAGAGACTACTAAGTATTTTGAGGCATACAGAATGGGTTGGGGAAAAAAACATTTGCTTGATATTTATATTATTATTATTATTATTATTATTATTATTATTACTATTATATAGTGGCCTATATGTATAGTGGTTCCTGTGGAAAACCACCTGATTTTTCTGTATATAATTAATTATTTAGTGTTATAGAATTTTTTTTTTTTTCATTCTGCAACTTGTAACCTTCAATAACAACTTTGGACATAAACGAATGATTATAGTATCACCTTCTGCGCACTGCCTTCACCTCTGCTCTAAACAACAATCTAACCTTCACAAGATGGAGAAAACTCTAATGCAATTGAGAAGTGAGAAAAGATCTGATGGTTTCACACAGTGCCTGCTTTGCTTTAAAGGGTTAAACCAAAGAAAATGTGCCTAGTTGATTGTTCATCAGTATCACTAACCAGTAGGTGGTAGTAGATCAAAACAGTTCAAAGTGCTGTTTGCTTGAGAACTGGCTCTGTGTTCTGAATCTGACCTGGATCTTCAGGAGATCGGCTTATGATATTTTTGTGAATATTTTGACATCCACACCAGAACAAGGCATAGTTTGAGAACCATCTTTTCAGGAAAATGTCAAAAGGTTAAATATTAACTGCACATTTTCTAAAAGCTTTCCCCTTTTAATAGCATGCCTATATGTTTAGAATATTTTAATTAACAATATCTGCCAATATCTGTACTTTTGCATTCATTTACTGTTTACCTACTAAAAAACATTTTTTGTATTTTTTAGACTTTTTGGAACTCATTTTATATGGACTTGCTATAAAGTATTACAGTTAAGTAAAGTTTACAGTCATAAATATGGGAGATTTTGAGCAATTCTGACCACTAATAGCTGCTGTACAGTGTTATGTCAGGATGTTGTCTAATAATATAATGGAAAACTGCATTTTTTTTTTGTAGGGTGAGTCTACTAACTCAGTGTAATAGGAACTGATTAATACATCTGGTGCCCTGGAGGGAATCCTGTTTTTTTTAGAGATTTCTCTACCTCTCCAGCAAGTGTGCACACATTCCCAATGTCTTGACCTGCTTATTGTTTGACAACACTTGCGAGGGGGTCCTTGAGTGCTCTTTTGACTTGAGATATAAGATTACAGACCATGCTTTTCCTCCATTCACTAAATTCCAGAGGGGGACCAAACAACTCCCTCAATTTTCGACACAGTGCTTCCTCCCCCAGTGTCCAATGCATCTCAGAGTTTGCATTATGCAAGCTAATTTAGCCAATTATGCACAGGTGTGATGCTAATTCTCCTCTCCCATACCGAGCTCCCGACAGTAAAAATAGTATAATTATACAGCTGTCCCTGTGTTTTCCTTCCCAGCCACTGCAACAGCCTCTGTCTCACAAAAAACAGCGTTTCAGTAAAGGCTATCTTGAAGAATCTGCCACGACTTTCTCTCCTTTCAACTCAACTGTTCATTGTTGTACTTTGTGAAACAGGTGAGAGACTGTATCACACTCCATATGAAATGTAACATTGGTTCTTTATTGGCATCTATGGTTCCATGAACAACCTTTAACATCATGGAACCTTTCCACTGCACACAATGTTCTTTATAGTGGGAAAAGGTTCTTTAGATTATTAAAATGGCTTATACTTTAGTTCGATAGTCTCCTTTAGACATTCTACTAACTGTAAGTAACTTTGCAACATGTCAACTAACTGTCATTAGAGTATTAGTAGACAGGTGACGCACTTGCAAAGTTACTTCTTGTTGGGGCACCATCAAAATAAAGTGTTAGCAAATAAGCAGACAGTCTAATACACTAATGACTGGTAGTTGACATGTAGTTGCAAAGTTACCTTACACTAAAAAATACTGGGTTTGGGTCAAATATAGACCAACCCAACTGTTGGGTTAAAAATGTAATTTAAAAATGAATCCCAATGTTTGGGTTTGTCCATATTTGGGTTGAAACAACCCAGCATTTTTTAGAGTGTAATGCTGGGTTGTTTCAACCCAAATATGGACAAACCCAAACATTGGGATACATTTTTAAATTACATTTAGAGTGTAGTATATTGCCTAAAGTGAACTATCAAAATGAAGTGTTCTTCACACTAAGAAAAAATGTTTCCTTTAAGCCATGTTCACTGAAAGGTTCTTTAGGGAACTCAGAATGGTTCTTCTATGGCATCACTGTGAAAATCCCCTTTTAGAAGCTTTATTTTTAAGAGTGTAGGCATGGGAATATGTAAATAGTAGTTCACTGTGTCTTCTGAATTCACAGTTAGAGAGGAGGGTGGAATGGCAGCCATTTACAAAACAATGTTTGATGGGAGTTTTAACCCGAGCATATGAATTTTCATCTTGTATGTTCTATAAGATACTAAGATTTTCCGAGGAGGTGTAATGCATTCCTGATCCCGCACTCCTACACATCTCTGAAAAGCTCCAGGCTCTCTTTTTTTGATAGTGATAGAGCTTACACTGGGGACAGCAACCTTTTCATTATATTCTGTCACTTTTGATACATTTAATCGACATGACCACCAACCCAGATGAAGTCTCCTCCAGACAAAAAAAAAAATCCCTTGCTATTATTATCAGGGTATGTAAGAGCTGCAAACCAGTCCTTGAAATTGATGGCTGAGGAACACTGTCCCCTGAAAGAAGTCAAATTAAATGATCATGGTCCCTAGTTAGCTGCCCTTTCAATATACGAATTTCTGTAGGGAATAGGATTGACTCTGACCCCACTCTCGAGACTTCCTGGTGCACATGTATAACAGCTTGTGATATCTCATCTCGTGTGGCTTGAGGAAATTGCTGTCTACACAGGCCAAATAATTCTGTCTCTTTGACCTGTGGTTCAGCAAAGTCTAATTATCAGCTTCAGCGCTGGGCTCGCTGGGGTCCCCGAGCCACCTTAAAGACCCTGGGCTGTCACCCTTTCTGTCTCCCCTCCCAAAATGAAAATTGAGTTGTCTGCTGAGTGATAAAATGTGTCTGCTAATCAGAAATGTGAAAAGATCCAGGGCGAGAGTGGCACTGAGGCATGAGAGAATTGCAGATTTCTTTCTTCCCGTCTGTCAGATTGTCTAAAGTTTTGCTAACATATATAATCACTTGAAAACATTCTTTGGGAGATATGCACCATTTCATATCATAGACGCTCATTAGTCTTGTTAGCATGACTTGAGCTGCTGAAGTTGATTTTAGTTGATTTGTTTGCTTGCTAGTTAAAAGCTTGTATTTGTTTACCATGCTGTATAATGTCTATTTGAGAATTATTGTTCATCCAAACATGTTTTTAATCATTATTTGTGATATGATTTGACACTGTAAAACGCTGTACAAGTAAGACACAATCCTTGATTCGGGAACAGAGGATAAACCTATAAGTCAATGCGTGTGTGTGTGAGGGAGATGAGATGGGGGGGGGGGTCTCTTTTTTCATCACCCTCAGGTCATAGGGTTCACTAATGGGTGGAGCCTTTTTCTCTCAGAGGCATGCTGGGGTATCAATAACCTCAATGTTTCACCACACAATCTTTTTTAAAAGCACTCCGAAAACAAACACAGAGGCTGGACCGCCATCACCAGGACCTACACTACAGAGCCATGTCTCTGGAGACAGGTAATACCTTTCACCCAGCATTCCCTCACTTTATAGCTGCACCAACTAAGCTAAATTCTCCTCCACTGCTGAGATTTACTTCTTTGTTTAGTGTTTAAAATACCGCTTGTACAGTTTGAATGTACAAAATGATTAATTCACTTTGTTGCATGCAATGCAAGAGCTGGATCTTTCTGTGAACATTATTCTGCTGCCGGCTCTGAAAAGGTTGAGCTGAAAAATGGTCTCATTTAGGAGCATTTCAATTCAACCTTTGAACCTAGCGCAGATGATTGGGATGTTTGCTTCCTTTCCCATTTTTGCCAACTAACATAATTCGAGATCGACTTTTCCTGTTGCTCTTATGACTCAACAAACAAGAAAAATAACTTTTGAAATCGCGTCTCTTAGTTTCACATTGCATTGCTTTGGTGAAATCTAATTTGAGATAAAATGGCAACCCAGCTGTTCTTTTGATGGAGAATCACCAAAACATGGGTTCTTTCAGTGCAACATGCATAGTCCATCCTCATCTACACATCAATGAGCCTTTCTCTTGTCTGCAAGGCTATAATTAAGGCTCTGTGCTGTGCTAGGGGTAATTTATCCTCCTTCTCTGGCTCTGTGCTGAAATCAGGTAGCAGGGCATGATTGCAGTGGATGGGGCGTTGAGCTTTGCACAATGTGGCCGCTTTGTGTTCTTCGAGCTTGTGGAGCACATGTGGATGAGCTCCCATTAAATATACAAATTTATTATGAAAACAAAAGGGGTTAATTGTCCACATATTTGTATGCACCATGTAAATGAATTCTATGAGGAAGAAAAAATGTGTTTCATAGCAACCGTCTCTGGAAGGAAGGTCGGGTTGGTGTATTTTGTCGCTGATAGTGTCCTGTAGTGTTCTGTATGAAGGTTACGCTGCGCTATCAGAGAGACGTCAGACCAATGACCAGTTTAAATGACCAGATATGTGACATTTCACTGCAAAGCATTTGAGTCTAGAATTTTCATTAGAAGAAAGGATGAAGCCAGGATAGAAAAATAAAAGATTTTTTTTTATTTTAAATATGCAAGTGCATTGCCATATATAGGGGTTTAAGCAGCAGACCAGAGAAAGTGAGATCACTCATCTCCTCCATAATTAATTGCTTTATCTAGTCAATTAGGCATGCATGTTAGCACCTGCACATTCCCTGAAGACAAAAGAGAGAAATTATTTCCCAAGGCAATGATAGCTAATTCATTTTAGCTTTAATTTGTTAGAATTTGAGCTTTAATATTTTGTCAAAATGTTTAAATTAAAAGACCAGACTAATTTTAACAGCATGAATTGTCAGGTGTGTGGAATTAGTTTCTTTATGAAATAAACAGGGAATGAAGATGCTTAAATGTCAAATATGGTTTAATAGTAAGTATACTAATAAACTACAGTAAATAAATGATTTATGTATTGTTACATATATTTAAAATTAGGGCTGTCAAGCGATTAAAATGTTTAATCTAATTAATTACACCTGACGATTAATTAATCGCAAATTAATCACACATCAAATTTGGCTGATAAATTACACCCAAAAGATAATTTGAAGTCATTATTGTGTAAAAAATCTAATAGATAAAGATATGTTTTGGGTGAACTATACATTTAATGTTTGTTGTTATTAATATGGAAATAAGAAATAATTTTTTAATGAAATTATACTCTAAATAAGAAACTGCCAGTAGGTGGCGTAAATGTTTAATTGAGTCATTGAGTTATTAATTTAGGGGTGAAGCAAATGGTTCTATTTATGAAAATAGTAAATGTAAATGGTTCTCTTTACGGTCCATTGAAACGCGGATACAGAAATGAAACGCCACTGTGTAGCTATTGCTCGTATTCGCAGACGAACAGTTGTACTTTGTCTTATATTTTTTGGCAAAACTGACTAAAAATAACACAATGTTGTTTTAAAACAACACAATATTAACTTATTTATTTTATTAAACTGTTGTAAAAGATCAGTAGTGCATTTGCACTCGTCTTGTGCTATTCTGGACAGAAAAACAGAACTTGTGTGATATTGCACTTGTTACTGGTGTGATATTTCTTATACTGTATATCATGATGTAAATGTGAGGTTTTTACTCTGGCAGTTTAGCATCGAAACAGGGCACGGTTCACATGAAACATTGGTAATGTGAAAGCTGCCATGCAGACCCAGGTCAGCTGAGCTGAGGGGAACCGAACCCGAGACTGCCTGAAGGAGCTGGTCTGAGTTCAGTTGCTCAACTTGCGCTCGAACTGTGCCGCGATTCACGTGGATGTGGAAGCAACACGCACTGGACAAGAAAAGTAACCTGCGCATGCGTTTTATCAGATGACGATGCATTTAGATTAGAGTGAGCCTGCAGTGTATTCGCGCATAGCACCGGCGGGAAAAATCGCGCTCTGACACAACAAATGTGCCCAGTGTAAAAACACCCTGAGACTAAAACTCAAACAGGGGCATTTTGCCTCATATTTAAAATATAAAATGTCGCTAAAAAGAAAATTTCTAATTTTTTTTTAAAACAACTATAGGCAAGGTGAGTATAATATGATGTTATTCATCACATGAAACCAAGTTGACCAATCCCAGTGCTTTCCCAGATAATGTACATCCCTTCATGTTCTATTTGCTTAAATATGAATATAACTATTCACTTTCTGTCTGCATTTAGCCTATGCAGACAGAATGCTTTTTATGCAATAAAAAGCAGTTTAGGCCAATCAAAGATTACCAAACTTTTCCACAAAGCCCAGCAGCTGCAGGACAAGGGTTAAGACATAATTAAATGGATTAGACAATGTTAGTAAATACATATTTGAGAGTTCCTGTGGATTTCTTGTGATTCAGTGATTGACTCTGTAGTGTCTTTCTCCAGCAGGGAAACTGGGATTTTGAGGATGTCAAGACCTGGATTAGCCGTACCATAAGGAGGGAGTCACGTGAAGATTTTTAGCAACTGTGAACCAGCCATCCTTCTCCTCAATCGTCGATTTCTTCTAGTCTGGGATACATCTCACAAAAAGAAAAGGGGAAATTTTATTTAATAATCATATAGGAGTTGTCCTATATAAGGCACAGACAGAGCAAGTGAATATGTATGAGGGAGATATACATAGATATGTTTGTCTATGTGTTTAATCAATTAAAGATTAAAAATGGCAGACTCAACTCTTTATTTCAACCATTGTGATTAGTAAGAAACTATCTGTCTCTCACCAGATGGCTCAGGATCTGCTCAGAAACAGTGGAGGATTTGTCTTGATGCACTATATGCTTGACCCCTTAAACCCTGTTTTAACTTAATAGAAGCTACTTGAAGACATTAGGCTGTAAGCCAAAGAGTGTGCATATTAAAGGGGTCCTATATTATTTATTTTATTACTTTCTTTGTCATGTAATGTTGCTGTTTGAACATGGAAAAAGTTCTGCAAAGTTACAAAGCACAAAGTCACTCCAAAGGGAGTTACTCTCTACATATCAGCAGTAAGTACTGTTTCTAAACTCCCTGAAACGGCTCGATTGTAGTCTTGAATTTTCTTCCGGGAACGTACACATCACAGTATTTCTTATTTTAATAATTCCTGCTCAATGCATTCGCAAAAAAAGGGGATGATGCCTGGGTTGTGTTAGTAGTGTGTTGAAACGCATTACTGTGTACTGTACTGTGTATTATTATGTATATATAAATACACACTCATTCATTTAAGAGATATTTGCATATATACTGTATATATATATATATATATATATATATATATATATATATATATAATATAATTATATGTTTATATAATTGATATTATATATAAATATTTTATATATAAAAATAAAAGAAATTCTTATTACATGCATGTGTGTGCAAATATATATATATAAAACAGTATATGTAGGCTATATATATGCTGTTTTTATTAACCCTTGACAGAGAAGCACTATGTGTATTTGTTTGTTGTCTGCTTCGAGAACATTAGTGTGACAGGTTGAAATGCAGTCCAGAAACATGTTGCCTAGAAACTAATAGAGTGAATAACCCAATCCCAATATGCATGTGTTTGTCCTAGTATAGGTAACCATTGGCAACAGCAAAATCTCTCGTCTTTCATGTTAACCTGCCCATATTTCTTTTTTTAACAAGTAGGAGAATTTCACTGTAATGGAAGTAGACATTTCATGCAAGAAAATATGAAATGCACAAATGTTTTTGGAACATGGAAGGCATGTTTAATTTTTTTTATTTTATCCCAGAGCTCTTGCTTGGGTATATGGCTGTTTTTCTTGCACTGAACAATTTGTTTCTGAAACCCATAGCTGTCAAAGACAGACTTCTTCTTGCCGTTTCTTATTTAACATTTTAAAAGGTATATTCATGACACAAATTAATGTGTGCACATACATTTTTCCACTCCCAGCTTAATTTGATTCTTTTCAAACCATGTTTGTACAACTCTGTCAAATGTTGCAGCATGTCTGAGGGGAGCTACATTTCTGCTCTGTGCTTGCATACTCGTAAATGCTCCATAAATATGGCCCAACACAATTATGCATTATATATGGGACTCATCTTAAGACCATTCCCTTTGCACATGCATGGCTGGGGAGTGATGGGGGCGCACGCTCCTGGGGGAGGTGGAGGTCATGTTAAATTCGCTTCACTAGTCGGCAAGCACTTTCTCAGGATAATCTGGCTTTTAATATAAAGTGCCATGTGCTTTCAGTATTAGCATCTGAGCCCACCATCATCTTGGGCACAACAAAAACCCTAGACAAAATATTCTTGTTTTACTCAGTCTATCAGTCAAGTAGCACAGTACAACCAACATTTTTTTCTTCTGTGGCATTGTTGCAAAAACAAAACTAGAGAGTGCATAATAATAATTTTCTGAACTTTGATTGTGAAAAAACAGTACCATTAGGTGTGTCAATTCATACGTATTTTTTTACTAATGTTTGCTAAATCGTACGTATTTGATGAGTTGGTCAATTCATATGATTTCGTACAAATGACCTACCCCTAACCCCGCCCATAAAACTGCAGTAAAGACAAACGAGTGAGGTCATACGAATTAGCCACCTCGTACAAATGCGTAGGAATTGGTCGTGAGATAGCGTTGGTATAACAGCTTGTCAAAAGATATGCATCCTTAAAGGAATATTACAGGTTCAATACAAGTCCCAATCGACAGAATTTGTTGCATAACGTTGATTATTACAAAAAAATCCAGACTTGATTTCTGTGAGCCTCTTTGAAAAAAGTACATTAATGTAAGCCGCTGAATGTTAGCATAAGAAGGATAAGAATCAGAAATCCAAATATTTTGTTTATATTAAAATGAATATATATATTTTTAAATATCTCTGCAAAATAAAGCAAATATTGTGTGTTGATTGCCACAACCAAACTTCAAAATGATATATTAAAGCTGTCCTATTATGCTTTTTCACATGTTCAACTTTAGTGTGTGATGTTGCTGTTTGAGCGTAACAAAAGATCTGCAAGATTACAAAGCTCAAAGTCCACTCCAAAGGGAGATATTTTATTTAACAGAATTCACATTCCAAGAAATACAACAAAAGACTCGTTTGGACTACATGCAAATTTTTTTTTTTTTCGGGCTTTGTGAAGTCATAATGTTACTCATTTAAATAATCTTCCCCAAGGGGGCGAGGCCTGGTTGGGCTGCTGCTATGTCAAAGAGATTTTCCACCCCGTTTCCAAAACTCATTTGTTTGACCTTCTTGAGGCTGATGAACTTAGAGTGGTTCAAATTTATTTTAAACACTGTTCCAGAACATTATAACCCCAACGTTTATCTGTGTGCTGCACATTTTACGGAGAACAGCTTCTAGGAACTAAGAGAGTAATGCAGGCTATACACAAAAGCTTCTCCTGAAATGGAGCAGTTCCCATTTTGTCTGGACAGTCTGTTGTTTGTGGATCACAAGTATGTCTTATTATTTGTAGTTGCATTTTCTATTAACAGTTCCAATTAAGTTTAATGTTGTTGCTACAATGTAAACAAAGGGCAAAGCTTTGTCTCCGCTTGCCTCCTAGCTAACATTAGTGCTGATATAGTGTTTACTGTAGCGTTTGTTAGCTCTCGCTTTTATAAGGCTGTTCACGGCCCCTTAGGAAAATTATCCATGGTTTTGTGATCGATTACTGTTTGTATTACCATAGTTTTCTGACAAATATCATAATTAAATGGTTTATAACATCGTGTCTAAAATGTATCATAAATTTATAAAATGAAACAAACATAGGCCTACCACTCTGAAACGTCCTGTGAAATATGTGCTTTGCAAAGTCTGTGCATGAAATCCGTTCTGCACAATCCTCTTGTTTGTTAACATTCTTAAGTGTGAATCAAGCTTGATTTGGTTTGAAATTGATGCCATCTTTAATATTTACATCTGAGTGAGCTTGTGGTTATGGTAAGGGATGTGACATTTCCCCAACACGCCCTAAGTGGTGCCAATCTCACACTGGGCCAGCTAACCAATCATATTTCATATTTCGGAAGGAGGGGCTTCATCGGGCCAGACTGGGGAGAGAGGTGCTGTAATAATGTAAAATATGTTTTTTTTGAACAATCAAGCATGAAAAGCATATTCTAGTAACAAAATCAAGACTTTGTAAAAGGTCATAATAGGACCCCTTTAAAAAAAGTGTCTAGAAAACATGATGAAGTGTTCCGTTCACATCTAGAAATAAGAAATACTTTCTATTATTTGTAATAATATAGGGACAATAGCCAAAATCTTGCAAATGGTCACCAAATTGGTCAGAAACGGCGTTGGATTTTTACTGTCAGTTTAGGGTTAATATGGCATTGTGTAGTCAACGAAGAAAAGGGTAGTAAGAAATTAATTTTTGTCAGTCATGTTGACACGCATATTGTTTACGTCTTATAGTTGTACTATTGAAGCAGTGAGTATTTTATTGATTTCAACAACTTTACAATCAGGCCCCATTCACTTCCATTGTGAGTGCCTCACTCTAATCAACCACAATATATTGTTGTACAGGTTTTGAACTTTTGTTTAGCCCTTCCATCGCAGCACATTTGTGAAAGCAAAGTGATGTGCGTAGTCTCCAGACCTCCAGATCAGCATTTGAACCACTCGGAACTGACACAAGTGTTAGAAATGCCAGTCTTGGTTAAGGCTGGATCAAATCTTTTAATGGGATTAGATATTTCCTTTGCTCCTCACAACCATAGGTCATTCCCCTCATTGTGCTGTATTTTAGGGCTTGTCTTCCGTGCCGTTCAATTGAATTCCACTACATTATTAAAGAGCTTTTGGGGGATTAAAGAGACATGTTTTTCGTCATGTGTGATGTGGTTAAATTCACCTACAAAAATGGCCAAAAGTGAGCCGCTCTGTTAATGTGACATGACATGGGTAGCTTTGAGCCATGTGCAGGGTGCAGATTCGGTGCAAACAGAGCAATCGTTTTCATGCTCTTTTAATGGTTTCACTCAAGCAACAGATTACAGTGCAGACATTTTCAACAGTGAGTGATTCTGTCAACGGGAGCATCTGTCCAGGAAGGCTTGATTGCTTTAATGAAATATTGAGAGTTGTAGTTGGCCTGTCAGGTGGTAGGGCTTGTGAGGGTAGATTGATTGAAAAGAGTGATTGGTGAAGATAGATAGTCCTACATATGAAGTCATAGAAGTTTCACTGCAAATTATTATTTTTTTCCCCCATTCTCTCTTCAATATTCATTTTTGAAGGTATGCAGGATCCTTCGAGATCTCCTCATTAAAGCGCTTCCATGACAGCCTCTGTGAGGATGGAGAGTCTTAGCATGGTAGGGGGGCCTGCAGGTGGATTAATTTGTTCTGCCAGGTTCCTCAGGCCTCATGCTAATGAAGGGAAGAATACGGATCAGAGCTCATGCCATGGAGAGCTGTCCAACTCCTATGATGCCCTGCTGGAATTCCTGCCTGGATTAACCAATGACTTCCCTACTTCAAGACCTTATTAGGCCATGTTAGTCTCCCCATGCCATGGGAGCAATCCAGGGTGAGCGGGTCGGTGAGAAGTTTGGGCTACGGAGTAATGAAGCATGGGTAAGCGAAGAGCGGCCTAGCTTCCAATAGCACCCCTCCTTTCCTTGTCTGCTTACCCAAATTGGACGTGTTTATAATACAACACGCTCCAGAGAACAAACACAGAATGTGAAGGGCATGGGGGACATCTCTCCTCTCTCCTCTTTTCTCTGCTCCATTGTTGATGTGAGGGTGTCTGTCAAACACGGTTTCCATCAGCGCCGTTGTGAGGAGGTGTACGGCTTACATCTGGCCAAGTGTGAAACTCAGTATCGTCTATGAAATCTACTGTTAAATCGCGCCTTTTATTTGTCACTAAACCTTTGCTTGAAACCAAACACAATGTGACATTAATTGTTTATATATTCTACTCAGATGGTGCACTTTTAGAGATGTATTAAGTACAATGATGAAAGATTTGCTGTAGGATGAGAAGGCAATTTGACCCTTTTTTGGCAATGGAAACCGTATATATATATGTTGAGAAGACAATTTGACCCTTTTTTGGCAATGCAAGTTTCATTCAGGTTAAAAAAATGTGTACATCTATTCAAGCCAAGGTGTAAGGAAAATATGTTATTAATTTTAACATTTAATTTTAGGATCGATATAGTTGAACCTTTCATGAAAATTATATCAAAGTTTTTCAAAACCATATGAAACCAACATCAATTCACAATTATAAGAGCATGATGTGTTTTTGACACTATAGGCTATATAAAACTATTATATATATACTGTATAATATTTTTCTTCTTTTTTTTTATCATAGACAAACTTATGTCATAACACTGTCATTGTTATATGTCGTTGGTTCAGGACCAGCATGTTACAGGCCTCTTATTGCTAATAATGTTTATTTTCAGAATGTTTTAAAGACAGTTCTCCTGAAGCGACCATGGGTCAGAATAATACAACAAAGTAATTTACACAAGTAAAGTAGATTTCAGCAATTTAGTTACCCATTGACACATACTACAACTTCTCAACGCGTTTATAAAATACCTCTGAAGTTCACATAATGGGTGGGCTAACACAGTAAGTCAGAAGCCTCTTAACTGGGATGGCAATTACTAAACATTAGTAAAACTCAATGTAATTATCACAAATAAACCCAGTCACACTGTATTAAATTATTCACAGAAATACAAATCTAGACGCACCTTATAGCGGCAGCAAATGTAAGTTGCAGCCAGAGTCGTCTAGCAACTCTCCATTGGCTAACGAGCTTGAAAAACCAAGCTCTAGTCAGGCCAATCACATCGTGTATAGAGTCGGTGGGCGGGCTTAACATAATGACGGCAGAGTTGCAATGGTTCCGCGTGCTACTTGAAAACAAAGAAGCTGGCGAACAGCGGTCTTTCGAATCGGCTTTGGCTGCGACTTAAAAGACTTGGAGTTAAGCTTTTCTTTGAGAAAAGAACAAAGAACGGCACTTTTAAGTCATTCTTAAAAAAGGAAGATGTGTTCGGATTTTTGCTGACCAGATACGGCAAAAGTTTAATCTATCAACTAGCTCTGCTTCACCTTCTTCGTTGCTCTGGTTGGTTGTAGCGCTAAGCTATTGCGTGCAGAGGTAATCAGAGGTAAACATCTTGATGTGGGTCTGGCTTAGTTATGCATCAATTAAATCCGCCCCCAAGCTCTTAGGTACTTCTTGAAGAGTAATAAGGAGCATGTAAGAGTCTCCCCAGTATATTTTTGTACACGCACCCTTGGGATCTGCTGTTTGTGTTGGATCATGGGAATGTGTTGATACAGTTAGTGTGGTAACAAGCAGACATCACCAAGCTGACATTTTGAGTATCAGTGGTGTGGAAATACCTCGCTATCTCTCACTCACGTCAACCCTTGAGGCGGGTGCGAGCAGGGTACGAGGCTGGGGGAAGGACAAGGTGTAAAGGGCTCCGCTCCTTATGCTCCAGGACCATGCCACTAGGGCTTAATACAATCTATTAACTCATCGGTCTGTTTACATATCAGCAAATGAAACGTCTCCGATCCGCTTCTATCGCCAAGCATAATGTATACACAAAGCACCGATGCTGTGTACACAAGATGGCTGGGAGCTGTGTGATGTCCTTGCTTTCACAGCACACTGTCGCTTTAATAAATAAAGCACTCGCTCCAGTTAGCTGCTCAGTGAGAGCCCCAGCAAAGCCACATTGCGTGCAAACCTGGCTCACTGCTCGAGCCGTGGAGCGCTTGAGCCTAATCCAAGTTGACATGTTACAGTAAAAGTACTTTATAAAATCAATATTAAATTTACAGCCTTTGACATCCTGGGACATCTAAGATAAAGGGGAAATAAGGCGTAGGGTAAATAGTCCTGCAGCTGTGTCACTCGCTGAAGGAGGAAGCCCGGGGAAGACACAGGGGACCGCAGGGAGAATTAGAGCAGTGCTAGTCATGTTTTATACCAAGGTCTTGACATCAATGAAAACATTATAAAACGGCACGCAAACTCTGACGGGGGGAAAAAAAGAGAAGGAGCCAAGCAAAGGCCGAGCCGGTGCAGTGAAGGGAGAGTCACCGCCCATTCAGAAGGGATGGGAAAAAAGAGAGGGTGGAGATGAGGTATAGAAATGGATACTAAAGGATAGAAATGTTACTGCCCAGTGTGTTTATCCTTATGAAATCGATCTGTGTTAATTAACCTGGTGCACACATTGTAAATGCAAACAAACAGTGGTTTTTCAAGAATAATGAATTAGAATCAGAGTTTTAGTAGGCCTTATTTGCATTGTGCATTAAATGGAAAGGAAGTTTTTTTTTTTTTTAAGTTTGTGTCGACATGGCTGTCCACTCAACTTTTAATTTTATTATATCAAAATATTATATAGTAATTATATTTATAAAATATACTTTTATTATTATTATGATATTAATATTACATGATGCAGTCTGTAATACATTTAATTCATTTTATAAAATAAACGATATTATTATATTAATAATATGACATGATATAGTCTGTTTTATAAATATGAATTTATTTAAATGGTTAAATGTTATTGCATGTTATATTTAATTTTTTTTTATAAATATAAATGTACTATATATATTATGAAGTATCTTTATAATTATATTTATATTCACATTATATTTAATAATTTTTTATTTAAAGCAGCAACACATGGTGTACATTTCCATTTCAGATTAAATCAATCAAAAGTATTACCGCTGTTCAGTTATGATTGACAGGTCTTTTCATGATTCCCCACTCCAAATGCTCTAAAGCTTCTGATTTCAGTGTTTGTGTAATATTTCCAGAGATTCTGTTTATTTACTTATCCTGTAGGCTGGCATGTTGAGATACATCATAGGGGGATTATACGTGTCCTACTTTGGATAGAGTGGCACGCAGAGGCAGGCACGCACACTGACAGTAGTGCAGCTGAATGACTGAGGCCAGGGGAGTTTAATATGTCATCGGCGAGAGAAGATATGTTGTGACAAGGACGCAAGTTGTAAAAGGTCAGAGGAAAGGGAGCGCACCCCACCCGCTGCTCCCCCCCCCACACAACAAGCTCCAAAAACAGCCAAATCAACAGATACAGCTTTATTAACCCTTCACCTCATCATTATTTAATCTAATAGAATCTCAGCATCAATTCTGTTGGTTTGTTATTGGATGGGTCGGATGGATAATTGTTCAGACTCAGAAGAGCATGTGAGAAAATGGGATACTTGTGTATTAGTTCACATTCTAATTTGAGCTTGAAAATAGATCTTAATTTCACACCCGACTGCAAACGAAACGTGTCAGCTGGTTGTGTGACTTAAGGATGAATGACCTAAATTTCAAAAGCACAAACAAGAAAATTGTCTTTGGTGAACAAGGCAATATTAAATTAAATAACATTATACTGTACCCCCCTTCTCCCTCTCCTTGTTATGTCAAACTGTACAGGCAGCGAATGAGAGACATGTGTTTAGACACATTAACACTGTAGAACTTGATGGTCTATCTGGTGCTTGGCTGCTTGCACACACTCCCTTGTGTTTCCTCAGTTGTTTTGCTTTATTTTGATTATTGCCCTTCCATGCGATAAGCATAGCTCTGCATTTAGCACTCAGAAAACAAGGCAAAGTACATGTTTCATAGGTCTTAATGCACCCTAAAAGAGGATGTCTGTTGCTCCCTAAATGCACTCAGAGGTGGCAAAGAAAACACACATATTGACTCTCATAAAGTAGCAATGCTTTCTTGTAATTACAAGCTATCATTATACTGATTTTATTCATTGCATTTCTAAATATAATGATAAACCGGTGTGACTTTTAATGATTTTAAAAGTGAATGCTTAATTTTATTTAAAGCTGCAGTCCATAACTTTTTTTGGTTAAAAATGATCCAAAATTAATTTTTGAGCAAGTACACAACAAACCAGTATTCAAAACTACCTCCTTACCTTAGCCCCATTCACAACAGTAAGTTTATAATAATGTGTTATAATTTGAGTGGTATGGTGGATTTCCGCTGGATTTTCAAGCATGTCTTTGAGTCATTACGTCACATCATAAAGGAATCCGGCTAGTAGGCTATCGCATGTGAGGAGCAGATCGCATGTTCTGCAGCATATCATTTATAGCCTTTTCTCACAGCAGCTGGAGTTAAACTTATCATTCTGATGGCAGATTGTAATCCAGAAAGGCCCAAATGACATCATCAGTGACAACGGGAGATTTACCCATAGTCAAAAGCAAAAGATTAGACTGTACGGAATCTACAGGTAACGCTAACACACACTAAATGCATGTAGTCACGCAATGCTAAGGCTTTTAACATTAACAATTTGAGAACAAAGTATAACAATAATAATAATTAGCACGGTTTGATGTTATATGAGCTGTATATGAAATGTAGATTTAATCATCGTTGGTAGCACAATTTATTGTAATGTTTTGTTCCAGACATGTTACTTACTTGTTCAGATGACATTTTCTGGTGAAAATTCTTATTTAGGTTATACTCCAAGACATAGAATCTGTGATTCTGAAGTACAGTATCCACACTGGTGCGGTGATATCTCATACTTGGGCCACACATACTCCTCAAAACATTAGATGCATCCGCGTTGAGGAGCCACGCCGATGCACAACTCACGTACAGATGATAACGCCACAAATAACTACAATTGCAGGTTTCAAACAGAGATGGCGACACAGAGGCAAAACTTACGGACTGCAGCTTTAAAATATTTATTATTGGATTTCCCAAAACATCTTCTCCTGTTGCTTATCTTCACAACACAGGAAGCAGATTTTTCTGAATGCATCAATAAACTGACCTGAAAATCAATGTATGTGTGTACACTGTTGCACTGTCTGACAACACTAACAGAGAAATAGAGTTAAGCAGCTGAGCTGAATTTTCCCATAACTAACATATACTGACATAGTACACTAAGATGGTACCATGGTACAGTGATCACATCAGATGGTAATCCCATGGTACTTTGATATATACCATGCTACTGAATTATAATATTCATAAACTATAGAACTCCAATATCCTTAAACAAACACTGTATAACCATTTCCAAAAAAACATGGTACTTTTTTCTAAGCGGTGTCCATAATTTAGTCAACCGTTCAGTAATTTGAACAAATTAATAACATAATTTGACATAAAATCAGGGGTCTACAGAAAATTGTGCTGCAGGATTTCAGCTAAATAATTAATTGAATTCGTACAATGTTATTCATATGGAATCATGAAAAATACTGTAATCATGAAGGTCCACCGAAAATGCTAACCATTAGTAGGGTGTAAGAAGATTGTAAGAAAAAAATGTACACATTGTACAAATTGTACAAATTCATATGAATTAGTCAATTTGCCAAAATGTAAGATAGTTATGAATTTCCATGTGAATGCTGTATTAGGAAAAAATTTAAAAAGGAATGTGCAAGTATATAACAAATTTACTGATTAAAGCATGTAAATACATGAGTATGTTACCACATGCATATTATTATAGGCCAGGCTTAAAACACATGCACTTTTTTTTTTAACTTTACATAGACATAATGATTTGTCAACGAATTGATGTATATTCTATCCCCCTACACTAACCCTACCCCTAAACATACCCATCACAGAAAACTTTCTGAATTTTTATATTTTCAAAAAACATCACTTTGTATGATTTATAAGCTGTTTTCCTCATAGGGACCAAAAAATGTCCCCATAAGGATTTGATATATTACCATCCTTGTGGGGACTTTTTGTCCCCATAATATAGGGTTTACCAGGACACACACACACAAACAAAAGCTTAATATTCCACAGAACAGCTTTGGATTGACATGAAGGTATAAGTAAATGATTCATTTTTGGGTGAACTATCCCTTTAAGGCAAAATGTCTTCACTACTTCATAAGTGAATCAATGCTTCCTCATGTCCATTTGATTCTGCCAGCTTTAAATCTATTATTATATCAGATTTCTACCATTTTCCATTATTAAAATAATTTTTGTTTATACAAAAAATGGGTCAGCTCTTGACTACCTTGAATAGAATTTTCCATTGAATTTACCACATCCACTCAAAGTCACTGCTACTGTGACTCTTTCTGCTTCATATGGGCCGTGTCCTCCTCTTGAAGCCCATCGAAAGACACTAACTGATCTGGCACCGAACTCTACACCTAACATCAGTGGTTTTTGTGGCCCTTGTTAGCACCGGGACTCTTTCTGCCTCTGCCCCTTTCTGCGTGTGTGTGTGTGTGTGAGTGCATGTATGTGATTGTAGAGTGACAGACAGCTTGTTACCCTCAACCTAAGGTGGCGCCTCGTTAACGCAACCCTTGGAATATGGACATAATGAAAGAACCTGGCAATACATCTCACTCGCTCTATTAGCCTCTCAGTTTCCTCTCTGGGAAACTGCTCAGGGCCTCCATTCAGAGTGGCCGCACAAAGGGCCCGATTCTTTAAACGCTAGACAGGCCCACGGACAGCTGGGTAGAAAATGTCACACGGTGCGTGGAATGCCCATTATCAGGCACACTCATTTGTTCTCTGGGCCCTCCAAACCCTGTCAATCTCCACATCCCCCTTCCCGTCAGCCACACACACAACCTGATACCAAATTGACAAATCGAGCCTTGCGTCTGTGACAGAATATAATAAACTCGGGAAAGGGGGAGCGGTGAGTCCACTCTGTTCTGCCCAATCTAATTGGTTTCGACATCAAAGATGTCAGTCAACGCTAGACTCCCCTTTTTAGACAGTTTCTCTCACTCTCTCTCTCTTTCTCATTATGCCAATGGTCCCATTAAAGGAGCCGTCAGTTCCATGCACTGAGGGATTTGGTGGAAGTCATAATTAGTGATTTCATTTGACAGAGCAGTTCTGTCTCCATTTAGTTTTTAACACCCCCAGGCCACATTTTTCACATAGAGTTGTCTCAACCACGCTGATCAGCATAGGTGCACCTGGTCTGAGATCCAAGCTGTCACACTTTCGCTATTGTCTTTTGTACACTGTGTTCATAGTCTATAGATGGCCTCAGGGGTTGAGTGGATTTTGCTGAGGTTTTACCAACTAATTGACACTTCCATTCATACTTGGTTAATAAAGATGCTGACAAATGAACATGCTAAATATTCAGTGCAAATTTCGAGATTTTAGAGTTGTGTGCCTTTCATTCAGTACTGTCTTTTAAATTCCTGAATTTGAATTGAATTTGAATTGAGGAAGCAAACAGGATGCAAATTAGAATTTGGAAGTAGAATTAAAATGAGTTTTATATAAAGTAATATAGTAAAAGTCATATTTAAAGACATATAAATATACAGTCAAACCAAAAATTATTCAGACACCAGATGTAATTTTTATGGGTGCAGGACACTATAGTTCATTTATGTAAGTGAGGATAGCAAAATAAAGTAAACTGTGACATATTATACCCGCAAATTCTTCATACAGTGGACCACCAGTAAAATTGATAACAATTTGGGACCAAAATTATTCAGACACTTTGACCTGACCATGTTTTGCTTAAGTGTTTTTTCTTTAATTGCTAATGCGACCTTTTACACCCCAGACCGAACAAAATGAAGCATTGCTTGGTAATTGGTTGACCTAAATTGGTATTATCTAATTGTGTACTTAAATTTAACAGCTGACAGCTGATTGGTTGATTGTAATCCATTACATACCCTTCTATCAGTTATCTGACATTATCAAGATGAATTTGTTCTGACACATTTTAACTCTGAGTTCTTGTCATATTTTATTACCATTTTCGAAACTACAGCAAATAAACTGAGATAATGTGAGAAAATGTTGAAGGTGTCTGAATACATTTTGGTTTGACTGTATATCTTTAATTTTTAACTATAAAAGTCAAGACTTGACAAAGATGTTAGCTTGACAAAGCCTTATCTGAAAAAATAGATTAGACGGTTTGAAGGTTTTATAGGCCAGATAGATAGATGGATGGATGGACGGATGGATAGATAGATGGATGTCACACTATTTCATATTCCAGTTTGACTTCTTGTGGCTATGGCCAATAGAATTCAAATTCCAACTCATTAATTGAAAAGGAGTCATTTCTTCAATTTAGAATTTTGCCCAACCACGCCTAAAATGCAAAAATCAGTCCAAAAAATAGGCAACTAAACACACAGTTTACCTTTCATTTGTGCACTCATGCAGTCAGGTAATAATGATACGTACTTGCACACAGTAGCTGGTTGTTAAATGCGCCTACATCACCCTCACAGCGTGATGAGGAACCAGCAATCACTCCTGTAATCCCTTTACCTCCACTCTTGCTTTCTGAGAGTCATGTGCTGTGAATATATGCGGCATGTCTTTTGGTATAGGAATTGAACACTGCAATCCATCATGTGATTCTACCTATATTCTGTATTTCTCAGAACTATTTCAAAGAACATAATAAGACTTTTCCCCCTCCTTTGTAAAGAACAAATCAGGAGCAATAACAGATACAGCTATAACTGTGATTATAGGCCTATCCAACCTTACAGCGCAACATCCCTAAAAAGTTAAAAAGATTAGGTTTGGCCTGTTTGACATTTGGAGTCTCAGAGCTTCAACACTCACTGTACCATACAAACCCCAGTTGATTGGCAGTTTGTGTGTCTATGCGCAGCTTGTCTATCCTAGAAGCATCACCACCTGCTGTTGCATGACTGCTTAAGCTCCTGCCCCATACAATTTGACATTCAGTGTGACGACGGAAAACATCAATAAATAAATAACCCAGACAAATAAAACCATAGAAATACTCATTTGAAGGCTCAATGAAACGCTTTGTGAATGTAATATGCTGTGGATGCATTTCAAATGTAAATTATGGTATTCTAACACATTTGGTTTTCCATCTTTTCCGTCTTCATTTAGACGCTGGTTCTACAGGCTCACAGCTGGACTTTTGTTTGCCACTCCACTCACCCTCTTTGCCTCTCCGTTTTTTTATGTTGCCGTTCAGACGATATTCATACGGCAGGTTGTGAGAAATCAACGTGTTAGGCCTCAAGTTCATGTGGCAGAGCTCAATGCCGTAAGCCATCCAAACACTATTACATCAATTGGCTAAGTCAAATTTCCTTCTCGTGTTGGCACTGTCTGTGTGATTGGACATTAGACACTATCTGTTTCCTGATTCATAATGTATTATATCCTACGAGAGGAGACATCCATTCTCCAGTCCCTGATGTTTAATTCAGATCGTCGGCTTGAATCGCAGTACCTTGTCATATGTGAATCCTATAAGCAGTTAGAGAAGAGAAATGATTACAGTGAGGTGCTGGAAGACATGCACTTTATGCAGCTAGAGTTGATGAGTATTATATATTATAATTTTTTCTTTGATAACAAATAACGGTTCCTTGAGAATACATTTTAAATCTTTAATCCACATTTACGGACTAACAGACTAAAGTATAAGATTAAATGCACTGCATAAATAAATAAATACAACTATTAACTATGACTTTTGCCTCAATAAACTACTCATTACTGCGTATTAATAGTTAATAAAGTATAGGTTTAGTTGTTGGGTATGGTTAAGGGATGTAGGGATGGTCATGCAGAATAAGGCATTAATATGTGCTTTATAAGTACTAATAAACAGCCAATATAGTAATATGCATGCTAAGAAGCAACTAGTTAATTACATAAGATATAAGATTTGTTTGCATAGATTGTATCGTATTTGTGTGTGTGTGTATATATATATATATATATATATATATACCAATCAGGCATAACATTATGATTGACTTTATGACTTTGACAGGTGAAGTGAATAACCTTTTAGTGGGTGGGATATATTAGGCAGCAAGTGAACATTTTGTCCTCAAAGTGTTAGAAGCAGGAATAATGGGCAAGTGATTTGAGCGAGTTTGACAAGGGCCAAATTGTGATGGTTAGACAACTGGGTCAGAACATCTCCAAAACTGCAGCTCTTGTGGGGTGTTCCCGGTCTGCAGTGGTCAGTATCTATCAAAAGTGGTCCAAGGAAGGAACAGTGGTGAAAGGTGTCAGAATACACAGTGCATCTCAGTTTGTTGCGTATGGGGCTGCATAGCCGCAGACCAGTCAGGGTGCCCATGCTGACCCCTGTCCACCGCTGAAAGCGCCAACAGTGGGCACGTGAGCATCAGAACTGGACCACGGAGAAATGGAAGAAGGTGGCCTGGTCTGATGAATCACGTTTTCTTTTACATCACGGGTGTATGTGTGTCACTTACCAGGGGAACCCTTTCATAGAAACAGTATTCCCTGGTGGCTGTGGCCTCTTTCAGCAGGATAATGCACCCTGCCACAAAGCAAAAATTGTTCAGGAATGGTTTGAGGAGCACAACGAGTTTGAGGTGTTGATTTGGCCTCAAAATTCCCCAGATCTCAATCCAATCGAGCATCTGTGGGATGTGCTGAACAAACAAGTCCGATCCATGGAGGCCCCACCTCGCAACTTACAGGACTTAAAGGATCTGCTACAAACATCTTGGTGCCAGATACCACAGCACACCTTCAGGGGTCTAGTGGAGTCTATGCCTCGATGGGTCAGGCCGTGTTGTGACAGCAAAAGGGATATATATATATATATATATATATATATATATATATATATATATATATATATATATATATATACTGCGAAATAATGTTTATACTTAAAACAATAAAAAATTCTGCCAGTGCAATGAGATGAAATACACTTATAATACACAAAACAGTAATAAAAATAATACAATAAAGACTTGTAACAAATGCATAAGCAAAACTGCTTGAGATACTACAAGTAAATTTATCTTGTTTTAGAGATTTAAAAATATATATATTTTTGACAAAAATATCTACAAGTGAGATTTTGTTATCATGTAAAAATTTCCAGTAAAAATAACTGGTCTTCTTTTAAAAAGTGTTCTATTTCCAGTGTCAATATATATATATACACACACACGTGTGTTTTAGAGGGGTTTTGACACCATGTTTTTCCATTTCTTATGTAATGTTACTGTCTGGCTACTATACCCAGGCATTGCTGGAAACCACTGTCCCAAGGCTGACCGGCCTGTGACACGTTGTCACTCACAAGTGCCGTATTAGGTGCTGTAGTGACATGCCACAATATAAATCCTTACAGCATCTGTGTTTGCACCAATACTTTGGTGTAAACAGGCTATCACAAAGGCCATAATATTTACAAATATATTGTGGATTATCACATGATGACTGAAAATATGAACTACTTAACTTAAACCAATGCACTCAATTAAGCATTTGTCATAAATTAGTGAACTTGAAAGATTTATGGATTATCTTGGAACAGGTTTATATGTAAGATGATCACATGGAGTTAGCAGGTCATCCCTCATTACCGTAATCCCTGATCATTTGTTTGAGTCAGACAGAAACAAACAGGTTCAACCAATCCAAACACTGAATTACTGACTAAATATAGGTCATAGGTCATCAGCATCTAATTGGATCCAGAACAGTGAACTACGGCAAAGCATAGGCCACTTTCCAGTAGGTAATATCTGACCATTAAGCTAATTTATTTTCTCACAAAAGCTTGAGCCAAGAGGACAAATCCTATAACTACTGGGCATTTGCTTCTTTGAGATACCATGACCACTTCAGCCCCGTCCGTTCATCCTGCACACCTCAGTCAAGCAATTTAATTTGGTGTCTGAAAGGGATCCCAAGGGTGGTTCACACATACAAATAGTTTTCCACTTATAGGCATACATATGGAGTGCCCGCCTCTCATCCCTGGCACTTTCGAATATCCACCCGTAAATTGTTGTGATGTAATGATTTTTTACATGTGAATTGTTTTCAATGTATACATTCCCGTGTGAATTACTGTTCCCATTTGAATTTGCAGATACTGATTGTTCCTCATCTGTGAACTATAAGTGTGGAGGGGATCAGACCTGATACAGCTCACTCTATCTATAGGTCTGATAAGTATAATAGAGATGTCTAGAAATTTAGAAAGAAGTTGTATGCTTATAAATGTTAAGGTTTGAACACTAATGCACTGTATTCATACTACTTTAAATCAAAGCACCCCTCTCTGAAATAAAGTTTATATCTGAGAAAAAAAGAAGCAAGATTAGGTACACAGCGCCCCCTAGCAAACAGTGTGAAAGTAAGTGTGGACTGAGGCTGTCTTCCTAACATCTGCATGCACAACAGCTTAACATTAAGCCATTGTGAATATGTGTATAACAAATTTGAGCTCTTTTTTTTTTTATAAGTAAAATAAAACATATCACAAAATGTCACAAATAAAAAAGTAAATGCAGTGCAAAATGTAAAAAAATGTGAGCACTTTTACTCAATTTAAATATAATTAAATAAAGTAAAAAGTTAATAACATTTATTAACAAAATAAATACATAATAATTTAAAATATAATAAAAATAATTAATGTAATGTAAAGTATTTTTAAAAAGTAGTTACTCTATGCATGCAACACCTACAAGTGTTTCTATCAAGCTTTGCCTCATCTGGCCTGTAGATGGCAGTGCTCCATAAAGTTTCATGTTAAAGCCTTTAATAAGAGCTCAGTCTTGACTTCAGTCTGTTTCTGCAGGAGAACCCTAATTATACACATTCCTTTTGAAACCACAGCTCTTGACACATTAATGTATCATCAAAATATTTTTCGCTCATTAATATGACTTGTTTGTGCTACTGCTTACTAATATCTTGTGTTGTTAACATGCCTATTAGAAAAGGCATTTGGATTAAATCTGATTTTACATAAGGCAAAACTTACTTGTCAATTAGGCTGTGACTGCATAGGTGTTTTTCGACAAATAAACAACTTAACAAACACACCGATGTGGCATGAGAGCCTATTTCAGAAGAAAAAAACTTTGTCTGAGGAGAGTTAATTTTAGAGGAAATTTTGTGTGGCTCTTGAAGGAACTCAGCCTAACATCTTAACGGAGGTTTTGTTATTTTCTTAGCACTTATTGTGTCACCGCAATGGCAACTCAGTGGCTGGAGGGCAACAAATAGCCTATCAGATGTGAAAAAAAGACTCAAAGAAAGACAAATTTGAAAGAGCGGAGTGTGAGAAGGGCGGGAACTGTCTGGGGGATCGGACGGGA
This sequence comes from Rhinogobio ventralis, assembly GCA_039654625.1. Classification (NCBI taxonomy): domain Eukaryota; kingdom Metazoa; phylum Chordata; class Actinopteri; order Cypriniformes; family Gobionidae; genus Rhinogobio; species Rhinogobio ventralis. The sequence continues at coordinate 30,238,570 of CM077202.1, read as the reverse complement.
ATTGCTAATTTAAGCTTGATCGGGATGGGAAAAGGGTTGTGAAGGTACTGTTAAAGATATAGTCTTGACTATTGCCTTGTAGATATATTTTAAACGGCGTGACTTGTACAAATTAGATTTGACAATTATTTTGTAGTCTACTTTTTTCTTTTGTAGGTAATTAGATGTGTAAAGTCTGTAAACAAACTTTGATTAAAGTTTAAAAGATGGATGGATAGAAAGAAAAAAGACAGAGCAACTCAAGCAGTTCAAAGGCCTAGTGTGTCTGTTTAGATTTGATACTTTGACAGTTAGATTTTGAATAGCTGTGGCTCATTTGAACATTTAGTCTGATGTTCAATCATAAGTCAGATCCTAAGTATCTTAAGTCAGATATTTTTTTAATATTGATTGTCCGTTTTTATGAAAACCATAAATCCAATCAGTTAGAAAAGATTTCAATATCACACCCCGTGAGAATGGTCTGAAGTTGTGACCCGAGTTTGGAGTAGCTTAAAGTGTTAGTTCACCCAAAAATGAAAATTCTGTCATTAATTCCTCACCCTCATGCCGTTCCAAACCAGTAAGACCTTCGTTCATCTTCAGAACACAAATGAAGATATTTTTGATGAAATCCAAAAGCTCTCTGATCCCTCCATAGACAGCAATTTAATTACCACTTTCAAGTAGGGCTGGAACGATTGGACCTAAAATCAAAATCTCGATTAATTGAACATTTTACCTCGATTACGATTAATGAATGATTATTTTGCTCTTATTTTTATTTTTTGCCCTCATAGTTCACTGATAAGGTTTGTACTGTAAATATGCTCAACTATTAAAGGTGGGATGTTTTTTTCTAATGAAAAAGTGCATTTCTTTGTGATTTTAAAATACTTGAAGGAAACAGCTCACTTTCAGCAGTTATTGTCTATGGGTCGTAACATGTCCTACAGATTTCTGTTTGTTTTACATCAGATACAGATAAATTAGCACAGTAGGCCTACATTACATTTATTTGAATGCATTAATGAGACAGTGATTGTGTTTGTGAATTAGTCATACCGTCTCTATTAATTATGAATCTGTGGTTTGTAGTTACTTCAAAGGTAGACAAATCTAAGTTATAACGGTTGAGTTTGCTACTTTAGTGATAAATCATAGGACAGCGTTGAAAATTAGTTTCTGCGCTCGATCTTCTTCACGTGATGTGCGAGCTATTGTCTGTATTAGTGTTCGTGTGTCACAATATATCAGGCATTAGTTCAACATAATACACATCCGATGGTCTAAAATCGCTGCAATGTTCAAACGGGCAGGCCTTAAAACACATACAATTGACAAAGTTTTGTGAGGACGCAAGTAAAAGTGATCTGGCTTCAGGGCACGCGCGTTGTCAGAGACACGACACAACTCGGCTCTCTGTGTCACAGAAAAAGCTCAGGAGCACTGAACGGAGATGTTTGCCATATTGTTGTTCTTGAATAGTGTAAAATCGCTTGAATGTTCAAACTGGCAAGCCTTTAAACGCATTTAACTGACAAACTTCATGAGGACGCAAGTGAAAGTGATCTGGCTTCGGGGCTTGCGCTGAGTCTGTGTGTGCGTGTAGCAGCGCATATAAGAACGGCGATTAACTTACCTGTATAAACAGTGTAAAACATGAGCATACAGATTGTATAAACAAAGATAACTGCTCCTGAATCTTTCCCTGTGCCTGCAAAATGCACTTGATGTGACTGACTGGGCGGAGTCACGTGACTAAAACCGAAATAACCGACCAGCCCTACTTTCAAGGTCCAGAAAGGTAGTAAAAACATTGTTAAAATAGTCCATGTCACAGTGGTTCAACCTTAATTTTATGAAGCAACGAGAATACTTTTTGTGCGCAAAAACAAACAAAAATAACGACTCTATTCAACAATTTCGTTTTAGCCTGTGTCAGGCGCCTACACAGTTTATATTGTAAATACAGTGCAGCTCCCGCATCATCACAGGCATCCATCGTGGTGCTCATGTGAACAGCATCGGCTTAAAGTGCTGCACTGTTTACAACTCAACAGTTAGGGCTGTGTCCGAAATCGCCCCCTATACCCTTAAATGGGCACTATTTGCGAGGACAGAAGTGGTGTCCGAAACTATAGTGCACTCACTCAATCCCACAATTCACTGCAATAACGATGAATAACTGATGAACGCTCAAAATATACAATGTTTAGATGAGATCTTTCTATCCTCCTTTTTGTGTGTAAATTATTATTGTTATTATTATTAATTTATGTATTATCTGTTTATTATATGGGTGTGTCTCATTCAGTTCCCTAGCTCCCGAGCTCATGAATCAGTATATCGTGTACACGAGTTCGGGCACTGGTAAGGCCAGTAAAAGACGCTGGTTCACTACACAGTGGGACACTGATGACTATTTCCGGCGACGTAACGTCCTCATTGTACAACATCATTACTGGTATTTATGAACAACAGCAGAGCTTATATCTTTCTGACATTACTTGTAATGTTATTTAAAGTACATTATGATAAAAAAACTTTGCTTGTTACATATACGTGCAACATTTCAGCTGTAAATAAATTATAAATGTTAGCTAGATTGTGTTCATTACCTGTCTAACGCTGTATGTTTATGCTGAAATACAATAAAATAATGGTTTCCGTTTTTAAAAACACATATCGCGTGTCGTTATCGGTCATTATAGCTGCGTCTCATTTCGAAGGCTACGTCCTCCGGAGGTCGCATTTGAAGGCTGCATACGTCATCAAGAATGTCTTATTAAAGAAAAGTAACCGTAATAAAACTGACTGTTATTCCTTGTGAGGTGTAAAATACTGTAATTTATTTCTTATTTTACAATCGAACTGTTACTTTTCTTAAATGAGACCACCTCGATGACGGATCAAGCCTTCAAATGCGACCTCCGGAGGACGCAGCCATCGAAATGAGCCGCAGCTTATGTGTAGCAAGTTGGCTCACGTGATTTGAGTTTCGCGCTTCAGAACTTCTGTTAAGGGAGCTTTGGCCCTGTCCCAAATGGCACACTTCATGTGCACTTTCGGTCTTGTGGACTTACAATGGCTGCCGCGTGAGCGTGTCCGTTAAGTACACGAGACCGCAGGGTGTCCCATTTGTCATTTTAGGTCTCAGTAGGGTGCTCGCGAGCGCCCCCTTTGCGGTCGATATGCGCTTCTGCCGAGCCCGCACTGGTGCAAGTTCCGCAGCGGACTTCTTCCCGACAGTCAAAGCGGCATTACGTCATAAAAGTGCGGACTCGTAGGAAGACCGCGAGGGTTTAGGGTGCCATTTGGGACAGGGTCATAGTACCCTGGGTTTTAGCGGTGCATTGTGGGACTTTAGCGAACATTTCAGGCCCTTTCCCAAATGGCACCCTAAACCCTCACAGTCTTCCTCTGAGTCCGCACTTTCACGGCGCACGCAGGGGCCATTGTAAGTCCACAAGACCGAAAGTGCACATGAAGTGTGCCGTTTGGCACAGGGCCTCAGTGCACTGGAAGGATTCTGCGATTGAGACAGCCCTTAAAATGGCCGACTCCCTGATCAGTGCCCTGACTACTGAACTAGGCAGCTGATTGAGATGCACCCTCTGTCCCTCGTACAAAGTAAGTTGTTCTTTTAATTGTTAAATTCAACTTTCAATATATGTTGATGGATTTAATGTTAATTATTGTTACTTAAAGATTTAATAATAATAATAATTAAAAAACGCTCAAAAGCTAGAAAATACCCATAATGCACTGTGAGAGTCGCGCGTCGAATGAATTCCCGCTTTTGAACATAAGATGGCGCCCGCAGCTTTTCCAAACCGCTTTTCCAATGTGGCTACAGCGTATAACGTATACAAGTATAAATTCCTTTTTTATTGATTATTAAATTGTATTATTGTGTTTTATACATGCAAAATTGTTGAATAAATTCGTTATTTGTGTCGCTTCATCGCTCATCGCTTCATAAAATGAAGGTTGAACCTGGAGTCACATGGACTATTTTAGCGATGTTCTTACTGCCTTTCTGGGCCTTGAAAGTGGTAATTAAATTGCTGTCTATAAAGGGGTCTGAGAACTCTCGGATTTCATCAAAATATCTTCATTTGTGTTCCGAAGATGAACGAAGGTCGTTTGGAACGAATGACAAAATGAATTAATGACAAAATGTTCCTTTTTTCGGTGAACTAACTTAACCCGTTAAAGATCTAGGAGGAGATGCTGTGTAGCCTATATAGTTTTAGAATAATACAAAATATATTATTTATATATATATATATATATTTCTCAAGCCAACATAATTACGTTGTAGAGTAAGCTAAAGCTATAGACCTTTCAAGGAATGTCAAAGGAACAATCACCATAGCAACATCACAAAACATCATCAACTGCAAGGTAACAGCTGCTTAGATTATTGCACACACACACACACACACACACACACACACACACACACATATATATATATATATACCATCCATACGGTTGGTCTCTGTCGAGATGTGTTGTTGATCCTATCCTGTGTTGTTTGTGGCACATTTTACCGCATTGTTCGTCTCTCTCATTGTCTTCACGCTCACAGTCGCTGCAGTGTGTGTGCGCGCGCGCAGTAGCGCGAGCGCACTGTATTTGCGGATTTTAAACTGTTGTCTGGGCGCTCCGAAACAAAGTGTGATATTTGATGGACACATGTTTGTCCACATTAGGAAACAACACTGCTTGTTTTCCATGATCTCCCACATCACATTTTGAACGGCTGCCTGTGTGTAGTTTAAATATAAGAATACGATTTTACTTCTGGTAAGATGCAATTACACTTTTTGAGGAGGCAAAATGTACAGAAAATTTGATGCGAAGCACGGCGTATGTAAAGCAGCATTTTGTGTGTGTGTGATTGTGTATCTGCGCGTGTGTGCTGTGCTGGAACAGAAATCCAACTGTGCTAAATGACCTGTGACTGAAGTCTTCCATGTCAACCCTATGATTCACAGCGAGCCCCCACGTCACCGTGCACACACATGCTCAAATGAAGTCGGCTTCCTACTGACGCCATACCCGGGCCTATTAAAGCGCGTACACACACAACACACACACATACACCTACGCGCGAGCGCAGGGCTGAGCGCACATCAGAAATATTGTGATTTCGATGATGCTGCGCGCAGGCATTTCCTTCAATGAATACAATTCAGTTTCCGCCCTAGACGTTCAAGGAAGAAGTCCTGCTACGTGTTGATCGAAATGATTACTATTTAGTTTTTCACCTCCGGTGTTTTGTTTTATTGGTACAGAAAGTTAAGGCGGACTCCAAACAAACAAACAAACAGCGAAAGTGGGGAGGAAAAGCTCATCGCGCCAACAAACCTCCGAGTGAGAAACAGGACATGTGATTGGTTAATTCTCACTGACACAGTAAACCTTGAAAAATACACAACATCAAAAAACTCTTTGTCCTCTCATTCACATCAATCTGAATAGTGTTGCCAAATTGTGCTTTTTTATGCTTCGCTCCACTTCTACATTAAACAGCAACATGTTTTTTTCCCACTCAGTACCATTTTTTTCCACCTTCACCATCTGTTAAATCATGGGGGAAAGGGGGAAAAGTTGGGAATTAACAAGTTTCCACATGTTGCAGGTGAAAGTGGCACAATTTTTAATTATACCTGGACTCCACTAATTCCAAATACTTAATATAACAAATGGCAAATCAGCTCCTGGCTGCTCCCTGGATAATTGGGACTCGCTGTACTCAGAGTTTCTTTAGCGTCTGCTACATTAATTAACGCTGCAATGAACCCAGCCACAATATGTTCTGTATTTGTTCAAATTGATTCCCCTGGTAGCGTCTGTGAAAGGTGGGAAAGCATAGGACGATGAGGCTCCAACCTGAGCTTCATTAGTTCAGTTAAAACTGCCACTGTTCCCGTTGAGCTCTGTAGCTTACATATATGTTGGAGCTGGATAGTTTAGAGCAAGCTGCGCTTTCCAGACCGGATTAAGTGGCAAAGCTATTGTCCTGGTAAAAGATATGGCAAGTGATTTGGATTAGGGGCCGTTGCTTTTGCTTTCCAGGACAAAGATATACACACAAAGTTTAGGTTTACGCTAGTGATATAATGTGTCTTTTCAATATGTGTCCATCCAATGAGATTCTATAATGAATTTTATTCAGAGCGGCGTATTAAATCAGGCCTCATGGAAGCGAATTCCATTTTGTCCTTTGCAGTAAAAGCCAAAATACATGCTAATCTTAAAGAGAAATATAATTTGCCTCCCTTCGGAGATTGCTGTCAGCAGGTGGGCAAAAATATTATCAGATTTATTCCTGGAGTATCAAACCTAAAGATTATACAGATGAAGATGAACAAAGAAAGTGATGAATTTGTTCTTTTGTTATTACAGGACGTCATGCATCTGACCACATCTGCACAAATCTTTTACTGTTCGATTTTCAAGGGAGGAAAATTAAACGGTTAGTTGAATATTTACCCCCCCCCCCCCCCTTCCCTCTCCTTTTCTCACTCTTTTCTTAATCAAGCAATTTCATCGTCCCTCCTCCACTCCCTCTCTCTTTCTCTCTTTCGCCACATACACACACGTAGAATAATTATCCCGATCTGTGGTAGAGAGTGTCCTTCTGTCTACAAGCAATGTCTGCGTTAATGTCCTCTCTTTCCTTCCTCTGGTGTCTCTACCTTTTTTGGATTAATTTCACTTCACTATTCTTTCTCGTTTTCTCTAAGAGGATTGTGCATAGAAGCCTGTTGTACGCCCACACACAATATCTCCTGTCTCCGCCCTTATGTGTTACAATGAGAGATAATGGTTAAGAGACAGGATTTCGAAAATGAAAGGCTTTACATTCCATAAACACATTAAAATGAGTTCTCTTTATGTGTATGTGTGCGTCTGTATGGGGAAATGTGACGAAAAGAGTATGTGAAACAGAAAATAGAGAGGGTAAGAGGGAGGGAAAGAGAGTGTATTATTAAGCTTTGTGTTTTCAAAAGCAAAACTCAGACATTTCCAACATTTTGCCAATGTGATTTTTCTCAGCCCAAAATATAGCGAAATGTAACTGACAGGCTTTCCTCCTTCCCAAGTCATATCTCTAATTTCCATCACATTTTTTTATTTATATAGTCAAAATTCAATTTAGATCTTTATTATTTAATGGCATGGCGAAATAAAACTGCTGCTTTCGATCATTATTATTATTATGTCAAGAAATATAAGGTATATTTCAGAACTTTCAGTAATTATCCTACAAAGATTTGTAGTAAAATGTATTAACTTACATTTCATTTGTTGAATTTTCTCATCATTATTGCATCATCTATAGTTTAAATAGTGGAAAACAACAAGATAATAATGGGATAAACTCATGGGCTAGGACTCAGTAAGTTAATGTAATATTATTACATGCTAATGAGATAATTGACTGTGACGGCCATAATGAGCCAGTTCCCACTAATAGGTTTTGCTTTAATTTGCCCACATCAAACCTTAGAAACTTTTTAGTAATGGAGCTAATGTCTAGATGGAGAGGGGCTGTTGAATATTTCGGAATAAAATCAAATTCTAGAAGTGCAGATGGAGGCAATGCAGGCACTCACATCAATATCTGTATTTGAATAACTTGAATATCAATTCATGATGTGGGAACAATAAAGCAATAGAACAGAAAGAGTAATATCATATTATGGCATACATTGCACCACAAATATTCTTCTGAATTTTGTATATCATCATAATAAGAACTGATGAATTGTAATATTAGAGAATGATTTTTACTACAGATTCATTCTGGGAAGCACAAATATATTCAGCTTTTCTTTAAGTTGGAGGCTTTATTGTTAGACTGTATAAATGCATTTTTTAATAGATATTCTGCTAAATCTCTTATTAAATTATAATAAAAACACAGAATTTACAGTAAAAATAATGTTAAAATGTTTCCGGTATTACAGGCTGGAATATTGGTGCCTATATATTTTATAACTTATAATCATATTTCATTAAGTGATATAAAATTTCTTGAACTACCAACATCTTTCAAGCTTTAAAACGTACTGATATCTACCATAATGATACAGTTGGTACAAAAGAAAGTCACAAGATGAATCAGATTAAGTGGCTTGTCCATAAAGCAGGGCCAATGCTTGTATAGATGGTGCAAGACAACAAAATCAGGGAAACAATACTTAAAAATAAAGGTTCTTTATTTGCATTGATGGTTCCATGAAGAACCTTTGACATCCATGGAACCTTTCCAATGCACCAAAGATTCATTATTGGAAAAAGGTTTTTAAAATGATCTTCACACCAACAAAAAAATGGTTCTTCTATGGCATCACTGTGACAACCCCCTTTAGGAACCTTTATTTTTAAGAGTGAAGCATTAAATAACATAAATTGTAACACAAAACTACATTGCTGATAGCAAAAATAAAAATAAACAAAATCATGTATATAAATGGTATATAATCCATAGTTGTTACTTGCAAAAACATAAATTTGACAGTATTTTACAGTCAAATGACAAATTATTTGACATCATATATGATAGGTAACTTACAGTTAACCATTTTTTACTGTAGCATTTTTAGTCTTTTTCCGTAAAAAACACAAAACATTTTACAGTGAAAAATAGTAAGACGTTAGTAGCTTGAAACCTTGTAGCTACAACCTAACGGACAAATTTGCGTTTCTTGCGATGTATCTGTGGGAGTGTCCCAATAATGAACACCGATTATGGCCAACATGACAGCAAGACTCCTCCCTGACAGAGCGCCTGTGCATTTGTATACATTAATTTATGTAATGGCATCTGGAGGAGCTGAGAATATATGCATAAATGTAAGTGTCTGTGAGAACACGAGGGCAAAACATTCTCTCTCCCTCTCCTTGGCCCTCTCGTTCCATCACACACACAGGCAAACACTGTCTCACTCAGTCGTAAGGCTGCTTTCTGGTGACATACAGTATGCGTGATGCATATGTTACACAAACATTGTCAGCGTACCACCATTTTATTGGTAAACAACAAAACTCAGTTTGGTCAATAAATGATCAGTGGGCGTGCCACCGAGCTCAGGAAAGCCTTCGGCAAGTCCATCAGGAGCGCCCTGCTGCTTTTGCGTCTTTTGTTAAAAAATTCTTCAATAAATAACTACTCTTTAATGAGCCTCTTTTTTGGCGGCGACGCGTTTTCAGACATTTGCAGCCAAATGTCTTTTGTTATTTACAGCAGCTATTTTCATGCACGCCTGGCGTCGTCGATGTAAAATAACAGTAATTGCTGGATCGTTTGCAGGTTGTTTAGCTTGTGTACCGAGCCAGATGAGAACAGTTAATGAGCACAGCTTCCAGCGGCAATTAGTGAAGCAGTCGTGTACATCACAGATGATTTGCAATTAGCTAGCTACATATTATATACACTATGCCAGGAGTGCGCGAGGCGCTTCGGTGTGTGTTTGTTAGAAGGGGGGGGGGGGGGTCGATTGGCAGGGGAGAAAGCTGTATGCAGGGATGAAGGGGGCATGGGACGAGATGCTAGCGAATATTCACACCTATTTCTCATGGGAGACCTGTGCTTGAAGGGATTAGGCCCCTCCTCCTTTATTCCGCTTTACATTATGTTAATTGGCTTAATGGTCTGTTTCAGAGATAAAAATTATTTGTAGTTGTGCTGCATTGAAGTGAGGGAAGATATAAGTGTCACACATATTCTGGAAATGTGGTATCAGATGCTAATAATGCTGTTCTTATAGTTTGGCCATTATAATCGCAATCATCTGGAAAAAAGAAAAATGCCTTCAAAGGCACAAAGTAATATCTATATCCGTAGCCTGGATATTTGTATGGTGATAAAACATGGAGATGTATTCAGTCTCCTATAGAAGAAGCGTATATTTCAAAAGAGCCAGTGTGTTCACGGTTTATAATAGTGCTATGCATAAGAGGGGGCGGGAAATCACTTTGGAGGCTGTTTCTTGCGTGACATCATACAGCACCCTCTGTGATATCTGGTAAGACTGTCAGGTCCTCTGACAGACGCCAGATGGCTGTGTGTGTGTGGATTATTTCATTGTTGTTACACTCCAGGATAGCAGCAATGTTGACACCTTTTAGCTGCTAAAGTTCAAAACTTAAAACATGAATGTATTAGGAAAAATACAGCAACAGAATATAATTTGCATTTATCTATACCAGCAGACTTTCTCTGAAGCCTGTTTGGTCATCCGGATAGGAATTGCTACAAGTGTATAACATATATTTTCAGTGTCGCTAGCTATCATTGAGGCACGGAGTGAATTGTTGTTGCCATGTTTATACCACGTTCTGCTGTGATCTGACCTCATGAAGTTTCATTATTTATAAGCTTGAATGTAATCTGTTCTGAACACTGTGCAGTTCTTTTCTTACTTCGTGTAGTCTTATAGCTGAGGAACGAACTGAGACACTGAGAGGAATATAATATTATGGTCAACTATATTACTCACTAAGATACTTATGAAAAATAATTTCGTACGTACTGTGTCTCTCAAGGCTAAGCTTCAGGTTTTATTCTGGTTTCTGACAGAAAACATGTCTCTGTGTATTTGCCTGCTGGGGCAGAGAAGAGCAGAGACTGAAACTCGTGGATTATGATACGGCTTCGTATCTCCCTGATAGGACCTGTCAAAATGGCCACCGGGTGACAAACTCTTTGGCAAATTTCTCCCTTGTGGAGATTAATTAGACTACCAAATATGACACTGAAAGATGTGTTCTACAGAGCCATGATGGAGAGCCAAATAAATATTTCAAAATGGGATTTTAGAAAGCTGTAATGTTGAGGAGACTGGGACTAGTCATGCTTTTTCTCCAGTGAATTTATACGGAAAATAAAGCTTATACATTTTTTAGCACTTTGGGCTACAAAAATTGTTGAACACTTCCAACATTATTGTGCAGAAAAGAAATTGTTCATTTAACAGCTGTTCATCCAGTAGGGGCATGTTGACACAATAAGAACATAAAGGCTCAATTCATTAGCAGATAAGTAAGTTTGCAAACAGAAATACAGCACTAATGTTTTGGCCGTCACCTGGGTTACCAGGTTGTTATATTCCATTTTCCCTGCACATACAAGTCATATCACCTCACTCCTTTATTTATTATTTATTATAAAGAATATTTCCTTCATAGTATAACTGTATCATTTGGCCTAGTTCATCAGAGGATTTTCTCTCACACACATACAATGGCCTGTTAAAGTATTCAAATTGTTTATCAATTCTCTTATTTTAATGTATTAAAACTGAAAATTATTTTTATTTGGTAAAAATCACACCATTAAGGGATCATTAAAGACCAATGAACATTCCAGAGAAGTTAGAGTTGCATGATAACGAATGCAAAAATTAGAAAAAGGGTTTGCAAGTATACAAGAGTTTGGAGGTCCCAGACACAGTTGGATTAATTATCAGGAAGCTAGTGACACTAAATAAAAAAAGGTTGTACATAAAATGCTTTGCACAGAGGCCAGCAATCATTTAAAAGAAGAAATGTTCAGTAGCAAAGAATGGAGTAAAGCAACGCAGTATAGTAACCATTACTACAAATGTGAAAACACAAACACCTACTTGTTGACCTAGTTATGTTGAAAGAGTGTAGTAAGATGACACCAAGATAGGTCTTGTAGCCACAACAATACCTGCAAAAGAACCTATTAAAAAGCTGATATTTAAGAGAAAGTCTTCAGAATGATGCCACAAAACTGAGCCAAATTAACATCAAATGGATCAAGAGCGAAATGGTGAATGTCCATAAGTGGTCAATCAATATCCAGATTTGAATAGGCGGCAAATCTGTCAGTAAGTATCAGCCAAAAAAAATTAAATAATAGTGTTTGAGGCTGGTACATATTCCCAAAAGACTTTTTACAAGAAAATATTCAAATAAAGCCATTGTTTGTCCTATAGCATATTTAATTTATTTTGCCAAGAATGTTCCCTGATATCAAAGTCACATTAAAGTAATTTATTTCTTCAATAATGCTTTTTGAAAGAAAAATATCAGGGGTCAGAAAATTGAACATAGGATTTTTAATTGTGTAAAGTGAAATAACTGTACTTACTTTTGTGGCCAACAGACATTCCTTGACATAATATTGTGACGGAAAGTCCTCCGGAGAGCAGGTACAAATGAAACGCATTTAATATATGCTTAATTCATATTCATGCATTTTTATGAGGGGCACCTGAAAGTTATTGGGTAGAGGACTGAATACTTTTGCAAACCACTGAAGAATTATTAAATCTATAGCCTAAACGTCAGTCAGTGGTGTTGTTGTGCGATGCCAGCTGAAAGAATGACCAAATTGTGTCCAAAACAAATAACTCCATATATCTGAACTAAAGAGCACGATTTGTTAGGGGCGTCGAGAGAAAGGCCAGACCACGGGTGTTCAATTTACAGGTTTTGAAACTGTAGATTAAATGTAGTCTCCCGGGAATCTATTATCAAGTGTACTCATACATGCAACAGTGACCACCATCCGCCCTAAATCCAGCCACACCCAGTACCCAATTAGGCCTGTCCCTGATGACTGGGCAAGGGGAGGGCCTGCCGAGGTCTGCCCCGTGCTAACGAGATGGGTGACAAGCGAATCATTAGCGGCCTGTGACTGTAGAACTAGTGATGTGAGCCATTAGGGGACAGTATCCGTCCTCATCAAGTCCCAACTGAACGCAGACTATGCTTCCACAGTCCCTGCCTGCCTCCACAAGCCAATTAAAGTTGTTATTGGGAGACACAAAATAATTAAAGGTGCACTTTGTTGTTTTTTATTTGGGGTGCTGAGGGACCGCCCCTGGCAGTGTTGCAATATGTTTTCTGATGTTTGCTTTTCAATTTCCCAGTTAAGTATCAAAAATAAGCCCTGGCCAGCATAACGAAGAAGCAATTTCTCATGCGAGGGTGTTGTAATCATGTCAACTATTTACATACTGCCATGATCGTGTTTCGTCATGATGTTATAAAGACTAAACATGCCACTTGTTGATAAATATCTATGCAAAAATGAGGTGTGGCAATGTTTTCTGTCTAAAGCTCTTTTTCTGTAAACACTTATGTGCAGATTAATCCATGGAAGTAAAAATGAGCTTCAATAGTTGTATTTCACATATAGATTATACATAAATTGTGTGCGTGCATATTTTATATATATATATATATATATATATATATATATATATATATATATATATATATATATATATAATTTGGTCTATTTTTCATGAGAAAAGAGAAGGGAAATAGAAAGTCAATAGAACATACTGTATGTTGTTCTATTCTTCCATATAGCCCTCAATAAGCCAGGGTTTTGCAAATATATATATATATATATATATATATATATATATATATATATATATATAATTTTTTTTTTCCTCCCAAAGGAACAGACTTTACCTTTTATATCAAATGCAAGTTCTCTGCACACCACTTGGTTTCCATTGTGCATAAATGATAATTCTTATAGATTTATAAATGCTCTGCAGAGGGCTCTGTGACTCTACATGAGCATTTTATGAGCATTGTCACTAGAGGATTCCCAAGGCCTTAAATTAAATGTCCCGTAGGTTCCAGAAGTATACAAGAGACAGAGCATGGAAAAGATACACAATATATGCACACACCGGCAAACAAACATACATAAATCACAAACAACTTGCCACATCATTTCATCAACAGCCTAAAACAAATATGATACAATCAAGAATCATTAAATATATGTATCTGTCACCACAAGCAAGGCCTTAAAATAATTTACTTACCCTCATGCCATTCCAAACCTGGTTTGCATTTCTGTCTTCTGTGGGAGAAAGGTATTTTTTTGTCCATAAACGAGATAAGTTTCTTTAACTAATGCATTTTATGTTGACCCAACAGAAAAATAACAGCATTTAAGGGCCCTAAATGTTCTTTCACCCTCAATATCCTTTCCACCAATCAATATGATGCAGTTAAATGCTGCACAAACACAATAGATGTGCAGGCCCAACCCAAAACACTTTACTTCACACTTCTATCGGGGTATTGGCATTTACATACCCTGTTATATATGCTTCCTATTGTTATTTGAATTTCACCCAGCAAAACTACAACATTCTAAACAGGACCTTTTTGCAGAGTCCTCAGAAGTGTCATTACAGAAAAGGCGTCTTCGCTGTGGGGATTTAAATCGCTGCCAAAGTCACAATCACAATGAATATAAAACAAACAGAATTAGCCAACAAAATGAAGACTTTTTCTCTCCAGATATTTAATATGCATCCCTGCTGACCACATACTAAATAAACAAGCCCTGCACAAGAAAGTTTGTGCTGGAAAGATGAACTGTCAGAGCCAATCTCACTCACAATAACCCTGCCCCCCCTCCAAAAAAAACGTAATAGTTTATCATATCAAATTAAACCTTTTGCATTACCAACTATGTCATGAACCTGAGCATTAGCAAATAGTGTACAATTTCATGGGGAAGCAGGCACTCAATTGCAAATAATTTGGATTGTAAGTTTTGTTAGCTTTGAAGATGTCTGCCGAAAAGATAATGCATGGTAACAAAAGGTCAGTGAATGAAGGACTGAATGAGATTGAGCACACAGTGGCTGAAGAGGCCCACAAAAGATTGATGAGTGGCTCTTGTCAAACAATGGTTTCACATCAGACATGCTTATTTTCCTTTGATGCATCCACTTTAACCCTTTGATTGCCATAATGAGTTTATTTCAGTTCTGTGTGCATTCTATATTTGAGGACTGGTGATTTTACATTGTATGTTATGGAGATATACATTTGATTCTTAGATTCGATAAAGAAAAAAATTGTTTTTAAAACGAATTACTTAAATATTTCTGAATGATAAAAGCATACACTATATTGGGATATAAGTATTGGGACACCCCTCCAAATAATTGAATTCAGGTGTTCCAATTACTTCCATGGCCACAGGTGTATAAAATCAAGCACTTAGGCATGCAGACTGCTTCTACAAACATTTGTGAAAGAATGGGTCGCTCTCAGGAGCTCAGTGAATTCAAGCATGGTACCGTGATAGGTTGCCACCTGTGCAATAAGTCCATTCGTGAAATTTCCTCACTACCAAATATTCTACGGTCAACTGTTAGTGGCATTACAACAAAGTGGAAGCAATTGGGAACAACAGCAACTCAGCCACGAAGTGGTAGGCCACATAAAATCACAGAGTGGGGTCAGCACATGCTCAGGCGCACAGTGCGCAGAAGTCGCCAACTTTCTGCAGAGTCAATAGCTACAGGCCTCCAAACTCTGTGTGGCCTTCAGATTAGCTCAAGAACAGTGCGTAGAGAGCTTCATGGAATGGGTTTCCATGGCCGAGCAACTGCATTCAAGCCTTACATCACCAAGTGCAATGCAAAGCGTTGAATGCAGTGGTGTAAAGCACGCCACCACTGGACTTTAGAGCAGTGGAGACGTGTTCTCTGGATTGACGAATCACGCTTTTCTGTCTGGCAATACGATGGATGAGTCTGGGTTTGGCTGTTGCCAGGAAAACGGTACTTGCCTGAATGCATTGTGTCAAGTGTAAAGTTTGGTAGAGGGGGGATTATGGTGTGGGGTTGTTTTTCAGGGGTTGGGCTTGGCCCCTTAGTTCCAGTGAAAGGTACTCTTAATGCTTCAGCATACCAAGACATTTTGTACAATTTCATGCTCCCAACTTTGTGGGAACAGTTTGGGGATGGCCCCTTCCTGTTCCAGCATGACTGCGCACCAATGCACAAAGCAAGGTCCATAAAGACATGGATAAGCGAGTTTGGTGTGGAGGAACTTGACTGGCCTGCACAGAGTCCTCACCTCAACCCGATAGAACACCTTTGGGATGAGACTGCGAGCCAGGCCTTCTCGTCCAACATCAGTGCCTGACCTCACAAATACGCTTCTAGAAGAATGGTCAAAAACACACTCCTAAACCTTGTGGAAAGCCTTCCTAGAAGAGTTGAAGCTGTTATAGCTGCAATAGATGGGCCAACTCCATATTAAACCGTACGGATTAAGAATGGGATGTCATTAAAGTTCATGTGCATGTAAAGGCAGGCGTCCCAAAACTTTTGGCAATGTAATGTATATCTAGATGATAATATTACAGCAATATTTTGGCCACAATAAGATATCCTGAAAAGTAAAAATTAAAAAAATATATATTATTAATGTTTGCGATTATTTGGTCCTTCTGTGGATATGGTTTTGTGTTTAATTATTTAATATTCTTGAACTTTGATGTGTCACTCGCGGTGTCGGGGAGTAACTAGATACATGTAACGTAATTTAATTACAAAATAAATGTAACTGTATCAATTACAGTTACTGAGAAAAATGTGTAATTCAATTACAGTTACTTATGAAAATGTTAATGATTACAAAGAGCGTTGAATATTTTCTGTAAAAAGCTTTTTGATGATGCCTCCTGCCATTTAAAGGCCATTTAGTAAAGCTATGCTATGCTGGTGCTTTTGATTGGTTCTCCTGTTTGAATTTGCAGTGCACCATGTCTGCCAATTATATCAATCCACATTGCCGCTGAAAGCTTGAGGCTACAACCTGTCTGAGAGTTGCCACCATGGCGAGTGATAAAAATGCGTTCCAGTGCTGGAAATTTAAAAATCATTTAATGCAGAAATCAGAAAAGGGCGCACATACACTCACCTAAAGGATTATTAGGAACATCTGTTCAATTTCTCATTAATGCAATTATCTAATCAACCAATCACATGGCAGTTGCTTCAATGCATTTAGGGGTGTGGTCCTGGTCAAGACAATCTCCTGAACTCCAAACTGAATGTCAGAATGGGAAAGAAAGGTGATTTAAGCAATTTTGAGCGTGGCATGGTTGTTGGTGCCAGACAGGGCGGTCTGAGTATTTCACAATCTGCTCAGTTACTGGGACTTTCACGCACAACCATTTCTAGAGTTTACAAAGAATGGTGTGAAAAGGGAAAAACATCTTCATGGAATGGGTTTCCATGGCCGAGCAACTGCATTCAAGCCTTACATCACCAAGTGCAATGCAAAGCGTTGAATGCAGTGGTGTAAAGCACGCCACCACTGGACTTTAGAGCAGTGGAGACGTGTTCTCTGGATTGACGAATCACGCTTTTCTGTCTGGCAATACGATGGATGAGTCTGGGTTTGGCTGTTGCCAGGAAAACGGTACTTGCCTGAATGCATTGTGTCAAGTGTAAAGTTTGGTAGAGGGGGGATTATGGTGTGGGGTTGTTTTTCAGGGGTTGGGCTTGGCCCCTTAGTTCCAGTGAAAGGTACTCTTAATGCTTCAGCATACCAAGACATTTTGTACAATTTCATGCTCCCAACTTTGTGGGAACAGTTTGGGGATGGCCCCTTCCTGTTCCAGCATGACTGCGCACCAATGCACAAAGCAAGGTCCATAAAGACATGGATAAGCGAGTTTGGTGTGGAGGAACTTGACTGGCCTGCACAGAGTCCTCACCTCAACCCGATAGAACACCTTTGGGATGAGACTGCGAGCCAGGCCTTCTCGTCCAACATCAGTGCCTGACCTCACAAATACGCTTCTAGAAGAATGGTCAAAAACACACTCCTAAACCTTGTGGAAAGCCTTCCTAGAAGAGTTGAAGCTGTTATAGCTGCAATAGATGGGCCAACTCCATATTAAACCGTACGGATTAAGAATGGGATGTCATTAAAGTTCATGTGCATGTAAAGGCAGGCGTCCCAAAACTTTTGGCAATGTAATGTATATCTAGATGATAATATTACAGCAATATTTTGGCCACAATAAGATAT
Source organism: Rhinogobio ventralis (assembly GCA_039654625.1). Classification (NCBI taxonomy): domain Eukaryota; kingdom Metazoa; phylum Chordata; class Actinopteri; order Cypriniformes; family Gobionidae; genus Rhinogobio; species Rhinogobio ventralis. The sequence goes on along the minus strand of CM077202.1, from coordinate 30,220,720 downwards.
CCTGAAAAGTAAAAATTAAAAAAATATATATTATTAATGTTTGCGATTATTTGGTCCTTCTGTGGATATGGTTTTGTGTTTAATTATTTAATATTCTTGAACTTTGATGTGTCACTCGCGGTGTCGGGGAGTAACTAGATACATGTAACGTAATTTAATTACAAAATAAATGTAACTGTATCAATTACAGTTACTGAGAAAAATGTGTAATTCAATTACAGTTACTTATGAAAATGTTAATGATTACAAAGAGCGTTGAATATTTTCTGTAAAAAGCTTTTTGATGATGCCTCCTGCCATTTAAAGGCCATTTAGTAAAGCTATGCTATGCTGGTGCTTTTGATTGGTTCTCCTGTTTGAATTTGCAGTGCACCATGTCTGCCAATTATATCAATCCACATTGCCGCTGAAAGCTTGAGGCTACAACCTGTCTGAGAGTTGCCACCATGGCGAGTGATAAAAATGCGTTCCAGTGCTGGAAATTTAAAAATCATTTAATGCAGAAATCAGAAAAGGACGCACATACACTCACCTAAAGGATTATTAGGAACATCTGTTCAATTTCTCATTAATGCAATTATCTAATCAACCAATCACATGGCAGTTGCTTCAATGCATTTAGGGGTGTGGTCCTGGTCAAGACAATCTCCTGAACTCCAAACTGAATGTCAGAATGGGAAAGAAAGGTGATTTAAGCAATTTTGAGCGTGGCATGGTTGTTGGTGCCAGACAGGGCGGTCTGAGTATTTCACAATCTGCTCAGTTACTGGGACTTTCACGCACAACCATTTCTAGAGTTTACAAAGAATGGTGTGAAAAGGGAAAAACATCCAGTATGCGGCAGTCCTGTGGGCGAAAATGCCTTGTTGATGCTAGAGGTCAGAGGAGAATGGGCCGACTGATTCAAGCTGATAGAAGAGCAACTTTGACTGAAATAACCACTCGTTACAACCGAGGTATGCAGCAAAGCATTTGTGAAGCCACAACACGCACAACCTTGAGGCGGATGGGCTACAACAGCAGAAGACCCCACCGGGTACCACTCATCTCCACTACAAATAGGAAAAAGAGGCTACAATTTGCACGAGCTCACCAAAATTGGACAGTTGAAGACTGGAAAAATGTTGCCTGGTCTGATGAGTCTCGATTTCTGTTGAGACATTCAGATGGTAGAGTCAGAATTTGGCGTAAACAGAATGAGAACATGGATCCATCATGCCTAGTTACCACTGTGCAGGCTGGTGGTGGTGGTGTAATGGTGTGGGGGATGTTTTCTTGGCACACTTTAGGCCCCTTAGTGCCAATTGGGCATCGTTTAAATGCCACGGCCTACCTGAGCATTGTTTCTGACCATGTCCATCCCTTTATGACCACCATGTACCCATCCTCTGATGGCTACTTCCAGCAGGATAATGCACCATGTCACAAAGCTTGAATCATTTCAAATTGGTTTCTTGAACATGACAATGAGTTCACTGTACTAAAATGGCCCCCACAGTCACCAGATCTCAACCCAATAGAGCATCTTTGGGATGTGGTGGAACGGGAGCTTCGTGCCCTGGATGTGCATCCCACAAATCTCCATCAACTGCAAGATGCTATCCTATCAATATGGGCCAACATTTCTAAAGAATGCTTTCAGCACCTTGTTGAATCAATGCCACGTAGAATTAAGGCAGTTCTGAAGGCGAAAGGGGGTCAAACACAGTATTAGTATGGTGTTCCTAATAATCCTTTAGGTGAGTGTATAACAGTTCAGTGCAAAATATGTTTGCCAACTATTAAAATGCTATCGACATCGAAGGTTTCAATGTCGAACCCGAGGAAGCATCTCCTATGATGAATATTAACATTAAGCGCCACCTAGTGGACAAATCTCTCTATTAGTTTGTCCAGTTTTGACTTGCAAAATAGAGCTATTTACCTACACAACGATTGGTCACTGCATCTAAACAATATTTTAGGTGGAATATAAAACAAAAAACAATACCATGCATGTTATGACAGGTACACTTGGGGAATCTGTTTGGGTTGCCAGTGAGTATGAAACAATGAGAAAGTGAGAAAGCAATATTAGGCATTATATGATATAATGTTTTCCCTTCACACACACATAGTGGTCAAAAGAATAGTATGCAGATTTTTATATATATCAGTAAGAAGAAAAACATGTTCTTTTTTACTACAGTATAATGATCTAGAATTGTGTGTTTTCTCTTAAATATAACTATCTGTTTTTAGAGTTTAACCCTGCCTGGTTTAAATGTATGAAAATGTTTAACAGTTGAAAACATTTGTTAGAAAAAGTAATCAAATGTAATCAGTTACATTACTTTAATAAAGTACTGTAGTAGTTACACTACTTATTACATTTTAAATAGGGTAACTTGTAATCTGTAAACCTATTACATTTCCAAAGTAACCTTTCCAACATTGGTCACTCAGTTATGCTTGGCTCAATCTTTGTTTGGATTTTGGTTGAATATAAGTGATTTAAGTGTGTTAATGCACTGTAATGTTACAGCATAGTATTATACTATTTTATATATATATATATATATATATATATATATATATATATATATATATATATATTTTTTTTTTTTTTAGTTTTTTTTGTGTGCCATTTTTGTAATTTTTTTTTTATATGACCATTTAGGTTTGTTTTATTTTTATTTCAGTTTTAGTTAACAATAATAACCCTGTATATCACATTCACATATTTGCTCTGAATAGTTGTAAATTTACTTTTCCACAATACTCATGTAAAATAAAATATCAATATCAAAATATTGTAGTACTTTGACATTTTGATTTCCTCTTTGCCATAAATTGACCATATTTTTCTTCCCTACTATAAGGATAATATATTAGCTGGAAATGAACTCTTATTTAGAATTGGATTGTGTGAAATGCATCTTTAACTAAACCAAAGCACAACCTGCACTGCTCCAATATGCCACACCTGACACCAACCGTATCAGTCAAAACCTTCATGTCACAAAAAGGCTTGATGGAGCAGTCACTCCACTCTCCATAATTATAAATATAGACATTTTCCCTGTCAGTCAGATCAGCACTGAGGATGTAATGGGCGTTGAGTTAATTGCTGAGTGAGCCACAGCTAGAGAAAGAGAGAGAGAGAGAGAGTGAGTGGGGTACTAAACTGAAAACTGTCATTTCTGCCAAGCCCCTAATCATTTATTCTCCATTTTCGACCATGTTACTAAATCTCTTTCCCACTTATTACATAAATTGCAATTAGAAGTCATCATGACATGCTGCTGGGGGTCCTGACCTGTAATGGCTCCTAAAACAGAAACCTTATTATCTGTCAAGAGGTGCTTTGGCATATGCCAGCGTTTTCTCGCTCTTTCTGTGTGACATGCTCCAATAATCTTTTGACTTCATGTCTTCTGTAATTTAGATTTATTTAAGGAAGATTATTTTACAGGCTTATGAGTGGAATAATTTTAGTCCTTTTTGTCAAATGAGAAATTCGGTGTCATGAGGAGTTTACGAAGTCAAACAAGAATCGATGCACATGGAAAGGTTAGCCACCTGGAATAGAAGCAGCATGCGAGATGTTTGCGTCTCCTTAACAAAATGCTGTGCCGCAGTCGCTCTTAGCGTTGTATTCTTCAGAACCAACCACAAAATCACAAACAAACATGCAAAGTGAGACATAAGGTAATAAAGACAAATGACTGGTTTACACTAATGAAAATGAAAAGTCATCATTTACTCACCCTCATGTCATTCCAAACCTGTATGACTTTTGTTCATCTGTGGAACACAAAAGGCAGTGTTTTTTTATTTTCTCTCCATACAATGAAAGTTAATGGGGTTCAGTGTTGTTTTGGACCTGATTGACTTTAATTTTATGGACAAAACAGTCATACAGGTTTAGAATGGCATTAGGGTGCGTAAATGATGACAGATTTTTTTTGGTGTGAACTATCCATTTAAATAAATTACTTCTAGGGAACTGGGTTATTGTTCAAGCAACTATAGTTATTTTAAAAAGGACATGGATTTTTTATTGCAAAGTGAACATGAGGAATCCATACAGTTGACTTAGAAATTAGGTTCAGAGTGCATTACCCATTAAAAACATTACATCTTAGGCAAAAAATGCTCCACTCTAGTCATTAATTTTTTCCATAAAAACAAATTTTGACAAACAATATAGCTTCAAATAACACTTCCTGTTGTGAAAGAACTTGACTGTAACAAATGTTGCCACAATCAACACATCATTTGTTTGGGCAAATTTGTCTGCTCTCTGACAAAAGCGGTAGGTCTGTGTGGGTCTAATTTGACCTAAAACAAGCAGTCCTATTAGTGATCTCTCTAATTGAATCGAGTGATATTGGTGGCCTTCTGTGTGATGAACACACAGTTGCTCTATGCGTGGGAGGCGAGCATCAGCTGGCCTCTCTCCTAGCAACTACAAGTCCTTGAGCCCTTCTGTTTACAAAATGCCGGCACACACGGAGGTGCATGAACACAGTTGGCCCACTCAAGCCTGGTCAGAGTTATTTGCATCCTAATAAGTTTCAATCTAAATAAAATACATTTAATAAGCCACTCAACTCTGTCTGGGAAAAAGCTACAACTGGTGTGCCCTTATTAATGTGAACACTGGGCCGCACTAGGGCAAACACTAACTCCTCTCTAATCAGTTTAGCAAAGATTACTGCACTGTCACCTGATAGGACAATATTATTTACTCATGACACATGGCAGATTTAAATTCAGACTCAAAAACAGACAAATAAAAATCTCTTTCTGAAATTTTAATTGTACTATTTTTTGTGGCTTGAGAGGGGTATTATTTATTTTATATATATATATATATATATATATATATATATATACACACCGATCAGGCATAACATTATGACCACTGTCAAGTGAAGTGGGTGGAATATATTAGGTAGCAAGTAAACATTTTGTCCTCAAAGTTGATGTGTTAGAAGCAAGAAGCAAGCTCTGTGGGGTGTTCCCGGTCTGCAGTGGTCAGTATCTATCAAAAGTGGTCCAAGAAAGGAACAGTGGTGAACCGGCAACAGGGTCATGGCCGCCCATTGATGGGCCGCCATGCCAAGGCCCATTGATGCACGTGGGGAGCGAAGGCTGGCACGTGGGGAGCGAAGGCTGGCACGTGTGGTCCGATCAAACAGATGAGCTACTGTAGCTCAAATTGCTCAAGAAGTTAATGCTGGTTCTGATAGAAAGGTGTCAGAATACACAGTGCATCACAGTTTGTTGCGTATGGGGCTGCATAGCTGCGTATGACCCCTGTCCACTGCCAAAAGCGCCAACAGTGGGCATGTGAGCATCAGAACTGGACCACGGAGCAATAGAAGAAGGTTGCCTGGTCTGATGAATCATGTTTTCTTTTACATCACGTGGATGGCCGGGTGCGTGTGCGTCGCTTACCTGGAGAACACATGGCACTGGAATGCACTATTGGAAGAAGGCAAGCCAGTGGAGGCAGTGTGATGCTTTGGGTAATGTTCTGCTGGGAAACCTTGGGTCCTGCCATCCATCTGGATGTTACTTTGACACGTACCACCTACCTAAGCATTGTTGCAGACCATGTACCTGCGCTGTCTAATCCAAATATGGGCAACCGCGAAAGTTTGCCGGGGAATCTACAGCTGAAAACCACATCTGATTGGTCATGTAAATTTCACACTACGTGATTGGTTCTCACGCATCACGTGATACACGCTGCCGCTTCCTTGCTTATTCTCCGCCTGAGAGAAAATGCAGACAATGCCAAAATCAGCTCATAAACGTTCACAGAAAAGACGGCAACAGCTGTCACTTGCAAGAGCTAGTAAAAGAAAAGTAAAGAAAGTAAACAACAACAGATTAGACGATGAAACCCCGTGAGAAAATTAGATTCAATTAGTTATAGATGGACATACAACAAACAAGGACAGTTCATTTGCAGTTTTTGTGACTGTTGGTATGTGTGTTTATTAAGGTAGTTCTCTTCAGCTTAAAGGAACACTCCACTTTTTTTGAAAATAGGCTCATTTTCCAACTCCCCTAGAGTTAAACAGGTGAGTTTTACCGTTTTCGAATCCATTCATCCGATCTCCGGGTCTGGCGGTAGCACTTTTAGCATAGCTTAGCATAATTCATTGATTCTGATTAGACCGTTAGCACCTCGCTCAAAAATGACCAAAGAGTTTCGATATTTTTCCTATTTAAAACTTGACTCTTCTGTAGTTACATTGTGTACTAAGACCGACGGAAAATGAAAAGCTGTGATTTTCTAGACTGATACGGCTAGGAACTATACTCTGATTCCTGCGTAATAAGGAAAGGCTGCTCTCGCCGGGGTTAATGAGCGCTGGGCGCCCGGTGGTCGACTGGATCTCACAACTCCGAAAACGGCAGATCAAATTTTCAAATATATTTATAAATTAAAGCTGCAAGCAGCGATGAAAGGGCCCTCGCACACGGGAGCACCGCCACCCGGTGGCCTCGGGAAAACAGTGAATAGTGGGCGACATGCATTTAAGCCGGTAAATATAGGAGAAATATGGCAAAGTCACTACAATGTGCCACATTTCCTGCTGCCAGCAGGTGGCGCTTTGACTATAACTGAATATTGGCATGTAGTTGTCTTCAGGCCAGGACTATTATTAAACAAGTGAAGTTAGGGGCAGATCGGACATTGTATGCCTGAGTTACAACAACTTCCTGTTTCGTAGTGTTAATCGCATACGTTAGCACTCAGCCATGAGTTGTATGATTAAATGTGTTTCTAGCATGTTTGGTACTTCATGGCATATTTAAATGAGTTTCTGGGAGTGAATTACAGTGTAACGCATGCCATTTCCTGTTGCCAGCAGGTGGCACTTTGACTATAATGAATATTGCCATGTAGATGTCTTCAGGCCAGGACTATTATTAAACAAGTGAAGTTTGGGGCAGATTGGACATTGTATGCCTGAGTTACAACAACTTCCTGTTTCGTGGTGTTAATCGCATACGTCAGCACTTAGCCATGAGTTGTATGATTAAATGTTTTTCTAGCATGTTTGGTACTTCATGGCACAATTTAACATCACCAAGACCTTAAGATTAGACTGACCTAATATGATGTTGTTCTGGTTAAATTTCAATGAGGAGTTAATCACAGTGTAAAGCATGACATTTCCTGTTGCCTGCAGGTGGCGCTATGACTGTCACTGAATATTGGCGTGTACATGTGTTCAGGTCCGGACTCTTATCAAACATGTGAAGTTTGGGACAGATCGGACATTGTATGTCCGAGTTACAACAACTTCCTGTTTCATGGCGAAACATCAAACTTTGTCAGGCCGCCACGGACACGCCCTCCAGGGAAAACTCAAGATCTTCGCAATTTAACGTCGCAAAGGCCTTTAGATTAGGCTGTGCAAATATGATGATGATCTGATTAAATCTCTAGGAGGAGTTGATTAAAGCACAATGTCTGGAAATGGCAAAATTTGCAACAATTTTGCAAAGAATATTAAAAATTTCTCACTTCCTGTTGGGAGGGGCACTTCGTTGAAATGTTGTAGGTGGCGCTATCGAGCCATTTTGCCAGGCCTAATTCTGAAACCCATATCAAATAATTTTCACCACTTTTGACGTGTGTGCAAAGTTTCATGAGTTTTTGAGCATGTTTAGGCCATCAAAAATGCGATTCATTTGGGAGAAGAATAATAATAGGCTGAGCAATTCCAATAGGGTCCTCACACCATCGGTGCTCGGGCCCTAATAATAATAATAAACAGAGCAATTCCAATAGGGTCCTCACACCATCGTTGCTCGGGCCCTAATAAACCACAGATTTTAGCTTTAAACAAGTACATTTTCGCCTGTTGAGAAACGACCATTTACTTTGGTGCATATCTTGTATCTATTTGAACCGGAATACACTGAAGATTAGCTTTTGGAACGTGAAAGGCAAGAAACTGTGGCTGAACAGACTGCGGCAGAAGGGAGGAGGAGAGCAGATTCGAACCTTTACAACGCACAGAACCATTGCTAATAGCACAGGTAAATCCACTAACTAATTTGCCGGCTGTAACTCTGCAACTACAGGTGCCGGTCACATTATAATTTACGTAGCTGGGGACTATTTTCAGGCGCTGCGTAATATCATTGCGCCGCTGCACCCATGGTAGGGCAGCAAAGTTCCTTGATTATAACGCAGGAATGAGAGTATAGTTCCTAGCCATATCGTCTAGAAAATCACAACTTTTCATTTTCCGTCGGTCTTAGTACACGATGTAACTACAGAAGAGTCAAGTTTTAAATAGGAAAAATATAGAAACTCTTTAGTAATTTTTGAGCGAGATGCTAACAGTCTAATCAGAATCAATGAATTATGCTAAGCTATGCTAAAAGTGCTACCGCCAGATCTGGAGATCGGCTGAATGGATTCGAAAACGGTAAAACTGTTTAACTTTAGGGGAGTTGGAAAATGAGCCTATTTTCAAAAAAAAAGTGAAGTGTTCCTTTAAGGCTATTGCTATTAATAATTTATTCATTTATCAATTTCCATTTGTTTTAAATATTATACACTACTGATATTAATTAACTGAATATATATTTGTTTGTAGGTTGGGGGTTTCAATAGAAATGTATAAAATTATACAATATATAACTTTAAAGGCCCGTTTTCTCAAAATGAGTTTTTTCTCACACTCAGATATATCCACTTTAGTAGCACCTACATGCATCAACTGTTCCAGTCTTATACTTAACTATATTCTGAAGGCTTTTACAGAGGGATTTGTTGATATATCATTCCTATCCTGAGTTATAGGTCCTTTTACTCCAAAAAACATGGCGAAAATGTATTTTTTAGGGCTATTGTCAGTATTCTCTAATTTACTGAAGCACAAAATAAGATATCCAGAATCCCCTCTGTAAAAGCCTTTTTATCTAATGTCAACAAATAGAACCAAGAATTTTAAACCTGGTCCTTTCCAATTTCCAGATTTAGTTTTTGGAAATGTATGCAAATGAGCGTATATTTAAGTATATAAGGTCTCATTTGCATATTAAAACATTCATTTACACAAAACTTGTTTTATTAATAAACTGTAATAAACTGGAGAAGTTTCACAGTGATATCCCTATTCACCTGTAGTGTCTCGCCTTATTAGCGGAATTCCTCTCATGAAGCACTGCGAATAGCAAAATCGAGTTTATCTCTCTACGCAAAATATGTTTATATAATATATATATATGTTTATTTATATAAACCTAAAAAATATTGTTTTAAAATATATAATCAACATTTGTAAATGAGTACTTTTATGTTTCTTGTATGTGTCTTGTTTTTAATTAGATTATACTGTTTGCAATGCTATCATGTTCGCAATGATAGTTCTTTCCCTCACTAAAGCCGTTAAGTACACAGTCTTGTACCTTTGTAATTTTGTCCGATTTTCAAATACTTTTTTGCTTCAAATTAGTTTTTATAGTGTTGTGATTCACCTCATATAGCTGATTATCTTGGTCCGTGGCTTATAACTCTTTAAGAATTCCAAAAATCCCTATGGGAAAAATGAATGGAAAAATAATTACGGAACCAGCATGGCTGAAAAAGAGGGCAAGGACAGTATCATGACAAGTCGGCATGAAACATAAATAGTGCGATAGTCTTTTCTTCCCTATTGTGACGTATATTCTCTCAAAAAAGAATAAAATGTAGGACGGGACTTGATTTTGTCCATCAGGAATTGATTAGATGGTTGTGGTTTGCTATTGCTGTGATCTCACAGGCCGCTCCGCCCTCGATCCAATAAACACATCATCAGAGAAGAGATGTCGCTGCAAGAGGGAGGAGAAACTATTTTAATTAAAGATTACGAGGGCACATAAATAAAAATAAATACATAAATAATGATGTGCAAGGATAAATCATTTATAATAAATACAATATTTAATAAAAAACAAGAATTGTACATTTTGATTTCATGGTGACTTTAAATTCAGACCGAAAGACAGATGAATTGCTTTTAAATTATTTTGTCTTTTTGTCATTTGTTGTTTTATAATTTTTGAGTGGTGGCTTGAGGGGTATTATTTTAGATTTTATTTTAATTTTATTCTATCCTAGATTTTAACATGATGTTATTTTCTTTAAGTGTCAAACTTACACTGCAAAGCTAGAGTTTTGTGGGTGGATTGTGGTCACCATACCTTATAGCACGTTGCTATGTGGTTGCTAGGGTGTTCTGTATAATGAAAAAAGCCCCCCTTCTAAGTGTTTCTGCTCCATATATGTGTAGAGCTTATTGAAAAGTTGCTAAAACAAAACCTCCCATAAACATAACTTACATTGACAGAGTTAAACCTGGGCCAGTAATACACTAGCAACCAAATAGCCACACACACACATACACAATCAGAAAACTTTGGCAACAGCATAACAACAGTTTTTCTTTAAAACATATATATAGTTGTTTAAATTACAACTCGTAACGTGGCATTAACAACAATTGTCAAATAAAACAAATACGAAATATTCTTCTTACACTGTTGGCTATGCCCCGTGGTTTCGCGGAAGTATTTGGCGGAAACTGTGGTTACCATGACAATTTTTGTCAGGGTACCGACTCTATTCCATATGACATGTAAACGAAAATAATTGTATCACATGTTTTAGAGCGGAAAGTATTCATCTATAGCACAGAAACTTTGACATTCACATCCTCGTTCGCCATTGCAGCATCATCTGAGCCTCCGTGATGAAGGAACCAGTCAGGAGGCGGTGTCTGATCCGAGCCCAACATTAAACATATCTGACGTCTATATCTCCATCATCATCTTCATCATCGCCTCTCAATGTCCAAATAACTCTTTGCATTTCCGTGCTATAGGTTTTCCTTCAAATTCGCGTTTTTCGTCTGTTAGCCCTCTAAACGTCTTTGGGGATCTGAAGTTTGCCTCAGTTTGCGCAACCGGTGTGTGAACTCGATCAAACAGCCAGATTTGATCGCTGTCCAGGCGTGATTGTGGTGACACCAGGGGATTCATATGAGCGTGCCTCCGGTGATCCGACCGCCGAGCCCCCTCCCGGGGTCGCAAGGCATTTCCTTCCAAATCCAGATCGGGTTGAGCCGGGAACCCGTCCTGCTGGATTCCGGCGAGTTCAGCCTGGCGCAGGTCCGAGAGATGGCGTGCTCCATCGTAGACCAAAAGGTAACACGTTCCATATACCTCATGTCTCATTCATTGCCGTTCCCGTGGACATTTCATAAATGTCATCCTAAATACTATTTGAAGAAATGACGGTCCGGAGTTTGTAAATAACTTTTACCTGTTAGGCTACTTGCACGTAGGCTACGTTTGTTGAAAATTGGGGCTTGGCGCTTATTTTCTTTTCAAACTTACAGAATTTTAAGTTACGACGAACTTGAAAGCTTTATTTAAATATTGGCTTTTTTTGTTGATATTAATATGACCTGCACTGTGTTGTGTCCGTGAATATAGTAGCCTAATTTAAAAGAATGTTAGGCAGGACATACAGGCTTACAAGTAACTTTCAAAATATAGTCAGTGAGAAAAAAAATGATAGAAAATGGCAGTAAAATGAATTCTTGTCAGACTATGAGTTTACTTCATAACCTAAAGCAGCAGATTCACGCTGGTTGTGTAGCTTCATCAAGTGTTCTGCATTGTATTTTCCATTGACAGTGATGATGACGACATTGTGACGTTGGGTAGCCTACATATTGAACCAGTGAAGGGCTTGTACTAGACACATCGGAGTATGGCAAGCCTGTCTCTTCTGCTGAAACACTTTCAAAACTATTCAGTGGATTGTATCCAGGAGCTTTTTCTTTTTTTGTTGATATTTTGGATATCTTGTCACTGTACACGTTTGTTACATTGAGTCAGGGAAAGAAAATAATTATTTTGGTTCACCTGATAAGATGGTTGTACAAGGAGGCCTTGAACTTAATTAAAGGGGACCTATTATGCAAAATTCACTTTTACATGGTGTTTATAAATGTGTGTCGGCAGTGTGTGTACACAACCACCCTATAATGGTAAAAACCCACCCACTTTTTTTTTTAATTCCCAATAATTCCTAATTCCCATAAATCATAAGCAGTGTCTCAGAACATGGCATTTGTAGATTCTAGCAGTGTGATGTCACACATGCTTAGGCTCCGCCCACGACTGCTGACAGACTCTGCCCTATTAGCATGCCCTATCAATAAGACATGAAAGAGAACCTAGCTTTCTGTGCATGTGAAAACCAGAAAACCATAGGCCTATATCAGAAGTTTAGACTTGCGTATATGCCGTTAAAACGCATGAAGATAATAAACTTTCATGATAATGAAGAACTGCGATGTCACATGAGAGTGACCACGATAGAGATGATTGCCAAAAACTAAGAAAACATCTGTTTGGTTTTGATTGGATTCTCTTCTGGAAAGGGGAGCAGCAGGTATAATATATGGTATAATAAAGGGTCTGTGGTTGTCTGGCTATCACCAGACCAAGCTCAATTTAAGATTGAACATTGGTCTGGGGAGTCTGCTCTGTATTTTCTACTGCACAAGAGGCGTGATAAACAAGCATAATTCAAATGACTCTGTCCGCAATTGGATAGTCCTTCAACCAATCAGACCACAAGAGGCGTGATCAACAAGCAACGACCATCGCTTCTCTATTGTCATCGTGTTAAACCCGCCAATAGTGCGCCAGGTGGATAAGCCAGTCTGTGATTGGTTCCCGCAAAAGTGTAACAGAAGCAGTAGAAATTAATGTACAGGTTTCCAGACTGAGTTGCAAGGCGAAATCAAATCGCCGGCAGATCAGGCTGGGTTTACCTAGTCTAGGTCTGTGGGGTATTTTGAGCTGAAACTTCACAGACACATTTTGGGGACAACTGTAGTGGGAAGTTGAATATCGTTCAGCAAAATGAACGAATTCATTTCGTTCATTTCGGCAGAATATAATTAAATTGTTACATATTAAATTTTCCAACACATTTAGTACTTTTGGAATAAAAAAATAACTATAAGTTAATGCAGCCATGGCCAAACTTTGGGAAAGAAATTATTAATTAGTTGCTTAGCTGGATCTTCAGGCCATGTATGCATTCTGTTAGTTCACCTCACCTCCCGATCCAAATCGTTCTTTCTTTTGTCACTTAACATTTAATCACGTCTGTTCCCTGGAAAGATTAGTTCACCTCTCGTGTCTTTGGGTTCGAGCCGTTAGTTCCGTCATCATGTCTGATCTGAGCTGTGACAGCCTCATATGCAAGGCATGCAGTCTGGAAACAGAACTGATTAGTTCACCTCTCAAATCTTCGGGTTCGAGTCATTCGTTCATCAAGTCCCAGCCCCATAGGCAAGGCTATGCAGTCATCGGAAACAGAAAAGATTAGTTCATCTATCGAGTCATCGGGTTCGAGTCGTTCGTTCAAGTCCCCATAGGCTGAATGCAGAAACAGAAATGATTAGTTCATCTCTCGAGTCTTCGGGTACGAGTCTCGTTCTTTTGTCACGTGACCGCTTCCCGGTTCAATTTTTCGCAACATATACAACATTACATTCGTATTATTGACTGCATGTTGTAATATATTTATTATTATAAAATTATCAGAAGATATGTGCAATAAACATGTATGTTATGCGTATCCATTCTAACCAACCCAATGTGTCCAGTCTTCATAGGAAAATCAATTATTATACTAACTAAATAACTGAACTAAACAAACAAAAAGAACTACGCACTTGCTTGTAAGGAAGGTTGTGAATTAACATTTCAGTATCCAACACAGCTGTCACGTGACAAAAGAATGAACTCAAACCCAAAGACTCGATAGATGAACTAATCTTTTCTGTTTCCGGTACAGACTGCATAGCCTTGCCTATGGGGCTGGGACTTGATGAACGAATGACTCGAACTAACTAATCAGTTCTGTTTCCTGTACAGAACATATGGGATGTTGCGCATGCGCGGTCAACACAAAATGAATGAATCGCTCTCGGATATAACTCGTTGTTCTCGAGTCATTAAAGATTCGTTCAAAATTAACGAATCGTTCATGAACGACACATCACTAGACAACTGAGTCTTACAGTGGTGGACAAAATTATTAGAACACCTGACAGGAAATCTGAAAATATTGACCTTTTCTATGCCTCCAAAACATGATTTAATTTCATAATGTTCATGAAACATGCAGATGGTTGCTCTGACCATCAAATATCAGATGAAGTGAGTCATAATGTTTTTATCCACTTTTAACTTTAATATTTGGTATGTCCACATTTTGCAGCAATTACAGCAGCACATCTCTTTGGCATAGTGTAAATATATTTCCTCTGAGAACTTCAACACTAATGTTATCCCATGCCTTCTGCAACTGAAGCCAAAGGCTTTCCTTTAAATGTACAATAGATCTGTCCAGTTTATTTTCCAATTCGCCCCAAATGTGCTTGATGGGGTTGAGAGACTTTGAGAGGGCCAGTCTAGGGCTGGACGATATGTATTTATAATAATTATACACAGTACACACACATACAGCCCTAATTATATTATATTATATATACATACACACACATACACAGCTTTGAAACACAGCTAGCGCTCTCAGCAAAGCGACGGCGAGTTGTGCACCTTCACACTAGAGTTTACGGTACGTCAAATACAGGCACGTTGCTCATCTGTTGAGTTGAACTGAAATAGATAGATCGCTTGACGGAGAGCGAAACAGTTTCTCTGAGTGTTCAGTGAGAGAAAATATATCTATGCTAAACTTATTCTTAGCCTCTAACACACACACTGGCGAGTAAAATCTGATGATAGATATTTAGCCGCCCAGAGTGAAGATTAACTCGCATTGTAGAGGGTTGTTTCTCCTTACTTGTGGAAGCTCGTTCAGTCACATTTGTATTGCGGTCAGGGGTACTCATTTTGTAGCTAAAACTTGCCGCGTTGGTTCTTATTAGCGTAACGTTACTGCTGCGGAGCACTGTCTGCGTGTCTGTGGTGTGTCATTACGCAAGTAGCCAATCGTGTTCTGCTCTTTCTGACGGCTGCGCCCCCTGAACGTCAGTCAGTGAGAAATGTTGTAATGTACACTCACCTAAAGGATTATTAGGAACACCTGTTCAATTTCTCATTAATGCAATTATCTAATCAACCAATCACATGGCAGTTGCTTCAATGCATTTAGGGGTGTGGTCCTGGTCAAGACAATCTCCTGAACTCCAAACTGAATGTCAGAATGGGAAAGAAAGGTGATTTAAGCAATTTTGAGCGTGGCATGGTTGTTGGTGCCAGACAGGCCGGTCTGAGTATTTCACAATCTGCTCAGTTACTGGGATTTTCACGCACAACCATTTCTAGAGTTTACAAAGAATGGTGTGAAAAGGGAAAAACATCCAGTATATGGCAGTCCTGTGGGCGAAAATGCCTTGTTGATGCTAGAGGTCAGAGGAGAATGGGCTGACTGATTCAAGCTGATAGAAGAGCAACTTTGACTGAAATAACCACTCGTTACAACCGTGGTATGCAGCAAAGCATTTGTGAAGCCACAACACCCACAACCTTGAGGCGGATGGGCTACAACAGCAGAAGACCCCACCGGGTACCACTCATCTCCACTACAAATAGGAAAAAGAGGCTACAATTTGCACGAGCTCACCAAAATTGGACAGTTGAAGACTGGAAAAATGTTGCCTGGTCTGATGAGTCTCGATTTCTGTTGAGACATTCAGATGGTCAGAGTCAGAATTTGGCGTAAACAGAATGAGAACATGGATCCATCATGCCTTGTTACCACTGTGCAGGCTGGTGGTGGTGGTGTAATGGTGTGGGGGATGTTAGTGCCAATTGGGCATCGTTTAAATGCCACGGCCTACCTGAGCATTGTTTCTGACCATGTCCATCCCTTTATGACCACCATGTACCCATCCTCTGATGGCTACTTCCAGCAGGATAATGCACCATGTCACAAAGCTCGAATCATTTCAAATTGGTTTCTTGAACATGACAATGAGTTCACTGTACTAAAATGGCCCCCACAGTCACCAGATCTCAACCCAATAGAGCATCTTTGGGATGTGATGGAACGGGAGCTTCGTGCCCTGGATGTGCATCCCACAAATCTCCATCAACTGCAAGATGCTATCCTATCAATATGGGCCAACATTTCTAAAGAATGCTTTCAGCACCTTGTTGAATCAATGCCACGTAGAATTAAGGCAGTTCTGAAGGCGAAAGGGGGTCAAACACAGTATTAGTATGGTGTTCCTAATAATCCTTTAGGTGAGTGTATATCGAAATATCGGATATGTGTTTAAAAATCATATCACCGTTATTGAAAAAAATTATATCGCGATATATATTGATATTGAATTATTGTCCAGCCCTAGGCCAGTCCATCATTTTCAGTGTTCCAGCAGATTACTTCCGTCGCAGGTAGTTCCGGCAATAGTTAGAAGAATGATTCGGGTCATTGTCCTCTTGGAAAATAAATCCAGGCCCAATAAGACAACTCCCAGATGCCAAGTGTTCTAATAATTTTGGCCACCACTGTATATTACATTTTGTAAAAAGGGGCATAATAGGTCCCCTTTAAACCATGCGTTTTCAAGAACAATGTGAGAACTCAGATTAAATGGTTAGAAATTACTAAACAATTGTTGCTATGGTTTTCTGCCATGCGATAGATGCCTTGACAAAATTACACTATAGATGTATGAATATGAGTAGTGACAATGGCATTAAATTTGGCAATAGATTAAAACATATTCAGAGATTGTAAGACTAGAATACATGTAAGAGAAAAATATTGATATTTGTGTGTTAATTTTTGATTGCTTCTATTAATTTGTGATTTACTGAAGTAAACTGTGAATTTTAACTTGAGAAATTGAGCTTTTAGAGTAACAGGAGTGAAAATAATATTGTTTACCTGCCTAATTTTTCTCCAAATCCATTTTTTTCTGGAACAGAAAACACCCATGTCCAAATTTCTATTTTCCATCCTTCAACATAATGCATTTTTGATACATAAGAACGGAAGTGAAATTTGTTTTCCTCCTCCTTATATGGTGTCAAGTGCAATTTTATTCTTTTGGCACGCACATTTCTCTCATGTTTCATACAGACGTCGGGTTTGAACTACGGTTTTCAGTGAATAACAACATATTTCAGTTTTCCCTCACACAGAACCACTGTGTGGCTTTAGAAGACTTGGAATATAGCGGGCAAGTAATGTGGACTTTGATACCATCCACTCTTGTAGGGAAATTAGCATTCTGATAAATACCTTTTAATGCATTTCATTCTGATAAATATGGTTTATGGTTGTAAGACTGGAGAAAACTGGAAGAACTGTAGGAGATGGCGACTCTCTGAGAAAACAAAGGAAATTAACATCTGAACTCACTCTTGTGCATTTAGCGTCCCCATCCGAGACGACATCGAGTTAATCACCCAAGTGTTGCCTTAATTTACATGTCTTTCCCTTCACCGCCTCTTCCCCCACCTCTCCTTTAAAATTCACCCAAAATCTATATGGGTTAATGTGAACAAGTACTATACAGTATTATACATGTTTGGTATCACTGGTACAAAGGTCTCATTCTCACAGAAGTAAAGCAAAAGGTAAAAAAGGTTTTAAGCGTTTAGAGATATTTTGCTTATTGTGGTGGGTGTGTCCTCTGCCAATTGGTCTTCACCTTGTGTCGTCAATATAGGTCTATAGGACTTGATTAATGCTAATTCCCATTGTGAACTCATGTTTACATTTGGAAGAGTTTTCTGTCTTGGTCTGGTATTTAAGGAGATGTTGCAGAAGGGTCAGGGCGCGAACCTCAGTCAGGTATCCATCTTTTAATCTTTACTTCAGAGCATTTGATGTTATGTATGGATTATCTTTGAATTGATTATGCAATTGGCATGATACATTTACCTGACTAATAATAAATTGTTATATTTGATTTATTCTGACTTACTCTGAAATTATTGATGAAATGATGTATCCTTTGTTACCGCAAATCGGCGACCAGGGTTAAGTACATACTAGATCTTGGATAGTATGGAGCATGGGGCACATCTGGCGAGATTCCAGATTTATGACTAACTGCTCGATTTTAAGTTGTTATGCAGTCGCATTATAGGGGGCCAGATAAAATACTATTGAGATAATACAGCATTATTTTATGGTAGCCTACTGGCCATAACCTCTGGTTACCGTTTCAAATTTATAATTAAGTTGTTATGTAGGCGACTGTAGGGGCTACATGGGTACTTTTTAACAATAGCAAGCGTGGATGGCTTTGTTAAATTGCTTTAGCCATAACCTCTGGTTAATGATCGGACTGGTGAGTTTGTGATCATGGGCCCACATAACGGCCGGTGCGAGGACCCTGTGCGACTCTGAGAACCGAATGAATGATTTCAATAAGAGTAAAGAGTTAAACAGATTAATCAAATGTGTAGTTAAATTGTTATACAAATGACCTAATAACCAATCGGCATTCTAGCCTAAATTCTTGGTCATGATAAAATGGAGTCAGATAAAGCTAAATTGGAATTAAATTACTTTACCCCACTGAAAAGACCGAACACGCAAGAAACCTTCACCCGCTAATCATAAGCCATCATTGGGAAGATTGGGCGGGCCTTACAAGGTTATGTTTTTTTTGTGTAACTTTAATGTTTTTGGAATGACATGAAGGTAAAAGCCATACATGACTATATAAAAATCGAATGCAGTACAAGAGCATGTGAACTCAAAAGTGCTTACAGTAGTAATAAAGTTCTGCGAAGATTCATATTCTCAGAAATTGCTTAACACAGTGATAGCACAGCAGTCAGATTGTCACCACTCCTTAAAATGCACATAAGATGACATCTGCACAGTTATTAATATCTTTTGGCGAAAAGTGTTTTCTGTTTTGTAAGCACCTGTGCTGTGACACATCACCAGAATGATACTAGCTCCGTAAATTTTATGCATTGTGTTCGTTGTTCGTACAAAGTTTGTGATGAGACGCGAGGTGTTGACAACAACATAATTTCCCACTATTATCAAACGTTGTTTTCTTCCTAAATCTCTCTCCCTTGCGGCTTCCTAGTTTATTCTGTGACACAGTACAAAGGGTTGCAGTCTGTGTTTTAAGACATACAGGTGTTAGAATACAGAGCAGTATTTTGATAAGCATAACAACAACAAGCATCATGTGACGCTTAACAAGAAACACCTTTTTTTTTAGGCCTGACGTTGTCAGTATGAGTTTAAGAAAATAGAAGTACTTGTTTAAATATGTTTAGTAGAAAAAATGTGAATGAGAACAACATATCTGCAACCTGAGCTCCTTCAACGCCTTGTATACACGTTCTCTTGCTCTCTTGAGCATAAGCACTCAGAGCATTTAACACATTAAATAGTTAGATGTGAGATGTTGAATAAGTGTGTATGATGTGAAGGTGACATTGTTGTGCAGACAGTCTCAAACAATGCTGTGCTTATATTGTTTGGTTGTATGTGTTGGAATGTGTTAGTGGGATGGGGGGAGTTTGTTTCGTTGTATCTACCTGCAGTGCTGTGCTGTTGTACAGGTGTTCACACATGGAAAATAACATGTAGCTCAGACTTAAACATAATTCAGACAACCCATAGATGTCACTTTGAGTCACACTTCACTTCTTTCTTTTCTCTTTTATTGTTACATTTAGGGCAAGTCTGATGTGTGACAACACACGTGTGACAACAGATGAATATAATCCTATAACACTAGAACTGTTGAGTTTGTTCATATGTTCAATTCCCTGTCATATTATAGGCAGATTTTGTCTTTAAATGAATAGTGACATTATCATCATTTACTCACTCTCATGTTGTTTCAAACCTGCATGATTCTCTTAAAGAAGTCCCTTTAAAGGAAAGTCTGTTCATTTGGCAGCCTTTTTGCGACACATCCGGGCAGCTATTTCGGGCATCCAAGACCAAGTCAGGCTAGACCAGCTAATGTGCATGTGTAGTCCTAAGCACGAGTCTTGGCTTTCTATGTGAACCGGAGCTTCTAACGGCGGCTGCAGTGACGCAATGACTTTACCAATCAGCGATTGGCTATTTTACTTAGAAGGCGGGATGTATTCCGCCATATTGCTCGTTGCAGTTTGTCCCATTCATAAGTAACAGGAGTAAACCGTCTAATAGGAATGACGTTGATTTTACCATATTATATTTACCGCGAGTCCGATGATGAAACATTGGAAGAACTAGTTATTCAACCCGAAATCTTGCTCCATCCTTTATCTTTACTCAAAGTAGTAAGAACGACAGACGACCTGCATTAATAGACAAAGTTTTAGGTAATAGTGGCTCACAGCTGTTTAGCAGAAGTATTTCAGTAAGACAGTAATAACGTGAGTAAGCCGGTTTGCCGGAAACGCACACAATATAAAACACAAAACTACGTATTTTAAACACCTGGCAGATAATATATATATCAGTAATTATTCATACTTACAGGTTGTGATTTTGAGAAGCAAGCTGGTCCGAATAATCTGAGTACTGACCCATCTTTCAAGAGCAAGCGTTTTGCGAATCCCGCGTTGAACTCCGAGATTTGAGAAACTGTCGTCAGTAAAATCCTGCGTTTAAGGGTGGGTCGAGTTGTTCACGGGCAGACAACATAGGCGGGCATTATGCAGATGTATTATCTAGTGATGTATAACTGTAACACGATTCCACTTGTTTAGGCACTTCAGAGTCGATTCTTTCTTTTGGGAGACAATAACTGTATCTATCGTGAACTTCTAGCGATTAGCTAACCGTGTTGAGAATTCCGGGCCAAGAATAGTTTGTAATCGTGCCGTGCTGAACCAAGCTCTAGTGGAAATTAAACGGGAACCATTTCTTATTGTTCTTAGAACCGTTTGGCCTGATGGTGGAAAAGCAGCTATTGGTTCCATGAAGAACCTTTAACATTCCTGAAACCTTTCCATTGCACAAAATGTTCTTTATGGTGGAAAAGGTTTTGTAGATTGTAGATAAAATGTAGATATGAAAAAAAATATTTTAAGAACTATTCACTGAAAAGTTGTTTGGAGAAATGGTTCTTCTATGACACTGCTGTGAAAACCTGTCTGGTCTGTTCCTCACGCTAAACTACTCATATAACTTCAAAAGACTGAATATAATGCATGAGTAGTATGGTTCATTTTTAATGTTTATGTTGGTTTTTTTTGGAAATTTTTTGCAGAACACTCATTTTCACAACAGAAGTCATTTTCTCATTCATTTTCATAACAGAAGTTGCATTTAGGTCAACTTTCCCTTTAAGGACAAGATGTTCCACACTTAAGTTGGCCTTAAGTTGTTCCACACTTAAATCAACTTAAGTTACTACTTTATATTGCCTCTTTGCTCAGTTATTATCTGAGCCAGTGGTTTAATACAGCAGAGGACAAAAAATGTCTCTTGAGCTGTAAGGATCACGGACCATCCTTAGTCAGATCACAACAAGTCATGAAAGGTGGAGCACGACTGCTTGACCATGAACCAATTGAAAGAGTATGATAGCATTTCTGTAATAATAATAATGTGCAAACACTTCTAACAAGATAATGTGGTGGTTATAAGCTTGTCAGTGCGGATATTTATACAGTGCATCCGGAAAGTATTCACAGCGCTTCACTTTTTTCCACATTTTATTATGTTACAGCCTTATTCCAAAATGGATTAAATAAATTTTCCTCAAAATTATACAAACAATACCCCATAATGACAACGTGACAAATGTATAAAAAAAAAACATACATAAGTATTCACAGCCTTTGCTCAATACTTTGTTGAAGCACCTTTGGCACCAATTACAGCTTTAAGTCTTTTTGAGTATGATGCTACAAGCTTGACACACCTATTTTTGGGCAGTTTTCATCCATTCTTCTTTGCAGGACCTCTCAAGCTCCATCAGGTTGGGGAGCGTTGGTGCACAGCCATTTTCAGATCTCTCCAGAGGTTTCAGTCGGGTTAAAGTCTGGGCTCTGGCTGGGCTACTCAAGGACATTCACAGAGTTGTCCTGTAGCCACTCCTTTGTTATCTTGGCTGTGTGCTTAGGGTGATTGTCCTGTTGGAAGATGAACCTTCACCCCAGTCAGAGGTCCAGAGCGCTCTGGAGCAGGTTTTCATCAAGGATGTCTCTGTACATTGCTGCATTCATCTTTCCCTCAATCCTGACTAGTCTCCCAGTTTGTGCCGCTGAAAAACATACCCACAGCATGATGCTGCCACCACCATGCTTCACTGTATGGATGGTATTGGCCAGGTGATGAGCAGTGCCTGGTTTCCTCAAGACATGACGCTTGCCATTCAGGCCAAAGAATTCAATCTTTGTTTCATCAGACCAGAGAATTTTGTTTCTCATGGTTTTAGAGTCCTTCAGGTGCCTTTTGGCAAACTCCAGGCAGGCTTTCATGTGCCTTTTATTGAGGAGTGGCTTCCATCTGGCCACTCTACCATACAGGCCTGATTGGTGAGGTGCTGCAGAGATGGTTGTTCTTCTGGAAGGTTCTCCTCTCTCCACAGAGAAATGCTGGAGCTCTATCAGAGTGACCATCGGGTTCTTGGTCACCTCCCTGACTAAGGCCCTTCTCCCCCGATCATTTAGTTTGGCCAGGCAGCCAGCTCTAGGAAGAATCCTGGTGGTTCCAAACTTCTTTCATTTACGGATGATGGAGGCCACTGTGCTCATTGGGACCTTCAATGCTGCAGAAATCTTTCTGTACCCTTCCCCAGATCTGTGCCTCAATACAATCCTGTCTCGGAGGTCTACAGACAATTCCTTGGACTTCATGGCTTGGTTTGTGCTCTGACATGCACTGTTAACTGTGGGACCTTATATAGACTGGTGTGTGCCTTTCCAAATCATGTAAATCAGGAAAATAATGAATTGAATCCATTTTGGAATAAGGCTGTAACATAACAAAAATTGAAGCGGTGTGAATACATTCCGAATGCACTGTATATATAGGAACAGATTTATAGCTGAAGACATGTTTATATTGTCATTTTATGAGCAGAACATGAGGATATTTGCTGCATTGAAACTTCACAGAAATTACAGTCATTCAAACTTGCAATTGGAAAAATAAACACTTATAAAAAACAATATTTCAACAAAATCACTCCATACGTTTACTGTAGGAAACATACAACAAAGGGCAACATTATGACCTGATCTTAGGCAGAAATGAAAACTCTCTTTACAATCTACTCTTCTTTCTCACATTGACAAAAGTCCTTAGTGCTATCAAGGGGCTGCCTAATAGACTGTGAATCCATTAGTGCTCTGGATTATCAGGCTTAATTAAAGTGATAGCGCCTTTGTTTGAAGTTTGCACCTTTTTGCATTACCGCTCCTCAAAGTGTTCTTATTAATCAGCGGGGCTGCCGCACTCTTCATGCTAAGCGCTAACTGATCCATTGCGCAGTCCATAGCATAGACGTGGCTGGCAGATGAGCATAACTGATGATGGCTGTGTGGAACAGCTACTTGTGTTTGATGAGTGATTTTATGTCAGCCTAATGCATCCATCACAGGTCTAAAACAAGTAAAAAAATAAAAAAACAGGATCCTTGTATTTGTCGAGCTAAGTTTAATAGTGTAGCTGAGTCTTTCTGTAAACGGGCATAAAAGACCTGCACTGTATTTTGCACATTGTTACAATGAAATAGCCTCCAAAATGTAGATTTTAACGCAATTATACATTTACACATCCTAAGACATTATATTTGAATTATCGATATTAGCTTATATGGTCATCTCGCCAGCTCTGGTCTTTCTATGTGAGTCTTTCTAGTTGCTTGGCAACTGATTATGATTGCCTGTGAAGTACTTATCTGAGTGCCATTATGATGACGAGAGCCATGTGTGGTGGGGTCACGCACTCGCGCACACACACACACACACACACACACACACACAGACACACACACACACACACACTCACACTCTCACTCTCCCACACTGGGGTAAGAGATGAGAGCTGCACATAGCCCATTGTTAAGCAGCTGTTCTGGAGAGTATTCAAAGAGCTTTTATTATCATGAGATACATGATGGTGTGCATGTGTGTATGCCTGTTTTTGAGGACAGTGGCTTCATTGCGTCTCATTCATCTTGTTTTGTTTTTGTTTTTTCAACAATGTGTAGTGGTGCCGCAAAACACTTTGGTCTTTAAACCAGTCAGGTTGCTGAATGGATTCTTGCTGTCATATATAATGCTGTGGCTCTGGCAAAGTAGTCATGAAAGGTTTCTTGAGTAAAGTGGACCGATGGAGCCTCAGTTTTCCCCTTTCATTTAATAGAATTATTGAGATATGGATTCTCATGCTGTCCAACATGGAAATAAGAAGGAGAGTTAACAAAGAAACTTGTTAATTGCTTTCCTTAAAGGGTTAGTTTACCCAAAAATGAAAATTCTGTCATTAATTACTTACCTTATGTCGTTCGACACCCGTAAGACCTTTGTTCATCTTCGGAACACAAATGAAGATATTTTTGTTGAAATCTGATGGCTCAGAAAGGCCTCCATTGGCAGCAATGTAATTTGCACTCACAAGACCCATAAAAGGTACTACAGATGTCGTTAAAAAGTCCATCTCACTACAGTGGTTCTACAATAATTCTATGAAGCGACAAGAATAGTTTTTGTGCGCAAAAAAAAATCTAAATAACTTAGAGCCGGCATTCGGGCATCCAGGAAATGCACACTTTAGCACCATTTTGAGCACTACGCCTAAAGCACAATCAATGTAGAATTCAACAGCTTAGATACGGCGCGTCTTCCTCTGCTTGTAAACAAAGTTCCTCGCTTCCGCCGGCTCTACGTCATATTCTCGCGCGTGTGTCGTGGTGCTTCGTGAGTTCACATCAGAGGTCCAGACGGAAGACAAGAATAAAGTTGAATAAAGTCGTTATTTCGATTTTTTTTTTTTGCACAAAAACTATTCTCGTCGCTTCATAAAATTATAGTAGAACCACTGTAGTGAGATGGACTTTTTAACGACGTCTTTAGTACCTTTTATGGGTCTTGAGAAGAGGAAATGTCATTGCTGCCAATGGAGGCCTTTCTGAGCCATCGGATTTCAACAAAAATATCTTCATTTGTGTTCCGAAGATGAACAAAGGTCTTACGGGTGTCGAACGACATGAGGGTAAGTAATTAATGACAGAATTTTCATTTTTGGGTGAACTAACCCTTTAATGAAGTAAACACTGCATATTGCAGTAATTGAAATGACAAAAAAATATGTAGTTTATCTCAGTGTCAATGCAGTTTACTGAGAGGTTACATAATTTTCATGGGTGTTCAAGCAGGATTGGAAAACACAATTATCTTTTCAGGATAACCAAGCACAAACATGGTCATGTAGTGTTGCCACTGAAAAAGCCAACCTTAAAGTATACCTTACAACAACATATTTGAGTCACTCTTGTTGAATCTTAAAGCATTAGCATGTACTTTACAGACCAAGTGTCTGATTTATTAAAGCGTTTAGCACCCTTGGGTCAGTGATGTGATGCTTGTTTTTGTCGAATCTATCAGTATAGTCTAGCCTAGAAATCTAGACGCACTCTAGCGTCAGCAAATGTAATTTGCAGCCAAGGTCGTCTAGCAACTCTCCGTTGGCTTGCGAGCTTGAAAAACCAAACTCTAGTCAGGCCAATCACATCGTGTATGGAATCGGTGGGCGGGCTTAACATGATGACGGCAGAGTTGCGACGGTTCCACGTGAATTCCCTGCTACTTGAAAACAAAGAAGATGGCTGCTGCTGGCGAACAGCGGTCTTTCGAATCGGCTTTGGCTGCGACTCTGGAAGACTTGGAGTTAAGATTTTCTTTGACAAAAGAACATAGAACAGCACTGAAATCATTCTTAAAAATGGACTCTCGCTCTGACTACGTCACCTTCTTCATTGCTCTGGTTGGTTGTAGTGCTGTCCTATTGCGTGCAGAGGGAATTTGAAAGACAACCATTTATCCCGCCCCTCGGATTCAGCCCTGCCAATGGTGTGTTCCCAGACCCAACATCTAGATGTGGGTCTGGCTTGTCAGGCTAAATATAGTCTATAAAAAATGCAATTCATGCAATGCCTTTAAGACACCTCTTCTATGATGAGTATGTTTTTAATTTCTAAAATAAAATTGTGTAGGTTTCACCAAGACCACACACACACACATACATTTTGTTGTTCTTAATGGTACCACTTTATTTAGATGGTCATCTTTAGACATTCTATTGACTATAAGTAACTTTGTACCAGAGTATTAGTAGACTGCTTAATATCTGCTAACTCTTTATTGTAATGGTCCCTCAACAGACATTCTACTGACTATAAGTAACTACATGTCAACTTATTCGACTAACCCTAACAGTCTACTAATACTCAACTAATACTCATTAGGTGCAACGTTTCAACAGAAGTCTAAAGGGGACCATCAAAATGGTGTAAAATTGTTCCATTTAATAAAAAAAATTCCTGTTTGGGAATTTATTTGATGAATTTATCCTTAGATCATTTTATTTTATATAATGTCTATTTTACTGTAATTGTTTTACTACCAACCACATTAAAATTAATAATTTTATTCAGCAAGGATCAAAAGGCATATACAAAAAAAATCTATTTCAAATAAATGCTGTTCTTTTAAACTTTCTATTCATCAATGAATCTTGGGAAAAAATATTAAGCAGCAACTGTTTTTAACATTGATAATAATAAAAAATGTTTCTTGAGCACCAAATCAGCATATCAGAATGATTTCTGAAGGATCATGTTGATCATTTTTTAAGAGGCACATGCAATGATTTATATATATAATTCGCTTTGATAATCTTACTTAGGGGCCTCTACATGTTTAAACAAACTGAAATGAGTGCCAACTTCAATAAAAAAAAATTCTCTTTAACTGCTTAAGACTTTAATTGTTCTTTAATCTCACATAAAACAACTGGAAGCGGTGCAGTGATTGAAGAAGCACACAAAAGCTTGGCTTATATATTGTTTCATGATTGTTGCACCTCATGCTGTGTGAGGGAGTCCAGTTCACCTTATCATAGGCAAAATATCGAAATTATAAAGTCAATTTAGAGGTGTACCACCCGCTAAGCCTGTCATGCTATTTTAATGATCTGCTGTAGCACCTCAAAGCCCAACAGAACTTGTGCTGTCTCCAGCCGAGTGCACTTTGCCAAGGGTTAGTTAGTGGGCATGTCGGCACTAAGGAAGAGAGCTGTAAAATACTCACTAATAAAGTGTGAACATACAGCTATTAAGGTGACAATGAGAATCTTAGCAGTCCTAAAAGAGAGCTGTAATTAGATACAGTGTGCTGTCTCATCTTATAGTGTCGCTCATCTAGATGATTCTCCACAGGATTAAGCACATGGAAATGTACAGTATGTGAGTGAGTAAATGTTGATCTTTGAATTGAGACCTAAACATATTTACCATTTCAATTATTAGGGCCTGTTTTTTTTTTAATTGATGGTCTTGCCCTTTTTGGCCCATCTCGTTCTAGTAAAATGAGTCATTAGAAATTGTCAGTATAGATTTAGTTAAAGAAGGGAGACTCTGTCATCATTTACTTACCCTCATGTCGTTCCAAACATGTATGACTCTTTCTTCTGAAGATATTTTGAAGGACGCTTTTGTCCATACAGTGAAGTCACTAGGATCCACAACAAAACATTGACTTTCATTGTATAGCCAAAAGGCTGAACAAATATTTTTTTTTTTTTTAATATACACTAAAAGTTTGGAAACTGTACTATTTTGAAAGAAGTCTCTTATGCTCACAAGCCTGCATTTATTTGATCCAAAATACAGCAAAAACTGTAATATTGTGAAATATTTTCTTTTTTCTATATTAATATATTTTAAAATGCAATTTATTTCTGTGATTCAAAGCTGAATTTTCAGCATCGTTACTCCAGTCTTTAGAGTCACATGATCCTTCAGAAATCATTATGATATGCCGATTTGCTGCTCAAGAAACATTTCTTATTATTATCAATGTTGAAAACAGTTGTGTACAATTTTTTCCAGGATTATTTAATGAATAGAAAGTTCAAAAGAACAGCATTTATCTCAAATATAAAGCTTTTGCAACAATTTAATGCATCATTGCTGAATAAATGTATTAATTTCTTTAAGTTCTTTCCCAAAAAAAAAAAACTTTTTTTGAATGGTAGTACAATGTTACAAAAACTTTCTATTTCAGATAAATACTGTTCTTTTGAACTTTCTATTCATCAAAGAATCCTAAAAAAGTGTTTTACACAACTGTTTTCAACATTGATAGTAATCATAAATGTTTCTTGAGCAGCAAATCATCATATTAGAATATCATAAATGCAGCCTTGGTGAGCAGAAGAGACTTTTTTCAAAAACAATCAAAATAGTAGAGTTTCCAAACTTTTGACTGGTAGTGTATGTATGTGTTCCTTTTATGTTCCACAGAAGAAAGAAAGTCATACAGGTTTGGAATGACATGAGTAACTGACAATTTTTGGGTGAACTGTCTGAAACTGAATATACTGATATAACATGAACCGTCTATAACATCTTGATCCAGCAGCCGTGACTTTGGCAGAACAGTTAGATGGTTGTTTCCTTCCGTGTGTGTTTGTGTGTGTGTTTGTGTGTGTGTGTGTGTGTGTGTGTGTGTGTGTGTGTGTGTGTGTGTGTGTGTGTGTAGGGTGTATAAATAGAGGAGCAGTGCTCCAATAGTATTGATCAGTGGTTGTTCCAGCACAGCCAGCAGCTACTAACCTGCAGACTACACATGGCTTGGGCAGACCGATTGACTGATGGTGGTTATGGTTCATGCTGTCTAGGCTCATTGACTGGCTCCCTGAAATCTATTATGTTTGCTGTTCTGGTAGGTGTACAAAGCCATGTATTTTATTTGATAAAACTACAGTGACACACGATCCTTCAGAAATCTGTTGATTTGGTGCTCAAGAAACGTTTCTTTTTATTATCAATGTTGAAAACAGTGCTACTTAATATATTTGTGGAAACCCTGATACATTTTTCAGGATTCTTCAATGTATATTTTCACATTGCTGCTATGCATGATTTAACTGAATGCACACTTTTGTTTCTTTGCACTAAATATGTGTAAAATTCATTTAAATATTTTTACATACATTTTAACATGTTTGCTTTTTTACATTTTTCTGTACAGTTGTTTTTTTAATTGAATCTGTTGCTCTAAAATATTTAAACACATTATTAGTGCTCTCTCTTTTAAAAAAAAAAAAAAAAAACTTCAGATCTAAAACTAAAAATCAACAGATGCTTTATGTTATGACATTTTATGCATGAATTCTGTCATCATTTACTCACCTGGAAGAAGGAAGATGTTAGGAGATATCAGACTTGAGAGAGATGGATGAATAACAACAATGCTTTATTGAACAGTGTCCAAAGCAGGGGAGTATAGACAACAAACAATGAGCAATGCAAGTATAATGCTTTAGAGGGTAAATATCTTAGGTAAGTTGACAGGTAAGTAGTCCAAGTAATAGCAGGAGGAGCCAGGGTGAAACCCCCAGCAGACGGTCCAGGATGCAGGACGGAGCTGAAGATTCCCAGAAGACCACCACATTCGAGTAGACGATTCGGCGAGCCAGGGTAGACCCAACTGGTGGTCAGTAGGATGGAACAAGTAGAGAGGACCAGGCAGAAGACTTCTCTGGTTTTATATATCCTGGGTCACATGAGAATTTGAGGAATGCTGGCTAAACTGCTGACGTCTGGAGGGCCGGCTAAGATATGGATGTCTGAACGGCCAACAGACATAATGCGTCTGGAGTGCCAGCTGGGTGTCTGGAGTGGCAACCATGACAGACCTGGTGAAATACAAGCAGAACAGAGAACTCGAGAATGGCCACCATTGGCGAGATAAGTGAGCTATGATCGGCCTCCGTGGCCGTGACAAGGGAGCTTTGACTCTGGAGCGGATTCATGGGCTGAAGTGGACTTTGGACAGGGTGAAACTACAGAATCGACTGGCAGAATGGGACTCTGGACTCCTGAGCACGCATGAGCAGTGATGATAGTGCACAACTTTCATCAGGAGTTCTGAGACAGGTGGTGTTTCGATGGCGATGACCGCAGGCACACCTGGAGGACTGGGGTGGTTGTTACTGAGCAATGGTGTCTTCAACCACTTCACCTATGGTCAATGAGGATCCACTCAGCCACAGCACATAATAAATGTATCGCTCCAGGGAACAAGTGGTAGTTGCCGCTGGTATTTGTTGAAAAAGATGATCGTCTAATCCACTCCAGCAGACTGACTTCAGGGTATTGTCATTCCAGGGCACCAGATGGGAAAGCTCCAGGAACTCCTCCACATAATCCTCTAGTGGGTGGCCATCTTGGGAAAGGGCGAGGAGCAGGTCAGTAGCGTAAACTTAATACAATGCGGCGTGGTAACAACACAATGCTTTATTGAACAGTGTCCAAAGCAGGTGATTATAGACAACAAACGATGAGCAATGCAAGTATAATGCTTCAGTGTTTAGGTTTGCAGGTGAAGATAGAGTAGATGAAACTGGTAAGTATATCCAGACACGCACCTTTTAGTTGCCGTTAGAGTGAATGAATAACAAACAATGTCTTTGTCTTACAGGGATTGCCAGGACGTTGTAAATGGAGAACAGACGAGGGAACTAGGAGACAAAATCTTGGAAAAATCTTAGAGGGTAAATATCTCAGGCAAGTAGTAAACCAGGCAATGAGTATGACTAAAGGCGGGCGTACACTGTTGAAGTTTGGACATTTGGGAGCTTGTGCGCCATTGCACGTGCCACAAGTCAGTTAACCTGATAATCGCGTCAAAGCAGCTGGTACACGGTACGACTGTACTGCATGGCAAGCCGGAGACAATCACATTAGCTTTCGTGTTAAACACAGAGACTGGAGCTTTCAATGTCACTGCTATAGCTTTGGATAGAAAAAAGAAAGAAAATGATTTTGTGAAAAGCAGAGAACAACACAGCCATTGAATGCGTGTGTGTGTGTGCGCGTCAGTGTATGTGCATCATAGATCTAGCCTATGTGACGTGGTTGTGTATGATTTGGCAATGTTCATAACGTTACTGGCTCAGCTCGTAAATCCTCTCACACAATGCGAGCAGCGACCATATGAGCATCAACAATTTCCATGCAATTTCTCTAGAGAGAAAAAAATATTAGCCTGCGATCTCATAAGACAGCAAAAATCGCACCATGTGTGCCCAGCTTTTAGGCGTGTGCTTAAATACTGTGGTGATGAGCGTGCTAATCAGGTGCAGGTGCAGATGATGGCTAAGTAAGTGCAGGTGATGAGCAGGAAGAATGCTGGGAATTGTAGTTTTGAGTGTGAGTGAGGGAGGACTGGTGCGCTCGTATTTTTAAAAATATAAAATATCTTTTTTTGTTTTCTGCAGAAGAAAGTAAGTCGCACAGGGGAATGACATGATGAGGATGATTCAATTATGTGGTAATGTGAGGAAGTATGACATGAAGTATAAGAGCTAACTGTGTCATAACAAAGCATCTATAGATTAAAAAAAAGAAAAGAAAATATTCCCTTAAACAACACAACTGTGTGCACAGTCCTCTATTGGTGCTTCAGTTACAGCCTTCTTAACTATTAAATACAAGTCTTCAGCCACAGCTTTAAGACATGTTTTGGAAAGCATAATATTGCAAATTATATTTCTCAGTACAAAGCGTTCTCCCTTCTGGCACGTTCATACAGTTTCTCACAGCAAACCGCACTGCCAAAGTTACAACAGTGTTAAGTTCATTACACTTTGCCCAACCACTCTGAATTTACTTATGGTGAAACTAATGAAATAAATCAAGATGAAACTCTGAGAACTCCTCTAGAAATGCCAGAAATTATTGTGCCAAGTCAAATGGATGAAAACACTAATGATGAAATAATTTTTACAGTGTAAAGAGAAAAAAAAAAGAAAAGAAAAAAACTACATTGTATTGCATCTGCTTGACATTTAGATATGTAAGCCAAATATGAGAGCATGTCAGCCAAAAGTACTGAATCCTTTTTACTTGAGGTGCAACATTTGACTCACTCATGCTTTAAATGCACAAAATGGCTTGTAGTATTTCAGGAAACAAACCACCCTGTTCTACTGATTTTGGCACAGTGCGAACAGCTATTTCTCTTCTGCTCATAGACTCTTGCTTATTTATCATCCTCAAAACTGATTACAAGACGAAGGTCTGTGCGTCACGGGTGTCTGTTGTTCTACTGGCATGGATTCGTAGCCCAGTATAGTTAGACATCACCGCATATGTACTGCTGTGGTCGTTGTCATCTTTGTTGCTGATAACCAACATCATTAGCCAGCAATCCTCACTGCAATTTTTGCTTGTTTTGAAGTGAAGTGTCACATAAACCACCCTGATTTTGCATCAAATTGATATTTTGTGTTGTTTTCCCTTCACTTTCCATACGTCTGCCATGATGGAACATGTATGACGCATGGTTCTGATGTCACAGGGCCGCCCTCGTACATCCCAGTGTTTGCTTTAGCTCCATATATACCCAGTGTCCAAATATGCCTGTTATATTGCAAACTAGTATTTCTTATGATATTACTTTAATGTACTGTTTATTATAAACAAACTGGTTTGTAGTGCAAATAGTTTTACTGTTTTGTGCACTTTGTTATTATACTTTGTTATCGAAAGTTTCACCCATTTACAGAAAATAGCTTATTTCCACGTTGCAAAATATGGTGGATATGCGGAAAACATGTCCAAACTCATAGTATTTATAAACCAGTAGGCAAAACATACTTGGATGGCCTACTACTTATGCATTTTGAAGTGTGCATCCAATGGAAACCTCACTGTCCCATTAGGCCACGGGAGAGGAGTTGTGAATGGCAGTGAAGCAGCGCTGTGAGTCACATGACAATGTCAACATGGCGGATGAATACATCCAGATTTTCATACTATATCCACCTTATTCCTGACGAGCTTTGAATGGTGGGTGGCACTTTCGGTTTGGGGAACTTCCATTCAAAAAGACAGCCCTACAAATAAAGCTTATCCGTCACTTTGACTTAATGAGCTGTCAATTTTCCTTCATGTTTTATTTTCAGACATCATGAGAATAACTTAACGCTTGTTTTTTTTAACTAAAATAACTGGTTCTTATTCAGATGTAACTTCCAATGTGGAAAAATGGCAACCGGAATGATTCGCCCACAGGGCTCGCAAACTGTTTTTCAAACAAACACAATGATTTATCTCTCATCCACCCGCAATTAATTGGAATGTTATTTTTTATTACTTGGCCAGCCCGATCGGTGGATATAACCGCGAATGGCATCACTAACACACACATACACACACAGTCAAGAGAACACCGCACATCAAGAAAGAAATGTTATTTTACTATTAAGATAGCCCATCGGGCAGGCCGGTGATACATTTTGTTAGCCTGACTGGAAAACACATTAGCCCCAGGACATTCGACCCATTGTCTGAACCCTGAATCGCAGGACAATGAACCAACAACACCTCAAATACAAAGGATACTCCAGTCTGTGACAGCGTGGTAAGTTATGTTTAGTTAGACATACACATAATCAGTAAATATCAAACGACCTGTAACAATGCAATACCATCGCATATAAAAAACATCTTTTACTCACATAAGTGTGTTGCACCATTCCTGCCGGGTCCAATATAGAAGGCACAGCATCGTTTTTTAATCTCATTCTGTCTGCAAATCCAGTCTCTTGTTTACAAACAAATCCGCGGTGAAATGAAGTGATCAAACACACAATGTCTTACCCACGTGAGCTGGACCTTCATTAAAAATAAAGTTCAAACGCATTCCTAATATTGGAATCCAAAGGAAGCTTATGCAGTGACTGTGTTCTTCCACAACCAGGCCCTGCACAATATTTTGTAATCTTCAATGGCATGTTTATTGCTTGGAAGTTCGATCTGGTTTAGCTCCACATAAGTTTTATTTAACATTATTTATGTTACATGTCATGTGCGAATCTGTGGGCGGAGCTACAAAATTAGACGTTCTTCTTCTGTTGAGGCGGTGTTTCAGTGCTCTCTGACGACACGGACGCAAATTTGTAGATCTATCGTTTGATGAGCCAGCTGTCAATAAAAGCTTTTCTTTGACTAACAAGGAAGTTTTCAGCTCTGAAACTTACAGGATATTCTTATATTACGTTGACCTTTTATATATCAAAAGCTCAAGGAAAAGTTGATTTCTCAATTCATGACCCCTTTAATATCAATGTAAAGGTCAATTGATTGCAAATCATCTAACATATCCATATGCACATCCACCAAGATATGAAAAGGTATTTATACATGCTAAAGCTTAATTTTAATAGCTGTAATCCATTATGTGTTTTATATGTAATATAATGCACGTATCACAATATGACAACAGGTTGATATCATTAGTTTGAGTAATTAAAGGTCTAAGGTTCTGTAGGATGTCAAAGCGTCGCTGGGAGGAAGGAACTGCGGTTTAGCGTTAAGAGCAGGGCATTGAGCCTGGTATGGCGTAGGCGAGAGGGGGTTGACAGTTAGAACAGATGATTCACTCCTTACAAGCTTTCAGAGCGCTCGCTTGCTCTTTCTCTCTGCCTGTCCATCTTTTTCCTTCCATTTTCTTCCCAACATACCTGCCTTTTTTGACACGCACAAGTGCTCGCTCCACCCTGACAACCAGCTTCAGCAACCAGTTGTTTAAAGGGAAGACAACATCCAAATTGATGTTCTTCTCGCCGCTCTAGCCTGTCATCTATAAAACACATACAGAGAGATGGCAGAAAATGACAGTCATGAAAGACCATCAAGCAAGGGGGTCTGGGCAGCTCTCTAAGAGGCAATAACAGAGTTATTGTCAGAGGATTCCACTGATCGGAGCCAGACATCTCCCAAGGGGTTAATGACAAGGATCAGTGTGTCTTTGGCTTTGATGGCTCAGACATGCAGCAGATATATGTGCATCCATTTGTGCCAAACAAATGAATAGTGCTCAATCAGGAAAGAGCCTTGGGTGTCCGCTGCCATGACAACCCACACTGTTACAGTGAGGCTGCTGTCATGGTGACCTCAAAAGCACACTTGCCTCTGTGTATCTTCATTGTGTAGCACCCATTAGAGCTATACAAGAGGGGAAGGAATCTGCACAATTAAACCGCAAAAAGATGGAAAGGAAAACAGATAGACCATCCCGCAAGTGGTATCGAATTGAATCTAATAAACGCTGTAACCTTGTGTAAGTCTGTGTGTGGTGCTTGAATCTAATAATTTCCATGCATTGGTTTGGAATGTGTGCTTGCGGTGGTATGCTTTTAAAAGACAAGTCTACCGCCTTACTCTGTAACTGTATGATATGCTAACAGAGCGTTTTGGTGCAGTGCACATCTTGTGTGGGCGTTTGGAGGTGAGCTCCTCTCCCGGGTTGCTCAACAATGATAGAGTCATCTCTATTTTCTCCAAACCAGTGCACTGGTTAGCAGCAAGCCTGAAACATTAGCTCTGATCAAATGTTCTTTCTTTAGAGGATCTTGCTATAAAATGGCACATTTGGAATTTATTTGACTGGATTCGAAACAAGGCGAATGATTAGTGTTCAATCTGTTAACCTGTAGTCTGATAATCATCATATGCTTTCACGGTCTGTTAGCATCCAGATATCTTGGATGGAGATGCTTTATAATCCCACAGTTGCTTTCTCAATGTTAGTCATTGCGGCTCAGTGTCTCTATTTAGAAATTGGATTTTTTCCACATCGTTCACTTCCTATTCAGCTCTGTGCCTGCCATACTTTTGCTCTCTGTAGATGCCTCTTCAGAAATCTCATTTAAAGCAGCTTCCTGAATTTTTGTACATTTAAATGCATACAGGAATATCAGGCACATACATAACTCTCAGCTGCATGATATAGAGACAAGCAAAACTAGAAAAGCATTAGAGAAGTGTGAAGTGAATTCAGTCAGGAAAAGGTTGAGCAAAATTCAGCATTTAAGAGCTGGGTCCAGTTGCATAAAGACTGTGGCTGCATCCAAAATCACATACTTCCCTACTATATACAGTATAGGCAAAAAACAGTAGGTGATAAAACAAGTATGTCCGAATTCACAGTACACTACTCATAAAAGACTAGGCAGAAAGTCCCTGGATGACCTATTTCCGGCGAGGTTCTGAAGTGTCCATACGATGGACACTTTACTATCCCATGAGGCCACAGGAGAGGATTTGTGAATGGCAGAGAAGCGACGTAACTGACTCTGGTAGGTAACGTGATAAGGGCAACATGGCAAATGCAGTGCGTCCAGATTACATTCATACTATATAGAACATACTTTTTTAGCGATCTCAATGTAAGTACTTATTAAAAATATGTACCTACTCAATAGAGTATGCGATTTCGGATGCAGCCTATGTCTTAAGAACTATTTTGACCAACTAGCAGTTAACTAAGGGGGTAATCAGTCACTTTTCCATTGTGTTCCATTGTCTGGTCTCGTTAATGTTAAGTTGCTGCATTGTGATTCTCCTGCGATTTAATTAAATTATATAAATTACATTTAAGTTGCATTTCCTAAATATGCAATATCTTGTATATATATATATTTATAATGACAAACAACAATCATACAAAAAATATTATTTTATTAATACTTTATTAAAATTAAAAGTTGAATTTCATTACATTTAAGTCTAATAAGTTGATACTCAACACAGAGTTCAATACCAGCATATTTTGGATTTATGAACTTGCAGAATAATTTCAATGCAGATGCAAAGTTCAAATACAAGTTCATAGTGACAGCTAGAGTAGTTTTGATTTGTGATCTCTTTGTTTGTGGTGTAATAAAACCCAAATAGCTTAGATGCGAGTACCCTTTGTGAATTGTGTAGGTTTGAATTGCCATTACATGCAGGCCTTCTCTGCAGTGTTGCTGCAACTCAACCCAGCAGGGATCAATAGGGAATGAGGCTAGTGAGCCATTTCCCCAGCGGTCTACATGGGTCAGTCAATATGTTGCTCTCTTCTTTTGACATTGGATTGATTGCGAGGCTGCTGTTTGTAAAACTGTTTAGGAGCAGTCAAAAAATAGGAAAAAAAGAAAAAACAAAAAGCATTTCATACTTCAAATCGGTTTTTGTCATTAAGGTTTGTCCCATGAGCGATCATAATGCAGTTTGTGAGTATTAAATGAAAAGCTTCAGGTATGAGCAATGTCTGTAATTTGAATATGTGGGCAGGGCATTTAGATGCATTATATGGCTGGCATCAGTAGACGAGCAATTCATGTAAGCTAACCACCATAAACTACACACAACCCACTCAATAAAGTTTTTACTCAGTAAAAACACCTGACAGATATCTTTTTTCTTTCGTCACAGTTCCCAGAATGTGGCTTCTATGGGATGTATGAAAAGATTCTTCTTTTCCGTCATGATCCAAACTCTGAAAACATTCTGCAGTTGGTGAGGTGCGCAGCTGAAATTATGGAGGGGGACCTGGTGGAAGTCGTCCTGTCAGGTAAGTGTCATGTTCAATAGTTTTTGCTCAGCATGTAGTCATGTCCCTAGACACAGATGTACATCCATCGTCTTCTCATTTGTGGCATAACACACTGTTTTATAGATCAGTTAGACGAGACACCGTGTTGCAACGCCAGCCAAAGTTTTTGCAGTCTGCCACAAACCCGAGTGCGATTCCTGTGTCTTTTCTGACTGTTTTTTGTCTCTTAGTCCTTACATTTCCCACTCTGGAAAAGTTGATGCGCATCCAAGTTTTGATGCCGCACCCGGTGTGAAAACCAGAGTTGCTTTGTTGAGGAAGTGATGGAGGTATCGCATTTGACACTGCTAAAGTGTTTCTCCAAACACTTGGCAGGCCTTCCCCTCCCTTCCTCCCCCTCTCCTCCCTGTGATATGTCAGGTAATTGAGTGAAGTCTATTCTGACGAGATAAAGCAGGGACTGACACCTCCTCCACCCCCAGCCTCTCTACCAGGTCTGATGTGTTTCTCTGTACATGTGCTTGTCTGTGACAAGATGAATCAGGTGATTAACACACCCAGATGCACACATTCTCATAGGCGAGCCTTTGGGAGCCCAGAGTAACACTTCTCAATGACACACCTGACAGCTGCTTTCACTGTAAAGTAACATAGAAGAGTTTTACAACTGTCACAAAAGTAAGGTCAACGGTTATTAATTATGACACGTCCTGAGGGACCCTGTGCGATTGTCTCATCACTTTTCTCGGAGGGTATAATTTCACCGGTTACTGACGCAAAAGTAAATTGCGTCTTGGCGAATAAATGGTCCAGTTTTACTAATTAAGTAAACTTATTTTACAGCACTCTAAAGACAAAATTAATTCTTCAATTGCATTAGAGTAAAACCTGATTTTGCTCACCATATGGTTTTCAAAGCACAAGTTGTATGCTTTGTAATTGGCCTGAATTGGAAAAAAGGTGCAACGAACGGGCCAATAAACACTGATCTCTCGGATTATCACTTTGACAATATCTACTACAGTAATTAAAATGAGCAGCATTTCATGAAAATATGACCTACGCTTTCTCTGCTGGGTCTCTATCCAGGCTGTTATGGTTCTTAAAGTCTGCTTGGAGTCTATTTTCTGCTGGATAAATTTAGAGTAACCATGGGTTGACTCCAGTGAAGCGTGCTGACAGGATCTTTGGCTGTGCCTAGATCAACATAATTGCAACAGTGCATGAAAATACAGGCGCTAGACAGAATGTGTGGGATTAATAACCGTACTGATAGATATTGATTAAGTAGTATGCATAAACTTTTTAGTGTGCCAACGTGATAGTGATTCCTAATCATTGTACCTTTCTTGTTGCTTTTAATGTCTTGAAGAGGAATTGCAGGCCAGAGTGTGTACTGTGTAGGGCCAGAAAACTTCCAATTTCCACCAGAAGCAAGGAAAAAAACGACAGGAAAAACAAGTATTTGCATTAAGTCAACTCAGGATGCCTTTTCAGCATCATACTCATTTCCCTGAAGCATTTAATGA
The DNA here is from genome assembly GCA_039654625.1 of Rhinogobio ventralis. Taxonomy (NCBI): domain Eukaryota; kingdom Metazoa; phylum Chordata; class Actinopteri; order Cypriniformes; family Gobionidae; genus Rhinogobio; species Rhinogobio ventralis. The sequence goes on along the minus strand of CM077202.1, from coordinate 30,181,577 downwards.
CAGTTTACAGGTAGTTCAACTTGCAAACATATCTTGGCCTTTAAACAAAAGGCAAAACAATAATTTGAATGAATTGAGGTAATTTAGCTGCAGAATAGCTAATCAGAATGTATTCTACTTGAGTGTGCTAGGGGAAGCCATGTTGGAGAGGAGGCAACATGCGTGCGTTGAGGCAGGCAGTTCTCCCGCTGCGCTCGCCACTCAGCCGCTATTGGTCCTATCAACATGCAGCCAACAAGAGCCAATCAAAACACTCCAACCACCCCAAAAGCATCCCTTTCATAGTACAATTTGCAAATATAAATAAAGCTGGGTTTGTTTGGAAGAGTTTGGATGGCAATTAAAAATTGTCATATCTCTGGATTTTGTTCTATTCAGCGGTAAACAGGTTTTTGAGTGAGTATTATTTTTAGAGGTCATGCTTCAAAGCGAAAATATGTCACATGGATCTGAATCTGCTTCTTTGTAGTATTTTAAAGCGCAACCAAAATGAATCCTCAATTAATTAGTGCTTGACCACGACCCCCTCTAAAGGGACCACCATCTCTAGCCCATTAACCCTGACAGACACACGGTCTGCCCATCTGATTAGAATTAGGCAAGGCCAGAGAGCCTGCTGCCCAGGCCTTGTGGCAGTTCTGTGGAGACGGCAAGAGTGTGCCAGACTGGCCATTGATAGATTGGATTTGGCCCACCCTCTCATCCATCTGCACCCCAAAGATACACATGCCTTGTGGGAGCTCGAAATGCTCGGATGCTTCATAAAATAAAGATATAACTCCCTCTGCAACATTTGTTTGCCTTTTTAATCACGACATGTTTACTCAGTGCTGCTGGGACTAAGAGCGAAGCAAATTCCCTCATGAAGTCAAAAGTCCAAATAATGCAAACAAAAAATGTGGTTATTTATGTCAGTTGTTATGGGAAAACAACTTTAATTATGATTTTAAGATGTAAATTGGAATTTAAGTACTTGGGATGATCAATGACTCACTTCACTTGAACAACCACAATTACACACAAATAACAGATGTCTCAGAGTTTAAGGTTGTCAAAAATTGAAGTCTCTCATCAGGTATTGCATATCCTTTAATCAATTACCAAGGATTTACATAGATGTTTTTAGCAGATAGTTTTACCAAAGCCACTTCAAATAAAATGCACAAATCATGTTAATTGCAAGTATTAGGAATGTTAGCTGAGCATAATGAAAAAGATCAAATCAATTTTAATTTTGTAATTGTGATGTGTAATTGCGGTTGTTAAAGTGAAGTGAATCATTGATCTTCAAATGTTGCAGATTTACGCATCTAATGAGAATACCTGAAACTATCGCATATTTAGAGACAAAAGATTTTCATTTTGCTTGAATGTCAAACATGTATTTACTAGATGTTGAAATAAGTGAAAGGATAGTATTTGGGATAAAAGTGACATGGTTATTTTGAATAATTATGTTACTAAATTGTGTCTCAAACTTCTCTCTCTCAAGCATCTTTCAGCATTTCTATTACTGTGCTCCTGAGCAAGGCAACAGGGTCATTCATACTATTCGGTACCCTTTAAACTGTTTTTTTTTTTAATGATAATGTCTGCATTGTAGTTTATGGACATTTTTATTAAAGTCTACAGTACAGAAATATGCTGTGATCAAGCTCAGACGCTATTAATTACAGCTTGATTATTTGATTATTAACTGGGTGCCTTAAAGGGGGGTAATAAAAACCGAGAGATTTTAATCTTAAGTTATTTTTTATTCAGTATATTTAACTATCTTTTGCTTTTGTTTAATTTTATATACAGTGTCAGTGTTATTTCAATATCATTAATATACAATTATAGTTTTTAATATTTTGAAATAGATTTCATTTTTATATTTTCTGTATTCATTTTAATTTTAGTTAAAGTTTTAGTCATTTTGTTGTTCGTTTATTTTGTGTTTTTTAATGTCTAAATAGTTTTTACTGAGCTTTAGTTAATTTATTTAGTTCCAATTAGTTATTTTAGTACTTCAACTTAAACTAAATAAAAATGAGAAATATTAATTTCCATTCGAAAGAATGTTTATTTGTTCATTTTTACTTTAATTACATACATTTTTGTATATATTTTTTTATAAATATGACAACAATCACATAACCCATAGAGAGATCACACTGTCAGAGAGTTTGGGAATATTCACACATATTTATACACATAAAAACATAATATTAGAGTTTTAAAATCAAACATTTTAAAAGAACCATACATCACGGTTGTTTAAACCAATGAGCATTAAAGGGTTAGTTCACCCAAAAATGAAAATTCTGTCATTAATTACTTACCCTCATGTCGTTCGACACCCGTAAGACCTTTGTTCATCTTCGGAACACAAATGAAGATATTTTTGTTGAAATCCGATGGCTCAGAAAGGCCTCCATTGGCAGCAATGACATTTCCTCTCTCAAGACCCATAAAAGGTACTAAACTACTCGTTAAAAAAGTAAATTTCACTACAGTGGTTCTACAATAATTTTATAAAGCGACGAGAATAGTTTTTGTGCGCAAAAAAAAAACAACTAAATAACGACTTGTATAGTGATGGCCGATTTCAAAACACTGTTTCTTGAAGCTTCGGAGCGTTATGAATCAGCGTATCGAATCAGTGGTTCGGAGCGCCAAAGTCACGTGATTTCAGCAGTTTGGCGGTTTGACACGCAATCTGAATTATGATTCGATACGCTGATTCATAACGCTCCGAAGCTTCAAGAAGCAGTGTTTTGAAATCGGCCATCACTATACAAGTCGTTATTTAGTTGGGTTTTTTTGCACACAAAAACTATTCTCGTCGCTTCTTAAAATTATTGTAGAACCACTGTAGTGAGCTGGACTTTGTAATTACGTCTTTAGTACCTTTTATGGGTCTTGAGAGAGGAAATGTCATTGCTGCCAATGGAGGCCTTTCTGAGCCATCGGATTTCAACAAAAATATCTTAATTTGTGTTCCGAAGATGAACAAAGGTCTTACGGGTGTCGAACCACATGAGGGTAAGTAATTAATGACAGAATTTTCATTTTTGGGTGAACTAACCCTTTAAGCTGTGTCGTCAGCAAGTCGTTTCCAATCGTGCTTTTGATCAGGCAGTCGGTGGAGAGCAACTGCGGCCGACTGCAGAATCCGTCCGCCTTGCCATCGCGAGTGTTTTTTTGACACACGTCAGCATGACATCAGAGCAAGTCGGACCACACTCGGACACATTTCTAACCGGCATGCATCTCGCGGTGATCGGTTCTGCACAGATTTTGCTCATCTCAAACGAGCCTATTGTTAACGTGATGAGGTGCTGATGTCACTTCTTTGAGGATGATGTCATTAAGGAACCTGGGATTTTAAAGGGATGGTGGTGGACACAAAATTATTATTAATACACATGAAATTATGTATGAAATTTACATTTTGCTTTTGTGCATGTTTCAAACTTTCAGCCTCAGCTACTGTGGAGGATTTTCAGATCAGACCTCACGCTCTGTTCGTTCACTCATATCGAGCTCCAGCATTCTGTGATCACTGTGGAGAGATGCTGTGGGGTTTAGTAAGGCAGGGTCTTAAGTGTGAAGGTAAAAATCTAAACATTCCACTAAACTTCTGTCAGTGTTACATTAGAGGGAGAAAGAGACCACAGTGTGATCATCTTTTGTCACCATCTTTGTGTTAGGCTGTGGGCTGAACTACCACAAACGGTGTGCCTTTAAAATCCCAAACAACTGCAGTGGCATCCGGAAACGTCGACTATCTAACGTGTCTCTCACTGGTCTGACCAACACTCGCTCTGTATCTGCTGAACCGTCTCCCAGCACCTCTGATGAAGCTTTACTGGTGAGTTTGATGTCAAAATCAGATCCACACCATATTGTATCAGACGTTCCCTCCCTCAATCACAATATAGAATACTCAAATGTATGTGTTCAAATAAAAATAAAAAAATACAGACCATATGAATCTTACTAATCTCCAATGTTATTGATATAGATTGTAGATTTGGACCATTTGTTCACCCTATGCTACTACTGCATGTGTGTCCTGTTTATTAACACTACTCAATCTCTGTCTGTCTCTCTCTACCTCTCCCCACACATCCTATCATTCCTGCCCAGTCTCCTGTCAGTCCTAGCATGGAGGTAGGCACTAACTAATTCAGCTTTAACTAACCACCTTGTGATATTTTGTCTGTCATACACCCCTATTGTATGCAATATAAAAAAATACATCTTTTTGCTAAAGGGGTGATAGAGAAAAGCATCTACTATTAATATTTACTGTTTGAACATCTTTGTCTATACTATATATTTTGCATATACACTGATTAGGCATAACATTATGACCACCTTCCTAATATTGTGTTAGTCACCCTTTTGCTGCCAAAACAGCCCTGACCCATCGAGGCATGGACTCCACTAGACCCCTGAAGGTGTGCTGTGTTATCTGGCACCAAGATGTTAGCAGCAGATCCTTTAAGTCCTGTAAGTTGCGAGGTGGGGCCTCCATGGATCGGACTTGTTTGTTCAGCACATCCCACAGATGCTCGATTGGATTGAGATCTGGGGAATTTGGAGGCCAAGTCAACTTCTCAAACTCGTTGTTGTGCTCCTCAAACCATTCCTGAACCATTTTTGCTTTGTGGCAGGGCGCATTATCCTGCTGAAAGAGGCCACAGCCACCAGGGAATACCGTTTCTATGAAAGGGTGTACATGGTCTGCAACAATGCTTAGGTAGGTGGTACATGTCAAAGTAACATCCACATGGATGGCAGGACCCAAGGTTTCAGCAGAACATTGACTGGTCTGCGGCTATGCAGCCCCATACGCAACAAACTGCGATGCTTTGTGTATTCTGACACATTTCTATCAGAACCAGCATTAACTTCTTGAGCAATTTGAGCTACAGTAGCTCGTCTGTTTGATTGGACCACACGGGCCAGCCTTGGCTCCCCACATGCATCAATGAGCATTGGCCGCCCATGACCCTGTCGCCGGGTTCACCAATGTTCTTTCCTTGGACCACTTTTGATAGATACTGACCACTGCAGAACGGGAAAACCCCACAAGAGCTGCAGTTTTGGAGATGCTCTGATCCAGTCCTCTAGCCATCACAATTTGGCCCTTGTCAAACTCGCTCACATGCTTACGCTTGCCCATTATTCCTGCTTCTAACACATCAACTTTGAGGACAAAATGTTCACTGCCTAATATATCCCACCCACTAACAGGTGCCGTGATAAATAGATAATCAGTGTTATTCACTTCACCTGTCATAATGTTATGCCTGACCGGTGTAAATAACACACACTACCATTCATAATCTGTTTGATTTTTTTTAAGGTTTTTGAAAGAAATCTCTTATGCTCACTAAGGCTGCATTCATTTGATCAAAACCATGATACAGTAAAAACAGTAATAGTGTAATATTTTTACAATAAAAAAAAACTTTCTATTTGAATTTACTTGAAAATGTAATTTATTTCTGTGATAGCAAAGCTGAATTTTCAGCATAATTTCTCCAGTCTTCAGTGTCACATGAGCCTTCAGAAATCATTCTATTATGCTGATTGTGTGCTCAAGAAACATTTCTTAACCACTATCAATGTTCAAGATGGTTGTGCTGCGTAATATTTTTGTGGAAGACATTTTTTGCCTTTCTGATGAACAGAAAGTTCAAAAGGACAGCATTTATTTGAAAAACAAATATTTTGTGACATTATACATTTGTACTGTCACTATTGATATATCGAATGCCTCCTTGCGGAATAAAAGTGTATTTTCAGTATCTATATTTATCTATATGTCTAATTATGATTTGCTGCTACATTTACAGTGCATTTAGAGTTCTGACTGTTTGGTCCTTTTAAATGTATTGAGCCAGAAATGCCATTTTTTTCTCTTAAGAGGTTAAGTCCTTTTAACCTGACACCAGAAATGTTGTGGTACACATGTAGAGTTTGTTTGAAGAAAACTGTTAATCGGCTGTTGACGGCAGAATCAAACATCTGTTAGCTGTTCCCTACACCTAAGGCAGGTTACAGCAAATGAACTGCATCTGTACTTTAGCTGAACTGAGCTGTAAGATTACCTTACCTTTACCATGAATCTTCTTAAGGCCTTTGGTGAAGTGTACAACATGGCAACAGGAAGCTATTGATCATTTTCTTTCTTTAGAGCACATTGAATAGTTGATTACGCACACCTGCGTGATGTCAGATCTATTCACAACAGGTGGTAAGACATCTGCATCTTTGCCAATCAGCAGCACATTAAAGATCAGCTTGATGAGAAAGTTGTTGTTCTGAGTTGATGCAAATTCATCAAAGCTCAGCATATACAACAATCTCCCTCAGCATGAACCTTGTAGAGCCCTTGTGTTTTTGTTCACCTAATCGAGAGCGGGGTGGTGCTGACTTGGCTCAGGTTAATAATACCAGGGAACCTGTGTGACAAATTAATCCTTTTTATTTACTTTTGATAATAGTTATTTGACATGTATTACTAGCATAGTCATAGGTTTGATCTAAAAATGTTCTCAGGGTGGGTTTTGTTGGGGAAGTTAATTTTTGTATGAATACATAACAAAGTATTGGCTAAACATTTAAACTCATATTGCCCAGGGAAAAAAAAGATACAGTTTTTGTGACAACGTGCCCCAATTGTCACACTATATGGGGGTAAGTTGTCACAATGGAAGCTATATATATTATAGGCTTTTCAGCAAAATGCACACAGTAAAACAATTATAAAACCTAAAACAATTCATGAAACAGCAAACATGTAAATGGTACTTCACAAAAATATCAGACAATTGGTTTGATGAACAAAAATTTTAATTATTAATTGTATAATTCATAACATATAAATTCATCATGTGACAACTTGCCCCAATATAAATGTGTCACTGAGAACACAGTCGAACCTGTGACGTATAGCCCTTGTTTTATGTGGATGTCCTGTATTTTTCTTGCATAGAATGTCTACATTACAATCTACATTATTTGCCCACAGCAAAAAACCCCATCGGACATCTTTCCAGGAAGAGGCCGATCCAACTCTCAGTCCTATATAGGTCGGCCAATAGAGTTAGACAAGATCCTGCTGTCTAAAGTGAAGGTGCCACATACATTTGTCATCCATTCCTACACACGCCCTACTGTTTGCCAGCATTGCAAGAAGCTTCTCAAGGGCCTGTTCCGTCAGGGACTACAGTGCAAAGGTAGCTATCCTTATCCTTAACATTTCAAGCTACGGGTGTTGTTTTATTGTCTTTATTGTCATACAGTAATTGTTTAAGTGTCTTATTGCTTTTCATATGAATGTGCCTCGTCTTAATCCTCTCTGATCCTGATGTTTCCATGTCAATTGAATTCCTTATAATACAAATTTTATGAACCCCAATTAGATAGGAAAAGGTAATGGAATTGGAATACGAGTGAACTGTATACTGCACAAAATATACTGTATATATATATAAATTAAAAAAAATAATATTAAACAATATGACTATGCAAATATTGGCTGAATTTAGACCTGTACGGTTACGGATAAATTGAGAATCACAATTAAAAAAAAAAAAAATAGAGATCACGATTCTCCCACAATTCTGAATAGACCAAATAGATAAAAAAAAAAAAAAACATGTAATTTACTAGAGTTTCTGACAAAATGTTAATTGCTGCAGTCTATATTTAAAAAAAAAAAAAAAAATGTAATCCTTTTTTTTTTTTTTTACAATTGGTTTGAATTAATGATTTAATGACTCACTTGTTTGATCACTGAATTAATCTTAACTCTTAACTCTTTCCCTGTCATTGACGGAAATTTCCATTATTGAATTTAAATTAAATTTTATGGCTTTCCGTGTTTTAACTGTTATACAGTAGGGGGTTAATTACACATCTTCTGAAAGGGTACTGAATCTCCTGATCAAAACACATGCGAAGAAGAAGCAGAAACATGCGATATCATATGTAATCATATGCATATGTCAAATAACGTGGTCATCAACATTAAACAGCATATAAATCAAAATTGCCTAATGTTCCTGAATAAAATGTCGACCTAGGACGAGCTATAGGACTGTGCAAGCATTAGGGGTGTTGATGGACTCGATCTACTCCTTCTGTGTTCTGATCATCGTTCTGAATCCGATCTGGATGTAGTCTTTGACAAGAAAAAAAAATTCTCAGCTTTTTGCTCAAAATGTTGCTTTTTTTATGAAACTTACCTACATACAAAAGAATACATAAAGCTAGAATAAAATAGTTTTTTGTTTAAAAGCAGAGGGTCTGTTCTTTCTTTTGATATATTGCATGTTCAGATATTCATACAATAAAATATTCCGGGGGCCATGAAATTATTGTGAAAATAATAAAAAAACGCTGGTGGTGGCTGGCAACTTTAAAAAAAAACGCTGGTGGGAAAGAGATGACAAATACGTTTTTAATAGTCACTTGTCGCCACCAACTGGTGTAACAATGTAATTCATACAATCTTATTTGAACCATCAAGTTACTTTGGATCGCTACCGTAGACATCAGTGTTTATATATATCAACTATAAACTTTATCCCAGTACTTCTGTGATCATTTGAATTCTTGTAACATAGAAATAATAATACTGTGTGGTTAAAAATACTTTTCCACGCTTTTCCACTGCATGGTACGGCTTGGTACCTTTTTTTTTTTTTTTTTCACTGTTTACAGTGCTTAGTACCTGGTACTTTTTTCTACAACCTCGGTTGAAGTTCCAAGTGAGCCATACCAACACTAAAATGTGACGTGTAAACACTGCAGATCACTGATTGGTCAGAGAGAATCGCCACTACCAGCGTCATTGGATTTGTGACAGAAGACACCAAACCCACTAGATTTAAAGAGTCAGCAACAGTCGAGTCGTGACAAGCCAAGATCACAATCTTTTGACGATTAATCATGAAGCTCTAGCTGAATTTTAAATAGCATACAACTTACTATTTCTGCCATATAAAAATACATATCAATAGTTTAAACATTTCATATTGAATGTTTAATATAGTGCATACTGTTTTGTTTAAACATTTAGGGCCAGATTTACTAACAGCTTGTGCCAGCGCAAACCCTATTTTGGTTTTAAAAAACTACTGTCAGGATTTACTAAAGACACGCAGTGAGAAATTAGCGCTGAAAAGGCATGGAGAGCTATTTTTGCGGCTGACCTTATTGCATATGCATTTGTAGGAGTTTCCCTTTCAGACGCAAAATTTATGGGAGGAGAGTATTTAAATGAATCATGCAAGGTGATTTACTAAGGTTTGCACTTGTCAATTTATTGGTGTTTTATTTGCACCATTATTTAACGCCCAAAAAAAGCATGCCTTGAACCAGATGCTAATTTGCACTGCTCTTGGTAGATTGCATTGGTCATTATGCAAATAATCTGGCTGCGCCTGTGTTCTTTAATTTGCGCGTCGTCAGTAGATCATGCACAGAACTTTCCACTCCCATCGGCGCTTTTATGGGATTGCGCTCTCACGCTAATTTGCCCTGTTTAGTAAAACTGGCCCATAATATGAAACAGTATTACTATGCAAATATTGGCTTAATTAGAAATAGCATATTAGCATACAACTTACTATTTCTGGCATATACAAATACTTTGCCGTGTTGAATGTTTAATTTAGTGCATGCTGGAAATAAATAGCTTATTTTCAGTTTATTTTTAATCCAGTTTAGCATGAAAAAGGTGTAACCTTTGGCAATATAACTAAATAATCAATAGCAATAGAGATGTTAAAACGGTGTGCTATGGTTGTGTACTGGCCATTCTGGCAAACTTAGTAGATCAAATATAGCATTCCATGCAGAAATAAAATGTGCATATGGCACAGTAAAACATAATACATGTTACAAAAATAGTATGTGTAGTATTCCAAACATAACCTATCCTTAGTCTGTTAGGTGCCAATATTTAATGTATTTATGCTTGCTTTCCAGATCCTACATTCTGATAACACCGTACAGTTTAACAGATCATAGAATTTGTTGATCCTTTTGTGTCATCTAGAACAGAGCATAAATATACAGTGACACAACAGCTGCTTTTATATACGATGTGTTTGTGTAAGAGGAATATATGGCATTTGCCAAGCAGTAAAGAGTGCAGTTGGCTGGGCTGTTACAAACAGCTTTAATGTTCATGTGTTCAATGTGCGAGGTCTCAGCCTGTCAGCCACCGGCACAACAGGAACTCATATGTTTATGTGCCAGATTGGTAGTAAACTCTCTCCCTCACTCCCCCCTTTAACTCTTTCTCCCTCTCTCTGTTGCTCTGTCATTCTTCTCTACTCTCTTTTCCCTCACACTGTCTCAGATTGCAAATTCAACTGCCATAAACGATGTGCACCCAAAGTGCCAAACAACTGCCTCGGAGAGGTGTCAAGAAACGGAGGCAAGTCTAACTTTAGAGTCTTCATGCGAATCAATGATCAACACTGCATTTTCACGACAAAAACAACAATATTTATCTTACTAAACATTAAATGCTATGTGAACATCATACTCCACATGTAACATAGTGTGCTCAGATGAAAGAACTAGAGTGATGTTGTTAGACTGAACCTGTTTGTTTATATCACTGAAGCTGATTAACCTGAAATTGATATTCTCAATAATTTATATTATTAGTTATAATACCAGAGCAAAAAAAGTAGATTCATAGTAAGCATAACATTTGTTGTAAAGGCTAAAGAGCATAATGTTATAACTGCAAAGGGGACTCTATTGTAATATTCCCTATTTACATAATAATGTATTATAATATAATATTATTAACAGTACTCTGTACTTTTCTGAATGGAAATGCTCATTTTCAAGTTCTGCTTTCTAGGGTTGGTGATGTTAAACTGACAGCTTTTTTACACACATACATCACGTGACTTACATTGTCTTGCTATGCTTTACGTTTCTGTTCACTTCAATCCCCTTCTTATCATGACTCATAGATCTGTTGAGTCCCGGTGCTGAATCAGATGTGGTCATGGAGGAGGGTTGTGATGACCATGACGGGGACAGACATAGTCCACTTAACGATGATATGGAAGAGTCTCTGGTGGCAGATTCCGCTGCTCTTTTGGAAGCTGGACATGGTGAGCTTGGAGATTTCCAAGACCAAGACCCAGATGAATCCAACAGAATCATCAGGTAGCTCTTCGTCACCTCTGGAAGCACTACAAACAAAACAAATGTCCCAAATCGTTCCAAAAACTTGCAAAATAAATAAAAGACTGCAAATATACTCTACCGTTCAAAAGTCTAGGGTTGGTAAGATGCTCACCAAGGCTGTGTTTATTTGATCAAAAATACAGTAAAACTGTTTTCTATTTAATATATTTTAAAATTTAATTTATTCCTGTGATGGTAAAACTGAATTTTCAGCAGCCATTATTTCATTTTTCAGTGACACATGACCCTTCAGATTTTTCCAGATCCTTTCTTATTATCATCAATATTGAAAACGTCTAGGCATTACGTTCTTTAGTGTAACTATTACAGTATGACTGACATTTTATCAAATAAAAGTACCTAATAATAAGGTCAAATGCATAAAATACATTCCCAAACAGGACAAATATAAGAACAACAATAAAAGCTGAACTTACAAGTAGTCTTGCTGTGTTCTGGGTAACAATTTGAGTTAAAACATATTGTTGTTGTCTGTTTTTTTGAGGTCAAGTAGAAAATAAATATATTAACTAAACAGTGAAAGTATTTGAATGCTATAAATCCTGACCTGCAATTGACATTTTCTAGAAGGTTTTGACATGTCACCGTGTTTGTAAGCCCTTCCACCAGCAACAACATTCCACTTATGCGGGTGGTTCAGTCTGTCAAACATACCAAGAGGAAAAGCAGCAGTGTTATGAAAGAAGGCTGGCTTGTGCATTTCACCAGCAAAGACACATTGGTAAGTGCTCTGGGTTTCCATTATAAACCTTATGAATTCATATGTAAATTACCAAGTGAATTTTCCTTTCTGTACCTGATCATTTCTCGTATCTGTTGTTTTTTTCACCACACTAGCGTAAGAGACATTACTGGCGACTTGACAGCAAGTGTATTACCCTGTTCCAGAATGACACTGGGAGCAAATACTATAAGGTGACTTCAAATATTAGGTCAAAGCTTGACACTTGAAACTCACATTAGCAAATAAATCTAGGAAGTATCTAGAGGGCTTTCATCATTTCTTTAAGGAACATTGATAGTTTGTCTTGATAGGTTTCATGGATCACTACACAGATCGGATCCACATGCATGTCTCTGCAATATCATTGAGGTTTCAACTTTCAGATAGACCTCTAAACTCTCTCCAACAGGAAATTCCTCTATCTGAGGTGCTGTCTCTGGAACCAGCAAAAACATTTAACCTTCTCCCTGAGGGTGCCAACCCACATTGCTTTGAGATTGCCACAACATCTCTGGTGTACTATGTAGGAGAGAACCTGGCTACGTCGGGCTACGGAAGCAGTGTGCTTGTTAGCGGCGTGGGACAGGACGTGGCCCGCATATGGGAGATGGCCATCCAGCATGCACTTATGCCTGTCATTGCCAAGGGCATATCTCACGGCAGCCATCACAGCTACCACAGTATGAACTTCATGGTGAAACATTTAAGGGCTTGTCCTAAGACCCTTAGAATGATTCTAAGGGGGAAAACACTACAAATACAGAAATGCAGTGCAGTATTATCCCTTTTCTAGCTTTCTAGGCTTTGTAAAATTTTACACTATGCTTCTGCCAGAAATCTGCAGGGCAAGTATAGCTGTGTCCGAATTTGTGCATGAGTATGTTTGCATTTGAAAAATACCTTCTTGCTCATTATTAAAGTACATTCTATAAGAATGCAGGAGTGTAGTATAAATACAATCCATATATACTACATCTGGGATATTGGCATTGCCATGAGAGATGCAATATTAACTGCGAGCAGTTTTCAGCTATTTGCAAATATGACAACTTCTCTCTCACTTTTTTCAGAAATTATATCTATAAATCACATCCAGACATTCTGGATAATACACCATTTTATGGCTCTTTATTATACCCAATAAGCAAAATAAGCACCATAAATGTATTTAATCATGTTTATGATGATCAACTGGACAAAAATAAAATACTTACAGCGATATATTGTTTTCTATTAGTGAAAAAGTGTGCTTGCCACGCCCAGTTTTATTTTAGTATTATTTATATAGTATCATACATAGTATTTATTAATATTTTTAATTCAATTTTATTTTTATTTTATATTTTTATTTTTATATTTTTATTTTTTTGTTTTTTGTTTTGTGTTTGTTTTTTATATACGTATATATATGGCTTTAATTTATTTTTATTTCAGTTGTAGTAATTTTGTTTCTTCAACTTATTTTATTTCAGTTATTTGCTAAATCATCATTTCTAATTTTCGTTTAATTTGTTTGACTTTTTCATGTTGTTTGACTTTGAATATTTATATTTAATTTTATTTCAGCTTTATAATATAATGAAAACACTGGGCCCCCTCACATCAGTATCGTGCAGGTTTAATTTGTTTTGAGGTTGTTGTTGTTGTTGTTGTTTTTTTAGATGATTTTGAAAAAAAAAACTCAAGTATTTCTTTTCCAGGTAGAATAAATTAGTAAAGGTGTAAATCTGAGGCTATGGCATTTAATACAAGACATAATGAGATTTTTGTTTTGTTTTGTTTTGTTTTTCTACACCAACAGAAGAGGTCTCCATTAGCATCTCTGTATCCAACTGCCAGATACAGGAGAATGTGGTAAACATTTATGCTTTTTTATATTTGGAGACATAATATCTCATATTGTTTCTGCATCAAGCTTTCTGTTTCTGTGTGCAAGAGCTCACTGTTCCGGTCGGTTTGCCGATACCTGCAACCTTGAGTTCCAGTGTGATATAAACACACAATGCCTCTTGGAGATTATTTCGATTACCTGCTTGGCCATGGGGTTGCCATGGTTACTCAAGTCTTTCTGACACAGTCCTAGTGAGATGTAGAAATACTGTAGCTCTTTAGGCTAGTGGTTTGAATTCAGCCATTGTTACAGTACAAAATAAAAAAAGACTAGATCCGAAGAAATCTGATGTATCAAGCATTGCTTCTGAGCTTAGGGAACAGCCCATTTTGGCACATACGCTTACATTTTGTTTCTGTTTTTCTTACAGGATATTAGCACAGTGTATCAGATTTTCCCTGATGAAGTACTTGGCTCTGGGCAATTTGGCATTGTCTATGGAGGTAATGTATCAGTCTATTTACAGGGAGTTCTTTGACATGGGCACCCAGTGAGGAAATGTTTTGGAATCTGTATACTAGGAGAATATTTCATACATATTTTACTGAATTCAAATATTGTAATATTTAAATATAGTACAAAACTAAAGAAGAAATGTGGTATATAAATGTAATACAATGATCAATGAATGTACAATGAGGATAAACTTTATTTTAATATTTACAGTAAATAGCCATTTACATATAGCCATACTTCATATCTAATTAACGAATGATAAAAATGCACATAATCATTTCTGATATAATGCAGGGAAACACAGAAAAACGGGCAGAGATGTTGCCATCAAGATCATAGATAAGCTGCGATTTCCCACTAAGCAGGAAAGTCAACTGCGCAATGAAGTTGCCATTCTTCAGGTAAATACGATGCAGAGACTGCTGTGTTTGTGTGTATTTATATTTATATATATATAGTGCTGGACAATCGATTAATCGCATCCAAAATAAAAGTTTGTGTTTACATAATATATGTGTGTACTGTGTATAATTATTATGTATATTTAAATACACACATACATGTATGTATTTAAGAAATGCAGGTATATACTGTACATATATTTATATAATATATAAATATAAATATTTTATATATAAATATAACATATTTTTCTTATATATATATATATATATATATATATATATATGTGCATATATACATGCATATATATATATATATATATATATATATATATATATATATATATATATATATATATATATATATATATATATATATATATATATATATATATATATATATATTGATATATACATAATAATTATACACAGTACACACACATATATTATGTAAACAAAACATATTTTGGATGCGATTTCCCAGCACTTGCATACATATATATATATATATATATATATACACACACACACACATAGTATATATGGTCACACTTTATTAACTATTTACAGCTATAAACAGCTAATATCCTAGTAAATGTTATTTATATCTTTTACTGTAGTGTGTCAGTTGGAAATATCAGTTTACATTTCCAAACATTTATTTTGCAACTAATTGTAATAATCCAGTGAGATTTTTATTTTATTTTATTTTTTTATTTTATGCACAAGAAGTCTGACAGCAGCCGGTATGATCTGATCTCACCATCATCGAGTCTGTCTGTGATTACATGAAGAAACAGAAAAAACTGAGATGGACTAAATCCAGAAGAACTGTGGCAACGTCTCCAAGACACTTGAAGAAACCTTCCTGCAAAACGACATGAATAGGTGTAGGAATAGATGCAGGTGACAAAAGCCGTTTTAAACGCAAAGGGTGGTCACCCCAAAGATCAATTTGATTTAGTTAATAGAAGTTAATTCATAAATAAAAGCTATTTATGTTATTATTTTTGACAGCATTCTCACTTGAAAGCATTCTGACAAGTGCCTAAACTTTTCACAGTACTGTAGTTTTGCAAGTAGGTTTCCTCAAGTGTCTGGGAGACGTTGCCTTAGTTTTTCTGGATTTAGTCCATCTCAGTTTTTTCTGTTTCTTCATGTAATCACAGACAGACTCGATGATGGTGAGATCAGATCATACCGGCTGCTATCAAAAAAAAAACAAAAAAAATCTCACTGGATTATTACAATTAATTGCAAAATGAATGTTTGGAAATGTAAACTGATATTTCCTACTGACACACTACAGTAAAATATATAAATAACTGGCTTAAAACATTTTTCGTGTGAAAATACCAACGTGCCTAAGACTTTTGCACAGTACTGTATATATATATATATATATAGTCAAACCACAATTTATTCAGACACCTTCAACATTTTCTCACATTATCTCAGGTCATTATGGTCAGGTCAAAGTGTCTGAATAATTTTGGTCCCAAATTATCAATTTTACTGGTAGTCCACTGTATGAAGAATTTTTTGTGTATAATATGTCACAGTTTACTTTATTTTGCTATCCTCACTTACATAAATGAACTATAGTGTCCTGCACCCATAAAAATTATATCTGGTGTCTGTCTATTATTATTTTTAAAGGCATATTAAAATCAAATTTGTCCATAAAAAATATTTAGATTAAACATTTATATTACAATTTTATAATTAAATATAGATGTCATATCTGTCTTCTGCAGAACCTCCACCATCCCGGCATAGTCAACCTTGAGTGCATGTTTGAGACACCAGAGCGTGTCTTTGTTGTCATGGAAAAGCTCCATGGCGACATGCTGGAGATGATACTGTCAAGTGAGAAGGGAAGGCTGCCAGAACGCATCACCAAGTTTCTCGTTACGCAGGTACATCTCACAGGCACCGCACAGCGTAACAATGGCAGAATCGGTATACAACTCAATCCCATATAAATATTTGGGAAAATAAATGGGAAAGCATTGCATTTTAATTTACAATTTCTTATGTTTTATTCCATATTGCGATAATAACGCTGTTCCGCTCCTTTCCCAGATTCTCGTCGCTCTTCGCCACCTTCACTTCAAAAACATTGTTCACTGCGACCTCAAACCTGAGAATGTTTTGTTAGCCTCCGCTGACTCTTTTCCACAAGTGAGTAAAATCCGAACAGAACGAGAAGCGACAACAAAAGAAAGGAAATATCTGAATGAAGTGAGGCCACACCGAAATGAATATAAATGGATCTGTTTTTGTAAATGTGCAAGAATAAAAGATGGTAATTATAGCGTTCTCATGGTGTGTTCGAGGCACAGGGTTGTGTGTGTCTCTACATTCTAATGAAAGATTTCTAAATTATCCTCCCATTGTTTCTTCTGTCTACTGCACAAGCTTGTCTCTGGAAGCTCTCAAGCAGAAAGATGACTCACTGTTTGAGCGCAGGCAAACATTTCGGAAGAATACTAAACAAATCACTGCGTGTCATTTACAAATATTTTGCAGAGGTGGAAGCAGAGCTAGAGCTGTCAACATCTGAGCTCGTGTTCTCAGGTGCTTGTTGCTGTGCTTAAGCAAACGTTTTAAAGGTAGAAAGCCCTAGATCAGCAGGAGATACATTGTAACCACATCCAACTGGGTGATAATTTCACTCGACTTTCGTTCAGACCGTGACAACTGATCATTACGGCGTCTGTGGTGTTAAAAGCTAGTGCAAGAACAAAAGGATGTTATTTTTTTGGTCTTTTGTGCATCTCAGTCCTAGTCGAGTAAAATAGCCAGTTCCTCCTGGTGTGTCTGCTTATTGTGAAGCTCATTATTCCTGGGTTTGTCTTGCAGGTGAAGCTGTGTGATTTCGGTTTTGCACGTATTATTGGCGAAAAGTCTTTTAGGCGTTCGGTGGTAGGCACCCCAGCATACCTCGCCCCGGAGGTGCTTCGGAACAAGGGCTACAACCGCTCGCTGGACATGTGGTCCGTGGGTGTCATCGTCTATGTCAGTCTCAGTGGAACGTTCCCCTTTAATGAGGATGAAGACATTCACGATCAAATCCAGAATGCTGCTTTCATGTACCCACCCAACCCCTGGAAAACAGTGACCCCAGAGGGTAAGTTTTGGGGGAACACAACCATCAATGAATATGAAGTTTAAAGGGACAAAAATCTTTGTTTGTGTTCCACAGAAGAAAGTCCCACAGGAAATGAATTTTCATTTTCAACCTTTAGAAGGTTGTGAAATACTGAAATAACTATTTAAACCAAGTCAGCTAGCTGTATTAACCTCTCTAAGCTGGAAACGATTTAGAGTCTGATATGTGTGTGTTAATCCTCAAAAATGTAAGCGGTAATCCAGTCACAGAGCTATTTCTCGAATCCCATTTCACATACGAATAACCTTATTAGGATAGTTATCGTGAATTAACTTCCATTAGCTAATATCACTGCCAATGTACAAATATGACCTCTATGTACTGCTATTTCTGCTACTGATATTCTCCTAGACGTTAAACTCTATTTTGAAGTCATACTTCAGCTTGATGTTCCTGTTGAAGCTCTGGTTGTTCTAATTATCACGTACGCATCGCATAGATGACCTCAACTCACCCAAATCATTCTTACTTGGATCATGGTTCACGAACTAGGAAGATATGGTCAGTATTAATTCAAAGTAAAGGCGTGAATTGAGGTCTTGGATAGGTAATATTTACGTTTAAGTCATATGCAATCTGTATGAATAGAATTGACCTTCATCTCATTACCTTAACTAGATTTTTGATGCCCTCACCTTTGACCCTGTTTATTTACTAATGCCCTCTTTCTTTCTCATTAAAATAGCAAGAGAACCAGAGACCACACTTTACTTACTTGAGAACACTGGCAATTGGAACAAATTATTCACATAGACTTTTATTTATTTATATAGTTTGGCTGGTATCAAGTATGGCCATTTTAACAATTACTTTCTGTTTTTAAAACTGTTTTAATAGAATTTGTTGCTGTTTACTGTGAAGTGAAAATAATTAATTGGCATAACAGAGTATCTCAAAAGCGCTTTATAAAACAAATGGAGAAATGACAGAACAAATTAGAAGTTAGATTCATTTTTACTGCAATGCATGTACATTTTCTCTGTAATTTTAAAATATATATATTTTTAAATTATAATATAATAAATAATATAAATAAATTTCACAATATATTAAATCTATTAGTAACTTTGCATGCTACCAAGCTGATGGTAAACTGTGTAAATGTGGGAGAGAGAGAGAGAGTTGGAAGAGAAGGAAGGGGAAAAGAATAGATGAAGAGAAGAGAGGGCAAGGGTTAAAGAAAGAGATTGGTGAGAGCGTGCTCAATTTTTGTTACGACCCATTCATGTGTATAATGCCAAACGATCCCTCAGACTAAAGCGCAGAGGCCTCAAGGTTAAGAAACTTTGGAGTGTCTCGGAAATTTGTGACCCCTGAAATAATGTTAACATGATGTTGGTTTTGCTCATTATCCCTCTGGACACAAAATCCCTCAGGTTTTCCACCACAGTCCGGTCACTGACAACCTGTTTTGTTGTTACAGCAATTGACCTCATTAATAACCTGCTGCAAGTCAAAATGAGGAAGCGCTACAGCGTGGACAAGTCTCTCAGCCATCCCTGGTTACAGGTTAGTAGATAATGACTTTGATATGCCCTGTGTAAAAAGAACTATGATATACACAGAAAAAACTTTCAGTTTTTCCCTCACAGATACATTAGGCAGCTAAAATATAGAGGTGGAATTACCCCCTCATGTCTGTGTTAGAGAATATTAACGTCTTAACAAGGCAATAATAACCTGTACAGTGGCAATGATTAATTGAGTCATGCGATGAGCATGCGATAGATATTCTCACATACTAGGAAACTTGCAAAATAAGTTTTAAAAATACGAAAATATTATACTGTTGTTCAAGTGCTACATCATGTTACTACATCATGTTTCCACACATTTTTACTCTATTATTACATTTTTAAATGAACCTTTGAAATAAAATAAATGAAGACATAGATAAATAAATAAATATACAATAACAAACTGAATGTAATGTTTTTGGATATTGATTGCAATTGCAGTTCATGTCTGAAATGTTAATTGTTAATGTTAATAATTGTTAATTGCAATGAAATGAAAGTGCATGATAGTTTAAATTAATATTAAATGCAGTTAGCTGAACTTTAGAGTGCTTTTTTGACCCACTTATGTAGTAGATCTTTATTTGTCATTTGCTGACAAACATTTATGGTAAAATTAAATATACTAATAATATAATTTCTGTTGAATGTCATGCATAGAAATATATTTGTAATGGAGAAGTTACAATTTAGTACATTTCAGATATGTTGATAATAAGTGTACTGTGTCAAAAAAAATTACTTTTTAATTTGACTATTATGAAGTGCACTTCAAAAAATATTTAAGTGTGTTAAATAATGTTATTAAATTGTACTCTAAGTACAATTAAGTGGCCTTTTATTTCATTAATATTTTGTTAGCTGCATGTAGTTTTTTCACAAGGGTTGATATTGACAGAAAGTGTTTTTATTATTATTTTTCTATAATAATTTATATTTTCTAATTTTCTTAGCAGTGTGGAATGTTTTTGATCCCTAAAAATATATCTTTATGACAGGACTACCAGATGTGGCTGGACCTGCGAACTCTGGAGTGCAAAATGCAGGAACGATATATCACCCACGAAAGCGATGATTTGCGCTGGGAGCATTTTGCAGAACAAAATGGCCTTCAGTACCCAGCCCACTTAATCAACCCTCATGCTGATGTCCGCGAAGAGGCAGAGTCTGATGAGCTTGTGATGGGCATGCTCAGCGACAGAGTCAGTGTTCTGTAAATTGCTGCCTGCCCCTTTAAGGGCACAACAACGGAACTCAAGCCAATATACCGCGAAATCACCACTTTAGTCAACAGTAAATGACTTGACGATTGCTAACAGAAGTACTGCACAATTTCATTTAACAGTACAGTACAGATTAAGCACAAATTTCATTAAACACACAGTGCCTAAACCACAAAAGCCAACCTAGCCATACATTACGTAAACAAAAACAACCATACCCAAATATATAACAATAACGCATTACAACAACAAAAAATCAACTGCACTTAAACTAATACGATCAAAAATAAATCTTGTTCTTAACCTGAGAATATAATTATTTTTATTTATTTATTTATTTATTTTTTGCCATTTAACTGGCAGGACAGTACAGCTATTTGTTTACAAACAGTATTTGTTTGTACAATTCACAAAAGAAGTCATATAAGAAACGGGTTATAAAATGAACTTATCAAACCTTTTATTAATTAACTTATTAATATTAAATTATTCAGCTATGAAAAGACCATTAATATCACAGATTTTGTGGTGACCTGTTGCATCAATGATAACTTGACAAATGTATAGAAGAGAACATTTCTAGCTTTTGTGGTTTTGTGTTTATGTGCTTATGAATGTAGTGTGTGTGCGCGCGCGTGTGTGTGGTACTTTGGGGGTTGGTTATGTTTGTGTTCTGTGCAAGTATAAAACAGCAAAGCAACACTGCCTGTGGACTGGAGATGTTTTCCCCCTTTGCTTTCTTCAGATATGTTGGGATAATAAAGTGCAGCTGGTTGTGTACGCATAAAGTATTATGTGCTCATGACAGATTTTCAGTGTGTTTCTTTCAGTGTTCCCTTTAAAGGAAGAAGTGCAACGCTAATGTACTCATCAGCTGTTCTGTCCAAAAGGCTGATTAAATGTTCACAAAATATTTCTGTTAGTTATATAATTATGGGCTGGAATTAGTGCACAGAATGGCAGTTTGGAATATAACAGGGCAAAGGTGAGTGATAAAGCCATAGTGCTTAGAAAGGATCATATACTGTGTGCTTGTGTTTTTGGCACGATGCTGCTTCATCTTCAAATCAAGTAGGTGTTATTCGCGGTCTGCCCTCAGGAAAGGTGCTTCCTAATCGACAGATGGCGCTGTATGCTTATGCAGCATTAAAAAGCCTGAGCTGGTTCGGTGGGACAGGACAAACCTCAACCAACACAGTTTACTAGATGAAAGCAATAAGAATAGTTAAAACAACTGAAATCAAGGAATGGATGTGGCATAGTATATTTAACAAATGTATAAGTTTGGAAAGTTAAATAAGTAGGCCTAAGGAGGATAGTTTAAAAATTTAGTCGAGGCTGTGAGGGGACCAGCCTTATTTTAAATGTCAACACTAGTTTTTTGTCAAGATTATTATCCATCGTCAGCCAAGTTAAAATTATTACCGACAATCTTTTGAACAAACTGTCTGGTCGCGGGGGAAAAAAAGGAAATATGGGAGTTTTTAAGCCCCTGTATTATGACTGGAATCTCTTATGAGGTCTGCACGTAAGTTTTTTTTTTTTTAATTCATTCTTTTTTACTGTTTAGATTTTAACCAAACGTAGGATATATAATGTAGGCTAATGTTAACATCATTTGTCTCTTATAGTAGCCTACAGACTATTTCTATTTCCCCCTGCATAGGCTATAGCATATACAGTGCCCTCCACTAATATTGGCACCCTTAGTAAATATGAGCAAAGGCGGCTGTGAAAATAATTCTGCATTGTTTATCCTTTTGATCTTTCATTAAAAAAATCACAAAATTCTAACCTTTCATTGATGTGAAACAATTGAAAGTGGGGGAAAACTTGCATTACGAAATAAATGTTTTTCTCCAATGCATGTTGGCCACAATTATTGTCACCCCTAGAAATTCTTATGAGTAAAATAGCCTATCTCTGAAGTAGACTATAGCCTATTCCTATTCATATTTACGTTTTTTTCGCACACCAGGGTGACTAGGAGCATGAAATTGTCCAGCCATGACTTCCTGTTCCACAGGAGTATAAATATGAGGAAACACAAAGGCTAAATTCCCTTAATCATTCATCAGGCTATCTAGCTCATCTCGAAATGTATTTTGTCAAGAATCTCCCTTTTCCTGACTTTTGCCTGTTTAATTAGAAAATATCCCATTCTGAAACAGCAGTCGGTGTTTATGAATCATTTACACAACGCCATCAGCAGCCTATTCCTGGACAAGAGATGACGAGCTCGTATAGCTACTGAAAGAAAGGGAAGAATCTTACAGATGGGCTGTCTATCGAGTTACGCATCGTTTGAGTCTGCTTTTTCTCTCTCTCGTCCAAACTCCTCCCCACAATAGATGGAGAATAGAGCCAATAGTGCAGGTGTTACACGACCAAGGCAAAATGTAGGCTGTATATGAGTTTTATCTAATCTAAATTCGATTAAAAACATGGATTAAAAATGTTAGATAAAATATTGTGAACATAAAAACAACTAGGCTACTGTGAAGCCTACTATAAATGACATAATATATATATGTATATATACAGTGTAAAATAAAATGCATTAGAAAATTATATAGCAATTTTATAAATTGTTTTGATAGCATTTCAAGCCTGTCATGCAAGCTAAACAATTTTTTCATGGTAATGAAAATAGCCTAAATGTAGGCTACGTGAATTGGCCCTATTTTTAAACTACATTAGAACATTTTATTAAGTCTTTAAATCTTTCAACAGAATGTCCACAATGGGAAGAGGTTTAATTACTGTCTTTAAAATAAAATAAAAAACGTGAAGAACTTTTAACGTGAAGAGCTATTAACTGCATACATTTCTCAAGAACAAACAATAATAAACACATTAACAGAGCGATATTTAATATCTCTGCGTTTCCTATGACAAGAAGGGACAATAGTCAAGTAATATAAAAGCAATCCATGTATTAAATTATGCCTTAAAAGATTTCTTATTAACACATTTGTCTTTTTTTCTAGCATATACGATGTATCTGCTGGAGTTGCACATGTTTTAGTCGGAAAATAGTTAGTATGCAAATGAAGAATCACAGCTTTGACAGTGAGTAACCATATGTTCGGCAATTGCATATTAAAAAAAAAAAGGAGAGAGACAGAGATATATCCTGAAAGGATTGTTGCCGTAGTAACTCCGTTTTTCTTCATCCTGGCTGCGTTGGCACAGACAATTTCACCAAAGGAAAACAAATAGTTTCGCACGTCTGAATTATTTGGTTCTGTCAGACAAAACACGAAAATATTTTCCCCGAATCCGCGTTGAGCAGCAAACATGAAACCAGACGGTGCAAAAATTGCCGAATAAATGACTTTTCAATTCACGAGTCAAACAGTTAGGTTGCTTTCTCTCTTTGTTTGTGTGATATTCATTTCAAACTATATTTTTTAAATCGTAACTTAAATATAAATAGCGGCCATTGTGTTATTATTTATTGGTGAACAAGTAGCCAAGGCTATTTAATAGACCTGTGTTTATTAGTTTTTAATGAACTATTTAGTCAGCAATGTTTTAGTTATCTATGACATTATGCATAATATCTTGTACCTTAAATCAGACAGGTCTCACTACTGGACTGGCATAAACGACCAATCAATTGAAATCTTGATTATGTGAAAACAGGTTGCGCGTGGCAGAGAGCTCTGCAGAATGTGCACGTGCAGTTAGTTGTATGCTGCTTCGCGCGCGACAGCTTCATCAACCCCCAGTTATCTGCTCCCGCAACGGAGGATATTAAAATAGAGATTAAACATGTTAGAAAAAAAGGCTTTGCTTTTATATTCAATTTGATATCAAATTCTGCCAGCTAGAAAAATGTTGCACTGAGATGAATGTTGATCTTATCATAAAATGGATCCAATAATAGCTTAAAATACTCTCCAAATTTAGCTTGAACAGCCTACTAAAATAAAATGTAAAGTAAAGGATAAAATACACGTAATATGAAATCAAATTCAAATCAAATAACAACTAATGTAATGCTTGGTTTTAGCATAATTTAAATAAAATAAAAAATTCTGATCATGTAATTTTTTTTTAAATTGTTTTTAAATAACGCTACCAATTACATTTTTTAGGTTCAACACATTTTAAATGCAGGTTTTTGTCTCATTATAACAACGATTATAGTGTTTAGGTGTGGCGCTAGGGGACGCCAAAACAGAAACTGTTACAGATTTGACAAACCAACAGAAAATATAGACCTAGGCTACATAAAGAAAGGGTATATTGAAGTAAATATGTAAACAAAAACAAAAAAAAAGAAAATATAACTGTTAAGTAATAATAATAATAAATTCATGTAATCAATCATTTATTTTGGCATATTACAAAAATGTTAATTTTTTTTTATATAGAAACACTTTTGTGTCCATTCTTGTCACATATGTGTCATTTTCATACATGTTTTCAGAGTTTCAACTTGATTTTCTTCATTAGTAATTCAATTCAAAGTGGTTAAAAGGTGCAGCGAACTCATCACTGCAGGTTGCCACTTTGAAATTGTAGTAGAAACTAACTGAAAGTTTTTAGTGGGTTTGAATTTTTTAGTGTATGGCCATATTACATAATCTGTTAATCTACGTCTATGGAACTGAGCAATATGTGAACTGGGTATTTGAGTATTTAAATGAATGAATCAAACTAAACCCAAAGGTTCTTAAAACTTTTGTCAGAGAACTAGCTCTCATGGACTGCCTGCATGTGCTTAGTGTAGGCTATATACACCTCAAAACATTAATTTTAACTTAAAATATGTCTTCCTGTTCTGAATTTCTCCATTGGGAAGTTGTTGAGCTGACAAATTAGACTAGCTAAATATTATGATAACCTTTTCCATCCTAATTTGTAGTGCAGCCTGCACACATGCTAGGATCAACATCAATTACAGTGCAACATTTCAAGTGCGTGGTTCAGAGAAATGTCAGAGAGTCAGTGAAGGGGAACGTGGGGTTTTCGGGGTGGGAGTCGACGGGTCAGTATTCATTTCCGCAAACCCTTAGTGTTAACTCCGAAATTCTACTTTTTACAAAATGCTGTACGACCAATGTCTGCACGGATCACCTCAAGAATCTTGAACCTGTGAAGATTTCATTTCATTTAAACTTTTATGTTTTGAGTTGTTTGGGCAACAGAGGCTCATGAAAATTTCCGCGCAGATCGGTCATCCGGCTATGTAAACTGTTTTCTCTAGCGAAGCAAAGAAACAAAAACAGCCCTGTTATTCCACCACACCTAACGTGTTGCTAAATGAGGTTATTCTGGGTTGACAGAACCCACTGCTTGGACCACTGAGAAGTCCCTCTGTGGTGGGAATTCAATAGTTGGCGCTGGCTCGCACTCATGCCTCATGGCGGAAGTGGAGCGATGGTCAGGTCCATTTCCGTCCAATGAAACCCATCCCCCAAACAAATGACCACCCCTTCATACTAACGGAGGCAAAAGCTGTTCTGCTGCATTTGGGCAGAATTGATGCACAGGGATTCTCTGCGTGTTTGCGTGCTATGTGGTGGAGATTAGTGGGATTACAGGCTTGGCAGAGGGTGGTGGTGGGAGATTAAAGGCCTTCCTCTGCACAGCAGGGCAATTTTAGTGCGGCTTCGGCAGGCGAGGTTGGACAGTCTTAACTGCAACATGAAATATCTGTGGTGTATAGATGATTGCTCTGCTCCTGTAGGATTGACTGTACATGCAGAAGCTTTAAACAACTATGTCAATGTAGGTCATTCACTGATGATTATAACATAATTTCAATGTGTTCTCACATTCGCCGTAAAATCATTTACTCATAACCGACTCTAAGAATGCAATCCTGCAGCTGAGCACTTTTAAAGAGATCTTTAAATGCATTCCTTCACTTAAACATTTGCACCTGACCCCTTTCCTTATTAGTGAAAAGCTTCTTAGGCTATAGCTGATAGTGTGTAATTATGTAATGTTGTCAGGTCTTAACATTAGGCGTAAGTATGGCACTAGACATCAGATGCACATGACTTTAAAAAATATAATCAGCATTATTTGAGCATTTTATCAGCAGATTCTGAACAATAAAATAACAATGCAACAAAAATGTTCACACTTTTTGAAAAACAAAAACCATGAAAGTGGACAAGAGTTATGTAAGGACACATTCCCTACAAAGTTTTGAGATATTATATCCCCCCAAATTTTTTGCATCAACAACAGGCATTCAGGTTTCTGATAGAGTTGCAAAATGCATTTAATACAATGCAATTGATCATCTCCGATTTGAAGATCGATTTGTTTTGACACTAATTGTTAAACTTCATAACACTCAGCAGTTGTGTCATCTTCATTTTAAACATTTTTAACTAAATTTGCAAATAAAACAGAAGGCACAAGCAAGTTCGACTCACAAATTTTGAGAAAAAAAAGAAAAAAAAAACGCAAAAAGGCATTTATTAAATACCTGGTGTATTATGCAAACTAACCAAGGCAACTTTTTATCTTTTTTAGCAGCATTATTTTCAGGCATCATGTGTCATGAATCACTGTATGCCACATATGTGCAGGATTTTTTTTTCTCTTTTTCTTGGTGAAGACTGACAGCTCATCTTTTTTTCCTTTTTTATTCTGTCAATTTTGTCTACGGTCTAAAAGTTCTAAAACCTCTAAAACCTTTATTTGATAAATTCAGCACATAAAGTAGTTGGATTTGAGGCAGTATTTCGTTTCCTTTCTACGCTCTGTACAATTTTCTCTCAGTGCCCTATTGTTTTGTCATTCACTGTCCACAGTTAAAATAACACACCTGACAAGCAATCCAACCACTCGGACCAAATTAGACATCATTTCACACAGAGACAAAAAAGCCTTTCTAGGCTCAAAATGTCCTCATTTTTTTGTTTCCGACGATTTGGTCAGTGTGTTTTTTTTTTTTATCCCAATGACCCATGCCTAAAGTGTTTCCACACCTAAAAAGCACACAAGTCATATAGAAACAGTCTGACATTGCATATATAAAATCTGCATTAACCTCTTACCACTATAAACAAACAAAGCTCCATTATTTAGAACTTCCCACAACAATCTGAATGTTGTGGCAGCATGTAAACAGTAAACAGCTATCAAATCCACCTCCTAATACTTTAAGTACAAATATATACAACACATAAGCTTATTTCCTGCGGCAAACAACATGACTGCACTCATATAGCGTATCTTCTCAAAAGGACAAAGAACTTGGAGGTCATAATGAAGGGTATGTGCAGTGGTTGATTTGAAAAATTAGTAATTGTGTGCAAGTATCTCTCCAGCCACTGGCTGTTTTAATGAGTAAATATTAACAGTAATGGCATGCAATTTCCCGTGGTGGTGCTCACCTTGCTCTTGGTTATTCACTCTAGTGACACTGGCTTTGTTTAGCTGAGGCTGTGCCTTACATCACCTTGGTAACCATAATCATAAAAGCCCCCCTAAGTGCGAAGGAGAAAATTAGAGTCCAAGATTTAATAAGGGGTCTTATGATAAACCAATGTTCTAAGGGATAAAATGAGGACATTTCCCCCCTCTCTCTCTCTGCAGATATGAACATCATTTCAATGGTAGTGCGAGAAATTCGATAACTGTCCATTAGTGGGATCCAAGAATAGCTCAGATTTGATAGGAAAAGAAAATAATGAAGTCTGTTGATTGTTTTCTCTCCCTCGCGCCCCCTCTCTCTGGTTGTAGCCTGTTCCTCCTGTAAACAATTTTATGCTGAATTTTAATTCAAAAGAAAATGATTTAATTCATTAATACACCTGCCGAGCAGTGTAAAGTAATCTGGCAGAACCGGGGGAATATCTGCGTTCACCATCATTTTCCATTATGTCTTTATAGGTGTTTTAAGGACCCCCCCCCCCTGTAATGCTGAATGAGTGTCTTGTTTTGATATTATTCAAAGGTCATCAGCCTACAGATACAGAGCCGTGCAATGACAGCAAAGGTTAATTGAAATTAAGAAATTATTTTTGGTTACTAAATACCATTGCTGTCAGCGCCCATACGTTCGCTCTTTAATTGTCTTTCCAATTATTCTTCAGCTGATGAGACTGTCATTTGGTTGTGCAGGTGTATGTCCATGTGTGAGAACCAAACCATCACTGTCAGCCATGTGATGTATTTACTAACTTTATCCTCTCTGTGGCATTAAGAACAAGCCACACAGTGTGAGGCCAAGTGCTCGCCCAGAAAGGAGAGCGAGGAGCGAAAGGAGGGAGAAGAGAGCAAAGTTTACCTTCCACTCCAGTAGCTCTGTAAAGGGCTGAAGATGAAAGGTGCTATTTGGTTTGTGGGACAAACTGAACTGTGATTCTGCTATGAATAGACTTCTTCATAGGCCTGCATACAGTTCTTCACTTGTTTTAATGGGACAGTTGTATTTGTAATTAAATAAAATTGAAATTTATAATCGATCTATCTATCTACTCGTAGGTAGGGACGTGCTAAAAATAGAATGCTACTAAATTAACTACATTTTGTTATTTTTTATATAATGAGCTTATAATGAGCTTCTGAGTTGTAGTGTAGCGTGACCAAACAGTACTAAAACACTGTTTGTAATGCTGAAGTAATGATCAAAAGCAAACTCAGAGGGCCCTATCATACACCTGACGCAATGCAACGCCAGGCGCGATGCAGGTGTTTTTTGCTAGTTTCAGCCCAACGCAGTTATCATTTTCACATCCACCACCACGTTGTTTAAATAGCAAATGCAATCTTTTCGCCCATGGGCGTGCTGGTCTAAAAACGACCATTGTTGGCGTGTTGCTATTTTGAGGCATCTGAAAATGACTGCGCCATTGACCACCAAAAAGTAGAATTTTTTGTGTTATTTAAAGGGCGCATTACTAATATGCGCCTATAGGCAGGTGCACAACGCGTGTACACTCTGCTTATTACACACACAGGGATGCGCAGCATAACACAAACATTTTAAATATTAAAAATTCCTCTCTTAAAGATTCCTCTCTGTAGAAGCGTTCAGTCTTTCCGCTCGCAAATTCTGCCATGTAAATAACGAATCCGCCATGGTGCAAGCGCAACTGGCTTTTAAAGGGAATGGGAGATGAGACTCCGATTGGTTTATTGCACGTTACGCTCAAAACACACTCATGAGTCATTAAGAGACTAGGTACAACCCTTTTAGACCATGCGCTTTTGTTTTTTCCATCGTTAAACTAGCAAAAGTGGATTCGGACACACCCTAAGTGCACCTGCGCCATGCGCTTTAAACCATGCGCTCAGAACATTAAAATAGGGCCCAGAGTGTTGTAAGTAAAACTGATTTATTGCAGTGATTCGGTTTGTTTGGAAGGTTCATGTAAATAAACAGATTCGTGAAAATGGCCCATCGATTTGGCTATGTACTATATTTTTTGACTTGGTTATGTAAATTAGAATGGCTGTAGTATAAATGTACCCTAATTCCTTCTTAATCATCTAAGTATACTAAGTATATATTTATATTTTTCCACCATGCGTCACATATACTTTGCCTTCCTGACATCAGTCTTAGCATAAAGACTCTAATTAGAAAGTCACATGAAGGGAGCCACTGTGTTTCCAGCTTTAAGTACTGTCACATGGCTCAAAAATAGCTGCTGTTTGCTCAGTGTGACTGGAGGGATTTTACCTGTATTGCAACATATCAAACACCTTTTCAAACTGCTGCTTTGACAAGTTTCTTGACTGCTGCCCTGACTGAAGTGACCGTGGTATATAAACAGGATTCTTCGGTTAGTAAACACAGCACATTTAAATCTGAGATTCAGATGCTAGAAGGCTTAATAAAAAATAGAATAATAGTTATTAATAGTTACTACAAAGATACTAGGAATATGTACAAATAATACATATAACAAATACATAGGTGTTGTTTTTTTAAATGGGCTAAGCCAAAAATGGCAAAATATTTTAATAGTCTTTAAATAGACTTTTAATAGTCTTAACCAGCAAGAACTGCACAAATGTTGTAGATCAAGTAACTTAATAGCCTTCCCCAACTTGCAGAAAACTTTTTACAGGAAAATGTTTATGAGTAGTTGAAAAATGTCTCCCAGTTCGTTTGAGTTTAATATGAGACCAAATATTAACTGTACTTGTTCTCAAGCCACTTATTTGTTGTTTTTGAAATTTGGGCAGAAGCATTATCTTGTTGAACATCTGATCATTGCTATTTAGATAACAACTTTTAATTTGTGGGAGGCAAGCCGTTCTGCAATATTCTCCTGTACTCCAAAGCATTAAATGACTTTTCACAGTGAAGTAGCTCACCAATACCAGCAGCTAAAAAGGCTCCCAACACAATGACACCTCTTCATCAATGCTTCATTCACTGTGGTAGAGATGCATTTATTATTATATTTCTCAGTTCTGGAGTATCATGGAGTAACTTGTTTCATTGTGATTCATTACTCCACACAACTCTGCTGAACCAAACTTCCCATAAATCCAACAGTTGTTCTTACTAACTATGTTGGCATTAGTGGAATTGCATTAGCATGGTTTAAATCATACTTATCTGACCGTTATCAGTTTGTAGCAGTAAATGAAGAGATGTCATACCGTTCACAAGTTCAGCATAGAGTACCGCAAGGCTCAGTGCTAGGAACGTTGCTTTTCACCCTGTACATGCTACCACTGGGAGATATCATTAGGAAGCATGGCGTTTGTTTTCATTGTTATACTGACGATACTCAGCTCTATATTTCTTTGCGCCCTGTCGAAACTTACCAATTCACAAGATTGATGGAATGCATAGCTGATATAAAAAATTGGATGACTTGTAATTTCCTACAACTTAATTCTAAAAAAACAGAATATTTAATTATTGGACGAAAAACCTCTGCACGTGAATACTGTCTAACACTTGATAGCTGCTCTGTCAAATCCTCGTCGTCAGTTAGGAACCTGGGTGTGCTCTTTGATACCAATCTTTCATTTGAAAGCCACGTTTCTAGCATCTGTAAAACTGCATTCTACCATCTTAAAAATATATCTAAATTACGGCATGCTTTCAATGCAAAATGCTGAACAGTTCGTTTATGCGCTCATGACCTCAAGGCTAGATTATTGTAATGCTCTACTGGGTGGTTGCCCTGCTCGCTTAATAAATAAACTGCAGCTGGTCCAAAACGCAGCAGCTCGAGTTCTTACTAGAACCAGGAAGTATGACCATATTAGCCTGGTTCTGTCAACACTGCACTGGCTCCCTATTAAGCATTGTATCAATTTTAAAATCTTGCTTATTACTTACAAAGCTCTAAATGGTTTAGCTCCCCAGTACTTGAGCGAGCTCTTAACGCATTACACTCCATCACGTCTATTGCGGTCTCAAAACTCTGGCCAGTTGATAATACCTAGAATATCAAAATCAACTGCAGGCGGTCGATCCTTTTCCTATTTAGCACCTAAACTCTGGAACAGTCTTCCTAGCATTGTTCGGGAAGCAGACACACTCTGTCAGTTTAAATCTAGACTAAAAACACATCTCTATACTATGGCATACACATAGAACATTATCAGTTTCTATTATTCAAATCAGTTAAATGGCTGCATTAACTAGATCAGCCGGAACCGGGAACACTTCCCATAACACCTGATGTACTCATACATCATAAAAAGAATGGCATCTACGCTAATGTTAGTCTCTCTGTTTATCCCGAGGTTTGTCTGCCGGATCCAGATCAGTTGGTGGACCTGTGCCTAGACACGACCAACGCATCCCTGAAGTGTCAGCAGAGACCGTGTCAACTAGACTCTCCCCTGTGAAGGCCTCCTTCCCTTCCCCTCTATACAGATAAAAACACATATGCATACATACATATTCAGACACGCTTGCCTATAGGCTGAACACGTAATGCTTGCGTACATGCCGTCGCCGTTTTCACGGATTCAACTTTTTAGGGGTTTGTGCGGGGATGATGATGGTATAGTTTCAAAACAATTTCAAACCTATTTCATGGTTTGCATTCTCGGGCCACCAGAAGCTGTTGCCATGCGGATTTTAATTGAAGATGGTGTTGTTTAAATGGCACCAAATTAAATAACTAATCAGTTTTTACAACAGAAATTAATCAAAAACTTTTATTCAAAAACAAAATGTATTTCCTATTATCACTGTGAAGCTGCTTTGAAGCAAAAACTGCTAAATAAATTAAGGTGACTACTTTTAGTTAACTTTACTTAATGTCCAATAATTTGTTGAACTTACTTAAAACAATTTAGTAATCTGTACTGTTTGCATGCTATGCCTTCGTTACTCAGTTAACATTACTTGACTGGGTTGAGTACCATTTTGCAAAGCAAATAAAATGTATTTAAAAAACAAACAAACAAACAAAAAAACATGCAGGGCAAAAGGGTTTTGAGGCGGGGCAATTCTTAATAGACTTTTCACTCATTTCCTCTACTTCTGCAATTATCATTCTCCTTATTTACATTCACTAATTTTCCAAAGTCATCTTGAATGTTATTGTCAATATAAATAAAAAATTGGGGAGAACGTCACATAAGTTGATCATAAATTTATGTTGATTTCCTAAAATTTCTCACCAGTATTGTGATTAGTGTTCCCTTTGGTTGGACCCTTGGAATTTTTATATTATTGTAATTCTCTTCCTATTTATTTGATTTTTTAAAGGAAGGGAAGTAATATATATACAGTGGTGGTCAGAATTATTGGCACCCCTGGTAAATATGATCAAATATGGCTGTAAAAAATAAATCTGCATTGTTTATCCTTTTGACCTTTTATTTAAAAAATTCACAAAAATCTAACATTTCATTGAAGTAAAAGAATTGAAGGGGGGGGGGGGTAAATCACATTATGAAATCTCCAAAACACGTTGGCCACAATTATTGGCACCCTTTTATTAAATACTTTTTGCAACCTCCTTTTGCCAAGATAACAGCTCTGAGTCTTCTATAATGTCTGATGAGTTTGGAGAACACCTGACAAGAGATCAGAGACCATTCCTCCATACAGAATCTCTCCAGATCCTTCAGATTCCCAGATCCATGTTGGTGCTTCTTCTCTTCAGTTCACTCCACTCATTTTCTATAGGGTTCAGGTCAGGGGACTGGGATGGTCATGGCAGAAGCTTCATTTTGTGTTCAGTGACACATTTATGTGTTGATTTTGATGTTTGTTTTGGATCGTTGTCCTGATGGAAGATCCAACCACGGCCCATTATAAGATTTCTAGCAGAGGCCGTCAGGTTTAGATTTTTTATCTGTTGGTATTTGCTAAAATCCATTATACCATGTATCTGAACAAGATGTCCAGGACCTCCAGCAAAAAAAATAGGCCCACAACATTAAAGATCCAGCAGCATTTTTAACCATGGGCATGGGGTACTTTTTATGCCTGTTTGCATCAAACCGATTTGCTGCCAAAAAGCTCTTTTTATAGTTTCATCTGACCACAGAACCAGGTCCCTTTTGAATTTCCAGTCGTGTCTGACAACTGAATATGCTGGAGTTTGTTTCTGGATGAGCAAGAAGGTTTTGAATCCCTCCTAAACAACATGTGGTGATGTAGGGGTTGCATCTTCCAGGCAGATTCGTAAACATCTTTAGTTGATTGGAACTTCTTAATTATTGTCCTGATGGTGGAAATGGGAATTTTCAATGCTTTAGCTATTTTACTACAGCCACTTTTTATTTTGTGAAGCTCAACAATCTTTTGCTGCACATCAGAACTATATTCTTTGGCTTTACTCATGGTGATGGATGATTAAGGGAATTTGGCCTTTGTGTTTCCTCATATTTATACTCCGGGGGAACAAGACATCATAGCTGGACAATTTCATGCTCCTAGTCACCCTGGTGTGCTAAAAAATGTAAATATTAATGGGAATATACATCAGAGATATTTTACCCATAAAAAATTCTAGGGGTGCCAATAATTGTGGCCAACGTGTTTTGGAGAAAAGCATTTATTTCATAATGTGATTCAGCCCCCACTTTCCATTCTTTTACTTCAATGAAAGGTTAGATTTTTGTGATAAAAAAAAAAAAAAGAGATCAAAAGGATAAACTTTTTTTATTTACTAGGGGTGCCAATAATTCTGACCACCACTGTGTGTATATATATATATATATATTCAACCCCCTTGACCTGCAAGACATTTTGCTGCCAAGAACAAAATTGGATGAAAACAATTCAACACATCAGTAAACTATTATGGAAAGTTTATTACTACACATTTGAGTGATTCTGAGAATGTAAAGTTGATGAAAAAAGAAAAAAAACTAATTGGCTCTAAACATTCGTGTTCAAAATTATTTAACCCCCAAAAGTCACATTTTGTGCAGAATCTTTTATTCTTTATAACCTCCAATAAACGCTGCCTGTAAGTGCTTAGAAGCTTCCGTCAACTCTCTACTGCAATTTTGGCCCATTCCTCGCTTGAAAAAGCTTCAGGATCACTGATAATCTTTGTTTTTCACTTTACCACTGTTTTCTTCAAATTCCACCAAATATTTTCAATGAGATTTAAATCTGAAGACTGTGCAATCCACATTCAACATTCTATGACTGATCCCTGAAAGTAAATTTGGATACTTGAATTGGAAAGTCCATTGACCATCAAGCTTCAGTCTCTGCACTAAAGGCATCAACATCTTCGCCAAAATGGCTTGCTACTTTAAAGAATTCATGATGTCCTTCATACAGTCAAGATTTTCACTTCCTGCAACAGCAATGCACCCCCATAACAAGACTGGACCATCTTCGTGATTGACCATGGAGATGGTGTTCTTCTGCTCATACACTTTGCCTTTTTTGCACCAGACATACCACTGATCCACGGGTCCAAAAAGTTCCAGTGTGGTCATATCACTCCATTAAACATTCTTCCAGAACTCCACAGGTCTATCCAAATGAATTTTATCATAATTGAAGTCGGCCTTTCATGTTCTTCTTGGTCAAGAGGGGGATTCGGCAAGATGTCCTAACATGAAGGCCATGCAAGTCTTTGGCAGTAATTTGAGGGTTTTTCTCAGTTACTCTGATCAAACATTTTATTCCCCTGAATGATATTGTGCTTTTTCATTTTGGGCTTAGGCTTTTGCTCAGGAGTGTACATGAATGTGAACACAATCTTAACATACTCTACAAGCATCTCTATAGGTCTGTACCTAGGTCCTTAAACCTGAAGCAAATCCTACTTGACAATTCATATAATTTCCGGCATCAAACAACATGTGACATGTCATGCATTTACTGCCTGTTTACAAATATCCCAATAGCTAAGGTTGCGTTGTTTACACCAGAGATCCAACAGTATTAATCTCTGCCCACTGAAAGAAATCTAAACAGACAGCTTGCATGAAAGAAAGCATAAACAAATCACAGTGGCCTCATGCTTTTACAATAAGTCCTGAGGACAAGCGCTGTCAGACACTATCTGCTGACCCAGTCCCCCAGTCTTGGAAATCTTCTCACAGTCTCTGAGACCTCTATGCCAAAACCACTGGGTATTTGTATACATATATACACACTACCTTTTTTCAGCATCATTACTCCACATCTTTAGTGTCACATGATCCTTCAGAAATAATTCTAATATGCTGATTTGCTGCTCAAGAAACATTTCTAATTATCAATGTTGAAAACATTTGTGCTGCTTCGTATTTTTGTGGTAACTGTGATTTTTTTTTTGAAGCAGAAATCATTTGTAACATTAGGAATGTATTTGCTGTGACTTTTAAACAGTTTAATGTATCCTTGTTAAATAAAGTATTAATTTCTTTTAAAAAACATTTATATAAATGGTCACACAGAAGTACATTTGCAACATGTATAAGGATGTTTTAATAATTATCTTTTAACAATTCTTTTTATCACATCCCTCTAAAATATGATTAACCAATTCAGCTCAAGGGTCTAGGGATTCCCCTAAAATACAACTTTAAAGTTTTTTTTTTTTTTTTTTTAAATCAGTGAAAACGTCTACTTGGTGAATTCTATTAGAGCTTTAGCTGCTTTTCTTCAAATTTAATAGCACAAAAGAAACAAACAGCAGGAAATTTCAGGACTCTCACAAACTATGTACATTTGAATCAGGAACAATCATGGCTCATCAATGCAGTGCTTCAGAGAGACTGACCAGTGATTACACTCTTACAAGACATGTGTTTGTGTGTGTGTGTGTGTGTGTAATATGTGATGCCTGTGTCTCTGTGAGGGGTTGGGGCCTGCATGGGGGCTCAACTAACTTTTCAAAAATTCTTTTAACCACTTTTTTTTTTTTTAAATTCAAACATGTTTGTAGCATTTCAGATAAATATGTCCAGCATATAAATAAGATTCAAAGGCAAGGTGAAACATTTTATGCATCTTTTCTTCAATTTCTCTTCTTGTCTAATCTCTTTCTTCTCTGTAGTCAGCAACCATATACCCATGAACATCAAATGTTAGCCATGTAAGAAGTGAAAGAACTAGCTAGCTCCACAAGCTAACAATTTGACTTCAAATTCTGATTGAAAGAGAAAATGGCAACAGATCTTAGATCTTAACTAATAGCGTGTTCACCATCTCAATTCTTTATAAATTGAGAACATTTTAATTTACAAACTGGACCTTCATGCATAAATTCTTTAAAGTTAGAGGACACAATCAGATGACCTCACATTTTCAGATGAAAAAAAAAATTATTTCTCTGAGACATTTCTGCCTGTTGTTAACCCATCAGCTCCTCTCACTATTAACACTTTTTGTAGAGAGCATGCAAAATGACTTTCCTTGTTCTGACGACCTATTCTTTTTTGACAGAAGCTTTTCTCGCTTAATAAAAATGATGCTTTAGTTAAAACCACTATTATTATATAATCCTTTTTTTTCTTCACATAATCATTTATGGCTCTAAAGGTGCACTAATCTAATCATCACAGTTAATGAGCTCTTGTGAATGGTTTGGGTTTTAAGTTAACCACAGTCCAAACACAAAATAAGTATAAAACCAACCCATACTCTTAGCACCTTAACAAAAATAAACAGTTCTGGGGGAATAGCTTAAACTGATTCTCGGTCACTGAAGCACATGCAGGCAAGTAACATGTCAAAAAATGTTTTGAAGATGATGCCTTCTCATTCGATTCTCAGCTCCACTAACACATATTAAATTTTACCCTACTAGTAAGTTTCGAGGGAAAAAAACAAAAACGATTGAGCCTCCTCCAAGTCAGTGTTAATTCGTCAACGACTTTTTTTCACTGACGAAAACGAGACGATAACTAAATAAAAAACAGTTTTGGATGACAAAAACTATGACGAAAATCTACTGTCATTTACGTCAACGACTAAACTGTTAGGGAGGGAAGATTAGGGAAGAGATCCAGTCAGTGATGTCCTGTAGATGCGCACATTTGAATTGTAATGTGCTGATCTAACCGCGGGAAAATGCGGCGCTGTCTGTTGCGCATTCTACATTTCTTTTACTATCTATGATTGTATAGGCTCACGCAACGCAACAGCGCTTCAGTCGCAATCAATGAATAGCGCACATTTATGCCAGGTAATTGTTTATGAACTAATGCTGAGGAATAATGACAATGTTTACTTTATGATGTTTATATAGTAATGTTTTAGACGGTTGTAACAATGCATATTTTATCTCCCTTATCTGAACTTGAAAGAGCAGCCTGCAACTGCAATAGTAAGGCGCAGACATTTCAAAATAAGAGTCAATGTGTATTTCGAGCTTGTTTATAATCAAAAGTCACGCATTATACACTCACCTAAAGGATTATTAGGAACACCTGTTTCATTTCTCATTAATGCAATTATCTAATCAACCAATCACATGGCAGTTGCTTCAATGCATTTAGGGGTGTGGTCCTGGTCAAGACAATCTCCTGAACTCCAAACTGAATGTCACAATGGGAAAGAAAGGTGATTTAAGCAATTTTGAGCGTGGCATGGTTGTTGGTGCCAGTTACTGGGATTTTCACGCACAACCATTTCTAGAGTTTACAAAGAATGGTGTGAAAAGGGAAAAACATCCAGTATGCGGCAGTCCTGTGGGCGAAAATGCCTTGTTGATGCTAGAGGTCAGAGGAGAATGGGCCGACTGATTCAAGCTGATAGAAGAGCAACTTTGACTGAAATAACCACTCGTTACAGCCGAGGTATGCAGCAAAGCATTTGTGAAGCCACAACACGCACAACCTTGAGGCGGATGGGCTACAACAGCAGAAGACCCCACCGGATACCACTCATCTCCACTACAAATAGGAAAAAGAGGCTACAATTTGCACAAGCTCACCAAAATTGGACAGTTGAAGACTGGAAAAATGTTGCCTGGTCTGATGAGTCTCGATTTCTGTTGAGACATTCAGATGGCAGAGTCAGAATTTGGCGTAAACAGAATGAGAACATGGATCCATCATGCCTTGTTACCACTGTGCAGGCTGGTGGTGGTGGTGTAATGGTGTGGGGGATGTTTTCTTGGCACACTTTAGGCCCCTTAGTGCCAATTGGGCATCGTTTAAATGCCACGGCCTACCTGAGCATTGTTTCTGACCATGTCCATCCCTTTATGACCACCATGTACCCATCCTCTGATGGCTACTTCCAGCAGGATAATGCACCATGTCACAAAGCTCGAATCATTTCAAATTGGTTTCTCGAACATGACAATGAGTTCACTGTACTAAAATGGCCCCCACAGTCACCAGATCTCAACCCAATAGAGCATCTTTGGGATGTGGTGGAACGGGAGCTTCGTGCCCTGGATGTGCATCCCACAAATCTCCATCAACTGCAAGATGCTATCCTATCAATATGGGCCAACATTTCTAAAGAATGCTTTCAGCACCTTGTTGAATCAATGCCACGTAGAATTAAGGCAGTTCTGAAGGCGAAAGGGGGTCAAACACAGTATTAGTATGGTGTTCCTAATAATCCTTTAGGTGAGTGTATATATACGTTTTTGGTTACACAATAAACTATTTCATTTCATTCCCATTTAATTCATAGTCAGGAGAAAATACTAAGAACATTATTTGACAAATATTATTCAATAAAGTATCAGGGTTATAATAGTTAACTAAAACCATTAAAAAATATTCATTACTTGAAATGAAATGAAATGAATTAATAAACTTATTTGAAGTTTTAGCTTAACCTGATATACTAACTAAAACAGAAATACAAAATTATAAAAACTATATAGATAAATAAAAAAATGAATTGAGCTCTAAAAGAGTAAGTACAATTGTCTATGATTTGCACTAACTAAATGCACATGGCTTGTTGATAAAAACTGATGAGTTGATTCTCAGTGAAACTGTCAAACTCTTCACAACTTATAAACATTCTTTCATTGTGTGAGCCATCACGTGCAAAATCATCCATTCAATTATCAAAATATGTCAGACATGCATGTATATTCCATAAATACCTATGACATGGAATGCCATTTGGCAAATGGCCTACCCTTGTAATGAAATAGAAATCTCTATCATACCAATCCACCAATTGCTACATGGAGTTTGCCCGGCACAATCACAACCATTTTTGAACATGGAGGAATGTCACAACCCTAAACAGCAACAGCAGTTTATTTTCGTAGAAATGTGTTACATGAAAACTGAAATCTGTCGTGGCAGAGCAATAGGAAGATATGTAAGAATGTGTGGTGTTTTCAGTTTACATGAACATACATTTCTACAAAAATAAAGGTGATGTACACTCAAAAAATGATTTTATGATGCTGTTCACTTTAAGCAATTCATCTTGATTTGTTAAATTGACTTGAAACAGTTACTCTTTGACTTAACTTGATGTTTTCATTTTGAAATAACATGTTTCAATCAAGTTACCCAATCAAACAGACTTTCACTTCCCATCATGATTTGCAAAGGGGCTCAATCTGGAGACTAAATGTTAAAATAAAGTGTTATTTTATGTATTTTTAACTAGATGAGAAAATGGAGAAACTTTTTAATGTTTAATTTTCTATAATGTTGGTATTTAAAAGTTTCTGTTATGTTAGTGTTTTGGGGGGTGGGGGGTTACCATTGTGGTGAAGTGTGCTTGGCTTGATGACCTGCTAACAAGAATTCAAATTGCTTTAATAATAAAGCAACCACTATGATTGTGTTCTGGGTGTAACCAATAGGCCTATCACTTCTGAACTGCCAACATTCAACATCACATGTAAAGAAATGTTATATTTAGTTTGTAGTTATTTAAATCACAGGACTAAACAATAAGCATTAATTATAGGATTATTTGAAGAATTCTAATTGAATGAAAACCATTTATTTAAGTTAAACTAAAGCCATTCATTCAAGTTAAATGAACACCGTTGATTCTAGTTAGTTGTACATTGTTGATTCTGTTGGGTTTTACTTGTTTCAAATCACGCCTTGATTGAACCACTGTCCATGATTGAATCATGTTCAGCCAAAGAGCAATTTTTTTTTTTTGTGTATAAATAAAAATGTTTGGTCCCCACTTTAGATGTACTAACATTTAAAGGAATCATTTGATATGTATCTTTTTTTAAATACCTGCACATAATTACATATGTAATTAAATATAGAATTACACTGTTGACCCTTCCCTTACTCCTTAACCCACTTTTAAACCTATACCCACCACTAAACCTGTCCCTAACCTTACCTGTATCCCAACTCAATAGCAGCACACGTGTTTTGCAATACAATATGAACACAGTAAGTACACTGTACTTATTTTTTGATGTAAGTACATAGTAGTTAAGGGCGCCTAATATAAAGTGGGACCAAATGTCCATTTTCTTT
This sequence comes from Rhinogobio ventralis, assembly GCA_039654625.1. Classification (NCBI taxonomy): domain Eukaryota; kingdom Metazoa; phylum Chordata; class Actinopteri; order Cypriniformes; family Gobionidae; genus Rhinogobio; species Rhinogobio ventralis. Next base: position 30,140,144 of record CM077202.1, on the reverse strand, counting down.
TTATGTACTACAGTATTGAATTTTCCTAGTTAATTTTACCTACTGCTGAATCTAAAAAGCTCAGCAGTAAAGCTTAAATGTTTTGGGTAACTACATTTTGTAGACATGCAATAGAGCTCTAATGTTCAAGCAAACAGTTGTGACAATTTAGCTTACAGTTTAGAGAATGTTAAGACTGTTCCGAAAAATATGCCAAAGCGATTGAGAAAAACTGTAATGCCATTTGAATTTGAATGGGGAAGGTAGATTTATAATGAACTGAAATTATAATTTGAACTAAAACCAAAAACAAGAGATAGATAGATAGATAGATAGAACTGAAGGGTCAAAGTGGCACTCATCATTTCTCTTTTAACTGTTCGACAGACTGCTTTGTGGCCTTTTGCCATTATTTGTGTTTGTGTTCCACACCTTTCTACAGCTGCATTTTGGAACAAACAGGTATTTACGGTTCATATTAACCCGACGTGCACCACAGTGTTTGTACCCTGGGAAAGGCCCATCTCCCCGAGGGCTTGCTGGGCCAATCTGGTGGTGTTGTTCCTAACCCTGGGAATCGTTGTCCACATTGTGCACACAGTGAGAAAGGTAATCCGGACGGATGGTCTCCATGAATCACCGCCACATTAAGAGTTTCAGCCCTCTCATTATCCTGCACCACATTTCCCCCAGGGGGCCGGTACTGTGCCTGAGCCTCACCACATACAGCCGCTCATTACCAATCTGCCAACCGAGGCCCGGCACGGCCAGAGTCCCTGGTCTTGCACAGGTAAGGGGCCTGGTTCCTTTCTCCACCTCCATACAACATACACAGACTCAAGGGTGAACAGAAACAGCATGTCTTTCAAAGGCGCTGCAGGTGTCACCATCCCAGAATCCAACAGCAAAACCCCTCCCCTCACATTTGCTGTCAAAAAAAAACAGAGGCCGATAGGAGAGCCTGGAATAATGGTGCGGTAAGTGTTTGCCTCACTCACACGTATTCCCTAATGAGAATTTATATTCCCACAATTTCGAGATACTGATATTGGTGGGAGAGTTTGGGTTAAACGGCACTCTACCAATTAGGCTTTTTTTTCCCAAGGATGTTTCCCAAGGCAAGGATGACTGTCATAGCATAGCTAAATGTAATGTCTTTTTAAAAAATGAAGCATATTTGCCTTTTAATTTGTGCCTAACATCCAAAACGTTTTTCAAAGTTTGTATTCAAATTTAGTGACAAAGTTTGAAACTAGCTTCAACTGTAATTGAGGCTAAGCGAAACACAATTTTTTGTTTAACAGGAATTAGAAAATTTTGCTAGAATCAGTGGCAGATGGCAGGAAGGCTGCAGGACCTGCTTGCTTTTGCTTTTTATTAGCTTTATTTGTAACATACACATCCTCTTTTTAATGGCTTAAGGAAAAAATACAGATGTGTCTTATCAAACTGTGGCTTCGCCTACTCTTTTGAATATAAACATACACTACCCATCAAAAGTTTGAGAACGGTAAGATTATAAAATGTTTTTAAAGAAGTCTCTTCTGCTCACCAAGGCTACATTTATGTTATTAAAAAAAAAAAAAAAGCTGTAATATTATGAAATATTATTAAAATGTAAAATAACTGTTTTTTATTTGAATATATTTTAAAATGTAATTTATTCCTGTGATGCAAAGCTGAATTTTGAGCATCACTACTCCAGTCTTCAGTGTCACATGACACTTCAGAAATCATTCTAATATGATGATTTGCTGCTCAAGAAACATTTATGATTATTATCAATGTTGAAAACAGTTGTGTAAAACATTTTTTTAGGATTCTTCGATGAATAGAAAGTTCAAAAGAACAGTATTTATCTGAAATAGAAAGCTTTTGTAACATTGTATTACCGTTCAAAAGTTTTTGGGAAAGAACTTGAAGAAATTAATGAATTTATTCAGCAAGGATGCATTAAATTGATCAAGTGACAGTATAGACATTTATAATGATGCAAAAGCTTTATCTTTCAGCTAAATGCTGTTCTTTTGAACTTTCTATTCATTAAATAATCCTGGAAAAAAACTTTACACAACTGTTTTCAACATTGATAATAATAAATGTTTCTTGAGCAGCAAATCGGCATATCATAATGATTTCTGAAGGATCATGTAACTCTAAAGACTGGAGTAATGATGCTGAAAATTCAGCTTTGAATCACAGAAATAAATTGCATTTTAAAATATATTAAAATAGAAAAAAGTTATTTTAAATTGTAAAAAATATTTCACAATATTACTGTTTTTCAAATAAATGTAGGCTTGATGAGCAGAAGAGTCTTCTTTCAAAGACATTGAAAATAGTAATGTTTCCAAACTTTTGACCGGTATATTCACAAAAAGAGGAAGTTGGCAATAACAATTACATGTGTGCTTGCAATTAACTATCCAATTGTGCACAAATAAACACACCTCTAGTAATGTAACAGAATATCAACAATCAGAATATGTGATCAGTACAACTAAACAGACACTTAAAAACTTCAGAACAACTTAAAAACATTTAAAGCGAAGACTGTTATGAATACTACCATAATTTATAAAAACAGTACTCATGGGCTCTATATTCTGTGTTCCTCACAGATTCAGCGGAGATGCATTTGAGATGCTTGGGAGTCATGTTTGTTTCCAAACACATGGCATTGTTCGGGTGAAACTCGATACCGGCGTGCCAGCTGAGTAAATGCGTGGGTTTTGCAGCTGCCACTAATCTAATGTCTTCTGTTCCAAAGCCGAGTTTACCTGCACGGTCACCACTTATTGTCTTCAGCAGCCTCTACCTATACTTTGTCACTTCACCTGACACGAAGGCATGCTTGACTTTCCCAGGCCCTCACTGATCCAGTCCAACACTCCCTTGAATGCTGTTTATAAAGTTCATTTAAGCTCCCTCACTAATGTCTGCTCTGCACTGGTCATGAAAGACAACACTTAAGATCAATCAAATATCCAGGAAAAAAAAACTTTAATTGGAAATTACTCTCCATAAACAAGGTGAAAATCTATTTTTTCTTCCTTTCAATAAACGGTGAATAGAATAAATCTTAATTAGTAAAACCACTTTAGTTTAGGGTCCAGTTCTCACTATTAACTAAGACTTTTGCCTCAATAAACTCATAATTACTGCTTATTAATAGTTAGTAAGGTAGTTGTTTAGGTATTGGGTAGGAATTAAGGACGTAGAATATCCTATATCTAAAGTGTTAGCAGTTCTTTTATTCCATAATTTTCATAGCAAGTTACCTATTACCTAAATGTGGCAAATATATTATATTCCAATGTGTGTGTGTGTGTGTGTGTGCGTGCGCGCACATTGCTTAAATCAGCCAAACCTCTAAAAAGAGGATAACTCAGAGTTTGCTCATGGCAATCTCTCATCAGGTTATTATGCCATTAATTACTGTGAATAAGCCATCTGATGAAGAAGTCATGCTACTGTTAAACACTCACTTCTCAGGGTCTAGTGGTCTCAGGGGATCTGACCTCCACAGGGTGGACTGTTGATGTGTTTGAGCCAGCTGCTTACATGTTACTGTGGCGATTACCTTTTCATGGACTCTTATTTTAATATTCTTTTGTTTTGTTCTGCCTATGTCCAGTTCCTTCGTTTTTAGTTCCAGTTTCCCCTTATTATCTTGTTAGTTTCCATAGTTACCCTTGTTTGTTACCATGTCAACTAATCACCTACACCTGTCCTTCATTTAGCCCCATGTCATCTAGTGTATATAAACCCACAGTCATCCTCTGTTCAGTGTCTTGTGTTAATGTTTCCTGTAGGTTTTTCTCGTTATTGTCCCTCCTTATTGTTCCTACCTTAATAGACCCTTTTCTCAAAGCCGAAGTCGTCATAGTTGGGTTAACTATTATAGCGGTGAATGAGAGAATACATTAAATATATTTTTTGTGTCCCCATTTGCTCAAATAGCAAAAGAAAAACTCCACAATAGTGATTTCACAACTTTCAAAAAGAGGGGAAAAAAATAGAGTGAGATTGATAATGGCAGTGAAAAGAGAGAAATATGTTATTTTTACCATCACTCCCATAGACGCTGTATTAGAAACACCCTCACAGCAGCGGTAAGTTGTTTTTTGTAATTTGATGCAAAAGTAATATAATACAAACTATTAGTGTTATAAATGTACATACATTTTTTAAAAAATGAAAATACAAAAAACGTTGCAGGATGTACGATATTGATGACCGTTAAAACGCGTCATCACAGTCTGTGAAAAGGGTCCATTGCCATCGCCAAGTTGACTCGTCATTCATGAGAAAACATTTCACTGCCATTAACGAGTTTTCACAGCATTCGTGTTATTATCACTGCTATAAGGTAGGGGGCGCTATTACGCATCTCCTGAACGAGTACAGTATCTCGAGATCAAAACAGGAAAAAAAGAAGCAGAAACGAGTGATCTCATATGTAAGCAGATGCATATGAAAAAAATAATGTGATCATCAACAATAAACAGCATATAAATCAAAACGGCCTAATGTTACAGAGTGAAATGTCAACCCAGAAAGTAGTTAGGACTGTGCAAGCTTTGGGGGTGTTGATGGACTCAGTCCGTGTTTTGCTCATCATACTGAATCTGATCCAGATTTAGTCTTTGACAAAAACGTGATTTTCTCAGCTTTTTGCTCAAAATGTTGCTTTTTTTATGAAACTTACCCATATACAAGTGGTGATAAAAAGAATGCATGAAGCTAGAATAAAACAGATTTTTTTTAAGGCACAATATGTAATTTTCATGACTAGAGGAGCAGTGGAGCCCAATGGCCTTAAAAACATACGACATCCTTACTACCTTTTAAGCAGGGTGCATTTTCTTTCTAAACTTTAGCCTAATATAAAATTCTTCCTACATTGTTGTATTTCATGCTATAAATCTCATTTGAAATCTTTTAAATATGCTATCATTGTAATAATATTAATAATAATATTGATATGCTAATAAAATCACAGCATACTGCTAACGGCAAGAGTTAATACTGTCAAATAGCATCACGTTAGCAGTGATAAACGTGGATCAGGGCAAAACAAGTATCTTAATGCCGTGACTGACAGATGGCTGTCAAATCAGATGAGAGTGATAAGTGCCTTGCCATTTTGAAAAAACAACTTCCTCTTCATGACCTTCTGACCCTTGACCTCTAACCTGACTCTTGTTCTGTTTTCTTAGCTCACAGAGGGGATTCTCTACAGGTGCAGGACCAAGAGGTCACAGAGTGTGTAGCAAGTGACCACCAATTGATGCCCCTCCCAAACAAGCAGAGAGCAACAGGGATCTGACCCATGGGCTTTGTTCCTGCTCCATGTCATTGTGAGAAAGAAAGATGATGATATTAAATGACTACAAGGAGGAAACAGCATATTCCGAGCCCAAGCAAACAAGCGTCACACTAAAGCTAAAGGTGAAAGCGCAAGAACCTATTTAAAGAAATAAACAAACACTGTTCACCACGATTTAGTGTTGCAGATAATTACCGCCCATGATTTGCAGGATGATTTAATTTCAAACGTTAGCTTCTCAGTTAATGTGCTTTAAATTTTACTGCTCTCATTACTCTCCTTCATTATCTGTGCAGTTTCTTATGCTAGCCTATGTACTTAATACATGCATCTACTTACTCTCTCGCTCGCTCACCCACTTGCACATTCGCTCAAGCATGCTTGCATTCACACAGTCAAGTTGAGGCACTTAGACACGTTGTCGAATTCCTTGTGTCGAAACTGCCAACACTTAGCTGATATGCATCTCGTGACTTATCTGTACATTAAACGGATCTATTTTATACCGCTACATGTACCTCAAGAGAAAAACAAAAGTGTTTCCCACTGCATTTCAAGTAAAAATAAACTGTTTATTAATTTAAAAAGTCCTAACCTGTGGTGGACCTCTGCGGCTAGACAGGTAGACAAACATAAATGCAGCATATATACAGTAAAATCACCACTAGACGCTAGGCTGTTGTTTAACATGTGTTGTTCATTCAGACGCAACTGAAACAGGTAGCTTGGCAACTAGTAATAGTGCAGCTCCTTGTTCTGACAAGTCAGTTATTCATTCTCAGGGTTAGGTTATTTCTTCATGACTTTGGATTGTTAACACATGCGAAATGCTAAATTGGATGATTGGATTTACTTAAAGTGATTGTCGGTTGAGTTTGGCCAGATCGGTAGGCAGGTTTTTTACATTATTTGTCAGTACTCAATCAAGGCGTCGCTTACCTGCTCGAGTGGTGATTTTAAAGGCTCCGTCCCCTTTGGTGAGACAAATGAATGAGTGCATGTTAAAACAGGCATGTTCGAGCCATTTAAGATGTGTGAGCCACACTTCAACCATATCAAAGCAAATAACAACAATTATTTCTCTCTTTCAAATGCTGGCGATTATTTGTACTTATAGAGGTGTAATGAATAATAGCAGTTTACTAGAGGAGGGGAGGGCTCTCTCTCCCACCGGAGAGAGGAAGAATGAATTAATAGGCATCACACCACTCAGCACAGTGCGTGGTAGAGGAACAGCATGATTACAGTATGCTATCAAGAAAATTAGTTGTTTCATTTAAGTATATCCCCAGCATGCCGAAGAAACATAACAACTTGCTTTTGTTTACAGAATGCTTCATTATGTAAAGACAAGCTCAAGATTCCAAACACCTGCTACCACCAAATCACATATTCAATTATTGTGCTTGCTTAAGATCATCCAAATATTTTGTCCACTTACCAAGAGCAAAAACAGTACTAAAGTGATTATGGCTGCAGAGTCAAATTTCTGCGCCGAAGCAGCAGGGCTAGGGAATAGCGTGGCAGTAAACCTTCGTGAAATTGACTCTATATATCTCCAGAGGTCATCTAGTGGGGTCAGAGGTCGCAACCTGCGGTCATTATTCACCCATAAAGTACTTTGATGAGTAATGCGACACTTTGTCGACAAGGTTTTCAGATAATTGTCCCAACAAAATACTGTGATTGAGTTACTCTCGGAAGGCACAACATTTTGATAGAGACATGTTGTTATGAACATGAATCTGAATTTTAATTTTGAGCACCAATGTATTGATGGGCAACTGAAGGAGTTCACATGCAGAAATAGCTATGCAAGAATGATAAAAAGAAACAAGTTTGACTTCTTGTTTGTATTGAGGGACTTGTCCTGAATTCTACCTTCAAGACTACTTTGAAAATCTTGTAGACACTACACATTTATTTTATGATAATTTTCCCAACAAAATGTCAGTTTGACTCTTGGACAGCATGACATTTTTTGATAGAGACATGTTTTTAAAACAATCTGGAATTTTATTTTGCGTGTGTCCATTTCACCACAGCACACAATGTATTTATGGACAATTGAGAAGTTCACATCCAGGGGCCAGTTACATAAATATAAGTTAAGATTGTGTCTTAATAACTAGTCTGACCAACTAGCAATTAGTTAGGGCTAATCAGTTTTACTTTAGACAAAATTAGTTTCAAATTTGACCAATTCACCTTTTTATGTAACTGTCTTTAAAAAGTTATGACCAGTATACAAGAAAAAATTTGATGACTAACTTGTAAGACTAGTCTAAACGCAACCGGCCACAGGAATAGTCATCAAGAGTTATAAAAAGAAAGGTTTTCATTGTTGTTTCGTAGAGAGGGACTTTGAGAATGCACTGGCCACGAGTTCCACCATCAAGACTAATTATAAAATAAATGTGGTGTGTCGGCATGGTTTTCAGATAATTGTCCCAACAAAATATGATGATTAAGTTACTCTTGGACAGCATGGCATTCCTTGATAGTGACATGTTTTATAAACAATCTACATTTTATTTGCTAAGATAATTATGTGTATCGATTCAACAGCAGCACACAATGTATTTATGGGAAACTGTGGGGTTCATGTGAACGAATAATCATAAAAAGTGATTTAACTTGTTATTCCTATAGAGGGACTTTGAGAATGCTTTAGTCATCTGTTATAGCTTCAACAACAATTATAAAAATGGAGTGTAGACATGTCAGTAGAAATGTCCATTCAAAGGGGTAAGCAGCCATTTAATCTTTATGAACAACCTCCCAAACTTTCGTTCGGAGCTCCATTTAGTGTGTTGCGTTAGAGCGTGACTTTAATTACATTGACTTCATATACGTATTCATTTCTTTCACTGTGCTATTATGTGGAGATGGAGGGCACCATCGAGAGATCTGCCAAGGTTGCCTTGTGTGCTTTTTGACTGACAGGAGGCCTACGGAAATGGGGTGAGATTGGGGGAAAGGCATTGCAATGGGAACTACACTCAAGATTTGAATTGCCTTCTCCACTCCAATCAGCTTGGTACAAGTTAAATGAAGTGCCTTTGCTCCTCCACCTCCATCCCTCTCAGTCCCCATCTGCAGAAAGAGCCCATGCAGGAGGCTGACAGCGCTACAATCAGTTTGCCATTCACCGCTGCCCCTATTTTAACTTGTATATGTGGAAATGGCATTGATTGTTAACTCCGACCTTAGCAATTAGAGCCAAGAGAAATATTTGAAGAGTTTCGAACGGAGCCTCGCGAGTGTTTTAAAGATAGCTCAGTTAAGCGTTAAAGGAAGGGAAACACCATGTTTGTTTTCACCCAGCCACCGTCATTGTTTCCGTCGAGTTCGGCGACGAAGCCTCCGCGAAAAATAAGCGCTACGACCGGGGGCGTCTCCGAGGAGACGATACGTGCGTCTCGCTCGCGTCAACGGGGGATTTGCGCGGGAGCCCAACCGGCCGATGTACAAGGAAAATGTATTATTTAAACAAATACTTCCCCTCGATTGCACACACAAACACATGCAAATGCATTGACGTTCACAATGGATAACTCGGACTCAGTGTAGGAACAGGAGGTGCTGACTGAAGTATTTGTTTAAATGAATCGGCGCTATGAAAAAACAGATGCAGCAATTAGGAGCCTCATTGCCGCACACCGGAGACATGACAAGAGTGCATGACAGTGGCTTTCACCCTCACTCCCCCTTGTCTTCAACATGAGTCCTCTAACAATCCCTGTCAGGAACACTCTTTGAGAAGTGCTTGCACCAGACAATGGCTCTTCACCCTTATTTTGTGCTCTAAGTAGTGCTGCAGAATGCTGGAAGGAGCTGAAAACAGGCAGTAATGTGAGAAAGACGGGCAGCCATTGTGGGAAGTGTGAAAACCAGAAGGACCCTTTTCAGAGGCTCGCCTGAAAGTGCTATGAAGACCTTTAGTCCTTTGCTCTCCCTGAATCCCCAATTAGACAAACATTAACATCAATTAAGCCTTTATAGGACACAGGTTCCATATAATTACCTTAATGGGTTGACGCTTTCTTTAGCAGCAATTTCTTAAACAAACTTGAGCCTTTGTGTGACGGGCTAAGAAAATTTTCAGCAGGGAGTATTTGCTTTTGTCAGGCTTTCTAAAGAGACAGACGAATTGTTCTATTTAACAACAAACACCTTCAGAGAGGAGCCTCAAGCAGGCCCAGTTCCCACCACATCTGACTCGACCGTTCCAAGCTGATTATCCAGCGGAGACAAAAAAATCTGACCAGCCGGGAGAGCGAGGACACATGCGGTGAGGGCCAGCACACAAAAGGGCCCAGTGAGCCCAGCCCAGCTATGTGAGCAGAGCACCAGAGAAAGAGCCCCTCCACTTGAATTAGCTCTCTATTTAATGTCCCAAAGAGCCAGATCCGTTCCCTGTCTGAGAAACAAAGGGGGACGAATTAGAAAAACAGGATCTCTCTTCATAAAACAAGGCAAATTCGCACTGGCGAATCGCAAAGGAGGCGCAGTTAATTAAACGCAGACCCCGTTTTGTTCTTCCCCTTCCTGTCCTGCTGCCTATTATCTTCTGTAATCTGTAACGAGGCAGGTTGTGGTGAAGAAAAACAAAAAGTGACACGCCGTCAATCATAACCTTTCATTCGTGCTTCAATGGAGCTAATATCCCACAAACACGTTTAATGATTTATAAATATGGTCAAAAAGAGAATAAACTCTAACATGCTTGGGATAACTTGAAGTAGCCATAGAAAAACACATTCTGACTAGGGTGCTTGAATTGAGAATTTTGGAACAAATTGCTCACGAATCAGTAGCACAAATAACACTTTAATCACGGTTATTTTTATTCTACTGGCACTCTGTCCCAAAAGTGTGATGATTTTATATTCAGACACATTATAGCTTGTGCCGCAGTTCTTTGCATTCATTTTTGAATGTGGTTTGATAGTTTGATATACTGACTGATAAAGTTTTGGCGCTATGAAATACTTACTTTCCGTAACTGTTATCAGTGAAAAGAAATGTTATACTTTTGTTTTGAACACACAAACAGGTTTGAATGCATGGTCAAGCACTGATGAGAGTGGGATACAGTATATTAGGTGGCAATTGGCCTCTAGAGGGCAATGGCTCCATAGCCCACTTAGTCAGCCAACACCAGGCATCATGTGTCTGCCCCTACCTAATGTGACAAGGGCTAAATATGTAAATCATGCTATTTGGCATCTATAATTAGACATACTCTCTAAATATACTCTCTAAATATGGAAAACTGTGTTAACCACCATATAGATATTAGCATATGCCTTAAATGTACATTAGTATATAGATAATTGAAGCTAACAAATCATGTCATCTTCATTGAAAATAAACTGTGAGCCTTTATAATAATTGTGACGTGTGTGAAACCTCGCTAATGGGAAGTGATTCATTATATCACCTCCAGTCTTCAAATAATCACAGTCCAGAGGGTGGTATTGTTATTTGTCTCACACCTTAACAGTTGATGGAGTTGCAGAATGAAACACAAATCTGCTAGTATGGTGAAAAATTTAAAGCTAGCGTTTTGAGAGGTGAAATGTGGTTAATGGCATTTAACAAACATTGTTGAAGTATTTTTTTTAACATTCATAAATAGACCTTTCCAAACGAGTCTCTGTAAACTATTACAAAAAATGTACTTGACAAAACAAAACCAAATATTCACACTTAGGATACTTTTGCCATCGGTTCTGTTGAAACTACACATTATCTATGATACTAGGCTTTGTCTGTTTGTTCTGAGATCTAACACGAGTTTGGACACAATCTGAGGAACATTCAACAGACAATTATGTCTCAATGCAATGCTGTTGCTGTGACTGTGAGAATTTCTTAATTCAAAACAAAGGCTTTCCAGCCAAAATTGTGATGTTGGCAGCCAATGAAAATGAAAAAATGAAAATATTTTAAAATGTAAAATAAGACAGAGCTACTGATGTGAAAAACAATAATTATACAAAATTGTCTTTTAAAAAAAAGAACTTTAACAAATCACATATTAATGTACCACTGTTGGCATATCAAGCAATCAATTTCATAAAGAAAAAATATTATATAGTTTTAAATTCTTGATGGATTAATTTGAATCTGCAATTGAAACGATAAAGCTTTTAAAATGCCTTTTCAGTACAATACTATTTTTACTCTCAATTAAAAGTATATTTCAAGATTCTGCTGATGCTCTGTAGAATATATGAGATTAAAATTACTTCAGGTATAAAATACATTTTTATTTCTTAGTTTTGCTTTTTTGACTTAGTTATTAGTTTTACCTAAAGTAGTTCTAGATGTACTGTCAAATCATTGATGATGGACACATAGCGATACAGTCTTTGTATTTAAAGAAACAAATGTCACAACAGTTGAAATTCTGGTTCCTTTAGTGACTGTACGAATCCTTCAATCCATAGGAGGTAATTTTTCTTGCACTAATCAAAGCTTTTTTTTAGAGAGAGAGAGAAATATCATTCACAATCTGTCAAAATCACATAGCAATTAATGTATATTTAGATTAAATTAACAACCGTGCTACTTCCAGAGAGGTAAAGCTTGTGGTACCAGGCTAGGTGAACTGACAGTTCAATTGGAAATCCCAGCATGATCGGTCTAATGACTGACAAAAAAAAAGAAAAAAAGAATATTACGACTTTGTTGAAGCGCTGTGTTTTCTAATAACCTCCAATCAATTGGAAATTGATTGCTTAATAACCATTTATTCAGTGGCATAGTAAATAACATTTTTAGAACTGTAGAATAAGGTCCTAATAATTACCCACTGCCATATTCTCTCAACCAATCTGTGTGAATTTATGCCTTAATTCAATATGCCCTTTTGTTCTAACCAGTAAAATGAGGACTAAAATGGATGTGGTTATTAGCTCTGGCTCTTGCAGTAAGCATGTATTACTTAAATTATTTTATCTAGTGAACAATCAGCCAGGAAAATAGCTTTTTATAATGCCTTGTTCTGGTTACATGGGTTCTTCAGCTTTTGCGTTTGGCACCCTCAACCTCTCCCCCACAGAAAAGAGTCCTGCTTTAGCCCTGCAGCTTGCTCTAAATCACAATTTGTCCAATCAAACCTGCTCTGTGCAGCCTGCAGTATTACATTTCCAACACTGTTAGTCTAACAAATGAATACACATGCACTTAGATTACAAACACACTTTCATTCATGTTAAAATCTCCCAGACAATATTAATTTGCAGCCCATCTCCTTCCCGGTCGGATACACTGGGTGATAATAGCCGCCACCTTTAAAAGTCATGCTCCAAGGCTTAATCTTTACGAGCAGTAAGTGGCTACATGTCCTACAAATGTGCCGAGGTGATTTTTATCTAGGAGAAGAATGCCACTTGTGTTCAGGTGGTAAAGTAGTTACAGAGACTGGAATTACATGGTGAAACAATCCTCAGCTCTGTGTCTATGCTTCTCCACTCACTGTGACACAGTGGCACTGGAGCCATTTAATCAATGCATTTTAAATACATCCAAATGTTTAATGATTAATGACTACATGCCACATCATACATCATAGCTATAGTGCACCATTAATCATATATCCTATTTCTATGAATTAATATTTAAAGAAAAAAACTGATACCCTTGCGTCGTTTCAAACCTGTATGACTTTCTTTTTTCTGTGGAACACAAAAGAAGGTATTTTTTTGTAAGTACAATGAAAGTCAATAGAATCCAATGTTGTTTTGTTGACTTTGGAGTGACACAGGGGTTAGAGACAAATCATGACAGAATCTTTTTAGATGAACTATCAGTTAATAGTTCAGTATCAATTAAATGTTGCATACATTTCTAGAAAAACAAGATATTATTTAGCATCTATAAAGTAATGTACAAAGGAGCAGATCATTTCTTTTCCATCCACTTAGGAAAGCGTACTGATGGCGCTATCTGCCCGATGCTAAAATAAATGTTTCAGTGTTCTTCCTATCAAGTGGATGATTGATGTTGCCTCATTTCTGTTGGTGACCGAGTTAATACGCAACATAAATAAAGCTTGAAAACAGCTCCAGTCCACATTTGCTCAACTAAATAAACACATCAGCACAATCTGTCAAGTCTTCAAATAGTCATCATGGTCGACTTGCCAAAAAGGGCTGGAAGCGCGGGGCCTTTTTTTTGCCGAGTATCGGGCATGCTTCTTTAGGAAGTGTTCAAACATGGCACCTCTCTATCTCCATTCACACCCTCTCCTCCTCATCACCTGAACTGTCTGATGCCTGTCAATCTGGAGCCGTGGGAGGATATGAAAGACGGCTTTGAGTTGTGGTGGCGTTGATGGGGAAGGGATGGAGAATAGCACACCAGTGGTGCCAGCAAGAGAAATGGTGCGGATTCCTTATTCCTCCCCATCAGCACCCAGTGCTCTGTGAGGCTCTTTTAAAAGAGCAGATTGACTCCCTCTGCCCCCCTCTTGAATGAAACCCCAACCCTGAGCAGATGTCAGAGATGGGAGCCAGAGACGGGCCGCTGAGCCGGCCACGAGGTGTGAGGCTTTGTGACAGGTTCGCTGCTAAAGGACCAGACACAGCGGGGTTTTTAGCACATGCATTGGATATCTGAAGTCCCTCAGAAATGATGGAAGGGCCATCGGGGGGTGGGAGCGGGGGGTGTTTCATTGTGAGAACCCCACCGGCTTCATTTAGCCAATGTTTACAGATGTATCCTGGGCCGCAGGAGAGCAGTTCAGCATCATGTCAAAACTACGATCGGTTTTCACAATTGGCACTGCTGCGATGGAGGAACAGAGAGTCGCTCGGAGGTTAAGAAAACGATCCGTTTTCCAAACGGATGAAGGCTAACCTACAAGACTGATGCTTAATGCGTATAATCCTGCAAATAAACAAACCTCGGCAAGTGTCCCCTTCTGTACAGCAGCCTTGCGCTTCTTTGAGTCCTCTAGCCTTGCCAAACGTCTCATGTATTCCTAAGAAAATAAAGAATTTGTTCAATTAGTCGCTGTGTTGACCACAGCCGAAGCCCTTAATGCGAGCATGTGTGTCTCCACAGAGCTGGTGGGCGACTTACAAGCAGAAAACATTTCAACATGGCACTCCATTTTACCAACTGATGGCAGGAACAGAATGTCTGTTATCATTTATGTATTCACGGTTGATTCTGTGAATGTAAGGGCTGAGAGCAAACGTTACGCTGTGCAGTGGCTGTGTGTACTTACCAAGTAGGATACTGATGATCATTTGCTTTGATATCAGAGTTTACTAATCACTTGAGGTGATGGGACTCGGAATTATTTCACTCCATCTGGAGTTCAACAACAGCAGATTTTGCATGCTAGTATTATTATCTTTAAGGAACAGTATGGATCTTTGTGAATTTGTGTGTGTGTTTTTGTGTTCCTTGTGGAATAACGTACCCCCTGAGGTGCTCTATCTCAGACAATACCTATCCATATCCCTTTTCTGGCGCATGTAGAGGCCCAGATGGTTTAGTATTCACTTCTCTGCCAAGCAGATGGACCTGCAATGTACTTCAATGGTCTCAATTATATATGCACAAAACTACAGAGAAGGAAACCAGAACCAGAGAAGTTTAGGACCATGATTTCTCATATTGGCCACCCACCAAGCTTGGAGACCTCAGTGATGTCAATGTGTTCGAATGTTATGTGTAATTAATAGAAAAATGTACATCCCACAGGTGCTGCTTTTCTTCATTGAAACGACACAAAAAACATTTGCTACGGTAGCTGCCAGCAGATAAATTTTGTGAATTCAAGAACGAGTTTTTCTTTTTTAAAGAAACTAGGAATAGGGCTAGTTTTGATACAACCACAAAAAAAAAAAAAAAATAGAAGAGTATATAAAAAGTATTAGCGAGGGAGAAAAAAGGTGAAATTCCAAACATAATAAAGCCAAAATGCATGGTGTGGTACTTCACAGCCATTACATTACAGAATGTATCACATTTTGGACTCGCTCTTGCCTTGTGGACATAATAGAGGGTATCTATGTTGCTGTTATGTTTGGTTCTCGGTATCTTCAAGCACAAACGCCGGCCAAACTGATGTAAACACTTTCTGTTTTAACAGAGACTGGTCAGGCCCAGTCTAATTGGCCACTGTTGATGGACAAACCCCAAACGGAGAAACCTGAGAGATATGGAGAGGATTTTCTTCCCCCACATATTCAGACACTGCGAGTGTTTGCCTAATTGTTAAGGCAAATTTCTCCACCAGAATGAAATCTAAAATGGATTTAACAGATTAAACCATTTAAAAATAGAATTAAAAAATATATTTATTTTTTAAGCCATATGTCATTTTGACCATTATACTACAATTTTATTTAAAAAAGAACATGATGAGACCACAGTTAATGCTCGATCCCTTAGTAAGCAGTTGTAACATTTAAATAATCTTGAAACCATGTCATAATAAAATCACAGGCATAATTCTCCAACACCAGCAGCCTATCCAAGACAAATAAGTGTTAGCATTGCTACTTATTGTTACACTTGTGTAGACATGTCAAGATTGTTTTTCCATGCATGGAAATTTCACAGTAAAAACCTGTCAAATGGAACTTAAGTATTTTTGTTAAACAAATTCTCAAATGTGTGTCACTTAGAGATCACATAGTTTTCTGCTGAAGCCAGCTGCATTCTACATTATATTAGGAATAAATACGGTCTATGGAGTTGTCTCAGCTGTCAGCTACTGTGAGCCTATATAAAATTATTTCATTCCTTTATGTGCTTGGGTTCAGCAAATTCCAAAAGCAGCTTTGGTTCTGGCTGCAATTGCAAACAGTTGACGGGTCAGTGGACTCCCTGCACTAACCTCTTGAAGGCAGGCATCAGGCACTGTGTAATTAGATGGCTGTAATTACCACTATGCCATTTCAAATGTCCAGCGTTCCTGCATTATAATCAAAAAGTAACAAACACCCAAAGCCACCTGAGGTCAGTGCACAATTACTAAACAGGGAACTTCTTCAAATGACAAATGAAATGTTGTCTAGACTTTTACTAGTTATTCTTGTTATTGCTCAGCATGATGGAATGGAAACAAAAATGTATTGGTTTTATGTCAGCAAGTTCCAGACAGAATTTAGCTGATCAATGCTAGGCCTACCTTAAATCAATCTACCATTTAAAAAAGTGGTTGAATATCCTTAAATAGCAGTGTCAGTGGTACTGTCACTGATCGAGAGTATTAAAATAATTATAAAAAAACAAAACATGATATGATTATTGAATCATGATTAACCGTAATTATCACAATTAAATACACATATCATTAAAAAACAATAACTTAAAGGAAAATTATGAAATCATTGACAAAATGATCTTGCATGTGTGCACTATTTTTTAATCCTTAGTTTCTTTACCTGTTGTGCGTCGCTGTTGCAGCTCGGCGTAGTGACATTAGCGCCCAATTTTTTAAAATGGCGTGTCAACTGTCTGAGGTTAGATTCGAAGTGTCTCAACATGTGAATGCATCTCAAACCATTGCGTTCGGTACAATTTCGATATCTAACAGAAAATCATCACCTGTGTGAACTGCAAAATCATTCCAGCTTGGATCTCTCCGAAGGTAGGAAAATGTACTCCCTCATTAGGGAATTTACATAGACCATGGGTCATGGGAAATGTTGTTTCATGTTTGTTTTAAACTTTTTAACACGTTATTTTTTAAAATAAAACATATATATATAGTAATCAAATTGCCTGCACAAAATATGATAGCACTGTAATTTAACAATATAATATGTAACAATAAAGTATACAGTGAATTCATAATTTAATTAAAAGCATAAAAAAAGCAAAAACCCACATGATGTACATTCTTTGTTCTTCATTTTCTAGAAGTAGAGTTAAATCCTTACTTGGTTTTTTTGTGTAGGTAATGAAAGGCACAATATGTAATTTACACCGCTAGAGGTCGCTTATTTAAAACAAAGGCGTAGCTTGATGATGCCTTGATTTTGTGAAATCATGGGAATTGTTGTCTCTACAGTCGGTGGAAAAGAATTCCACGGAACTCTGGCAGAAATAATATTCATGGATGAGCTAATGTATTAAACATTTATTAACGTTACTGTAGTATGAAGCTGGGTGGGGCTGAAAGTCATTGGAGCGGAACAAGGCAGCTGGAGCGACTGCTAATGAAAGACAAATGCTTCTTCCGGTTATGCGTATGTAGGGTAAGGCAGCGCTGTTTTATCATATTACAGGGCTCGACATTAACGCTTGTCCGCTTGTCCGGGACAAGTGGATTTTTTGAAGGGGCAAGTGAAAGAGAATTTTACTTGCCCGACCAGACAAGTATTCTGATTAAAACGTCAATAACAAAAAAATAACTAATCACCAAAATTAAATTATTCTTATATACAAGAATTATTCCGGATTAATTCATTTAGTGTAAGTGGCGATCGATAATGGATAATAATATATAATGAACTGACAGTAACAAGCTTGCGCTGTTGAGGCTCGCGCAGCCTCTCCAGGAGAAATCACAACAAATGAGCGCTTCTTACACAAAGTCAGTGAACATACACGGTTAAAATTTCAAATTGTGGGGTTTTTATATTTATAACATATAATACAGTTAAGCAACTTCACACAACCAAGAGTGCTGTTTTCCTGAAAACCATTGCGACTGAAAATGACACTGATTTCATATGACAGTTCCATAAACAATTAATTAACATTAAGTCACTTACATTTTAGATGCAATATTGACTGTTTTTGTTCTATTTCAGCAGCGAAAATAGTTTAAAACAAAGATCACAGTAGAACCATAACACATCTCACAGCAACAGTGTTCCTGAGTGATTCGGTTGAGTGAATGACTCAATGACTCACTCATTAAGACGGTCACCTGCACCACCTACTGGTGGTTAAGTTTCATGTTTAAACATCCTTTCCAACATTTCTTATTTGTATATTTAAAAATATTTTAAAAAATCTCATAACATTATTTAATGCAGTTGTAATTTTTCAGTGTAAATTCATTTGATTGGTAACAGCCTATAGGGCTGTGTCTTATTCTAATTTAATTTATAGATCAAATTTAAGAATATAAAATGAAAGCTGAAGCATAGCCTATATTTAATAAGATTATGGAAAAATGCCCTTTATAAAAGGTAAAAATATCACAAATATGCAGATTTAAATATGTCAAAGCTGATTGAACACTGGTGGGAATATTGCTTCAAAATAAATTATATTTACAAAAAAAAAAAAATAATGAAATCTTTTTCCGGACAAGCAATTTTTTTACTTGGACAAGTGAATGAAAGATTTTTGTTCAAGCACATGAACAGGCTTAATGTCGTGCCCTGATATTAGATACATTTGAGTGTGTTGAAAGTTATGTTATAATGCTACTCTGTGCGTTCGCTCGGCGGCTACTATGAGACACTTGTTGCACACTGCAATAAGCTAGATCGATATTAGGCATGGTAAAACATGGTACTCGTAGTAAATCAAGAGCATGGGATTTAAACAATCTTACTAACTGTGTTGAGCAATATAACAATCATTAGTTTTCTGTTTCCAAACAGTTGCTCACCTGTCTAATAAAACACATAATATATTAAAGAGTCTTTGGTGTTTCCATGGTTTCCACGGAAATCAAGGGTAACGATGCCATTGATAGACAACACATGGACACGGTTCGTGTCCTGGTTAAAATTACTTATTTTTCTGGAAACATATGGGATAATGTAATACACAAGTAAAAAAAAAAAACCTTTTGCTAGTGGTTTTTGTATATTTTAATTTTAAAATCATTGTGCCTTTAAGAGAAGGTACACCACCATCTTATGCCAAAAGTGATTTGAACGCACCTGACGTCGTAAACACAACAACTCCCCTCGTAAATACAAACTTCCCAGGAGAACTTGAACTCACCATTAGTACCAACTATGCTTTTCACTGTGGAACTTTCCACAATATCTAAATATGGTTTCATAATTAGAAACCATTGTGTAACAGAAATTAATATTAAATTTTAAAAGCTAGATATTACAAACTGCCGTTTTATTCAACGGCAAAAAGATTTGAAACCAAAAGCAAGCTGATCCTCAGACATTCGTATGGCTGCATACCTTTTAGTGCATAGTCCTTTCTGAATGAACTCCTGTGTCTGATCCCATCTATGACTTCCCCGTCAAGCGTCTGCTTCAGCACACACATCAGTACCCTGCTGCACCATTGTGGCCTATATTCTCATTTCCACACTGGGCATTCCATCTACATTTGGGCCACTACAATGGTGGCCCAGCATGTTTTCTCCCCAATTCATCTTAGCCTCTTTTATAATCTTCTATTACTGCCCTTACATATTTTCTTTGAAATGAAATATTTCTAGTTATTTATAAGGAACAACACACCAGTCCACAGATAATGGACTCACTGAATGTCTACCATCTGGTGTTTGTTTAATACACAGAGAAGGTCAAACGGCCAGCGATCCTTTTATACTCTCCTGCATTCACTTCTTAGATTGGGGAAATCATTGATTTTACCCCTCTACCGGATGATCTTTGTGTGTTGGAGCTCAGTATGACAATGACAACAACCTTATTGCTTAAAACAGCACTCTGTAGGACTGAAACAACCTGAATTCAGCTTGGGAAGTGAATGCTCAGTGGTGTGTCTTTGCTTTGATTGAGGCCCCCAGACTCAAATTCGCCTCATGTCTTCATGCATTCGGGAAGGCTTGAATTATTGGACTTTCATTTGCTTTGATCTCCCTTGCTTATCCGGGGTGGTTGGGTGCTTAACAGCTCGGCGGTTACACTCACGTCGAAATTCATCCATTATATTACCCTTACCAGGCATTCCTTATATTGTTTCATTGTGAATCAGTAGGTAAAACTACACAGCCGTTGCCTTTCCATGACATTTTAAAGGGCCTAAGAGTGAATGGAGGCTCATTGCCTCTTTCAGTTTTATTCATGAGACGCTCGGTTGCATCATGTACACAGGCGCATTTGGCGGTGTCCTCATCGGTGGAAGTTACACATGCTAATGATCTCTTAAGTGCTAGACTGGAGAGTAAACCATGACTAACTGCGGAGCTGAGAGAGAACAGGACACGTGCGCAGTCTCATTTGGCAACAAGGCAGGCTTTCCTCTCAAATGTGAGGCAACTAAATACTCTTAATTGAGAGTGAGTGGACATAGAGGACAAGGGTGAGGAATACAAGCTGTAACTTGGATTTACTTGATTACGAAAACAAATTTAAGGACCGTACTCTTTACAGTTGTTAATGAGAGATTTAATTTCATGCTAATGAGCTGGGAATATATTGTTACAACAGGATCTAAACAGAAATAGAACTTCTTTCACTATGGATTAAATTGGTCCTCCTACTACTGAGCATCATTATGTGGCGGCTGCGTCAAATCTGAGAGGGTGGGAAAATTACATGTATTTTTACTTACTGCAACTTTAGAAGAAGCATGCTTAATAGAAAAATAATATAAAGATGATTAACATGTTGGCACCTCACATGAGGAACCAGTCTGTATTGCTCTAAGCCGCCTCATAGCACAGGCCTCCTCAGGAGGAAAACAATGCAGCTCATTAGGATGGGCAGGGCTTCTCAGAGGCATACAATGCTTACAACCTCCACAAGCAGGAAACAACTTTGAGCCCGGTCCCAGGAGGTCAGTAGCAAAAGTGGCAAAGTCATTTAAATCTCCTTAATGAACTGTTAATAGGTCAGATGTCTATTTGTGCCTAGTCTGAGCCCGCCTCCCTCTTGAGTTCCTGTGGCAGTCTGCTGGATCTTCAGCCAGTCAGGAAGTGGGGGGAACAGGTCAGGAGGTTGCACTTAAACCTGTCACCATGGAAATAAATGCCTGTATATTCACACTAAGTGTTTTTGAAAGTGCAGCTGAGAAAATGACAATGTTATGCATGTTTGTATCTCTTATGCAACACGTGAATTGATAGAAACAAGCACCCTGATGATAATGAAATGAAATTCAGTGCATGATTTGCATCCATATGTTTGGCACTACTGTGACACACATTCTAAATATGTAACAGATCATGGCTGTGTTTAGTAATTTGCTTGTTGTGGTCGTGCATACTTTTGTTACTAATTAGTAGGTCAAAGTGACTATCCTCAATATCATAGTGAAATATCTTTGAATTGGTTAGTGTTGTGTGCTACAAGACAAGCGTGATCTTTTACTAGGGCACTGTGATACAGATTTTTTTTTTTTTGCAAGAAAAGTTCCAAGTCTTTAGCCAGCATTAACTTATATGGGTTTTAATTATAGTATTGTGTGAAATTCAAATGAAGCCTTCGGGGGATTTCATTATTTAATCAAGCAAGTTCTGTCTAGAATATTTGGACTGTTTTCCTCAAAGCTTTTTCACATTCGCATTGAGCTAATGAAACTCTTACTGCTGTATTTTTTGTGTCCTGGAATCTAACACATGCTTCCCAAAAATGCACTGATTTCATAAATATTGTTTACTACTTGTGCATAAGGTTGATTCACATGCATGTTTTATCAGTCCCTCCTGTTTTTTTCTAAATGAATACAAAGTTTTTGTAAATGTAAATGTAAATGCATATAGGCGTACTACACAATATAGGCCCACGTTTCTTTTTTGTGGCTCAAAATGCATCGATTGAGATTTATCAGTGTTCATTTTTAACAACTAATGCTTAAAATTCCAATGGGCAAACAAGTATCAGCCGAAGAGGTTTTCAAGCTCTGGTTCAATTAATTATTCAAAGATTTTAACATTTTTACAATATGCTAGAAGAAACCATTAGCCCTTTTTAAGTATTTTTTAATTTCAATTTGCACTGCGGAAACATTTTGATGAATATGATGAGGGCTGGGGATTTAATGTTGTCCCACTGGGAGGAATTATTTGATTCTGAAGACACATCATAATGGAAATGTGGAATGAAGGAGATTGCAATAGATTGCTGTAATTCAGACTCTTTGGCAACATCTTAAATCGTTGCTAGCTCCAATCCCAACCTTCAAAGAAACGCTTGACTACAGTGAGAACCACTGTACCACTTTTCACCACAGGTAGCGATATAATGCAGCCAATGATTAATTTTAATTAAACACATTTTGGAAAATGATATTGAATGTTTGAACCCCTGGTGCTTTAATTACTTTATTGCCTCTCAGCTCTAACTCTGAAATGCTTTGGCTGGATGACATACTGGAATATATCCTAAAAAAAAACCTCACAGCTGGCATGCAGAGAGCTTCTTCTGATTTCTATAGTGCATTTGCTATAAGGGTGATACAATCTAAGTATGTTGAAAATTAATACCACTATGAATGCTAATTTGCTCACACCCTAAGAGCTGTTTTAAATTAGCTGTGAAATTAAAGAGAACATCTAACCCATACTGTTGACATACAGCTGATGTTATTCATTATATTGTCAAATGATTGCAATTGGTGACGTAAGCAGGCTTCTTGACCTCAGAAGGTCCCTAACTTTGTCACTTCGCAGACAGCTGGAGAAAGTGAAACATCCTCAACACACTTGGGTTAAGGCGCAACTTAAGTGCGGTTAAGGAGGGACAGAGAGGCCAGAGCTTGAGTTTGGTCCTCATGAGCTCTAATGACCTGACAAAAGTCAGGATTATTGGACGTGCAGAGAGACAAATGGCATCTACAAGCATTTGGCCTTAAGCCTCTTGAAGATCCTCTACCCAAACAAGACAATTCCAACAAGCCCTTTACCCATCCTTTGTCTATGGGCAGAGAAGTTGAAACAGTTCAATGGGAGGATTACCCCCACTTGAGCTGTTCTGAGAGAGATGAATTGATAAGTTCCTGTTGGGGTTAAACCAGGTGGGAGCAGCTATGCAGATGCTTTTTGTAAGCAGTTCTAGGATGGTCAAAGAGGAAGTAGTTTCACCACAGGGGAGCTGTTTGTAGTCTTTAACTCAGACATGTCATTTAATCACAGATGCCTTCTTAAGAATCAATATAAAACTGAATGATGCATATTCCTTAAGACATAATTTTTTTTTTATCATGATTTTACCATTAATGAATCATTTTGTTCCATTTATTAATAGTCACAAAGATATGTAGTTAGTAGAATGCATAGTTTAAAAGGTTGTGTGTCTTTACCTTGTATAGTCGGAACAACATTTTCCTATTGCACACTCATACACTGGTGTGTATCAAAAGAGATTTCCGTAAACTAAGCTGTGCTGGTCTGAAAAGGCCAGGGGCAATGGAACCAACAGCTGATAAGATCTTCATACTTGGCTAGAGCTGGAGAGGCAGTGAAGAGTTAGACAGGGAAGGCAATACATCAAACCTGCTCCATGGCTACAGTTAAGAAAGGAGTAGACAGGTTCTCATGGTGCCTCTTGAAGTTTTGAAGCCCAATTAGACCGACTTTCCCTGAGATGCCATTTACTGCTGGGGGACAAAAAAAACAAAAAACTAAATAACATTTTCTCTATACCAACATTTGAGCATAGATCAGTCCATATTTTAAAGCTTTGAGCTCCAATGACGCTCTGTTTTATGTTTATCATTATTATATTTTGGCCCAATAGTATTCTGCTATCCAAAAGACATTAGCTAGTATGCTAAAAATGTAAACTTAAGATTTACACAATAAGATAAAGATATTGGCTTGGTATTTCCTGCTGTGTCAGATGCTATATTTAACCTAAATGTTTTGAAAAGTATTTTGCTATTTGTTGGATTTATTATGCATGCAGCTTTTTTGCCCTTATCTTGCCATTGTCTTATTAATTGAATTGAATACTTTTATTCTTACACATTAAAAAATACTTTTAGAAATTGGTCAATTAGATTTAAAATCCACTAACAAGTCAAAAGTGTAAATATTGATCGGTTACATAACCTAATATATAATAAAATATTTTTTTTCTTTAATAAATATATATATTTTTAATTCAAATATAGTGATATAGATTCAAATGTAGTGATAAAACTACATTATATTGATTGTATATTGATTCATTATTTATGTTTCAGCTATGCATAAGTAAGCCCATTTTAAAAGCTTTGTTAAAATGATTTAAGGTTAAGATAATATATAATGTCTTTTGTGAAAGCCTTTCTACCCTTTGACAGCAAAAGTCACAGACGGAAATTAAATGTATTGATCGGCATAAATAGCCCTGTCTTTAATAAATACTACATTATGACGGTGAGGTTTCTGTCGGCATGTTGGCTGATGAAGGCATGCCTCTCAAAGTCGGCAATCAGAGGAAGTTTGGGGGAAAGATAATCTTTCGCTCCTAGCATCCTCAGAGACGCAGGCCAAGCAATCAGGGGATAGCGGTGATTGCTTGGGTTGCACTTGTGAAATCACAGCCTGCATTGGTCCCAGACCTGAAGGAGATGCTAAAATCGACCTCTTCTAAGTTTCTCTTTTCAACTAAATACTGATTGGGGCCTCCATAAACCAGCTAGCACCTTCCTCTCTTCAGACATCTGGGGGATTCTCACATACAATCTGTCATAAACAACAATGGGAGTAATTTATTGTACTTGAAATACAAATGTATGGTGACTGATGATGTGGCTTTCCATAGTTCAGCCACGCATGAGGAGGAAAATACAAATACATGAAGTCTTTTTTTTTCCGGTAGAAGACGTATTGGAGCATAAATTAAATATAAATTCCTCATATTTTACACCATTGGTTAAATGTGAAAAAAGGGGAAAAACATGTAAAGCATGTTCCATGTGTAGGTGGAAAATTGGCAAGTAGACAAGAAGAAAAGCAAGGACTTGCTCCAAGATGGGTTGTGTTAAGATTTCACACATGCAGAAAAAGCCAATAAACAAATAGCCATCCCTTGATGGCCTGAAATCAGATGCTAAATGAAGTCACTTGGGATGGAGCCGACAAATGTAGCCAAGGCTCAGAGAGCATCTCAGACTCTGTTGTTTTCTTCTGACCCGACCCCCTAAAAAGCCTTTCCCTGTTTCATACTTCTATGATTGAATTCAGTAGGATCATGTATCGCAAAGAAAAGGCAATTAGTAGATGACACTGAAATGGCAAAGGAAACAAGCTTTAAACACGGCAGAAGACAGCTGTCCAGATATTACCAGTCGCCAGAGCAAACTGCACCCGATTAAAGTTTAATGCGGCTTTTAAGTGAGGATTTTGCTTATCAGTGCGATGGGGTCTGAGGGAAAATATTGTTATTGATTCCATCATTTTAGACGTAACTGATCCTTTAAGTAATTTCTCCGGGTTCCTGTGTGTCAGTTTTTAAGTGTCTGCTTGGGTTGGATCACTGAGGCCCAAGTTCATTTAGAATTCAGAGCTTAATGCACAAAGTGTTCCCAATACGATTTCAGTCACATCTGTTGGAGGATAAGACATTTATTCCATCGGAGACCCGACCGACGACAACATTGTCTACGGTTCAAGTCGGGGCAGCTGAATTATGAAAATGAAGTGCTGTTCAGAGGCATCTTAATTGATGGGAGATTCCAAGGGAGAACATTTTAAAATATTGATCCACCATATCTTAAAAGTAAAGAGCTATTTACATCAATTCATTGAGGTATTTTTCATTATTATTTTTTTGTCACTCAACATATTCTTTTTGTTAGAAATTGTGCATGTAGTATTTTATTACGAACTGCAATATTTGGATCAGGCTAAGAATAATGATATTGTCATATTTTGTTCTAATTTATTTTTGCTAAATACACTATTGTTCATAATGTCAACATTTATAATGTTACAAAATATTTCTATTTGTAATAAATGCTGTTATTTTGAACTTTCTATTCGTCAAAGAATCCTGAAAAAAAAATTAAGCAGCACAACTGTTTTTTACATTGATAATAATAAGAAATGTTTCTTGAACACCAAATCATCATATTAGAATGATTTCTGAAGGATCATGTGACACTGAAGACTGGAGTAATGATGCTGAAAACTCAGCTTTACCATCACAAGAATGGTAAAGAATAGAAAACCTATTTTAAATTGTAGTAACATTTAACAATATTGTTTGTGCTGTAATTTTGATCAGATAAATATAGCTTTGGTAAAACATTAAAAACGTCTTTCCAACCCCAAACCAAAAACTGTGATGTTAGTATATTGTAATATTTGAACTGTATTAAAGGTTGACAGACCCAAATATCTACTTTAGGTGAACTTGATATGAAGGTTTAATTTAAAAAAAATTAAAGCTGGCAGCTTTAAAATGGAGTGAGAGAGACTACGCAAGAAAGTTTGGCTCGTTGTGCAGGTCCCTCCACTCCATGAACAGACTGCAGCGATATACAATAGCCCCGCTCAGGAATGGAGGTGTGGGCTAATTTGTCCATCTCCTGCAGTAACCCTCCACTGCTGTAAGAGAAGAAAGACCACATTCAGACCTCAACTGGATTAGACAGGCCAAAAAGAGCAGGATGTTGAAAGAATGGGAAGCTTTTGTTACATTCCCTTTCAGATCATATAAGATTTTGATTAAAGAACAGTGGTTTTAATGCATATTGGTCGATTCAAATCCAATCTGAACTTTTTAGACACTAACGTACAAACCAACAACAGTAACCCGAGCTTAAGTAGTACATCTTTGGCACATTAAGGGTTCTTCAAGAAAGGAAACCAAAGACAGAAAATATAGGTTCAGGTTTCAGGCTTTTGCCAGTGTGAAAATATCGTCAATTCGATAAAAAATTTATAATGCAACTTTCCAGGTCTTAAATTTCCTTGGGCTGCACTTGAAATGGGCACTTGTTTCCCCATTATGGCTTTTTTAATCTACTTATGTCCGACTTGTCTTGCTTAAAGATCACTCCACCGTATTGGATGTTCAGTATCTAAGGTATGTGTTCCTCTGCAGGGCCTGATGAAATAACACAACAGTTTACATATTTCTAAACCCGATCTGCAGACCGATTGAAAAATCCATACCGACAATCAAATTTCCCTGAAAATATATACATACAAGTCTGCTTTGAGGTGACTGAAATGAGCAAATTTGGTTTCAGGAGACAGGAAGAGAGACGGGCCTAAGGAGCACAGATCAGGCGGTAAATGGCTACTCATCGCGACCAGGAACGAAACTCATCCATCCCAAGAGACCCTTAGAGAAGGGTGAGAGAGGCAAGCGGTGAGGAAGGAAGAATATGCGCTGCTCTCTCTTCCTTGCAGCTGGTATGAATTATTTAGCTAGGGGGAAGGATCACCTTACATTAGCCATCTTGTTTCTTGTGCCTTTAATGACAGTTGTTGTAAACATACATAGACAAACACCGTTCCCGCTCCTACACAACTCTCTCTCTCGTCTGACTTGGAGAAATATCTCAATTCCTTCAATGCACTTTTTTTTCCCCACTCCCGAGAGATCAATGAAAAATCTCTTCTCCCCCCCCCAATTTTGCCCTTTAATGATGCCTATGTGTGTTTTCGAAAGTTGGGTGGGAGGGAGGCTGTTCGTAGCGAACTGTCATCACCCCCATTTTCCATCAGGCATAAAATCAGGGTGCCGAATGACATGTAAGTGTTTGTGTGTCCCACTGCTTGAATTTGCAAGGTCAAGGGGAGACATTTGGCCCCTGCTAAGAACTAAAGCCCCCGGTATTCAAAACATTTACCCATTCATGTTTAAGAGATGGCCTGCTTAAATAAATGATGACTGTTTACATTAAAGCTTATGTGTCTACCTTTTTACATGGAGGGACAACATTCGATCTCATGTGAGTTCCTGTGGCCATACAGGTTTATCACGGGTTTGGCATAGGGAGGAATTGCTCGGAGAGTTAAAGTAGGCCGCAGTAACACCGCATCGCTGGCCTCGAGGCCTTTTAGAGAGATATTATAGAGGGGGGGATGTATGTTTTCCATTCTATCTACACCTTTGGCTTCCCCTGTGCTTAAATTGTTAATGCTTATTTCAAGATCAAGAGGTGATTACAGGATATTTAAGAATCCAGAGATATTCATCTTGTCCAGTGCACACTTCAACAGTGCTGACTGCTGGACTGAATACTCATCATAAACAAAATCAGGATTCAAACGTGCTAGTAATATTAAATTATACAATTTATCACACAGAGCCTTCTATGTATTTGCTAACTCTTCCTATACATCTTCCCAGTGTCACAGCCTTGCATTCAGAAGAAATGGCCAAGCATTTGGGCTGCGGGCACTTGAGGTGGACCGTCTGTCAACAGCCAGACTTCAGCGACTGCCAACTGAATAAGTGGACTGAGAGCTGCTTTGTCCCAATCTGCCCTTCGCACTCAAGCAGACCAAAGGAATGTCAGGTCTCCGAGGTGAGATTGCATGGATAGCTTCGGCTGATCACTTGAGGAAGTCCCATGTGTTAAAGTGAGTCTCGGAGGCACCTCCAAGCAGCTTAGGGCAATCGGCATATTGATATACGATGAAAACCGGGGGCCCGGCAATCCCTCCTTAATCCTATAATGCAACGCTGTGCCGTGGATTTGGTTATCGGCCGGTTCTCCAGTGTCGCTTGGGAGGCGTATCTGTGTGACCTGACATGGTGACCACGATCGCTGACTCGCCTATTCAACTTGACTCAAGTTGATTTGCTCGCTTAGATCTAGTTTCCCTTTCTCCCTCTCGCTCTCCCTTTTCCCTCTCCCTCTTCTCCCCTCTCTCTCTCTCTCTCTCTCTCTCTCCTGTTTCAATCTGAGATCAGACAGCAATGTTACTACACCACATCTTGATTTGTTTGTGTTGTGCTTTTCAGAAACCGCTGAGGAAATGGAAACAGAGAGCCTGAAATTATCTTGCATTATTCAAATGCTTTGCCAACTAGCACAAGCTATTTTATCTCTATTTACTCCATGACCCGAGATCAGAAGCTAAGTGGCATATGTATGTCCATTAGCTGCAGGATTGAAGCGCCCTCTCACCCACCGCCCTGTTTTCATAATTAGCCCTTCCCTGCTAAATGTCAGAGTCTGCTGCCGCACATCCATTCGACGGGCCCTTGGCAGCATACGCTAACTCCTAAACAACACTGATATGGCTAAGTGTTTCAGGAAGCGAGGCCTCAGTTCCAAGGGGTTACGTAATGGAGCCGGCTCCTTCATTAAAGGCTTCCTGCTTGCTGTTGAGTGTGCCTCGGGTCCCTTGGCTCCTTGCATTGCCATTCATGCTGCCCACATGCAAACAAATATTAATTTTACCCCAGCACAAACAATAACAAAAGCAGATGTCAGTCAAACACTCTTGAGTGTGGTGGTGACCTGTCGTCTTAGGGAGGATTGGCTGGGCGGGACTTCGAAGGCCGGCTCTACAGAGGCTTGGTTATGTTTAAGAGGGCGGTAGGCGGACTCTGGGCCTCGTTGTGCTGTGTCCCGTCTCCACCATTAGATGGAGTGCTTGCTGTCAGTGGAAATGAGGTTGTTTTGTGCTCACATCTCACATCAACTGGATGCAGGCAGAGAAACTGATTAGATAATTAGCATCACCATTGATTATGATCTTATTATTCAAATGATAATGCACAGATACAATCATTAGTTGACGTGTGCTGTAAATGCTTATTTATAAGCGTGTTGCAAATACAGAAAACAACTTGATTTTGCAGTTTTCTATATGTATTAGTACTTCAATATTAAGCACTTCGGTGTACTGTGTAATGTTCATTTTGGATAAATATGCTATAGACATTCCCTCCAATCACGTACGATTGAGTAAAATTATGAGAGATGAACAAAAGATGCCACTTACAAATTAGAAGTGTTTTATTAGTGTTTTTAAAATTGAATATCACTTGTGGTGTATCTTGATTGCACAAAGTAGCTAAATACATCAAAGCTACAATACAGTCAGTAAGATTTCTTGAATGTTTTTGAAATGCTCACCAAGGCTGCATTTATTTGCAATTTAAAATAACTGTTAATATATGTTAATAAGAAGTTTATTCCTGTTATGACAAAGATGAATTTTCAGTAGTCATTGCTCAAGTCTTCAGTGTGACATGATCCTTAAAACAAATCATTCTAATATGCTGATTTTGGTGCTCAAGAAACATTTCTTATAATGGAAACCTTGATAAGTTTTCTTTGATGAATAGAAGTCAATGGGTCCTTGCTGAATAAAAGTAATAATAATAATACAAAAATTGGTTGTACATATAAGGGAGCAATATCTTCAGTTGTGTACTTCTCAGATTATGTGATTCAGTTAAAAAGTAGTGCAGTAGTGTGGATTTTTTTTTGTTTGAATTTACTTGAATTTTTTTTCATAGAAGAAAAGATAAAATGCTTTGCAGTAAGTTCTAGGATCACAACTAAAAAAAAAATTCAGACAGTTCTTTACAATGAACCATCCGAACAATGTTTAATAAATTGCATAGCTCATCTTTGGCTTTTCTATTTCCTTCTCAATTTTCTATTTTCTCATTCATGCTCATAAGAAGATATCAGAGTACTACAAGGGCGTTTGGTATGAGCAGTATCTCGAAAACACGCGTTGTGTGGCTGTGTTTGTTAAAGAGGTGGGAGGTTTGACAAAAATGTCCTCCCCTCTCTCGGAAGATGATAGTGAGGTTGCCGATAGATCTCCAAGGTGCCGATGCCGAGAGTGGGGACTCGCTGCACTGACGCTTGACAAAATATTTTGGTAGGAAATAAGTCATTACCAGAGCCAATGACAGGCGGACGATGAGTCTGGCATTGATCGGTGGTGGAGGGGGGTGATGATCTGTCCATGCTTGCAAGAAACTCCATAGGGCACCGCTCTCTCAGATTTCCCTGAACTGTCCATAACCAAGAGGTGGCCTGTGAAAAAACAATCATCAGAAGAAAAAAAAAATCACTTCATCTCCGTTCACCCCCCCCACCCCCACCCCCTTTCAGGGCAGGGGACAAGCTTCTCGGGCTTTGTGCAATTAAACACTCCATCTGTCTGAGAAGCCTACGTCCTCCTGGAGCATTCACAGCCTCTTCTAATTGCAATTCTTATTAGAAATCAAGCACCACACTGAAGACACAATGCATGCATTTCAACTTCCCCTCTGCAAAAGAAAAGTAGACCAAAAAAATCAAGCTAATTAATGATTATCCATAAGCTGCTGATCTGCATAACTGCGGCCATCCCTCTAGGGTTCAATTTAAGCCTGATTATGATGCCATATATCAGCTTACATTGTGCTTTATTCACACAAACGGTGGGCAAACTTGCTCGGAAAACACATGTACACTTGGATACTTTATGTATAATGTATGTGACAATGTTTCTGCATGGCACAAAGAGTGTGCATCTTTTGATGTGTTCTTTGGGTGAAGTGTGAATTGAGGAAGGCTGGCGGCCAGATGGGACTGCTGGATCAGGTTACCTGTTAAAACTGCGCATCTGCCCCTGCAGTCAATCTCACTGATGTCTGTGACAGGTCGATGGAGCCTGTGCAGGAAGAGCTGAAGCACAGGATGGGAAGAGTGAACTGGGACGGGTCTGACCACTATAACCACCCCCTCTCTGGGATTTCGCTGGACAGGCCAGGAATTCTGTCAGGCCACTTGGTCCTCTGGAGTCAATGAGACAGAGGGACAAAGGCAGAGTTCAGTTACACAGGGGCCAGGGCCGTGGCACCCAGTCAATACAAAATAGATTTACAGAGTCTCTTACATAAGTTTTTGAAATGTCACAGGCTCCTCTGTCCCCTCTTTGTCTGCAAACATGGTGTCGAGTAATATCGCAGATTCGTTCACACAATCGCCTTGGGGAAGATGAGACTTTTCCTATCCTGTTAACATGTGCCCAAGAGCTGCAAAATAATATTATACACTTTTTGTTATAGAGTGCTAGATTATGACAATGCCTATCTTTTTTGCATTAAAGGTTAATAACACTGGCCACACAGCACAATACTACAGAACTTTGAGTAGAAAATATACCTTTTCCTTTTTAATTGGCAATCTGAATTTGAATAGTAATGTTTAGCATTACAATAGTGCCATTCATTTATTTTAGTAGTTTTTTTCTTTATATAAATGTATGTATGTACAAACTACATAAACATACATTATATGCAAATTATATAAAGTGTAGAAAATTACAATTTTAATCAAAAATGTATAGTATAATTACATATAGTGCAAGTAGAAAAAAGTACTAATTCATAATCTTATTATGAGTTTCATCAACCGTTCTACCTTTTTTTTTTTAGGATTCTTTGATTTAATAGTAAAAAAAAAAAACAGCATTTATTTTAAGTAAAAGTTTTGTAAACAAAAAAACAAAACAATCAAATGATCAATTTAAGTCATCCTTGCTGAATAGAAGTATTAATTAAAAAAAAAAAATCTGACTAAAATGTTGATAGTTAGCATTCATTAAAAAATACTTCTGAGAAAGCGGTTAATGAGCAGTTCTTTTAAGAGAAGAGATGATTGAGAAATACTGGATATATCGTGTTCAGCTCTTAAAGAGGCCAATAGCTTTATAGTACAATTAGATATATAGTGTAAAACAAAATTAGTTATAGAAAATGTACTATTATGCTATTAAATATAAAAAAAAATACTAATGATATATAGTATAATTATAGTTATTATTCTATGTTTTACACTAATCATAATGTATACTCTATGTATTCTAATACTGTATATTATATACTATTTTATAGTAGCATGTTATCAGACATAAAGCAAGTAGTGTGCACTAGGGTGGAAATCGCATCCGTTTTCCTTTACATCTGCCTAAAAATAACCTCCGTATGTGAACGTTATTGTATAAATACCCCTGCATTTACAAAGCCAGATTTCAATGGTGGTGTGGAATCATCCATAAAGCATTTCACCTGTCACTCACATAAAGGTAAAAGACTGATCTTTGCTCTTTGAATATCTCAGGCAAGAAAGGGTCCCTAACCCCGTTCCTGGCCTCACTCGTCTATTTTTGATATTCCGCTTATAAGTGATTTGAAAGTTGATTGTGAGCAGACAGTCTGAAACTTTCCTGTCAGCTACTTTAAGGGCAAATAGATAGCCTTATGAATTATGCATAGGAGACAATTTTCTCTCAGTCACTGAGTCATCAATCAGAAGCTTTGCGAGGACCCCAGAATCAGCCAGCCCAGCTACATTCAAAGCCAATACACGGGCAGTTTGGGCAGCTTTTACGAATTCTTCACTTAAGACAGCAGTGGTGCGAAAAATTCCTTGCTGATCGCCTAGCTTCACAATGCTTTTCATAGTATTTCAAATGCAGGTGCAGAATGGTTCCATTTTTCAAACAAAGATGTACTTTTATAAGGCAAATAAATGCAAATATTTGCACGTTTTGTCTTTTTTTTTGTTGTTGTTGCTAACAGACGCGTGGCTGAAAGGACCCTCTAGAGCAGCAATTTGATCCATGATTGCATGCATTTACCCATGTAATTGAAATAATGAGAGATGATTGCTTTGAGCTATTAGTCATAAGTTCCTGATCTTTTTGTTTAATCCTGGCATCAGCTGTCAGTGTGCTGGTAGGAGCTTTGGGGAAGAGACACTAAGGATATCATTTGCATCACCTCAGACTAATTTTTTCCCCCTCTTTTTTTTTTTCTTTTTCTTTCTCTCTCACCCTGTCTGTCTGTCTCTTTGAGCTGCTGTTCTTAATTCTCTGACGCTCTCCGAGGTGCATGTGAGTTCTCATGATGTTGTGATGGGAACAAAGTAAGACAGAGCCCAAATATTCATGGTACTCATAACCAGGATGTTGTCAGCCGTAAGCAAAATAAAAGTCTTGGCAGCAGGTGTAAGGAAGGTGTAATTCTTCCACAGAGGCCATTTTGCCCTAATGGGGACATGCTCTACAACAGCCTGTAACACAAGGTGTTATGTATCACTCCACCAATGACAAACCCTTGCAGCGTTTTACAAATGAAGTAATAATTCCCCATTGTATCGGGACAGCTGTCGGAGACTATCAAAACAACAAAGGAAAAGAAGCGGGGGGGGGGGGGGGGGGGTGTTTGAGAGATAGAACACCAATTAATCATAACCATTATCTTCAAGACGAATCAAAAGGTGTCAAGCTGTTTTCTAAATATTACTGTGCCAGCAATATTTGATTATGAATTTGACACAAGACAACTACAGCAGGTATCATAAACATCTGGTAATTACACAGAGACAAAACATTTGCCTTGTTTATATCAGCTGCAGCAGGCAGACTTGTTTAATTGACTTGCATTTTATTGTCAGGCTCCAATTTTAAACTTGTTTAAAAATACATGGTATGTGTTTCAGGTGATTGGTGGAATGATGTTAATAATAAAGATCATTGTGTCTACCGGCACAAAGTTAGATGCTTTTGATTAGCACATTGTATGTTTGTTTTAAACTACACTGTAAAAGCATACAATACATGGATAAAGGGCTTTTTTTTTTTTTGCGTTAAATTTGTTTGCGTATTATTTTCTGCCACTGCAGAACTAAACTGAGCTTTCTCTCAGAACTTTCTTCGACTTTTGTTATTGTTTAAACTTGATGGCATTTGCTTACCATAATATTCTATTTGAAATGCTACATTTTGCATAACTTGAAGGCATCATCATTAAATAAAAAGATATTTAAAAAAAAAAAAAAAAAAATATATATATATATATATATATATATATATATATATATATATTTTTTTTTTTTTTTATATATATATATATATTTTAAATATATATATATATTTTTGTACATACAATAAAAGTCATTGGGGTCCAGTGTTGTTTTTAAAACTTTAAAGTATTTTGTGTTCAACAGATGAACGAAATTCATACTGGTTTGGAGCGCTTTAAGGATAAGTAAATGACACGATTGTAATTTTTCCCCCCAACCTAAAGTAGTATGATTAATGTTTATTAGAAGAAAAAAAAGTGAAGTTATTATCACATCGCTGCTAATGTGGAAGCACTGCCGGCCTCTTAACACCAGACATCAGATCTCTTGCTTTTTTTACGGCTTCTGAAAGCTTCGCCAGATAGTTGCAAGTGGATCTCTTGTATTTTTGAGCAGGGGAGACGGTGCATTAGACAGAGTGACAATTCCTGCAGGTGAAATGTGTGTCAATTCTCAGATGAATGCTCGTGTGTCTCCCTTCACTCTCTATCCTCTCTTCAACCCCTCTCCCAGAGGTAACAGGTATTAGTAAGAGATCTCTACATATTCCCCTGTAGGCTTTCCTTTAAAGAGCATCCTCTTCAAACGCCTCTCCTATTCAGCCAAATCTTTCATCTAAAGCATCCACTGCAGGCTATTATGAACCCTGACACTTACAAAAGAGTTCTTTTTTTCTATCACATTCACCTGCGTGTCAAAGAAATGATGTGACACACACATTAGGGGCCGCATTTCTCTTCGAATCTGGGTTCCTGTCTGGAAGGGGAAAGGAACGGTTAGGCGGAACTCACTTTCTGGAAGCTTCATTGCTATTCTGAAAGCGCCGCCGCTGTTTGTCTGAGGGTTCGCTTCTTTTCCTTCCTAGTCTTATTCATTCTGTCAGCATGTCTGTGAGTGCAAGCAGGTACACACATGCGCCAAATAAGCAAGGTCACCTCCAAACTCTCTGAATGTGTGAAATCTCTCTACCTACTTTCTGGCAATTTAGTGTTCTTTTCTTTTTTTTGTAGCCAGGCGTTTGAGATCCATAACACGATATGGAATACATTCTGCGGTCACTTGCCTGAACTCTCGCGTTCCAGGTGGCCCCGGCGTGCTTTTCTGCTCAGCGGTACGAGGCTTTTTAGAGGCATCGTCTTCCCCCAGACACAATTTCAATGTTCAAAGCATTACAAAGAGGCATGAGAGAGATCTCACTGTTATCGCCTAACACTCTTGCTACCGTAATTAAATAGAAATGCAAAGCACAGAGCAATTTGGGCACTGGTGAAGGCAGGATATTTCCTTTAACAGTTACAATTTAATTGGACCATATCAATTTATTTCACATTTTAAAATGTCATGGCTTCGCAAGAACTAACAAAATTTGCATCCTGCACAGAATGTTATTGCACAAGAGTGAAATAAATATATAAGTCTAAATGCCAGTGTAAATGCCAAGTATTTCGAAAGCCGCTAAAGTAGGCTTGTAAAAGCACAGCATCCTCTCTCCTGTGCCTGCTCTTCGCAAAGTTTGCCAAATGCTTTCAGTGCAAGCAGTCGGGCTGGCTTAAAAGGATAGCAAACTGTGTCATGCCATTGTTAGTGTTTTGACATCTGTTTTCAAACTCAAAGAATTACTCATCCACACAACCAAGGAGCTACAACTTTGACACGCAGCCAATGAGGACAAAGGACTACCAATTTGTCCAATAACAAATTATAAAATACACCAGAAGCCACACTGTAAATTAGCCAAGGTCTTTAGATGCCTCTCCAATAATGAGATAAAATGTGCTGCAGTCATTTAAAGAGGATTTTATATCATATGCTTTCCGTTGCTGTCATTAAACTGTGACCCTCAAGTGTGCGTTTCAACAGGATTCTCAGTTGCAAACTGTTAAACTGCTGCTGTAAATATGAACCATCAGCAGTCTTTCACCATA
The DNA here is from genome assembly GCA_039654625.1 of Rhinogobio ventralis. Taxonomy (NCBI): domain Eukaryota; kingdom Metazoa; phylum Chordata; class Actinopteri; order Cypriniformes; family Gobionidae; genus Rhinogobio; species Rhinogobio ventralis. The sequence continues at coordinate 30,103,268 of CM077202.1, read as the reverse complement.
AAGCAATAATGTGCATTTACAAATTAAATCTTAATCTTCTCTGCTTGTTTATTTGATTAAATCCCTTTGACTAAAAATACATTTCTGTTCATTTTATCAAATTATAGCATTTTTATATAAGTGATTGTTCATCTAAAATTGGAAATTCTGTCACCAAAAACCACATTACCCCCAATGTTTCATTTTAAAAACCCTCTAAGAACTTTTAAAAATATCTTCTTTTGTCTTCAGTAGATGATATGATACAGATTTGGAACAACATAAAAGTTAATAAATAATGACACACCTTTAATAATTTAAATAAACAGTATTATCAATAAACTGCTGCCATTGTAATGCTAGCATAAGATAGGTTAACATTTGGCAAATAGATATAAGTTCCTTTACAATTAAAAACCACAGGACGTTCCCTCCATTCACGCCTAATGAATTCCTCTCTGCATCCATCTGTTCAGAGCAAATCTGAGTGACACTTTAATGCTTTTCTTCAGTTTTGTAATCAGTTTAGTGTTGTTATCATCTTCGACTCCATCTTTTACATGACAATATTTAATTTGGCAGATTTCACTCTGCATGGATACCTTGTTTGGATACATGGATACTTGTTTGCTGCCTCTTGAGCATATATTTAAGCAATACACTCAGCTGTGCGTCGTGCCTAACAACACCATTATTAAAAATATTAAGGAAATAAATGCTTATTAAAATGTAAAAAAAAAAGAAAAAAAAAAACTTTTCATTAAAGTGAACAAATTCAAGGGATATTTTACAAATTGAAGGAATATTTCAGCCAAAAATGGAAATTCGGTCATCATTTACCCACCTTGACTTACCTGAACCTGGAAGATATTTTGGAAAATGTCTCATTTTGTGTGTGTGTGTGTGTGTGTGTGTGTGTGTGTTCCACAGAAGAAAGTAAGTCATACAGGTTTGGAATATCATGAGGGTACACTGTAAAATAAAAAGTTACTGCCTTATTTTTTTAAAGGGGTACTTGAAGGAAAGATGAATGTGTATTTAAATTGGATTATTTGTGTAGTAGAAATGTGAAATTATTTTAGAAGTTGGTGCCTTCTAGACTGAGAAAAGCCAAAAAAAATATTTTTGGCTTATATGGATGAAAGACAACAACTCCCAGAATGCACTTGCTTCGCTGTCCTACGAGGCCACTCCCACTGGTTACGTCTCTTGCCCACCGCAGCACCACCCCACCGTTGTTTTGATTTTTATAGTAATAAAATCATTTCGTTCAGTTAGAGAACAGACACTACAATTGAACGTGTCTGCTCAATACAGCATGAGCCGAACGAGAGTCGCCGCACAGACCAGCAGCAGGAGTCAGATTTCATTCATCACGAGAGCAAGGATCGCCGAAGATTTGGTTTCAAAGCGAAATATAAATGCGCCCATTTAAGTGAGTTTGTCATTGTACCGTTTTGTTGTTATGTTTTTCATTAAGAATAGTAGGCTAATGAACCCACAATTCAAGCTACCCGCCCCCAAATTGGCGGTAATTCAAAACCGAAACTAAAATGAGCACAGCCGCACGAGCATTCATTCACAGCCGCATTGTCGTTCATTCACGGCTGCACAGTCATTCACGTTGCATGTGCACTGGCGCATTTTCAGTTCATACCTATGGAAGCTTAACTTTCATAGGAATTCATTGAAAACACACGCTTTGCTCCGCACCGCTCCGATATGAATGCCCGGCGGCCGTGCGCATTTACATTCTGTGAGTGAGATCCCAGGTTGAAAACATGTGGAACTAGCTCCTATACTGGCTGTAGTCTATAGCCTCTGGCCAAAAAGGCCTCCGATGGCGCAAAATGATGTTTTTTTCCAGACATAAAATACATAAATCTCTCATCTCAGGATATGAGGGGGAAAGCATGAGCATTTGAATATACTACCGGGTTTCTACTGATACAAAGCTTAATGCTAATCGCTGAAGTAACCCTTTAAGTACAATCAACTTGGATGTTTAAGTCATTTCAACTTAAATCACACTAAACTGACCAAAAAAATTTGTTGAATCTTGTATAACATAAAAAAGTTGAAAATTGTTTAACTTATTTTGATGAGTTAAAATATGTTGACATAACTTATTGATCATATCATTTTTACAGTGTACATAAGTTGTCAAAACTCAAAAAAAAATTAGGCAATCGGTTATATCAAATAAAAAAGTTTAATTAAGCAGAACTTGCAGATTTTTATTTTGTACTCATACATTTTAATTGCTCAAATTCAAATATTTGAGTAAGCTAATTCATACATTTATATTCAAATGTAATTCAATAAATGCCACTTTGCTAATTGGTAATACAATGCTTTGATAGCATTAGCATAGCATAGCACTTGCTGAATGAGTACAGCAATATAGAACATTTAACATACTGTATATCTGTTCTCAAACTAAGCTCATGCTACACTCGTCACTATGATGGTAATGCCCCAACCCCCCCTTTTGAGTTTTGTGAACTCAAAAGAAAAATAAAGTTCTAAATACTCATAAAAGTTAATTTGATGTAATTGGTTTAATTTAAGTTGGTTCTACTTAAAGCAATTAATTATTTTGAGCGTTAGGGTTTACAGTGTAAGTAAATAAGTAAATAGAGAAGGATGTAAAGTAATATAGTCCCTGACATTTCAAAATGTTGCTATGCTATGAGAATTAAATGGTAAAGAGGTTACAGAGGTTACAAAAACTGTTACAGTACTTTAGAATATGACACAGCTGGAATGCTCAATTGACCAATGAGCTTCTAGAACCGGGACCTTAATATATAATATATAATAATATATAATAATATACCATTTATATAGACAACTGTTTAGTACATTTGAAACCATAGTTCTTTATCTTCACACAATAGCTACTGGATCTGTTGCCATTATTTAATTTTGGGACATTTTGCCTCTGTGGATATTTTGTTTTTGTTGCATTTGGTGCAAACTGTCACAACAGCCTTCATGTTTAGTACTCTCTTCCAGGCCTTTGGGTGGTGTCTCATTGCGTCTCAATTATGAATCCAGATTAATTAATTTCAGTCCCTGCTTTGTTGTTTTAAATGGGTTAAAAGTTGAAAGATGAGTAAACTGTCATATCAGCATACTCCACCGGGGCAGACAAGGAGACAAACCTGCCTGGGAAAAAAAAACTGCCTGTTCAATGAGGCCTCAAATTCCAAAACAATTTATCACCAGATTAAATATCCCTGAAGAGGAGAAGGACTTGTCCATGGGCTGTTTGTAATTCAATGCAGCAGCAACATTGTCAAGTGCCAAGGCTGAACTAAGAGACTTATTACTCCTCTGTGACAAGTTTAGCCCCCGGGTGTCTGCAGAAAACCTATCGTTACACGTAAAAAAGTACCCCCCTTGTAAAAGTGTTGTCTGCGAGTATTTAAAGTCATTATCGCACAGTATTTACAAAACATCCCATCAGAACAGTTTGACATTTGACCACCTATTTTGCTGATTGTGTACAATAGAGGTGTCATGGTGCTCAAAAAAGCTCTTTGGAATGTGTACAAACTTTGGCCAAAGTTTAGGTTATCATGTAGCACTCAACAGAAATGAAGACGTGCTAAAAGAGAGATAAGACGGAGAGAGAGAACATTCTCTCCCACATTCCTTACCTGCACCTTGTGGTGAGGAACCAGTTCACTGACACATGATGAATTAGCCCGCTCATTACCAAGGACAGGAGTTTTTCTTTCTAAACAGAGGAAAGGGCTCAGAGCAGCAGCTTTCCAGGCATTTGTCACTGACTTAATGACTCTGTTGAAATGTGGAAGTACATTCTGGTAAAACAAATAAGCTAACACAGGCAACAAAATATGTGTGTGTGTGTGTTTATGCATATGTATATATAATATTCTACGCTTTTTTATATATATAAAATTAAAAAATATAAATTAACAATTACTACAAAATAAAAGCATTTTTTTATATGTATACCTCTTATTATTATTAATATTATTATATTTTAAGTTTTCAGGCTTTTTTAGTCACAGAAGTACTCAGACATGATGACCTGATGATTGTTATCCAGTAAAACAGAAATAACAGAAATAATTGATAATAATAATTTTATGATCAAACATATTATACCAAAGTCCTCAACTTGTTGTAAATGTCTCCGCCTGCCTAGGAGGAGATTGTTTATAGATGCCAGAAAGTCTCCTTGGCTTTCAATCAATGATGTTTCATTTAACTTTAGGCAGTGGTGGTGATTATCATCTACAAGTAGATACACAGAGCTCTTGTTGCCTTCTTGTTTATACAACAATTAGATCTGAGCAGTGTGCAGAATAATGTCACAAAGTCAAAAGTTGAATCTATCCAATGTAGTCATCACAAAAAGAGGAAAAGGAAAGTAAGATAACAACAATATCTGATTTCCGAGTCCAAGCTGTTTCATAACAGACGACATAATGCGCATGAATGAAGTCTATTGTCTCAAACATACTTGAATATGGCAAACAACTCTGTTTTATCAGTTCTGGTAGTCATCTCAAGGACATGTTTAGCAACAATGCGTGTCAGGATCATGCAAGAGAAGAGGAAACAGTTCAAATATACCATGCATCTGTGATATCCATCTGTTTAGAATTAGGCTTGGGATTTAGGAGGCAGTCAGTCATAATATTTGGCTATCTTGGACCTTTTTCTCTGGAAGACCTCCCCCGCTCCGTCCTGGGAATCGCCCTCCATTTGCTACTACAAATAAACTTTGGATTCATTCACCAAGTTTGGTGACAATTGGATGTAAACTGTTTTCATCACTTTAAAGAGAGATTTGCCTCCTTGCCTCTCTAGTGAAAACACCTTTTGACTTGAGCCAACAGTGCAAATTATCGAGGAAAAACAAACAGTCTGGGAGGAGGGAGCGGACGTTTTTGTTCCGTGCATAGATATGGATGAAAAGCCCCTGTTTTGGCAGATGAAGGGATGTCACGGACATGGTGTACACACCTGTTATTCCGTCTCTTTTCCATTATGAATACCTTCACAACAACAAAGCTGCTCCGAGCAAAAGACACCACCCATTCTTTCGTCCACTGTCGTGTTTTCTCCACAAGACTGAATAAACCCCATTAGCACCTTTAGAGTAATTATATCCTCTCAGGTGTCATTTAATGCCTCAACTTGACAACTTTTCAAGACTCCCTGTCATGTTTTGGAAGGTCAGAACCCTTCACCAGATGTCAAAGGATGGGACATTTTCTTTTCGGCAAAAAGATATAAAAATAATAGTGACAGTAATGATCATTTTGATGTTTTAAAGTGTTTGGGTGTGGCCGGAGAACGCATGTATCATCATACACACACACACACATTGTTCACCTGATCCCACTTCTTGTTATCGTCTTTGTTTCTCCTCCTCTGACAAAGAGCCCCAACAAACCATGTTTCACCTGCAGAAACACAATGTAAACAAGTGACTGATGGCTTCTAATAATGAATGTAAAGAGCCATTGTTCTGTGTGGAGTCATTGCCTCATGTAAAGATTTAGTGTCAGGCCTCAGGGTAGCTACCTAATGCTTGTCTCACTTTTCCTCATAAACATCAAAGAGAGCTTGTCTTTAAAAGTCACAATAAAGCACATAGGTAGAGCACCGGAGTTTGCAGGGCGCTCATTCAGCAGACACCCACCCATGTCATAGTGCCGATGGGTAGATATCTTAGATGTCAGGGGATGCCCTACGTGGCTTACTCGAAATGAACTCGGCAGAGCTGCCAAATCCCTACAGGAAAGGAAAAGGTTGTGTGTTTGTTGATGCAAGGAGGGCTTGTCTTTTGTGAAGGTAATTACCCAGTGTGCAAACATAGTCTTTTAGCTTCAGCGTGAGTACAGATGTGCGTTTTGTTTGTCTTGTTTGTGAATGTATATAAGCATCTCCTGGGGGAAAAAATCAAACCACAGGCCTCAAGGTCAGAAGTTCAGCCATGATCTCGGTTCCGCCTGAAATCATGAAATGATTTCAATTTGATGTTTAGGGGTGTTTCTTCAACTTCTGGCACTTTTATGTCCGGGGGGTTGATTTTTATTCAAACTATTTTTTAATAAAATATATATATATATTTTTTCATGCCATCAACATTTAGTTTTGCTAAATTTTATGTGAATATTGTATTACTTTAACTTTAAAATATAATTGTTAATATAACATTATAAAGCATTTCAATAGTTTTTTGTCTGAGTGTATATATCACCTAAGTGTTTTCATTGTACATAATTTCCAGGTATATTTATATACTTAAATATAAAAGTTATAGCATATTTAATTATGTGTATTTAGGAAACATAAGCTGATATCTGTGAAATTAGCCTTAGCAATTTAAAGGTGTCAGTCATTATTTTCCAAAGATTTAATTTCCATAACAGATTATTAAACATTTTGAGATGTAGTGGAACTTTTCATTACTTTCAGAAGATAAATAAAAATTATTTAAAAAAAATAAATAAAAAAAAATTATTAACATTTAATGTATATACTCTAAAAGTCTGCAGGACCAAAAGTTGGATTTATACTGAAACCTTACACTTTTTATGATTAAATCTAAATATATAATCACAGTTTGATTGTTTTTATTTTATTTTAGTTCAATACTATGTCACATTTAAGTGAGTGGGTTACTTTATAGAGTGTTTTGTCTCCCTCTTTTAGAGAAGGGGTGTGGACTCTAAATGCTGTCGAGGTAAAAATTGAGGTCGTGAGAGCTCACCTCTAATATGTGCTTTGGAGGACAGTTGGCTGTGGGGGCTATTGGTATCCGTGGCAACCACTGATAAGGATCATTAGTGGGGTCACTGGTTACTAAGGAAACCCATGAGGTTGTCAGCAGGCGGGGGCAACTGGTCAGATTCGTGCTTCGGGAGCACAGCACATTCTGTGAGAAGATAGACTAGAGGTTAACCATAGCGGAGAATGTGGTTGTTGGGGGTCAGAGATAGTGTCTCTGGTGAAACTGCACCCCTCTTGGAAAGAGTGCCAAAAACAAAGCTCTAATAAGTAAGCAGCACACTTGATACCACTCTTTGTGGTGGTCCATACCTGTCCAGGCATGCAGATGAAAACACAGGTCTGATATGAACTCATGAGCAAAAATACATGTTATAAAACTATACAGAAATAGGGGCCAATTGATTTTTTTTTTTTTTACTTGTTAGAATTACTTGTACAATAGGTAATTATTTTGACGATAATCATTTTGACATTGACTATTGACCTGATATCCCAGAGGAAAAGAGGTTGCTCTAATGGAGATCTCATTTGTGTCTTATTGAAGAATGAGAAATAAAAAAAAATAAACAAATGATACAAATTAGATAGAGTTACAAAATCAATACAATATGTTAGTCATTGAGGAATTTGTTTGGAAATGTTTGAGTTCAGACTTGGATATCTTGGCAAATGTGAGCACAGTTTGAGACATTAGTGAGATCTCTGAAGAGACACATTTGAGTCACATTCTGGAGTCTTTTCTCGTCTTCTTTCGGTTTGGAAAGAATTTTTTTTCTGAATAACTGAAAATGCTTCTGGCAATAGTACAACTTTAATAAATGTCTTAAATTATGTTAAATAATTAAATGAGTTCAGTTCATGTATTCAAAAAGTGCACTTGTGTGTGTGTGTGTGTGTGTGTGTATGTATGTATATATATATATATATATATATATATATATATATATATATGCTCAATGCTCACCAAGGCTGCATTTATTTAATCACAAATACAATACAAATTGTAATATTGTGAAATATTATTACAAATTAAAAGACCTTTTTTCTATTTAAATATATATAAAAAATAATAATAATCCTGTGATGGAAAAGCTGAATTTTCAGCATCATTCCTCCAGTCTTCAGTGTCACATGATTCTTCATAAATCATTCTAATATGCTGATTTGGTGCTTAAAAAACATTTATTATTATTATCAATGTAGAAACAGTTGTGATGCTTTAGGAAGCTTATAAAACATTCAAACTTTCAGACAAGCTTTGTCAAGCCAGCATAAGTGTTTGTCCTGACAAACTTTACTTTCTAGTTTTAAATATGAAAGTTGAACGATGTGATGTTCTTTTTTTAAATGAGATCAAATAGGAAGACAAAACAAGTAATCTGCTTCAGTAATGTACTAACAGTGCAAGTGCTATGGTTTTCATCAGGGTGCATGGTATTCATCAAACACTCTCTGACATTTTTTTTCAATTAATCTGAACCTTAAATGGATTTTCTCATGACACAGAGCATGCAAAGTTTCCATGGTAATGGAAACCACTGCTCAGCATCTCCTCGGTAAAAAGCCACAGTGACTGACATGCATTGAATACTACTGAATGCATTGAATAAGAATGTGAGGAAATGTGCACATTATAATATGCACATAGCATTTACCCTTTGACAACTCCCTGATGTGTTAAAACACAATTTGCCTCAAGTTGGGAAAGAAACAGACTATGTTTTTAAAACACGCACCCACCAAACTAGCCATACGTGATAAGAAAACTGATTAATCATAGCTACACCGCTGTTTAGAATAACTAAGCTCTGCAAATAGGATTGAAATATTTTGGAATCAATTATTACAATGCCACAGCTAATAATAATTTTTACTGATTGTTGACAAATACATGTAAGGTGTTTGAATTAACAGCATTATTATAGATTTGTGACACTCCCTCAGAGAATTTCAAACAGATTGCATTGTCAGAAGTGTTATATCTATTAGTTAGATCAGTATGGTGGCTTCTATACCATAGATCTAGAATAAATCCCAGGGTTCTCTGCAATCACTGTCATGACAACATGAGTGCCTATGGCCATGTCGGAGAAATGGCCCCTGCTGACTGCCATCTTGTCTTTTTTTTCCTGGGGGACAAAGACTGTTGTACCTTTCAAGGGTGATTTTAGGTGTATCCTGTTTCACTCGGCGCTCTCTCCCGCCCATTTGTAAAGGCAAAGATCATTAGCCTCTAAAATTACGTTCCTCCTTCGCTACTTTTTCCAACAGCCCAGACCTTCTCCTCTCCATCACACCTAGACAAATTAAACATGCTGCAAATGAGATGCTGTCTCGCCATCCACACCATCTCATAGTGTTTATTTTCATTCAATAGCAGGGGTTATTCGGAGGTCTCTTTCTCAGCTAATCTTTTAAATGGTTGCTTGTCTTTTAGATCAGGTTTGATTCGGCCCTCTGAAATGCCACCCACATAAGGAAACAATATCAGTGTTTGAGTGATCCACTTAACTTATAAACAGTGTAGCCTACCGTTGTGAATTGCAGAAGAAACCTTTTGATAAAAGCAGAGATGATGATGTCTTTGTGTGTGCGTTTGTGTGTACAGGTATATGTATGAGGACTATATAATGACATGGGTATTACAACATAAACATGGTTTATGAGGACTCTTCCTACAAATGTTTTGTGTCATGAGTAGGCTTAGGGGTAGGGGTAGTGTAGGGGGATAGAATATACGATTTGTACAGTGTAAAAACCATTATGTCTATGGAGAGTCCCCATAAACCACAGACCACATAGACAAACAAGGCTTTGTCAAACCATCCTTCAAAGTTTATCTCCTCCATTTTCTACTTAAAAATTACATTTATTTAGTTGAATTTTGTATGCTGTTTGTTAAGCCTACCTCAAATCAAATTTAGGAATTGAATTTATAAAGCTTGAAATCAATCCAATATTTCTGAATTGTGCACAATTGTGGTTTATTGAGACAAAACGTTACTTAATGTCACTTTTATGCCGAGTTCAGATTGCACGATTTTCAAACTCATCGGATCACTGCTATTTTCACACTGCATGACTCTCTGGGCCAGCATTCAGTCGCTTCTAAATGTGAGGTGTTTTGCCCCAGCTTGTATTTTGCATGCACTTATTGGCTGTGATTTGAAGTCCAAGCAATGCAAAAACACACAAGGCACTTTCAAGATCATTTGCATTTCCTTTTGATGTCTTTTACTGTTATCTTTCTAGGTAAAATGCATGTTAAAAATAATTTAACTCTAGCATGGAAACATTACCACATGATGGATCAGTGACAGAGGGTTTCACGTTGCACACTGACTGTAGCTACAAGAGGAAGAATCGCCGACAACTCTGTCCCATCAGCAAACTACGTTTCACAACCAAACACACGCAAGAAGTGACAAGGAAACAACGCGAGATCACACGTGCATCAGAACCAGACCGGAGTTCTCGCCAATCTGGAATTGTTATTGTCCAAATTGTCTGTGCACTGATTTGCAGCGAAAAGGAGCAAAAGATAAAAAGGATTGTGGGAGCAATGATTGTGTTCTGCAAAGAGAGTTGGAGGTAACGTTAAATAAATCATTTTGCAATGTGCTGCTGTTGCGTCTGGTCAAGCAAATGTTTGTGCTTTGTTTCTGTTTGATATAATTGTAAATACATCTATTAAAATACTGAAATTCTGGTCTATAACTCCTGTATCTTGCTCTCTCATTGGCTGAAGGACATCGCCGGTGTAATTTTCAGTCAGAACACATTTCACATAGCAGGATTTTGAATCGCAGACAGGTCCAGATATTTAGCATGCAAAATATCTCACGGGCGTCGGCGATTCTCTCAGATCGCGTTTTTGATCATTCACACTGCGTGATTGTCACTCACGTGCACGAGCACCGATTTACATATGATTTGCCACTATTTCAATCCCGCGTGCAATGCAGCTCACTGTCACCCGAATGCGGCATTGATTTAGGATATAAAATGATATATGAGTTTTCTTTTTTCGAGTTTTCACAGTGTGACATGGCTTACAGCGGGGACCATGTTCGTACAGTCTGACAAGGAACAATCGGAAAGGACTGTTATAAATCGCACAGTGTGCACCCGGTTTTAGTTGTATTTATGACCATAATCGTAGTTAAATGTTTTGTTTCTTTATTTAGCATGTTTTCATTTGGTGTAATTTTTTTTTTAATTTCTCCAAATGCTGGAAGTAAACAAATATTTGATAAATTACCACTTATTAAAACACACATAATCATTTTTAATTAATATAAGACATGATGTTTGTTGTCACTACAAGGAAAGGGCAAATTCCCTCAAATGCATTTCTGGGACTTAAAATCAACAGCATGTATACTATCATTATAGGAACCATTCAGGAGGTTACCCATAACCCACATACCCATCAGGAAACTTCAATGTGTTTTCAGATAGATTCTGTTTTTGTTTAGTGCAACAATACAGCACTGCGTTGCTTTAGATCCCATGCGTCCAACTGCAGACCAAAATATTTTTGTTCTTTTTTTAATCATACCAATTTAGGTATTTCATTTTGCTGAGGTGCTGTTCAATTAGTGGATTGTTTGGCCCATAGAGGTGCCACTTATACTTATTGAATGTGCCTGTGCCAGTCCTGGGGTCAGGTTGTTTTAGTTAGTGGTGCCAAGACAGGTGCTAAAGATTAGTGCCGCCAAGAGTGTCTTTACCTTGAAGAGGCAGTGTTTTATTTGAAAACTCAATTGTACTAAGACATATTCAACAAAAACAGTTATACACTGCAGTAATACTGAAAGGAATTTTTTGTTTATTTTGCATGCTGGTAATCTGGACTGCTATAAAACCAGCCTTAGCTGTGATACCATTTCACTTTTCAAAACAAAAACTAAGATAACATGATGGATGTGAACAATCCCTTAATATTTATAATACTAAATGTGAGGTGTTTTGCCCCAGCTCGTATTTTGCATGCACTTACTGGCTGTGATTTGAACTCCAAGCATTGCAAAAACACACAAGGCACTTTCAAGATCATTTGCATTTCCTTTTGATGTCTTTTACTGTTATCTTTCTAGGTAAAATGCATGTTAAAAATAATTTAACTCTTGCATGGAAACACCTAGATTTTCAACAAACACAAGCTTTTAAGCATATGTACAATGACACTTAAATATAAAACACCACTTTGCGGGCATGATACTCTGTTCTCTAAGGATAGAGAGGGCACCAGGTGCTTTCTTCTGATCAGATACTGTATTTCTCAGTGAGACCTGAGGGAATAAGACTAGCCTTTGACTCTCTACTGGGACAATTATAATGAGCCGCCAGTTATGTTCTCCTGAGGGTACAACATCTTGCCTGTGCAGTGTTCATTGTGCTGATTTGTGATGTCTGAGAAGGTTGTGTCACTCTTTGCTGCTCGCAGTAATCGCCTCCGTGTATGTGGACAGACACACTGATGTTCCCCACAAATATGGTGATTATTTTAGCATCCTCTCAGGTCTTTGGTCTTTGTCAGAGTACATGCAAAGACTCATTTGAATGCCAAAGTTTGAATAGCTAAAATTAGACTTTAAAAGTGTTATTTAACTGTTTGGTATTTAGTATGTGTTTATTTCAAGTTAATAAGAGAATCTTTAAAAAAAAAAGCCAAACATTTTGTGTGATTGGGTAGGTTTAGGGGTAGAGTTAGTGTAGAGTGATAGTTTTCCATTTTTAAAAGGGATAGCTGGCCCCAAAATATACTATATATATATATATATATATATATATATATATATATATATATATATATACTGTGTTCCAAATGATTATGCAAGTGGCATATCAGTAGGATTTCAGTACAATAAACATTCAAATTTTAGTTTTCCAAAGAAAGTTCTATTGCACTGTAAATTGGCCCAAATCTTATGATAGTTTGATAATCTCCATTCAGTTTTCACACAATATTAGTTGTTTTTATGCCTTTTGCATAACATTGCACCATGTCATGCTTTTCATCTTCATCTTTATCTTTCTTCCTCCTCATATTGAACTGTGACTTGCTTAATAATGTGGAACAACCTCTTTAAGTAGGGTTTCCATTTACCTAAGTAGACCTGGCAAACTATTTAACAAACCTGTCTGAGATTGATACCATATATACCCATTATCTAAAAAGATATGGAGAAACAAAACAAACAAACACTTTCTTTGAAAAACTAAAATCTGAATATTTGTTGTACTAAAATATTCTACTGATATGTCACTTGCATAATAAGTTATGGAAAGACATGAGGGTGAGTAATTATTATTTTTTTTTTTCATGAACTGTCCCTTTAAGTTTGGCGAGTGAGCGGTCCATTCTATCACATGCCTAAAGAAAGGATTTGTGGGATTTGCCATTATGGTTTTGTTAATGAGCACAGAAGGAATTGAAAAGTGAGAGCCATAGATAGGGCTAGTGCCCTCAAGCCATTTTGGAGTGGTGTGGGGGGGGGCGGGAGGGTAGACTGCCTCTTTGAGGGAAGTGTGTGCGCTCATTGGAGTAGATCCATCCTCAGCTCTCTCTGTCCTTTTTCTTCCATAGACAGGGTGGTTGGGCTCAGACCTTGGCTGCTCTGTGGCCCTGAAAGACTGGGTCCCTCTCACTCGCACAAAGCCAACAAAGCTCCCGTCTGCCCTTCCCACCCCTCCTGACCTAGACAATGCAGGTAAGGAAAACGTCACACATTCATCGGGCCAGCCTTTACCCCCGTAGGTCAAGCCCTCTTAAGCCACTCGTTCCTCTTGTGTTAACAGCAATTAACTAGAAATGAACCAATTTATAAACAAAATGGGCCGATCATATAGGAAGCGTCCTATCCAAGTGCAAAGGTTTGGTCGTTTGGATCACGCCACCATCCCACCTCGTTGCCCTCACTCTCCCCAAAAAGAAAGAAATCCTCAAGCTGTGGAGGAGTGTAAATTAGTTTTCTCTTTCTCTTTCCTGGTAGCTTCAAAAAGCTAACAGAACACCTCTCACCCCATTTCTCCTGTAATGAGGCAGGCTATACAAAGCTCTCAAAGGCTGTAATCAAAATGCAAGAAAACATGATATTTTTTTTTATAAAAAAATCACGTTTTCTTGCATTTTGATTACACAGAAGTCATTTAACTATTTAAAAATAGTAAATCTTAAAAGTCAAACCTATTACATATCCTGATCTAAATCTAATAAAAATTTACTAAATTATTTCTAAATAAAGAATAAAATGCGTATGAAAATTCAGTTAACTTGGTTTGAAAGATTTCATTTGCATATACTTTTCACTTAGATTGTTTATTTTATTAGAGATAATAAAAAAGCTCAGACGATGTGGTGAACTCCTAACCCTTAGCACCAATGATTAAGTAACATCGCTTCAAAAACTGCATTTAATTACTTTTTTTTAAAGCCTACATAATAACAATTAAATGTAATCAGAGAAAACTGACACATCAAGATTATGATATGCACATATTTAATGAGAGCCCATATTTTGTGTCACCGCACCTTGCTTTGCTTTACATTTGTACACTTGAGATCAATTGAATTGTCACTTTTCAACATAAATGTCCACGTCTTGCAAGTTATTTGCAGAGTTGTTTAATGTGTTTGTTATTTTTTGTACTGTCTTTTATTGAACAATTTTTGTCTTGTCCCGTATCCCAGGAGGGGATCTTTATGGCTAGTATCAGGAATGTTGCCAAAACACCTATCTAGATTGACAGGACAAACAAGTGAGGCAAGCGATGTGATGCAGTGACCGGAAAGATGTGTTGAAGGCTGAAAGAGCGGGTGATGTCTTGTCTTCAAAAGGAGAGATTGCGGACTGTGGGAAAGAGAGGAGAGGCATAGATCCTGATTTTGTATGATTTGAAGTGTGAATGTGTTCTTGGCTCAAGTTGTAAGGCAGTTCACTGCTGTCATATTCAGACGCTAACCACTAAAGATCTCCAGCTTGTTGTGGTGAGGGGACATCTCAAGAGAGGCTATTAATTTTTTACCTCCTGGTTTCTACTGTCAGAAGGGCTGAATATAGCATATGCAACTGAAATGTTCACTTTATAAGATTTAAAAGGCTAATTATTCGATTTTTAACATCATTCAGTTTAACCAACGTTACATTTCTCATGGAGTTCGATACTCTTCATCAATATGTAGGTCATTTTTTATGAAGTAAATCCCTGGAGACTGCTTTATCTTGTCCTGGAGCAACTATTAGAACATTTGGATGAGGAATATTACTTTACGAGAAGTGTAAACCTCTTGAAAATAGTGATATTGTTGATAATTGAATATTCTGGCAGAATTGCGATTAAAACTTTTCAAACACTCTGCTGGGAATCACCTTACGAACAACTAGGTAACAGTTTCTTCCCTGTCATTCCGAATGTGTGCGCACAAACTGGGGATTGTTATTTTCAGGATAAAAAAATGTGTGCAAATATTAAAAATGGAAAATAGCACACACTCATCCTCCCAGCTCCCACGGGGGCAGGGTGATATTGGGCACACCACTCTGGTGTCAATTTATGCAGTCCATGCTTCTGTTGCCTCGATTCATTAAGATGATTCACGCTGCTGAAATGCTGTGAGGAAAGAGACAGAGTGCAACAGGGAAACATTAATTACATGTGACTTAATTCTCCATACTCTTGAAAAACACCAAAAGTGTATGCGACCATGTTTTACATTTATACACCAGTCTTAGAGGAATACAAAGAGATGAATAATAGGCCGTGAGGTGTTCTGTGGGCTCCATAAAGGTTTGCTTTAGAACACAAGTTCAACTGTCCCAGAGGATTGCTCAGTGAATGGTAAACAGTGGGGGGAGATCAATGCAAAACTGTTTGAAAAAGGAGTTCATAAAAGGAGTTTCTTAGAATACAGTGGAGAATCTAATTATGACCTAATAAACACAGTGGCTCAAAGCTCACCACTGAGAGAGCAATGCAAATGGAGCTGGAATTCATACTAAACCACTCAGACCAGTGAGCTCTGATCAATGAAAACAAACAGAAGGAGGAATCATTAGCAATATTTCAGTTCCAGATAAAAAGCCCAAGACACTGTCTAATACAAGTATTATGGCCATTTGTCCATTTACAGTTTGTTTTTCCATCGGATCAGGTTACAGTCTGTGCTCCTCTTCTGCTAGTTTAGAGTCATTATAGGATAAATATGGCAACAATGCTACATATATAATGCTGTATATTGTTCACAATTATTTTTTACTTTTTATTTTTTTTTATGTATGTACAATATATAATTACATATTTGTAATTAGCATTTTAGTTGCTATACCTTTCAAGATGTATGCTTTCCAATGCTGCATTTATTTGATCAAACCTGCAGTAAAACAGTAATATTGTGAAATATTACGAAATATTAAAAAAAAAAAAAAAATTTTATTTAAAACTTTTAAATTTTCTCTTCAGTGTCACATGATCCTTCAGAAATAATTCTAATATGCTGATTATTATAAATGTTGAAAACTATAATATTATAACAATAATATTATTGCGTAAAGTGTGAGATATGATCTTTATATTTATATATATATATATATATATATATATATATAGTGTGGTGGGCAAAATTATTAGAACACTTGGCATCGTCTTATTGGGCCTGGATTTATTTTCCAAGAGGACAATGACCCGAATCATTCTTCTAACTATTGCCGGAACTACCTGCGACGGAAGTAATCTGCTGGAACACTGAAAATGATGGACTGGCCCCCTTAAAATCCGGACCTCAACCCTATCGAGGGGCGCCTGGACAGATCTATTGTACATTTAAAGGAAAGCCTTTGGCTTCAGTTGCAGAAGGCTTGGGACAACATTAGTGTTGAAGTTCTCAGAGGAAATATATTGGCACTATGCCAGAGAGATGTTGCTGCAAAATGTGGACATACCAAATATTAAAGTTAAAAGTGGATAAAAACAGTGCGACTCACTTCATCTGATATTTGATGGTCAGAGCAACCATCTGCATGTTTCATGAACATTATGAAATTAAATCATGTTTTGGAGGCATAAAAGGTCATTATTTTCAGATCTGTCAGGTGGATATGTGTGGATTGGTGACATATGTGTTAAGAATCCAATCAAGTTATATATATATATATGTATATATATATATATATATATATATATATATATATATATATATATATATATATATATATATATATATATATATATATATATAACTTGATTGGATTCTTAACACATATATTTTTAAGCTACATTGAGCTAAAGCATATGTGTGGATTGGTGTCATCATAATTGCAAATAATTGCCCAAATATTTTTCTCCTGATCTCAGAAAAGTCTGTGACTTAACTCTCTTGACCCTTTCTTTCTCATTCATTACTTTATCACAAGTAACAATGTTTTGCAATGTTTGGTATCATCCCTCTTCTGTTGCATGATAAATTCCTCCTCTGGGATTTCAAGTTAATACTCTCAAGCACAGTCCAGCCCTCAGCCCGCTCTTCTCTATCAACAGCCACTTGTTCAAATAATTAGAGAGCAATATCTCACTTTACCTCCCTCTTTTCTTTCAGAATTTCTTCCCCAAGTATGTCGCTCAGTGTCAGCCTGAAGCCCAAACCCTGTGTTGCCCCAGGTGTGCCCTTTCAGTGTTTCTTCCATCAGTGTTTATGCTAAAAGTGCATGTTGAGGACAGGATAGTTAACAACACTGTGTCTGGCCAGAAAATCCAACTGCCAACCATTAGAGCTCAAAATCATCCTAAATATAACTTGTAACTACCATGATTTCTGTGCAAAAGAAATAATAAATTAAAAAAGAAGACAATTAGGGTGTCATCCAGCTGGGATTTTCCGCCTACTCTGTGTTCTGGCTGGACTTTGTCACCCTCACACTCTTCACCTCCCCAATCAGCCAATCCAGAAGGTCCTCATTCTTCATTGGCTTGTATATAACATCTGGCTTCTAAGGCTAAAGTTGACATTCATCCATTGCACTGAGGTCCAGTATGTTTAGATGTGAAATTGGGCAAAATAACCTTGTATGCCAGGAGTCAATCTCAGACTCAGGACAAAATAGTAACAAGTAAACAGTTTTGCAATGGTTAAACACCATAACAGTCAAGTAACTTCATTTGTGTATGCTTTTATTTTATTTATTTCATTCATGTAATGATTTTATTTAAATTCACCACTCATTTCTTAATGATACACTATATAAACACAGGTGTTAATCAGGAAGGAAATTCACCTTTAAGAGTGGCCTGAGAAATGTAAAATAATAACAACAACCACAATAATAATACTGACATTTAACCAGAACAACTTGAATAGTAGAGTCATAAATTACCTGTTGCATGGCTACAGTCTTTTTTTTTTATTCCATACATCTATATGGAATGATTCAAATGCTTTTATACAATTGACTGAACATTACAAAACACTTTATCTTTCGACATCATATCTGCATGATAATGTTATGTATGTTTCATTGCTCACATCCATCTCCCCCAGAAAAAAATATCAACCGCAAACAATTCTAAGGCACTTTGAGAGTAAGAAAATCTATTCCACTTAACAAACTGTTTGATTGTTCAGCTATACTATTGTCCTAATACCTCTAAGTTAATTTCCGCTCTGGTTAACAGTGCGCTGTTTCAGATCTTTGACTTCTAAAACATTGTAAAATGACATCTTTCAACACGAGAGGAATTCTCATCACTCTCCCGCAATTCTTGACAGTTTTAAAGGCTTAAACGATGCTAATGTATGCCCTGCTCCGCCGTGTGAGACCTGTAAAATGGAGTGTAACAAAGCAAAATGTCTTTAACAGTCCTGTAAAATACCAAAATATATTCCTCTTACAAAGGATCCTCACGGTACTTCAGAATTAAGATTAGTGCCTCACATCACACTTTCCAAGTAAAAGTGACTCTCGTCTGCTAAGGAACATGGGAATAAAAAAGAGGAAGTGAGCTACCAGGAACAAAATTGGAATATGTAAAACAAGCAGAATGTCCAACATCTTGTGAAATGAGTCTAATTTTGCGTCAATAGGACTCACATTATAATCTCATCTACGATCTCTCTTAAGCATTGTTTGCTTCGATACCTGCTGGATTACACTAATGGATAAAGCAATCTGTCAGTGATATCTTTATCTCACAGCTGTTCCCAGGTCAGTCAGGGCACGCAGTTGAGTGGTCAGTGATACACCACTCATGCGAGCTGCAAGGGACATGAGCCCCAGGACATGAGCCCTAAAACTGCGTAAGGCTCAAATATCGCCCTTATCTGTGGCAAAAGTGTAAGATGAATTTGGACATGTACCCAAAAGCACATCTGTGGGTCTGAAGAGTTTGTGTGCATTTTTGTTTGTGTGCCCTTTTTCAGTTTGAGGCCTCAGTTATCATGCACAATATGTATTAAACTAATCAAAATTAGTGCATGAACTACACAGTATGACTATGTAAATAATTAAAAGAAAATGAACATTACATTCAACGGTTACATAACATTGTTTTATTGCATAACAGAATCTTTTACTTCTTTTTTTTTTTTAGTTCTACAAAGGTTGAAACGGATAAATATTATTATTCTTACCATGCAATGTTTGTTGGAAATATTAATCTGCAACACACTTCAGTATAAACTGAGCTGATTCGATTAATACTGACTAATAATGAACTTTAAAGGGATATATTACCTCCCCCATGTCATTCCAAACCTGTATGGCTTTCTTTCATGTTAAACACAGAAGAAATGTTGTTTTGCGTACCATTTACTTCCATTCTATGGACAAATCTTTCTCAAAAAAAAATCTTTTTTTTGTTTTCCACAGAAAAAAACGACAAGAGGGTGAGTAAATGATGACATCTTTTAAAAGATTTTGTGGTGAAATATCCATTTAATAAATAAACAAAACAAGGCCAGTAGTAAATTGTGTAGGTGTGCTCATTTATTTTAATTGTATTAATTGTATATTTTCTAAGTTTTAGAACATCTGTTTTGTTGTTGTTGACTGAGGCTTGTGATATGTAGTTGATTTACTTTATTTATATACCTATGTATGATAAATATTGTAAATCATTTATGAATGTGTCCCAAATTGTTTTGAAGACCATGCTGATTTCTCACTCATAACCCATCACTGAGAGGAAATACTTTTTTTTTTTTTTGCATCACTTGCAACTGAAACAATTATTACTTTAATTTTTAAAAATGATTTTTGCTTTTGTTCTTTGGTATTTAATATGGATAAAGAAAATGGTTAAAAAAAGGAAATAGATAACCTCACATTTTTATGCACTAAGTATACGCAACAAATATACAAACCTCATTCAGATAAATAACCTACTGTTAACCCCTGGCAAATTACAACAGGTCTGCAAACTGTTATGATTCATCATTATATTTATTTGATCATAAATGTTAATTTTTTTTAAACTGGTAGTGTCTAAGACATCACAAATGTTTATGTACTGCAACATTGCATGACATTGTTGAAAAGATACAGCTGTTATTCACAATGTTAACAACCTTTACAAGCACAAAGCATTAACCTCGTAATCCTTCATTTTTATCTGAGTGATTTGGACAACTTTTCAAGTACTCGGTCTGCAGACAAGGCCTGTTATTTTTAGGTAGCCTGTTATATCAGTTGGTTTCCAGATTTACTGTGATTAAAGCCTGACTCAACTGATTTAAGACAAATGCTTTGAAAAGAAAGCACAAAACACTCATTTTGTCCTCTGGGTGGGATGCACAATTTTTTCAATCACAGGCTATTGTTGCTTGTTGGGTCTGTTCATATTCTTACTGTTGGTAATGGTAGACCTAATTGTGGCTGTCAATGGTGTCTTCAGTTTTCATAAATATTCTCCTCAGTATAGACACTCATGCAAAAACTTTTGCCCTCACAATGTCAGTTACACCTCTGAGATGTCAGGTATATATTAATCTGTCACACAGGGCTTTGAAGGTCACTTAATTACTCTCTAATCAGATGTATTTCAGTAGCTGAATGACAGATGTACACTATTCTTACTGATGTTATTCCATTAGTGGTCTTTCTGACACACTGGTTCCTCCTTCCATTACATGCACCAAATGATTGTCATTGCATGATAACCGCACAGGTGCTTTGTTACTGCAGTGCAGGTGCTTCTTGTGTGTTTGCAACCAGAGTAAAGATCAGCTAGGGCTTTGCAATAATTGCGGACAACACAGCATCGGTTCACATATGGGTAATATATGTATTATATTAAAACAAAGCGTTTGAGAATGTCCCATTGACACATGTCTTCTATCCACCCCGACTGAACAGATCTCCCCCTCATGACCTCACAAAAACTCCAAACGCATTTGATTCATTATTTGTCTCTCCTACTCACAGATTAGCTGTCTGAAAACAGACACACATTGCGCGGGTCTTGTGTGTTCCAGCACATCTGTTTTGAATAAAGACTTCTCCTGTGGTCTTGCCCTTACTTAGCAAGACTCCCTGGTTGAATCCAAGTCTAATTTTCAGTATGACACCCTGAGGTATCGCTTACCGGACTTTAGTGGCGGAGCGGCGGCTCTTTGTGGCCAGCAGGTCGATATATGAGAGTGTTCCTGCTGGAGCTGGGCACAGGTGAAAGCAGTAGATTAAGATAATGAGACGAGTGAGGCTAGTCCTTGTGTCCCCTGTACGCATTCAGTATGTAAGAAGGTGGTACAGTACGTGTAGTTTAGCTGTTCTGTTAGAAAGATGTACCATAGGAAAAGGCCATGATACATTGGCAAGTAATGAGACAGGAAAGATTTGTTGTGAAAGGAAAGCGTGTCTCTGGGCACAATGATGTAACCGAAGGGAAATTTTCAAGAAGCTGTCATAGAACAACTCATGTTGATTGACCACAAAATTAATTTGGGGGGAATGTGTCCCCCTCAATGTTTATGGTGGTTATATGGCCCTGTGTAGGAAGGAAAGATGAATATTAAATTGAGTGTAATAAACGATCGGAAGACATTGGTTTAATCTTTATAATCATTAAAACACTCATTAACCATCACAAAAATGCATATACTCAATGGAACAGAAAAACTATTTATGGAACCTTTTTTCACTATAATGGAACAATCAATACTAGAAAATAACCTTTATTTTTTAAGCCTGAATATTTCCACATGAATTTGTTGTTGTTGTTTTTAATATTCCATGCAGTAAAGAAAATGGACGCACAACTGAAACACCCAAAACAAATTCCACATACAGCAACACCCAATGCGGACACCAGCTTCGACTGTTGTCAGTGTACGTCTCGCCAACTGAAATAGCAGTGGTGTAAGGCTATTTCTATTTCAGCCGACCACGACAAAATCCAGTTCAGTGGAGAGCAGCTCTCCCTCGTTTTCGTGAGTCGACAATCATTGGAAGCGTGCACAACTTCGTAAGTGAGGGGCTGCCAGCTGCCGCGACGGGTAAGAGCAGGTTGCCATGGCAGCCGCGTTCGGAGGAGAGCTGCAGATTGGCAGGAAAAAGCGTGTCAACAATTGCCCTGTTGCAGCGCGAGAGAGGAGCCGCTTCGGAGCCCTGGACTCCTGACGGCCCCGTGCCTCGCGCTTCAGCCACCCCATGCTGTTTAATAATATACATTCGCTGAAAGTGATTGGTCTTGGACTGCGTGGTTAAGATCAGCAGTCAGAGACTTTCATTTTCTTTCCTCAAAACTCTCCAAACAAACATAACTGCCGCAATTAGTAAACAAAGGTCTGTTTCCGCGATAGGAACTCTTAAACGAACGGGCAATTATAACATATTTTTTTAAAACGCGCGTGTCTTCACCATAGTGACAAGCTGAAAACGGCGCAAAAACACACTTTTGTTTGTTTGACATATTAGGGGTAACAGAAACGGTTTATTTTGTCGACTTCAATTCGAAATTATCAAACCAATGTCAATTTTAAAAAAAGGGCTTATAAACGAGTCCACGTGGCCTACATTCTCTATGCATTGTTCACTACTGCCTGTACACTACATCTGTAGTTCACTTGAAAATATATATATATATATATGTTTGGAATGTCCAGCAACGTCACTAAACACTTGACAATGACTGTTGCAATGTTATTTATTAATTATTTGACCCACGGTTTGATGAGTGAATTCCAAGCGGCATTTTGCGCCCTTTAAGGCCACCGCGCGAAGAGGAAGCATTTCCAAAGATCCTTCCAAACGAATTAAGTGCGCAAATGAGGCCTTCCACCAATCCTTTGTAGTGTGCATTCCATGTCACCCCAAGGAAGTCATTTTGCCGCTAAGTAACCTATTTTATGTTTGTTTTTATAAAGCGCTGCACAAAGAGAAGCAAGTTGAAATATTTGATGTAGGATAGAGAGCTTTGTATGACGCAGGTTATTTATTTATTTATTTTTGCATGAATTTACTATCCTCTGTTATCAAGCTTAATATTTTGGAAACAAAACAAAACAAAAATCAACGAATAAAAAATAAAGCGACAATGACGTGTGTCTTTGCCCGTTTTTATTCCCCTGAATTCTCCTCAATATATGTCAGTCTACTTCGCAGGACAAATCATCTTGACGGTTGTATTTTCACAATAGTTTTTCGTTTACATTATCCTTGTTTTATGAATGTTGCAACCCAATGTTCTGTTTTGTCATGAGAGCCTAGCCAATCTTCTATCCTTTCATTTTTTCCTGTCTTTATTTTGCTGTATTTGTTCTCTGAGGTCGATGAAATCAAACGTGTCGATTAACGTGGGGCAATTCAGTGACTCGATACACAACTGCTTTGAAAATGGTCAGAAATATTTTTCCATAAAATGATGGCGACAAAACAGCCCGACTGTCCTCGGTACCATGCAATCATTCCGGATTTTTACACCTTATAAACAAAGACGGGGGGATTTTTCCTTTGTGTGCAGACAAGTGCGACTTATTTGCCATACACCTCGTCTCTTCCTGAACACTCTCGACTGAAACTGTGAATTTGCTGTCATCGGTCTAATCACGGTGGCATTGATTTTTGGGACTCTGGAGCCATATCTGCCCTAATAGCCGTACAAGTGCAATTGACTGGTCTGAGGATGACAGACTGTTAGTGTTGTTTATTTAAAAGCAAGGCAAAGGAATATGAATCATAATTGCTATAAACAACAGCAGCATGGCCATCAGCATGCAGAACTGTTCGGGTGAATAATTAAGGCTAATAAGATGCACGGAGGTAGCACATTTATAAAATGGACACCTGTTTTAAGACACAAAAATAATCGATGCATATATAGGTGATGAGAGTGTATCAGAGTGATCATCGATGGCGCTTTGTGATGCAGAATTGATCTGGGCCGAATAGCCTGAGAGGGGCGCAGCGGGGCTGCCGTTTGTTTAGTAAACTCCCATGAATCCAAGTAGATAATTGCTCAGTAAAATTGTTGGCGAGGGCAGCCTGGGTTCCGTGTTCCACCCACCTAGAGGGCCGAATGCAAGTCTGCATCTCTTTATTTTCTCAAATGATCAGAAACCATCGCAGCATGGGTACGAGGAGAGAGGTATTTTTATTTGTTGCATGAGGAAAGAGCACTGCGCGCAGGCCGTTGTGTTGTGTTGAAACTGGGGCTCGAGCTCTGATCCGTGTTGAGTCTCTGCGACAGAAACAATACATATGCATCTGCTCTCTTCCGATACCTCAATGATTGTCATCATTCAGAGAATCACCCCAGAGCGTTTGTGTCATTGTTGATTTATTTTGTTCATTATTCATGCATGACCTAAAGTAAGATTTTGCTTTTGCAAAACTTATACTACTGTTTATATGTATATAAATACACACTTATTCATGCATATATTTAAGAAAAAAATTGCATGTATATACTGTATATATATTTACGTAATTTATCTTATATATAAATATAAATATTTTTTATATAAATATAACATATTTTTCTTAAATATATACATGCATGTACTGTGTATAATTATTATGTATATAGAAATACACACTTCATGTATATATTTAAGAAATATTTGCATGTATATACTGTATATATATTTATATAATTTATCATATATAAATATAAATATTTTATATATAAATAACATTTTTCTTAAATATATACATGCATGTGTATGTATTTATATATACATAATAATTATACACAGTACACACATATATTATGTAAACACAAACTTTTATTTTGGATGCGATGAGTCGATTTCCCAGCACTAATATTATTACATATATATTTCCTCACCACAAAATCTGATCTGTCCAAATATAACACATAATTTCTAATGCATTCATTGCCCTTATTAATCGATGCAAATGTCTACAAGAAATTAACAATAAAATGGCATCCCATCCTTTCATTTCTTGACATAATAATAATAATATACAACATGAATCTACGTTGTGGTCTATCTATCTATCTATCAGGGGTGTAACGGTAGACATATTTATACCGAACCGTTTCGGTACAGGGTTTCCGGTACGGTGCACGTGTGTACCGAACGGTACGAATGTAATCTTTAACTTGTTTTACGCGCGGAACATACTTAAATCCGAGTTCCCACACGACCATATTAAGTATTCTGTCAACGAATTTTATCACGAAATTCAAAAGATAAATGCCGTTTTGACGCTCTTTAATGTGACGTGACAGATCAGTGTATAGGCGCGTCAGTTTAAGTGGAAGCGTGGCGCGCGAATGAACGCGATCATCACCTTCTAGTCAAAGAATATACATGAATCAACAGCTGACGGTATGAGGATACATTACAATTTACTGAAACATATCATATATGGAGTGTAATCGCCCAATCAGTGTATTTACGGCGAAAGACGTAAATAAAACAGCTTGTAAACATTGTCATGTAGCATTTAGGCTACCTCAGAAGTCATTCAGAGTCCAGCTGGTTAGTTCACTAGAGAAATGAACTTTCACTAAATATATGCACTATATTAGCCTATATATTCATTATATTGTACTTATCCTGTCTTGATTATTTAATGTATGTTTAAATAAATCTGTCATGAAAATGACAGCCACTGTGTATGATTAGCCTATATTTCAACAACGAATTGGAGTAAAAACAATTTTATAATTAGATTTAGAAGTTAATGCAAAAACTGCCCAATGTTAACTTTACATGTTTGCATACAATGCTATTTGAGTGTTGATTATTATAAATAGCTACTTAATTTAAGGTAATTTGGCCTCTGTTGTTATGTGCAAGTAAGGGCTCCCTGTATAGTTTACACTTTACAGCATTAGTAGAGAATTTTTTATCTTTAAGAAACTTTTAGTTATAATTGAATTCATTTAAGGACAGGCACAATTTGTTCAGTAAACCACTGTTTAATAAAAATGTTTAAAAGAAAGCTATTTTATATTTAGTTTTCTCTCCCCTGCTGTACCGAACCCTGACTTCAAAACGGATGTAGGCTACGTACCGAACCGTCAGTTTTGTGTACCGTTACACCCCTAGTACACACACACAACTTTTATTTTGGATGCGATTAATCGCAATTAATCTATTGTCCAGCACTAAATAAAATATATAATACAACATTTTATAAAAAATAAAAAAAAACATTTAAATTAATCATTGGATAGCTACAATGCACTTACATGTTTTTAAATTATATATTTTTTTAAATCCTGAATGTAGTTACATACAGTTACATTTACTGTTGACCCTTCCTCTACACCTCAACCCACCTTTAAACCTATACCAAACCAGTCACTAACCTTACCAATATCCCACCTCAATAGCAGCAAAAGTGTTTTGCAACACAAAAAATACATTGTTCCTATTAAGTTGTTTAAATATGTACTGGTCCATATATATATATGGCATGTTTTTTCACACTTTTCCATTATGATGTTTTCTCACCTAAGAAAACAACGAAAAGCCCTCATTATCTCCTCCATGATGTATTAGTTCTCTTTGAATGAGACATGTGTTGTTTACTTTCAAAACTGTAGACAATAAAAGACACCCTCAAGATGATATCTCTGGAGACCTGTAATGTCTACAGTGAGTAAAGCCTTTGGGTGTTGAAAGTGTGCAAGCTTAAACCTCTCACATCACATGAGGGAAATGTGTCATGGCCTGATACATGTTTATTTGTATTTTTTTTTTTTAAATAAATGCATGAGAGCTCTCATTAAAATAGCTGCTGTGACACTGGTCCATTGCATCTACCCGTGTGTGTGTGTGTGTGTGTATATGTCTATGGAGACCTTTGTTCAAGGTTTCCTTAAGTTTACAAGCTGTCAAACACAAATATGATATTATTTATGCATCAGTTTCATTTCTGTCAGCAAACTGGCCAAATGTTGGGAAACATTTCAGGTAATACAAGAGAAGCTTCAGTGGTCATGCAAAGGCTTCTCTTCCCAAAGGAATCAATGACAACAGATATGTTTTTATCTCCCAAAGTAACAATTTACTGGGTCACAGTAGATCAGCATGTTTCCTTCTTTACAGCAAAAACATTAGCAACAGAGGAATACTGTCTTGACAACAAACAAAATGTCACAAAACATTGCTTGTAAAATATAGAAAATATACAGATCTTTATATGGAAAGCAAATTGTTGCACAATGCCAAGGTTTTCTTTTCTATTTCTTTTAAATTAATAAAGGTTGTCTAAAGAGAGAAAAATTAAACTCCTATAAAGGGGATGCAAAATAATAGTCTTGGATTTGTACAATGCTTCTGTTTTCTTTTTCTTTCCTTTTTGTACTGACAGCAATTTAATCAAACTGTGACTTCATGCCCTACTATTTGCAAATTGTATAGCACCTCTAAAACATAAAGGCAAAACATTTCACAAACAAGTTACATGGACCTTGATTACAACTGTAAACATTCTCAGCATGGGTGAGTAACGCATCACAGGGTGGATTCAGGCTACTGCAGCACACACTGCCAGACATCTAGGAGGAAGACAATGACAAATTTAAGACTGTTATTTCTTTTTTCAATTTATGCACATCCCTCTGCCCCCCCCCCCCCTCTTTGGCACTAAGAGAAATGGTGACACAGTAACACTAACAGATGCCAGATCATTTATCATAAGGCAAGAAAGCAGTAATAAAGCTAAATTTACCTTATATTTAAAAAAACGAAAAGAAAAACATATGCTGCTAAAATTATACTGAGAGCATACTGACAATAGCAAATATAGAGCACAGCAAAACACCTTTAACACCTGTACATTTCAAATAAAGATCATAATGTAAGGACAAGTCAAAACAATTTAAATTCAATTAGGAATTTATTAAAATACACAAAACATTTTGAATTCTATTATAAAGTAATATTTTATTAATTCAACATGCTTTTTGTTGATGTAAAGAGCAAAATAAAATACATTCAGAGTCATATACGGTATGATTGATGGATTGATAAATTTAAAAAAAATTATAATGGCAAAATAAGAGCAACAGAACTTTCGTTCATTTTTGCCCTTATTCTGTCCCTGCATAAATATATTCTTTAAATAAAAAAAAGACATTCACTCTTTTTCCTCTTATTTTGATGGAAAAATCAGAAAGCAACAAATAACATATGATGGCCATCTCCATCTCCAAAATGCAACTCTGCCTTGTATTATAAAATAACATTGTAAATTCTCAGTGAACATTAAGCTAGTAATAGTGATTGTTATTCTCCATCAGTTTTACTTATGATGATGACTTCTGAGGATGCACAAGAATTTTCTGCCAAGGATACCAGTAATATTTAACATGATGCTATGTTAAAGCATCCTTCACTATTTCTGACCACAATTTTACCTACATTATAGCCAATATTTAATATTTATACATAGAATAAGCTTGTGTCATTTTGCACAAGTTAATGTGTATATATTTAAGTTAATGTCAGGTTATACAGAAATTTTGCTCTAATTCAGTACTATCTTTTACTTGCTAATACTAAATTCCACATTCGTGTTCAATGTAGATGACCGTGTGCTACCCGCACCATCTTTATAGTCACGTCCAAAAATACGTGACCTAATCTCTTTTCCATCTTTTTCTCTGTCTCCTTCCCTTCCTGTGGTCCTCCTTGAAGTGCGGTCACTCTGAAGAGTATGAATAGTGAAAACTATTCAACGTGTCACGGGCTTGTGCACAAAGCATCAGAGGGACAGAGTTGAGGTCAATAGGAGGCACCTTAAACACCCTTATTTCCTCCCAGACTCTTAAGTCCTCAAACTCAAGTATTTGGACAACATGATTTATATAAATCTTCAAACTTCATATATCACATTAACTTGTACACACTTTTATATGTAAAGTTCAACTTCAAATGAAGTATATAATTTTTGTATTACAAAAGAAGCACAAAATCCTTATTTACTCAGTGTTTAAGAACCTCACAGCACTTGATACTGGCATTATTGTTTCTTCAAAAGAATATCTCTTGCACCTCAAAGCAAACAGCCAGATTTTCTCACAATATCAATACTCCCATTTCCCCCTTATACCTTTATTTAACCTGGGAAAACTCTTAGAGAACAGTTTCTCTTTTGCGGCGGTGCCCTGGATGGAGGAGGGGTTAAGGGGACCAGAGTAACATGATGCAGCACTCAACTTGGGGTTAAGTGCTTTGCTCAGGTGCACAACGGCAGTACTATACACTAGGACCCTTCTGTTATCCATTCATTCTCTCTGGTGCCCCACTGGGGAATCAAACCCACAGACCCCCAGTTTGTAGTTGATAGCACTGTGTGCTCAGCTAGCTATATAGACACGCATGCTCCCTCAGATCTCGGCATCTTTCCTCCCAATCCGTCCTGTGGAATACCCCCTTGATCTTAGTCAACAATGCCTCACAAATTAGAGCACCAATGGTTTGCAACCTCATCTCAAGTCCTTGTGCCCAAATCCTTTGGGCCTGTCTCTGTAACATTCTCAAACAATCAGACATCTTAACACATCTTCCTGTATACAATCTCCTGCAGGCTGGCAATAGAGAAGTTAGCCTTGTTTGTTGAGCAGCCAAAGTCTGGCTGTAAGGCACCATTTTTATCAGTAAAAAGAGTCCCCTCCTCAGAAAGCGATGCACTGATAAGATGGGCACGGATGGCCCACATCTATCTGCTATCTTTGGAATGATGCCACAGCCACCATTTAGAGTATTGTCCATTCATATATTTCACAGGTGTAAGGAGGATCATCAAGAGCAGTGTTACAGCAACCACATTTTGCATAGCATTCAATCAGGGTCTTACTCTTGAAAATGGGTTTTTTAGCATCAGTGCCATAGAAGAACCATTTTCGGTTCCTCAAATGTGAAGAACATTCTAAAAATCTAAAGAATCTTTGAAGGGTTCCATGAATGTTAAAGGTTCTTCATGAAACCATCAAAGAACCTTTATAGCTATTTACTGAAGACAAGCTAGTGCAAAAGTTTGCTGTTTACATGTTTGTTTGTTCGGTAAATGTAATTAGCGTAATTTAGCGTCAAGTCATTTAAAAATAACCAACCGAGAGCATTTGTTTTATATGGTAACCATCTGCGCTGTTTGATCGCTATGACAATCGACACTTTCACGAATCGGATATAAACTCTTTAAATTATAACTTTTCACAACTAGGCAGGATATAGTCACACACTCTGTACTCTGTATCACTCTGTAATTCGTGTGACGTTTATGTTAATATTTATTCACCATCACGCAAGATGTCAAAGCATGCGCCGCATGCCACAGGGCTTTGGCACCTGTTTGTTCCGATTTATATGTGGCGTAAGTCTATATGTTCAAAAGAATAATACTTCTCGCTCTCGCAAATGTTGTGAAATATTATGGCTCTAACAAATCCGCATGCATTTGCATCCGAAATGAACAAAGAAATGAAATTAGCCGAGGCAACGTTTTCCTCTCTGGTTAAGTTGGCTGTCTGTCAGCGGCTGCGCCGTGTTCAAGGCATACTGATAAAAGAGGTGGGCGCATGCAGGGCTGTATGAATGAATCTGTGCGACACCATTGCAGACGAATAGTTGTACAAGATCAGAAAGTAATCTTGATATGTTTAACAAGCAGCCCAAAGCGAAGCCTTATAAATAATAAAGGAGCTTTTAGTGGATCCAATTTATGAAACATTAACTCTAGAGGCATAATGGAGTAATTAGTTTTATCTCACGTTGGATGTTATTGGACACTGCGCCGCTGAATGAAAACTTTTCTTTTCTGGCCTAACTGTAAAGACAACGGGGAGTAATTTTCTGCACCGGGAGAGAAGGGTGGTCTCTAATGCTGCTGGTGAGATCTGGATGTTCAGGTACAACACAGTGTTTATGTAGTACTCCCAAAAGTGTATCAAAGTTCGGATCCATGGAAATAAAAGAAATGTCAAACAAAACAAGCATTAGACTGCATAAAATAAAGTATGGACAAGGGAAACAGGTGAGGCTTTGTTTAGGTGGCTGAGGTAGATCAATATCTCGGCTTGCAGGCCAGGAATCTTGCCCGTTTTCCTCTAGCACTCTGCAGATCAGCTTACGGCTTGTAGACAGACTGTCGCCTATACCTCACTGACAGACAACCTGCCTCACCCCAAAAGACGGAATAGGGAAATGTCTTCCTTCTCTTCTCGAAGAACCGGTCGAATTAGTTCGTCGAAATAATTCAAGAATGTATAGGAATAGATTGTGTGAAATAATCTGTAAACAGTGAGGCACAACATGCCTTTGTGACTTTTCAACCTATACGCGTGTTTATGATGGGACCGTTTAAAGGCCAGGCCCACCCTTCTCTGGGCCTCCTCCGCCTCCAACGAATAACCTACATAACTTCTCCGGTGTTTGTTTGTCTAAAACAATATGTGTATTCAAATATTATTAAACATGTTTGTGATACGTATTGATATACATTTTGCCTTCAGATATGGTATTTCAGGACACCACAGCGTGCTGTCCATCAGGCCGCGGGCGGAAGTCGAAGGAAACGATAGATGCATCTCTGCTTGATTGGCCAAACTGACAGCGAACGTCTTTCTTTCTTTCTTTCTTTCTTATTTATTCTTTCTTATTGCTTTTGTCAGACTCAAATTTGATTTATTTTGAAGATGGAACTATTATTATTGTTTTGCCCTGTTAACAAATCATTTACATATTTTTTTGGGGATTTTCACAACATTATATTCGTTGTTATTACTGTTTTTCTCCACAATTCCATTTGGTTTTAGAATTATAAAAAAAAGAAAAGAAATTGGCACACGTTTGTGAAATCTCTAAATTATAATCAAATACAAAACATTATTTTTTTTTCCTGCAAATAATGTTGGACTACCGAAGAGAAAGTAGCTAGATCTATAGCCTACATGAAGGTTAGTGTAGTTGTGGCATTAAAATGCACAGCATTTAGGCTACAATATTTATATAAACGTTGTGTCACACAGCCTATATGTCCACAGGAAAAAAAGACAGCTCAGACCTTGAAAATAATGACTAGTTTAACAAGAAACTCACACTGATTTGACATCACAAATAAGAGCTTGTTTTTATATTAATCTATCAGTCGTTTCAGAGGCGCGAGCAAGAATTCATTACAATCAGCAGCCCTTTTTGTAAGCCTGTTGGTTCCGTTTCGGACACCCAACCCGCATTGGGAGTTTGCAATTTGATAGCACGAAGGCTGTGATTCCACGCATTGTCTCGAGGCTGCTTTTGATAGATAGTGCTTTACAAGTGAAGGAGTGATGTCAGGTAACAAGAAGAATTTTGGCACCTGTTGGTAACGTTTATGCCTAAATAAAACAGCTGTTTACTTATAATAAAAGTGTCAAAACAACAGTGGCAAAATAACATTTGCCTAATATTTTCAGTAATAATAATAATAATAATAATAATTTACTTAAAGCAACTATATATATTTGTTGTCAATTAGCCTGAATGAATGATATTATGCATCATGCATCCCAGGTGGTGTTTCCTTCTTGTGACTAAATACACCAGACTAAACATATTGGTTAAGCGCATGTCTTTTATGTGTCACACAACTCTCCAAAAATGGCTTTGGGGTCTGTTATGAGACTGAACAAACGATACTAATTCTCAAACCATCACAATTTCTTGTAAAAAATCATTTAGAGTTCGATTGAAAATGTAGATCCAAATTGCAGTCAAGTTTATAAAGATATTCAGTAAGATAGGCCTATTAGTTCAGTGCAAGATATACGAAACATTCTAGAGCTATGGCCTTGTGCTGTTTTAACAGTAGGCTACCAGCAAATCTGTGACAAAATGATTAAACAAATAAATAAATAGTCTTAACAGACAAAAACGTATTAGTCATCAAACGATGTACAGAACAGGCGGTGAAATTACCGCGCACGCTTCAGTTGAATTGCTTTATTTTCCCCGTTTTACAGTGCTATTTTGCCATTGTGAATTTACATTATTTCGGATAATATGAGACAGCAATCGAGAATATTGGAAAAATTATGAATTGAGAAATGTATTCATGGTCACTAGCACGCGCAATTTAAGAGAGACAGAAATAAAGAGAGAGCGACAGGATGGGGAAATATGGGTAGAAATAACGGAGAACTAGGGTGAACGGAGGCCAAGGGACACATGAGATCGCAATAACTTATAAAAATCAAACTTTAAAAAAAAGAACGAACGAAAGAAATCAATAAAATGAAACATTTCATAATTTTCATAATTTTTTTTATTTGTATTTGTTTTGTTTTTTTTATTGTTTTACTTAGGCTATATATAATGCATCTTATTTTTGGTAGCTTATTCCATTGGGTTTAACTTCCATCGGACCCGGAACACAAAAGGACTCTCAGAGGACACTCCATTGTGGTTAAAAACTGTAGTAAAACAAGACGACCAAAGTTCATACAAGGATTGAAATGAGAGTGATATTGCTCTTAAATCTCACAATAAGTCAAACAAGACTGTTTTTTTTTTTTTTCACCAAAGACACGAAAAACATTAGTCAGATAATATTTTAATTCACAGGTAAAAAGTGGACACTTTTTTGTTTCAATCAACAATAATAGAGAATTTTGTACTATTGTCACTACGTGTGTTTTTGCTTGTTAGGCTATAAAAAACTGCTTTATGATGCTTGTCATAAAATTATAACTAAAAGTATCTGGAATAATTCGAATTTTCTATTTAAAATGCACATTTCCGGAGAGACCATGAATGAGAAGAGTTAAATTTCGCTTTTAAGCAATCCAATTTCATCACGATACACGTTGTTTGTTTAACCCGACAGCTCCCTTCACTAAGTCGGGAGCTTTACACACACTCATTAAAACGATTATTCACGATCTGTCGAATGTTTTCTTTCACTATAGCAAATATTTCACTACAATATAGACCGGGGAATAGCCTACCACAAACCCTCTTCCAAAACAGGCTGTTGACCCAAAGACAAAGAAGATTAGCCTACTTGGTGTAATAGCAAGTAAACCTTGTTTTATATTGCTTAAGGAATGTGTGTGTGTGTGTGTGTGTGTGTGTGTGTGTGTGTAAAAAAAACATAGAGCTGTAGGACATGATAGCCCATTTGTACTCATTGTTCTGACAATAGTGATTTTTTTTTTTTTAGAAAATTATTTTATTATACTTAATATTGTTAAAAGTTACAGCGTTAGAAGTGTTTTTTATGTAACTGTTTTTAAGAATTTACAATAATAGGCTAATAATAATAATAATAATAATAATAATAATAATAACTAAACATTCCACATCTTCTTTGTGCATAAAACTGTTATAAAATATTAAGGCTGTTTAGTGGTAGAGCGAATTTCTGCATTATCGCTTGTGGGGGAGTTTTAACAGCTTGTAAATGATATTACAATTCGTCTTGCCACAGGCAAAACTAAGTTTACAAGAGGCCATGTATTTTGCAAAGATATGAAGTTAATGTCACTACAGTTCTGCGTCATTCTAGCGCCCTCACTCTGTCTGGCTCGTATGGTTCATATTACTTTAAGAGAGGAAGCGTCCTTTGGATTTTACAAGTATTTTAATGGTTCAGAGTGGGATCAGCTTCGTTAAAGCTTCGTTTTACCACACCATTATCCGTCGAGTGTCCAGAGGGAATGACCATTATAACACCGTTTTTTATCACATATTCTATCTTGGCCTCTTCATAGGACTGTAGTGACATTTTATAAGACAACCAATACTAAGCAGCAAAATTAGGAGAATCTTTTTTTTTTTTTTTTTTTTTTACATACATTTAATGTGCAAACAGCAGAATGGAATATTTAAGCACGAGCTGTCACACGTAAGATAATGTAATGGAACATATGATCATATACAGGTATACTAGCACTTTTTCAATTAGCTTCTGGTCATAGAGCTTAAATAATTATTTCGGTGTAATTTCATTAACATAGCAAAATGCTTTATAATCAATCAGTGTTATTATTTTTTTTATTTTATAATGTATACGCAAAACCACATGCATTGTGGAAAATGTAGGCCTATTGCAGTATTACTTTTGGTAATGTTGTAATGGTCTATTGTATTTGCGATTTCGTTGAATGCATCAATTCTAGGATACTGCGACATTACGATGATGATGTG
This sequence comes from Rhinogobio ventralis, assembly GCA_039654625.1. Taxonomy (NCBI): domain Eukaryota; kingdom Metazoa; phylum Chordata; class Actinopteri; order Cypriniformes; family Gobionidae; genus Rhinogobio; species Rhinogobio ventralis. The sequence continues at coordinate 30,067,909 of CM077202.1, read as the reverse complement.
CTTGCGGGCTGTCCCCGGTTCCCCCCACAGTCTCCCTGTGCCTCGGGGTAATAAGCAGAAACCACGCCTTTTGTGTAGCCTGAGACTAAACCCTGCTTACAAGATCTTGTCAAAAGACACAAAGGGAAAAAATAACTATTATTTCAAGTGCATTGCATCGTTAAATCTGCATAAACGTCTGTACAATTCGATACAAGCGATTCGGCTTAAATATGGGTCCACACAGCGTCGAACCGAAAATAATTCCCTTGCAGATTACAATTATTGGTGCGACTTTAGGCCTCGTTTCTGCTTCAGATTGATCGCAAATCTTTGTGTGTTGAAAACTCACGCTGTTGGCCGGAAGCAGATGCAAACCAATTAAACAAGCTCAGAACAAACAATCACTGCCCAAAGATCATCATTTTGCTGTCACTGATTCCCACTGGAAAAAAAATAGCTTTGTTCATGATACTACTAAACGTAGTAGAACATCCGCCACGTGATGCAAGCTCTGCTTTTGATGTAGAGAACACACAAAAATATAATGTAGGGTAAAATAACATTAAAATACTGTATTTAAATCCTTATAATTATAAATGTATATGCTCGTATAAATAAGAGAGAACGAAAGCAGAAGATACAATAATCATTTTGCATCTTAGCAAGTACACCAAGGTAAATTAGCGTTATATGAAATTTATACTACTAGATAATTGTATTATTCTACTAGAAAAAAAAAATTCTGCTTCTAATTTTGACCTCTGCTTTTTTGCTTTTGTTTTTGAGTGGTCACCCCGTTTAACATTTGAGCGATAGCATCTTTCGAGGAGATATTGAGTTCCACCGGTCTATTGTATGGCACAGAGGTTATTGCATTACGGTTGTGCACATAAGCACAACGTCTCTTTTAAAAACGTGAACAAATCATTGGACTTTAAGTGTTGAAAGAAAAGTTGTTACTCTGTACTATTGCAACTAATGACTGTATTGTTGGCGGAAAACAAGAGCTGATAGTGATTATCAGGCGTTATGCATGGCTCATATGGCCTACAACCAGGAGACGCTTGTAATAAACGTGTAATAAGCTACATCAAAATATTTCAGAACAAAATAGCGTAGAATAACCCAAGGAAATGGAAGAATTTGATTGTCAGGCACATTATTAAGGTCGGGTTGTTAGGCCTGCGATAGGAATATAGGCTACTAATAATATATCGTTTGCCATTTTTTTTTTTTTTTTTTTTTTAGCTTTTAGCTAAAGCAGCAAGGAGCCCAAATATTTTTTGTGTCTTGTTTTTTGTCCCCCTTTCCTAAAAAAAATTGTATGTTTGTTTGTAACACATTGCAGGCCTAGGCCTTCAGATATACCCGCAAACTGTCGCTTAAATGTTTTATTAAACACACTGTTTAGTAGCTAAATTCTCAGACAGCTACTAGTTCTTCAAAAAAGACAAAATGTTCGTAGTAAATGTACTTAGCCTACTTTTTTTATTTTGTTCGGTTAACAGTTTAAGCGACAAACACGGGCATAAGACCACAAAATCACAACCATGGAATTTAAAGACGACATAAACAATCACTCAATATTTTATGAGGCATTTACTCAACACGGGTTACACGTTCGCAAAGTTATAACCTATAATTACAACAGGTATTGACATTTCACTAATTACAAAAAGAATGTGACCTGCATGGTGGTGACCACATACAGTAAATATGCAAACACAAGCTAAAAGCATTCATTACGTCTGTCCCCTTCAGAACTGTCTGTAAAATTATGAATACTGAAAAAAAACTGTATGTTGATGTTTGATAACCATTCTTTGGTCTACAAAGAAACTGTATTGTTAATATATGTATAAAATGCACTATAGATGTATTATTCAGTCTGTATTATTAAATGAACAAAACAACAAGGAGCCACGGATTTGAACGGGCATTGTGCACTTATAGAACATATTTATTTAAAAATTAAAATAAAACTTTGTTAATTTTTGAAAAATCTCACCAGTGCGCTCATGACACGTGATAATACTGCAAACATGATGACTGGAGGTTGTTCTGTAATGTATTAGATATTTTAACATTTAAAATGAGACAAAACTGCAACCACTATTTAAATAAACATTCTAAAGTAATCAATGCCTTTCCAGAAAGAAAAAAAAAGAAGAAGAAAAAAACCCCCAAAAAACAAACTACGTTTTATCCTTTTTAACTCTGGTCACATTGCACGTTGCTGACAGTGGAATAATAAACAGTTCCGCGACACTTGACGTTTGTATACAGTCAGAAATAAATGAATAATAATAATAATAATACAAAATACCTGGAATTCGGCTTGCATTGTCCGTTCATTCTCCTTATTTTTTTCATTTATATATATATTACAGTGTAAATTGGTGTAAAATGTTCACTTACAGTCTGATCCTGTGGATGCTAGTTAGTGTATAAGTGGATTTGATGTTGACCCTTGATTCTGATGTGTGAAGTAGTCAGAAAGTCCGCTGGAAAGACCGGAGGAAAAACTGGGTAGGGAAGGCCTTAAGGATTCACACGAGAGAGAGGAGGCCGTTTGCGGGGAGGAGGAAGAGGCGGCTCGGGAGCTCATGGACGTGCTGCTCTGCGAGGTCATGGATGGGTGAGGCACGTGGGGGAAGAAATAACTGGTCTGGCCCGCGAGCAGGTTAACTGAACACGGATTCAAAGAGTACGTCCCGGAGCAGGGCACGGAGAGCCCACATGGCACTGAGGCGGCCAAAGCGGCCGCTGTGAGGTGGTGTGTGGCGTACGGAATCTCTCCATTCACGAGTCTGTCAACACTCAAGCCATTGGAGGCCGGGAAAGAGTGATTGTTCCCCAAACTGTTTTGAGTCAACATTGTGCTATAGGACATTGGGTGACTAGGGTAAGCCGACGACGTGCCGTTGTAACTCAACGCGCTGCTCGCCCTCGGATGGTGGAGTGAGAGGAACGGCGACATGGGCCAATATAAAGAGCCAGCTCTATCCATAAATGTCAGTCCGGTGGAAGTAAGCCTCGCGCCCCTTTTAAACGCAAGCTTTGCCCTAGAAGTGGTCGATCTCCGCCGAAGTTTGCCCGTCGTGCCGCCAATGAACACGTCGTCACTGGAGGGGTCAAGCATCCAGTAGTTCCCCTTCCCGGGGTCATCGTAATGCCGGGGCACTTTGACAAAACACTTGTTCAAACTCAAGTTGTGTCTGATGGAATTCTGCCATCCCTGCTTGTTCTCCCGGTAGTACGGGAAATTTTTCATAATGAACTCGTAAATGCCGTTAAGGGTTAATCGCTTCTCCGGACTCTGCCGAATGGCCATCATAATCAAAGCGTTGTAGCTAAAAGGTGGTTTCTCGTACTTGCCGTTTTTCTTGTCGCCGTCTTTGCCTCCTTCACCTTCTTTCGAGTCCCGTTTCTCTTCCTGCTTCTCCTTCTCGTCCGTGCAAGAGGAGTCGTGGGATGAATTGTCACTTTTAGCGCAAGTGTTCTCCGACTTTTGCTCCTGTACTACTTGGGCAGGTAAAGGAGTTTTCTCTTCTTCCTCGTGAACCGCTCTGTGGTGGTGTTGGTGGTGGTGGTGGTTGTCGCTTTGGACGGCTTCGGGAACCAGACTGTTTATACTGAACGATGATTTAGGAATCATTTTGACTTCTTTCCTTTCTCCCATATCCAACATCACAAGTAAGATAGAGTAGCAACAACCAGCAGCAGCAGCAGCAGCAGTTGGACTTCAAATCTCTTGCTCTGGCAACTCCTCTAATTAAAAAACACAAGAACTATTTCATGTTCCTTAAAAACACGTCGATATGAGACAGCTAGCTACAATTAATTACGGAGCCACAGACACTAAGCTGTAAAAAAATAGCTTGAACCTTTTTAGAGACTGCAGCCAACCACAGCAGCATAAGTATTAACCGCGCAGCCAATCATTGAGCAGTTCTTAGCGCCTGCTCCAGTGCGTAAGGATACACAAGATCCTCCAATGCTCATGCCTAGTCAACAATGGCTTTCATTTCCCCAAGCAAACTCCTACCAAGAAAACAGACCACATAACCTCAATCAATTTTTTTTGATAATTGTAGAGTGCTGTTTCAACATATCCATGCGTCCTCAATTTGTTTTCATACCGCAGGGGGAAAAACAAAAGGGACTCAAAGGTAGCCACAGAAAACAGGTACTACTTCCTGTATCGGAAATGTATGCCTTTGTAATATAGCCTACGTAGAGCTATTCTGCACAAATTACATTTGATGATAATACTCGCTGAAGAGAGACATTATATTTGTAGCATTTGCATTATGTGTATATCATTTTGGACAACGATAGGTTATATTTATCAACGCCGTTATTCGTTCTCGTGTATAGATCTATAGCCTATCCCAGTTTAAAATATTTTTCTTAAAGCGTCAAATCCGTAGGCCTACATATAGCCTACGTTTATGTGGACGAGTTTAAACATACACGATATTATGACGTTTATCCACATAAGACGCTATAAGCATCTTTATTCCTAGCGTATGTTAATAATCATGCTATAACTATGAACAACATCATCGGCAGATTAACAAGATGTACACAATACTATTTCTACTTTTAATAATAATAATGCTAGTAATAAAGGTTATTCATTTAATGTGATAAACCAAATGCATGCAGATATTCTATAGCTGTAGTTATTCACCAGGCGTACAGAAAACAATAACAGTGATGATCAGTATGATCAAAAATGTCCACATACAAACTTCTCGCATAAGTGAAAGAAATATCTACTAGCCTGTTTGCAGAGGATAGAGTATCTTCTACAAGGATTGAGACACAACAGGGAGCTCCCAACACACAAAATAGGATATATATATATATATATATTTTTTTTTTTAGAAATTCAGAAAAGACCAACAATGCATTATGGTTTTAAAATAATAATAGGCTAATAATAATATTAATAAATAAATAAATAATAAATTAATAAAATATATCTCATTAGGACGCAAAAATAACCCCACGGATGCCGACATCAGTTAGTTGCTTTATATTTACGGTTGAAGTTTCTCTAATGGAAGGGCTGATATGTGTGTATTTGTGCTGGGGACATTGCAGGGGGGTTGACTGAACAACAGACACACGCACGGCACACACGCATTCACATGTGCAAACAAATCGTACACAGAGACACACGCAAACAAACAAACAAACAAACGTACTGGATTCCCACAAGGTGGAATTTTGATAATAAATTCAGAGGCAGGCCTGCATGTAAACATAGTTTTAAATAAACATTGAAATAAATAAAATTAGGCTAAATTTGTCTTTACAATGTACTTTGATAAAGCTACTGACCCTTCCAAGCCGAAGGGAAAATAACAATTTGAGCGGATCATCATGTTAGGTTGTTTTTTGTAAATGGCACATGCTGTAGCCCACCTTCAACAAACAAGATGTTAATGTCTCATCGTCATTGTCTGACCAGAGGTACAAAAATATATTTCCGCGAGGGGAAAAAAACAGGCAAGATCAAAGTAACCTAATTAGAAATAGGTAGGCGGATAATGCATATTCAAACTTCTCTCATTTGATTAGTTAAAACATTTTTCTTTAAATAAGTGCATATAGCCCGTTTTGATGGCACAATATAGACTACTATTGATATATTCTGTAGTCCATATCAAACACAAGCCTTTCGCCGTCACTGCAAAGTTCAGTTTGGTTTGCGATGGGCCATTATAACAGGTGCAGACCCGAGTCTAATATTATCATCCAAATTAGTTAGCCCACATACGCGGCGCATTGTTGTATTTACTTTGATACATTGTCTAAAAATAAGCCTATAAATCGGTAATTTCATTAAGGCTATTGTATTCCATTAACGCCGGCTCATAAGATATCAAAACTATGTGCTAACAATTTATAAACTATTGAGGTTTTTTTTTCCCCCACTTATTTATTTTAGTGGTATATTTAGCTATTTATCTGCATTTAACCAATCTGAATGCATTGATATGCATGCATGTAGCAGTGTAAAGGTTGTATATAAGTATAAAATATGTATAAAATATATTTAGCTTAATGCTTAATGAAATTATCATCACCAAATAATTGATTTGGGCTATAACATCACCTCCATCTTTTACCAGCAGCAGTGCGTTTGTGTTAATGACAGTAGGCTGATAAAGTTATTTTTGCGCAGTGATGTGTGCTCTCCCTAAAAATGACTTAAATGTTTATGAACACGTCGCTCAAACAAACACAGTTGTCACTTACCTCGACAAACATACGCCTGTGTTGAAATGAGAACTGATAAACGGGGAGGTAATCGTGGACAAAAATCAAACCTTTCTGTTAAAAGTGCAGCTTGTGTCTTTATTAGGACGCCCTCTAGCGGCGTGTGAAAAGATTCCCTTCAGAGAATTTGGGAAAACTCTTTTCTTTTCATTATAAAACATATATATTTTTAAGCATTTTGTTTTCCAATAGGCTACTAAATAATTTACAAAATACAAAACCCATGTTACACGGCTAGAGGATGATTTAAGCCTAATTAGTTCAGTTTGTAAAGCCATTGAAAGACATACCCTCTTCAATCTTGTCCTTTGCATTTTTAATACTTGCACTACAAAATGTAAAAAGTCTTAGAAGCTTCAGATGAATTAGTAACTTTAATGACATAAACAATCATAAATAAAATCTTGAGTTTAATTACATTTTGACAACGCGTCAAAACAAAACTCGTAAATGCATTTTATGCAGTCTTGTATCCTACTACAAGCTTGTAGGCTACAGCTAAAGTAAATTGACTGCTGCTTTTTGGAGATTGTGCCGTTCTGGGAGAGACAAAAAAAACAAACAATAGGCTGTATCAATAAAAATAACCCGAGGTGTATTTATTTGTAATGTTAGTGCTGTTGCCAAATACTACCACAAAATTAATCAATGACAATAAAAATGAAACCTTGCATAATCATATCATTTTATTAATGCATTATTGTTGCACAATATAGGCTATGCATCATAACTAGGCTAATAATGAAACAAGTTTTGTGTTACAATGGTTTAAGGTTTTAAACATCCGGTAATGTAGCCTATTTTTGTATTTTACTGTGCCTAAATGTAAAATATGAGGATCACGTTTTACTAAATGATCGCTAAAAAGATAATCAAATGTTTAGACACAGCCTACACGATGGCTTATGAGGTACGTTTGCTCAAGGACTGTGCGAACATTCGCCTTTTTAGTCTGTAGCGCCATCACGTGGTTAATTTGGCAGTGACATACTTCATAATGACTAAAAGACTAGTAATGTAAATTTAATTATGTATATATGATCTAATTGTATATAGGGTAAACTATGTAGTGGTACCCAAAGTGTGTGATAAATTCTGAACACGCGCTAAATCTAAGTGTATTAAAATAATATTTACTATAATTAAAATGTAATAATTATAGACTTTTAAACAGAGTAAGCACAGCTTTTTTGTCAAGACACTTGTGGCAATTATTGATGAAAGGCAATAAACCATGAAACTTTCTGTCCCATTTTACCAGATTTTTTTGCTGGCATGCATCTTCATCAGCACTACAATCCTTAAAAATAATACAATCAGAGCTAAGCACATGATTTTTATTCATATACCAAAATATATATAGCTTCATATCCTAAAACTGATTTTTTAACATTTGCATTTTAACATTATTTGTGAACACTCATTTACTGCATATCTTTGCACATATTAAACAATTATTTGAGGTGTCATTCCACGTCTGTAATCACAAAAAATAATATTAGATCAGCAGTATTAGTTTTAAAGAAAATATAAATAGCCTTTAAAAGAAGTCAACTGTCAACTACTGCCACAACTGTGAAATCTTGGTATTATGTAAAAATTATTTTTTGAAAAATTTCAAAAAGACACTCCTGCTCTTGGACTTGTCCCTGGCTCCATTCTCTGCCTCATATTGTGGTGGAGGAGGTGGGGCGAACAGGGGAGGCTGGTTCCTCTGCAGACTTCTTACATTTTGGGTTACACTCACTGAAGAGAAAACACCCACAGCAAATGTATCTCATGAGAGAGAGATTATAAATGTTATTATAATACATGACAAATCAATTTTTTATCCAGCACATAAACATTAAACCATCATTTTCATTTTGAATAGCCAACTTTTGAAAGTCATTTCTGATTAAACTGCGGTCCAAGCTCCGATACTAGAAACTAATTACCCTTCAGTAATTAGATTTTACAGCAACACTTTGAGACGCATGACTCTTTGGAGTTATGGGATCTCACCTGAGTCTTGGCTCTCTCCTCCATCAGGGTAGCGGTGTTTGTTGTAATAAGTGTGGGGAGGTTTTGGTGGTGGCTCTCTCTCTGTCTCACAGCTCTCTGTGGCGTCTTCTGTTAATACGGATCCATGGTAAGTGTTAAGCAGAAGCACACACATTGGCACACATAAGCGTACAGAAGTACTCAGGCTCTGTTTGTTCTCTCACCTTTTTCCTGTTTCGACTTTGTGGTGGAGACTTGTGTGTCAGATGTGTCGGCTAGCACAGACTCGCATTGCTCTGTGCCTTCTCTACTTGCTTCTGTATTAATTCTGTGTGGGGACAAACATGACAATCATATAAGCATGTGAGAAACCCTTGTTGTCCGATAATCACATTTTTTCAGTAACTGATACAGACTAGTATATATGTAAACTGATCAAAGACAAATAAGATTAATATCTTAGAAATGTAGTCTTTCTGTTCATATTGGTTTCATATGGTTTTGAAAAACCCTGAAAATCAACTTAACTTTCAGTTTAAAGCACAGCTAGTACAGATTATTATATTTCCTTACACCCTAAATATATGAGTGTACACTATCAAGAATTATTGATTTATAAATATTTTTAAAGATACTTATTGCCCTTGACACAGTCATGGGGGTCTGCAAATCCCCTCTCTATTATATGTTTTTTTATGCATGTTTTTAAAGCAATACTTTCAGATGGTTGCATCACATTGAGTTTTATTTAGAGGACAAAGGTTTTTACAATATTGATTATCAGTGAAGTAGTTTTGCTAATATATAAACTACCAAACTTCAAAATTTTGTGGTCAGTAATATATTTATTTTTTGAAAGAGATTAATACTTTTGTTCAGCAAGAATGGATGAAATGGAAAAGTAACAGTAAAGACATTTCTAATGTTGCAAAAGTTTTGCATTTAACAGAATTTTTTTCAGGATTCTTTGATGAATAGAAATTTCAAAGGAAAAGCATTTGTTTCCATAAAAATATTAAGCAGCACAAATGTTTTCAACATTGATAATAAGAAATGTTTCTTGAGCAGCAAATCAGCATATTAGAAGGATTTCTGAAGTAAAATGATGCTGAAAATTCAGCTTTACCATCACATTTTAAAATAATAAAATATGTTTTCATAATTTTTTATATAAATTATGATATTACCTCAACATTTTTGTCTTTATACCCCCCAAAAATATCAAAATGAATTTCAATAAAAAAATTAAAAATAGGTGTTTGTTTAGAATAATTTTTTATATGATGTTACCCAGGACTGTCTAAAGACATTGTTGGATTTGTGCAATTTTGAAGCTCTTTCAACCACTTTTGCTGTTCTTCTTGAGATGAGGCGGCAAACAGATACTGACTGCCATCACTCAACCTAAACCAGAGAGTGAAACACATTATAGATTTTTTTTATCTGAAATGTGAGCAGATGTTTCTTTTTCACAGCAGGTGGCATGAATCACAACTCACATGAGTTTGAATGTGTGCTCCTTTCTTCTGTAGTAAGGATTGTTTTTACAAACTGCTCCTGCCAAGGTGATCGGTGGCCAACGTGTACAATTCTGTATTAAATGACATGGATTAAAATAATCAGAGTCCACAAAGTCCACCACAGAAACATTTCCTTAAATTGATATAATGGCTCTTAATTGCATCTTAATGCATTGTATGGTGAACTCACAGATGTAGGGTTGTCTGCAGAAAAATAATTGCCCTGTCTGTCTGGATATATAGTTAATTAATATTAAACAGTCCCTCTTTCACTAGCGCATCCAGCCAAGTATATGTGTGTGAGAGACCATGTTATGTGTGTGTGAGCCATACCTCACTGGCGGCATCTTGGTCTTTAAACAGATTGAGTGTCTCCTCTTCCAGTAGTGCATAGACTGTTTCCCAGTGATCCAAGCCCTGATCCAAACCAACAGATCAATGTTACACCATTAAGTGCTCTTATAGAAACAAAACCACACTATAAACAAAGAAGTGGAGCTAAGGATGTCAGAGAGAGCTTTTTAATCAATATCACCATTGGTGTTGGTTGGAAAGCTTACTTTATTTCCACCTTGCTTCAGTTTAATCTCCAAGGTTCCCTCCATTTTGGCACGTCCTGCTCTGATCTAGAAAGATACACAAATTGCAGACCAAAAAGGTGGATACTAAAACGAAAAAAGAAAAAAAAAAGTGTTTACTTTGGTGTCAACAGTTGAGATGACTATTGAAGAGTTAGTAGAAGAGGGCGCTTGAACTTCTTCTGGGTCTGAAAGGGAAGATGGAGGAGATGACTGAGGTTTTTCTAGTGGGGTGGAAGGGGGAAGGTTTCTTTCCTCTGAGCGTTGGTTGTCGACCATTTCTGCATCTTTGGAGGGTGGCTCAGGGGTTTTTAATGCAGGAGGACCCCAAATTTCTTTATCAGGGGTAGATGGTTTCAGACGCCTAGGAGTGATCCTTGGTTTGGCAATGACACTGAGGGAGGGTTCTGTCTGTCTCGGAGTATCAACTTCATCTTCAGATGTGGTATGGTCAGTCTTGGGTACATTGTGTAAATAATGGGGTTTGTAAACAGAACTAGAAGCTTCTGAGGAGTTGAGGCTGTCTAGAACAGAGATGGACGGTTTGTCGATATCTCTATCGATGCTGCTGTTGCTCCTGAGGCCTGATGCCACTCGTGACACAACAGATGAGTCGGTTTTACCACTGCTGCTTCTCCGCAGGATGGCAGACCTGGCTGTAGGGACTTGTGAGGGTGTGGATGAATTATCACTCTTACCACCGCTGTTCCTTAGGACAGGACTGGTCAGTGAGGGACGTGGGGGCAAAGCAGGACGATCAGATGGCTTTCGCTTTAGTGAAGTTACATGAATGGGCTTGTCCCTGCTGCTGTCTGTACGGTCACCTGGTTGAATTTCTTTTATCTTCTTTTCTCTCTGGGAGAGCAAAGAAAGAGCAGAGAAATCAAAAAGGGTGAATCGAAACTGATTCATGTGGATGTTTGCATTCTTTAAAAGCATGAAACTGCTTTTGAGTTTTATTTGAAAGGGTTGTTAAATATTGAAAAAAACCAAAAGGTAGTACGAGTATTCTGTATTTGCCGCTTTCTACCTGTGTTCTTCTGGCTTGAAGGGCATTAAATCTCTCACTCTGGGCTTGAATCATGGCTTCCAGATCCTCTTGCTTCTTCATTAACTCCATAACATCTGATACTGAGTCCTGTCCAAATATTCAATACAAGTAGATTTCATGAAGCTGTTGTTTCAAAAGCTAATGGGAGGATTATGCCGTTTACAAATATGTAAATCATTTTCCCAATTCCCAAAATTCATAAAAAAAAAGAATAAATCAGTAAACCATAAACCGTGGACATCCTTACCCCATAGTCCTCTGCTCTGAGCGTGCTCTCATAGGTGTTGAGCCAGTGCTCTGCCTGCTCCAGCTCTCTCTGCAGCTGCTGCAGTTCAAGGTCTTCCTGATATTGAGCTCTCCTTTCAGCCCAGGCCTCCTGCACCCGCACCTCCAACTCCTGGAGCTGCACAAGACGATCCTCCAGCTGCAAAGACACATTTTTTTAATACTTATTTTCATCTGCTTTGACCTACAAAATGCAAGGTTCACTGTACATGTTGATTATGTTTTTTTGTTAACTAAAAGTTGCTGATGAAGAGAATGTTTCATTGAAACTTTTCTAAATCTACCCGAATTACGTTTAAGACCTTAAAATTAAAATGTTAAAGTTTTTAAAACACTAGGCACCATTCACTTGCCCGCTTTGTAAATGTTAAACGAAAAACTGCACATCACACACTAAACAACTAACGATCACAACACTATCGGACTTCCAGGTGGTTCAGAATATAACGCACAGAAATAAAATAATGTGTAAAATCATTCTAAAACATGTTTAATATCCTTAGGTTGGATACAATCACCATCTGATTCTGAAGCTAAAATAATTGTGTGCCCATCACACACTACCAGCATTACATATATTTAGAAATTATAATATTTTATTAATTACATTATAATATTTAGAAATATTTAAAATATTATATATTTTTTAGTTTTCATTTTATTTTTAATATTTCTATTATAATATCTTTCAATTTATTATTATGATTTTTTAATTTTAGCTTTATTTCAATTAATGAAAAGATTTTTAATACTTATAGTTACTGATAACATCACTGCACACTATGCAATTTTTTTTAATGAAATCGGTCTACGCCGACTGCCCAATATCTGCAGACTAGCTCTTGCTTTTACTAACTAGCATCAACTATTCCAGACTACAAATTGGGGCAAAAATCCGGCCAAAAGTTGTCTAGTGTATTCCAGCCTTCAGATGCAAGTGCCGTACCTCGTGACTCATGAAGTTCCCCTCTTCCATCAGACGTCTCCCTTCATTTTTAACCATTTCTGATTTGTCCAGCTGCCTGTCAATCTGTGTGCGGTACTCATTGTGTCTTTTAATGAGCTGCTCCAGGTCTTTTACTTCGCCTCCAACCCCTTCCCCTGTCACTAGAGACAATGTCTCCTTAAGCCAGCCCCTAAGACAATATCAACAACATCAATGTAACACAGCAGAATAACACATGAAAAACTGCCAAAAAAAAAGGAAAACACTGCATACATCAGCTCTCTCCATTCGGTCAGATATCTCTGAACGGCCTCTGCCTGTTGGAGTCTTTGTTTGCGCTGGTTGGCCTTCTCCAGCAGGCTGCTCCAGATCTCGTCCACTTCCTGCAGCCTCTCGCTCAAACTGTCCCTCACTCGAGGACACCTGCGGACCAAAGCTTTGCCTTCCTCTTTTCGACGAGACACGTCATCTTCTATCACTGCAAGGTCCCTCTAATGAAACAAACAGTTGCACTATTTTAAAAATCCCCCTGTGGTAAATGTTTAAATGTTTTGAATTAAACATCAGGCTGATAGTAACAACTGCGTATGAATACTGGGTACCTCTAAGCCTTCATGTTGGCGAATGAGAGCTTGGACACTGAGCAGGTCGTTCTCCTGCTCTTCAGAGTCCAGAGCCACCTCTTTTTCATTCATCCAGCTCCTAAGCTCATCCAGGTCATGGTCAAACTGGTGAACCTCACGAGCAGAACGCAGGTTCTGTCAAAAACATGTGCTTATTACTCTAAGAAGAGGCTCGATCTTTAATATCAATCAAATATAAACAGAACCTTAGAAGAATTGCCATTGTTTATTTTTTTTATATTACCTCTGCTCTTGATTTCATTTCCTTGTTTAAATCCTCCCAGAGCTTGAGTAGATCTCTCTCTTTTTGCTGTGCCTCTGATGACTGCACTGTCTGCTTCAGCTTTTGGACAGTACTCAGCTTACTCTGGCCCAGAGTGCTGACCTCTTCTGCAAAATCCTCAAATTTCTTCTGCTGTGCCTAATTAGAGCAAGCAAGATAATTGTTGTTGTGATTATTAAAATAGTTCTATGGTCAAAGGTTACAAAGGTCAATGGCAGTAAGGTCAAACAAGTACCATAAAGTAACCATGGTAGATTTAGAATACATGATCTATAAGAACAAAAATGCAATGTGCCATGTAGAAGGAAAATAAACAATATTTAACAGAAAAAGGTAAATATATAAAGACTACATCAATCTTAAAATTGTATATTGTGTTTGAGGCATCTTACCTCCACTCCTTCCAGATCTTGTCCAAAATCATCAGACTCTGCTATGGTTTTGCGAGAAAGGAGCCAGTTCTGTAGGTCTCTGGCTTCTCTCTCAAATACATAGAGATTGTATTGGTTCTCTAACTCTGTGCGACGTTCAGCAGACAGCTGTAGTAGTGTCTCAAACTCACCCTGCATATCTTCAAGGCTCTTACTCACTAAATAGCTGCAAAGACATGTTATAAAGTCAAAACGTGTCATTATTTCAGATTTTCAACAGTGTTTTTTAAAGAAATTAATTATATTCAGTGTTACAAAGGATTTCTAATTCAAATAAGTGCTGTTCTTTTGAAACTTTCTATTCATTACAGTCCTGAAAAAAATATATCATGGTTTCCTCAAAATATTAAGCAGCACAAGTATTTTCAACAGCACCGAAACATCATTTTAAAATGATTTCTGAAGGATCATGTGACACTTAAGACTGAAGTAATGATGCTGAAAATGTCTTCTTGAGTCAAAAGCATTGAGTAACATTCTGCTGACATATCTAACCGCAAAGCCATTACAAATATCATTACAGATTAATCAGTGCTCACATGACCTAATGACTGCACCTGTTGGGATGTTGGGACTTTTCTAGATCAGTGCCAGTTTTCAAGAGGGCCTCTACTTTTCCACTCTGGCTTTCCAATTCTAGGTCAGCTGTGTCCAGTTTCCTGAGGAAAGCTTCAGTGGCCTCTTCGCTCTTTCCATAGTCCCTAGACTCTAATACAGGCCTCTGTTCCTCCATCCATTGCTCCATTTGTGAAACCTGTGTCATAATGGAGAGACATTAGACATCAGATTTAATATGTATATCAATCACATTACTTTATGAACTGGTAACACACCTCTGAGAGAAAGGTCTGGATTTTTAGTGCTTGTTGAAGTAGGCGATCTTTATTTGTTGATTCTTTCTTCAGAATGTCAAAGTTCTTCTTTAACTCAGCAAGTCTTTCACTGATCTCACGTGATGCTAAGTGTCGTCCTCGCACCAGGTTCTGTCCTGCCTCCTGTACAGCCATTATTAGAGGGGTACGGTTCTCAATTTCCTGCATCACAACCTGTAAGGGAAGGTATTTGCTTATCAGAAATGGCTCTTTGTGCTTGCTGAGAAGTCTTGTAAAGAAAAAAGCATAAGTATTATGGTTGCAGATTTCTGGACCAGACTAACCAGATGTTTTTTGACTATGGTTTGTATGCTCTGCAGGGAAATTCCCCAGTCTTTCGTGACTGTGGCCTGCAGCTTGTCCTGAATCCACAGCAGCTCATCCTCTAAGTCCCTGTAGAACTGGAACAGCAGCTGCCATGACTCCAGAGTTTCCCTGCGGGCCTGCAGCGGCTCAGCCAGACCATTATACCTGAGAGAAATTATGAAATGTCAGTGTTTTTCACTCAGCCTGTCAAATCAAATGAAATAAAACATAATGGGCCCTTTTTAAACAATCTATTTTTAATACTTAAAAATGTTTGTGTGCGTCCCTGTGTGTGTTATAAGCATGTGTGTTGTGCACCCGCCTATAGGCGCATATTACTAACACAAAATACTGCGCTATTGACTTTAGAATCAATAGCGCAGTCGTTTTCAGTTGCCTCAAAATAGCAACATGCCAACAATGCGCCGGAACACACCCTGTTTTCAGACCAGCACGCCCATGGACGAATAGATGGACGCGAGTGCATTTGCAATTTAAAATAACATGGCGCTGGACATGAAAATGATAACTGTGTTGGACTGAAACTAGCAAAAAACACTTGCCTGGCGTCGCATTGCTCCGGGTGTATGATAGGGCCCAATACCACACATGCTATAGGATTACATGTAGTATGACACAGTAATCATGTGGTGTGTTATAATGTTTTAGATAACTTTGCTGACGTCGCAAAGCTCATGAATAGTGGCCACATTAATGTTTAATCTTGAGAAATCATTGGGGTCTCAACAAAAACATACCTGCTGACCACCTCCCAAACCCTCTGCTGTATATTTTCTGCAAGGAAGTTGCCTTGAGAGCTGAAGTCTTTGGCTATGTCTACCAGCCCCTGGACCTTCTCCATGTGTGCATCTACCGTTTCTTCCAGACCCTGCAGGGCTTTAAGCAGCCTACTAACTGAGGCAAGGTCACCCCCGTAGTCCTCATTCGCCACTTCTACTTCCACTAATCCAAGCCACTCCTCAATATCATCCAAAGAGCGCTGAAACTGCAACGCCTAGAGGAAAACAGAGAAAAGATGATATTTCAGACCAGTGTCAGTAAATCTGAAAGTCATGGCTAGTGTCTAATATTCATTGTCAGAGAACAATGTGTATGCAGCATCTCTACAGGATATCAGACATGTAGAATCAGAAAAAAGAAATGAGTTTTAGCATGCTGTACCTGATATGCTTGCTGTAGACGTGACTTCTTCTCTTTGCAGTTGCTTAAAAGCTGGTCCCAGCTGTCATCGACATCCTTTATTCGTGGTTTTATCTTGCTTTTAGCAGGATGAATGGATGCTAGCATGTTATCACCCTCCTGAGGAAACAATTCCTGTGTCAAGTCTGAATTTCATACAAATACAGAAAGATTAAGAGATATTTAGACATTTTTTAGGAGTCCAATGCCATACTTTTATGAGGGTCTGCACTCTGTTGCTGTTAGCATGGATCTCAGCCTCAAAGCTCTGGTGTTTTAGTAGCTTAGCCTGCAGGTTGATAGGATCTCTCCAGCTCTCATCAACCGCCACAGAGTTCTTCTCATTCAACCACGATGAAACCTTTACAAATGAGAATTGAACTTTGTAAAAAAGATACTGATGTGTAACAGATCAGACTACGTAGATGTCATGTTTTTTTTTCCTTCACACACCTCATAGCTTCCTTCCATGAATTTCTGCAGCTGTAGAGATTCTTCCAAAGCTTTTCGTCTGGCTTTGCTCATTTCCAGGACTTTGTCCTTCCTTTAAGAAAGGAATTTTACTTAAACAGTACTTTATAATGTTCTTTATAATGTGCACATTGCAATAATGTCAAATTAAAGGTTTTACTTTAAAATACATCTTAAATCATTATGTTTTAATAATCGTTAGTCATGCTTTAATATACTTAACATACTAAATGTAAAGTACTTGATTTAATATTACATTTAAAGTTGATATATTTTCAACTTTTAAGTTTAATTTAAGTACATTAAAAAATTTATACACTGAACAAAATTGGGGGTGGGTCCGAAAACCAGTCAGTATCCGGTGTGACCACCATTTGCCTCACACAGTGCAACACATCTCCTTCGCATAGAGTTGATCAGGTTGTTGATTGTGGCCTGTGGAATGTTGGTCCACTCCTCTTCAATGGCTGTGCGAAGTTGCTGGATATTGGCAGGAACTGGAACACGCTGTCGTATAAGCCGATCCAGAGCATCCCAAACATGCTCAATGGGTGACATGTCCGGTGAGTATGCTGGCCATGCAAGAACTGGGATGTTTTCAGCTTCCAGGAATTGTGTACAGATTCTTGCAACATGGGGCCGCGCATTATCATGCTGCAATATGAGGTGATGGTCGTGGATGAATGGCACAACAATGGGCCTCAGGATCTCGTCACGGTATCTCTGTGCATTCAAAATGCCATCAATAAAATGCACCTGTGTTCGTTGTCCATAACATATGCCTGCCCATATCATAACCCCACCGCTACCATGGGCCACTCGAGCCACAACGTTGACATCAGCAAACCGCTCACCCACACAACGCCAGACACGCTGTCTGCCATCTGCCCTGTACAGTGAAAGCCGGTGCAAGACACCATCGAATGTGAGCATTTGCCCACTCAAGTCGGTTACGATGACAAACTGCAGTCAGGTCGAGACCCAGATGAGGATGACGAGCATGCAGATGAGCTTCCCTGAGACGGTTTATGACAGTTTGTGCAGAAATTCTTTGGTTATGCAAACCGATTGTTGCAGCAGCTGTCTAGGTGGCTGGTCTCAGATGATCTTGGAGATGAAGATGCTGGATGTGGAGGTCCTGGGCCGGTGTGGTTACACATGGTCTACGGTTGTGAGGCCGGTTGGATGTACTGCCAAATTCTCTGAAACGCCTTTGGAGATGGCTTATGGTAGAGAAATGAACATTCAATTCTGGTTGACATTCCTGCAGTCAGCATGCCAATTGCACGCCCCCTCAAAACTTGCGACATCTGTAGCATTGTGCTGTGTGATAAAACTGCACATTTTAGAGTGGCCTTTTATTGTGGCCAGCCTAAGGCACACCTGTGCAATAATCATGCTGTCTAATCAGCATCTTGATATGCCACACCTGTGAGGTGGATGGATTATCTCGGCAATGGAGAAGTGCTCACTAACACAGATTTAGACAGATTTGTGAACAATATTTGAGAGAAATAGGCCTTTTGTGTACATAGAAAAAGTCTTAGATCTTTGAGTTCAGCTCATGAAAAATGGGGGCAAAAAAAAGTGTTGCATTTACAATTTTGTTCAGTGTATTTGAAATGTACTTAAATGTATTGCACATGTGTAATTGCAAATATATTTTAATACAAAGTTTACCTTAAATTATTGTCATTACATTTGCCAGTACACTTTAAAAGACAACATAGTAATTATGAAATACTTTAATGTACTTAAGTCCTTAAATGGGTCAAAAGGCACTCTGAAGTTCATTATACAAATGTAAATAAACTATATAATTTTTTTTATTTAATTGCAGTAACATGCAGTTAAGTGTCCGCAAAAATTACATTCAGTTTGCACTTAAGTATATGCTTTTAAATATTATTTATGTAATAAGTACTCTTTTTAAAAGTGGGCTAAAGTTTAATTCTTTTTTACAAGGGAAGTAAGTTTTGTTTGCTTACTGCATACCTGAGCAGAATAGCTTTAGTCCTCTTCTTGATGTTGTCAGAGTCATAGTGCTGTGCCTGTATGAGCTGTTGAGCATATCTGTCAACCTCTACCACCTGCTCCATCTGAGCTTCTAGAGAGTTCTCAAACAGAGCGTGCTTCCTCTGAAGAGCCTCCACCTCTGACAGTGAACCCTGCAATGACAGTGTGAAACATCTTTCAGCATCCATTTCCTAAGTTACAGAGGATAAAACAACCAAGGGCATTTTTTTTTTCTTGTAAGGTGAAATGTTACTCTGCCTTTTTAATGCGGTCCAAGAATTGAAGCTCTTACCCCAAGATCTTCATTGATCAAGAAAGCCTCCCTGTTACTCATCCAGCTCTCAGTCTGGTCAGCATAGCCCAGGAATATCTGCAACCAATCAATATCTCATTATGCTCCACATAATACCTCACAAGAATAAACAGAACCTTAATGAGGCAAAACAACCTGCTGTTATCTTAAGTCACCTGGAGCTTCAGTGCTTGATCCAGAGTGTTTTTTCGGTCCTCCCAAGCTTGAGCAAGCTTTGTTTTGGCATCCTCCAGCTTGCTTAGGGCTTCTTTAATCTCGGCTGAATCGCTGTGGCCAGATTTGACAAGATTCTGTCCAAAACTCTTAACTGAATCTATACGCTCACTGCGAGCATCAATCTCAGCCTGCAATCATTAAATGTTGATACAGTATAACACAAGTCTGGTATCATCTAACAGTATGTATCAAAGCGTCTGATAAATTGATAAAGGTAAATGTATTTGTTTTGAATTTGTATTTCTTGACAAAAAAAGACAAGAACACACAAAAACCATCTGCCTTTTTTTAAATACCTTCCAGTTTTGGTGCTCTAGTATGAAACTCTCAGCTTCAGTCTTATTCTTTGGCAGGACTTTCTTCGCCATCTCATCACTTTGCTTCAGAGACCAGTCCAACAGAAGGCGCTGGTTAGCTTTAAATAGTTGCAGCTGATGAGACTCCTGCAACCGTTCCTTCCTACACAACAACAAAGTATATTCTTTCTCATTTTATGTATATTTTATATTCATTTTTACCATATATATCACATTATTATTATTATAAATTAAGAATAGCAACTAATGGCAGCATACCTTCGTTTGATTTCCTTGTCCAGCTTCACTAAAGCATTGTTGACCTCTTCCTGCTTCTTATTAAGTTTGTCAGACAGTTCACAATGTCTCCTCAACCGATCTTTAGTGTCCTTCTCCAGGGCCTAGTTTTACAAATTAGAGCAATTGTGTTCTTTGTAACCCTTCTTGTTGTAAGCAGACTAGCTTTAGTGATTTACACTTCAGCATATAATGCACCATGAATGGTTTATTTAAAGGCTTTTGTACTTACAGCACTTACTTCATTGGAAGGTGCTGAGAGTTTTTCTATAAAGCCTTTAACCACAAAGCTAGCACACACAATAGATATTGTATAGGACGTGCTACCCACAGTGCACTGATTAATATGGATGAATGTGTTCTTTGTATAACAGCTGTCCGGTCTACTCACAGCGCCTCTCTCCTGGATGACTCTGGCCTCCCTCTCCATCTCCTCGTGTCTGCGAATTAGGTTTTCCACACTCTCCACATCCACTCCACAGCCCTGTCCCTGGAGCAGTAGCATCTGTGGCCGAATAGTTAAGTTAAATTAAGAATATTTTATTAAATATATTTAAAATATTGTTACATTCTAAAATGAAATGTAAAATCATTTAAACTGCACTGTATTTTCATCAGAATTAAAGAATTAAAGACATTTA
Source organism: Rhinogobio ventralis (assembly GCA_039654625.1). Classification (NCBI taxonomy): domain Eukaryota; kingdom Metazoa; phylum Chordata; class Actinopteri; order Cypriniformes; family Gobionidae; genus Rhinogobio; species Rhinogobio ventralis. The sequence continues at coordinate 30,047,305 of CM077202.1, read as the reverse complement.
AGCAGTTATGAGCCTGCCAATTTGATAAATGGATAAATGGAGTATTATATTGGTTTCCAAGCCAAAGTTGAGTTTTTTTCCAAAAATATATAATTTGATAGCTATACTTCCTCTCTCACCTTCTCTCCAGCTCTGTCCCGGACTTCCTCTAGCTCTCGAATCAAGGCGTGGACTTCTAGCGCTGCCTCCAGCTTCCTCTTATAGCTGCTCAGGTTGCCATGGAAATTACTCCATCTGTTGGGAAGGCAACAAGAAAGTCAAAACAAACTATAAAATGCAAGATATAATAGAGGACAAGTGTATTTTCTTAAATGAACATGGATCTCAGTTGAAATATAGGATGATGTACCGTTCATTGAGCTGCTGCCTACGCTTTCTCACAGTCGCCAACTCATCACTGTTCTGTCGCTCTAGCCGGGCTGCCAGAGTGTTGATTGTCTTGATGTGAGCATCATCAACAGTCACATTCTAATGGATGAAAACAACCAATATCCTAATAAAATATGCATGCTAATAATTTACAATTTCAGTGTTTTTCTTTAAAGGGGTCATGAATTGAGAAATCAACTTTTCATTCAGCCTTTGATATAAAAAAAAAGAAAGTTCATCGTGATATAAGAATAAAGTTTCGGAGCTGAAAACTTGTTAGTCAAAGAAAAGCTTTTATTGACAGCTGGCTCAGCAAACGCTCAATCTCAGAATGTGCCATGCTGTGACGTCAGAGTGTGGTGAAACACCGCCTTAACCGAAGAAGCACAACACCTGCTTGTGTAGCCCCGCCCACCGTTTTGCGCATGGTATGTTATAGATAAATAACATAGGCCTAAGTGGAGCTAAACCGGATCGAACTTCAATGCAATAAACATGCTGCATAAGCTTCATTTGGATTCCAATATTATGAATGCATGGATGAACTTTATTTTTAATGAATATCCAGCTCACGTGGGTAAGACATTGCGCGTTTGTTCCTTCATTTCACCACGGATTCGTTTGTAAACAAGAGACTGGATTTGCAGACAGGATGAGATTACATGAATGAATGAAGCAACACACTTATGTGAGTAAAAAAAGTTTTTTTTTATATGTGATAGTATTGCATTGTTACAGATCGTTTGATATGTATTGATTATGTGTACGTGTCTAACTGAACATAACTTAGCACGCTGTCACAGGCTGGAGTATCCTTTATTTGAGGTGTTGTTGGTTCATTGTGCTGCGATTCGTGATCAGACTCAGACATGTATAGGCCAGGGCTTGCAAAGCCCAACGTCCCGGGGCTATGTGTTTTTCAGACGGGCTACCAAAACGTATCACCGGCCTGCCGATGGGCTGTCTTAAATAGTGAAATGACATTCCTTTCTTGATTTGCGTTGTTCACTCTCTTGACTTGATATTTGAAGGAAAAATACAATTGCGGACTCTGCAGTGAGGCTTGAGTGTGTGTGTGTGTGTGTTAGCGATGCACGGTTCACAGTTATATCCACCGTTCGGGCAGGCCAAGTAATAAAAAATAACATTCCAATTAATTGCGGGTGGATGAGAGATAAATCATTGTGGTTTTTTTTTGATAAAGACATTTTGCGAGCCCTGTGGGCAAATCATTCCGGTTGCCGTTTTTCTACACGCTTTCAAAACAATTCCTCACGTGTACTCACGGGGGAGCCGAAACTCATTATAATATGCAAAGCTTATCCAATCATAGCAGTGGGCATTTACTTCCAAGTCTTCAGTGCAGCACGCCCATAAAAACCGAGCATTCCATGAGAGAGGCTCAAAACCAGGGTAGAAAATAGCCTATTACTTATTCAGTATGATGTTTTTGAATGTAAAAAACACGAACATCATTCGTGACGACATCAAGTTGACCTCAGACAACAGTATGAAAAAATAAAAAAGCCAGTTCATGACCCCTTTAAGTTAACATTTGCTAAATCAATCCGAACACCAGACTTACTCCAGAACCTGAGCCTCTGAATTCACTGAGCTTCTTCAGCAGTTGCTGACCATGTTCATAATCCTCTCCAACATCACCAATATTTATCATCACCTCCTATACGGCAAAGAAACTGAGGTCAGTGAAACCAAACAACTGGTATACCAGTACTGCACAGTATATCAAGGCATGTTTTCAACCAATTGTTATGGAAAGGCCTTATTTATTCACCTTTTGCCTAATCCAAACTTCAACCTGCTCCACTTTCTGTAGGAACTCAAGAAAATCACGGTTATCCTCAAGAACTTTTCCACGGACCGCAACTGCTTGCTTTAGAGCCTCCCAATGAGAGATCAGCGCAGAAACGGTCTGCCGTATGTCCTTCGATTTTGGGTGCCGCATGGTCACCAGTTCATTTCCAGCCTTGTGACAAGTATGTGGAAAAACTATGTTAAATATATTTATAAAGACCAAAAGAAGAATAAATAAATATAGGATTATCTCTTACTGACAACTGAACCATCTTGTGACTTTGAGCCAGTCACTCACCTGCTGGACAGATTCAATGATATTTCCATGGGCCAGAATCTCTGCTTCAAACACCTGATGCTTCTGCAGTATCTTCATTTTAGTCTGAAGGTTGCTCATGTCCATTTTGGAGTCTTCTTGTATCTTATTCATACGGTCTGTTATCCATTCCTCTGCCTAAAATACAAATAAATATCGCAAACCAACCAATTAAATTGTTTGTTTCTATCTGTTTAAGGTCATCTGGAAATTAGAAGTACCTCTGACACATCTCGGTTGAAAATACAGAGAAGCTTCGAGATCTCAAGATCCTCTCTGCGTTTTTCAGACAGATCTTTGATGCGGTCCCTCCTCTCCTGGAGAGCTTTCAGTTTGTTCTTAATGTTGCTGCTTTTTTCTCGCTTCAAACCTTCTGTCCTTAGGCGCTCTGCTGACTCCTGAAGAGCCACCATCTACACAACAATGTCACTGAAAATGTCACATTGTGTAAAATGTTTCAGACCATACTATAGGCTGAAGAAGACCCACCCACCTTATCTTCCTGAGAATTAAGAAGTTTTTCAAAGGCTTCATGGCGTTTAATCAAAGTTTCTACATCGTCCACTGTTGTTCCCAAATCACTGTTCTTCAACTGGATCTGCAAACAAACAGATGTTGTTCGCTTTAACAATATGAATGTCTAACTACAAACCTAATGAATTTGTGAACTATCTAATACTATATGGATATTTATTTAAGAGGTCACCAGGCCAGATATTACATGTCCAAATGTAAATGAAAGTAATTCCTGCTAGTTTACCTCTTGAGAGTTAGTGATTTTTTCCATGTACTCAGTGTCTCTATAAAACACCTGCTCCAGATATGTGTTCTCCAGCCATTTATGCTTGGACTGCCAGTTATCAGAAAGTGTCTCTTTCTCTTCTTGCAGAGCTTTCAGTTTCTCTTGGATCTGATGGCCACACAGAATGCTTAAACATGTATTTGGTATGTGTTCAGCACTTATATTTAGGTCTCTCATGTCAATTTGATAAATAATATTACAGTTTACAATGTTGTAGTATAAACCAGACAAATTTGAGTTTCTCACTTCTCTAGCATTAGATATGTCATGCTCCAGTTGGTCCTGGCCCATGGATATGGCCTGGGCAAAGGTCTCCTCATGTGCCACAATCTCAGCCCAAAGCTGCTGGTGCTGGAACAACTGCAGATCACAGGTAGCAACGTCTCTAATGGACTCCTCTGCCTTCATCCCACTCAGCACCTGGGAGCACCAGAGGGAATAATCCTGTGCCTGGAGAACAATAAAAAAGCAATATAATATAGTTATAAATTAGTTTTCAACCAATACTTTCTATTATTTTCAAATTTTCCACCAAATAAAACCTTGGAGTTTAAAATCTTCTTTCATCCTTTCCTCAGGTCATTTTGCAATGTTTTTTTATTTTTTTTATATAATGAAAAATAAATCAGTCACAATGCAGACTGGACACAGATTTACAAATTTACAATGCAGAACATCAACCCATCCTCCAGCCCAACCCCACACAAATTCAAAATAAATGGTGAAATTGTAACAGCATTTTTTGAAGCTGTAACAGCATTTTTTTTTATTCAAAATTAAAATCAGCATTTTCAGATTAATATTCTTCAAGGTTTTACTTGTTTTTTTTGTTGTTTTTTTTAAATATTCTGCTGTCGACCTTACTAACTTGAATTATTACAATATCTGACACTTCAGTATATACAGAAAAACAAAAATTTTTTCAAAATTGTCAAAATTCTAAAACTTGACCAAAAATGATTTTACATGTTTTATTCTAAATAGATATCTGAATGCATACTAAAGAATTGTGTTTAGGACCCAGGAGAACAGTTATTTTGCTCCATATAGAGCTATAAAGCCATCTAGCGGCAAGAGGGCTTCGGGTCATTTTGACTCGTGAGGGAAGGATTTGTTACAAAGTGCGAGGGAGGGATGGATGAGGGATAAAAATGTACAATGAACTGAGTATAGGCTACCATGTTGAGGAACACGTAGCGGTCCTTAGCTGACTGCAGCTCCTCCTCCCTCTGCTCCATGTGCACTCGGAGACTTTCCCAGCTCTCCACCACCTCCTGCTGCAGCTCCTGCAACCCCACCCTCAGCTCAGGAGAGCACATGTCCAGAATGGCGTCAGTTCCATCCAACAGCTCCTGAAGCTGTAGAAAATCACAAAATCTCATATTCCTCGTCAGTTGTTTGGTGCCGAAGAATTCGTCATTTGTAGTATTTGAGTGTTTTGAACAAAGGAGAGGTCAGAAGAGTCACTGAGTCAGGTAATTCATAAATTGTTGCAACACCACACACCTTCTCCAGCACCAAGACAGCGCCACAGAGGAATAGGCTACATATGACGGAAAACATCGTTGATAAATCTGTATGACACACAACTTGAACCAGCGAAATAAATAAAAATCCATAATTTAACAGCAGAAATCCGAGTAAGATGAGTTCAAATAACAGCGGAGTCATCACTTATTATTCTTACCCGTATAATGTTAAGGTATTAAAACATCTATAAAAGAGTAATACAGTTTATTGCGGCAATAACCAACTTAATGGTGCACTCAGTTGTTTTTCACTTTGCACAAAAGCATCCATGCAACCACTAGGTGTCAGTATAATGATAGCCATTTCACCAGTGCATTTACTGAGCACACCTGTAATGAATGCTCGGTAACACTTTATTTTACAGTGTCTTTGTTACACGTTACATGTAGTTTCCATAGTAATTATAATAAATTATGCACAATTACATGCAATTAACCCTAAACCAAACCTAATCTTAATCCCAACCCTATAGTAATTACATGTAGTTTATTAATATTAATAATAATAAACATACACTGTTAATAAACATACAATGTTTGTTAATTGGCCAGAGGAGAACTGGCACCCCGACTGAGCCTGGTTTCTCCCAAGGTTTTATTTTTCTCCATTAGGACACCTGATGGAGTTTTGGTTCCTTGCCACTGTCGCCTCTGGCTTGCTCAGTTGGGGACACAAAATTTTCAAATAAATATCCAAATAAATTTAATTACTAAACTAAATTATATCAACTACATTACTTGAATATATATGATAATTGAAATGAGCTGATGACATCACCGTTTTCTCCAGAGCGGCTGTACAGCCGAATCAAATTCTGTTCATTATTTTCCTGTTTAACACTGTGAAGCTGCTTTGAAACAATCTGCATTGTAAAAAGCGCTATATAAATAAAGTTGACTTGACTTGACTTGACTTAATATTACTCAATACTTAAATGTATAATTAAACTGTAACAAGGACACCTTAAAATGAAGTGTAACCGAATGCTCTCAGTCTATGTACCTGTTGCTCTGTTCCAGCCAGCTCATGTACAAGAGCTTCATGTTTCCGTAGCTGTGACAGCACCCCCTTCAGATCTTTGGCTATGTCATCAGGAATGCTTTTGTACCTCTCCTGGTACAAGATAAGTGACATGTAAGCACAAGGACAGATATGTTCATCGTATTATTCAGCAGCATGACTTTATTGCACAGCTGGGCCGGATACCTTTATCTGTCCTAGTGCATCAGTCAGATCTTTGTAGAATTTGTGACATTCTTCAGATTTACGTAGCTTTTCTTTACGATCTTTGGATAAATTCTGCAGCTCTTCCCATGATTCTCTGTCATTCATACAATAGACTTCATGTAAGTATAACTGTAAATGATATCTACATTATGTAACTATATAGAGGTCTGACACATCACAAACAAATATTTATATGACAAAAATGTGAAATTACAGTATTTATTAATGTTAGTTTATATTATTTTGTTTAGTTTATATATAACTTTGCTGATCACATGCCATTACCTGAGTAGATTCTGTGTTTCTCGGATGAAGCGGCTCTCAGGGTGATTAGTTTTGATGAGTTTGTCAGCCAACTCTTCACAGGTGTGCATCCTCTCCAGTCCCACCTCCAGCTGCTTTAAGAATACCTCAAATCTCCCACGCAGTAGCTATCATGAAACAAGAGGTGCTTAGACAGATCCTGATCACAGACAACATGCATAACGGTTTGTCTAATCCTGAAGAAACAGGGTTAAATTAATGAATCATATTGAAATTTGAAGAATTTTAAGAGTGTGAAATGTGAAAATAAGATTTTGCATATTTTGATGCCAAGGTCCATAAAGATATTAATAATTGCTAGGGGCAAATAATAAGTGCAAATAATGAATAATAATAAGATTAAAGAAATAAAAAAATGAGGAAATAATATGTGTGATATTGTAAATAATTAAATAATTGGCTTTTATATTGTCACTGTGCTCTAGGTAAAGAAACAGTAAAATATGATCTGAAGAATATTTACTTAAGTTGATAATGTATCTTTTTTATACACACTATTGCATTAATATAAAATAAAATAAAAAAATGTGATTGTCTTTTGATTTCTATATATTATTTCTATATATATATATATATATATATATATATATATATATATATATATATATATATATATACACTCACCTAAAGGATTATTAGGAACACCATACTAATACTGTGTTTGACCCCCTTTCGCCTTCAGAACTGCCTTAATTCTACGTGGCATTGATTCAACAAGGTGCTGAAAGCATTCTTTAGAAATGTTGGCCCATATTGATAGGATAGCATCTTGCAGTTGATGGAGATTTGTGGGATGCACATCCAGGGCACGAAGCTCCCGTTCCACCACATCCCAAAGATGCTCTATTGGGTTGAGATCTGGTGACTGTGGGGGCCATTTTAGTACAGTGAACTCATTGTCATGTTCAAGAAACCAATTTGAAATGATTGGAGCTTTGTGACATGGTGAATTATCCTGCTGGAAGTAGCCATCAGAGGATGGGTACATGGTGGTCATAAAGGGATGGACATGGTCAGAAACAATGCTCAGGTAGGCCGTGGCATTTAAACGATGCCCAATTGGCACTAAGGGGCCTAAAGTGTGCCAAGAAAACATCCCCCACACCATTACACCACCACCACCAGCCTGCACAGTGGTAACAAGGCATGATGGATCCATGTTCTCATTCTGTTTATGCCAAATTCTGACTCCATCTGAACCACCATCTGAATGTCTCAACAGAAATCGAGACTCATCAGACCAGGCAACATTTTTCCAGTCTTCAACTGTCCAATTTTGGTGAGCTCGTGCAAATTGTAACCTCTTTTTCCTATTTGTAGTGGAGATGAGTGGTACCCGGTGGGGTCTTCTGCTGTTGTAGCCCATCCGCCTCAAGGTTGTGCGTGTTGTGGCTTCACAAATGCTTTGCTGCATACCTCGGTTGTAACGAGTGGTTATTTCAGTCAAAGTTGCTCTTCTATCAGCTTGAATCAGTCGGCCTATTCTCCTCTGACCTCTAGCATCAACAAGGCATTTTGGCCCACAGGACTGCCGCATACTGGATGTTTTTCCCTTTTCACACCATTCTTTGTAAACTCTAGAAATGGTTGTGCGTGAAAATCCCAGTAACTGAGCAGATTGTGTAATACTTAGACCGGCCCGTCTGGCACCAACAACCATGCCACGCTCAAAATTGCTTAAATCACCTTTCTTTCCCATTCTGACATTCAGTTTGGAGTTCAGGAGATTGTCTTGACCAGGACCACACCCCTAAATGCATTGAAGCAACTGCCATGTGATTGGTTGATTAGATAATTGCATTAATGAGAAATTGAACAGGTGTTCCTAATAATCCTTTAGGTGAGTGTATATATATATATATATATATATATATATATATATATATATATATATTTTTTTTTTTTTTTTTTTTTTTTTGATTTTATATATATATATTATATAACACATTTTCAAAATGTTGTATTATTATTGTTTCATATATATATATATATATATATATATATATATATATATATATATATATATATATATATATATATATATATACACATATACATATACAGTATATTATTAATATCTTAAACACATTAACAGCCCTAAAAAATCTTGATTTACTTTAACAAATTAAAGTGCAAAGTAGTTTGAAGGTAAATATGCAGGACAATGACAAATCTTTGGACAGGTGGTCTGCCAGAGATAGCTAATCTCACCAGTGCGTTTTCATAATCAGTTCCAAAGTCATTAGAAGCGGCAATCTGTGTCTGCTGAGCGATCCATTCCTCCAATTCTGCAGACTCACGTTTAAATTCATGTAGGTTTAGGGTCTCTCTAAGCCTCTGTTCTCTGTTGTAATGAGACATGTTTGTTTTAACACTGCAAAGAAACATGATGGTGTGTATGTCTGTTAGTTGTCCTGTTTTATCTACTGCTTGTTATTTTACCTGACTGTCGCTGAGTGCTGAACCTCACTTAGCTTAGCTTTAATGTGGTTGTAGGGCTTGTTCAACTCCTCTAAACCCCACACACGTACAGCCTGCTTAACACTGGACTTGAGTTCATCTACTTGAGCAGCAAGTACCTCAATCCGCCCCTCCACTCCCTGGAAAAAAACAAACCAGTATGTGTTAACATGTTAAAACCTTAAGCTATTGCATTAGCACAAGCCAAAGATTACTCACCTCATGCTGCTTTATTAGACTCTGAGTAGCTAATTCAGTCTTGCCATAATCAGTGCTGACCAAAGCTGATGTTTCTGACAGAAGCGTTTCCAGCTCATTGCAGTCAAGCAAAAGCTGTCCATCAGAAAAAAAGTGTTAACACTGATGGCTTGAATAATTACTGGACCAAAAAACGTCAAACACTCCTACACTTTTACCTGTTCCCGTGTAACTGCCTTGTTAAGTTCGCTGGACCGTTTCTCACATGACTCCTCTAACTCCTCCCACTCTGCAATCAATTGCTCGCACCTCTGCTGCACCTCCTGACCATTCCACTGATTGGACCGAGCCATGGCTCGCCCTCTGTCCAGTATTCGTTGCAGGTACTGGCTGTGAGCATTCACCTCTGCTTGCAAGTCCTGCAGGGGGTTTTGAAAGATTTAACAGTTATAATGAATACAGCTAAAGTTTTTTAAATAAATGTACAATCCTTTAAGTTAATAAATTCAACTACACATAGCATTATAAAAGCCCTAATTCCCTCTTGGGAATCAATTTTTTAATAGGTAATTTCATCCCCAGCAATATTCATACACTCGTATATAATCATACCTTGTGTTTCTGAAGCAGGCTAACTGCCCCAGCCAGAGATCTTTCATAGTTTGTCGTATCAGCTACAGGGTGATGCTCTGATATCCAGTTTCGCTCTAGGTCTACATCATGGTAAAAGCTATATAGAGCCACATCTGCCTCTAACTGGCTTCGGCGATGATCCAAAGGTTTCTGTAAAGACTTAAATCTGGCAGATAAAACAGAGGTAAAGGCTTCTTAAAACATGCAGAGAAAGCTACAGTTTTGTATTAATTGACCCTGCATATTCTTATAATTGATCATCGATTTATTAGCTATTGTTTCCTTACAGGTAAGTTTTCACTATGACATTTTTTTTGAGTACTAACAGTTTCAGGTAAGTGTCAGTTTCCCTGAGAATGCGCTGAGAGTCAAAATGGTTGGTGGCCAGGTGTTTGGCACGGGTGACAATGGAGTTGATTTTTTCTGCAAGTTCTTGAGCTTCCTCCTCCAGCTGCTTGTGCTCCTTCAGGAGCTGTCTGCTTGAGCGAAGGTCATGGCCCCTGATTGCATTCTGTAGCATTCTCTCAATTGCCTCAATCTTCAATTTTGCATCCTAAAATAAACAAAATAAACTTTAAAATATAGAAATTAGAGCAATTTTCTGTGGAAATAGTTCCTTTTAAATATTTAAGAATGACACAGAAACAAACATTTGTTCTGCTTATACATTTCAAGGATAAATGTAGTAGTCAAAAGTAGAACAGAGCTTGAGAACAAATACCTGAAGCAGCTCCATGAGTTGCTCCTGCTGGCCAGCCTGTCGTAGTTTGTCCCCTCTTTCTGTCATCTTCCTCTGTAGATCAGTCCACCTTTTGCGTACCTCTCGAGTCTTTCTCTGGATGTTCTGGCTGTTATAGTGATCCTCTGCCAACATCTCCTCTCCAGTCTAACCAAATACAATCCAATTATCAAAATGGACAAAATCATGGCAAAAAACGTAGTTTGCTTGAAGAATAGTAAACAGTACTTCAGTCAGTCTGTCTATGCGGACTTGATTGGCCTTCATCTCTTTTTCTGCCGCCTCGTGTTTTTTGAGCTTGCGAAGGATGTTGGTTGGATCTCTGTATGATTCATCCTCAGCAATCTCAAACTTCTCCTCCATCCACAGCAGCATCTCCTCTGCATCTCTTAAAAATTCCTATGCAAGGGACAGTATTTTAAAGCACTGTAGTTGTTTAGTTTTATTGTCTGATAGCTACTAACACATTTTAACTTTCATCATTTATAAATTATGCTATCACATTCCAAAACATAAACTGAAGTTCTACCTGGTATTTTTTTGAAGCAAGTAACTCAAGCCTTCTTAATTTACAACTTTCTTTCAGGCTTTTATATCGATCTTGAATGACCTTTGATCGCTGTTGAATTCTGGAAGGAATATGCCAGTCTTAACAAGATAATAGCACTAAGAAACAAGCTATTATAATTATTCACTAATACAATTAATTATAATATGTAAAAACAAATAATAGGCTATACTTACTCTTTGGCAGCAAAGTTACGCTTACTGATGAGCTCCTTGCTCTTGTCTTGAAAGAGGTTGATGGATCGCTCCAAAGCCTCAAGCAAAGCCTCAAGCTCTTCTTGTCGGCCCAGTAAACTGTGAACGCTGTCTACTGAGTCCTGTGCAGAAATGATGCATCAAATCTTTACAAATGTGTAGCTCTTCCTTTGACAAAAAATGTGCTTAGAGACGAAATGAATGGATTTATTCAATTAATACATTAAATTAAAATAAAATAATCATATCTTTCATTTACCCCCAAGTCTTTGACTTTCAGTCTGGCCCCGTGACCAGAAATGGTGGCCTCTATGCGATCTGCTTCCATATTCAGCTTTTGAAACTCCAGTCCTTGCTCAAGCCTTCTGTGGCGACTAGACCACAGTTTGCCCAGTTGGCTCCACTCATGATCCAATTTTGTGAGTGTCTGCTGAACCTCTTTAGCTCCTTTCTCTCCAGATGCCGCCTCCAGAGATTGACCCAGCTTCTCCATATCTTTTAATCTGAAATAATTGTACTGTCAAGCATAAGCACTAAGTAAGGATTGCAAAAGAAAGATCAAACAACTAACTTTGATTTCTGCAGTTCAATCTCTTGTTTCAGATCGAGGTTGTCCTTCAACAGGGCTTGAGCAGATGCTACATCAGATCCCGTCTCCTCTTCCAGAAGGTGCTCCTGTATTGCCTCGGCCCACAACAATAGGTCTCTGGTCTCTTTCTGAAAGAGTTGCAAGCGCTGGGCTTCCTCAAGCATCCGTTGTCTCTGAATGGCTTGGGCCTTCAACTGCCGCAGCAGATCTTCCAGAGCACGTACTTCTTCCATAATAGCGGCACTCTCTGCAGGACTACAATCCTGCTTCCTGTAGCATAGCAATGGGACATACAGTTAACAAGCAAATTAATGAGGATTGATTTATGTTCACTACTATATATAACATTCTCCTATAAGTTATTGTTGATGTTTACAAGTTGTGCCAAGGTTAGAAATAAGAAATGTCAATAAATATATCATCAAAAATAAGTGGTACTGCAATAATTTTGTAGCAAACCCACATCTTGGCCACACTTTTAAGGTACTCTATTTTCCTTTCCAGGGCTTCTATGTCCCTCTCAGCCTGGGCTTGTCTGTGTTCCTCAGCCTGTAGGGCTGATGGTGAGCTCCCTACATCAGGTGTGTCAAGCTGGGATAGCCTGTCCTTGAGCTGAGCCTTGACATCCTGGCAGGTCTGCAGGAAGGACTTAACATCAGCAGAACTAAGCAGCTCATGAGCCATCTCATCCTTCAGTTTCTGAATGTGTTCCCACCTGGTCATACGAAGAAACACTTTAAGGACCTTTTAACAACATTAAAGTATGGTGGGGGGGGGTACGGCTGCACAATGCTGATTTTGCTCACATACCTGCGGGTTACATTTCCAAGTCTGAGGTGAATCTCTTTTTTCTTACTGTGCTGTTTTTTCACAAGCTCCTCTCCAAGCTTGGTAATGTCATCAAGCTGCTTTCTACCACTGGCTAGTTCAGTAAGAAAGTTCTGTGTATGGCATTGAGAAAGAAGAAGTGAATGTTTTAAATCAAAATACCACCATGTTATCCTACATCTATTGGAGTTAATTACCCAAGCAACTTTATAAGATGCTCTGAAGGTTGTAAAGGATTCATGTTGTATTATTCTTCTCATTGTATGTTTTCAGGAAAAACTGACCTCATATTTGGCTTGTACAACCTCTAAGTTGTTGGTGTTTGAGCTGAAAGTGTTGAGGACATTCTCCTTGTCTCCCATCCAGGACTCAAACTCCTCACAGGCATTGTAGAACCTATGTAGTTGTGCAGTGTCATCCAGGATCTTATTTTTTGACTGGTGGGAGAAAATTTTCAAAATGATTTAAAATGGTAAAGAATAAAGTTCTCTAGAAGGATGCTTGGTAAAAGCTTGAATATTCACCTGTGCTAAATTATAAAGACTGTTGAAATCCTGTTCCAGACTACTTTGTGTGGTCTCTATTGTGCCTCTTTGGAAGTGTACATCAGGCAATGATGAGGCAACTATTTCAGCCGTACCACGGCGCATGGAACGAGTGCGGCGGGGGCGGCTCACTTTCCTTTTTGGACTCTCGGGTAGTCCATTTGTAGGCTCAGGTAGTGCTTCCTTGCATTAAAACACAAGTAAAAGCTGTCTAGTAGATGCAATTTTAAGATACGTTTTTATGGTACATTAGATTTGAAATTCAAATTGAATTGAAATTGATAAAGAGTCTTACAGAAGATGACAGCTCCCTTATGTATGTGGAATATACTATTTGTTCATTTCCTCTGCTGTCTCGAAGAAGTAACTTATCATTTTCCCTGCTGACAATATTCAATATTTCTCCTCTGTCCCAGGTTAATTTAGGACCTGGAAAAATGGTCAGGATGAGCTCGAAAGAGAAACTGGTTTAAGGTACACACAAACCAGACCAGTAGCATTTATCAGATTTTAGCTCTAAAGGATGCTGTGTACCTCTGTATTTGAACCTAATCGCAGCTTGTTCTTGTGGTAAAGCCTTGCTAAGGACACGTTTGTCAGCTTTTTTATCCTTTTCATCTTCACCATCTGATGAATCACTATAGTGGACCATTCTGCTCTGCTGGGTTTCAGTCTTAAATGAATTAAAAATGTGTCAGTGCCATTGAAGCTGTATCCATAAAATTATACAGACATTTTGTGTTTTATACTAGCAATGATTTACATTTATTGCATAGCTATACTATTTTTTCACCATTACCCTTGAACTATTCAGACAGAGTAAGTGCTTTATATGTATTGTAAATTAAGTTTCTTTTGTACATAATAGGCTGTTTTGGTCATGACTCACAGTAAGAGGAGCAAGTTGGGCAGCACTCTTGGCCTGCTCACCCAGCCGTTTCACTTCTGAGGCATATGCTTCCATTTCTTTCTCCAGTCTTTGGTGACGCTGGAGTAGAGCAGTACTGCTGGCCTCATCCTTTCCATAATCCTCGTCAATGAGAAGTGGTTTGCGGTCATCAAGCCACGATCTGGCTTCGGTAACGTCTGCAAAATACTGAGAGAAAGGAGGGATGGTGTTTAAAACACATTTTTAACCCAACCTTGATTCATTGAATCATAATTTCTCACTTTCCATTCAGAAGGAGCCTATACACAGCCAAGTTTGGTTTCTACCTGCTTGATGACATTGGCTGCATGCAGCCTGTTCTTTCGGATGGTGACTTGTTCTTTAAGTTGTTGCCATTGTTTCTGAAGAGTCCGAATCCACTTTTGGATGTCTCTCTCATTGGGGTGTCTCCCCCTGCACAGCTCTTGACCTCTGGATAAAACCCCAGAGCACAGAGATTCCTGTGATTGGATCTCTGCCTCTAAAGCCTGCAACACACATAGCCATTTTTGCTAATCTTAGTAGCTCTGATCCAGTCACATTGAGGTTAAGCAACGTTAGTCTGTTGTCTTTCATAGAAGCGCTTAACACAGCATTAAGTATCAATAATATATGTGGGTAGCAACAGATAGATCTAAAAATGTGGACAGTAATGTGTTTTTTTTTTATTTTTCGATTTTGTATTTTATTATAGTATGGACGGCCACATACCTTTTGTTTCTGAATGGCCTGCTGAATTTGACTGAGGTCTCTCCCCAGAGATGCAGCCTGTAAGAGGACCCATTTCTCATATATCCATGCTTCTACTTCTTCACAATCATGGAAAAACTCAAAGACCTTCAGCTGTCCCTCAAGAGCTTTTCTCCTTTTTTGACAAGAACAGACAATGTCATCGCTGTACAGTAAATGCTCATAGTTGTTTTTTAAGATATGTTTCTAAGTATATAGTACTAATACAAGTGAGATTTTTTTATTTTGTACTCAGTTTAGAATCAGTCTTACAAATATCCCCAAATAAAATGGCTTCTAGTCCAATCAGATGGGTTTAAATAGCTTACCTGTTCTTGCTGAGACCCAGTAGGGAGTTGTACTGGCCATTAAGATCTTTAATTTCTCTCTGGACTTTTGTGCCACCTTTGTGTTTAAACTTTAAGGCACTGCTGCTGATGGCATTCAGGGTTTCTCCAAGTGAGATGATCTGAGTGTCTAGCAAGTCCTGCTTCTGCAGTAGGGCTACCACCTCTGGCAGCTGTTTTCCTATGTCAGAGGATTCCACCTGGGTCTTCAAGCAGGAACGAAAGCATTTTTTTATATATTCAGAATTTATAATGCTCAGTGATAATGTCTGTTTGTAGTAAAAAGAAATACATATGACCCATTCACCTGTAATTCCCTGAGTTCCAGAGATATTAACTCAATGTCTCTGAGGACAGCAAATGTATTCACAGCATCTCCAACATATTCTTTCTGCTGCTGCAGAAGCTGCTGCAAAGTTTTCCATCGGTTCATGATATCCACCTGCCTGTAACACACAATACATAATAAGCACATATTATCTTTGATTATTTTGTACTAAATGCTTCCACACACCTTTAAATTGTTTTTTAATGTAAAGTCAGTTTCAATATCCACATTCCTAAGGATTAACAAATGTTTCGAATGACTCAAGTTTAGCCATGTATGTTATGCTAAACTTTTTAGTCTGCAAAAAAGCAATAGCCCAAATGAAAAAACAAACAAACATTGCATTAATAAGAATAAGAAAATGTTATTTTATAGTGCCAGATTCAGTGAAAATATTTTTTACTGGAAATTTATTTTTGAGATGTCTTTTCTATTGCATAACAGATATGAAAAATAGTCATAGCTTGTATCAGTAAGTGATTATAAACAACCTGCCATTCTTTGCCCCTCACCTGCGAATCACTTGTGACTTGCTGTGGTAGTTCTCTCTCTCAATGACAGCAGCCATTTCACTTAAAGCACGGAAACGTGGTTCACGAGCCAAAACATCCGTTCCCAGGGCCTCCAGTCTACGAGCCGCTGTTTCAGCCTCCTCCAGCCTTTGTATTCCTCCCAGGTCTTGTTGTTGGATCAGTTGCAGAGTGTCCTCCAGGTAGCTCTCCCTCAGCGCAGCCTTACGGCCAAACTTCTGGGCCAACTGTTCCAGCTGTTCCAGCCTTATCAGCGCACTCTGGAGATCCCGCTCTCGCTGGTATTCTGCTCGCTCTAGCAAGGTCCAGGTCCTTTCAATATCCCCCAAGGTCTTGCCTTCTGGAGGAATATAGTCCCACTGGTTGTTTGCCCTCAGCTTGGTTCGCAAGTCGAAGAGGTGAGCCTCAATGGTCCCCCGCTCCTGGTACTTCGGAGGCTTCTCAATAGTGCGGTATGTCTTGAAGGCAGCCACCAGATGCTGCATTTCTTGCAGGGAGTTGGGGAAGGAGCGGTCATTGAGTTTCACCACCGTGGTCTTGATCCAGCGTAGTAAGTCAGACACCATGCCCTCATACAGGCCCTTCATATCATCCAGCTCTTTCAGAAGGTCCACAATCTGCAGGCAGAGTGATGGTCAACAGAAATAACCATATATTTTTTAGAAAATACTGATGTCGAAGCAGATGAATGAAATTCAGCAGGACAGTTCAGCATTAAACCATATAGTTAGGATGTCATTTCAATCCTTTATGACTTTCTTTCTTCTTTGAAATACAAAAGAAGATGTTGTTTTGTCCATACAGTGACAGTCAATGGTGTCCAATGTTGTTTTGTCCCCCACTGACTTTCATTGCATGTATAAAAATAGTTTTTTCAAAAAATTCCAGATTATGGAATTCTTAAATGTTCCATAGAAGAAAGAAAGTCATACAAGTTTAAATAGGTTTGTTTTTATACAAACCAAAAAAGGTAATAACCACTATATTAAAATAAATAACATAAAGTAGAATATATTTTGACCACAAGTTCAAAAACAAATTGCATTGAAGGATGGGTGATTTGGGAGCATGTTTATGTTCAACAGCTACACTACATCTATCTACTTAATACACACCTTTCCCACTTCTGGAACACTCCTTTGCGGCTCAATAATTGTGTGTCTCATGTTCTGCCATCGCTGCCACTGACTGCTGACATACCCACTGAAAGCCATTGTGATCTGGTATCCCAACCGTGTCACACCTGAGAGCTGGCAGTCTTACCATAAAATGAACACAGAGTCTTGACATCTCAGAGCCTGACTGGGCTTATCTTGTTCCCTTCCATCCATCTGCCAAGATCTGTCTGTCATTGTTTAATACACTTTTGTGACAGCTAACACTACTCCACAGCTGTGACCCAGTCAACACATATCAGTATTTCTATTCACACATGTGAACATAGTGGTGAGTGAAAGTGTCATACTGCACAGGCAGAACAGGAGACTTCACACCCTATTTTTCTCCATATGTATCCTGCCGGCATGTTAATGGCATTGCCTGACCTCTGAGCTCATCTTTGCTGGATCAACTCCTGCTTGTCAAAGAATATCTGAGGACGTCTTCCTCCATATTGTCAACATGTTGCTATTGTCAAGCTGTTTCTTGACAATGCAATGCAGGCAACTAACTCTCTTCTTTAGCAGAATTTACAGCCCAGAGTTGCACTGATCTGATTAAGACCAGGGCTCCTCCTTTTGACCCACAGTCAAATCCACTAATCCTAAAGAGTCTCTGAGATTAGAGTCCTCATTCAACACTGCAGTAGTTGCAGTTCATACTTTCACAAACAGAGGGTGCCAGTGCTTGACATTTCCCAAAAAGCTTTGTGTAAATGTACATGCTCATGTGATATTGCTTTGTCCTAGTGGACCAAAGAAAAGTGTATATCTTTGTAAATAATTACATCTATTCCAAGCCAAGCCTTATGGAATAAATCTTATATATTACTAATAACTATTTTGGCATTAGTGCAGGTCAAATAACTTGCTATTACTATTATTTTAAGTAAGTTGCAAATATAGATATAGCATGGGTCCCTTCTTCTGTATAAATTTATGGGATTTTTTTGCCTGTATTTTCGCCAGGTGAATGTCATAAGCTAAAAAATTATTGCACTCCTCTTCTCAACACACCACAATATTTGAGGTATCAATAATGTCCTATTCTCATTCCACATTGTTTGTGATAAGGCGAATTGGAAGAATTGTAAATTCCATATCTATTGTCTAAAGGCATTTTCTAATTGCATGTTATTGATTTTATTATACACAATGGTGTAATGACAGAAAGCTCTCTGATGACATATGGTGAACTTCTCCAATCATTTTTTCCACACAAACCTGTCCATTTCTTACAACAGACTGCAAGATCACATTCTACCTCCATCCAATCAACAGCTAATGAATAGAACCAAGTCCCTGTCCTATATGTTTTCTTCTCGATAACCCGTTTCACTCCAATGTACATGAAGAAATATGCAAGAAAAGATCTGTCTCTACTTCTGCTATAAAAGTATGAGCAATAGTAATAGTGATGCTTGCCATAGCATTTTTACAGTTCTTTGAACTGTGTTTGCTAACTAACCTTAGCTATCCTCTTCTGGATTGTCTGGCCCTGCTTCATTTTGGAGAAGTAGTGGTAGTACAGAGAGACATAAGTCATGATAGACTTCTCATCGGGATGGGGAACCATGACATCTTCCACATCCAGGAGCTGCATTATACCAAACTCGTCCTCTGCCAGAGTGAAAGCATGGGTAAGGTTCCTCTTTGCATCATCCTGGCGTAGTCGGTTGTAATCAAAAAGATCAGGCCTGGAACAGTGTTATCATAAAATCATGAGACGGAATTTATGGAAAGGGAACATGAAATACTGACCTTAGCCAAATTATGTTTCTTATCAAAAGAGAGTGCTATCCACTCCAAATACTACCGATGGGCGTGAATTAGAGCATTGAAGGCCAGTCCATCTCTCCAGCTGCTTGAGAAGTCTTGCACATTGACATTGTTGTAACCGGCTGTTTTACGCTGACACCAGATCAATAGAGCTTCTTTGGCTGAGCGCCGTGCAGCACTGGCATCACCGCCAGCCTGAAACCAAAACAGAATGTAAAACAGAGTGACAAACACACCTTTTGATATTAAGAGTGTCTACAGGGGCCTTACCTCAACAATATTGATGGCTCCAATCTGGAAACGGAGAATGATGATCCAAATTAGCCCCAGGATCAGGGTTCTGTCTCCATCCACAACATTTTCTGGACCAATCAGATCTACACGGATCTACAGGAAGATGAACAGAGGCAAAAAGGATAACCTACGATTATAAAGTACATCACTTATTAAGTTATAAGTGTTTATCCACAGTTTACTTCTAAGAAGTTGCTTTGTGAAAAAAGGCAGATTTATATTTGCATTGTACTTCTTTACTTTCAGTGTACCTTGGTTTTAAGGAAGGCAATGGCATTGCTGTTGTTTTCCAGACAGTGAACTCTTAGGGTGCGTCGACTGGGAGTGGGCAGTTTCTCCCCAGAGATGAGCTCCAAAAGTCGCATGAGATGTACACCAGTTCTTAGTTCAGTAAATACATCAGTCAAGGCAACCTTTTCCTTTAAAGTGCATGCACATTAAAAGAGCATTACACGCATTGTCACCACACCTAGTTTATACAATCAAATAATCATAAAGTGGAAAGACAATAGATCTAGGTGACAGTGAAATTCCTAAATCCAATAACTGCATTTGTTTTATGCATCATAGGCTGTTTTAAACCAGTATTGGCATGAAAAAGCAGCTGGCTTTGTTTTAACATTGTGCTTGGCTTATTGCCATTGTATTCCACTATGACTTGACTCACACAGACTCCTCTCAGTAAAGCCATACAGCTCTTAGCTTTCAAGCAAGAGCATTGCAACCACTCCCTAATCCATGTGTTGTGGGAATCTGATGTCTCTGAACAGATCTGCTTACTGCCTCCAATAGGCTCTGCTTACCCAGGGAATAAACGGGGGGAGCTTAGAGCACACCCTGCTCCTCTGGTAGGTCCTCAGAGATGTAATTCATCACTCAAGAGCAAAAAAAACTGCTTGCAATTTTGCAGCTTTCATAATTGCTTTTACAAGCAAGAGTGATGCTATCCGCTAACTGCTAACTTACATATAACTGACTGTCGACTGGTAAAAGTAATGCTGTATTTGAGTGGAACATATTTTCTCAGAAAGCAATATTTAGTTATTTTTAATGATCAGCATGACCTTTTATAATAAACATGTTATGAACAGTGTTGTTTGATAAAGAACAATACACAGGAGCAAATGAGGAAGGGGAAAAGGAAAGGGAAACGTTTAAAACATGTAATTCTTTCAGACAGCTGCCTGTATAGAGCTATTAATATATTTGTGTTTCGTTGTAGCACCACTTGTCTTTTTTAACATCTTCCTGCTGTTAGTGTTTATTGCGTACGTTAAGACTCTCAGTTGGTTCACACAACAATGGTAGTAAGTATGGAGGTAATATGTAACCACTGTTAAACATAACACTCAAAGGGAGACGTATACAGTGGAAATATCTGGTATAAAAACATGTGATGACAGTCAAGGCGGTACTATTTCCTTCCTAAATCTAATATTGGTGATGTTGATGTAAGACTGTGCATTACAAGGTGATTTATCTGTGCTTCACCCTCCCCTGTGCTGATCAGTCACACTGTAAATCAAAACGCTCAAAAGAATGAATTGGTTTGAGTAGAGTCAACTCAAATTAAACAAATTTCAAAAATCAAATGAACTTTTATGAGTATTTAGAACTTTCTTTTTCTTTTGAGTTTACAAAGCTGACACATTTGAAGTAATCTGAATTGTTTCATTGTTTTGAGTTTTATGAACTTGTTTCTTTTAATTTAGACAAACTTAAATTTAACTGAAACTGGCCTGGGATTTGTATTTCCCAGCATACTTTGCCATGACACTGGGTTACCATCATAGTGACGAGTGTAACATGAGCTTAGTTTGAGAACAGATATACTGTATGTTAAATGTTGCTGTACTCATTTAGCAAGTGCTATGCTATGCTAATGCTATCAAATCATTGTGTTACCAATTAGCAAGGTAGCATTTATTGAATTAGCTAGTTAAAGTCAGACAAGTTTCCACT
Organism: Rhinogobio ventralis; assembly: GCA_039654625.1. Classification (NCBI taxonomy): domain Eukaryota; kingdom Metazoa; phylum Chordata; class Actinopteri; order Cypriniformes; family Gobionidae; genus Rhinogobio; species Rhinogobio ventralis. The sequence goes on along the minus strand of CM077202.1, from coordinate 30,026,114 downwards.
ACTAAAATCATCTGTTGATAATTTTAATTTAAATGTATGAAATAGCTTACTCAAATATTTGATAAGACCAATTAAATTGTATTAAATTGAGTACAAAATACAAATCTGCAAGTTCTGCTTACTTAAACCTTCAATTTCTTAACTTAAAAAAATTAGATGTAACTGATTGCCTAAAAAAAAAAATTGAGTTTTGCCAACTTATTCGGGTTTACAGTGCAGAAAAGGTTTGTGTTACAGTGTATAACAATTAACTATTGCATTTTCCTTTATGTGTGCCTGCCACTTGCTTTCATTATTATTATCAAACTCGATCTGAGATCTGTGTATTTATTTTTAAAAAAAACAGATCTGACTTGTTTAAATACTGTCCACTTATGAAGAGACAAGAACATAAACTATATAGATGGTAATGTAATGAACAATGATTAAAATAAGTATGACCATAACTGGGTTCAAGGGTTCACAACTAGAAGTAATCATGCTGGAGTGAGCACATTACATCATAAACTAAAGTAAGTCACAGGACTGCGGTCAGGATTACTAACATTATATTACACTAGATATCACCAGAATTATTGTGATATCTACTCGTGAATCACGAATGTTTCTGTAAACAGATTGCTGAATCATCAACAGAAATCTGATTAAACTAGGTGGGTTATTTATAAATGTATAGATAGCTAGCCATATTGTAGCTAGAAAATTACTATTAGAAAAGTGTGGATCATTGAAAATGTAAGTGTTGTTGGTGCTTTGTTGTGTCACTGGCTGTAGATATTGTTGCCTGAGCTAGCATTGAGGTTCAGGAAGGCTTTGGAAGGACCTGTTCGTACCCCATTCTTTGAAAAGACACTGTTCATCCATTTTGTGTAGGTCTTCTTCTGCACCGTCATCCGCTGCTCTTGAAGCTCTCGGAACCGGCCATCAGACTCCTCTCCATCTCCCTGTCTAGACATCTCTTGACTGTGTCAGTCCCTGATAACAACATATGAAAAATGTATGTAAATGTTTCAAAGATACAAAAATCCCAAATTTCAGCTTCACCTCATGTTCTGCACCAGAGCTTGTTCGTTTACAATAAATAGCAGCCCAAAATGGGCTTAAACATTAAGCCATGCACATGACTGGTGAGGCCTTTTGAGATCTTTTGGGAACTTAAAGTAAAAGAGGATAGCACCAAGGAAATGTAACAGTGAAAGTGCTGAATATGACCCAAGATATATATATATATATATATATATATATGAATCTACTTTGTTCTCTGGCATTAATGAGGAATTGAAAGTATCAGGGCAATCATGCCTCTCCTGCTGAGAGTGTAATTATGTACTGACTTTACAGACACATTTTAAAGCATCATAAAAATACCTAGCATTTCCAAATCAGGTGGTCAAATCACTGTATCGGTCATCAAATAAATACCTTCGAATAAACTTCATTAAGGATTACATATACTTAGTAAACTGGCCAACTTTTAATTTCTTAATCTTTTTCAGACGTTACACTGTATAACATCATCTTAGTAGCATCTTAACACTATGGTGCTATCTATATTAAAAAAAAAATTAAATTATTTATATCCACATTTACAATTAAGTGAAATACATTTCTTTAATCTAGTTTAAAATAAATATATGCAATTATACTGTAATATTACACATTTGCAAACAATTCAAAACAGAAAAAACATTGTTTTTGTGAAACTGTTTCATAACAGGCACCAGATTTAGTGATAGCCATGTTACTACATGTTACATTACTACAAAAACTTGCTAAAAGTATGACATATTTAATTTAGTCAGTTATGTCATGATGCACAGCATACAATAAACAATTAATTCACTTACCCTCCTCAAGGTTTGTTTTCAACTCTTAGTCAAAGATAATGTGAATTTCATCATGGCAAAAATTCATGATTTGAGAGTAATCCGGTAAATCCTTTTAAAGAATGATCAGTGTTGAGGAAATGAACTGAACTTTGATGCTGTTGAACTAAAAGGGAGGGCAATTCTCACTCACCTGGCAATGTGCTACTTTGGGGGTAAAGGTTGCAGTCATATTCACTATTTCATGCAATTCACCAGCACACACCTCTCTACATGCCAATCTAAGAACAGCCATGCCAGCCAGCCATTACTGTTCAAAAAAAGATTTAGTACACATTCAAATTTCTTAAGACTTCTAATTTCATAATAAAGTTCATAACACAATTTTTTATTTGACATAGAAATATTTATTACATTCACTTTTTTTTTTTTAAAGGGTGTATAAAAAAATTTTTTTTTTTTTTTTTTTACAATGAATTACATATTAACAGATGGTTGGAGGTTGTCAGCACCAAACACATATATAAATGTACTTAATTGTCCCAAAAATGTGAAAATAATTTCTGTAATCACTTTTTACAGTATTCTTAATTTCACACATAAACACAATGATCTTTCATGTTCACAAGCCACAAGAGTTGACCTCATGTCAAATAATTACAGCATACAGTCTAGTTCATGTAATCCACCTCTGAGCTGACAGAAACAATCTATGTATATTAGTTAAAATGTACATATGGTTATTGTAACTGTGTTTAACATACACACTTACTTTCATCAGTATTAATGTATATACATTCATAATGAAAACTGATTCCATTATACAAAAGAAGTTATTTTGCACCTCAGAAATAAAAACACTATTTAATGTAATGTAATGTTTTCTCTTACTGTCAATGAATATATTGTTAATATTTTATCTAAAATACTTAAACAACAACAAAAACAAATTCTTATAATTAGAAGGCAGAGAATAGAGTTGGCAGCATGAATGCAACTCTCAAAAAAATGTTTAAATGTAGATTATTTCATTTCTTTAAATGTTTGCTCCTATAAACGACTATAATTCTTCACTAACTAGTCAGTGTCAGACAAATATTATAGACGACAAAAAACTTTGGCAAAACTCAGTGCTGTTTAGTATAATGCTGTTATTAATGTGCAAATGTATTAATGTAATGTAATTCAAAACAAATGTGTAACACCCAGTGTGAGGAAAGAGTGTTTGTAGTATTTTTCTATTAAAAAGTTACATCTAAAATATTAATAATGAACATAATTTTAATTGCATCACGAAACACTGAATACTGTTTCAATTTCCCCACAGAGTCTACTTCAGGATTATGATGCAATCATTTTCAAGTTCTTACGAAAAATGTGCATTCAAGGTTGATGTAAAAAAGAAACTGTAAAAAGAAACACAATAAACTATATTGTTTTGCAAAATTAATTGAATAGCTAGATAACATCTGTGGATATTCACACTGTGTCAGAATGGGTGAGATGAATGGATACTTCTGTTAGTGCCTCTGTGATAGTGTGTATATAGGAAGATCATTTTGGCTGCTGTTATGAACACTTAACAACATTTTTATTTCATATGAAATGTAATATAACATCATAAAATTATCTACAACCGCACTATCATCTATTTTCACAATCTACATGGTGTACTAAAAAGTACATGGTGAAATAACATAAGATCAGGGATCAAATTTAGAGGTAAACATATAATTCTATGGGCTGTAATTTAAATTTGTATGTAATTTATCATTTGTACTGTTAGTGCACTTACATTCCAACCTACTCAATCTTAGGCATACGAAAGTCACGGAAGTCTAATGTTTAATTTTGACTGTCAACAGCATTGTTGAATACGAAAGATGGCTTATCCAAGAAAAAGTCATCCCTTTCAATTAAGTTTTTAAGACTTCAATTTTCAAAGGCCATTTTATGCTAGCAGCTGGCTGAAGAAAATACAGATATGAAGGTGCTCAATCCTCCTGGTGGTTGTACAAGATGTCTGCGGTGGGGTTCTTCCTGTGCGATGGAGGCACTAGGTGATTTGGTAGCTCTGCAGGGAGCTCAAATCCCTCCAGTTTAACCCTAATAAGGTGCTGAGCGAGAGCAAATTCTTCATCATCCAGCATCCCGTCCTTATCACAGTCTGCCAGCTTCCAGATCTTTCCCAGTACGGTGTTTGGCAGGCGAGAACTCATCATCTCCTTTTTGGCATTGATGCCAGTTACCTTCCCATTGATCGGCATCAATGTGTAGAATATTTCGTCGTAGCGATGTTTGTCACGACTTACAATCCAGTCCTCAGTATCAGCCCCTGCACTTATTCCCTCACCGTATCCATGGCCAAAAGGCCCGTCGGACGAGTCTTCAAAGGCTCCACCCATTACCATTTGAGACGGATGTTTGCTCTCTTCCTCTCGGATCATGTTCATCAGGCTTGAGATCTTGGTGGACAACATTCTGTCCACAGATTCAATCAACTTCACCTTCATAGAAGGGAACTTGCTGAAGTCGTAGTGCTGCAGCTGCTCCTATATTAGTAGATGTGAGCGACAGAGGAAGACATTTAATGTCAAATTAAAGTGTCTGTTATAATATAGCATTAACAGATAACACACTGGGTTATAGGAATAGATTGGTTTCATTATTCAATTAAATTTTTAATAATGTATGTTTAAAGATCATGACAGAGACACTGATTTATAAAGTAAGGCCTACAAGTTAGGCATCCAAGTCCTGAAGTGTTTAGTTCAGTGATATGATGTCTAATTCTGGAGCGAATCAATGTCGCCAGTTGAGCTATGGTCTATTTAGAGCATGGCCTTTATCTTTCAAGTGCTGCCTGGAAGCTGTCTGTTCGAAAGTTTATTGTTAGTACATGTGTAAGTCAATAATTAGCAAATGTTATTATAGTTAATGACTGCTGTCTTTTCATATGAAATAAAATTATGCATCCCTGGTGGTTCATTAAATGTGAAAGACCGAATGCAAGATGTGTGCCTGTTAATCTCTGGAAAATTATGTGAAACTGCATTACAGGGCTTGACTGGCATCTTGTTTTCACATATATTTCAATGGCATTTCTGATGTGGGGCTAGAGTCTACTGAGAGTCATGCTGGGTAAACATCTTCAGGCAAGACCTGAAGAAAGTGAAAGTATGGATTATGTTTGCTCTACATAAAATAGCAGGGCTGGGACTCAAGCAGCCCCCTCGGGGACTCAAGCATTGCACTAAAACACTGTACAAAACAAACATTACTCAGATCTACAGCCTGGAATCCATCCTACATCCACACCAATTAATAACAAGCAGTTGGTGGAAGTTGTATTCATGCAAGAATAGCTAAAAAGTGCGGGTTAGCTCGCATCCTGGTTAGTTTTGTTTAGTTTGTAAACATATGTAGAAGCCATAATATAACATCTAATATTTAGGCCAGGTCTTACCTGCATTTTAAGGACATTAGGGAAATCTCCAGGTGAGATGTGGTGCTCCCTCTGCAGAATCTGATAGATCTCAGGCAGGTGGGCAATCAGCTCCTCCTTTTTCTTCTCTTTTCCAAACAAGGAGGGCATTTCTTTTTTTAAGTAGCTGATGATGTAAGCATGCACCTATAAAACACAGAGCAGATTATAGTCAGTATGGTGTAAAAATGACTTATTTTATTATAATAAATTACACTGCCCTAATATTTAGTCACTACATGTAAGATACATTTTAGCACACAAGACATAGCCCAAAGACAACAACATCAAGTCAAACTATTTAAAGCAAAACCTAATTTCTGACATAAAATATAAATTAAAAAAATGTTTTTCAATAAATGAAAATAATCTAGGAGGTCAAATGATATCACAATCCTTGAAGTTCCATTAAAAAGCGCAGGATTAATATCAGTGATAGGGTTTAGGGGAAGTCTTATGGTTTAACTTATTATAGACAGTTTTTCTCACATGACATCCCATTCCAGGGGCCTGTTTCAGAAAGGAGGTTAAGTGAAAACTCTGAGTATGTTAAACCTGAACTGTCAAACCCGAGGGTAAGCAGGGTAAGTCAAGCCCATTTCTGAAAGAGAGGTAACTTATACTCAGAGTCAGTTACCATGGTAACTTACTCTGTGAACCTAACCTGGTCAGAAGCAGGTTTTCTTTGATAAACCCAGAGTGTCTTTCAGTCTCCTCCCCCTTTTTAAAACGTCAGCGGTGTTTAAATAATTCATTCGTTCATTCGCGCTGCACAAATGCTTTTCTTACTGAGTACATTATTTCAATTCTTACAAATATCTAAAAATTATAAATTAAATCTAAAATCTAAAGTAAACACATTTTACTTCAAACAAGTACAATTATTTGCCAGTGGGGTAAGAAAAATAATCCTAATGCAAACGAAAACCAGATTATTTTTTTTACCCTACTGGCAGATACTTTGCAAAATAATACATTTATGTCATTATGTAATTTTTCTTATGTAGAAAATGCATCTTAATTTAATAATTTTTAGATATTTTTTGACTGGAAACAACAAGGCAAAAATGCAAAGTAAGAAAAGCACTTTTTGCAGTGTCCTTTTATACAGGATCCTGACATTCACTTGATAAACCTAGAAGTAACCTAATAATTAGAATTTCCTTTAGGATTTCCAGTGGTTGGATGCATTGATGACACTTTCTGAAAACGGATTAGCCTACTGTATGGAATGGAAGGATGTCAGATGGATGGGTAGTCCAAGATATAGCTGTTAAATGAACACAAATTTTTCACAATTTTATGGTCATCTTTATTTCCTACAAAAACTTTAATATTAATATTCTTCCTCCATCTCCTCTTCATCTGTCAGTGGTGCTGGTGTTTTGCGAGCCTCTGCCTTTTTGCTGTTGGCTGTTTTTTTTGCCTGTGGGATACCATGAAAATCAAACTTAATTAAACTAATTAAGAATTAAACTTACATATTTACCCCGGAAGTATGCAGATGTCTTTTTGTCGGGTGCTGTTGCCATGGTGAATCATAATTTCGGAGCTCTATTGATCATGGCTTTTCATAGTCGTGGTGCACGTGCTTAACTCTAAGTCAGTCTACTCAGAGTTGATTGAAATAACTCAATTCAGCTGTTCTGAAACCCAAAACTCAAGAATTTCCCATCTCAGGGTAAGTTCAAGTTTAAACTTAGAGTTGGTTGAACCTCCTTATTGAAACGGGCCCCAGTTACTCTAGGATGGTTGCATAATCAAACACCATCTCTGTGTTTACACCTTGGAAATGCCCTTGCCAAAGGAACATTCAAAAGCATCTGTATTTATACAAACTTTTCCCTCAATATAGAGGAAGTACACCAACGGAGATCTAAATTAAGGCTGGGCTTTTTCCTTTTATGCTATGTTTATTCCTCTTAAGGATGATTGGTGGCTCGAGGAGGACAGGAAAGGCGTAAACATGACAAGTGGCAAGACTAAGTAGGGTGGAGAGGTTAGGAAAAATAAGGGCTGTGCTCTCTCTGAGTCTGAGCACATTACACACATTCCTTTGTACCACGGAAAGGGACTTTTCTGGGCTTTTCCAGGAGATGGAGAAGGCATTTAACTGCCTCACATGGCTTTACTATTACAGGAAGGCATGCACAGGGCTACAGGATTCCTGTTTGCTGGACGTGTTTGGAAAATATTGCGGAAGAGATAAGACACACTTTCTGTCATGATTCCATGAGTGAATTGTTTATACCGTCCAGATTTAAGTGCACTACGCAACCAGGTTGTGTTGATTGGGGCTCATGTGGCACAATGTGTGAGTTCGTACAGTGCAGTCAGCCAAAAACAATAGTGGTTGAACTAAGGTCAAACACAAGACAAAATAACAAACAATGAGCAGCGACGCTGGAAAGTTTCAGCATGGGTTTTACAAGCAGGAAGGTATTACTAACAATTTAAGATCTTAATAATTAATAATAATTATTCATAAATATATGAACACTAAATATATTAATATAAAATAGGTATAAATAATATTAGAGATCCCATTCTTTCACGAACACCAGATTCAAGAACTTTTAAAGCACCTTTTATTTTATATCAAGCACAACAAAGACAGACATCCCACCCTGCAAAAACTCATTTCCGGGATATGGCACCATGGACATTCTGGGAGAGGTGGGGATGTTTGTAAAGACAATAACGAAGAGATTGTTACTGCCAGTCTGGACTACTGTACCTACTGTATCTTTGTCTATCAGTAATGTTAAGGCATATACTGAAAACAAAAATTTGAGGGGCATATGAGGAGAGGGCTGGTAGAGTGTACGAGAGAATGAGCAAGTTAAACGAGAGATGCAGTTTGCAGCTTTCTTATTCCTACTTTTAACATTTATTTCACACTGGTTTTTAGTTTTCCTTTTTTTATGAATCATTACTTGATAATAAATATTACAATATAGAGAGAATATTATATACACTATATTGCCAAAAGTTTTGGGACGCCTGCCTTTTCATTCACATGAACTTTAATGACATCCCATTCTTAATCCGTATTGTTTAATATGGAGTTGACCCATCTATTGCAGCTGTAACAGCTTCAACTCTTCTGGGAAGGCTTTTCACAAGGTTTAGGAGTGTGTTTATGGGAATTTTTGACCACTCTTCTAGAAGCGCATTTGTGAGGTCGGGCACTGAAGTTGGACGAGAAGGCCTGGCTCGCAGTCTCCGCTCTAATTCATCCCAAAGGTGTTCTATCAGGTTGAGGTCAGGACTTTGTGCAGGCCAGTCAAGTTCCGCCACACCAAACTTGCTCATCCATGTCTTTATGGACCTTGCTTTGTGCACTGGTGCGCAGTCATGTTGGAACAGAAAGGGCCCATCCCCAAACTGTTCACACAAAGTTGGGAGCATGAAATTGTCCAAAATGTCTTGGTATGCTAAAGCAGTTCCTTTCACTGGAACCAAGGGGCCAAGCCCAACGACACACCATCCACCAAACTTTACACTTGGCACAATGCAGTCAGGAAAGTACCATTCTCCTGGTAAATGCAAAACCCAGACTCGTCCTTTAGACTGCTAGACAGAGAAGCATGATTCGTCACTCCAGAGAACACATCTCCACTGCTCTAGAGTCCAGTGGCGGCATGCTTTACACCACTGCATCCGATGCTTTGCATTGCACTTGGTGATGTAACATCTGTTTTACATGGCTTACCACTTCGTGGCTGAATTGCTGTTGTTCCCAATTGCTTCCACTTTGTTATAATACCACTAACAATTGACCATGGAATATTTAGTATTAAATTTCACGAATGGACTTATTGCACAAGTGGCAACCTATCACGGTACCACGCTTGAATTCACTGAGCTCCTAAGAGCGACCCATTCTTTCACAAATGTTTGTAGAAGCAGTCTGCATGCCTCTGTGCTTGATTTTATACACCTGTGGCCATTGAAGTGATTGGAACACCTGAATTCATTGGGGTGTCCCAATACTTTTGGCAATATAGTGTATTTGCAACTACATGTCAACTAACTCTTATTAGAGTATTAGTAGACTGTAGTAGACTCCTAGTAGAATGTTAGGTTAGGGTTTGGGTTAGTAAAATATGTTGACATGTAGTTACTTATATAGTCAGTACTAGAATGTCTGTTGGGGTACCATCAAAATAAAGCGTTATCAGAGTTTAAGCAGACAGTCTACTAATACTCTGATAATAACTAATACAATAAAATAATAAAAATGGCGCTAACCAAATTTTAAACCATCAAAATGCATTTCCATGTAGTTAAAACACATACTACTTAGAAAACCTACCTTAGCAAGACGAGCTCTTTTGATGAGGTCATTCAGCTTACGCAGGGCAGCGTTGCGAGGCAAACCCTGGATGTCTCTAAAGAGATCTTGTGTTTCAGCTTCAAACAGACGTCGATTGTCTGCATTTTGGAGAGGTTTGGCCCAAAAAGAGCCAAGATAGACCCTCACAACCTCTGGAGTATTGATCACCTTCCCCAGCGACCACATCAGTGCACCATAAACACGCATCAGCTGCTGAGTGTCCACTTGGTCTGCCTTGTTCAATACCACACGGATTTTGTCATCCTGCCCACGGAAAGCTTTGATTGCTTCAGAAAACTCATCAGATATGTCCAGCTTATGCGCGTCAAAGAGAAGAATTATACGGTCCACTCGCTCTCCAAACCAGCGCAGAACCTCAGAGAAATCATAGCCTGTAGTGGAAAAATATTAATAGAACAGAATAAGAATTTAAATACTGCATACTTCATTGTCCAGGTAAAGGAAAATTAATTTAGTGTACCACATTCATCATTACACACCATAGTGATATAGTAGTAAAACAATAGTATAAAATAACATAATACAAAAACATATGGTATAATAAAGGGATTCCTAAACTTTTTTTCAGCCGATGTCTTTGGCCTAAAATATTTACTTGAAGAACCCCCTTGAGATTTTAAGATAATAGTTTAATAATTTAACAGCGCATTCACATGTTCATGGTTCTCTGATGCTGGTTAATGGTCACATGACAGGCAGGTAAACAAGTAAAACATTTAATGTTTTTTAGTGTTTTATTTTCATTGTTTTTTCATTTATTTTTCATTTATATTTGTATTATTTAATTAATTATTCACTTTCCATCAACTCACAAACCCCAGTTTAGGGAACCCTGAAATAATATATAATAAATAAATATGCAAAATAATCAAACAGACAAAATATAATATTTAATAAATAAACCTTCTAAAATAACATAATTGACTAAAAATAAAATACTAAGATCTAAGACCGAAATTCAGATTTAAAACACTCATTATGGAAACATCAGACACACACAAATTCATTTGAAATTGACTGCATTTTTTTTTTTGTTAAACTGTCCTTCATGCATAAATGATGGTTACACCTTTCTTTCTGTAATTGGAAGAAACAAGAAGAGAGAAGGGTGTAACGATCAGTTTTCAAGCCTTGTGTCAGTACACAGGTCCCAGCCCTGGCACGACAATCTCATAGAGACAGACACCACTTCAGCCTTCATCCACATAAGCAAGTACATGTGTTGATAAATTAATTTTAAGCATAGAGATCCAGCTTATCCAACCACCCAACAATCAAATTACGCTGCTCCAACGACAATGCCATGGATTACACATCACTATAAATTTTTTTACAAAAAGTTCTGCCAAGTTTTTACAAAGGAGGAGCTCATTGCTTACAGTGTGGGAACCATCAATGGTATTCCATGTAAGGCAACTTTAAAATCCATTATTATCCAAAATAATTTTTCCTCACTCTAAATAAACATCAAGATTTTAGGTTAAAATATATATAAATATGAAAGGGGATGTCTATATAGATTGGGTCCTATAGCTAGTCATAATTTCTTTTTAAATATTTTACAATTTAACAACTTTTTGCCATAGTTCATTTTAAACAGTCCAAACTGAGCGCATAATGATCAACAATAAACAGTAAAATGTAGAAAAATTGGTTGTACTGTATAACAGACACACCAGAAGTCGTCAACTTACCAGCATTATATTCCATAAATATTTAACGAGCAACCTAAAAATAAATATGTTGCCCTTATTTATAAATCTAAATAATGCAATATGTATCAGATTTCAAAGAAGCCACAATACAAATATCTAGCTGTAATTTTTTTTTTAAATTGTAAAAAATCCATAGTCGTATTATAAGGGTCAATGACGTGATGGCAATTTTTTTTTTTTATTACATTTAAAAGGGTTAAAATTTCAAAATAAATTAGCTAATTACTTGCATGCATTCTCTTTTTTTGAGGACCAAGTCTAACATTTTTGACATTAATTAACATTAATTCATTTTGAGAGAATATTTGGGAAATTATTGCAAAAAAATCAATGTAGTGTAACCATAAAAACTTTGTACAAAATAACTGATCTTGTTTAAAAAAGGTGAAATTCTCAATAAAACAGCATATCAGCTAGTTAGCCATAATCTTACATTAGATTATTTTATTTTTTTATTTATTTTATTATTATTTTAATAATAAATAAAAGTAACTGGATCACCATTGTTCTAAATATTATAATTAATTTGAGGAATCATGTGAGTCAAGTCAAATTCCTGAAGTATCATGGTGGTGTAACCACCATTCAAGGAGCCATTTTGTTAATATTGTGCAAGAAGACCAGGTGACAAGGAAATTATATCACAGAGAAGGACACATGTGTTGTAATGTGTTGTAATGGTTTTTATATAATTTGTCAAAGAATATTTAGAAAACAGAGGTGTTTTCATCATAAGTTCCGCCAAATATTGCAAAAACGCATTACAATTTACATTTAGAGATAACTCTAATACAATCTATTTGAGTGTGATATTTTAAAATGAAGTATTTGTTTCTATGAGTATGCTAACATGCCATCTAGGTGGATAAAATATTTCGTATTTCTCATTCTTTGGAAGTTACACCATTTGTCATTTTCAGGTACATTCAGTCTTAACTTCCGTTAAAAAATGGTGCAAATGTCATTTTTAATTACATAAAATAAACATAAACACACTGTGTACATTTTAACATTCCTGATGCATGCTTTTAAAACAAGTTTTTAAAAGATTTTTGAATATCTCATCTTGCCAAACCTTATTTGTCACTGACCTATAATTCAAACATAATTGATGCACAAGGCCAATGGTGCATCATGAGATGTGTCAGAGACGCTAACGTAAGAGGAATGCAACCTCAGCTGAGCGGCGCTAAAGCAGGAACAGATGTGGAACGCCCATGTGTCTTAACCCTCATGGCCGAAATTGCGTCCGTACATTTGTGCTGTTCTGCGGCTCCGTCACCAGGCCTAATCTACAGTTTGCAGACCCTCTCTCGCCATACTGTACCTCTGATGCGTTGCATTTTTCATAGACAACAAATATACAGCATAAACAGACATACACCACAACTGTTAAAAATGTCTTGGCCACATCTCAGAAATGCTCTGCCTTAGTTAAAATAAAAAATATATATAAATAAAACAAAGCATGCTTGTTTTGTTTATTGATGATCCCCTAACACATAAACACTAGCTACATACTGAGGTACCAGAATGTTGATGTAAACCCAGAAGTGTGTTTGGCAAGCTAGACTCATGCTTGCAAAATGAGGAAAAAAGAAAATGAGAAATGCTGACATAATAACGCCAGAGAATCATCAGGGTTTCCAGTGTGTGTGCTGGTGTCATGTAATGGGAGACAGGGACGGAAACAACAGAGGAAATTTACAATGAAACAGGCCAGATCTGGTGACTAAAATGAAAACTAATGACTTAAGCATTATGATTGTTCCTTATTCTGGGAACATGAGATTCAGTCCTCTAGGGAGTGAACCAGTCTGTATCTGTCTCCTGCAATGCATCACACCAAATCTGTTTTCAATGAGAAATAGCCACAGAGACTACTAAACAGTTCATGCTGTGTTGGGTCATGTGACATTATCTCCCCTCTACCAGGTGTTAAACAAATGGCTATTCTCGAATAAACATCTTTGGAGGAGCACTTGAGAAAACTGTCAGAGAAGAAAAGAGGTTCATTTGATGGTGTCCATTTGAAATCCTATTGCATGTGTGTGGCCATGTGACCAAGTCAGTGCGAAACTCCCGGACTTTGTTTAATACACAATGCAGGACGGACTGGCTCTAAGACACTATAAAGACCAGAAGGAACATCCTCCTGTACAGTAAGCATTGCAGCCACTGACCTCTGCTTATGCGCTGCTTCTCGCCAGACAAGATCCCTGGTGTGTCAATGATGCTAATGCTCTGCAGAACTTGGTTGGGCATTTGAGAGCAGATGAACCTAGCAAGACAGATGGAGAGAGTGGTGAAATAACTCATGTTATCACCGGAAATGCTGGTAGTATCACTACATTTGTCGGTTGACTCATGGGAAACAGCTGAGACACATTTTCTTTCAAAATTCTTTGAAAGATAAAATAATCAAGACACACTTAAATGGGATACTCTAGCAGTGATAAATAGAGTATAAAAATAAGATTTTGCTCAGGTTCAAGCTGGTCACACAAACTCTTCGTGTTGACTAATAGAAAGCTGCTTGAAAGTGATTTCTGTGTGAGCTGTTCTTCATACATTGCTACACTATTGACAATGGATCTTTTTTTGCCCACAGAATTTAGCTGAAATTTTGCTAATATTTCAGCATCTTAACAGAGACTAACTTTATTCTGAAAAATGAATAAATGAAACCTAAAAAAAAAAAAGACATTGCATCCATCCAAATGCATTCTAATGAAGGATCTAATGGACAGTGGCAAACTATTCCACAAGGTTGCCCTTTTAGAAAAAAACATTCAACAAATGAATAATACATTAACTAAATGTAATTAACTACTATTTAATATTATATCCAGAAATCTTCATGTGAGGGTGATATTATGGTGATGTTAAGATTACAACATGGTCTCAAGTGAGTTTGATGATCTGTCTTTTTTTTTTAAAACAAAACCTAAGAGGAAATTGCAACATCTGTGATCAAACATCACCTGTCAGCTGCAAAGCAGAAGGACATGTTGAGAAATAGAGGAAGAGGCATTCAAAACAAGTTTCATTTTCAAGAAAATCACACATGCATTTTATTCAAAAAGCCAGTAGAGAAAATGAGAGAAAGAAACTGCTGTGCCTAAATGTGCCATTACATGACGCACAACGGGATCCACAGGAAACGAAGTGCATTGTTTTGAGGTTCCTCTGGAGGAGAGAAGATGTTCTCTGTCAAGTGTGCCTTTGACCTCTATAGTGGTCACTGTCAAAGAAATACTTACCCATTTCCCCTCCACATAAATATCCAGCAAACAGGGAAAAAAAAACTTTGTCTAACTGTCTAGGTACTAAAATTAAGCATTAAAACATGTGGAAGCTCATGCCAGAGCTATAGTTACCTAAAAGGAGAAGTGGCCCTTTACACCATTTTTGAGACACTTTGTTTGTGGAAAATATTTGCCTGTAATAGTAAATCAGGCTGCGTGGGATGAAAGGAAGAAAAGAATGAGCGGCAGAATGTGCCGAGTAGAAAAACATGTAAACCTAATAGAATGGAACTGATCTGCAAAACTACAAGCATTGTGACATAATGTGTATTTATGGTCTTTTTATAATTATACTGTAAACCTTGAACTGTACTTGTGCCATTACAGACAGATTTTGTTCTTATCCTATGCCACTGCCTGAGCAAGATAATAGGAAAACCTTTTTCTACGAGGTTAGTTTACCCAAAAACGGGTAAACAGAAGCGTACTTGCTTGGCGTGCAAGAACAAACCACACTGATTCTCACACGTCAAGCAAGTACAGTTGGATCAAAGCCTAAATTAAATCTGTTCATAATATAAAGTGACCAAAAGACTTGGATTAAACTGCTTGATTCAATTACATTACTTTTACGATCTCTTTGATATGATTATAAATATCTCCATTTGTGTTTCAAAGATAAATTACTGTCTTATGGGTTTGGAATAACATGAAATTGATGACAATTTTCATTTTTGGGTGAACTATCACTTTAATATAACTTATTAAATAATACTACAGTTGCAAACTTTGAAACTGAGCTCTTGATATTTACCTGTTTAGGAAGGCATTTCCGAATGCATTGAGCTTGCGGAAAGGTTTCTTGGGGTCCACAACCAAGGCATTTCCTGGAACAACCCCCTCGTTCTCATTGTACATCACAGCTATGAATCCATCTGTCGTTGGTTCAGGGCCAATTCGCATCCCTGGAAAATCCTGCTCCAGAAGATACCTGCAGGAGAGAGGTTAAGTATTAACAAACCACTTCTTAGTTGACTGGAGCGGCAGAATCAATGTGACAGCACATGCAAACAGCAAAAGATCACGGTTGGGTGAGAATAAAAAGAATGGAATAATTTACAGCGCTACCTATAGATTGAGACAGAATGCAATAAAATAAAGACAATCAATAAAATCAAAGCTGATCAAGGATCAAAGCTAAACAGTGGCACATAACCCTTGGACGATGGCTAGAATGTAAAAAAAAACAGACCTATCCATCAGTCTCACTCTTCCTTTAACTTCCTAGCCAAACCATAGATTTCTACCACATCCTGCCAGAGGATGAGAAAGTGTCAAAGGTTTTCGAACAAAGAAACACAAATGGCTTGTCATTAAAATCGAACATAAACACAAGGGAATTATAAATCTGCATAAGACTGCATTCATTGTTAAATATGGCTGAATTTCTTAGTGCACGTAATTTTTTTAGCATTACTGAAAATCATTTTACAGGGGGAGAGGTTAAAAAAATAATACAAACGATTTGTATTGGTTTTTCATACTCACCTACAAGAACTTATATACTTAGCAACTTGTGTACTTCATTATTCCTTAGACTGGAATACAGTGCTTAAATGTAATCTATAATTTCCTGCTATGAACTAATGTTTTATATTATGAACAGCTTAGTAGTTAGTAGTTAGTAATACGCCAGTTCTAGTTGTGAGCCCTGTCTAGAACAGGATCTGATGAGACACCCAGCAAAGACATCAAAGCTGGATGGTATTGACCTACGGTGAAAAGTCAATAAGAAGAATAATCATGCTTTTATGAGTTGTTTGCATACTCTCCAGCCTTCTGCATCTCTTCACAGATGAATGGACTATGTGAGCTGCCATTATTGGGTTTTTATAAACCCCCTTGCCAGGGTTTGCGGCGTCTTGCAGCAACCACAAAGAGCTGACTGTACTAAACTTAACATGTGTACATGCTGTTCTATGAGTGATTAAAAATAAATAAAAAAGTCACAATAAATATAGTTGTGTCTAATAATATTATGACGCCTTTCTTGGCTTGCTGGACATTACTATTTGATTACATCTTATTTGGTAAAACTTTATTTTACAGTGTCCTTGTTACATGTTACATACTTACCATAGCAATAAATTATGCATAATTACATGCAACTAACCAAACCCTAATCCTACCTTAACCCTATATTAAGTACATATTAATTAAAATTATTAATTATTACATATTACATATTAATTCAATATAATTACACTGTAACAAAGACACCTTAAATAAAGTGTAACCCCTTATTTTATGGTGTCCTTGTTACAGTGTAATTATTCATTTGAGTAATTACTATAGGGTTAGGCTAGGTTAGTTGCATGTTGTTTTGCATATTTTACGATTACACTATTTTAAGGTGGCATAGTTATATAGTATTTACTCTAAGTACCGAGTAATATTAATTAACTACATATACTTACTATAGAGTTAGGGGTCAGTTACTTGTAATTATGCATAATTTACTGTTATTACTATAGTAACTACATCCGCTTAAAATAAAGTGTCACTGTACCCTTTACTGTTATCATTAGCTAGTAAATAGCCTACGTATAAGATTTGTAACTAACAAGGACACTAAATAGTGTTAACTTCACCTATTCATTCATTCATTCACTCACTGGCAGAAAACTATACTAAGCGTTTTGCTGAAGAGTTGACTTTCTAACATATCTCTGTCAAAGCAACGAGTTACCTTATGAAAGTGGTCTTCCCTGTGGAATATTGTCCCACCAGGAGAACCATGGGCTTGCTCTGGAAGTCCGCCTCCTCTAGCGCTGGTGAGTGGAAGTCATGGAAGAGGTAGGTCTCCTCCAAAGGCAGCAGTTTTTTAGTATAAAGACTTTGAAGTCCTTCAGTCACTGTTTGAAACATGTCGCCGTCCTTGTTCCTTCCACCCTGCTCCTTATTTACCCAAGTGAACATGTTGCCGTTCCTCTAAGAGCTCTCTTTATACGTGATGCAAGCCTAGTTCCCTTTTTTATACTGGAGGAATTTAAAACGCTTCCAGTTTTGGTGTTGTTTTTCCTTTATTTGTTTCAGTAGTAACACTAAGCCCGTCTACTGGCCAGCTGTGTGTCTGTCGCCGTGACCTCACCTGTATCCTTTTATGTGACGCTTTCTCTTGACTCTGGGTTTGAATATTCATGAGCTACACTGACGCACGGGTTTCTCCCGCTGTTGAGGGCGGGTTGTTAGGGTGGAGTTGTTAGGGCGCACCGGCGCAGTGAATCTGTAGGCACTGGCACTGCTGACTACTGGCTCTTTTCTATGGAAACGAGCAGGACTGAAACCAAGTTGCTGACATGGGGAAAATCACAATCCACAAGAGAAATTTGAGAAATGAAACGCTATCTCACTGTCATCTCGCAGCCTACACACCTTCATTTAAATAATTTAAAAAAGCACAGGGTGGTATTTTAAAACCTTTAAAGAAGCATTTTAAAACAAATAAGATAAAAATGACTAGTGTATCTGTTTTGAATAAATACCGATTATTGACTGGCGCACTTTTACGTTGTTTCAATGTGACTGAACAGACGAAGTCCTCCAGAGTGCAGACAGGTTTGTGCATTTACGCCACCTAGTGGTAAGCAATGAAATAACAGTATTTTATTTTATTGGATTAAATGGCTCGGGGCAAAATTCTACTGTGACAAAAAAATATATATATATTTTTAAAGATATTTCAAGAACGCGCCTGCAGTAAACTCCTGTTGTTTTGTTTTTTTAAATCTATTTTTTTCAATATTTACGTAAAAGTAATTGTATTCTATGGGTTAAGGGTTTAGAATAAAGAACGAGTCATGTTACATGTCAAAATGGGCGTGGTTTATGCGGCCCGATTGTTGTCCCTAATTGGTCAGCTAGGATAGGTCTAAATAATAATTACTTTTTAAAATATCTAATTCAAAGTTTTCTTAAGGTCATTAGGCAGGTGTCAATTATTGTTTAAGACCTATTATGTATAACCTGTATTATGTAATTTTCGTATTGGTGTCATCAGCTGATAAATACGGATCAGACATTCTTAAGAGCATTTTATAGAAACAGCCAAAACGGATTTAAATTGGCATTACTTCTGATTATTAATACATTTAAACAATTATAAAAAAATTTGAAACAATCCATTTAAATTTTTGATTGAGCTTCCCATGATTGCTGCACCCCACACTAACTAGACCTGTTATAAGACTTCATGAAAAAAATGTGTAATGTTATCGGTTTGGAAGAAAAACACTTAAGAGACTTAAGCAAGAGATTTGCTAAATTACAAAAAACAACAACAGTTGCATAGTCAGGTCTTGACACATCCATGACAGAATTCAGAATGGTTTTCAACAATTTTATATTGATATATTTATACATATATTACACATTCAAACAATACTTGTGCAAAAACCATCCCTACCATGAAAAATGATCTGGATTATTGTATGTGTCTCTGGCAGCATGGCTGGAGGCATAAAGGCATTATTTCAGACTGTTTTAAAAAATAAAATACAAA
This sequence comes from Rhinogobio ventralis, assembly GCA_039654625.1. Taxonomy (NCBI): domain Eukaryota; kingdom Metazoa; phylum Chordata; class Actinopteri; order Cypriniformes; family Gobionidae; genus Rhinogobio; species Rhinogobio ventralis. The sequence continues at coordinate 30,006,920 of CM077202.1, read as the reverse complement.
ACACAAAAGGACAATAGATTCTGATGCATAGCATCTATTAATTAGAACATTACAAAAAATAATGTGTCGAAGTGGTAAACGCAGGGAAGGTTAAGACATGTAAGAATAGGTTTTACATGCATAAAAACTGAGGTTTTGCTTTTTGACAATGGAACCCTTGCAGGGTTCACTTTTTAGTGCCAATGTAGTCCTTCATGAATGCTCCATAGTCAGGTCCTTTAAATCTACTACACAGAAACACGTCCACCCCTGCCCGCACAAACAAGACTTTCTAGTCACAAAACTCCTCTCCATATCAACGGTTCTTAACACATCACCACAACACAACAGATGTCAGCTCAAGTAGGCCTACTTATTTGCATATTTTACAAAACCACCAAAAAAACCCACCAAATACTAAACGTGTCATGATTACCAAACATGTAGGGTTACCTTGCAGACTTAAAAACCAATTTGGGAGATAACTATTAGCCTCAAATGCATTCATAATCACTGAAGGCTAACACAATGACGAGTGTAAACAGCTTTTTGTTTCATTTTGGGCTGGATGTTAGTCAACCAACATCATTCACTTCCATTTCTCCATGTCATGTAGATCAAGAGACATTAACATTCTCTTGCTTGATTAGAGTTGATGTATTACTCTACACTGCATCTTACGTGTGGTTGACAGATTTCATCAACTCAAACCTCCTCTTAAAGGCCGTCACTAAAGGCCCAGCAAGGCACTGTTGTTTCCCGAAGAGCGCACCAATGCACAAGCACAAGCTGACGGCTCGGACTGTTATAAATCCAAACCTGTCCTGGGCTCTTCCTCTCTCAAGCGAAGTCTTGGCTGGGAGGGCTGCGCGATTCAATATTAGCTGAACCTAATGAAGTTTAATTCAAGGGTCCGAGAGGTCAGAGGTGTCTACAGTCACTTTGATGAAGATGGAATCGTCTTTGATATAGGTTCCATTCTCCAGAACAGTTTGAGCCACGAAGAGCGGACAGCCTGAGGCGATGTTCATTTCGCCAGTGGGCCGGCGAAAGCTACTGCTATTAGGGTCTGGTTTGAAAGCATCACCTAAGTGTTTCCGTGCCGGCCCCTGGTCCATTAGCATTAATGTTACTTTCTGTTTAAATGGCCAAGGCAGCAAGGCGTCATATTCCCCGCGCATAACCACGAAGAAGAGCGAGAGATGTGTGCCTTTACCCATTCCATCCCCATTGAGATAAACGCGGGCACACATCTTGTAGCCGAAATAGCCTGTGTAGAAAGGCTGGCTGTAGAGCGAGAGGGTTTTGGAAGCCACGGCTTCCTGTTTCCGCCTTTTGTAGTCACGGATCTTCCAAATGAGTGTACCATTGAAGCTGGCCGTCTCTAGCACCTGTAGCTTCAGGTCCATCTCCGCCAGCCTGATGTCGTGGACACTCATCATGTCATCATGACGTGAAAGCTGCTGCTCTAAGGAGCCTGGTGACAGCATCGAAAAACGTTAACGGTAATCATCAATGCTGTAAGATATATTGTAATAAAAAATTGAGGCATACATAACATTTTCTTACCCAGGGTGTGAGAACCAGAACTGGAACCAACACGACCCGAGTCGAGAGAGGATACAACTGAACGCATGCTCTCCACAGTCGCTCTCAGAGCTTCCACCTCCTCCCTTATAGCACGCAGTGGACGAAGCTCCATCTCAACCTCAAGCAGTTTCTCAGAGTGAGCGCTCATCAACATCTACACACATAAACACACATAGAGAACTGTTAAAAAAGGGGAGTTTTATCACAGGTTGTAATATTTCATAGCTGGGACTCTGTTAATTTAAGATATTTTTAGTAGAAGTTCAGAAAAAAGTCAAATCTAAATGCGCTTATTTGCACATTAAAATAGCTATAATAATGCAACTACAATGTATACATATGAATAAATTGTATAGTAAATACACTACCATTCAAAACTTTGGGGTCGTAGTAATATTGTGAAATGTTATTATAAGTTAAAATAACCGTTTTCCATTTGAATACATTTAAAAATTTCACATGAAAGTCACATGGGTAGTATGTGTAGGTTGGTACACTTTCAATGTCAGGTGGTAGTGTTGTAGTACTCGAGAACAGTCTTCGGTTCAGAAATTAATGAGGGATTGTGTCAAAAATGTCACCAAAATGAATAGAAATGCTCAAAAAATGTAAGATTTTGTTGCAAAAAAGTACTTGTATGAGTTCTGGATTTTTATATTATAACGTGATATAATTAAGCAATATCACAAGAGCAAGAGAGCCGTTATCACAAATTTGAGCATGACTGCAAACATGATATTGCTTTTATACAAACACACAATTTTTTTTTTTTTTTTACATTTTCAACATTATATATACACATTTGTAATTTGTAATGATTTCATTTGATTGGTAACAGCTCTATATAATGTCTTAATCTAATTGTATTATTGATTAAATATAAGTAATTTCTCAGGCGATAATATGGATATTTATGAATTTAAGGAATGCTGGTCTGGTCTTGGTCTTGACTCGGTCTCACCCTGCTTTGGTCTTGTCTTGGTCTCAACCCCTTAGTCTTTGTCTTGGATTAAGTGGTCTTGACTACAACACTATCAGGTGGTACAACTAAAATATATATACAGTATACATACAACTATTTGGTTGTACCACCTGACATAAAAACATAAAAAAAATTAATTTAAACACACTGAAACTTGTTTAAACACATTGTTCATGTTTTGAAAAGATTAAAATAATAATTTTAAAAAAAAAACTTTTTCAAGCTGTATTTGTCAATGACCCATATACTGATATGGTGCTCAAGAAATATTTCTTGAATTATTATCAATCTTGAAAACTATTTTTATGAATGTCACATATTCACTCATTTGATTACTGACATAGAAAGCTTAAATGTTTCTTATTTATAGTGTTTATTTAATTGTTCAATATCCTACACAAATTATTTCCAGGTTTAAATTACATTTTGAATCCTATATTTTCAGTGTGGTCTCAGGCTTTGAGCCCACTGTAGAAGACATATTACAATGAGAAGGTTACATGTTACATTGAATTATAAAAGCATGTGTCAGAAGTATTGCAAAGTACACAAGACAAAGGTATTTTTATCTTCACCAAGTGACTCAAAAGAAAATAAAACCACTACTTGGTGAAGGCTCTCACCTGCATGCTGACTAGTTTTTGCTCCAGCTGCCTGTTCTTTTCTCTCATCTCCTCATACTGCGTTTCTACCTCTGCAAGACGGCTGCTGAGGCTGGGCAGAACTTTATAGCGCTCCATCAGCTCGCTCTTAACATCTTCAACCTACATAGAGAGATTAATCAGTGTATATGTTTGATTTGACTACATGCATGGTGGAAATAAGCATATTCATTTTCACACCGGAAACTGATGTTATTAAAAGAAAACTCTCTTGTTTCTGATGCGTTAAACACTGTAACTATAAATAGAATCTAATTTAATATAAAGTTGATGAAATCTGTTTTGATTGTTATACCTTGGCCTCTAGTGTGGTGTTCCTGACCGCCATCATTCTCAGGTGCTCAGATGCAAAACTGGACTCATGTTCTCTCATCTCTTGATTCAGCCCCTTTAAAATAATTAGAAGTATATTATTAGTCTAAACTGTGTGAAGACTACAACATGCACAATTTAAAATTTAAATGACTTATATAAAAACAATAATAGTATACTGTCATATGCAATGCATATTAAATTCTTAGTTTATTCTTAAATCTATATATCTATCTATACACTTTACATTTAGAAGCAAAGTACTACCGTCCTGCTAATGTTAGTACATTTCAAATGTCCTTTAAAATCAATATCTGGTCAAGTAACAGAGACTGAAAGTCACCTTATAGGTACAACCATAGCGAATGAAGGAGCAGGTCACCTGGGCCTTTGGACAGTCATGCTGGTGACTAGACAGCTATAGGAGACAAATCAATTTCATAAATACGTCAATTCATCTGCCTTTACTATTTATTTACAATTCAAATAACTTTGGCAACACATTACAATAAGGTTTAACATGAACTACCACTGGACAACACTTCTACAGCATTTATTAATCTTAGCTAATGTTAATGTCAACATTTACTAATACATTTTTATGATCAAAAATTGTATTTGTTAACTTTAGTTAATGTACTGGAAACTAACATGAATATAAACATTTAAAAAATGCTGTAAAAATGTATTGTTCATTATTAGTTCATTTTAGTTATGTATTAACTAATGTTAACAATTGCAAACACACACACAAACATGTTAGTAAATCAAAAGTAATACTCAGTGCACTCCAAGCCTACCTCACTTCTTAGAATGGAAGAAAACGAGCAGTGATTAGGGCATGCTACAGGAAATGCAGGACAGACTGTTTCTTTGTGTTTCTGCAAAGAGAGATGACTGTTAAAAATATATTCTGTATACGGCACACTTTCAAGGTTCAAGATGCTCATGATTAAAAAATTGTTAGTGTGTGGAGTAATAATGACAGGATTAACCAGGCGGAAAAACAGAAAGCATTCTTGAAGTGAAAACACACATCAATCACTCTCTAAATGACAGTCGACATAACGGGAGATTCCCCCGAGTTCCTTGTACAAATGTGAAACTTAAAGGTCATGGGACATTAATGACAGAACACAAGGGGAATACTTCTCATAGAGGAACTGAGATGTCCACTAATTCCAATCAAGGAAAAAAACTCAATGACAACCAAAAAAAGATCTCATGAATTTCTAAGTACTTTCCATTAGATTTCAGGTCCTTTTTATGGGAACTGGGGGGGTTTTGGCCAATGTGCGTTACCTGTAACTCAGTGAGGGCCATCTTGTGACTGCAGAATTCACAGGTGATCTCTCTGTGTTTGCATTTGCGGCTCAAGTGCTCGGGCATGTCTTTTCTCATCATCTTCTCCTTACACTTTCCCAAGGGGCATGGCACCTCAAAGTATGGACAAACTTCCAAGTGGTCCTGTTCAAAAGAGAGAGACAAATCTGAATTTTGTGGCCTAACTTTGCATAAAAGTCTCTACGTAAACATAACATACATGGCATTTAAACTATAAATAAAACTACACTCCCCATTCTCAAATGTAAAAAAATAAGTCTAGGCTCACATTTCTCTGCGCTCGAGGCAGGTTCTAGACGGGAGGAATTTACCATACGATATGTAGACTATTGTGTTTAAGAATCATATGACTTACCATGACCCGCTGTAAACTCATTTGTTCTTTACATCCATTTTTCTCACTTCGACAGTAGACCTTCAGAGCCATAATTTCCCTATTGCAGCAAACATCCCGGAATATCTGACATCAAATGAAAAAAAACATCCGTTACATGGCCTGTATAAGAGAGATGTGTTGAGTTCTGCCTGTTATATGGCCCACATTACTTTCACTTGGAACTGTGAGAGTGAGATTTAATATGTAACGGAGTGGGTGTGTCCTCGTAGGTTTTGGCTTCACTTTCTTACCTTATCTTCAAAGAGTGGTTCTAAATCAGCTGGACACACTGGGTTAGGCTTACTGAAAACAAAAGTCAGATCCAACGGTAAGCAAATTAAATCCGTAGTTCAAATGACCTACATTTAAAAATAAAAATACCCCAAGATTATTTCGCAATTGTATTTAGATCGGTGTTTCTCAACCTTTTTTACTTTAAGGCGCCTCCTATTGTCCACAACGATGACATAAGGTAACATTTACTGGATAAGGATTAAGGATAAGAATTTAAAAAAATATATATTTTAATAACTAGAGCCTAACTAGAAAAATTGATATTCACAAAGGCACACAAAGTTTTATCATTTTATTAATTTATATGACTTATACACAGGTCTAAAAACTACACTTTAAAAATTAGGCTACCTCATCCATTCAGGTTTTTCAAGACAGCAGTTGTTGAGGGGGTGAACTAAAAAAAGAAATATCTTTTTTGAATATATCTTATCTTAAAATATGCTTGTTTTGTCTTATTTTAAATCATTATGTTATCTTGGAAGTTTTTTGGTGGAGATCCCCTAATTAAGATCATATTTAGCAACACTGGCCCACTGTACACCTGGCATTAACATGCATTTTCAGTGATCGGATCCCAATCGAACACTAATTTACCATAGTAAAAGCCAGGTGTAAATGCACCCAATACAAATGGTGGGATTCGAATTACTGAAATAACATTTGAATGAGGTAAGGGATGGGATCCCATCACACGACTTCCTCGCTGCCTATTTAAAACACTTTAAATAACACATCACCACACATCGAGAATAACTGATGGAAACGTTTCAGTAAAAACAAACTCCAAAACAAATGGCATTTTGATTTTTGTACAGGTTAGTGCTATCTCTATCATCCGAGACACACTGAAATGAAAGGTGTAAATGCAATCTGAATAGAAAATATGTTGGAAATAAAATATCTGAAATTGCTTGGCTTACTCTTTGGCTTGTGGTAGCTTTTTAACTATTACAGCAAAGCATTTGTATAAACTACGGAATCCTCACCCACCTGAGCAGGTCTGTGATGCAGCTCTCGCAGAAGCGATGTCCGCACTCAGTTTGCCGAGGTTTACAGAGCACTAGCCTGCAGGCCTCGCAGCAATACTTGGGCTCAGGTGTCATGACAAAGCGGTCCCTGAAGCCTCCATGCAGGGGCAAGAAGCCCGGCTCGGGCCTGGGCCGCTGGGCCATGGAGGGCATAGCAAGAGATGGCGGACGCTGCTGCAGGGCAATCTGCTGTTCCACATTACGCCCTGCGGACATGACCTGAAGAGAAACCGACAGATTAGGGTCTACATCCATGACATGTGCATGAGAAAATTGAAATGCTGAATAGCTTAGTTACATAGAAAGTTCACAATGACTTCCAAAAATATGCAACCAGAAAACAGACATCCCAACAGACAAAAAAATCGTCTACTGTCATCTTTGGCACATTAAATTCCTTTCTCTGTCTGGGAAACATTATTGAAACTTAAAACGGAATAGGCTGTTGTCTGATTGGGTCCAGACCCCCTTGTCAAACATCAATTTGTGGCCGCCTCGCTGCCATTGAACACAAGTGCTGTTAAGTGTTTAGTAGGAATATTGTTTCGACCTTACTGAGTCAGATGAGTTTGATGGATTTAAGATGCAACTACCTGAGGCCCCCAAAAGCATTTGGACACTTAAGATACACTTAAAATGTCAACAATATATCAAGCCAAGTGACATCTGCAAACAAATGATGCTTGACTTTCAGTTGTCTAACTTCAGTCGTGTAATTACTTTTACTGGTCCCAAGGTGATTTTAGTGGATAAATGAGTCAGTTCCTGTCAGAACCACCCATGTAGTTCATCACATTAGCTGTGGACATTTCAAATGCTTGGAATTAACTTTACAGACAAATATAAATTTATGGATGAAACTGAAAGGGAGAGAAATGTATGAGCTGGGTTGAAGGAGAAGCAGACCCAGCATAGGTAGGAACTCCTTCAAATACATATTCAGTTTTCTGTGGAATATAAACACTAAAGTTTAGGGTCAGTTGAGTTTTTCTTCTTATCTCTTTAAATAAATTAATACTTTTATTCGGTGAGGATGCATGAAATTGATCAAATTACAGTATACAGTGCACCCGGAAAGTATTCACAGCGCTTCACTTTTTCCACATTTTGTTATGTTACAGCCTTATTCCAAAATGGATTAAATTAATTATTTTTTCCCTCACTTCTACAAACAATACCCCATAATGACAACATGAAAGAAGTTTGTTTGAAATCTTTGCAAATTTATTAAAAATAAAAAACAGGAGAAAAAAAACAATCACATGTACATAACTATTCACAGCCTTTGCTCAATACTTTGTTGAAGCACCTTTGGCACCAATTACAGCCTCAAGTCTTTTTGAGTATGATGCTACAAGCTTGGCACACCTATTTTTGGGCAGTTTTTCCCATTCTTCTTTGCAGGACCTCTCAAGCTCCATCAGGTTGGATGGGGAGCGTCGGTCCACAGCCATTTTCAGATCTCTCCAGGGATGTTCAGTCGGGTTCACGTCTGGGCTCTGGCTGGGCTACTCAAGGACATTCACAGAGTTGTCCTGTAGCCACTCTTGTGTTATCTTGGCTGTGTGCTTAGGGTCATTGTTCTGTTGGAAGATGAACCTTCACCCCAGTCTGAGGTCCAGAGCGCTCTGGAGCAGGTATTCATCAAGGATGTCTCTGTACATTGTTGCATTCATCTTTCCTTGGATCCAGACTAGTCTCCCAGTTCCTGCCACTGAAAAACATCCCCACAGCATGATGCTGCCACCAACAGCATGTGGTTCCAAACTTCTTCCATGATGGAGGACACTGTACTCATTGGGACCTTCAATGCTGCAGAAATCTTTCTGTATACTTCCCCAGATCTGTGCCTCGATACAATCCTGTCTCGGAGGTCTACAGACAATTCCTTGGACTTCATGGTTTGGTTTGTGCTCTGACATGCACTGTTAACTGTGGGACCTTATATAGACTGGTGTGTGCCTTTCCAAATCATGTCCAGTCAACTGAATTTACCACAGGTGGACTCCAATCAAGTTGTAGATACATCTCAATAATGATCAGTGGAAACAGGATGCACCTGAGCTCAATTTTGAGTGTCATGGAAAAGGCTGTGAATACTTATGTACATGTGATTTTTTCGTTTTTTATTTTTAATAAATTTACAAAGATTTCAAACAAACTTGTTTCACGTTGTCATTATGGGGTATTGTTTGTAGAATTGAGAGAAAAAAATATTAATTGAATCCATTTTGGAATAAGGCTGTGAAGCTATGTGAATACTTTCCGGATGCACTGTACACAAAAAAAGATTACTGTTTTCAAAAAAATATTAAATCAGCAAAACGGTTTTCAACATTGATAATAATAAACTATTCTTGAGCACCAAATCAGCATATTAGAATGATTTCTGAAAAATAATGTGACACTGAAGACAGGAGTAATGGCTGCTGAAAGTTCAGCTTTGCCATCACAGGAATAAATGACAATCTTTCGTTGAATGGCACTATTACAAATCTAGTCAATTCTAGTCAGTAAGTAATATCAAGAATATCAAGTAAATAAAAAAAAAAATCAGTTACATTCCAATTGGTCATGAATAATTGTACTACAATTAATTTTTATTCTATAATAATATTTTATAATAATATTTTAAATAATTAAAAAAAAGATTTGTCTATCCAACAATACAATACAAAGCAGCATTTCTGAATCTTCCAATCTGACACACGCACAAAAAACCCTGAATTATTATAAAATGATGTCAGCATTGTCATTTCATAATTGCTTATGAAAAACATGACGGCAAAGTAAGCCGTGACTGAATCATCTTGACTGCGAGTAAGTGATGAGGGCGTCGTTGGACCCATTAATCTCTTAAACGCCGTCTGACATCACAACAGCTTGACTTCTGCCTCTCTGCCTGTTTCACATCTCCAGCCGAGTTTAGACAGATAGAAGTTAGTCATCTCCTTATCCATTTTCATATGCTAATGTCTGCCAATGAGGCGATGCTTTAACATTGTGCTTACTTTGCCACATCAACAGCTCCTGACCGGCAGCACTCAGGCTGGGAAATCCCTTCATAACAGGCATAGCTCTCTAGCTCTAATAATATCTCCCCTATGAGCCAGCTACACATTAAGCACACATGCAGGAAGGTCCCGGCTCCCTTGCTGAACACTGCAAGAATTCCTTTAAGCAGAGGACGCCACAGTTATTCCACAAGAGTGACTGGTCCCCACCGCACATGCCTCTTCTCCAGTACAGAGACTTTCCGACACAAAAGGAAACAGAAATTATAGCCATTTATGGTGCATTTTTATGAATGCAAGTAAACCTCGTAAACAAATATTTTGACTTGGAAAATTAAAGCTCAGTCATAGATCAGTCGAAACAGTTCAGCCAAGCACCCAGAGGAAAACAACTGCTCTTGATGACAAGACATTATTATTGTTGTTTGCCAAGGCATATTCACAGTAACCAAGTAGCAAATTTCAGCATGTAACTCATTCTGCAAAAACTGTACTACAGACAAAATTTTTTAACCAATCATCTTCATGATTTATGCCTTGGTAAACAACAAAATGCCTGAAAAATTCCATAACTGTACAAGTTCACATTCCTTTTTGCAAAGATGCACCAACTTTGTCTTGTGTTATAACTTAAGCAAATGTTTCTCCTTTACAGTGGTTCACTCTTAAAAATACAAATAAATAATTTATATTTATATTTATATTATATATATATATACACACACACACACACACACACACACACACACACACACACACACACACACACACACACACACACACATATACACACATGCATATAATATATATACATGCATATAATACAAATCATTAATGCAATAAATAAAAATAATATAGTATTTAGTAGTGCACTGTCGAAGTGCAATGAAAGCTAGATGTATATTATATCTGTCAAAAGATAATTTTTTTTTAATGATGATTAAATCGCACCCTTATCGTTAAATTAAGCATACACCATTTATCTTGTTTCCATGGACCAGCCGAGGAATCCATGCGTTTCATCTGGCCATACAGCGGTGGGATGTTTTGACGTTCCCGCAGTATCTGTTATTACAGTTTTCTACAGAACAACTCATTATGTAGGTGTGAAATAAACAGTTATGGAAATATAGAAATGAAAACTAAAGCTCCAATCTCCTCCCGAAAAAAGTATCTGTATGGCGTTTTTTCCCCATGATATCGATGTCAAAATTGTGGCCAGTGAAAATGCTGAGTGGTTAGTAACTTTGGAAAACCACTAGCCACACCAAGGCATGCAGACTGCTTCTACAAACATTTGTGAAAGAATGGGTCGCTCTCAGGAACTCAGTGAATTCAAGCGTGGTACCGTGATAGGTTGCCACCTGTGCAATAAGTCCATTCGTGAATTTTTCTCACTTCCTAAATATTCTACGGTCAACTGTTAGTGGTATTATAACAAAGTGGAAGCAATTGGGAACAACAGCAACTCATCCACAAAGCGGTTGGCCACGTAAAATCACGGCGCGGGGTCAGCACATGCTGAGGCGCACAGTGCGCAGAAGTCACCAACTTTCTGCAGAGTCAATGGCTACAGACCTCCAAACTTTGTGTGGCCTTCAGATTAGCTCAACAACAGTGCGTAGAGAGCTTCATGGAATGGGTTTCCAAGCCTTACATCACAAAGTGCAATACAAACGTTGGATGCAGTGGTGTAAAGCACGCCACCACTGGACTCTAGAGCAGTGGAAACGCATTCTCTGCAGTGACGAATCACGCTTCTCTGTCTGGCAATCCGATGGATGAGTCTGGGTTTGGTGGTTGCCAGGAGAACGGTGCTTACCTGACTGCATTGTGCCAAGTGTAAAGTTTGGTGGAGGGGGGATTATGGTGTGGGGTTGTTTCTCAGGGGTTGGGCTTGACCCCTTAGTTCCAGTGAAAGGAACTCTTAATGCTTCAGCATACCAAGCCATTTTGGACAATTTCATGCTCCCAACTTTGTGGGAACAATTTGGGGATGGCCCCCTCCTGTTCCAACATGACTGCGCACCAGTGCACAAAGCAAGGTCCATAAAGACATGGATGAGCGAGTTTGGTGTGGAGGAACTTGACTGGCCTGCACAGAGTCCTGACCTCAACACGATAGAACACCTTTGAGATGAATTAGAGCAGAGACTGCGAGCCAGGCCTTCTAGTCCAACATCAGAGACTGACCTCACAAATGCGCTTCTAGAAGAATGGTCAAAAATTCCAATAAACACACTCCTAAACCTTGTGGAAAGCCTTCCCAGAAGAGTTGAGGCTGTTAAAGCTGCAAAGGGTGGGCCAACTCCATATTAAACCCTACGGATTAAGAATGGGATGTCATTAAAGTTCATTTGCATGTAAAGGCAGGCGTCCCAAAACTTTTGGCAATATAGTGTACACACACACACACACACACACACACACTAAATTTTTTTTATTTATCTGACACAATTATTATTATTGACTAAAACATAATCAGTTATATTGTTTATATTTTTATAATCAGTTACAATATTATAAACAATATTTTGGTGGTTCTCTTGTTTTTTCATGCGTTCATAATTTCTTTGTATGACAGCCTGACCAAAAATTATGTCTGCACAATTTGGAATGTTTCACATAAAACAACTGACTCCAAACACGATTGAAATAGAATTAAAATATTAATTATATCTAAAGTTCATGTTTTTTTTTTTAAAGGTAAATAAATGAATGATGTTTCCAAAGTCGGTGAGTAATGGTGTTAGATCATTATTATCTTAATATTGACCAAAATAATCATGATTATAATTTTTGCCATAATACAGCAGCTCTACCAACAAACACCCAGAATATGCTAGAGACCATATAGCAATTCCATAGACCATAACACATTTTGGACAGACAAACACCACTCACATTTTCTTTAAACGATTAAAGGTTTGCTCAGATAAATAGCTTTCGGGAAGAAGATAACAGCCATGTTTGCACAGCCATGTAGGATGCTCACACACACAGTCACACCCATCAAATTATTCACACTCTCAGCAAGAAATATTAAATCCCATCTGACGTATACAACACGTTACAGCCTTAGTGATGAGTGTTTCACAAACACACTACATGGCTCAACATGCCTTTGGTAAAATGACAACGATAGCTCAACGTATTCCAATAAACTTACTGGACACAGTGACTGGAAAAAAAATCCAGTCACATGAAAACAAAAGTGAATATTCCCAGTTAGTTTTGTTAGAAAGTTTAGAGGATCTTGCCGCTGATTTTGTTTCCGTTTTACTTAAGCTACAGGTATTTCCCTACCTTTATCTCTCGTCTCACGCTGCACTAAGCTGAGGTCAAAAATAAAACCACCTACAATTGAGGATAAAACTGTCCCTGAAATAGTCCACAAACTCTGAGAAAAAAATATACTATGCAAACAAACAAAAGCAATATTCAACGGAGTACAAATAAAAATCCATGTACTGGTAGCTGACCAGAACGTGCAGTTCTCTAGGGATTTCCAGGAATATTTAAGGGGCTTTTCCATTTGCTGCCTCATCCCTCTCTGTCACTGTGCTGACAATACACATACACACACACACACACACACAAGCACACAAGCACATAAACACCCATTAAGGAAAAAAGTTGGTAGGCAGCTGCTAGTAAACTATTGTTTATGCGAGGAATTATGTGACCTTATCCAAATGTAAAATAATCTAAATGATCAGTTAATTGTATAAACAAAAATTCATATTCACTACCATGCTAAAGTTTGGGGTGAGCCGGTGAGTAATTGTTTTCTCTTTATGTTTTTGAAAGTATTTGAGCATTTTCAGCATCATTACTCCAGTCTTCAGTCACACGATTCTTCAGAAATCACTATAAACATTTCTTATTATTATCAACGTTAAAAACAGTTGTGCTTTTTAACATTTTTTGTGGAAACCCTGACTGAAAAAATTCAAAAGAACAACATTTATTATGGAAATCTTTTGTAACATTACAAATGTCCTTGCAGAATTAAAGAATTAATATCTTTTATAAATATCTTGCTGACCTATCTTACTGACTGTAGTATAAATGTGTTGCACAATACAGTTAAAGTTAACTTCATGCAGGGCTCGACATTTACGCTTGTCCAGGACAAGGGGATTTTTTGAAAAAGAATTTTAGTAGCCCAAATAAAACGTCAATAACAAAAATAACAGTGTGGTAAACATTCAAAATGTGTTTATATTATATAATTTATTTTTTTAATGGAGTTGTAATTTTTCAGTGTAAATTATTTAATTTGATTGGTAACAGCCCTGTAGTGTCTTATTATTCTAATTTAATATACTGATCAAATATAAGAATTTAAAATTAAAGATGAAGCATATATTTAAAACGATTAGGTAAAAAAATGCCTTTTATAAAAGGTTAAAATATCATAAATATGCAGATTTAAATATGTCAAGGCTGACTGAACACTAATGAGAATATTGCTTACACACAAAAATAAATCCTATTTTTTTTTGGACAAGCAAATTTTTTACTCAGACAAGCACATGAAAAGGCTTAATGTCGAGCCCTGTCATGGTAAAAAAAAAACACCATGAAATTGTGACTTATTCATAGTTTTAAAGGGATAATTCGCCCCAAAAATCATTTACACACACTTATGTTGTTCCAAACCTGTATGAAGGAGATGTTTAGCAGAATGTTTAAGTTGCTCTTTCCCCTTCAATGAATGAACCGTTTAGCCTTTCACTTTCATTTTATGGAGTCATTCAGGCTTGGAATAGTTGGGGAAAAAAATACTATGGAAGTCAATAGGGATCATCGACTGTTTGGTTACCGACATTCTTCAAAATATCTTCTTATGTGTTCAGCAGAAGAAATAAATTCATACAAGTTTGGAACAACTTGAGGGTGAGTAATTGATGACAGAATTAAACATTTTGGGTGAACTATCCCTTTAATGCTATAATTTAGATAGATGCGTCCCAAAAAAGCAAGATAAATGACAAAATTCTGTCTTATATTATGAGTGCATTTATAGTTTATGTAATTCAACTGTTAAAAATAAAACACGGCAAAACGAAAATGACAAGACTAAGAAATGCTAAGGTAAAGCAAGCATCCATGTAATAAAGAACATAATACCAGAGAGAGCTGCAGGTGAAAAGCGTAACACAATACATTTCAGACTGTTAGTTTAGAGCTGAGAAGCGTCACGGTAATACAGATTCTTTGAGTGTATTTGCGCTGCAGGAGATCTCATAACAAAAATGAAAGAGAACTAAGAAGGGGAATATCACATCTTTCTGGCCTGACCTTTCACTAGAGGAAGACATGCGTGACTGCTATAGGTCATTTACAGGAATAAAACACCATTTCAGATGTGAACATATGATGAAGGTGTGATGGTTAAAAGTAATGGGGTTACTTTGTGTGAAAATGCGAAGAAGTCAGGCTTATGTCATCTTCTCAGCCACCTTCTGTTTTCAGAAAAGAGCCTGCTCCAACTTCTGTTGAAAGCAAGCCTCAAATGTGTGTTCCCTGTAGTGCATCACAACACTTTACTGTGTTAAACTGAGAGTGAAACTAAGCTGGATTCAAACCGTCTCAGTTCTGATCTGCACACAGCAGCACATGTTGGGACTATTTTAGATTTTCAAACTGCTTTTGTCCACTGGCTTTTTTTTCCATCGGCGGATTTAAATGGAGATCGAAAGATAATTGTTATTCGTTTGAATGATATACACACGCCAAATTTATCAAAAATGTATTTAATTTATTGGTAGATGTAATAGATTCTTCAAGGTAATGATATTATGTAACAGTCACAATATGTAGCCAGAGCTTGTAGCAAAATCCACTAATGAAAAACTCCCGACATACTAGCTACTTTGTTTTTACCATTAAATATAATCCACTTAATTACAACTCACCAATTTAAAACCAAGATCTAAATTCACATGCAGTAATGTTCAAAAGTTTGGGGTCAGTAAGATTTTTAAGATTTAAACAAATGAATGCTTTTATTCATTGAGGATGTATTAAATTGATGAAAAGTGACCGCAAAGACATTTATAATGTTAGAAAAGACTTCTATTTCAAACAAATGCTGTTCATCATTTCCCATTCAAAGAATCCTGAAAAAGAAGTATCATGGTTTCCACGAAAAACACTTACCTGTTAAATTAAGCAGCACAACTGTTTTCAATATTGATAATTATATATATATATATATATATATATATATATATATATATATATATATATATTTTTTTTTTTTTTTTTTTTTTTTTTTATAATGCTTCTTGAACACCAAATCAGCATATGATTTCTGAAGGATCATGTGACACTGAAGACTGGAGTAATGGCTGCAGAAAATTCAGCTTTGCCATCACAGGTATAAATGAGCTTGTAAAATGTATTCTAATATAAGTTATTTTTAAACTGTAATAATATTTCACAATTTTTGATCAAACAAGAGTGTAATAGACTTCTTTCAAAAGCATTAAAACCCAAACGTTTGAACTGCAGTGTACAGAAGGTTATTATTAGTTGACATTATTTATACTCGTTTATTATTAGAATTAAAATACTACGTTTTATGTTTGTATTGTTTTTTTGTAGTTAACACTGTGCAAAAAAGCATATATAAAATAATGTTCTACATATAGGTTACCTGACACTTATAAAAACATAAATAAGCATCATACTTGTTGTGAAAAATCAATATTAGTATACTAAATTTGTACAGAAGTTTAAATTTCAGAATAAAATATGATATATAAGAGCAGTACACCCATTCTCTGTCTCATAAACTGCATCCAACAGTGGAATACAGTATGCCATCATGGTTTTTTCCATCAGTAGCGTACAGGCCTAAATCATGCAAGAATTTTACAAGTTAGGTATTGCCCCCAAGGAATAAGACCACAGAAGATTAAAGAGAAGAGAAAAAAACATAAAAGATCAGAGTATATAGGTTTAAGTTTATAGACCCTACCCTCCTTCTATACAACAAAGCCTATATAAAACATATAACATACAACATTTACAGACCCTTAACTGTCAAATCATCACAATGATAATCATAATAAAAGCAAAGTAAAAAGTACACTACCACATACATACATGCAAAGGTGAGGTCATCTTCATCTACCATGAATTTGGAAAGCAGCTGTACAGGATTTAAACCTGTTAACATGTTGATAGCTTTACATGTTTCACAACTTGAGCCTAAAAGAGCCCATATTTGTCCTTGAGACGGTTAGGAGAGCAGGTGAACATCTCAGATCAAAGCAGGACACACTTTAATCACTGTAGGTGAACCCATAGACTTTGGGTTTGCCTAATCTTACCTTTCACTAACATGAGCTACACGTAATTTTACATGTGGATCTGTGAAATAGCCATCCACTTACATGAATCAGTTGATCAACGATGTCGTCCGATGATCCAACCGTGTTTCTCTGAAGAATTTCACGAATGGAGCCACAGATGGTCCACTCATATGACAGACACACCGAGACAACAACGTCCAAATTTACGCGGCCACAGCTCCGTCCTCGCTTCTCAAACAGGCAACAACGGCCATAGGATCAAATCGGGTCATTTTGACATCGGAATGTTCCAAAAACGGCTCGGTTGAGGTACACGAATAGGTAGAGAAGCCGCCACTGTGGCAGAGTGCTGTTGATATCAAGTCTACTAACTGGAAAGCCCCCTTGGTCTGACTTCCTCAGGAAATCCCCGTCATGAAAAAAATTGTAGCTGGTTGTAAAAGGACGCCATAGAGAAAGAACAAGCTGTGGTGTGGCGTCTGGCCGCTGGGTGGCGCCAGAAATCATATTCCGTAATCGCTTTCACTTCGGCGGCTCTTTCCACGTGTTTCTAATAGGTGATGAACTGTAAAATGCTTTTGTTACATTACTGTTCAAATGTACTGACATATCGAGTTAGTTGAAGGGATCTAATTACAAATAAATCACAATATAGATGAGAGGATATTTTTTCCCACCATAACCGAAACATTTTTGTTGAGCTGATGTCTGTTTACGGTATTGTTCATATTTATATTACTATTATTAAAATCCTTATAAATTCAAGGCAAGTTATATCTTTTTAATTACATCAAAATTATATATATATATATATATATATATATATATATATATATATATATATTTCCATATTACTGTAATGAGAACTGGGGATAAAAATATTATTAACATTTTTATTACTATTATTAAAATCCTTATAAATTCAAGGCAAGTTATATCTTTTTAATTACATCAAAATTATATATATATATATATATATATATATATATATATATATATATATATATATATATATATATATTTCCATATTACTGTAATGAGAACTGGGGATAAAAATATTATTAACATTTTTATTACTATTATTAAAATCCTTATAAATTCAAGGCAAGTTATATCTTTTTAATTACATCAAAATTATATATATATATATATATATATATATATATATATATATATATATATATATATATATTTCCATATTACTGTAATGAGAACTGGGGATAAAAATATTATTAACATTTTTATTACTATTATTAAAATCCTTATAAATTCAAGGCAAGTTATATCTTTTTAATTACATCAAAATTTTACATATTACAGTAATGAGAACCAGGGATGAAAATATACCTAATTGTCGTGAAAATAATGCATCACAAAGCAAATAAATTGTGATGGCTTCAGGCTTAATTGTCTCTATGCAAAACTTTTTTCTCTTTTTATTTTGGGGTAAAATACAACCCAGACATGCTATTTGTGAGATTCATCCACTTATGCAAATTCTTATGCTTTATTACCCACGAATAGTCTTCCAAGCTTCTTATCACAAATTATTAATGTATTATTGACTAATAATGGATTAAATATAACAAAATGCAATGTATATGGGTTGAATAACACTCAATGCATTTGACAGTATAAATCCCTTAGGTTTAATATATATATATATATATATATATATATATATATATATATGGGCCAGTTTATGACCGCATTAGCTCCCACCCACACACGCAGACACACAGAATTTCACCCCAACCATGTACATATTATCTGCACACATAAGTTTGAAAGGAGTTCACACATGTATGGTACCATTACAGTTATTAGAGGGAAAAAGTTGGTCAAAACAATGTGCATGTATTTTAAATAACTCATTCCATTTTCAAATTAAACATACAAAAGAAACAATATGAACTCATCTACCGTTGATTTCCAATCACCATAATAATTAGGGATGTATTGAAAAACATTGACCTTAGCATGAAGAAGAAAATGTTCATGCATGCAAAACACAGTTTGAAATAAAATTTGTTTAAAATCCAAGCCAAAAAAAAAAAAAAATCCTTCCCATTCCATTGCAACACTTTGCTGTGTCTGTTCTTACAGAAACCTGCATTTCAAATACACCATGTACAAGGGTCCATGATTAAACATATCTGTATATATATTATGACCTAATACTAAACCAATTCACTTGAACAATAATAAGAGCTGTAAAGCATCTTATTTTTAAAATATTAAAATTGGTATTCAAATGTTTTAAATTTCATCCACACTGCCACTGGCATTTCATTTTATCTATACAGTGCAGTTCTTATAATTAAATTTTATGCAAATAAATAGCTTAAAATTCCAAGCAGAGATCAACTAACAAAAAAACAAAAACAAATATAACTAAATAATATGCTACAGTAATAAAAAAAAAAAAGTATGTGAAAGGGATGTTGGACTAGGACCAGATCAAAGTCCTATGAATATATCAAGAAAAAGAAATGGTCAAGTGACATTAAACTCCTTCAGGAAAAAAGATCTTCAATTCACTTCAAGACCACAATTCACGGTTCGGCGACATTGGGATGGGTATATGGGTGTTTTATTCCCCCCATAACAGAACAATTACCATTTGTGGAGAACTGTTGGAGCACCAGATTGGTAGAGACCAGACAGAAACTGTACTTCTGTTGGCAGTGACTATAAAGATGGCCCTAGTTCCTAGCTTGGTGAAGATTGTGCTCCCATGCGGTAACACTTGTTATAGAGTCCTGGGTTCAGCAGGGAGGTGAAAGTTGGAGGGGCTGGGGGGAGGAATGTCCATTACGAAGAGGCTTCACTTGAGGCCGTTGAAGCCTTAATGCCTCTAACGCACAGCTGCGACATCAACTGATCTAAGCTCGTTTGACCGCCGTTGGAGAACTCAGGAAACTGAGGGGTTCTGTGTTTCCATTGCCGTTGGTTCCTGAAAAAGATAATTTGATTATTACTCTAAAACAAGATTCATAAAACAAAACCAGATGCAGGATAAACATCCTTTAATTAGAGCAAGAATTTCCAGCCTGACTGGAATCTAAGGCAGAATTTTGGTGGAAAAGCCCATTAACTAAGAGGTAGTGATGAGAAATTGACAGCAGAAGAACTACTGACCTCTGTCTGGTTTTCTGAAGGCCCCGGGGTGGTCCCCTCTTCAGATGACACCTCCATCTTCTCTTCATCTATACCCTTGCGTCCCTCAACACCATGCTCAGCTTCCCACTCCTGCAGGACCTCATCCAGGTTGAAACGACGCCGGTAATTCACAAAGAAATTTTTCACTTGAACCACAGACTTGTTGCCGATCACATCAGAAATGGCTTGGAAATCCCGTCCATACTTCCTTATAGCTGAGAGAGGGAGCCGAGGATTGACCAGAATTTTTCTGTTTAAAACTTTTCATTTAAATAATCATGTTTTTATCCAACTACGTCCCACAACCATTTAAGAAATCTGGCCAAAATTACCTTGTACTGCAAGCAGCTGCTCTTCTGTGGTCCAGCGGGTATTAAATTTCTGATTAGCCTGAGGAAAACAAAGCACATTTATATATTTTTGTGAACAACATTCATGCATAAAATGGTAAATATGGCCCTCTATGAAATATGTTTGGTAGAAAGGAATTCTAAAGATGTGAATATTACCTCAGATGTCCTGAACTCATCCACACCTGTGACTAGCTTATCTCTGAGGGCACTATTGTGCTGTTTGATGCTCTGAATCTGTAACAAGAAAAAAGGGTTATTTGCATTATTTTCAAAATTCTCGGTTTTAAAACGATAACATACTACTAAGTATGTCACTGTCTGTCAGATTTAATTCTAGCTCAGCCTTAAGTCTCAAATATAACACTGAGACGAAAGAGATGTTCCTGAGAAGTAATAAAACTCCAACCTGTCGTTTTATGGTGATGAGCTCCATATCCAGCTGTCTCAGAACACTAACTGCAGCCGGGCCGCTGCTGGACATTGCCGTCACATCATCAGCGATTAAATGCATTCCTTTAGGAGGTTTCTTCTTCGCTCTATGTAGGTTCCTTCCAGCAAGTCCCTGTACCTCCTTCTTAACATGCATTGATTTCTCTACAATATTTGCTGGCTGCGGAAACATAGAGCCAAACATATTTATTGATGTAGATTTATACACTCACCTAAAGGATTATTAGGAACACCTCTTAAATTTCTCATTAATGCAATTATCTAATCAACCAATCACATGGCAGTTGCTTCAATGCATTTAGGGGTGTGGTCCTGGTCAAGACAATCTCCTGAACTCTAAACTGAATGTCAGAATGGGAAAGAAAGGTGATTTAAGCAATTTTGAGCGTGGCATGGTTGTTGGTGCCAGACGGGCCGGTCTGAGTATTTCACAATCTACTCAGTTACTGGGATTTTCACGCACAACCATTTCTAGAGTTTACAAAGAATGGTGTGAAAAGGGAATAACATCCAGTATGCGGCAGTCCTGTGGGCGAAAATGCCTTGTTGATGCTAGAGGTCAGAGGAGAATGGGCTGACTGATTCAAGCTGATAGAAGAGCAACTTTGACTGAAATAACCACTCGTTACAACCGAGGTATGCAGCAAAGCATTTGTGAAGCCACAACACGCACAACCTTGAGGCGGATGGGCTACAACAGCAGAAGACCCCACCGGGTACCACTCATCTCCACTACAAATAGGAAAATGAGGCTACAATTTGCACGAGCTCACCAAAATTGGACAGTTGAAGACTGGAAAAATGTTGTCTGGTCTGATGAGTCTCGATTTCTGTTGAGACATTCAGATGGTAGAGTCAGAATTTGGCGTAAACAGAATGAGAACATGGATCCATCATGCCTTGTTACCACTGTGCAGGCTGGTGGTGGTGGTGTAATGGTGTGGGGGATGTTTTCTTGCCACACTTTAGGCCCCTTAATGCCAATTGGGCATCGTTTAAATGCCACGGCCTAACTGAGCATTGTTTCTGACCATGTCCATCCCTTTATGACCACCATGTACCCATCCTCTGATGGCTACTTCCAGCAGGATAATGCACCATGTCACAAAGCTTGAATCATTTCAAATTGGTTTCTTGAACATGACAATGAGTTTACTGTACTAAAATGGCCCCCACAGTCACCAGATCTCAACCCAATAGAGCATCTTTGGGATGTGGTGGAACGGGAGCTTCGTGCCCTGGATGTGCATCCCACAAATCTCCATCAACTGCAAGATGCTATCCTATCAATATGGGCCAACATTTCTAAAGAATGCTTTCAGCACCTTGTTGAATCAATGCCACGTAGAATTAAGGCAGTTCTGAAGGCGAAAGGGGGTCAAACACAGTATTAGTATGGTGTTCCTAATAATCCTTTAGGTGAGTGTATATGTACAGAGAATGAGCGTTGCACATTAACAAAACAGGTTAAACATTTTAAATATATATTTAGTATTGTACCTTTTGCACAACTGCAGGTTTTGATTCTTGTTTCTCAAGTCCAGATGTTCCCTTAAAAAAAATAGATACCCAATATGTAAAGTGTAGAAGCACTGCTAAAAGTTAAAACAATCAAAATAAAATAAAATAAAATACTCTCAACAAAAATAAAAACATTAAACATGGAAGTATATTAGATTTTTAAACCCATCATCTAATTATGCTTATGCATAACTGAGATACTATTGCTGAAAAAACTGCATAATAATGAGCAGAAATAAGTCAATTTATATTACCTCTTTCTTTTCATCCTTATTTGGCTCAAATTCAGCATCCCCTGGAGAGGTGCAACCATTTTCTTCTCCATCATCACTACATGAAAACAATAACAACCTAAGTTTCAAATATGACATTTCCTTTTCAACAATGACAATGTTGTGTTCTAAAAATAGACCATGCTAGCATTCCATGACAGCACGATCTTTGATCAAGACTCTTAAAACCAGAGAAAACACAAAAAGAGACAGCAAGCATCCTATTAATATCTTCATGCTGACCTTTCCTCTCTGTCTCTCTTCTGTTTGCGTGCATGGCGGTCCATCACACTCGTTTTGCTGCGTGTTTTCTTCCATGAGTAATAGAATCTAACCAGGCTTGCAATTGACTTGTCTGGAAGCTGGTACAAAAAAAAGGTTTGTAAATCAAACTCATAAGCAGTGGAAACATCAGACATGCCGTATTGATACATCATTAGTTATGATCAAAGCTGACACTGATTCAGTTGTAGTTGAGACTAAGCATTCAAATTTAGGATTTGACAGAACCCATTTGGTCTTCATATGCACCAGTGACTGTCCATTAATAAACTGGAATTCTGAGGCTCATCATGATTGGTTATTACTTTAATTTGTGCATGTTTTATTTTAATGGTGAGAGTGGTTTCAGCCATCTCACTCACCATCTGCTGGATGCGGTGAAACGTCTTTCCGTGAAAGCTGAAACCCTGTTCAAACAGCACCTTGTCTTCAACTGTCCACTCATCTGGAAAAGGGGTGAAGTTGGGAAGATCTGCCAAAGATTTTTCGATGTTGTGTTTGTGCCAAAACAGCATTCCCAATGCCTGTTAAATACAGAAATCCACATCATGACTGACATTTTAGACTGTTAAAATTAAAAACACACCTCATGTTGGATGCTGTGAAACTGTAAATAATGCAGTAATTCAACTAATGCAGTAAAGAACATTCTACCTTATCTTGTGAGTTACAATAAGACACATAAAAAGGGTATTGAAAATCATTGATTGTGCCTTCAAAAAAAAGTCAACATCATAATTTTACCTGCTCCATATTGTACCCATGTTTTTCTTTGGCTATTGCAATATACTCATCCACTGCAAAAAAAGTACAAAAACAATCATCAGAAGATGTATCAAAATTTAATCAAATGTCTAAAACTAAAAACCATTGGAAAAATAAACATTTATTTTACATATAGAATACATATGAATGACAAATATCTAATACATTCAAATCATCATTTCCTCCATAGCCTCCTCAACGCTACTGTGTGAATTATTTAAGCCAATATTTAAAGATAATTGTGTCATTTCTGTGCCACTAGAGACACCAAACAGAATTTTGGAATAGCATAATACCATACTACTAATATTCTATGCAAATTGTAGAATTGACACGTATCTCACATACTCTCTTTAAAGACCCACTGAAGTGCTTTGAAACACACAGCATGATTCAATGTGTTGACAATTTCCACTGAAACAGGAAGACAGGGCGGGACATATCAATAAGCTCCACCCCCTTTTAAAATAGCCAATAGTGTTTTGTTTACTATCACCACTTGGCCAGAGCCATTGAGCTCAGTAGAGCTACAGTTTCCTCCTAATATCTAAACGTTTGTCTCCCAATCTCCTCTATATCGCTTCACAATATAGCATTCTGTGCAGAATTGAAATGGGTCAGATACGTTTTGTGGTACACGCCGACCCGCATCTGCTCTTTGCTATCGTGTCTTTGGACCAGAGCAGACTGTGTGCGTGCCATGGCGTTCGTGTGACACTAGCGTGAAACCAGACTTTATTTACACTGTCTAAATCGTTCTTTATCCCCTATATAGTGCACTATGTGCCATTTTACCATGTAGAAAATAGTAAATGTGTGAACAGGCGACTCTTTTAGCAGCTTCAGCGTCTATTTATAATGTAGGGGGCGGGGCGCTTTAGATTCCAGAGAGCTTTTGATTAGACAGAAAATCTGATGAGAAGCTGAAGTGTAACACACTAGCTTATAGAGAACAGTAAGGATAACATTCATAAAAAAGCCAAAAAACTTGAATTTTGATTTCATGGCGACTTTAAAGCTAAAAAAGTATTACAGACATCCCACCTCTCCCGGGAGGTCCGGGAATCTCACGCATATTGTCCTTGACGCCCGCAAATGATATACAATATCCTGGAAATTGAGTGAGCGAGAGAGAAGCCCTGTTTCCACCTGGTATTAAGATGCATTTGTGATCACAAATGGTCAGCCAAGACACATTACCATTTTCACTTGATATTATCATGTGTTTCTCATGTGACCTGCTTGCATTCGGATTTCCTATTATTTCGTCACACTACACTATCACTTTTGGCACATGAATACTGTTGAATGAACAAACTTGTGTTAAGCAGCTTACAAGAATGAACAATACAATATAATATTCTGTTGTAATGCAATGTTCTATAAGGCGGGGGGAGGGGGGTTGCCATCTCCCAGAAATTAGTTTTTGCAGGGTGGGATGTCTGGTATTATACAGTAATACTACTTCACAACCTCTTTGAATATTCACTGGCTATCTGAACATGGCCCTTGTCTTCTAGTGGTTGGTTAATTATCCCATGTTGGGCTAAACATATTAAAATTTTGTAAGCATTCACGTTTTGGTGGAAATCACACTACAAATGGCTCTCCGTGTTATGCTGTGAGAGTAGAAAGCAATTTATCAACAAAAAAATTACACACTTCAGCTTTAATTAAAGTGTCAGAATAACACGGTAACATGATACAATTAGAAAGAATGCCAATATTTACATATGAAAACAGTAAATGCTGTGTTATTATTTCTACAGCCAATTAACATCCTCATAAATGACTCACATTTGGCCTCTGGTATGCTCGGATTTGGAAACCACACCAGCATTCCCAGATTATCTCTCTCTTGGCTTGCCTTTGCTACTTCTGATGAAAAAAAGAGAGAGACATTAGTGGATTAAACAAGAACACATCCATCTATTTTGACTTCAAACTAAATAAATTTTACTACTAATAGCAATTTTTCACTCAAAGGCCTTTTCCTACAAAGCTTTTAATAAATCCAAGCCAAATCGTTTGACAATTAGGTAAAAGGGAAAGGTTGAAATTTTAAATTATTTAAAATCAATAAAAATGAGTATAAGATATTTTTTTTTAATGATACTGATCAGGTGCTCATTATTTTCACCTCAAGTTTCAAATGTCAACCAGCAAAAATTCTTTCATCTAGTGTTTTGTGTTTGTTTTAACACCTTTATGATCTATAACTGACTGCTTTCAATGTAGGTTGCCAACGAAATAAATAATTAAATTATTATTATTGCTGAAGATGAAGTGCACTAAACGGACAAACTATTCCAACAACGAATAGTGTTTGAGGCTATTACGCCATCCACCCTGTGCTGTCAAAGAACTCTCCAACACTCAAAAGTCACAAACCAGGATCATAGTCGGGAACAACGGCCTGATACTGCAGTCCAACTCGCATCCCGCCCGCACCTTGAGAGCGACAAAGGAACAATTCAGATAGACTGATTACATTCATCAGAAGTGTATGAACTTGTGAAGAGGGACCGAGGCTACCACCGTGACTTACCATGCTCGTCATCACTTGAGGAACCCGAACTTCCTTCCTCCCATGAATTGTTACTGTTCCCATTTGAAGTAAAACTTTTGGTCGGATTATTTACAGAGTTTCTGCCCCTTCTTTTACCCGATATCTCAGCGGTGCCCTTCTCTAACATCGCAGGCATCTTGACAGCGAAACGCAAAAGAGCTTGAAGGAACTTGGGCTCGCTGACTGCTCGCTATAGCTAAGCTAACTCAGCTCAACTGCTCTGATCTGAAACAAATAACACCGTCCTGCACTAATGCAAACTCCCCAAACTGGCTATATAGTGCTACGAAGGCTTAAACATGTGCATCAAATGCATAATATTTCCCACAGTCGTGATAATAAGTGAAGTTTGGCTTTGGATGGCGATAAAAGCACATACGGCTGCAGTGCTAGCAGTGAGGCTGCTCTTGCTCTAGCGTTAGCTCTCTCTCTCTCTCTCTCTCTCTCTCTCTCTCTTGCTCTCTCTTTCTGATTGACCTGATTTAGCTAACGTCAGTTCCTCTTCAAGTCAGAAATTCTTCAAACTTCTGCAAATAACAATAAACGAAATTATATTCTCCAGGCCAAGCGTCAAAGTAGGGTTTGTCTAGAAAACATCGATGTGCATCAAAAGCAACTCTAGACAGCTATAAGCATCATCAGCTCACACTCCTTATAGACTAGTTCAGTGAAAACTATGCTTCCTTATAATGAATGCATCCAGACATCAGCTAGAATGATCGTCCTCTATAGCAAACAGTTTACATTTATTCCTTAAAACAAGTAGCCTGTCTATATTTTCATTTGTATTGCTTATTTCTTAATTACCAGTAAGCATTAGTGCCATAACCACCATAGACATTGATAAAATTGATAATATTTGATATTCTTGAACCTTTGCTTTACTTTGCTCCATTACATACTGCTCTGCTTCATAAAACTCACGATTCATACAACTCAAAGTGGGAGAGTTATCATCCGTAGACTTAAACTAGAGGAGCATGTGTGTCTTTGACTCAAATGTGTTTTAGATTGTGGAGTCATATTTTAAATTTTTTAGACAAAAGAAAAACCCTCAAGTGTCAGAGGTGTGCTCAATAAATTAAAAAGCATAATTCACCTAAAAATTAACATTGTCATTAGTTCCATTTACTTTCATTCACTTTACTTTTATTACATTAAGAACCGGACCCCCACTGTTCAAGACATGGTGTGTTAATAGCAAGTTATTAGACGTGCGCATTTATGAGACACTAGATCTATTACAATTGTTAGACTAACAACTGAAATGCAGCTGTCTAAAAAAATACAGGTGTGTCTATTCCAGACTAGTGTGATGATCCTAGGAAAACATAGCCTACACTAGTAACTGTTTGAATAGTGACTAGTAAATAAAGAACAAGTTCTACTGTCTATGAATAGTTAAAACTTCAATATTGGATTATTTACAGATAGTTAAAATATTAGTTATTAGATTAGTATTGGTAAGGAATAAATAGCATTTATTTATTGTGATGTTCATATGCATTCTGTCTCATTGTAATTTCAAGTAATTTAAAGTGCATCTGTACATTTAGGACTACAAAATCACCTACTGTGATTACACTGTTACACTGCACAGCCTTTGTCTTGTTGTTCTTGAAGTACTCATAAAATACTGTCATTATTAAGGTCAGGTGTATATGGTGGCAGGTCAAAATAAATGTATTAAAAAAAATATTATTGCAAATTTGGGGTGAGATCCCACTGAGATCCTGAACATATGAACAACTTAAATACAGCACACCTGACCTGCAAATTAATTTGTGTTAAAAGTATTTAAAGACATTTTAACATCTTAAAATTGAGAAACATTAATTGTGTTTGCAGTAATATACAGTATATACACAGGTTATTATATATGTAATAACATGTCTGATTACAATCTGATAATTTCTCATAATCTCAAAAATAGATTTACCTCATTTTGTGACATATAGGCAAAATGGGTCCCCCAATACCTCACCCCCACTCAGTACAACATACTATATATTGTCAAAGTTGATGTTGTGGCTTTGTGGTCAGACACGTGCATGTGTCATTATATTATTAACATTCTACAAAAATCAAGCTCAAAAGGAGTTACAAGGTTTTTGACCAGTGAATTTCTGTAATACGTATTTTATCCATCACGCCTGCATCTGGGGCAGTAAGTGCATTGCATTTTTATCAATTTACAAGTTATAAAGATGATTGTATGTGGGTACACATTTTTTTCTGTCATGTGGTCAAAACCTCATGTTATAAAAGATGAAGAGCTTCGCACAGGCTATTTAAAGGTGCAGTATGCGATTTCTGAGAAATGCTGTTGATATTTGAAATCATCAAAACAAACACGCCCCTACCCAAAAGGATGGCACCCCTACTTTTATAGCCCCGCCCCCAAATTCACAAACACACTATGCAACACAGACTCCTCCCCCCAATGAATACGCCCTTACTGCTGATTGGCTACAACTGTGTTGTGATGCTCGGTCAGATCCACTTTCAACCAGAGTTTCTTATAAGTCCGCTAATATGCGACTTTGGGCTTCTTTTTTGGTAAGTCGCATTAAAAATTTTTTTTGGGGGCTAATTAAAAAAAATATGGTTGCTTGTAAGGAAAATCTTACATGTATGGTCGATGTACACATTGATTGACACTCTGTAAATGTACCCCTGTACCAACTGTACCTGGTCTACCCTATATGTGCCTGATTTTGACACACCGGGGAAATACATTAAGCAAATTTGCCTGTGAACGCTTTAAATACAATATAGGTCAGTCTAATTTCTAAATCCGGGTGACGACTTATATTAATGTCATCATATCGTTCAGCCCTAAAAATTGTATAGTTTTTATCAGTGTTTATTTAAAAAAACATCCAATTATGCAGAATATACGGTGGTAAATACTGAATTGATGAGTTGTCAATACAATATATAACAATACAATATATAGAGTATTATTTTACTTCAAAATTCAGCATGTTGACACAAAAGGATAACTGCAAATTCACGTTTCACTGCTTGGAGTCCAGCTGTTTCTGTGAATTGCAGTGATCCATTTGCTTCTCTTTTCTGTAGCTTTCGGCAGTCTGTATAATATACCTAAGATTTCTTGTCAAAGCTCTTTCCCTTTTTACATGTGTTTGTGTGTTTTTTTTCTGAAGAAACAAAAAAGAAAAGAGCAATCACAATACTTATCCGCTAGATGGCGCACATGCTCCTCAACACACATCTCAGTCACCCTTTGATAAGGCTCCACTGTTGTTCCTTTAGTTTACTTCAGACATTCCCATAGAGTCTGGAGTTCCAAGCCTGGTTATCCAGTTTTATAAATGTTTGACTTCTTCCAAAAGAAAAAGAAAAAGAAAAAGTGTGCACATTTCTATAATTAATATAACTTCTAGGAAAACACAAATACTTTAATCGTTTTCTATAATAATAACAAACTTTTTCTCAGACTGGCATGATAAACAGATCGGAGCGCATGGCTCGTCCTGTGGAATATTATGTAACGGGAGTCGTGCTGAATGTACTGAATGCGCGGGGGTCACTCGATATCGCCCAAACATACGCACACACGCGTCCTACACTAATAAGGAAAGGTTGGAGGCACTTTGTACCCTCGTGACGTGCGCTAGCATCCAATGGCAAAGAGCGCAGCGATATGCGCAAAACCAACACGAGCTGCCAGCATATATAAACTCTCGGTTGAGTTTGTAGTGGGGTTTGAAGGCGGAAGAACGGTTTAGACTCTATCGTACGAAATTACCGCCTTATTATTTATTATTCCGCCTGGTCTCCTGGGTTACATATTTATATTCTGACAGATGTTTCAATATCAGCTCTGGCTGCATTGAACACCAAGAGAAAAGCCGCTAAATCTACATAGCCCCCTTAAAACGTTTAATATAACGGCGGAACTCACAATGCCTTTGGATCTGGGGATGTACGAGAGTCGCGCGGATTATAAATCCCCGAAACAATGCCAAAAAACCTCATTTGCATTTTATCAGGCTGTACGGGACCTGTTGCCGGTGTGGGTCCTGGAGGACATGCGGACAATGGAAGTGTTTCATTGGGAAGAGGACGGACAGGCGTGCGCGTACTCCCCGTCGGAGGCGTTTCTGTACGCGCTGGTACATGATCACCAGCAGTACGCGCGCTATTTACTTAACAGGTTCTCCACCCGCGCGCTGGAGATGTGCAGCAGAAGTTTCTGCTGCTGCCAGGCATCCACCACACCGCACCTGACCATAGCCGTCCGCTACAACCGCATACATATCCTGAAAATGATTATGGACACCATTAAAGACTTCACAGACTACGAGAGACGCAGCTACTTGAACCGTCACGGATGCGTCCATACTGACGGCAGCAAGACCGCGCTGCATCTCGCGTGTGATCTGGTGCGTCCCGAGTGCTTGATTATGTTGCTGGGTCACGGCGCCTGTCCTTACGCAACGGACCTGAATGGGAACACCCCCCTGGACTGTTTACTCAGACAGATTTGCCAGAGTGACTTTGACATGCGGACGAAGCGCGTCTGCCTCGGCTACCTCATTTTATTCATGCCCACATTTCGCTTCCAGATGAAGAGACAGTTGCAGGACAATGCCGATGTGTGGAGGGGTCTTATAGGAGAGCAGGCCTTCCAGTTCCTCTCAGGATCATCACCTCCTTCACTGTTCGTTCAGGCCATGCAGAAGCTCAGCCAGTCCATTCCCAAAGAACAGCTGGACTCGCTGCCGGACTTCTTGAAACCCCTGGACTTCAGACTGGATCAAGCTTAATGTAATAAAGCACGTTGTTTTACTCCATTGATTCTTGAAATATTCAGGTTTAAACGTATGTATGTTGCAAGCTCTGTAAATATATGAATAGTTTGATGTTGTACATTAGAGTATACCTGCATCGTGAAAGACATTGCATTGTAAAATGATTAAATATATATTTTTTGCATTTGTTGCTTTGGCGCTTCATGTTTCAGATTCAGTTCAGGCATCCATCTTCCTCTCTGTCTTAAACATAAACATTTTTGGATACAATTACTCTTCTTTAATATTACTATTTTCCTTGATTTAGGATAATACAGTTATTAAAACTTTAAAATAGCACTAATTAAAATAATTCCAGTAAGAAGCCAAAAATGTTAAACAAATCAAAACATATGACCTTCTTCCAAGCTCTTTACTGCACCTTTTGCATGGGACATTATCTCAACCAACCTTTTCTCAACTATTTGTTTCAACATCCACTTAAAAACACACACACAAAAAAACATTAATTCATGTAAATTAATATTAATTCACATTTTACTAGGCCTTTGTATTTTGATTTCAAGCATTTAAACATACAAACTTCATACAAAATACCATACATACAAATACCATACATTTTGTGGTATCTGGCACCAAGATGTTAGCAGTAGATCCTGTAAGTTGCGAGGTGGGGCCTCCATGGATCGGACTTGTTTGTTCAGCCCATTCCACAGATGCTCGATTGGAATGAGATCTGGGGAATTTGGAGGCCAAGTCAACACCTCAAACTCATGCTCCTCAAACCATTCCTGAACCATTTTTGCTTTGTGGCAGGGTGCATTATCCTGCTGAAAGAGGCCACAGCCACCAGGGAATACATGAAAGTGTTTACATGGTCTGCAACATTGCTTAGGTAGGTGGTACGTGTTAAAGTAGGACCCAAGGTTTCCCATCAGAACATTGCCAAAGCATCACACTGCCTCCACCGGCTTGCCTTCTTCCCTTAGTGCATCCTGGTGCCATGTGTTCCCCAGGAAAGTGATGCACAAGTACCCAGTCATCCACGTGATGTAAAGGAAAACATGATTCATCAGACCAGGCCACCTTCTTCCATTGCTCCGTGGTCCAGTTCTGATGCTCACATGCCCACTGTTGGTGCTTTTGGCGGTGGACAGGGGTCAGCATGGGCACCCTGACTGGTCTGCGGCTATGCAGCCCCATATGCAACAAACTACGATGCTTTGTGTATTCTGACAACTTTCAGAAATGAATTATGCCTTTGAAAATTATGCCTTTAATTATCAGCATTAACTACTGTAGCAATTTGAGCTACAGTAGCTCGTCTGTTTGATCAGACCACACGGGCCAGCCTTCACTCCCCACATGCATCAATGAGCCTTGGCCACCCATGACCCTGTCGCCGGTTCACCACTGTTCCTTCCTTGGACCACTTTTGACAGAAACTGACCACTGCAGACCGGGAACACCCCACAAGAGCTGCAGTTTTGGAGATGCTCTGAACCAGTCGTCTAGCCATCACAATTTGGCCCTTGTCAAACTCGCTCAAATCCTTACACTTGCCCATTCTTCCTGCTTCTAACACATTAACTTTGAGGACAAAATGTTCACTTGCTGCCTAATATATCCCACTCACTAACAGGGGCCATGATGAAGAGATAATCAGTGTTATTCACTTCACCTGTCAGTGGTCATAATGTTATGCCTGATCGGTGTATACGTCTTAACTGTTTTGATCAATTCATAAGTATACATTTCTCAAAAAAAGGAACTTTTGATAAATTATAGTGTAAATACATCATCTGTAATATGATAATGTTGCAATTAAACCACAACATGCAGAGAAACTTATTGTAAACATTTTATTTGGAAGTTTGTCATGACTAAGCATGGAGCAAAGACCGCAGAGTTTAAGTCATAGTTTAATATGAGAGTTAACATTTAGCTGCATCACCACTTAAACCACACTGGCTTAGCATTACATGTCCAGTGTACCACATTTATCACTTTAATCTGACTTACAATATGGTCTAAGTGCAGAACTGAAACTAGTCGGGCAGAATGGGCCAAAACAATGGCAAATGTAACGTACATAGCAAAAACAACTTGCAGCAATGCTTACATGGTCATTTCAGTCTATTTGCATATGATGCATTACTGAGGTGTCAAAATCTCAAAAGGAAAGACTTCACAGTCAGACAATAAAGAGAGAGGAGACGAAATGAAACATCAGATTAATTAATATTTAGTTATCTATGATAGATGCTCATCAAGATGCGTTCTTTATATGGACATATATGAGGAATGCTTGTCTAGCATTATTATACAGTTTTTTCCTACCAGACTATGATAGATTCTATCAACCAAGTAGTAAGTTCAAATAGTTTTTCTGTTTTAAGAGTTAAGAGTTAAAAGTCAAACCGTCCTTTTAAAATACCTCACATAAAACTGCAACACATCACTACAGTGTAGGCAGAGGTAAGTCCTGCTCTCTATACGACTCACAGATGTGCCAAATGCTACCATGATTTTACTCCTGTCAAGTATTTAACAAGGTACAAGTGTATTTACAGATAAAGCTAAATCCCTTAACTTTCTCAACTAAAGCAGACATAAACCTAGTTCCTTTTATCATGACCCCCCCAAAAAAAGAAAACACCCTGCCTTTCCAAATGCCCTCTTGTTTGTTAGTCTAAGCTATATTGTGATGTATATTTCCTGTACCTATAATGCTGTGTGATTAATGAAATGAGTTTAGATATTTACATAATCTGTACTTCTAAAGCAGTAGACTACAGCTACAGTATAAACAGATTCACATTAAATATTTCCCTATGTAGTGAGCAAAGTGCATTAGGATACACTACCATTCAAAAGTTTGGGGTTGGTAAGATTTTAATGTTTAAGTCTCTTATGCTCACCCAGGCTGCATTTATTTAATCAAAATACAGTAAAAACTAAAATTGTGTAATATTATTGCAATTTAAAATAACTTATTTTATAAAAAGTTTTAAAATGTAATTTATTCCTGTGATGGCAAAGCTAAATTTTCAGCAGCCATTACTCCAGTCTTCAGTGTCACATGATCCTTCAGAAATCATTCTAATAAGCTGATTTGGTACAGAAGAAACATTTCTTATTATTTGTTGTTTAATATATTTGTTGAAACAGTGATTCATTATTCTTTGATAAATAGAGGGTTCCAATTATTTGAAACAGAAAGTGTTTTACTATAACTTTTGATCAATTTAACGCATCCTTCCTGAATAAAAGTATTAATTTCTTTCAAAAAAATAAATACAACTGATCCCAAACTTTTGAATGGTATAACGGAGCCTCATTTTGAATGGTATAACAGAGTCTCATTCTTAAATCAATACAAGTAACAAAATAACTGCTCTAACTGTGCATGTGTATATCAAATCTTAATAAATAATATGCTGAATAAAACAAAATGGGTAAACATTTTCAGGTCACAAGGTGCAAATGGCATTTAAAAAAAAACAAAAAACACACCCTTAGGTAGGAGCGTAATATACTCATACTGTAACTATTTGAACGACATGAGGGTAAGTGAATGATGACAGAATTTTCCTTTTTTTCAGGTGAACTACTGAAATGATGAAATGAGTAAAGTGCCTAGAAAGAAATTTCACAGAACAATGATTCTGGGATGCTGTGACACAATTTGTGGCATCTAAATCACCTCCCACTCTTCCTCCAGCTCCTCTCCACTCAGAGAACCCGTGTTGACGTGGTTTTTGCTCCTATTGTTTTGCAGAGTCTTAGTAAGACGCTGGTTGAGAGCACCATTAGGAGCAACTGCCCACAGTTCATCCATCGGGGTCACTGCAAAAAAGGCTGCTTGGTAAGTTATCATGTATGTGTGCAGGTGTTCATTTTATCATTAATCAATTTTAAACACTCACCTGCGAGCCAGCTGACCAGTCCTGGGATCTTCTTCCAGTAATCTCCAGCAGGGTTCTTTTCTGTAATGCCATATCGACGAGCCACTTCACCGTTAGAAAGGCGAACCCAAGCGGTCCTCATGCTTACAACCAGTTGACTTGCCTGAAGTCCTACAATTTGGAAAAAAACAAACTCGAACCAATGACCAGTCAAACAAGTTCCTGCTCTAATTAAACACCTATTAAAGTGAGTTGAACTCTGAATCAGGCTGACAGTCTCAATACAAGAATAATAAAAACAGTGAATGAGATTATGTAATGAAGGTATACCAGGAATGTGCTCCCAGGCAGTCCCAACAGGCATCTCCTCGGTAATGCCGGTGCGCACGTGCACATTGCCTCTGTTGTCCAGTCCCCACAGCATGCGGTCATTAGAACTAGTCTGAATTTTCACCAGATGAAGCCCAGCAGGCTGCTCAAAGAGAACATGAGAGTAAAAAAAACTGCTTAAGGCTGGTGAAATAAAGGCATGGTATATTCCAAGGGCTACATAATCCCTCACAAGTCATGGTAGGAACTGTTCATAAAAAAATATTACTGTAAACAAGAAATTTAGTATGGAACCAGTATTCGACTGGTTAGCTGTAAACAATGAGTGCTTTTTGAGCGTTTTTTCCCCCCAAATTTGACACTAATTACACATTCATTATGATACTAGTTCGATACTAGTCACTAACAAAAGTTTGTGAGAAGAAGTCTCTTATGCTCACCAAGACTCATCCTTTGGCTAGCGTTACATTATATGATAATGCTCTTATTCAGCAAATGCTTTTAAACCATTCAAGCGCGACAAGACAAAAGAGAATGCAATGTCTGTAAATGTCCTGATACACACGGCGCAAAGAAAGAATCGCCAGTATCGCACGCACAGACAGCGCACCAGAATCGAGTTCTCTTTCATGCTTGAGCGAACAATAACACAGAATTATGCCAAAATTGTTGAGAATTCGCAAAAAAAGCAGTCTTAAATGAGTTAAAAATTTGCGATTAATAAGTTAATTCAATTGACAGCACTAATTTTAATATATTTAAAAATGTATTCCTGTGATAGCAAAGCTGAGTTTTCAGCATTTTCAGTCTTCAGTGTCACATGATCCTTCAGAAATCATTCTAATATGCTGATTTGCTGCCCAAGAAACATTTCTTTTTATTATTCATGATGAAAACAGTTGTGCTGCTTAATATTTTTGTGAAAACAGTTTCTTTCAGGAATCTCTGATAAATAGATATTTCAAAAGAACAGCAGTTATTTGAAATTGAAAACGTTTTTAATCATTATAAATGTCTTTACTCTCACTTTTGATCAATTAAATGCATCTTTGCTGAATAGAAGTATTAATTTCTTTCAAAAACTAACCTCAAACTTTTGAACTGCATTTAACTAATATACTAGGTGTATAAGTCTACATTACAGTGGGGACTTTGCAGCCAATAGTCATGCCAAATGCTTGTTTACCTGTTCGGGAGGTTCAATGCAGATCCAGGCAGGGAGCATCATGCTGGGGTTCAAAGGTTGCGTTCCAACCCGAAAATACACCATTCCATTAGCATCACATGCCCAAACATTCTGACTGCCACAAGACAAACTGAGAAACTTCACGTGCCCTGTGAGGGAGCAACAGAGAGAGTAAAAGAGAGATGTCGCATGTCAACACAATATTCCAGTGAAATATGATTGGTACATGAGAGGTTCAGAGACTGAACATCCCATCCCATTAATAATTCCATAGACTTTGGGATTCTTCCACCATCCAAAACCCATATGAAATAGCACACCTTTTATCAATAAACCAATATGATTGATCATTCAGGTCTGTAGCAAAAACAACATGGGATGAGTTACACGCAAAAGTTCCAAAACGCCCCTAACCTAAAATATGGGCAATTATAACAAGATTTTTTAATACAAGTTTCATGTGTTGAATTATTTGTGCTGGAAATATTCAGCCATCATAATCCATCTGAGGGCGACTGATAAAATGGACTGTGAGCTTGTGCAGTGTGCCTGGGTTAAGCTCTAAACCATACATCACATCTAGCACCATTTCACTAATGTATATGTCAAGGACACCCAATGTCCTTCAGAAAGCAGCCTACATTTAGTAGTGCATTCATCTAGAACTGTACAGAGGTCTTGTCTGTGCACTATGATATGATAGGGAAACCTTGACATGACATTTACACATCATGGTACGTAATGAGGGCTTTGTGTTGAGGACTTTGATAGCAAATCTTGCTATCAAACTGGCACACATTCTCTCCTTCTTTTACAGCTCATATCGTCCGTCACACTTTCCATGACAGTATTCATGTCACTGTGTGATCACATATCTATGGAATAATATAAATGATCAAAATACACTATTGTATTGTAAAATTTACACTTGTTCAAAATTAGGATTTTTTTTATTAGAAATTAATAAATTGATTCAGCAAGGATGCATTATATTGATCAAAGTGACAGTAAAAACATGTATAATAATAAACAGAACAAATGTTTTCAACATTATTTAAAAATAAGAAATGTTTCTTGAGCATATTGATTCCTGAAGGATCATGAAGACTGGAGTAATGGCTGCTCCAATGTCAATTTTGCCCTTTATAATACACTGATCAGGCATAACATTATGACAGGTGAAGTGAATAACACTGATTATCTCTTCATCACTGCACCTGTTAGTGGGTGGGTTATATTAGGCAGAAAGTGAACATTTTGGGTGCTTCTCAAAACTCATGCTTTGATGGTTCCTCGTTTCCTCGCTCCTCTGTCCTCCAGCCGGAAATCGAGTTAGCGATCTTGAAGCACATCTCAATTCTCTAACTGTACCGCGAGGAGGCGAGGAATGAGGAGTGAGGAAGCTTCCAGAGGAGTTATGAGTGAGGATGCACAGTTTTATCCTATGCGGAAGTCTTTCTTGTTGAAAAGCCTGACGCACATATAAAATTCTCCTCCCCCTTCACATCTGTCACAATAATTTTAATTTATGGTTTACCATTGCAGTTAAAATTAAATAAAAAAATAAAGCAAGATCCTCTGTTGAAATATGCGTGATATATAGTTTATTTTAACTACAAAGGTAAAGTATAAATTAAAATTATTGTGACAGATGTGAAGGGGGAGAAGAATTTATATGTGCGTCAGGCTTCTCAACAAGAAAGACTTCCGCATAGAATACAACTGTGCATCGAGTGAGCAAGAATATTCCAATATACAAATAAGCTTTCCTTCGATTCCTCCATCCTCAATTTATTTCCTTGCAGCCTTCCCTCGCATCCTTACGGGGGTGGAGCTGAGGTCTGCAGTGGTAAGTATCCATCAAAAGTTGTCCAAGGAAGGAACAGTGGTGAACCGGCGACAGGGTCATGGGTGGCCAAGGCTCACTGATGCACGTGGGGAGCGAAGGCTGGACCGTGTGGTCCGATCAAACAGACTAGCTACTGTAGCTCAAATTGCTCAAGAAGTTAATGCTGGTTCTGATAGAAAGGTGTCAGAATACACAGTGCATTGCAGTTTGTTGCGTATGGGGCTGCATAGCCGCAGACCAGTCAGGGTGCCCATGCTGACCCCTGTCCACCGCCGAAAGCACCAACAGTGGGCACGTGAGCATCAGAACTGGACCACGGAGCAATGGAAGAAGGTGGCCTGGTCTGATGAATCACGTTTTCTTTTACATCACGTGGATGGCCGGGTATGTGTGCATTGCTTACCTGGAGAACACATGGCACCAGGATGCACTATGGGAAGAAGGCAAGCCAGCGGAGGCAGTGTGATGCTGTGGACAATGTTCTGCTGAAACCTTGGGTCCTGCCATCAATGTGGATGTTACTTTGACATGTACCACCTACTTAAGCATTGTTGCAGACCATGTATACCCTTTCATGGAAACGGTTTTCCCTGGTGGCTGTCTTTCAGCAGGATAATTTGCCCTGCCACAAAGCAAAAATGGTTCAGGAATGGTTTGAGGAGCACAAGTTTGAGGTGTTGACTTGGCCTCCAAATTCCCCAGAACTCAATCCAATCGAGCATCTGTGGGATGTGCTGAACAAACAAGTCCGATCCATGGAGGCCCCATCTCGCAACTTACAGGACTTAAAGGATCTGCTGCTAACATCTTGGTGCCAGATACCACAGCACACCTTCAGAGGTCTAGTGGAGTCCATGCCTCGACCGGTCAGGGCTGTTTAGGCAGCAAAAGGGGGACCAACACAATATTAGGTCATAATGTTATGCCTGATCAGTGTATATTAACATCGAAATATTATTACAATTTAAAATAACAGTTTTCTAAGTATTACTGTTTTTTTGTACTGTATTTTTGATTAAATAAATGCAGCCTTGGTGAGAATAAGAGACTTCTTTCAAAAATATGAAAAAATCTTACTGCCCCAAATGTTTGAACAGTAGTGTACTCTATATATAAATATAATACAGTACTTTTTTCAGAATTAAGATAAAAGTATTTAGATACTTTCTGGTTTTCAAAAAAAAGGAACAGTTAAAAGTGTTTTGTTAATTTTGTTATATATAAAATTAAATGAATACCATTTTAATTGTAGCTGTTTAAATATAACTCATCCAAATGCAAAACTGAAAAAAACTAAACACTTGAGATCTACTTTATCTCCTATTGATGTGGTGTTTCACATTCTTTCACTGGGTTAGATAGTATGAAACACCTATCTAACGAATCAATACAAAAAAAAACCCATTATGGGTGCCTGATGTGCACAATGAATGAAAACAATAGATTGCTTACATGTCGTCACACCCGTGGCCTTTGGCCGCAAGAGCTCTTTGCACACTGTTGCTGATTCATTACCAACAGAACCAGATAAAGCAAAGCTGACGCTTCAGTTCACAGGATGGCCTTTTTCAAAGCCATTAGTGTTTTTCTGCTGTAGCATTTTAAGAGTTTTCCTGAAACGAGGTGATTCATTGAGAACAAATACCACAGGACAAGGTTCATGAGACTAACCTAGAATCTAAAGAACCAGTATTTCATCTAACAAAACAATTTATTAGACCAGCTGAACTCCAATAATTTCAATGAGTCTCAGTCCGTAGGCCAGAGTCTAAAAGTACTGAAAACATCATGTGCCCAGTCTGTTCCCGATCTAAAAATGCTTGTACATCCAGGACTAGCCCTAGACTCGTCTTTCACATTGCCAATGCCGCCCACACGCAAACAACCCGAGACGGACAGGGCTACAGCTGTTCCATCACATGGCTTTGCCTATTTGTGTCTCCATCCTGCCTATTTGTGTCTCCATCCACAAACACACACGCACACACAAAACACACACTTGTGCTCAATAAACACATGCTTTACATTGATTGCACTGAAGTGCAAGCCGTGTAATTAAAATATGTCTGATGTAATCAGATTAGATTGTCATTTCACACTGAAATGCTGCATTGATTGCATTTGGGATAGTCTGACATTGTGAACTTGTGTCTTGTTACCAAATTCACTGATTAAAATGTGTGTTTAATGCATTCCTAAAGCCTAATCACTGCAATATTCAATAATAAAGGATTGATCTGTTCCTCTCATGACCTTTGACAGTTAGCTTACCGGCTTTATTACAAAATGTGTTATGCAAGAACCACCTGCTTGAATTAAAAATATAAACACCACCCTTAGCAACAGACCGTTTTGATACACAAAACCATGGCTTGCAATTCAAACTGCTAGAGGCTCTTCGATTCCAAGAAATGGAAATTAAGACATGAAAGTGAAAGCTAAGTGTGTTTAGAAGGAGTATAGCTTCAGAAGAAGTGGAAGTGGGCTGGTTATACGTGAATTTGACAGAAGGTCATGTGGACATTGTAATCTGAACAAGGAGTAGGGTCCTCAGCAAGGTATGCCCAACATGCATCATTCCGTCACACCTGACCAGTGCAAAAAGCACTTGAGACCTTGAGGAGCAGCAATATTTGATAAAATTATTTAAATCATGTGTCAAACACGTCATTATAGGGACGGTTAATAAGTGTCAAAAACACTGTGGTATTTGTCTTCATATACAAAGAGTATTCTTTTGATCAGCAAACTGATCCAAAAAAAAAATGTGAATCTGATATATACAGTAGAGTACAATGGCTCTAAAGGCACACCTTAACAAGAATGTGCTTTTCACTACACTCATATGTGTGTTTTTCTGAACACTGATGGAGCAACAGATTTTGTGTGAAAATAAATCATAAAAGTGGTTTGTTTTGTTTAAAAATCTTACAAATATATGAGGAGGCATGGTGGGCCTTTTACACCACGCATGGGGCAAAAGCAAATTATTTATACAAATACTTTAGCTAAAGTAATATGTTTAGAATAATATCTAAGTTAATACTTATCTAAAAAATCACTTTAGCAAAGTTTGTAGTATTTCCTGTTTATTTTGATAAATAAAATAATTAGTTTTTGTCCAATAAATATACTATCATGAAAAAATGCTCTTTTAAAAAATACAGGAACAAAATTATTTTTTTTAAAGTTTTTTTTAAATATTATGGTTTCAAATATGGTGATTATCCCTAAGGTGGACACCCAACTTAAATTATGATATTTACCATCTGATTCTGAATCTAACCATGTCATGTCAACAACTGGAAAAGTCAGCCAGCTGTTTATTATCATGTTAATTATTGTGCCTTTCTCCCCAATAGCAGGGGCACTTATTACCCCAAATACCATACTTTTACATATTCTTACATTATGAAAAACCTGTTGCTTTAACTACCTTGAACAGAACCGAAAAACATTAACAAGACCTTTGTCTCAAAATATAATAAATTACATTCAA
Organism: Rhinogobio ventralis; assembly: GCA_039654625.1. Taxonomy (NCBI): domain Eukaryota; kingdom Metazoa; phylum Chordata; class Actinopteri; order Cypriniformes; family Gobionidae; genus Rhinogobio; species Rhinogobio ventralis. Next base: position 29,965,081 of record CM077202.1, on the reverse strand, counting down.
CTTAAAAAACATTAAATATTATATCATATTAGCGCAGAATCAACTGCGTCACTGTCCGCAATCACGTCGAGGATCAGCCAAATTTCCATGTTTCATAGTCAAAAACCAAATTACTCAATTGATTCCTCTTTCGCATCTCCTTGCGCTTGAACGGACACACACACACACACACAAAATGAAGTCAAAATACCCGTCTCTGCAAATATTCTCATGAACACATTTGGTTATGTCTTAAGTGAATGTAAACAGTTGAGAAAGAAATCGGATTGGGTATCATGTATCATTATAATGGATCTGTGCACTTGGTCTTAAAGTGACAGCAGCCTAATATACCTGCTGCTGTCTAGGCCATTAATGTTAATCAAACAACATCACAAAAATGTATCTATATTTAATTTATACAGTGAACACTATAGTGTTATTTTATATTTAGGCCTATTTTATATTTATTTCTGTATCAAAATACTACAGTTACTTACTTTATGGAAAAATTACCAAAATGTATATTATCTTCATGAATATAATTTTTTATCTATAAATATACAAATATATATTTTCTTCATGCAATTTCTTTGGACTCACATTCTGTTCTCACATTACAAGAGTTTAAATTTAGTTTAAATGCATAGCTGCCATGTGATCCACTGATAAAACTATGGAAAGAAAATTCTCTCACCAAGCTGGCTGAGGTCCAATAATGTCCAGTGCATTCCAGTAGAGCAACTGGCCGATAAAGTGCGGATGTGGACACGACCATAGTGATCTAAACCCCAAAGAGCGTCACGACAGGCAGAGAGCTGCACCATCTCTATGTCTGGGGGGAACTGTATGGTGAAGGGCCGCATCTGAAGGTCTTGGTCCCAGATACAGAACAAGTCTTTCCTGCTCTGACCTAACCACAGGAAACTCCCTGTGGAGACACCAGCAAGATGAACAAACATGCTTGAATATACATATCTTAATCGTGCAGCCAAAGTACAATAATATTTCAGTGCTTCCTGTAAGACAACAGATACTACAGGGGTGTAAATATGAAGAAGAAGATAGGATTTCTACATACCCTCTTTGGCTGGAACAGCAGAGGAGAACACAAAGGCCCATTTTGTGGCAGAGGCTGTTCCTCTGGGTACAATACTCTTCCAAAACGTCCCTGCATTAAGGTGAACATCACCATAAAATAAATCATACATTTTGAAACAAGAACCAATAAAAAGGTCCTCAGTCAATTTGACTTCTAAGACCATGCTCATTGTGTCATACCAACGAGGCTGCCCTTGGCAACGTGGAAGTCGTTGCGTCCAGAAGCAATCCAGACGCCACTGGTGCTGACACTGATGAGGCTAGGCTGGCACTGGGAGTGCTGGGAGAGGAAGGCCACACGCAGACGTTCAGCCACCCGCTCTACCGGAGCTCTGGTGGCTGTGGCGACAGTCTGTGTGGCCTGAATCAAAGTCTGTAAAAGACTGCCCTGATCAAACACCACATAGTCTGTGATGCTCACCTAAATGATAAAAAACAGAAAGATCAAAAAGAAAGAAACATGCTTTGCAGAAAGCAACATCTTCAGGCTTAAAAATTAATTAGCATTTTTACACAAAATGTGCGATTCATCTACAGAAAGTGCACTAAACACACAGCATGCAGACAGAAAATCCAACCAGCTCTAGAAAAGGATTTATTGTGCATGTGGATGTGCATGTTACATATATGTACCTGCCACCAGTGGTCATCTTCACCCTGGGGTTTTTTAGCCGTGACCCCCGTTCTGAACCATAAGCTGCCACTGGTGTCCAATGCCCAGACTGTGTTATTCTCACCCAGTGCAATACAGATGGGTTCCAGACCTTGGCTCTCACTATGGACACGCATATACAATATCTCAATGTTTAAATTTATTTCTACAGCAAAAAATAAAAGGTCAGATCTGAGTGGCCATAATAGCTAAAAGTGGACTTGCCTTGCTTTGACTAAACCGATGGTATTTCTAACTGACTTGATCCTAATGATCTGAGTGATCTGTTGGGTTTATATTCAGTGAGCATATCTGCAATGTATTGAGGTCCTAGGGCATTGAGTGATTTATAAACAAGTAATAGTACTTTAAAGTAAATTCTCAATACCACTGGAAGCCTCTGGAAAAAACACCAAAGATGCTTTAATATATTATGTGTTTTATTAGACAGGTGAGCAACTGTTTGGATACATTAATCGACAGAAAACTAATCATTGTTATTGTTAAAATCTTATTGTTTAAATCTTATTTTCATGATTTACCATGAGTACCATGTTTTACCATGCCTAATATCGATCTAGCTTACTGCAGTTTGCAACAAGTGTCTCATAGTAGCCGCAGAGCGATCGCACAGAGTAGCATTATAACATAACTTTCAACACACTCAAATAATGCATCTAATATGATAACACAGCGCTGTGTTACCCCACACACGCATGACTGGAAAAAGTGGAAGCGGTCATCTGCGGCATAATAAAAGCTCCGCTAAATCCAGGCGTCATCAAGCTACGCCTTTGTTTTGAATAAGTGACCTCTAGCGGCGAAAAATTACACTTTGTGGCTTTAAAGGAAATATGATCTAATTAAATGTCAAATATACATTAAAAAAGCCAGATGACTTTTTTATTGATCTTTTGAAGTAATATTAATACATTTCTACTCAATTATGAAATATAAAAAAACTAAATTGCAATGTTATTAAGGAAATTTTTGTTTACTTATTCAATAGCTACAGTATCCTGTCTACTTTATTTTTTTAATGTAAGAGCGAGTTTGGGCATTTGTGACTTGAATTTGCAAGGCTTCCAGTGTCATCCACTTCCAGTTATTTCAGATGTACAATACATACATATAGCGGAATGACAATAAATTAATTAAATGTTGTGCCTCACAGGGCCAAAAGTGCAACATATATATATATATATATATATATATATATATATATATATATATATATATATATATATATATATATATATATATATATATATATATATATATATAAAACTATACATATATTTTACATAAATACTTTACATATACTGTAAATACTTTAAATATCTACTTTTATTGTCATAATCATAACAAACATTTGTAGCACAAATAGTTTTACCTTTTACAGCACTTTGTTATTGTTCTGGTTATTTACGGCTAATGAATTGAAAGACTCGTTCACAGAAAATAGCTTACTTCAATGTTGCGAAATAAGGTGGATATAACTTTGTGCTGAAGTAAACCAGCCGAAAACCAATGCTTCATCTATTCACTATAGTGAATTTGCTATCTGCATCTGCTAACAGAAAACCACGCTGACAAACATACCTGACAGTGTCATACTTCCAGTGTTCCCCCTCCGCACAGTAGCTGCTGAGACCCTCTCTGTAAAACACACCCCTCTGCTCGCTCAGTGCCCACACCACACTGCCCCGTGCTGCCATCTGCGCCATGGGGCATGGACAGTCAACCTTCACTGACCGCGCACATGGCCTGTCCACACTTAGTCCTGAAAACACACACAGAGCAACAGTACAATTCTAGCAGTTTTATGCATATTTTCATGGTTCAAATTTCCAATGAAACCAGAAACTGCTACTAGTGTGTTTATAGTAATATGTTCAGAATACCATGGCTAATGACCTCTGCTGGACTGGTAAGGGTCATAAAGGAATAAGGCTTTAACAGAGCTTTAAGGTAACTGGTATGAGCCTAGTTGATTATGCTGTTCAGTATTACATAATCCTAAAGCAAAGCCAAGCCCAAAGTTACATTCCTTTAGAGCAACAAATCTGTGACAACACTTAGAATAACAATGCAAGAAATACCATAAGTGACTAGACTATTGTTTTTGTCATTGGTGTCAGTTTAAAGGAATAGCTCATTCGAAACCGAAAGTGCCATCATTTGGTGCCATCACACCCATACATTTTCTTTCTTTTGTGGTTTTTTAAAATTTAATTAAACTTTTCTACAAATCAGACTTTGTCAGTTAATTCAGTCTTTTTCACACACAAAGTCACTTTTATGATGGTTTTATGGTGGTTTAATCCTTAGTACTCAATTCACATGGAAACTAACTGCATAATAAAAACTACTAGTGCATTTGTGTTCCATGGGAGAATTAAAGTCACATTTAGACCAACATGAAGGTGAGTAAATAATGACAGATTTTTTATTTTTATGAAATATCCAAAACACAAGTTATTTTTCCAAGTACATACAGCACTATCTAGTGGTCAAACAGTGAAATAACAGGTAGCAGATTTCTGTCTTTGGCTCTCTGTGGTCTTTGGTGATATTTGAAAATAATAATTTTTGCAATTCTGTGACCACAACCATGTGAGTAATTTTTATATAAGTAGTATGAATTAACAGTCGATACAGATTACTCAATTACAAGCTTTTCAGAGTCAGTAAGCAGAATACGTTATTGTAATGCGAGGTTAGTATGGTGGGTTTATTCTCTCACACCTGTCTGTAGGTACAGGTCTCCATTAGTGCGAATGATCCAGGCTGTGTCATCACTAAGTGCCACAAATGCCGTGTCATCCAGGGCTTTGTACCAGTGTCTCTTTCCCTTGATGGTGACTTTCCCGCAAGCGTAAGCAGTCATGGTCTTCTGCTCCACCTTCCACAGCAATGAGCCTAAGAAAACACATAAGCGAGATCAGTCCAAAACTGTACATTTACTTTTTTTTTTTCCTTCTTTTTTTTTATTTTTTTTTTTTTACAAAATATAGATAAAGTAATAGCTTTTGAAAATGGGCTGAATAGGCTGAACAAATCTTTTTTTTAAGTTTTAAGTTTTAAGTTTTTTATAATGGTTAGACCCATTTCTCAATACTTAAATCACATTAAAAACTTTTCACACAGTGAGCAGCAGTGTCTATGTGGGCTAAACTGTGGATTACTTATCATTGCTTTGGCACAAAAAGCATTCAGTGACTACATATTTCAAATTTCATGAATTATTTTTCCTACCTTCCTACATTGTACCTACAGGTCAATTTGCACATGCTTACAAACTCTTTTCAAAATTGTTAAACTTAAAGGGATAGTTGAAAAAATGAAAATTAGCCCATGATTTACTCACCCTCAAGTCATCCTAGGTGTATATGACATTCTTCTTTCAGACAAATACAATCAGAGTTATATTAAAAAATGTCCCGGCTCTTCCAAGCTTTATAATGACAATGAATGGCTGATTTGTTTTGAAGTCCATAAAAGTGCATTCCTCCATCATAAAAGTGTTCCACACGGCTCCAGGGGGTTAATAAAGGCCGTCTGTCGGAAGCTAGTTATTTTAGTTTATAAAGGTTTAAATATGGATATTTTTCTCACACAAACGCATCGCTTCGCTTCAGAAGGCCTTTATTAACCCCCCAGAGCCGAGTGGAGCACTTTTATGATGGATAGTTGCACTTTTATGGGCTTCAAAACAGAAACAGCCATTCACTGCCATTATAAAGCTTGAAAGAGCCAGGACATTTTTTAATAGAACTCCGATTGTATTTGTCTGAAAGAAGAATGTCAAATACACCTAGGATGACTTGAGGTTGAGTAAAGGTTTTCATTTTTGGGTGAACTAACCCTTTAAATCTAACATAATACAAAACTGAATAAGACAGCAATTTGCTACATTTCTACAGTAATGCCACATTGAAATATATTCCAAATCTAAAAAATTAAATACTAATCAAAACAATTAGATTAAGCTGAAAAACTGTATAAACTAAAGGACAATAGACCATGTAACATAAAATGTAACCAGTAACATGCAATTCTAAAAAGCAGACAGCTGTCATTATTGTTTTATTAAGAAACTAGGGTGTGATATGCTACCGTAAAATGCTGATTTGTTGAAAACCATTGTGCTGCTTAATATGAAACAGTGATACATTTTTTCAGGATCCTTTAATGAATAGAATGTTCAAAATAATAGAATATTTGAAATCTTCTGTAACATTATACAGTACTGTCACTTTTGATCAACGAATGCATCCTTGCTGTATAAATTCCTTTAAAAAAATCTTACTGACCCTAAACCTTTGAATGGTGGTGTGCATTTATTAATAAGAGCAATGCTGGATACATTTTTTTTCCAGGACTTAGTCCAGAACACTATCAACTAATACTTGCTTAAACAGGTGTATGCATATTTAATAACAAGCCGAATCTAAGCCCCTTACCTGATGGGGAAAGAGCCACCTGATGGACATTTTCCTCAAACTTCTGCCAGCTTAAGCTACCGTTAGGAAGACCACTACAGAAAAGGCCTCCTTTGAAGTCCAGACACCAGATAAACCTGTCCGTCACTATTAGACTGAGGATGCCACAGCCAGGCCCACTGTAGCCCATCCAACTTTCAGCCAACTTCAAACAAAGAGAAATACATACAGAAAGAGATTTAAATAGATAACACAGAATACATGACATCAGTGTAATTTATTATGGTGATTCTCACGGAAAACTGTCAAGAACCGTTCAAATCTTTGGGATCAGTATGATTTTTTAAAAATACTTTTATGAAATTTTACAAAATCCTGAATAAAAAAAAAAGTTTCCACAAAAATACTAAGCAGTATTTCTTGAGCATCAAATCATCATATTAGAATGATTTCTGAAGGATCATGTGACACTGAAGACTGGAGTAATGATGCTGAAAATTGAGCTTTGCCTTTACAAGAATAAATTACATTTTAAAATTTAAACTTTCCTTTAATTTTTCTTTAAACTGTAATAATATTACTGTTATTACTTTTTGATCACATAAATGCACTCTTGGTGAGCATATAAGAGACTTAAAAAAAAAAAAAAAAAAAAATCTTACTGACCCCAAACTTTTGAACGGTAGTGTATATTACACAATTATATAAATTAAATAAGTAACTGTCTTTTGATATCAAACAGATCTCTGATCTATTAGTTGGTTAGCTCTCTAACCTGGTCAGCTTTGAGGAGCTGCGTCTCGTCCTCCTCTTTCTGCTTAGCAGATGAGCTCTGCAGACTCAAAGCGTTTAGTCCGTCCCCCAGACTAGCACTGGATGGCATTCCATGTGCATAGATGTCCTCCTCGTCACTAGATGGCGTTGGCTCAGGTTCCGGGGAGTAACCCAGTGGTCTAATGGGATCATAAGATAAGTCCAAATTAAAGTCCCCATATAAACTATTTTTAAAATGTTGCTCTGAATCCTCCGGGGCGTCTTTGCCCTCTTTCACATATTCCTTCATGCTGTCCTGCTCATCAGCTGCCTGCATGTACGAGAAGGTACATTCCAGCAGCATGTCCACGTCAGGCGTAGCTGCTGTTTGCTCGTTTTCTGCAAACACATTTTCACTGCACACATGACACTCCATGTCTTGTAGTGACAGTGATTTAGGGCAAGGCGGCAAGGTCTCTGCTGTTTGGTTAAGTGGATCCTGACCAGTCTCTCGGCTCTGAATGGGGATAGCATAGGAACTGTGGGATTCTCCACAGACAGAACCGTCCTGATCCGGCGAGCCGGCGCTGTGCAGGTCGAGGCTGCTGCACAGTAGGCTGGTGTGGTCAGAAGGAGGCTCGCTCATGGGTGTGTTTAGAACGTCACTGCCTGCACCGTCCTGGCTGAAAATGCTCTCCGACCAGCTGTTGCGCTCGTTGACACGATTCCCACTATCTACAGTTATACAAGAATATATGGAATACATCAGTGGATGGAATATAATCAAATTCATATCACATCACACCACATTAATCCCCTTACCCTGCCGTCTCCTCTTGCCTTTCTTCTTCAGCTTAATGGCCTTGACCACCAGCTCCTGTTGGAAGTCTTCTTGGGTGATGGCACTGTATCTGCTGGAGGAGAGCTCTGAGGTGGAAGCCTCTGTGGTGGTAAACATGCCCTGTGCGCTCTCCCATGAAGTGATGGAGCTGCTGCGGCTGCAGGACTCCACTGTACCCAAACTGGCCCGCTGCTGCTCCAAGTCCTCTGCCACCTCTAGAGCCTCAACCGCATGACTGAATGCCTCAAGATGCTGCTCCTCCTGCACCTCCTCTGACTCCTCAACCCCATCATGTACCTCCTCTGAGCTGGGACTGGCTTGAGTCTGCTGCTCTGTAATGATGGGCATGGTCCTGATTGGCTGAGCAGTTTCCACAGCACCATTAGGAGGCAGCAGAATGGTGGGTGTGGAAAGAGGAGATGTAAAACGGTAGGAGTGGTCTAATACTGAGGGGGACAAAAACAGATGAGATAATAGAGTGGCCCAAAAAGCATTATGGATACTTACAAACAATGCTCAAAAATTGACACTTTATTGACACTTTCTGTTTGTCAAAAGTACTGGAACATTTTCATAGGACACCTGTGTAAACTAAAGGGAACTCACACTAAATACACCTGATGTACTTAATACATCGAAAGATGAATGGCATCTACACTTATATTAATCTGTCCGTCTCATATTTATCCCAAGGTTACCATAATCAGCCAGATCTGGTCCGTTTCCAGACCAGATGGTGGACTTGCACCCAGAAACAACGCAATCCTTAAATGCCAGTGAAGATTACGACAATTAGACAAGCCCTAGGGACAGATCCCCTGCGAAGACCTTGTCGACTAGACAACCTTTGGCACAGACCCCTATGCCTAGCTATCACAGGCCACGCCAGGACATGCTAGGACTGCAATGCAGTTGCATCGTGCTTACAGTCATTAATAAGCCATTCGTCCACTACTGGTTAAATGGCAGCTCTGCTGGACAGACTACAACTTCTCCTCCTACCAAATGCCGGCGTTGACATATCTAGATCTTCAAGCAAAAGTAGCTGGATGAATCATTTTGAAATATATCAATCCACAGTCTAACTTGTGATGCAGCCTGGAATAAATCACACTTTTTTTTCCCCCTTCCATTTCTGTAACCTAATGGAGTTTGGATTCCTTGCCACTGTTGCCATTGGCATGCTTAGCTGGGGTTTAAAAGACATGTATTATTTAGTTATATTATCAATTTGACTGCACTGATACTATCGGATGATAGAAACACTTGAACTGAATTGAGTTGCATGATGTCACCACTGTTTTCCGCAAAGCTGCTTGTAGCTGAATTGAACTCATACCATAATCGATTACTTCACACATTTATTGAACTGAACTGCTTTGAGCTGAATAATGGCACTATTGTCTTCTGCTTTACAGCAGAACTTGAATCATCTCTCTCGGTCAAAGAAGTTGTCAGTTCTGTGACATAATTTCTTTGAAAATGCTACTTGGTATTAAACTTTGCTATCTCATGTAATAATAATCATCTATTCTTTTTTAGTTTCCAAAAACATTTTTAGGGTAAGAAATTTATTTTTGGTAAGAAAGTACACTACATTAAGTTTTTTAAAGAAAATAATCCTTTTTATTCCAGCAAAGAAACATTAAATTAATCAAAAGTGACAGTTAAGACATGTTAGTACTGTTAGAAAAGATTTATATTTCAATTAAATGCTGATCTTTTGAACTTTCTATAAATCAAACATTGCTGAAAGAAATGGTTTTAACCAAAAATATTGGTAATTCTTTATAATAACTGCATGCTATGAATCATTAGTTAAGAATCAGTAAACAGTTAATTCATCATTTATAAAGCATTAATAGACATTAATAAGCAGTTTATAAATACAGCTATAAATGCTTTATTGATTTATAAGCATATATATATATATCATGTTTTTAATTAGTGTATTTTCATACTTTATTAATTATCAATTTATCATTTCTAAATTAAGTATTACATTATTTACAAACCAGTTATTTAGGAGTTGTCATAAGATCATTTAGAAAGCGTAAGTAAATGATTAATTAAACATTTAACTATTTAGCTTATTAACTTATAATAAATGTATCTTATTATTTAGACATTATTTAGACATAGTAATCGTGGTAACACTTTACAATAAGGTTCATTAGTTAACTACATTAGTTAACATGAACTAATACTTATAAAGTATTTATTTATCTTTGTTAATGTTGATTTCAACATTTACTAATACTTTATTAAAATCTTGTTAACATTAGTTAATGCACTGTGAACTAACATGAACAAACCATGAACAGCTGGATTTTTATTAACTAGCATTAACAAAGATTAACAAATACAGTAACAAATGTATTCCTCATGGTTAGTTCATGTTAGTTAATACATTAACTAATGTTAAGATCATTTAGAAAGTGTAAGTTAATACATTAACTAATGTTAACCAATGAAACCGTATTGTAAAGTGTTACCGTAATCGTTACTCAGTGTTAATAAATGCTTTATTAACATGTATTTCTACTGTAATTTAAATTCATTTTTGTAGTTATAAATAAATCCTTAATACAGTATGAAAATACAATAATTAAACACATTATAGATATGCTTATAAATCAAGAATAAAGCATTTATAGCTGTATTTATAAACTGCTTATTAATGTCTATTAATGCTTTATAAATGATGTATTAACTATTTACTAATACTTAACTAATGATTCATTGCATGCAATTATTATAAAATGCTACCAAAATGTTAAGCAGTAAAACTGTTTTTAGAATTGATAACACTGAACATTGAAAATAATAAGAAATGTTTCTTGAGCACCAAGTAAGAATATTAGAATGACTTGACATTGAAGACTGGAGTAATGATGCAGCTTTTTTCATTACAGGAATAAAATAATTTTTTAAATATATTACAATAGAAAAGTTATTTTAGTTATTTTTAGGTATTTTAGTTATTTTAAACTGCAATAATATTTCACAATAGTACTGCTTTTACAGTAATTTTGATCAAATAAATGCAGGCTTGGTTAGCATAAAACATTACTTACATAAAAATTACTGACCACCAAATTTTGAACGGTAGTGTATCTGCTAAGAACGTAAATATCATCTTTTTGTTACACATAAACAATCACAACTCATGAAGCTACTATTCATACCAGTTAACTCTATGAAGGATAAACAAAAAACAATCCAATTATCAGAGTGCCAAGGGCAAAAGAGGCTTTTTCCTATCCCTTAATATCTGAGTACTGCTGATGGAGCAAAGTGCATGACTAAAACTGCCATTATGGCATCAGTACTGCAACTCACAGTTGGAAACCAATCCCTCTGGGCAATTTGAGATCCGCAAAATGTCCCGATCTCCTTTCAGAATGAAGATTTCATTCTCAGTGCATGACACAGACACTATATCTCCACTGCTTTCCAATCCTCCAATGATGACCTTAATGAGCAAATGAAATAAGTGAGAAACAACAGTACAAAGTTAGCATTTGCAACATTTCAATTATGGATATAATTTGAATCCAATGTGTGCATTCATACCTGATTGGTACAGTCCACAACATAAACACTATATTCGTTCCAGCTGAGGACCCAGCCCTCCTTCAGGAAGCAGCTGATCATTCCTAACTGTCTTTCTGAGGGTCTGTAGCCACCGGTGGGGCCTGAACGTGGGAACAGCTCAAACTGAGGTACATCCTGATTAAAAAGGGGCTTTAGGACATGAGTCTCCCCGACACGTCCTCGCACATCCGTCCTCCAGAGACGCAACCCTGGCCTGGCTGCATAAACCACAAGATTGCTCTGCTTGCAAAGAGCTGGTTGGAAGCAAGCACCAAATTTGCCATTGCTGATAAAACAAAGCCAGATATTAAGAATTGTGGTGCAACACTGATAATGATAGAACAGGTGAGGATGGATTGAGGGTGTCGTACCTTTTACGTGGTTTAGTGCCCAGCTGCTGATGTGACTGCTCTTGCGTGTAGAAGAGCATCGAGCGCTGATAGGATGAAACCAGAAGTACTTTTTGACTATATTCCAACTGAACTATTGCTGAAGGCTCATCAAAGAGGACCACTGGATTACACACTCCCTAAAAGACCAATGCACACACACAAATTCAGCCATTAGACAGTAAAACAAATCAGATTTCAGAGAGACAGATTCCTTTACAACTATATTGTCAATCTAACTGTAAATATCTGAAATAGACTTAATTGACTACTTATCAAAAGCTTACTTGGTCCAAGTCCACAGCAGAGTAGACCACCTTCCCTTTATCATCACCAGAGAAGAGCTTCATGCCATTAGGACTCCAGGCTAATGCAGTAATTGTGCTTTTGTGCAAGCCCACCACATCAAACCTTCTCAGCTACAACATGATGACAGAAATGTGACACCATGGCCCATTTACTAATAAGATTCATTCATCAAAAATCAGATTACCAATTAAACAAATAGCCGTTTTTTTTTTCCTTGTAGTAGGGTATATAAATAGCTGATCCTTGCTATTCCAAATAAGTATGATTTATCGTGAAAAAAACAAAAAATAAATAAACTTAACCACTAATTTAATGAAATCCTTGTTACTTGAAAGCTATAATCAGAGATGAAACAGAACCTGTTTATTTCTGCCAGGCAATGGTGACACAAGCTGAAAGAAAGCAACTCTTCCTGATGCTGTTCCAACAGCCACAAGATCATCGAAACAACTCAGCAGCTTCACTGCAGTAATGGCCTCACATTTGCCCTGTTAAAACACAAGAGGCAGAAAACATATCTAAACAGATCAGATCATCGGTGAGTGCTGCAGAAGAGAGAGGAAGCACTAAGCAGACTTACCTCTAAATTGTATTTGTTCATCTGGCTTACTCTCCGGCAGTAAAGGTACAGCATGCCGATGCTGCTGCCAATGGCTATATAATCATTGTTGCTGTCCAGTGCAGTCAGGTAGACCAGCACTGAACGGAAACCTTTCTGGACTTTAGCAGGGATTGCATTGAGAAGGTAGTAGAGTGGGCAGAACTCCCTCAAGGGCAGCGGTGCTGGATGGGTGGCCATGATCACCCTGTGGATCTGTGCTCCCACTGCTACTGAAGACTGAGGAAAAAGGGCCAGACATTTCCAAGTACAAGATTATAAAAGGTTTATGCGTTGCTGATCATAGTAAGGAAGTTACTGTGCAGCTTTATATTTTATTGTTTATTTCAATCACGTGGACAGTAAGAAACATAGCTAGTCATTGAGCTATCTAACACAACATGTGACAGTAAGTATTAAACGCATCCAAACATCTGTATGAACTAAATAGTGTGTACACCCACAAGCAATATTAACCACTTTAACCACGCCTCAAATACCCAACACACAAGCATCTTTTTCACATTATTAAGGCTTCAAAGAGCTAAACACGGTTATGCAGAACAGTGCACGTCTGTTTTATTTGTGGCCTATGCACTACTTTGAATAAATATCTACGACTAATAACACAAAAACAGTCGCTTGCAGTTAGCTGTACAAGCTGGGTCGCTTGTTAGCGCACTTTATGCAGTAAACTACGTGAGCTTTTCAGTTTCTACAAAAACTTACCACCAGGAAAAGTTCACATTAATTCAGAACCGTAAACGTTTTTATATTTTGGATGAGGGCGATCTGTTGACATTTCTGCTGCTTTGACAGATAGCTTGTTGACAGGCTCGTGTGTCTTCTTCGTTATGTTTTGGATTGAAACAGAAATGTGACGCCAGCGACACCTACAGCAGCGGATGTTAAACTCACATCGCTTATATTCCTCTTCTCTTATGATACGTAACATTTCTCAAAGTTTCGTGACTTTTAAAAATGCTTTTAAAAATGAAAATTTTATTTCAATCCTTACAGCAACTGAATGCTTTAAAGTGCTCTAAATCAATGATTCACTTAAGTTTAATTTAATTTGTTATAATTTGCTTGAACAGTTTGGATTAATTTTTAATTTTCTTAACTCTTTTTGAATATTTGTAATAGGTTTATTGTGCTTGTGTTTAATAATGACAATGTATCAATAGGCTTAATAATGGTTAAAAACAAATCCTCTTCTCTCTTGGAATTATTTACATTAGGCCTAATCAATTAATGCTGTTCTACTTTAAATATTCTTATGATTTATTAACAAAAATAAAACTTAAAATGGCTTGAAACCAACATACAATTCTCATTTTTATAAAATGAGATGTAAATTATGCACAGCTAATGAAAAAGGCCTAATGATATTATCAGTGTATGGAATGACAACGCTTGTCAATGTACCACCATTACAAGAGGCATCAGCAGAACAGACAGTCTTTATTTACACATCTGTTAACCAAGCCTATACTGACACAAACATAACAGGACAGGATCAATGCTTTTTCCAATCATAGGCTATTTAGTCACAGCATGATCATCTTCCATCATAATGTTGTTACATACTGTATGCTAGGCCTAATAAAAATGAATATGAATGTTTATTGATATATTATTGAATTAATTTGCCAAAATAAAATGCCACACTGGATAATGCCATGCACTCACATTCACATCCATCTATTCCTCTCTTTAACCGGTATTTGTTTTCATGCTAAATCGAGTGATGGAAGAAATTCGATGTATTTTAAAATGATAATTTTTAAAGTCTGTTGTTTTTGCTCAAAAAGATTTTTTCTAATTTATTCAATTAAATTCACATTTATTTGTATAACGCTTTTCACAATACATATCGTTTCGAAGCTTTACAGAAAATGCATTTCTACATTACAATTTAGAGTGATATGTTAACAGAGGTGGCTGTGTCCAATTAATGTATTTCAGAAATGCCCTGCTGAAAAACAAACAAACTGATAAAACCAGCCTAAGCTGGTTGGCTGGTTTTAGCTGGTCTCCCAGGTTGGTTTTAGAGGGGTTTTGGACACTTTTTTAGCTGACCAGGCTGGACTTAGCTGGTCAAGCTGGGAGACCAGCTAAAAGATAAGCTAAAACCAGCTGAACACCAGCTTGGCCAGGCTGGAAGACCAGCTTAAACCAGCTACTCCCAGTTTCCAGGCCTATACAAGTCACGTTAAAGTTAGCGTTTAAAGTTAGATAACACAGTTTAAGGCAGTTGTGGACGTAATGATTTCAATATATGGAACATTTAGCATTGGTGTATATTGATTCAGAGTTTGATTCATTTGAATCCTCGCAAGAGTTGGAGTCATCTCTACAGGTGTTGGGTTATCTGAGGCTTTCATATGAGGGATGGGCATCTCGAGATGAAACAGAAAGGCAAATGGAAAATAATTAGCGTAGCTGCTGCTCAATTTATAGCCTACATATTTTATTCTAACAACATTTTAATTTTTTTTTACAAATATTTATTTTATTAGGCATAGCCTACTATTAGCCTTTTTAAAACAAATTTTTAGCTGTCTGACGAGCATCAAAAATAATCATATTATTTGCAATGTTTAGTATCTACATTTAGATGACTGTTTTTTTCTTTTTCTCAGCATAGGCTAAATGTGAGTGACGCACCGGCGGCGCATGATCATCACTCGGCACCGGCGCTCGTAGAGGAGGGACCACAGGCAGACACCGTTCTGCACAGCATCCTTAATAACCATCAACACTCAGCACTGGATTCGACCGAGACTTTACATGGACATGGATATCACACTGGTAATATTGCATGTATTACTTTGCAAAACAGATGGTTTTATGTAATTTATCATTTGTGTAGCTTTTCTTCGCTCGACGGTAAATCATGCATTAGTTAGGCTATCGAAGCATGTTTTAAAACGGCCTCGATCACGTCCGTGATGCTGATGAGTTCAAAATAATTCATTCTCTCAGCATCGCCCATTTTGTCGTTTACACGCATAACGTGTAAACACGAGGTTTTATGAACACGTTTTGCGTGTTTACTATGCAGGCAATTACCGCAGATTTAGTAATTTCAGATTTGTTCATAAGGAGCAGGGGTCAATGGGTTGTGTTTCAAACCTAGTAAGCTGCCTGTCTAGACAGCATTTTGCATGCAGCAAGATTTGCACCGCAACCTATTATGCCCAAAAATGTTGCACACGCCTATGATGCTCAAAAATGTTGTACACAGACAGATATTAACCCTTAAATGGTTTCTGTAAGGATACAGTGTTGAAAAGAGGGTCCCTGCAAATTCTCGGGTCAGGAGACTAAAATATGCCATAAAAAACATCTTGATCTAAAAGTAACATGGTAGAATGTTGATAATATCTTTACTAAATGTTATTTTCATAAAATGAAAATAAAATGTGCGAGTCATAATGTGCTGGAAAAAACTGTATCAGTAAACTAATGCTATGTTTAATTTTCAATTCAATTAATTTTATGTTCCTGCCCTTTTAAGGGTTAAACAGTAAGGGAGGATGTCAGCACTCTTCTAGTGTTATTGCATTATTATAGCATCCTGTGTTTACACTATAATGATGAAAACAGCTGACTGACTTTTTCGTCACTTCTATTTGAGTTATTCCTCTATGCATAAATTAATTACAATTAAAAAGTTGCATAAGGCAGTTGTAATGAGCCTGTTTGTGTGGATGTGATGTTTGGAAAATGAGGCCGATAGATTTTGCCCTGAGGCTAGGAGAGAATGATGTTGACAAGTGATGCTATTGGTATTGGCATGCTCATCTTCATTCTTGATCCAGATGTTTATGTTTTATTTGAGTCATAAATATATGACCTAATCAACCAGAATCCATTAGGATACACCATCAAAAGTAATTAATAAGGGTTAGGTCAAATAGAAACACACTGTATGCTTAAAGCACTATTGAAAATGTACTACACATTGTAATAAAGCAAACAGAAATGTCCTTAAAACCAAACATTAAAATTTGCAATATTTTTAACATGACATAGAGTGAATAGGCACATGTACAAATGTCTCTTCAATTTCAGTAGTTTTAACAGTGTTTATATCAACAAAAGACATGGCAAGCTTTTATCCTCACTTTTTGAAAATGATTACCTTTTATAATTATTATTTTACCTATCAAAACAGACCTGCAATCCATTTTTGGGTCACTACCCACTTGTGAACCACTGTGATCTACAGGCTATAAAACATCACATCCACTATAATAATAGTTTTCCAAGGAATTGATTATTTATCAACAACGATTTTTACAAACATCTGTTGTCACAAAACTTTCTGTATTTCTCTTCCATCTAAATATTTTCAAGCTTTTCCCCATTTCCCCCCTCAGAGATCAAACCAAAGCTGTTTTAGACTCAAAATCATTCCATAGAAAGCATACTGTGTATTGAATCCTTTTATCACTACAAATAATTAAAAAAAAAAAAAAATTAGCATGTGACCTTGTTTCTAATAGAGAGCGAGAGCACAGCAGCAGGATTAATGCAACATGCGCTTAAATGAAGATTAATTTCATAATTACTTATGCACAGCACTCTAATCTGAAAGCTTAAAATGTTGGTAAACACTTTGAGTTTAACACCCTCATAACTGCCAAGGCCAAGAGGTTATTATAAATGAAATGGCAGATTTAAAAGACTTGAAGTCTGAATATTGTCTGTTATGGTTCCATAATGTAAACTCAGGTAGTAGATATTTCACAAGAAACAAATTCCTTTGACCTTTTTCACTGAAGTGATTATGTTTCAGGTCTCTCATCGATTTAATCTAATTACAGGACATTCGATTGCATGGTAGTAATATGAAGTTGTTACAAATCATTTTGCTTCTAGAGATTCAGTAAGATAATGGATTTTCGGTCTATATCGGTTCAGGAGTTGTCCGTTACTGATGGGGTGAACCACATTTGTGAAGGTTAAGTGAATTTTAGATAGATAATTTATATACTATAAGTCATAAGATGGTAATGCAATGCACATAAGAAATTAATAGAAGTAGAAGCGCTCATTGCTTGTGAAAGAGGCTTTTTACTATGCATGAGCATTTGCATTTAATGCATTTAAATGCATTTCTCTCAAAATTAAAAATAAACACTGGCAGTCACATTCTGACATAGAGGTCAGACATATTGCGGAGTCAGTCTTCTGTGTGCTGGTCAGCATCTCTATACACTGATACACTACCACCTCCATCCATCTGCTTCTTGTGCGGAGTTGCCAGGTCTGTGCAACAAAAGTAGCCCAATGGCCAGTCAAAAGTAGCCCAATGCGATTTTCTCCATCGGCAGCCAATTTTTCTATTGAATTTGCACATCTGGGGGGTGTTTTGGGGGTCGTTTGGGGGTTATGCACATTTTAGGTTTGTTCTCATTATGTAAGCACGTTATCACTTCGAGAAAACCAAATAAAAAACCTTGAGAAAATAAAAATATTTACAGATCACTGTACTATATGCCAAATATAATGCTGAAAATAATGCTGTATGAACCATTTATGTTAAATACTGTATGTTCTGAAAAATACAGACAGGTTTTGGAAATTTGAGTCTGGAAAAGTATGGAATTTTGAAATTGAAGATGTACTGTAGCTATATGTGGGTGCTCAGTTTTTTCTGTTATTTAACCAAAATCTCATGTTATTAAAGACTAAGTGCCACAATCAGGCTATTTAAGACAGTACTGGCTATGATGACTAATGACAAGAAATGCTAGACTAAGACACTCTTCTCCATACCTGAAAAACACAGAACATTAGCCTTTATAATAATCTGATTTGCTTACAATCCTGGAATTGACAGTGGCAAAAAAGTGGAAAAAAATATGTAAACACTATTCAAATATGATGATATTTTGTATGATGTTATTTTGGAATTTCTTGAAAAGAAGAAAGTCTTAATGGACTATGAGCAACAATTAGTTAAAGGGAGTAACAGGAGTCAACATCCTGGCTGTAAATCTAAGACCCCCATTAACACAGGAAGTCTATTGGATTTGAAAGCTACAGTAAAATCGCTTCCTGTTCTGTATTCAAAGGTTCTGGTTAGTGGATGATGAGGAGCTTATTGCGATAATAACACTATTTATTCTTAGAAAAAGAAAAGTGTGTTGTTTACCTTTGTAAATGATTAAGGAAATGTGTGTCTGACTCTGAAATAAAACTTTGTAAAAGAAATTGCAGGGGCTAGGCAATAGTTTTAATGTTACAGATTCTTCTTTATTCACCAGTGGTGCTCTCTCACGTTGTTCTTTATTAACACAATAGCACCAACAATATGCATTCAATTTCCATATGAAAGATCTGCATAGTGCAGCAACATGCACTTCTCAAGGTCACAGCTTGTATTGACAGTCAGATCAGGTTTTACTGCTTGAGATGCTGCTTGTTCCTTGTAGTGTGTCAGTATGTTGTTTCATCTTTCTGGTGACTCATTTGGTGTTGTCTGCATGATTTTTTCATGAGAATTTGCCATGAAGGCCATTGACTCATACATTAACAACAGCTTCCAGACTACCTCAGTTGTGGAAGCCTATATATTGACTGAGCACAATTAGATCAGAGGAAGAAAATGAAAAAATAAATTTCTTGAATGAAGGTTTGATGATATGCATATATTCTATTTAGTACAATTGATTCACCTTCTCACCATTTACCATGTAACTACATTTGATTTTGTAATCATCCATAAATAAATGTAAGTGTACTTAATGGATAGATAAACTGACTGTAACCAGATATATACTAAATTACCCTTAATTTAACATACACATACAATAAATGGCTAGACACTGTTTTGAGTCACAATAATGGTACATGTAAAAATAATGCTGGCTCTTAGTGCAGTTAGAGCCATAGTAACCGTCACTTGGTTTTGACTGACACCGCTCCTGATTTGATTTGATGTGATCCAGTCAGGGTCCTGAGTTTTACACAGTATATTATGACCAGTGTTGTTGCTATAATTCTTATGGGTGGTCCCCTTCTCATCCTTGAGGTTACTGTGGTATGAATATGTATGAAATGGGTATTTACAGCTTCTGCAGAGACTAAAGTTAAATGTTGCATTACAGCATTCTTTGTTTGAAAGCAGTACATCAGACTAGGAATAATAGTCTAGGTAAATGAATGAAGGTTTGACCACAAAATAATATTTTTCAGTAGAAGCAGACCTTATCAAAGGGATTTCGTGGGGACAAATCAACTGACACAATGCTAGAGGACAGATTTAAAGTAGATCTTTTTGTTTCTCTCTCCCTCTGCCTCTGCATGTCTTACACATTTTATGAGTATTTCTTTTTTAAAGACAATTCCCTTTCCTAATGTATCCTTATCCCTTGTTCTTTGCAGGCAGGGGCTATTTAAGGATAGCCCATTCAGAAAGGACAATGAAAAAACCTGCACTCATACATTATTGAAGGACAGAAGTGCCTTCACAGATATCATGACTCCTGGAGACCTTCTGGAAAAGTATCCTAATAATTAATGTCTCTTCTCTTGAAAGCTATGGACTGAGACATTGCCTTGGTGTGAGACATATTTCACATTTGTGAGTACACCTTTGTGTAAGGCTGCATTAATCCTTCATGTTGTCTTTTCTATTCTCTATATAGACAGAGTTTATAGACGTTTGGTAGCAGGTAGATTTTATATTCCAGCTTTTGAAAGGATTAATATCTGAAATTTCTCTGAAAATGGTACAGGGATCAGACATACAGGTTATGTGACAGATTTGCTGTCTGGGGTGATTTTTCACAGGTTGGATGTCTATAAATGCAAAGCTGTCTTATTCCTACCCCCTTAAAAAATCAAACCACACATATTTTTACATGCATATTATTGTTTTACATTTTTACAAATCATATTTTCAGTGTTGTCTTTTGAACCTCACTATACAGTATATGCAGTTGCAAGAAAAAGTATGTGAACCTCTTAGAAAATCTGTGAAAATGTGATTAATTTTAACAAAATAAGAGAGGTCATACAAAATGTGTTATTTTTTTATTTAGTGCTGTCCTGAATAAGATATTTTACATACAAAAAAATTGCTGAATTTATTCAATTGACAATGTTCAAAAGTTGAAGTATGAACCCTTTATTCTCAATACTGTGTGTCGTTCCCTGGATGATCCACGGCTGTTTTTTTGTTTTGTGATGGTTGTTCTTGAGTCCCTTGTTTGTCTTGAGCAGTTAAACTGCCCAATGTTCTTCAGAAAAATCCTCCAGGTCCTGCAAATTCTTCAGTTTTCCAGCATCTTTTGCTCATTTGAACCCTTTCCAGCAGTGACCGTATGATTCTGAGATCTATCTTTTCACACTGAAGACAGAAGGAAACATGATGCATTAAGAGCCGGGGGTGAAAACTTTTGAACTGGATGAAGATGTCCAAATTTTTGTCATTTCGTTTCAATATAATTTAGTACTGCCCTTCGGAAGCAACAGAAGATACTTACATGTTTCCCAGAGGACAAATGAAGTACAATTTTACCTATCTTCAAATTCCAAAAGTTTTCACCCTCCGGCTCTTAATGCATCGTGTTTCCTTCTGGAGCATCAGTGAATGTTTGAACCTTTTTTAATAGTTGTGTTTGAGTCCCTCAATTGTCCTCAGTGTGAAAAGATGGATCTCAAAATCATAGTCACTCCTAAGGGTTCAAATATGCAAAAGATGCTGGAAAACTAAAGAACTTGCAGGATCTGAGGGATTTTTAAGAAAATCGAGCAGTTTAACTGCTTAGGACAAGGCAAGGCACGTTTATTTATATAGCACATTTCATACTCAATGGCAATTCAAAGTGCTTTACACAAAAATGGAATTAAAATATTCATAATAAAAAAAAATTACAAAAACAAATAACCACCTGGGGTGATTCAGAGAAATATAACCTCTCTGAATCACCCCTATCTGGAGTGGAAGAAAATGGATAGTCAGGTTCGCGATTTTACTATTTATATTTGTCAGGTAACTAAAGACAAATCTTCCTGGAACCACCAGGGCTATACGTATCTATCCTCCAGAGCAGATCTAAATGGATCGTCGCACCAGAGGGATTTCTGTTTAAAAATATTTGTCAGGTAACTGTGTGTTTAAACAGTAGACAAATCTTCCTGGCCTAACTCCAGGGCTAACTCCCATGTTTGTCCAAGTTTGGACAAGATCGCTCTTCCTTCTCTCAGCCTCTTCCACCCAGACAGCCTTAACAAAATAATGAAAAAAAAAGGATAATTAAAACAGTTATAAGAAGAATAAAAAGAAATAAAAACATGATACAGGTATAAAAGAATTAAAAGAGTAAAAAGATGCGGACAGTATCAGTAAAAAAACAGTAATAAAACAAATTCAGGACAGTACTAAATAAAAAATAACATGCATTTTGTATGATCTTTTCGCATTTTCACAGATTCTGCAAGCGGTTCACATACTTTTTCTTGCAACTGTACAACACATTATAGAAATTAACATTTATGAGATGCATTTCTACACAATACCTTTTTTAGATATAAAAGATAATATATGGGGTAAAAAGTCTTGTTCTACTTTCAGAGTTTCTCAGTTGTGCTGGATGTGTGTGGTAGATGGTGCCGTGCCGTATCTCTAGAGGCTGTTACTCTCTGGACCATTAATTGAAATTAATTTTAGATTTGCTCATGTAGAGGGAAGATTCTCACCGAATGCATGAGAAGATTGATGGTTTTAATATAGGTTAACTGAATCTCTTGTAAATCTTTTGCGGATTCAGATTATGTCAGTTCTGCAGAATTGTTCTTAAATGTACATTTTCAAATGACATTTTGTAATCTTAGTGAAAAATGCCTTTTCAACTGATGTCAATTGTCAATTTTTTAATTGGTTTTGGGAAACAAATATTTGATTGTTTGTTGTTTTCTCTCTTTATGTGTAGCCATGATGGTCCTGTTTCTAGTTTCAGCAGCTCTCATTTCAAACAGTTCCTCTCATGGAAACCTGACAACAGGTATATCATCTACATGTGTTTTTTTTAATACTTAAAATGATTTATAAACAGGCCCAAGGCCCCACACATAATCTGTATCCAACTTCCAATTTTAAAATTAGAGCCAATTAAAATTAGAGCCAACATTTTTGACACATTTTATCCAGTATAAATCCATTCTGCAGAATTCTGGCTTTCCTTCTTAAAACAAAAAGTCTATGGAGAATCTTACCTCACTCAGTTGTCTTTCTTTCTCTCTGTTCAGAGTCTCCAGCGCCTCAGGGCCCACATGTCTTAGCCTCGGGTCTCGTCACCTCTCTCCTTCTCGTCATCTTTCTTCTCCTCATCGCCTACATTTTGAGGTAAGAAAATACAGATCCCCAAAAACATTCTTTTTGAAAAAACAAAACAAATAAACAAGCAAACATATTATACAGTATACAGATATACAATGAACTGCTCTTTTCTAGTCTGGCCTACAGTGTTGCCAATAGCATAACCTCCTGTACTTCCAGTCCTTTATTAAACCTCTCACACCAGCTAGTACAAATACCTGTTTGTAGGCACCTGTTCTCTCTACATGAAAAGTGCGCATTTGTTTAGGCCAGAACTCTCTTTATCCTTCCCACTCAATGGTGGAGCAACTCACTATTTTTAAATGTAATATTAATCATAACTCTTAAAGATTCACTTCCTCTAGGTCTAGTTTCAAACCTATCCTATAGTATACACTACTGTTTAAAAGTTTGGGGGCAGTAAGAATATTTTTGTTGGAAATGAATACTTTTATTCAGCAAAGACAGTAAATACATTTATAATATTACAAAATATTTATATTTCAAATATATGCTATTCTTTTGAACTTTAAAGAATTCATTAAAGAAAACATTAAAGAACTCTGAGAAAAATGGATCACGCTTTTCAACATATAATAAGAAATGTTTCTTGAGCAGCAATTCAGCATAATAGAATAATTTCTGAAGGATCATGTGACACTGAAGACTGGAGTAATCATGCTGAAAATTCAGCTTTGTCATCACAGGAATACATTACATTTTAAAATATATGAAAATCATAAACAGTTATTTTAAATTGTATGATTTAATATATAGCATGATTTGTATCCAGCATTGCAAACATGTTTGCAAATATAGTGCAAATACTTTAATACCCTCAATCATGAATATTTTATTAGATTATTTTGCCAAGAGCATAAATATACAGTACATATTAGTCTTGTAATATATCCTGTAAAATACTCAAATAAACTATATATTTATTATTTTATGTTACTCACACTTCTTGTTAAAGGTTAAGTGTATACCTTCTGGCCCTCCGTATGGAAATAATGACCGGTTTTTACAAAGGTTTCCTGACACTCCCCTTGTCTGCCATTAGTTAGTCCAACAGATAGCCCCGCCCCAAACTCACATCATCGGTTGAGATCAAACAGAGCAATGTTTTGAACCATAAAGCCACAGTGTTTACACTTTTTAAGGGAATCGGCCTACAAATGGCTTAATTATATTTGCCGCTGTCTTTTTAGCTGCAGGAGAAAAGTAAAATAAACACACATATCATTTTTAAGTGTGTGTATGTGTTTATGACCCCGCCGACTTGCTCCAGCAGCAGCTGCATGAGTAGTGAAATGTGAAAGCAGTTGTGATGGTGTGTCAGCAAGTCATTCTCTCTCAGCTGCTCTGAGGAATCAGAGAAACAAACAATCTCCCATGAGAAAGAACTTTAGATTTTGGTGTGTGTTGTGAACTTTCAGCCATTTTAACATTTTTGTTTTATCTCTCTGTAAATGTCTTTTCTTCAAAATGTCTCAGGTTTAGAGAGCAAAGGAAGGATCTTGTCGCCTCGGTTGACAAGAAGATGCCAAATGGCTTTTTGGAAGATCAAGGTATGTTTTGATTTGCCAGATTTTTTTTTTTGTTGCCATTTTGTCTATGTGTATTAAGCCTATATTTTTAGAACAAAAGTTTTAGAACTTGGCGTCTGCTTTGAGAGATGTATAGTTTTCGTCTTCTCTCTCTGTCAGAACAAACGGTGGTGCTCCTTCCCAGATCACCCTCTCCATCAAAGCGTTATTTCCCCATGCAGCTGGACTCCCTGGAGGAAGAGTTTCGCCTACGCATGGCAGATGATGGCAAACTGTTCAGAGAGGAATTTAATGTAAGATCTTAGACACACACAAACTTTATCATTCTCCACATGCACACTCAATATTGTTTCTTTCTTCCGCTGCTTCTCTTTTACAGTCTTTGCCTTGTGGTTTTGGCTGTGGCACCTTTGAAGAGGCAAGCAGAGAGGAGAACAGAGAAAAGAACAGATATCCCAATATTCTGCCCTGTAAGAGTTCCTCACACACTTGCAAACTTTCCAAACACTGTGAAAGAGCCTGTTTTGTCATTTTTTGTGTCAAGTTTAGTATAGTATAATATAATATAGTATAATATTTAGTATAATATAATTTATAACACAATACAATAGTAAATGTTAGGATCTGTATATTTCCTTCACAGATGACCACTCAAGAGTGCTGCTTTCACATATAGATGGATATATGGGCTCAGATTACATAAATGCTTCTTATATAGATGTGAGTACTTTCTCAGTGCTTTTGAAATAATATTATAGGTCTAATTCGAATTCTGGATCCTGTGATCTAATTTTAGTCTATAAAATATTGCTATTAGGCCTATATTACAGTATATCTTGACCTATATTTTTTGTTTTGAGTCTCATGTTTAATTAATTTACCTTTCCTATAGGGCTACAGAGAAAAAAACAAATTTATTGCAGCTCAAGGTATGCAAACATTTTTCCATCTTCCCAGTTGTAATTACCCAAAAAATTACCAGGTAATTTAATAAATTTAGGGCCAGATTTACTAACAGCTTGCGCCAGTGCAAACCCTCTTTTAGTGTTAAAAAACTACTGTCAGGATTTACTAAAGACACGCAGAGATAAATTAGTGTGGGCAGGGTTATTTTTGCGGCTGACCTTATTGCATATGCATTTGTAGGAGTTTCCCTTTCAGACGCAAAATTAATGAGAGGAGAGTATTTAAATGAATGACGCAAGGTGATTTATTAAGGTTTGCGTCAATTTACTGGTATTTGCACCATTATTTACCGGGCCAAAAAAGCATGTCTTAAACCAGACACTAATTTGCGCTGCTCTTGGTAGATTGCGTTGGTCATTATGGAAATGCCCATCAGTAGTCTGCATCAGTAGGTCATGCGCAGAACTTTCCACTCCCATCTGTGTTTTTATGGGATTGCACTCTCACGCTAATTTGCCCTGTTTAGTAAAACTGGCCCTAAATGTAATCCCTCTCCCCTTTACTGACCTTTGCTTCATCTCCCTTTTGAAATTTAATATCTTATATTCAGGCCCAAAACCAGAGACGGTGGGAGATTTCTGGAGAATGGTTTGGGAGCAGAAATCTGCCACTATAGTCATGTTAACCAACACAAGAGAGAGAAAAGAGGTAAGAGAAGATATCACAAAGTCACACCAGACAGACTTTATGAGAGTTTAACATGTAAATAGATCTTGGTCCATATATCAAAAAGAAATTCAAAATCATATTTTGCAAAAAACTGTGACTTGTTTGTGTGAAATGCAGGAAAAATGCTATCAGTACTGGCCTGAGCAGGGCTGCTGGATCTACGGCTGTGTGAGGGTGGCAATGGAAGATGTCACGGTGTTGGTTGACTACACAATCAGGAAGTTCTGTGTACAACACGTGAGTGGCTATTTTTCTCAGAAACACTACAGCATCATTATTCAAATGCTCTGTATACTACTCATATACTAGTACGCAAATTCTCTTGACATGCCTGCCATTTAATAGCCTAGAAGGCCACAACTGACTATTTGCTATTTGACTTTGTGCTATTTGTAAGTTATTTGAATGCAAGCTGGTGTGGTTTTGCAGCATGCTGCTGATGGCTGCAGACCTCCAAGGTTGGTCACTCAGCTGCATTTCACCAGCTGGCCTGATTTTGGTGTACCCCTCTCCCCTATTGGCATGCTAAAGTTCCTCAAGAAAGTCAAGAGTGTCAACCCTGCCCATGCTGGACCAATCATAGTGCACTGTAGGTAAGACTGTGGGCTATTCTTAATATATATGTGCCTACAGACTTAAGAAAATAAATGAATGTATATAATAGAAATGTGTTACAAACCACAGTCAGTCACATCTACAGAGTAAAACAGAGCCCCCACTTTTTCAGTGCCATTGGTTCCCATAGGGATTTTAAAAAGTATTAATAAGCCATGAACAAAACCAACCAGCTACGATGTGAGTCAGAACATTACAAAATTTGATTTGAAGCAAAAAAGTATTTGAAAATCTGATAAAATGACAAAGATACAAGACAGTGTACTTAAGGGATAGTTCACCCAAAAATGAAAATTCTGTCATCATTTACTCACCCTCAAGTTGTTCTAAACCTGTATGAATTCCTTTTTCTGCTGAACACAAAAGAAGATATTTTGAAGAATATGGGGAATCAAACAGTTGATGACTTCCATTGACTTCCATAGTATTTTCCCCCATACTATGGAAGTCAACCATAGTAACTGTTTGATTACCCATATTCTTCAAAATATATTTTTTTGTGTTCAACAGAAGAAAGACATTTTTTCAGGTTTGGAACAACTTGAGGGTTAGTAAATGATGACAGAATTTTTGGGTGAACTATCCCTTAAATGGCTTTAATAAGGGAAAAAATTAAAAACATACTGAACTGTCTGTTCTCTAATCTTGTGGTACTTTGATGTCATACACAGACTGGTCTGCACAATGCCGCTTCAAATTTAACCCACCTATAATTGAAATATTTTAATATTATTTTAAAGTTGAATACAAA
Organism: Rhinogobio ventralis; assembly: GCA_039654625.1. NCBI lineage: Eukaryota > Metazoa > Chordata > Actinopteri > Cypriniformes > Gobionidae > Rhinogobio > Rhinogobio ventralis. Next base: position 29,937,527 of record CM077202.1, on the reverse strand, counting down.
TATTTAAGCAGACCACCTCGATTACGTCATTTGTAGTGCTTCATGGGACTCATTGGTGTTTTTTTCCCCAGAATCATGGGTAATGTTGTTTTTTACTATAAATTCTGCTATTAAACAATTATTTAAAAAATATGTTGAAATAATGTAAACTGATGGCTTCAACAAAAGCCAGTACCATCAATTAACAACCTCTGAGAACACTGCAGGTCTGCCTTTAAAGGTTTAAATCCAATAATTCAATCAAATAAAATCCATATCCATATTTTTAATTCAGGACCCTGACTGTTGCACTCTGTTGCATTTCAGTATGTAGTGATTTCATATGTGAAAATATATTTGAAACCCTAAACATTTCAACTATAACAAACAGTCTGAAATGCAAAGTATGTAGAAACAACCACCAACGCAGGCAGATGTCTTGAGGCTCAGCTGTTTATGTGGGATTGTTAACACCTCAGCCAGAACAACAGACATTCCCACTTGTTAAAGTGTGAAAAGGCCCTTTTTGCAGTGAAAGGACAAACTGTAACTTTTTCAGGTCTAATACGCTGTACAGCAAGAACCTGCAATATTCACAGCATTATGAATGTTAGTATAAAATTGATCCCACATTTAAATGAACTAAGACAATTATCTAGCCCAAGATATTAATACAAATGGAAAGACCCTGCAGTTTTGACTACATTATCTCATTATCCCTCATTTCATGTCCTACTTTACATCTTACAACTCATTTTCTCTCTGTGTAGTGCTGGGGTTGGCCGGACTGGGACGTTCATTGTGATTGACGCGATGATGGATATGATGCACGCTGAAGGGAGGGTGGACGTGTTCGGCTTTGTGTCCAGGATAAGAAAGCAGCGCTGTCAGCTCATTCAAACAGACGTAAAGGACTTTCCGCAGTCCCTCTGCTGGGTTTGACTCATCGTTTCAGCAGTGATTTGCCACTGATATTCCTTTCTCTCACCCACAGATGCAGTATTCATTCATTTACCAGGCAATTTTGGAGCATTACCTGTATGGTGACACTGAGTTAGACATCGCTTCTTTGGAGGGCCACCTCCACAAACTCCACAACACGCACACACACATGGACCGAGTGGGTCTGGAGGAAGAATTCAGAGTAAGAAGCACATCATTTAAAGGGTTTGCTAAGCATAAGTATGGAAAGATCTCATAAAGTATTATGAACATTTACAGAAGTGAATAGCTTATAACATGTCGTTTTGTTTGGAATCTCCTCAGAAACTGACTAATGTCCGCATAATGAAGGAGAACATGAGAACCGGAAATCTGCCTGCTAACATGAGAAAGAACAGAGTACTACAGATCATCCCATGTGAGAAAATATATATAGATTTATAATTTTAGCTTCTTTCTTTCTTTGTCTTTTTGTTTTTATTTATTTTCTTGCAATCATTATCCTGTTTTTTTCACCAGATGACTTCAACAGGGTAATATTATCAATGAAAAGAGGGCAAGAATTCACAGACTACATTAATGCATCTTTCATAGATGTAAGTATATATTATTATAATATAATAATACATGATGTGCACTACAAACCTAGTATGCACCGCAAAACTAGTGTGCATCTATTAAAAGCTACTTAGATTGACAAAGTAAAATAATTCAGACATTTTGCACACATACAGGCACAAGTAGGCTATTGAAAAATACTTAATAATAATAATAATAATTTATAATAATAATAATAACACGTCGTCCTTTATACTAATAATGGCTTAGAATAAAAAAAAACATAAACATGCTATTTGTTCAGTTCTTGTTTTGTATATGCATTTTAACAAATATATTTAAGATCATTCGATTTAAACACTGGCAAATGTACCCATAACACTATGCTTTACCATTGCAGGGTTATAGGCAAAAGGATTACTTTATAGCAACTCAGGCACCTTTAGCTCACACTGTGCAGGACTTCTGGCGCATGGTATGGGAAAGGAAGTGCCACTCTATTGTCATGCTGACTGAGCTAAAAGAAAGAGAACAGGTGCGGTTTAATGGTTTATATTTATCTTTTTTATATTTATGTATTAATCAACATAAAAAATGGTGCAGTTACTCTTCCATGCCTGAAGCATTCATGCATTCTCTTCCTTTCAAACAACTCTCACCCCAGGAGAAGTGTGTACGTTACTGGCCAGCAGAGGGCAGTGTTTCATTTGGAGAGTATGTACTGGAGCTGAAGAGAGACACACTTTGTGAGACTTTCAGCATTCGAGACATGCTGCTGTCATATGCATCAGTGAGTTAAACGTGCAGTGAATTTGACCATTTTATGGTCCATCATACACTTCACTTAGAAGCTTCCTTTATTGTGCTAAATGTGTTGACAACACTGAGGCCAAATTGGGCTGTTTGCAGGAGAAGCAGTCACGTCTAGTCAGACAGTTCCACTTCCATGGTTGGCCAGAGATTGGAATCCCATCAGACGGAAAGGGAATGATTGACATTATTGCTGCAGTGCAAAAACAACAACAGCAATCTGGAAACAACCCTATAGTGGTGCATTGCAGGTACACACACTCTCCATCTCTCCCTCACTTACACACACACACACATTGGGTTTCCATGTTTTATGGGGACTTTCCATAGACATCGTTATTTTTTATACTGTATAAACTCTACATTCTATCCCCTAACCCTAGCCCTAAACACAACCCTCACAGCACATTTTTATGCATTATTAAATTTTTTTAAAACAACATAATTGAGTATGATTTATAAGCTATTTAACTCATGGGGACCAAAAAAATGTCAACACAAAGTCAAAGATTTCTGGTATTACTATCCTTAAGGGGAGATTTGGTCCCCATAACATTTATTTACCAGGAGTAGTCCTGGTAAATAAATGTAAACACACACGTCTGGTTCACTATCTTTGTGGGGACTCTCCATAGACTTTGTAGCGAGTTAGCTCAAAGGGGAAATATAAATAATTATTCATAACTCATAATGATTATTCATTATGATTAATTATGAATATTTTAATCAGTTAATGAGATTAACTTGATGTAGCTACATTAACATTACAATCAATCAATCAGCTCATATTGATTATTAATTATTATTAACTCAGTATTGATTATTAATTAATTCTAAGAGAAGGGTATTTAATAATTCTTATTTAAAAATAATTCTTCCTTAGCATTTACAGCGCTTAGATTTAAAATCGATCATTTAAGTGACAATTTATTTGCAGACAGGGAGTCAGAACCAAATATGTATTGTGCACAAGTTTTATTAACTAAATCACGAAACAAAAACGCATACACACAGATCACATATACATGGGATAGAATGGAAAGTGAAAGTGACTGAAAAACCGCATCAGAACAGAGGAATGAAGCTAATGAAAAAGAGTCTAACACCTGGGAGAACCATCAGTTATGACTGCAAGCTCCTTTGTTTGAACAAAGGGGTTCACAGCTTTCACTAACTAAACAGCGATTTTGTATATCGTACATTACTTGCCATTGTCTGAGCGGTTGAAGAACGTCCGGACATACTGTCACAGGAGAAAGTCTTTATAGTTCGGTCCGATGGTGTTGCAGTTGCAATCGATTCCTTCCAAGTTGAGAGAAGAAGATATGATGAACTTGCATGGTTAGTTCGACTCCATCATGGTCGAGGAAGCTGCACATGGCTTGCTGCGTGTGTAGGCCTGCCAGCCTGGCCGGCTTGGCCAGGTGGGAGCCAGCAGATGTCGGTCGTAGATGCAAGAGAGAAGAACTAGATCTGTGCGGGGGCCTTTTTAACCTCTGAGGATAGCCTCTCCTCCTAGGAGTCAGTGAGTCAATCATACTTAGGCTTTCGGAGGGAAAGTTTTACGATCCTTTGTCTTCTAGAAGGGCATTTGAATATGTAATTTGATTGGGTGCTAAAGAGTATAATACTAATGTGGCACAGATTTAGCAAAATGTAATGTAAATTAACAGATGGGGACATTTGGAGTTCGTAGAGACCAAACATGCCATACACATGATTTAGTTAACCATAGTATGCAATTCTGAAACATAAATCCAACCAAGATTGAACTAATACACAGACCAAGCCCTATAAAAGAAAAATCATGAGATGGATATATGTTTATATATTTCTCAAGTGGGTTTAAGATATTTTTTGTCCTTTTCAAAAAAAATTAAGTCACAACTCTCTGCAACTTCCTTCTGGTCATAAACCTTATCAGTCTCCATGTGTCCTGTAACCAGAGGCCCGGTGTTAGTTGCAGTTTTGGGGGATGGTTCACAAACCTTTGTTGGGAGAGTGAGTTTGCTAGATTATTTATTAAATATAATGAATAAATAATTGTGTCTGATTTGAGTCAGTTGTTAATACGTAATGGTTTTTATACTGTACAAACTGTATATTCTCTCCCCTTAAACTAACCCTACCCCTAAACCTACCCATCACACAAAACTTGCATTTTTACATTTTCAAAAAAACTCATTCTGTATGATTTATAAGCTCAATTTAGGTCCCCATGAGTCTGTGTGCATTCAGGTTGAAGTCCCCACTGGGACAGAAAAACATGAACACACACACACACTTTTGATAAAAGTATGTATTTTTCTTCATGACATCAGTGCTGGTGCTGGTCGGACCGGAACCTTCATTGCCCTCAGTAACATCTTAGAGCGGGTCAAAGCCGAGGGGTTACTGGATGTATTTCAGACCGTGAAGAGTTTACGCACTCAGAGACCACATATGGTCCAAACTGTGGTAAGAATGTAAAACACTATACATCATTTATATAGATCTCATGGCTTCACTAATATATTACAGTATGGAAATTATATATCTGATGGCATCACTATTATATTACAATATGGAAAATAGTATTATAATAAAATAATACAGAATGAGTAGTTTTTTTTTAACTTTTGACTGTCACATCATTGTGTGAATTATGATATAATGTATTTTCATTTGTCTTCTCAGGAACAATACGACTTCTGCTACAGAGTTGTGCAAGATTTTGTTGACATCTACTCTGACTATGCTAATTTCAAATGAGTGCAGCTTACTAACACACATTTATATTATATTTAAACTGAAGAAAAATATTACTGTGGCTTAGCGACACTCCATGCACTTGACATGTCCTATTCTTGCTATTTATATGCAGTTAAGGTAATATTTTGGATATGACCAGACTCCAGTGGCTTAACCATGTCTTTTGCATTAAGTTTTTATTATGTTTATGCAGTATTCTGTATGGAGAAAGCTTTGTTTTTCTTTTAATATGACCATTATATTTAATTTAACAAACATTAACATCTTTTTTGTTTACTACAGAATTATTTTTTATTTAAAAAGAAAAAAACTGTTCACAACTGAAGTGTAAAGCATTCCATTCTTAGTATTTGTTCCTTCTATTTATCCTCCAGCTTGCTTCCCAGAATAATTCTGCATGGTTATTTGTGTGTACTAGTGTACTAAAAGTAATTAGGATACTTCCAAATTTGAATTTTATGGCAATTCTTGGCCAGACTCTGATTTGCATCAGCCCTGATAAGTCACTTGTACCATACACATTTTCTTCACCTTTCACGTCACCTTCATAACCTGACTGAGATGTCCAACCCCTTAATGAAACTTTAGCAGGCTTTAAAGTTTCTGTGATGACACTGCTGTGTATTACTAGGACTTTTCAAGCCAATCAAACAATAAAGAGGCTAAAGCTGTGGATTAAAAAAGATGTGGATTAAAGCATAAAACACTCAAAGGAAATAATAAATCAATAATGATATTTGGTTGTGAAATTAATACATGTCATAAAGGGTTTAGTGAAACCTATGAAACAACAAAGGAATGGTTTCCTTTCATAGCTTCCTGCTTTTCTGAACCCGGTTGAGTAGAAAAGCTAATCTGTACTGTCAACGCAAGTCTTCTTGCTACAGGGTGACAAAGTATGAAGAAAATGAGAAAAGACATATGCCTTAATCCTGAATAACACAATTTTCTGCAATAAAATGTTTCAGTCAATACTTGTGCCTGTGTGAATGCAAATTTTCTGTCCATTATTATTTTTAATTTATTATAATTTATTAAATTTATTATTATATCTAACCATTTATTTTTTTAAACTATAAAAAGGCAATCTAAGTAGCTTTTAATAGTTGCATTCTAGTTTTGCAGTGCATGCGAGATTTGTAATATACATTTGATTTCGATAATGGTAATGCATAATAGGTTTGTAGTGCACACTATAGCATACTTAATTTGTAGTGTACATTACAATTACTTGCATCAATTTGTTCCTCTAAAAAGACGTTCTACCCATAAAGAAATAATTAATAGGCTACTTATGCTAAATGTTTCATGTTCACTCACATTAGATAAAGACTCCCGACATGGAGCAAGTCGCCCCAGGAGGGTAGACATGTTGTTTATGCTCTGGCTTAAATTACTATATTAAGTAAAAATGTATTAATGGCCAACTGCATGACACAGCTGGTTTTGGAAAGACCCGCTTCCTGTAGAATAAAACAGTTTTATCTAGAAGACCAACATGAGTGTAAGATTGTATTTTACTGTGAATATCTTTTTTTATGTTTTTATAAAAGTGCTGTTCTTTTCTTCAACTCTAAAAACTTATTTAATTAGCAAAAAAAATCAATAAAAATAAAAATACTGAGTACACCTTTAAGACTATATCTGTGAGAAGTCCAGCATTCTACTCAAGACACACTTCCAAAACACTGGGCGGGGTCTGCGTCCAGGAATGACGCTATCCGATTGGCTGACGCTCTGGTGAGTCCACAGCGTTCTAGCATCGCTCTATGGCGCCCACAACACTGAACGTAGCTATCCCAAGTCCCATCGGCTTCAGAAAAGGGCCTTTGATAATCGAAGGCCATGTTTTGAGTTGTTTATTAAAGCTCTGAATATGGAGAACACGGTGTACGAACAGTTACATCTCATACGTCGTTCTTGTGACGCATAATTGGGTTCGCTGGGTCGCGAGGAGGAATAAAGAGAATCTTGAGGACTCCAGCTGGATCGATGCTCAAACTAGATAATCAGATCGCGTGCATTCCTCCTCACTAACCGTGCGGAATTACAGGATGGCTGGAATTGGGAACAGTTCAACATCTGGAATGGGTGACATCATCCAGCTGAATGTCGGAGGAATGAGGTACGCTGACGTCATGACTTCTTTACGTAAACTCGGAGTCAAAACAGTTTTATTTGAGATGAATGCGGTGCAACGGCGTTTCACCTAATAGAGCGTTATATGTAAAGGTAACAACTCACAAAGCACATGTTTTTGAACCTGACTATTATTATTACAGTACATAACGGGACCAAGACTATTCAGTTCCTCACCCCCAGTTTCTACATGTCCTAAACTATATCATCACGATATAACAGTACCCCAAAACCCTAAAATACCAACGTAATTAAATAATAAAATATATTACTTTTAAAATCTAAGAAACAAAAGAAATAATATCATAGAATATCATATCATAGAAGATGCCAGGATATCCCTCCAAATACAATGTTTAGTTAAGTTATTAATACTATATAAAATTGTGCTTTGCAAAAAAAAAAAAACATTTACAATGACAATGACGGTTATTACTGTTTTAGGAGACCCCTATTAATTTTTATTTATTTGTTTTACTGGTGCAACAATAACTGTAAACTGCATGTTAGATCATTCTAGGTCATGAAAGAGAAATGAGGAGTGAATGCATCATAAATCTTATCTACGTGTTTTTAGATTTAGCACATCAAGGCAGACTCTGACATGGATTCCTGACTCTTTCTTCTCAAGGTAAGATAAGATGTTTGAAGCAGCACCAGTCTTGTTTTGGTTTTTTTATGGACTGGGAGAAAGTTTTCTGAAAGTTGTAGTATGTTATATCAATCTGAAGTTCAAGGAAAAATTCGATTTGTGATGATATGATCTCCCATTCTATAAAGAATCCCAGATAGGATCATCCTCTTTGTGTGCAAATTTGCTAAACCTCTATCCGTTCTTGTTGAATAAAGAAACAAATATAGTCATTGTATTATGGACATTGCACAGCTTTGTATAAATGTTATAAATATATTTTTTTCCTGCCCAGTTTACTTAGTGGGAGAATATCAACACTACGGGATGAAACTGGAGCCGTGAGTAGAAATATGTATCATGCTATGATTGACCCAAAGTCCTAAGTTCATTTGTGCCTGTAATTGTGTATAAAAATGAAAACAAAAAACAAAACAAGAAAATACTTAATGAATACTAAAATTAACATGTATTGTGGGTTGTTTGTTAAAAAAAGTATTTAAAAGTTATCTAGATGCAATAAAACTAGAAATGTTTTCCAACTCTGAATCAGATTTTTTTTTTATATAAGATATTTATTGATAGAGACCCAACAGCATTTGCACCCATTTTAAACTTCCTTCGAACTAAAGAATTGGACTTGAGGTGAGATAAGCCTATTTGTTATCCATAACATATCTCAGAAATATTTAGTATCTGTATAGTTTTATGTGTGTAATATTCCTGCTCTCTCTGATAGGGGTGTTAACATAAGTATCCTGCGACATGAAGCTGAGTTTTATGGTATTACACCATTAGGTATGGCATAACTGGACTAGATATATCTGTTAAAACATTTTTATGGTCACTTAACTTGACAGTTGCATCTATGTGTAATTCTTGCCTTGTGTTTTTATTTGTCACTGATATGGTTAGTCCGCCGCTTACTGCTTTGTGAAGAGCTGGAGCGGTCATCGTGTGGAAGTGTGTTGTTTCATGGCTACCTCCCTCCACCAGGTAGGGTGAGAGTAGATCTGTAGAAGGAAGAAAAAGCAGTCACAGTTGCTTCCTCTCTGCCAAATATAATTCTAACATCAGTATGTGCCTGGTATTTTTGTCTTCTAGCTCTCCCAGCGAGGAGCAGTGCCAGTGGGCAGGCTGCAGCTGTTGCAGGTCTAGAGGAGCGCTCAGGCCCCAGTGGTGCAGAGGGGGGTTTCCCCCGTTCCTGTCCTCAGTCTTCTCTCCCCGGACCCTCTGGGGGAGATGGACCGCAAAGACTGGGTGAGTACAAGCCTTTCAGGGACCAAATGTGGTTTAAAGATGCTATGTAAAAAAAAAAAAAAAAACATTAACGCTTGTCCGGGACAAGACAATTTTACTTGCCTGATCAGACAAGTAGCCTGAATAAAACGTCAATAACAAAAAATAACTAGGGAATCAACAAAATGCAAGAATGATTCTGCATTTGTTTAGTGTAAGTGGCGATCGATAGTGGATAATCAAGTCAAGTCAAGTCAACTTTATTTATATAGCGCCTTTTACAATGCCAATTGTTTCAAAGCAGCTTCACAGTGTTAAACAGGAAAACAATGCAACAGATTTTGATTCGGCTCTACAGCCGCTCTGGAGGAAACTGGTCAGTCATCTAGCTCATTTAAATTGTCATATATAGCGACAATGTGGGCAGATCAGTAATTTAGTTGATATAGTTCATTTAGTTTAGTAATAACATTTATTTGGATATTTAGTTGAAAAATTTAGTGTCTCCAACTGAGCAAGCCAAGCCAAAGGCGACATAATATATATAATAATATATAATGTATAATGTACTGACAGTAACAAGGTTGCCCTGTTGATGCTCGAGCAGCCTCTCGAGGAGAAATCGAAACAATTGAGTGCCCGATTACACAGAAAAATTCTGTTAACATAGTGCGTTTAAAATTCCAAATGTGGAGTTTTTATATTTATAACATACGATTCAGCTAAGCAACATCCCACAGCCAAGACTGCTGAATGCCATCACGATTGAAAATGTGACACTGATTTCATGTGATAGTTCAATAAACAATTAATTAATATTAAGTCACTTACATTTTAGACGCAATATTGACCGTTTTTGTTCTATTTCAGCAGCAAAAATATTTCCAAACAAAGATCACAGCAGAACCATCTCATAGCAACAGCGTGTTACTGAATGATTCAGTGTTTTGAATGAATCGGTTGAATCAAAGATTCAATGACCCATACATAAACAACTGCCTTATTCTTGAATGAATCAGCCGTTTGAACGAATCGACTCAATGACTCACTCATTGAGACCACCTGCCACCACCTACTGGTGTTTTAGTTTCATGTTTAAACATTCTTTCCAACATTTCTTATTTGTATATTCAAAAAATATTTAAAACAATCTCATAACATTATTTAATGCAGTTGTAATTTTTCAGTGTAAATTATTTAGTTTGATTGGTAACAGCCCTATAAGTGTCTTATTCTAATTTAATTTATTGATCAAATTTAAGAATATAAAATGAAAGATGAAGCATAGCCTATATTTAATAACATTAGGGAAAATGCCCTTTATAAAGGTAAAAATATCACAAATATGTCAAAGCTGATTAAACACTGTTTGAACACTTGATTGAACACATTGCTCCAGAATAAATTATATTTACAATAATTTTTTTTTCCAGACGAGCAAATTTTTTACTCGTACAAGTGAATGACTGAAGTTGATTTATTTCACCAATTCCATTCAAAAAGTGAAACTTGTATATTATATTCATTCATTACACACAGACTGATATATTTCAAATGTTTATTTCTTTTAATTTTGATGATTATAACTGACAACTAAGGAAAATCCCAAATTCAGTATCTCAGAAAATTAGAATATTGTGAAAAGGTTCAATATTGAAGACACCTGGTGCCACACTCTAATCAACTAATTAACTCAAAACACCTGCAAAGGCCTTTAAATGGTCTCTCAGTCTAGTTCTGTAGGCTACACAATCATGGGGAAGACTGCTGACTTGACAGTTGTCCAAAAGATGACCATTGACACCTTGCACAAGGAGGGCAAGACACAAAAGGTCATTGCAAAAGAGGCTGGCTGTTCACAGAGCTCTGTGTCCAAGCACATTAATAGAGAGGCGAAGGGAAGGAAAAGATGTGGTAGAAAAAAGTGTACAAGCAATAGGGATAACCGCACCCTGGAGAGGATTGTGAAACAAAACCCATTCAAAAATGTGGGGGAGATTCACAAAGAGTGGACTGCAGCTGGAGTCAGTGCTTCAAGAACCACTACGCACAGACGTATGCAAGACATGGGTTTCAGCTGTCGCATTCCTTGTGTCAAGCCACTCTTGAACAACAGACAGCGTCAGAAGCGTTTCGCCTGGGCTAAAGACAAAAAGGACTGGACTGCTGCTGAGTGGTCCAAAGTTATGTTCTCTGATGAAAGTAAATTTTGCATTTCCTTTGGAAATCAGGGTCCCAGAGTCTGGAGGAAGAGAGGAGAGGCACACAATCCACGTTGCTTGAGGTCCAGTGTATAGTTTCCACAGTCAGTGATGGTTTGGGGTGCCATGTCATCTGCTGGTGTTGGTCCACTGTGTTTTCTGAGGTCCAAGGTCAACGCAGCCGTATACCAGGAAGTTCTAGAGCACTTCATGTTTCCTGCTGCTGACCAACTTTATGGAGATGCAGATTTCATTTTCCAACAGGACTTGGCACCTGCACACAGTGCCAAAGCAACCAGTACCTGGTTTAAGGACCATGGTATCCCTGTTCTTAATTGGCCAGCAAACTCGCCTGACCTTAACCCCATAGAAAATCTATGGGGTATTGTGAAGAGGAAGATGCGATATGCCAGACCCAACAATGCAGAAGAGCTGAAGGCCACTATCAGAGCAACCTGGGCTCTCATAACACCTGAGCAGTGCCACAGACTGATCGACTCCATGCCACGCCGCATTGCTGCAGTAATTCAGGCAAAAGTATTCAGTGCTGTACATGCTCATACTTTTCATGTTCATACTTTTCAGTTGGCCAAGATTTCTAAAAATACTTTCTTTGCATTGGTCTTAAGTAATATTCTAATTTTCTGAGATACTGAATTTGGGATTTTCCTTAGTTGTCAGTTATAATCATCAAAATTAAAAGAAATAAACATTTGAAATATATCAGTCTGTGTGTAATGAATGAATATAATATACAAGTTTCACTTTTTGAATGGAATTAGTAAAATAAATCAACTTTTTGATGATATTCTAATTATATGACTAGCACCTGTAAATGACACTTTTATTAAAAAAAAAGTCATTAAAAAGACTCACTCTCTCTCTCTCTCTCTCTCTCTCTATATATATATATATATATATATATTAGGGCTAACGATTTAACGTGTTCATTTGGTGCGATTAATTATGAAAAAACCTGGACGTCATCTTACATTGCATGTAGTTGCAGAACATGATGCAGGGCAACGACTGTGTACTGAAGCCTATTGCAGTAAAAATACCACTAAAATATAAGATATAAGGGCAAAAAATGCCACTGTATGGATTTTTCTATTATATTTATATCAGATGATATACAGCCATTTAGCAATATCACACGAGCAAGAGTGCTGTTTTTTCCAAGATTATCTGTATTCTGTACAATTGTTTGTTTTTGCTCAATTTCACCAATGAAAGTAGTTCCAAACTAGGCAACAGCAGAACTGTTGTGCGTCTCCGAGCAACACACAGCAGTATTTCATTACTGAATGAATCCACAGTTTTTAACAAATCGAGTGAGCTGTTGATTGATTCAGTGACCCAAAGATGGCCACTTGCTTTGTTTCTAAATTAATCAGCCTTTTCAATGAATGACTGAATAATGACTGAATGACTGAAAATATTAAGCTGCACAACTGCTATATATATATATATGAAGGACAAAATTACAATTTATAGTACCATATATTGTATAATTTTATTTTTTTAATTCACATTCATGCCATACATATAGCAGCATCATCATCACCACCACTGTATAATCACCACTGATAGAGCTTGACTGTGAGCTCAGATATTCTCGGGTTGAGTTAACAGTGTTAATAAACCACCCTATATAAAAATAATATGACATTTTAGTGGGATTTGAACACTGTATTAATGTAGCAATGAAATAGCTGTAGAATTGGGTTGGTTATAGTTGTCTCAATACAGACTGCGGAACAGCATGTGCTCCATTATCACATGGACAGACCAAGATGAGGGGGTGGGGGACTGCCATGAAGACAAAGTATTCCCCTTACAAGCAGTAGCACAGTAGGCAGGGTAAGGTCATCTTAAAAGGCCTTTTATGTCCTCTGTGTCCAGCAAAGTCATGTGAGCAGAATGAAGAGAGAGAGGGGGGGGGGGGGGGTGTGGAGGGGAGGGGGGAGGGGGGGGGGACGAGAGGGAGAGGAGGGGGGGAGAGGGAGAGGGAGAGGGAGAGGGGGGGGGGGAGAGGAGGAGGAGGAGGGAGAGGTGGGAGGGGGAGAGGGAGAGGGAGAGGGAGAAGGGAGAGGGAGAAGAGGGAGGGAGAGGGGGAGGGAGAGGGAGAGGGAGAGGGAGAGGAGGGGAGAAGAGGGAGAGGGAGAGAGAGCAAGTTAATGGACAGGTCTTCTTTTTAACTATTTTATTGCATTTTGGTGCATTTATTTATCACAATGCAAAATATACTGAATATCATAGAATCCACATCACAGAGAATTTGTATAATAATTTAAAGAACAGAAAAAAATTAAAGTGTGTTTGTAGATGATTTGTTGAAACAGTCCAAAAAGAAAGCGACTATAGTCACTAATAATAGGCAACAGCCAGCAGTTAAAATGTCACTAAATGCTTGTTACTGTATTATCATATTTTTTTTAACGCATAAGCTTAAAACTTTATTACTTGTTTTTAATAATATATGCATTTAAATTGTACTATCATTGTACAGTATCCACTGAATGCCACTGGAAATATGGTGGCATTAGTTTAGTCAGATTTTATAATTATTGTGAGAAATGTAGTTTTATTTGAGTTTATTGTACTACATTTAGACCTACTGGTGTTTAAACATACTGGGTTTTGTTTTGTATTTTTTGTTATGTTGAAATAGGATCACCAGTGGACCCTAGAAAGGTGCTGATTGTTGCTGGCCATCATAACTGGATTGTAGCTGCTTATGCACATTTTGTCATCTGCTACAGGTAAAGCTACATATCAAATGACTTTGAAATGTAAAATAATAAAGGATATACTCACCATATGTTGACTGTGATTGTTCTTTAGGATAAAGGAATCATCAGGCTGGCAGCAGGTGTTTTCCAGCCCGTACCTGGATTGGGCCATTGAGCGGGTGGCCCTTAATGCTAAAGTTGTGGGCGGCCCACATGGAGATAAAGACAAGATGGTGGCAGCGTCATCGGAGAGCAGCATTATTTTGTGGAGTATCCAGGACGGAGGGAGCGGGAACGAAATAGGTGGGAGGACAGAACAGAAATGAAATGCATAGTCACTCATGTGTGTAGATTTTGTGAGAGAATGTTTCTCTGTCTTTGTGAAGGTGTGTTCAGTCTTGGAGTACCCGTTGACTCTCTGTTTTTCATTGGGAGTCAGCTAGTCGCCACCAGTCACACAGGGAAAGTAGGAGTGTGGAACGCCGTCACCCAGCACTGGCAGGTAAAGCAATTCAGATTTTATACTACAACAGTCATGCCAATTTACATTTTTTCATTAACAAGCATATAATCAGGGTTCATATTTGATTATGTTGTTTGCAATATATCACTTGTACAGGTGCAGGATGTGGTGCCCATCACAAGCTGTGACACTGCTGGCTCCTTCCTCTTGCTGGGCTGTAATAACGGCTCAATTTACTATATTGGTAAGCTGCTTATCTTCTCTCAACTGCAGTGAATTTATTTTTATATTATTGCATGAGTCATTAATAAGATGTAAACCGGCAGTAACAGAATCAGTGTTGAAAATGTAATTAAAATTGCATAAAGACACCAGTGTAATTAATGTCACATTCTAATTAGGTTACAAACTCATACAATTCATCATCCAAATTGTAGTTCTGTGATCCATTCTAGTATATTCTAATGTTTTGTCAAATTTTAATGTAATGCAAGTGAGGTCTATATGAATATATATATTTTTATACATGTATGTAGCTGATGTAAACATTAACGTTTGCAAAACAAATCTTGCTCCATCTGTTATCTTTACTCAAAGTAGTAAGAATGACAGACAATCTGCATTAATAGACACAGTTTTAAGTAATGGTGGGCCCACAGCTGATTTACAGTAGTATTTCAGTAAGAACGTAATAATGTGAGTTAGCCAGATACCTACACAATATGAAACACAATAAACACATTGTAGAGCACAGCGTCTTCTCAACATGATGCTATCCAGTATCTTCTGCAGTGTTTGAGGTGGTTCAAGTTGTCCCTGGTGTCTGTGCACGCAAAAAGTGGACAGGCAATATGCTAATGTTTCATCTTGACGTCACAACGAAATGGCTTGCAATTCGTTTGAAAACGATTTGTTTAATTGACTCAGAGTTGACTCTTACTTTTGAGAGACAATAACTTTATATACGCTGCACTTTCAGATTTAAAACTTTGCAGGATGTTTTTCATTTCATTCACTTAGAACTATGTTACACACTACATGAAAGGTAACTTTCAAAAATCCAAAATTGGGGCACTTTAAATTGAAACGCAGTTCTTTTAAATTGTAAGAATTTTAAGAATGTTTCACCGTATTACTGTTTTTACTGTGTTTTTGTGCAAATAAATGCAACCTTGGTGATTCTTTCAAAAACATTAAAAAACAGTTTTTATATTAACTTAATTTTTGAGTTAACTATATTCAAATATGCCCATGGCAAATGTATTAAACCCATTATATGTTTCAAATGACACCATTGTGACAAATTAAAAACCTTTATTACATACGCAAAATATGCTAAATAAGAAGATGATAAAAGGAAAGGCCTAACCTTATTCTCTCCACTCTCAGACATGCAGAAGTTTCCGCTGAGAATGAAGGATAATGACTTGTTGGTGACAGAGCTGTACCACGACCCATCAAATGATGCCATCACAGCCCTCAGTGTCTACCTGACTCCTAAAACCAGTACGTCCAGTGATAGTTAATTACTCTAATTAGGAACGATGGGGAGTCTGATCAGTCACTGATCTCACTGTGTTTGCAGGTGTGAGTGGGAACTGGATTGAGATAGCTTACGGAACCAGCTCAGGGGCCGTGCGTGTCATTGTGCAGCATCCAGAGACCGTTGGATCTGGTCCACAGCTCTTCCAGACCTTCACTGTCCACCGCAGCCCTGTCACTAAGATCATGCTCTCTGAAAAGCACTTAGTTTCAGGTACAAACTACACAGTCACTGGACAGTATAATGAAAAATGATGGTGATCTATAATGTTGGCCTTGTTTCGTTGAAGTGTGTGCTGACAACAATCATGTACGCACGTGGACGGTGACTCGGTTCAGAGGAATGATCTCCACTCAGCCAGGATCTACTCCACTGGCCTCCTTCAAGATCATCTCACTGGAGGAGACAGAGAGCCACAGCAGCTATTCCTCTGGCAATGACATCGGTGAGAGATTTGATTCTAGCTTTCCACCATAACAGGAAGTGAAGGTACAAGAAGATCTGAAAAACTGCTATTTTCTTCCATTTTCCTGTGAGCTGAACTGCTGTTGTAATCATGTGCTGTTTCCATTCAGGTCCATTTGGAGAGCGAGACGACCAACAGGTGTTCATTCAGAAAGTCATTCCCATTACCAACAAACTTTTTGTTCGTCTCTCCTCTACGGGGAAGAGGTACATGTTGGAATACACATGATATGCAAAATAAATATGCAAGGCAAAGCAGGCGAACACATTTTGAGGTGCAAGTTGAGATAAAAACTTGAATTAAAGGAAAACATAAAAGCATATGCTTAAGAGAGTGTGCAGTCTTTCTGCTTTAATGCAAAATAGATATCTCATTATTTAGAATTATGAGTATACTATTAAAAAATAATTCAGTATCGCTGACGTGGCCTTTGATTTAACACGGGGCAGTCACTGCTGTCAATGATGATCAAAGTCTTAGCTAAAATGTATATCATATAATCTGACATAAATGACAGTTGAAAAAAAAGAATATTCAAATTTACATATATATATATATATATATATTAGTGCTGTCAATCGATTAAAAAAATAACTAATTAATCACACATTTTTTCTGTTGTTAATCACAATTAAAAACATTAATACAGTGTTTTTAATATTTTGATACTGTAATAATTTCACATTTACTCTCCAAATTAATGTAGAAACAACTTAAAGACAGTATATTTTAAACATTTGTTGTAATGGCATCTTTTTACTAATAAAGGCCAGTATCACTGATTCTAATACAGCTACTGATTTTTTAAAACATTTACGTATATATTTATGTATATATTTAAACATAACACTTTACAATAAAGTTGTATTAGTTAACATTAGGTAATGCATTAGTTAACATGAACCATGAACAACACCTCTGTTCAGCATTAGTTAATCTTTGTTAATGTTAGTTAATAAAAATACAGCTGTTCATGGTTTGTTCATGTTAGTTCACAGTGCATTAACTAATGTTAACAAGATTTTAATAATGCATTAGTAAATGTTGAAATTAACATTAACAAAGATAAACAAATGCTTTATAAGTGCAGTTCATTATTAGTTAACTAATGTAGTTAACTAATGTTAGCTAATGAACCTTATTGTAAAGTGTTACCACATTAATGATAGACATTCAAAATTACAGTATAATTGAAAGCTATATTGTAAGGCCCGCCCAATCGTCCCAATGACGGCTTACGATTAGCGGGTGAAGGTTTCTGTGCGTTCTGTCTTTCAAAGGGGGAAAGTAATTTAATTCCAATTTACTTTTATCTGACTCCATGACCTCGAATTTAGGTTAAAATGCCAATTGTTTATTTGGTCATTTGTATAATAGTTTAACTACACATTTGATTAATCTGTTTAACTGTTTTATTGAAATTATACCTGTTCATCCGGATTTTAATAACACTTTGAGTCTCGCACCGGCCGGATTACGATCTCTTTATCAAAAACCCGTCAGTCTTGTTCACTAGACAGAGGCGATTAACTGATATCCTAGACGCCTGTGCTCCACGTTGATCATTCTAGAATATTTTTTCTTCAGTCCCCTTAGATCTGAATCCACTTAATTAATGCAAGACTATATCTAACCAGAGGCCAAGACCATTACCAGAACCAAGCGACCAACTTAACTTCCTCTAATGGTAACTTTACATAATCATGCCGTGGTTTCCCACGTACACATAATTAGAATAATATGACAATAATCAGGAGTTGAGGCTCACCCTATTTAGATTGGTCTAACAACTTTTTGTTGCTCTAAACGGAAGACCCATTTGGTCAACTAACCTTTACAGTCTAAGTATACATAACTAATGCCAATGTGTTAGTCGGAGCTCTAAAACATCAGTCTGGTGCACCCCTCTGCTTCACTCAGAACTGTGCTCTAGTCCGCTACTAACCTGAGCGTAGATTTGCAGTGTTATCGACTTAACCTAATCTACTAGAGTTAATAATTCCAGAGTAAGTCAGAATAAATCAATGTAACAATTTATTATTAGTCAGGTTAATGTATCATGCCAATTACATTATCAATTCAAAGATAATCCATACATAACATCAAATGCTCTGAAGTAAAGAGTAAGAAATACTACTGACCTCAAGGAAATAGGAGACATAATGCATAGCATTATGGGCTGATCTGGTTACAGAATCGCGCCTTGACCCTTCTGCAACATCTCCTTAAATACCAGACAATAGTTTACACCTTATTGAGGACAGGAGGTAAAGACCAATTGGCAGAGGAAACACCCACACACAATAAGCAAAATATCTCTAAACTCTTAAAACCTTTGTTACCTTTTGATTGAGACCTTTGTACCAGTCGCACTGAGACATTTTAAGTGATACCAAACATGTATAATACTGTATAGTACTTGTTCACATTAACCCATATAGATTTTGGGTGAATTTTAAAGGAGAGGTGGGGGAAGAGGCGGTGAAGGGAAAGACATGTAAATTAAGGCAACACTTGGGTGATTAACTCAGTGCGATGTCGTCTCGGATGGGGACGCTAAATGCATAAGAGTGAGTTCAGATGTTAATTTCCTTTGTTTTCTCAGAGAATCGCCATCTCCTACAGTTCTTCCAGTTTCTCCAGTCTTACAATATCAATTTCAACCTTTATTAGAAAAAAAAACTTTTAATTCAAGTGAAATTAAAACAATCTTCACATAAACCCATTATAATGTCATATTTACCTGTGGCCTTCATATATAATCAATATACAGAAATTGAATAAAGTTACCAAACACTTTACAGTCTTAACTGCATAGATTATAAATTAAATATACATTAATCCTTATTAAAGCAACAATTTTCTCTGTTACCTTTGTTCCTTGATTAACTTTAATGACAGACGTCACAGCAATTGGTTTATTAGGCTGCTGTCACTTTGGGCCTGTTTAAATCTGGTCACTTCATGTGTTTTCTCTGATTGGATAGCTATCCGATCGTGAAAAGACCAGGTGTAAATGCCCCCCAAAACGCAATTGAGACGGATATAAATCTGATCACTCAAACCACTTCAGGAGGTGGTCTGGGCTGCATTCCAGATGAAACTGAACAGGTCTAAATGCATCTGGTTGTTGAAACCACATATGTAAATTTTACTCCTCCCAACAATGCTAAAAAATAAATGTGTGAGAGCGTGTTATGGGCTATATGTCATGTTATATTCAGATATGACGGCGCTACTGCAGCACACCTCGCCGCAGACGAGCAGCTGAATATCTCTTCAATCCAACGCACAAACTACCGCAAATTAAACCTAAAGAAAGTTGCAGGTGCAACTGAGTAAAGAAACTGAATGATTTTACCAGTGCTGTTGCCGCGCGCACTCTCCTATCGCGGTCTTTGATCTTGAAATTAGCTGATGATTAATAAAACGCAGCTCATATCTGTTGTTTTCGGCGACATATGAACTCCATTAAATCTGCATATAGCGCGGGAATTGGAGATCGGATTTATATCCGTTTTGCAGAGACACGTGTATGTGACCAAGTGTAAATGAGTGTAAATGTATTTTGATAAATCAGATAGCTATCTGGGGTCCGTTCTTCGTACTAACTCAGTTAGCTGGATTTGATTGTTGACGGTTTGGCATGATCTTGGATAGTTTGGTTCTTCGACACTCATCCTGGAGTTGCTGTCATAGCAACAGGTCCTTGAGCTTAAAGGGTTAGTTCACCCAAAAATGAAAATTCTGTCATTAATTACTTACCCTCATATCGTTTGACACCCGTAAGACCTTTGTTCATCTTCGGAACACAAATGAAGATATTTTTGTTGAAATCCGATGGCTCAGAAAGGCCTCCATTGGCAGCAATGACATTTCCTCTCTCAAGACCCATAAAAGGTACTAAAGACGTCGTTAAAAAGTCCATCTCACTACAGTGGTTCTACAATAATTTTATGAAGCGACGAGAATAGTTTCTAAATAATGACTTATATAGTGATGGCCGATTTCAAAACACTGCTTCCTGAAGCTTCGGAGCGTTATGAATCAGTGTATCAACAAAAATATCTTAATTTGTGTTCCGAAGATGAACAAAGGTCTTACGGGTGTCGAACGACATGAGGGTAAGTAATTAATGACAATTTTAATTTTTGGGTGAACTAACCTTTTAAACCTGCTCTGGAGCAGGCTTATTTCATGTAAACAGGATTAGATTGCATCTTTTTAAGCGGAGGTGATACTTAAAATTATTCTTAGCCCTGCACTAATTTGAGTGATGACGGATATTATGGGATGGCTTGATGCAGCGCAAGAGATGCAGATAACTGGATCTTGACCCTTAAGAAACGTTAATTAATGCTGTCACGTAACAAATCTGCTTCAAATTGAGTAAAAAAATTAAATGAATTGCTAATTACAACATTGAAATAAAAATGTAAAGGATGTACAAATACTATAAAATCGTGAATATAAATAATTGGGAATCATGTTTAAAAAAAAACAGTGCACATTTCATTTATCTATCATCTATCATTTATATATTATCATTTATCTTTTATGTTGGTTTGGTCGTTTGGCTGTTTCCTTATAAAGGTTCAGAAATTTGTGTTTTTTTTTTTTTTTTGTCAAGATTTTTGCCAGGTGGCTTTTTTAATTACATGATGTCATTACGTTGCTGTCTTGTCGCCAGCCAATCTCTGCATTACTGTTCGTGGTTTCGAGTATTGATGCATCTGCCCTCTTCAGGGAACACAGGAACGCACAGTAATCTCAGATAATTTAATCAAGATATTTTAATCCAATCCACAAATTCGTTTGAAGTACCAAATTAGCCAGAGATCAGTTATCACGATTAAAAGATCTGGGATCTGTCAAATCATCTCAGATGTATTAAGCGAGGTATGAAGAACGAACCCCGGATCTGTAAAAACGCATGAAGCGACCATGTGTAAACAGGCCCTTTAAGATCTGCCGCTGCCGAACATGACGCGGATCACGCGAATCTAATTTTCTCACAACTCTTTACGTTCATTTAAGGCGTTATTTAACTAATTTAAAACCGTTCTTATAAGAATACTCAACAAAACAGACATTTTGGCATAATTCTGTGTTATTGTTTGTTCAAGTGCGAAAGAGAACTCGAATCTGGCACGTTCTCTTTTGTCTAGTCATGCTTAAATGGTTTAAAAGTGTGATTATATAATGTAACGCTAGCCAAAGGATAACAGAAAAATATATACACACATGTATTTCATTGTTACAGTAGTTTATTTTATTTTATATTGATGTTTTTCTATCTGTATTTCAGGATCTGTGAGGTGCAGGCTGTAGATGGCACTACAATCACTTGTTTTACAGTGCGGGAGTGTGAGGGCTCGAGCCGCATGGGCTCAAGACCACGCCATTACCTCTTCACTGGCCATGCAAATGGGAGCATTCAGATGTGGGATCTCACCACCGCCATGGACACAGTCAACAAGAGTGACGACAAGGCTAAGCGTGAGCCAAGTCTGATTATAACTGTACTGGAAATAAGGAAAATCTAAAAAAGCCTATTGGATTATGTTGTAAAATTATATTATCTGTTTGCAGAAGTGGGAGGCCCAACTGAGGAGGAGCTGCTGAAGCTGCTTGACCAATGTGATTTGAGCACATCTCGCTGTGCCACGCCCAACATCAGCCCCGCCCCCTCTGTGCTGCAGCACACCCGGCTGCGAGAGTCCTGCTCCAGGTACTAGAGTCCAAAGCCATATTCACAAGTCTGAATTATTATAATAAAACTGCACCACAAGATTGTACTCATTCATGCCAGTTCTGTACAGTATTTGGAGGCTAGATGAACTTTCTAAGTGTTCAAATGCGGATTTTGCTGTCATTATGATATTCAAGCTCAAACAACGATAAAATTCAGCATGTGTGAATAGCTTTGGTACAAAAAAGTTTTATATTTTCATTTTTATTTCATTTTGATTCGATGTAAATATTTCACCAAATGCTGTTAAAAGAGCCATAAAACGATATGACTGCATCAATATTTCTAGTCTTAATGTGAAGGGACCCAGTTTTGTTTTTCACCCATAAATCTCATTTTGGATCCCAAATATTCATAGTTCAATTTTACCACATTACATATGAGAATATGGCTTCAATAAAAAATTTTTTTTTAGATTTAAAGGAACACGCTGACTTTTTGGGACTTTAGCTTATTCACTGTATCCCCCAGAGTTAGATAAGTCCATACATACCATTTTTATCTCCGTGCGTGCCATAACTCTGTCTGACGCACCCACCGCTAGCCTAACTTAGCCGAAAGACTGGAGGTAAACGCCTCCAGCTAGCCTACTGCTCAATAAGTGACAAAATAACGGCAACATTTTCCTATTTACATGTTGTGATGTGTATAGTTACATCGTATACTAAGACTGACCGATATGGCTAGGGACTATACTCTCATTCCTGCGTAATAATCCAGGAACTTTGCTATCGGTCTAGAAAATTGCAAATTTTAATTTTCCGTCGGTCTTAGTACACGATGTAACTATACACATCACAACATATATACTGGAAAATGTTGCCGTTATTTTGTCACTTATTGAGCAGTAGGCTAGCTGGAGCCATTTACCTCCAGTCTTTGTGCTAAGCTAGGCTAGCGGTTGGTGCGTCAGACAGAGTTATGGTACGCACAGAGATAAAAATGGTATGTATGGACTTATCTAACTCTGGGGGATACAGTGCATAAGCTAAAGTCCCGAAAAGTCGGCGTGTTCCTTTAAAAAATGACAAATGCTTATGGCAATCACACAAGATTATCAATAAGTAATCTCTCTCTGGCTATATATGATAATTGAAATGAGCTGATGACATCACCGTTTTCTCCAGAGCGGCTGTACAGCCGAATCAAATTCTGTTAATTATTTTCCTGTTTAACACTGTGAAGCTGCTTTGAAACAATCTGCATTGTAAAAAGCGCTATATAAATAAAGTTGACTTGACTTGACTTGAATAAGTAACATCCTATATTTCAGTCCTTTCCTCACAGAAAGATCTCACATGACTAAGAATATACTGCATATTATGCATATGCTATTTTTGTGGTTCTTTTTGGCCTTTTTTAAGACAGCCTTGGTCACTATAAACTGGAATGGAAAAGAGCTACAAAAGTATACATTTTTAGTAATATCATAAGTAAATAACGTCAGAATAAATTTTTTGGGGGTTAACGATTCCTTTAATGTTCTTAATGAATCTTGAGAGAAACTTTATCATATCCACCTTATTTTGCAATGTGGAAACAAGCTATTTTCTGTGAATGTGCAACAATGCAGATTCAATAGCGGCATAAGTGCAGTAAATGGTAAAACTATTTGTGCTACAAACCAGTGAGTTTATGATTACGATAATATACTCAAATAATATGTTAAGAAATACCAGTTTGCAATATCAAGCAGCATAACAAGCTGTTTTGTATAGCTATAAAAAATACCTGGAGTGGATGACACAGGAAGCAAGACACATTCAAACTCTTACGTTAAAATTAAGGTGGATAGCAATACAAAATGTTGTCATTTTTACAGTCTCCAGCTGCAGGCTCAGGAGCCCATTTCTGAGACGGCCTCCTACGGAGCCCTGAGGCCGTACCGAGAGAGCCCCTTGCTGGCCCGTGCTCGACGCACAGAGAGCTTCCACAGCTACAGAGACTTCCACAGCTTAAACCTGACCAAAGCCCTGCTGGAGAACCATGGACAGTGCGGATCCACAGAGGATGAGATACGGCAGTCTGCGGGGGAGAACAGCACTGAGGACGCAGACAAAAGAAACTCTACCGTGGATCTTTGGGGGTCTAGAGCTTCGGAAACCCAGTCTGCAGCCGCACGCAAACCCCCAGACAGCCCTGGAGACCAGCGACGAAGGGTCCATTTGATGGAGGAGGGGGCTGCGGACTGCAGAGCAGATGGGGGGAGGAGGAAAGGGGCATTTGAAGCTAATTTTCTAAGCAGGAAAAAGGCACCTCCGGTTCCACAGCTGAGCCCCCCACCCACAGCATCTGATGGAGGGGGCAGCGACTCGTCCAGCACCGCCTCACCCTCACCAACTAAAGTGGCCACATCCCCACGCAATCGCAAGGGCCCTGACGCTGCATGTGAGTGATGCTATACGCAGATTTGTCATACACAGAGGTTGTACCAAATACAATAATCTCGGACAGGGGAAAGAAGGTAGTTGAATGGACGATTTCAGAAGAGAAGCGTTTCAGGATGTATGTGAATGTTGATCATAAGGTTTGGCAGGACGGCAGCTGGCAGCTAAAAAAACTCACTGTGTACAGAATTAAAGGGAAAATCCTCCACAGAAATGG
This sequence comes from Rhinogobio ventralis, assembly GCA_039654625.1. Classification (NCBI taxonomy): domain Eukaryota; kingdom Metazoa; phylum Chordata; class Actinopteri; order Cypriniformes; family Gobionidae; genus Rhinogobio; species Rhinogobio ventralis. Next base: position 29,912,714 of record CM077202.1, on the reverse strand, counting down.
TCGCTTGGTTTTTCTTCATGTGTCTTGTTAAATAGTAGAAAGATTTTTTTTATCCGCTTTTTCCAAGCTTAAAAAATTTGATATATTTGCCTAAAGTTCACTGGAGCAAATTAACAAAAATTAACTAGACGCAACTAATTTCATTTGACTAATTAGACTTATGGGGCCTCATTTATACAATTTTGCATAGAAATCTACATTTGATTAAGATAATTTCTCACATGTGTGATTCAGAGTAATGACTCTCTTCCAGATGTAAAATCTATACATCGCAAATGATCTTGAAATTGGTTTCAGATCTCCGCCTTGTAAACGCTCCCTAATTAATGTCATTAACATATGAAAGAGCACCAATCAACCAATTCAAATCCTATTCTTGAGAATGGAGAGCAGCAAGAATTGCTTAGATTTCCAAATACCTGTCATTACTCTAACTCAACGCTAAGCACTTAAAGGTGCAGTGTGTACATTTCAGCGGCATCTATCAGTGAGGTTGCGAATTGCAACCGGCCACCACTCACCCCTCCCTTTCGAAGCACATAGAGAAGCTACGGTGGCCGACACAGGACAAAGATGTCGTAGTCTGAGACAGCAGAGAGTAGCAAACGCTCTGTAGAGAAGTTTGTCCGTTTAGGGCTACTGTAGAAAAATGTCGCCGCAAAATGGCGACTTCACTATAAGGGGACCCGCGGTGTATGTAGATAGAAATGGCTCATTCTAAGGTAATAAAAACATAATGGGTCATTATGTAAGGTCTTTATACACCACTGAAAACATAGTTATGTATATTATATTGCATTTCTGTAAATAGATCCTCATAAATACTACACACGGCACCTTTAAGTAGGAGCGTTGGCGTGGATTTTAGCGTACAATCAAATCTGTGCATACGCACATTTAATAAATGAGGCCTCAGCTTTGTACACCAGCACTTTCACGGGAAAATCTAAAAGCAATGTGTTTAATTTTAGTTTATGTTTTAGATTTATCTTGTTTTTACTCATTAAAGGGATAGTCCACCCAAAAATTAAAACGAAAAAAAAAAACACTTGCATAATTTAAAATCCATTTCTTTCATGGGTCAACAAACAATACGTTTATCACAATGTCTGGACTGCTCTCTCCCATACAAAGAATGCGGATAGAGAACAGGGCTTTTCAAACTTATAAAAAGATTAGAGAATGTACTGTACAATATAAAAACAAAAGTGGTCCATTCGGCTAATAATTTATAGTCAGAGCTCTGTCTGAGGAACAGAACGAAATTAAAGTTACTGAAATCTTTGTTGACATCCGAGGTTCTCATTTGCTTTCATTGTATGGAAATGATCAGTCTGAAATTGATTATTGGTGGACTATTGTTGTAATGGCTTGCTATTCTCTTATAAATTGTTGCTTTTTTAAAAATGCTACTGTCTACTAACGGTACCTTCAAAACACTATGATGCACTTTATTGTCTGTCTTTACATTATAATGAAAGGTTTGAAAAGTTGAACTTCAACTAATGATCAGGTTTGGACTGACAGGTCAGACTCCACTGCTGCTGCCGTCTCTGTGAACTTTCAGCATGCATCCGCAGGGGATTTTTACTTACTCTATCCATTTTTGGGATTTATTCAGTGCCTTTTGTTCATTAAGATGCTGTGAGAAATCAAAACAGATTTAGGTTTTTTTTCCTGATGTGAGTGTTAGTTGGACTATCCCATTATGCAACTTGTTTAAGTGAAGCCAAATTTACAATTCAACTCACAGAATAAGACACTTGTCAAGACAAGGAAAGAAAAGAAAAAGCATGTTTTAAAGACAGCTGCCAGTTTTAAAGGTAATGTACAATTCAAAATAAAAAATACAATTTGTACTAATGAATTAGCTCTGTATTTAAAATGTAAGCGTCTAATGTCTAAATGAATCAACATGTTGTGAATAATGTCATTACAAAGTATAATTTTATCATTTGCATTTCGACTTCTGTTAATAAGAATACATGGTAATGGATTATTTATATTTGACATGGATCTTATTTTGCATTGTAAACTGATGAGCATGGTCACTTTCCCCCAGCTATTACACTTTGTTGTACAGGTTATATCCTGCCAGAGAGAAATATGCAGTATACATCATTGATACATATCCAATATAGCCTATTAAATATAGTTATATGTTGCTAAGTGAGATTATTATTTTAACTGTAACTAAATTGAAGCCTTTAACAAAGTATGTCCTTACTTTAACATAATGCTATGCAATCAGTGTAAACATTTTGCTGACAGTAGGCCACATAGCCTGAAATGTAATAATGAATAAAAGAAAAGCAGAAAGTTCTTTGGACAAGAGAATGAAGCTAGAAAATAAATAAAATAATTACCCCTTGGAATATCTGCATGTGTAACGTGTCACTTCCCAAAATTATGTCTTCTGATGCTATGACTGGTTTGCTGGTGTAGTGATCTTTTTTGATAACGAAACCAAATATGCATACATTTGTTTTGATTAAATAAATAAATAATTGCACAATTTTATTTTGTCTTCGTCCACTAGTCCTAACTGTACATAACCAAGTCATTTATTTGCTCTCTGAAATTTTTCAGTGTTGGGGAATATTTCATTGACAAAAGTATGATACTTAATGCTTGCTTTCACAAATACAGTCACAACCTGATTTATGTTTTCAGCCTGGTTACTGTATGATTTCATCTCCAGGCAAGATGAGTCCTCTTCATTTTAATATGCAGATTAGTTTGTTATATCTAACAAGACTGCTTTGTTATATCTTACCTGCTGTGCAGATCATGGTGTGGCTTCAAGAGGAAATTGCAGCTCATGCTACATGAAATATTGAAACAAATGTGAAAATGGTACAGTACATGCACTGCAGATTGGTACTCAGCTTCTGTACGTCTCCAGTGGCACAATAAAGTAACCAAATAGAACAGACTCTTGGCTTTTTTTTTTATAATTATGGAAACATCAACATTACAAGCACAACTTTTTTACATTTCACAACTTTCTAGATCAATGATTGTCCATTTATAGGAGCACTTGTTCCAAGACACAATAACCACACAAACCTCTGATTAAACTTAGCGTAAGCTGTTTTACAAAAAAATAATAAAAATAAATTATTGCAACAATAAATAATACTGACCATCTTTAAAAAAAAAAAAAAAAAAAAAAAGTACATGTAAAAATGTTTTTTTTTGTGTTTTTTTAGGATAGTGCCATTTAAATGTTACTAGTATCTATCTATGTGAAATAATAACACATGTATAAATATTCACACTTTACAGGTTTAAAACAACCTATGAAAAACATCCACATGTGACATTGATGACAATTTTTGCAGTTTAACTTGACATTTAAGACACTTGATCCATTGGCATCATCACAAATGTGTACACACTACTGCTCAGTCTAGCAGACACAACACCACATTAGCTATCATTTCCATAAACTCTTTCCCCGCCTTTGACGGAATGCTACGGTGTCATGACAAATCGTGTCCTCCCTCGAAATCAGGTCTCCCCAAACTTAATGATTATCCTATATGAATGATATTAATCTAAAATACGCATAGCTTACTATATAGTGTACAAAAAACACATTAGTGCATAATAAAACCAATTATATGTAATTTCTTACACTTGATTTACTGTTAAAGGTGCACTATGTAACTTTTCCGTCCACTAGAGGTCACCTATTCAAAACAAAGGCATAGTTTGATGTCGCCAAGTTTGAGCGCAGAATCTTGGGACATGTGGTCTTCACCTCACAGCTGGTGGAAAAGAATCGGGATAGGACTCGGGCAGAAATCATGTTCATGGATGCGATTATTAACGTTACTGTAGTATGAAGCAGAGCAGGACCGAGTGTTGTGGGAGCTGAGCAAGGCCGCTGGAGCGATTGCGAAACACGCCTCGCGAGCAGCGGGACTTTTATTATGCCACAGTCGCCGGCGCCATTTCCGCTTTTCCGGTCATGAGTATGAGGTAACGCAGCTCTGTTTATCATATTAGATACATTTGAGTGTGTTGAAAATTATGTTATGACGTTACTCTGTGCGTTCGCTCGGCGGCTGCTATGACACTTGTTGCACACTGCAGTAAGAGTAAAGCTTTTCTGCAAAATAAAACCGGAAAAACGAACCCAATTTGTCACTACACCGGCTTTCTGTGTTTTCACTGTTGTGCGGTAGGGGGCGCTATTATTACGCATCTTCTGAAAGAGTACAGAAGCTCCTGGTCAGGCAAAAAGCAGAAACAAAGATAAAAGCATTGCTTTTGCACATTGCAGTCTTTGAAAAAAAATTTTTTGTTTGTTTGTTTAAAAGCAGTTCTGTATTTTCTTTTTGATATATTGCATGTTCAAATAGTCATACAACAAAATATTCTAGGGGCCATGACATTTTTGTGAAAATGATCAAAAACGTTGGTGGTGGCTGGCAACTAAAAAAAAAAAAAAAATGCTGTCGGGGAAAGAGTTAATGCAGATTTAGTTTAGAATATGTCTACTGGATTGACTATCTTCCTCATTCATGTGTCTGTTGAGACAGAAGAGATGGACTTCCTCTCTATGTTGGCATGAATAATTTGGAGACTCAGTTCATTAATACTTTATGATTGCGGTAATATTTCTTACCTACACAGCCAGTCATAAGACTCCATAATATAATAATACAGCTATAATAATACAGTGCTATTTTCAGAACAGTTTGCTTCCTCTCTGAATCAATGCTAAGCACATTTTACAGCAAAGATCATCTATGTTCGATAATAGCATACAAGTATGAAATCGCTAAACTAACTCTCAATAGAAGTATAGTTCCAGATCAGTCTATCCTTTTAAGTCTTCATTAGGTGTATGCAGAAACACCTTTTTTTTTTTTTTTTAAGTGGCACCAGTGGTAGCATGTAAAATATGACATTTAATAAGTGAAATACATTGGTGGAGTTTTCAGCTTGGTGTACAAGAAATGTATTATATAATTGTTATATTATAGTTGAATATTCATTTTATAATAATATAATGATGTTTTATTTATAACTTATAATAATAATAATAATTATATTGTATATGTTTATAAAATGCAACTAAACTTGACAGTTATTGATTGTAGCTTTGACATTTTAATAACTTTTTTATATCCCATTGGAAAAAGGTCATAAGAGTTTTGGGTGACAAGACGAGGCGTAAATAATGCCAGTTTTCAGTTTTGCAACTTTCAAAGCAAATGATCTGCAGAAGGTGCAATTCGGCTGGATTTTAAAATGTCACTGTAATGAATGATTTAACAAAGCCTTTTTGTACCTACAACAATACCGCAAGAGAGAGTAATTTTTTGGGGGGGAATTCTATTTAAAATCCACGTAGCTTGAAAATCTGAAAGGTGCAAGTTTAAATGAGCATTACGCTTCTGGGGGCCGGATTCACAAAACATTCTTAAGAATAAAATTCTTCTTAACTGCTTTTTTCTTCTTATTTTCTAACTTAAGAAAAAAAAAAACTTTTAAAATAACTATTTTAACTTGACATGGTGCGTTAAAATCACAGCGAGTGACGACTTAAGAATTTGAGTGTATCTAGGCAAATACAAACAATGTATGAAACCTTGAAAATATGATATTCAAAAGACATTTCTTTTAAACAAAATAAAAGGAATATAAGCAGGTAGTGACGTAAATGAGTCATTCTATGATTAAAATGGAAGCAATGAGGTGATGTCAGAGGTAGTCAACATACACATACACTAACACATCTCTGACTAATAAATAAAAAAAAATCCAGCATTATGAAATAGAGATATTGTCCAGTTACATTCTACTATGTTTTATCCTGGCCAAACAAACCAATATACTATCAATGCCTTATTTTATTGTTGTGAATGTGAAATTCACTCATCTGCAGAATAAGTTGGAGAAGAATTCTATTCCCAAGGACATTCTCCACACTTGTAGGTGTGTGTGTGTGTGTGTGTGAAGGCTTTACAAGTGAGTGTCTGTAAACATGGTTTGCTCCTTCTTCACTGAGCTGTAGCTTTTAATCGTCTCCCCAAACTCCTCATCACCCACATACTGCAAAAAGATAATATTCATCATCAGCTATAACAAATCCTTTCCCAGGAAAAATGACTAGGGCTAAATAAAACAGTTGGTAAGAAAGCACAGGTCAGAAATGTTTACAGTATTATAAAAGTACACTGTACTACACGTCTGGAATACTTGATTCTGATTGGTCAGTTGTGGCATTCTACTGTTATATGTTACTAAATATTTTTTGTAAAATGTCTACAAACTGTATAATTGACTGTTGTCTGTGACAACCAATTACCTACACTAGCGTTTTATGTTTTATAACTAGCTGAATTAATCATGAATTACAGTAGGAATACCTGATAATAAAGCATTTATTAACACACTGATTAACTATTATTGCATGTCTAAATAATATGTATAAATGTACATTTAAATAGTTTATTAATCATTTACTTACACTTTCTAAATGATCTTATGACAACTCATAACTGGTTTGTAATTAATGTAATACCTAATTTAGAAATGATAAATTGATCATTAATAAAGTATGAAAATATAATTATTAAAGACATATATATATGCTTATAAATCAAGAATTTATAGCTGTATTTATAAACTGCTTATTAATGTCTATTAATGCGTTATAAAAGATGAATTAACTATTTACTAATATTTAACTAATGATTCATAGCATGCAGTTATAGTGTTACAGAAATGTCCACCAAGGTTGTATTTATTTGATAAAAAATATAGTAAAAACCTTATGAAATATTATTACAGTTTAAAAAAAGTTTTAAAATGTTTGGACTATATTTTAAAATGTAATGTATTCCTGTGATTCAAAGCTGAGTTTTCAGCATCATTACTCCAGTCTTCAGTGTCACATGATCCTTCAGAAATCATTCTAATATGATGATTTGCTGCTTAAGAAACATTTATTATTTTCAATGTTGAAAACAGTTGTGCTGCTTAATATTGTGGAAATTGTGATTTTTTTTTTTCTTTTCAAGACAACATTACATTAAAATAGAACTTATATGGAACAGAACATAAAACTTGTGAACGGTAGTGTGCATATTTATCATACTCTTTATAATACAATAATTGATCTCAAATCAATAATATCATATAAATGTATTTATCTGTAAAGTAAGCAGGGTAGTGTACAATCAGCCCATTAGCACTGAAAAAAATGTAAATGTTTTTTTTTCTTGTAAGGGTGATACAAATCCTTTCCACATCATGCCTTATCCCTTATGACATTATCTCACCATTCCGCTGTCAGTGCCGTGCAGGTCAGCGTCCCATGATTTCTTATCTTGAGTGTCGATCAGCTGACTAACACTCCGATGCAAGGAATTCTGGGAATAGGCATGGCTCAGCTGGCTTTGGCTGGGAACGCGCAGCACAGACATGCTGGCCTGATAGCTGTGGTTACTGGTGCAGGTGCTGGTGCCTCCGATCTTAGTGTCAGTCAAACCCTGATATATCAATATAAAGCACAAATACCCACATCACTGCACATTCAGTCTCTCAATCACATGCAGTAGCAACTCACTTAGGAATAGATGAGCAAACAAGAGGTTAACAATCCATCTCATTCTGCATGCAATGCCAGTCCACAGCAAAACAAAACCCAAAAAATTATGGAAATTGAATGAAATCTATAGAATCACACATGAAAAGAGACTAGATTTTTACTGGGGTTTTTTTAATACAAAAAAGGACATGAGTGTTTGTTCATGCAAAAGTGCAAATGCCACAAAAGACATTAATGCCTGTAATATAAATACTTAGGTATTTGTAATTAGCAAGGCTACATCTCAGAGAGCTTGTACCTCAGTGTGCATGGCAAAACGCTTTAGTGTTATACTGCAGGAGGAGTCCGGTATATTGTCAAACTGGGAAGAGGAGAGAGAGAGAGAGGAGTGCGCTTACCATGGGTGCATCAGGCTGAAGCAGAGCAGTAGAAGCATGATTAGAGCAGAGTTCAGAGGAAGGTCTCTGTAGCAGCAAGAACAGCGCAGGACAGAGAGAGTTAAAAACAGACAGAAGATTTAAAGAGGAAGGCGACAGTTTAAAGGTTGGGAGTGTATATAGGGGTATACAGTATGTTTAGTTCATACAGTCTGCTCTTTCCCACTAGTCATTGAGGCCGTTTCTACTGACTATATGTTCTGAACTGAACACTAGCTGGATGCTTATTGAATATTGCTCAGTATGTATGCACTATACGGCCTACTATTTTTTTTAAATAGTATGTGAAACAGAATTCATGTAATGACAAACATGATTTTTGTCACATGACCTCATCAGATTGTATGTAATTCAGCTTCAGCCAGGTATAAATGAGATTGAATTTTGCATGTCAAAACAGTTAATAATGTCAAATAATGAGTCGAGCAAGAATACATGATCAGGTCAAATGCATTGCATTGTAGGATACAATATCCAGTATATACTGTGCATATGGTAGTTATCTGGATATTTTATAAAGAAAATATGAATACTTAACACAGTATGCATACTATATTTACATATACACTACTGTTCAACATTTTGGAGTCGGTAAGATTTGAAAGGAATCTCTCATGCTCACCAAGGCTGCATTTATTTGTTTAAAAATACAGTAAAACAGCAAAAGTGTAAAATATTATTTTAACATATTTGAAAACGTGATGTATTCCTGTGATGGTAAAGCTGAATTTTCAGCATCATCACTCCAGTTATCAGTGTCACATGATCCTTCAGAAATCATTCTAATATTCTGATTTAGTGCTCCAAAAAAAAAAAAAAAAAATTCGTATCATTAAAAATATAGATACAACATTGAAAAAAAACATGGAAAACTTGATGCATTCTTTTCAACGATTCTTCAAAAGAACAGCATTCATTCAAATAGAAATCTTTTGTAGCATTATAAATGTCTTTACTGTCATTTTTGATACACTTTAATACATCCTTGCTGAATAAAAGTATTACATTTCTTTAAAAAAATCTTATTGACCCTAAGCTTTTGAACAGTAGTGTATAAATAGTAAGAGTGGTATTCTAATCTGAACACAGGCCTCTATGACTATGGCATTGCCTCTGTCATTGTCTCGATCACCATACAGTAGCAGTGGGAAGAGAAGTGTTAGCACTCCCTCTTCTGGACATCTGAAGGAAATGCATGTTGCAGTTTTGAGTAAAAACATTTGTGCAAGTAGAATTGAAAATGAAAAATAATCTACAACTTTTGTGTTCCACTTGTATAATTTAACATACAACCTTTATGAAATAATTAAAATGGTAGAATGATACCATTAAAAAAACTTTTTTTTCAGTCTCACCAAATAGGAGTCAGGCGGATACTTGGTACTTCTCCTCTGCAGGGGCACTATTGGAGGTCTCTCTCTGATGAAGGGAGGCTTGCTCAGGGCTCTTCTCAGCACCAGACCCATTATCAGAGCCAGCAGCAGCAGCCCCAGGAACGCCATAAGAAGGATGAACCATAACTCACTATAGAACTTGTAGTCAGTCCCATACAAACCTGTTTTACCTCCAGAACTGGACTCCACTGCATCTGTGGGCAACATGTGAAAAAACAGGTGAGAAAGGATAAAATATTTAGGGAAGAGGGAATTACCAGCTACTCCACAGCTTACTCTCAATGATACTGAATAAAAGAGGAAATTCCTTTATTTATTAATAATTAATTGTATTATTAAGTAAATTGAGATATAGATTAACATAATGACTGATAGTACTTTCATATTACCTTGCAACATTTGGCATTATGTCATTAAAAATATATTGTGTATCGTATGAAACATAAAAACAATGAATTGTTATATTAAATTATATATTTTCCCTATTACAAAAGAACAATCTAATTTATTTACATTGCATATTTGCTGTGATACAACACCCATATTTACAGTACAGTGTGTGCATAATTATTATGCAAGTTGATATTCTGATAATATTTTTTTCCCAAGCACATTATACCAATTCCAAACCACATCAATCTTAATAACTACTATTCATTTTGTATTTAATAATTTATAAGTGATATATAATTGTTAAAGAAGGATGGAAGTGAAAAACGCCTTATATTCAGGTGTGCAGAATTATTAGGCACGTTTTCTTAAAATGGTTAGTTAAAATGGGCCAAAAAAGACATTTAACTCGCACTGAAAAGTAAAAAATTATTAAATGCTCATGAGAAGGATGCAATACTAATGTAATACTAGAAATTTCAAAAGGAAGGAATGACCAATAGACAGCAAAACGCTTATTGGGTCAGCAGGGTCATACAAAAACAGGCCAAGAAAAACGTTAACTGCAAAAATGAGGTATTAAGGTGAAGAAAGTGGCACCATTTTCCAGAACTGCAACCTACCTGGAAGTACAAGGTGTCAGGATCTCAGAGACTTTGCTAAGGTAAAGAATCCTGAAATATGACCCACACTTGTGAAAGTGTTGGGAAATAGTAGTTATTAACATTATTGTGGTTTGGAATTGGTAAAACATTCTTGAAAAAAATATGATCAGAATATCAACTTGCATAATAATTATGCACGCACTGTATGTTCCTCATATTTTCATTTTGGTAGCTTAATGCCTGAAGCATTTCACCACATTCAGTTCTGACCGTTTGAATGTACTGAAAAATGTCTGCAAGGAGGGTTGCAACAGCCACAGATGTTTTTAATTGCATTCATCCAGTGTGACAAACTATTTGTTATATTTAAAATCCTAAAAAATTGTTTTACTCGCCAAAACCAATGGAGCTTCAATGAGGACTGAGTTTGCAACAGTGATGCTGGCACAGGAACAGCTCGGCTCAGACAGAATGGAGACATTGCTCACTTTTTCCATTCACTTCACCTGCCAGGCCTGAGTAAACGTACCTATACCAGTGGCCGTATTGTATTTAATGACAGGAGAGCTGGCACTGCCGCTGTCAGTGGTGCAGGTAACTTGAAATGCGAAGGCTGAAGTGAAAAGAGACAGGAGAGATGATGAGAGAGGGGACTAATGAAATGTTTCATAGTAAAAAGTCTGGCCCACGGGCCAAATCAGGCCCAGCCCGAGGTCATAGTATAACCACAGTTTTCATACTTTTATCAGAAGTGCGTGGGATGTGCAGTGAGCTGTGGAAGCCGCTGTAGATACGCAGGTTGTTCTCGGTTAGACTGTATTCTCTTAGAGGACCGTTCAGAGAGAAAGAGCCACTCCAGTCCACAAACACAATGGTAAGGTTACTGTGCACCACAAACGGCTCCTTATACTGAGGAGCTACAAAGAAACAAGAGAGGGGTTTGATTAATGTGCCATAAAGTACAGAAACAATTTTTAAGAATTTCAGATGATAAAAGGAATGATTGGGAGGGCATGTATAATTTCTGTTAGCAACAAGTCATAAAGTACTCTAGAGCGAGTCCTTACGTTCTTTGAGTGTGGTGATGGAGAGCCAGTCAGACACAGTGCTGCCCATGTTATTGTAAGACACCACACACAGCTCATAGTTGGCATAGGGTAGTAAGTCAGTGATGTTGAAGCTTTGCCCCATCCCAAAGAACTTGATTTCCACCGGGCCAATGGCACAAGGTACAGGTACCGGCTGCAGAGGCTGAGGACAGGATGATCGCATGTGGAGCTCGCAGCTACAGAGATGGGAGTGAAAGGGACAAATATTTATGTTTTAGTACATAAGCATTTGAAAAAGAAATTAATACTTTTATTCAGAAGTGACAGTAAATACATTTATAATGTTACAAAAGATTATTACTTCAAATAAATGCTGTTCTTATGAATACTATTCATCAAAGAAACCTGAAAAAATATCACAGTTTCCAGAAAAATATTTAACAGCACAACTGTTTTCTACATTGATAATAAGAAATGTTTCTTAAGCAGCAAATCAGCATTACTACTTTGTATTATTGACTTGGTGAGCATAATAACGTATTTCAAAGACATTACAAATTCATAATATGACCCCAAACTTTAGAACAGCAGTTTACATACAAACTTTTAGTAGAGGTAAACAAAATTAAAACAATTATCAGCACACAAATATGTCATTCAGATATTGTCTTTATTTTCTTCTCTTCATGGTGAAGTGGGTAGTTTCTATGCTGTTAGTGGCATCACATGGAATTGCAAGACTAATTCACTTTTTAAACACTTCCTCGTTCTGCAGCTATGTAGTCCCAACTCAAACTCATGCCACTGGTTAGTGTGTTGCTATGTCAAACTGCTCGAACAAAGGGAAAAACGTTTTTATGTTTTGAATACTTGAAAGATATATTAACATGGTAGAAATCACACACTTCAGCTTTAACTATTAATATTGAATTTGATTCAGAATCAGTGATTATTATCATCCAAAATAAATATCTTTCTGTGAGATCTGCACCTCTCAATTATGCCATTGGGCTGAAGAGGTATGTCCCACTCTACCAGAGCTGAGCGGGAGGTGAGGGCGATTGGACGTGGCGGGGACTGCTGGGCCGGGGCAGAGGCCTGGGTGCGGAGCTCACTCAAGGGGCCTCGGCTGCAGCACAGGAAACAGGTGCAGGCTTCCACGCCTACAGAATACACCGTAAAAGGCCTAAGACCATGGAGAGTCTGCTGGTGGGAAGTCCCCTCAGACAGCTCCACGCACAGATATGAAAGAAGTTAAGAGTTAAAGAGAAAGAGTTAAAATTCTATTAATATATATATATTCTTAGTTGTTTATATGTGTAAGAATACGTATACTGTATATTATGTACCAGTTGGTATGAGTCTTTGTTTTGTGTGAAGACTCTGTAGAGGCTGACAATGCCATTTGGCTTGGTGGGTGGGCTGATTTCCACCACAGCTGAGGTGGCGTGGATGTGCAGGAATTTAGGCGGGCTCATCCCCTCTGGAGGAGCTGGACCCGTGTGACCTTGAGCCCAGGGGCTACCAGCGCGACCTGCTGAGTTTACAGCCCATACCTAGATGGTCAAAGTTAAACAACACAACACATGAAATGAGGTATTTATGCTGAACAGCACTAATTAAATAATAATAAAATGACTTCTTTGCTCGCTTTCATCACTTTCTCTCATTCGCTAAACTGAACAACCAATCAGAGTAATCGCTCTCACTAGTCTCAGCCTCAGACATCACGCCCACGGACCGCTGGCTGAACGTCTGATGCATATGGCACACTTATCTGGAAACACTTCAGAAGTTTCGAAGTCGTCATCTGATTGGTTTAATTCTACAGGATGTCCGCGAGACGTGTGTGTTGCATTCTTTAACGGTCCGCCTGGAAACAAATGCCATGACGCCAAACTCCCTCGTGGAAGAAGAACGCAGTCGTGTTTACAACTGGTACCAGGATCAACTAAATGCTGGATTTTCAAAAGTATGTGAAGTTCACAGCTCTTGTTGCAGAAAACAGCAAATTGTTGCAGTAAACTTGCACAATGTTCTTACGAATAATTTATAGATGCACGCCGGTCTGTTATTGCAGGGACATCGACTTTACATTTTCACGCCCCTAAACATGACGCGGAACAAAACAAACTGTGATTGGCTGCGTTACATGTCAGTCAAACATCCTCTTGGGTGGTCCTTGGTCAATGAAAGCTGCGATGGAGTCCAGACCTTCTGCCGTCAGTCTGAAGGTCTGGCTACGCAAGACTAGCTCTCACCGACTAGAGCTGATGTGTGAAACACACTGCAAAAACTAGCTTGGCAGACGCTTACCGACGGACCAAAGTTGCTCGACCGTCAACCGTTGGTTTGGTGAGTCATGGCCCTTAAATGTTATATATACTTTTGAATTTTTCAGTGCTTTTTCTCTCTTTTTACTACCTCCAAGCACCAGCACCAACATGTAGCTTTGTTTTTTTCCCCCTGCTGTTTGCAACAGAACAAACCTGCTACCTTTTTTGGGTCGTAACCCACCAGTTGAGACTGACTGGTATAGATATGCATGAGAAAAGGAAGGAACTTTATTATGCAAAGCAACAGGTAAGTGTATTGAGATGCCTTTGGTCTCTCTAGCACCTACAGGGCTGATATAAGACCGGATCTGATACCGACACCGGCTCTGAAGTGGCCCAGCAGACAGAACGGAGACTCGGCACCATCCTACTCTTAAAGAGGAGTCACCTTCACCTGATGGAACCACCTGGCGCCTTTTGCAAAAGGAAACTACCCATTCAACTACTTTGAGGAGTCAGTAGTCTTGCACTCTTGAAGCCCTGCTGTCGTTAATAGCCAAAACATCAGCATCCATTACAGAATCACTCCGGCCTGAATCTACATGAAAATTAAATTTCACCTTCATCAAGGAGTAAATGAACACATGGAAAGGTGAAGTAATCTTATTTACTAGACGAGCTGTTTGTATAATTACACAGGAAGAGTAGGAAAAGGTCAGCTGGGGTCACTATTTGCATGGGTAAGTAATTTGTAGATTGTCAGTTATAATAGCGGCGGCAGATGGATGTTCCTGTGGATAGGGTTAAATTAGCCTCAATAATAGGCAATTACAGCGTGATCAATCCAGATGATAGATCTAAGTGGCAATACGCACAGACTGCACGAGACACCGGCTGATTTCACATTCCCATCCGAAGCCGCTCCACTGCCAAACTGACGACTAGACGTGTTGGAGCGCAAGGGGGTGACGGAGGTCTTGCGGGGTGACAGAAGAGAAGAAGTGCGATCACGGAAATAGCCTCTTGTCACCCAAAGAGAGAAAAGGTCATGTTGGCAGGAAGACAGTGAGGAAGAAAGAGTGACACTTTGTGTGTATGCCGAAAAGAGGCGTTATGAATGACCACAGGACAAAGAAGTGCTATAACCTTAATTTCTCACTGATAAATCATTCCGATTCCCAGATAGGAATTTTGTGAAAAGAGATATGAGTGCTACATTTTAAAGTGGAGTCAGCCAGGACATCTTCATGCCCTTGTATGCGGTGCGGACGTTTTATTACCACCGAAGCACTTGCATACAGAGCTGTAATTAACACGGGAAAATAAAACTATTTCATGAGCGAGCTCTAATGGATGTGGGTGTACACCACTAGGGCCGAATCTGCCCGGAGACAGATCCTCATTGGCCATGGCCACGCCCCCAGTCATGGACACGGGGCCAAAAGTTCCCTTTTCTGTTATGAGCACTAGGCTAATTAAGATTTTACATAAAAGTGTCAATAAAATATGTAGCCTCTTAACATGGGATAAGTTTGATTTCACAGGGACACATGCCCTTGTGTGAGAACAAGTCAAATGACACACAACAAAAAGGGAGACAACTCCATGACATTAGGACAAAAACATAAAGATGGTACTGGTGATAGTCCTGACTTCTTGAATTTTATACAGTTAAACAAGCAGACATAGACTTACATGACACATTCAGTATAGTTAGCAACTTCCCCAGGGAAAGCCAATAGGCATTAAATGGTCTTTCCAATACTTGTACATTTTGGAGGCCTAACAGCTAATTCAATGGCTTCGATCGTAATCGTCAGCATTCAGTCCAGATTAATGGCCCTGTCGCTTGTCCGTCATCACTCAGCTCCACCCGCCAGCTGTCATAAATTACCGCTCATAAATAAGATGGAACAATCAGGCAAACTCTATCAATTTAGTCCTGATCAGCCCACGCCTCTCAAGCCTGACAGTCAAATGCTAATGTTATTTTGCTCCAAAGGCTAGGCTGTCAATTAAGAAAGGTCTCGTAAGAGGACGGTGGTGCAATGAATATAGTGAGTTAGATTAAACGCCTGTCTACGTGAATGAAAGAGTATTGATGAGCAAAACCTTAAACACAGCAGCAACAAATAATAATCATGCTAATTAAATATTCCTTGAGGACCGGTTTATATGGCAGATTTAATCATGCTTAGACTAAAATGTTATGTATTATAAGAATAAAGTATTAAGTATCACAAAGGGCTAATTTTATATTCATGACACATCATGAATTAGAAAGATGTATATCAGTTTTGTTTTTGTTGATAACTATAACAAAAACTGTTAAAAATTGTTTCCATTAACTGAAATAGTTAATTAAAAAATCTTAAATGAAAATTATAGCTAAAAACTATTAAAAACATCAAAAGCATTACTACTAAAACTAAAAGTAAAATAAAAACAGAAAATAAAATATTAATAAACACTATAAAATGGTTTAAATATTACTAAAATATCACAGACTAACAGTAAGCAATGACCTAGAAACGACTTTAGAAACGACTAGAAACATTTTAGCACATAAACGGCAACCCTCTGTCAACTATCCACAACACTTCAGAAGAAAAGCACTCAAAAATCTGTTCACTCTTTGAGCAATATACTATATAAAAAGTCTAAAAAGTTATAAAGGTATAAATTATATAAAAAGTATATAAACGTATACTGGTCACTTAAACAATTTGTAGTGTAAAATACGATTGCGTGAACTGAGAAACAGCAGTGTGACCTGGTATTCGTAGGCTGTGTAGGGCAGGAGTTTGTCATCGTGGCAGGAGGTTGATGAGTTGCTGTACACCAGTGTAGTTGCAGATCGGCTTTCAGTGTCTAACACATGTTTCCGGTACAGCTCGTAGTGCAGTAATTTCCCATTCGGCTCAGCTGGAGGAGACCAGGACAGCAAAAAGACAGTCTGTATGCCCTTAGGGTTAGTTTGCAGCTCCAGAAGTGGGGCAGGTTGGCCAGTAGGGGGCGATTCAAGCGTCTGTATTGAAGACCAGTCACTAGCAGCGCAGCCTAACAGGGTGCAGGCCTCCACTCTTACCTCGTACCTACAAAAAATACAGAAACAAATAATACAAACAAATATTAAATAAATAAATAAATAACAATATATAAAAATACACAAATATAAAAAAGAAATATTAAACAACCAATAATTATATATGAAAATAAATAATAATATATAAAATAAAAAATTAACACAATTAACACAGTGTACAATGCTGTTTATTTCAGTTAAAAAATTATATAATTATATTTCTTTCTTTTTAAATGTTTTAATTGATTTTGAATATTTAGAAATATAAATATATAGAATTCTATAGAAATATATAGTGCGTATTCTGATAAAAAGTGCTGTTATTTATCAACAGTATAGACAACAGTCTTGCACAGTTTCTCCTTCAGAAGGTCACCAGCGATGGACTGAAGGAGAAAAGGGAGAGAAGAGAGGAGAGCAGGAGAATAAAGGGACGGTCATCTGAAAGAGGCAATGAGTGGCGAGTTGATAATGTTGATGAACCGTTATCATCACCCCACTTATCTGGATTTTCACTTCAACATACGTATACAGCTCCAGACTTTAGTCATCCCTCATTTGAGTGCCTCCTCCTTGTGACCGTCTTTGTGTATGCCAAGGATGGAAACATTAGAAAAGGCTCAAGGTTGATTCCCTCCCCCACTAAGATTCTCTCTCTCCTTTTCCTCCTTCTCTCATTGGTTTTATCAATGTGTCTGTCTCTAGTGCAGCAACTGTAAAAGTTTGCATATTAAGATGTGCATCTAGACATATAAATACAAAAAATACTTACAACTGTATTTAAAGAATATTAAAGAATATTTAACCCCAAAAACACTAGCAAAAGGCTAATTTTAGAGAAGAGTTTTTAGTGCTTTTCTTTAAAGGTTAAAAAACAAAGGCAACTAAACCGTTTTTTTTTTTTTTACATATTAATTAAAAATAATATTTATTAATGAACAGATACTTTTGGATATTCAAGACTAGCTCTCACCGACTAGAGCTGATGTGTGAAACACACTGCAAAAACTAGCTTGGCAGACGCTTACCGACGGACCAAAGTTGCTCGACCGTCAACCGTTGGTTTGGTGAGTCATGGCCCTTAAATGTTATATATACTTTTGAATTTTTCAGTGCTTTTTCTCTCTTTTTACTACCTCCAAGCATTACATACTACATTAAAGGGCAAATATTCACAAACAAACTCAGATATTAAAAAATCGATACTTATAAAGAAGATTATAAAAGCAGATATACATGTATGCCCTTTCTAAGTAGCAATTCATTTTTATTTTTGTGGTCTACTGTGAATATTTACCTTACAATGTACCTTAATAACCAAAATTCCCTGACCCTGACTAAACAGTGCTGCATGCTGGTATTGTTACCTGTAGTACGGCTTTAGTGCAGTGAGAGAGAAACTTTGACTCTGAAACGCACTGTGGTGCGAAGCGAAAATGAAGCGTTTCACGTTGGGCTCAGCTGGGTCTCGTTTGTAAAGTGAGTAGGTGATGATGACCCCATTAGGTCGTGCAGGGGGTTCCCACTGCACCATAATGCTGAATGGCCCTATAGCCTGCAGTCTGGGGGGAGCCACACCAGAGGGCGCTGAAGGCTGTGTCCTGGCCATCGCTGGTGGACTGGTAGCGGCACCCTGACTGTTATTGGCAGTGATGGTGTAGCTGTAATCGACACTAGGGAGTAAGGTGAAGTCGTGGTAACGGGTGTCCATGCCAGTGTATATAAGACTCCCGTTTCGACGGAGCTCGTACCCTATGATCACTCCATTTGTCTGGACGGGCTCTCTCCATGTGACTTCAACTGATTCAGGGCCTGTGACTTTAAGAGTAGGGGTGGGCATGCCTGAGGGCGGTGCTTCTCTGGTCTGGATTGGAATGGGCAAACTTGCAGTGCAGCCGCCATTGGTGCAGGCTGTCAAGACAAGGCTGTAGGAAACGTGTGGCTGTAGATCCAAAACTTGCACACTTGACCGTTTCCCACGGTAGAGCTCCTCATTGTTAATTTTGAGAATATACACCACGATCTCACCATTCTGGATGGATGGAACAGTCCACGTCACATTGAATGAATAGGAAGTGACATCAGACACCATAGGTGGCTCCACGTTAGCAGGGGCGGCTTCTAATGTCCTGATCTGCGTCGGCTCACTGGTAACACACCCAGCCACGGTACAGGCAATGACTGCGTAACTGTAGAGAGTGTACGCGGTTAAATCCACGTCAGTGTAGTTGAACACGCTTGAGTCGAAGCTGAAATGGAAGCCAACGCTGTCCCTCTGAATCCTGTACGTCAGAAGAATACCATTGGGCTCCAAAGGAGGAGTCCAAGCTACAAAGACTTCCTTAGGCTTGCCCTCTATATGACTGACAACCGGAGCAGCCAATCCTCTAGGAGGAGCTTGTTTGGTGTGAACCGTGAGCCAGGGGCTATCAGTATATCCTGCCGCATTGGAAACGCGCACACGAAACTTGTACCTGCTCCAGGGCAGAAGGCCAGACATATTATAGGAGAAGCTGTTAGTCTGGGTGTCGTTCTGGATGAACACAATCTTGGCTCTTAACGAGTCATCTTCATCACTCCGTACCCTGCCATCCTCCAGACTTACAGCCAGAACCTGGTACTGCAAGATCCGTCCATTGGGCTGGGCAGGTGGAGACCAACAGAGATCTACGCTGCGGGATTGGACCTGCTGTACTGTAGGAGCCGGTTGAGAGGATGGGGCGGCCTCCTCGGTGGTTACAGGTTGAGGTGCTGTCCTCGTGCAGCCCGCTTCGGTGCAAGCTTCGAGAACGAGCGTGTACACCGTGTACGGTTCCAAACGGCGGAAAAGGAACTGACGTGCAAGGCCGCTGAACTCCAAGTTGCCCTCATTGAAGATGTTGTACATCTGTGGATATAAATATATTAAATGATGGCAGATTCTGGACCGTGATATTGCAATGTTACCATCATTGTGGGTAGCATACTTTGATGACTCCATTTGGAGAGGCTGGTTCAGCCCACTGTAGCAGCAGTGCTCGACCATGTTCTCTCTTCTCCACGCTGAAGTTAGCCAGGCCACTTGGAGAGGCTTCAAGGGTCCGAACAGTGGTCCAAGGACTAGACACCTGACCTGCTCCATTAACTGCCTCTAAACGCACATTATATGTGGTGTACGGCTCCAACCCAAACACATGAGCCTGAAAAATGTTACCCTACAACACAAAAGACACAAATATAGTTAGTATTACTATAGCAGTATTACTATTATTACTATTGATAAAAAATAAGTAATTCATTAAAAAATCCATTATATATATATATATATATATTTTTTTTTTTTCATGAATGCAGTTCTCATGAATAGATCAATAATGCAAATAAAATTGTGAAAACAAAACAAAAAAACCTTATAAAATCACCTTCATTTAACCATATGAAGGCACAGCAATATTGAAAAGCATAAGATAAAATTATATTTAAATGGAGTAATGCAACACTGCCAGAATCCATGCTGAATATTAGTTTTGTAAATTGATGTTTGTTTTTTATTCCTTCCTTGAAAATAAAATTTAATTTGACCCACAACACATAATTCTCACCACCAACGGTAAAACTACAGCACCCCTCGCTAATATCCCTATGCAGATTGTACACCACAATCCATTACATCGCTGGGAGGCACTGAAGCATTTAAAACGCTACCTTTTTACGTGGTTGAAAAATTGAGAACATTTGGACTATAAACCAGCAAACATATGCACATTGTCAATAGAGACAGCTGTTTCATTTCACTTTATTTCAGCACAGAGACTTATATCCTGCCCCTAGATGGCAATGCTATCAAACACTTTCCTAAACATGGGCACCAAGACATTAACAAGCAGGCGCTCGCTCATCCAGGATACTCAAGGCAGCCATTAAAAAGCGACTAAGAGAATTGATTTTTGTTATAGATTTCCAAATAAATGTTTATGGCACAGATCCCTAAAATGGGAAGTGTTTAAGTTTTGATTAAGAGAATTGGTTATGCTGCCTTTTGGGTATGCATAGATCCACCGTTCATAAAATGGTCAAATTCTCAGCATTACAGAATTACATTTCTTATTTCAAAAGGTAATGTGTCAGTTATTTAAACTATTATAAACACACACACACACACACTTTAAATTGTCAATAATACACACAATATTTTATATTAAGAGCCATTGAATATTTAGGAAAACCCCTCAAAAAACGGCATTGCTAATAAATCTGTAATGTGTGAACTTCTATATGGAAGCCAAAGCAGTCAGGCTTCTTCTTCAAAACAAAAGCACAGAATTCGTATTTCTTGTAATTGAGGCTGAAAGAGGCCTCGCTATTTTAAACATTAAAGAGGTATCAGAGTCAGAAGCACATTCAGTGTTAGCTCAGGGAATCAGTCATTTGTAGAGGGGAAAGAAGCCTTTTAAAGCCCTTTTTCTTTCCTCTTTTTATCTTTCAACTCAGCACAGGTCTCCCTTGTCTCATCAGCTGCTTACATATGTGTTATTTCCTGTGACAGCGCTGGGGGCTGCTTGGGCCAGGGGATGATTTTAATTAAGAATAACCATGTGGATTTGTCACAACAATTATGCTGATTAGATGAAAGTGGAGATTCCTGACCCTTCAAAGGTGTGGGACTGCTTAATTTGCATACAGTAGACATACTGTCCCGGCCTGCCACTGCTGACTTCAGCCTGAGCTGGATTTTATTAGTATCATGCTAACAGCTACAGGGCCCTGGAAATGCCTCATCAAAAAGCATCAAATGGAGCCTTTGGCAAAGTTGAGCCTTTGGGTATGTTTTAAGTAACCTGAATTCATAGTCTGTCAGAAATTTATGAGAATTTTAGACAGATAAAATGATTCAATGATGCATTTTGTTGTAAACATTATCATTCATCTCTGAATATCCCCAAATGTCTAAAAAAATTTTATACACACAGAGATGCTTGAATATAGTGCAATTCTTCTCTATACTGAATCTTCAAACTGAGGAAAGACATTCATGATGCACATTTCAAAACCATTTGATGACCAACATTTCCTGTCCACGTCTAAGGTAGTTCACCTAAAAAAATATCATCACTATCTCTCTTCTGTGGAACACAAAAGGAGATATTTTAAAGAATATATTTTTATCCATACATTGAAAGTCAATGGGGTCAAAAGCAACATTAAACCTAAAAACAAAACAAAACAAAAAGACACAAACAAAGATACTTTTGTTCATTTATCTTTTTGTGTTCTGTGGAAGAAAGAAAGCCATACAGGTTTGGAACAACATGAGTAAATGATGACATCATTTTCATGTTTGGTGAACTATCCCTTTAATATCTCAACATCTCCATTGCTCCCATTCCTTCACACCAGTGTTGCCAAGTCTGTGGTTTTTTAAGTTGTTGCGTTTCCACCCCCGAATGATTTTGGCTCTCCAAAATCCTCCTAACACCCCACAGACATACAAATTCAGTGGATGGAGAAAATTGCACTGGCTATTTTTGGGATACTTTTGTTGCACAGACCTGGCAACCCTGCTTCACACACTTTAGCTTAACTGTTTAGAGGGTCTAGAGACTTTAGAGCATCATTTCAAAACATCTACCCTTTTGCTCTGCAGTACTAACAACAGCACCCAGTTCCTGAGATGCCTTGACACTATTAATTATTTGTGGTTTAGATGTAAAGTTCTGTTCAACCCAAGCCTCAATCAGACAGAGGGCTCTTGAATCACTCAGCTGTTCTTCAGACTGGGCTGGTGTCTGATGAAGCAAACCCTTCATGCATGCAAACACACACATACAGAAAAAGAGGAAAGTACCGTTTACCGCCTCTGATTGTGGCTGAGTATGTATGACAATCAGAACTGTGAATGATGGAAACCATATTAAGAAAATAAAAATGAAAGCACACACAGTCAAGTGGCACTAACTTTTGCTTTTAACATCAGAAATTAGATTTAACAGACACTCCCAGAGTGTTTACTTATTACTACAAACCAAAAGCAGACTCTAGCCAATATATATATATATATACACTCACCTAAAGGATTATTAGGAACACCATACTAATACTGTGTTTGACCCCCTTTCACCTTCAGAACTGCCTTAATTCTACGTGGCATTGATTCAACAAGGTGCTGAAAGCATTCTTTAGAAATGTTGGCCCATATTGATAGGATAGCATCTTGCAGTTGATGGAGATTTGTGGGATGCACATCCAGAGCACGAAGCTCCTGTTCCACCACATCCCAAAGATGCTCTATTGGGTTGAGATCTGGTGACTGTGGGGGCCATTTTAGTACAGTGAACTCATTGTCATGTTCAAGAAACCAATTTGAAATGATTCGAGCTTTGTGACATGGTGCATTATCCTGCTGGAAGTAGCCATCAGAGGATGGGTACATGGTGGTCATAAAGGGATGGACATGGTCAGAAACAATGCTCAGGTAGGCTGTGGCATTTAAACGATGCCCAATTGGCACTAAGGGGCCTAAAGTGTGCCAAGAAAACTTCCCCCACACCATTACACCACCACCACCAGCCTGCACAGTGGTAACAAGGCATGATGGATCCATGTTCTCATTCTGTTTACGCCAAATTCTGACTCTACCATCCGCATGTCTCAACACAAATGCTTTGCTGCATACCTCGGTTGTAACGAGTGGTTATTTCAGTCAAAGTTGCTCTTCTATCAGCTTGAATCAGTCGGTCCATTCTCCTCTGACCTCTAGCATCAACAAGGCATTTTCGCCCACAGGACTGCCGCATACTGGATGTTTTTCCCTTTTCACACCATTCTTTGTAAACTCTAGAAATGGTTGTGCGTGAAAATCCCAGTAACTGAGCAGATTGTGAAATACTCAGACCGGCCCGTCTGGCACCAACAACCATGCCACGCTCAAAATTGCTTAAATCACCTTTCTTTCCCATTCTGACATTCAGTTTGGAGTTCAGGAGATTGTCTTGACCAGGACCACACCCCTAAATGCATTGAAGCAACTGCCATGTGATTGGTTGATTAGATAATTGCATTAATGAGAAATTGAACAGGTGTTCCTAATAATCCTTTAGGTGAGTGTATATATATATATATATATATATATATATACAGTCAAACCAAAAATTATTTAGACAACAGATATATTTTTTTACTAGTGAGTGCAGGACACTATAGTTTATTTATGTAAGTGGGGATAGCAAAACAAAGTAAACTGTGACATATTATACCCAATAGTTTTTCATACAGTGGACTACCAGTAAAATTGATAAAAATTTGGGACCAAAATTATTCAGACACTTTGACCTGACCATGTTTTGCTTAAATGTTTTTTCTTTAATTGCTAATGCCACTTTTTACACCACAGACTGAACAAAATTAAGCATTGCTTAGTAATTGGTTGACCTAAATTGGTACTCCTGAGCACCACTTACAGCTGAATTTATAAAAAAAAAAGCATGTTAAAACCCCCAGGCTATGACTCTAACAGTTTAAATAAAAATTTTGGATTTTTAAGTTATAGATATAACTTGCTCAGAACATTATGTCATCGGCCTGATCTGAAGCTATGAATGAGAGTAAAACTTGTGAAAGCTCTGAGGAATCCACAATCAAAAACTGCAGACCATCGGGAGCTCCCCTTTGTTTGTCCTTTTAGCAAATGAGTTCAACAAGGGCCCAAACGAGCTGCTCGCGGTTCTGCTCGGATCATTCTGCTCCACTTCAACAGTGTGTAAACGAGTCTACACAAAGACATGGTCCAACGCTCCACCATCATGTTTATGCACTCTTCACTGTGTTCTTAATGATAAACTAACAGATTGTAAACATGCTGCCAGAGTTTCACCCCCCCCCCCATTTTTTTTCCTGTGCATTTTTTAAACAATGTCCTTCATGTTAGAGTGGTTACAGGCAGCAGAAGGACATCATTAGAGCCATGGTTAAACTGTAATTTACACCATTAGGAAGGCAGGAGCAATTTTTATTGCCTAGTAAATTTCAGCTCTGAAATATTTGGACCATATGGCTCAATTTGTGTAATAACCTTAATTTCTTGCACCCTTCAGGTCCGCCTGCATCTCCGCTTGCCACTCCGACAGAGTCGGGCTTCTGTGCGCAAAAGGCGAAGCGTCTATAGAGTGGCGGTGGAGATTAATAAGGTGTCACGTCCTGTTTGGGTGAAGGCATTGGAACAGCAGCCAGATGGTATCTCTGCAAATGACTGTCAGGGGTCCTGATCTAATCAATAGGATGTATTAATACATCTCCCATCGCTGGGGTTCTCATGGGGCTGCTGAGCAACATCTGGAAAGATCAGGAGGGGGAGAGAGAGTAAGAGAGACAGAGAGAGCGGTGGAAGGTATGTACAGAAAGCAGAGGAAAAAGGCAATAGCGTTGAGAGGAAGAGAAAGTGTGAGAGCGAAAAAGAGGAAGAGGAAAAGAAAGGGAGGAATGGATGGGACGGGTCTGGTGCTGGCTGTGACTGGGCCTGCCTAATCTCTCATGTAGGCTTGATAAGTGTTTGGTAATGAGGGGCGTCTGCACACATGGTGAGGGAGGAAGCTTTTGGCGGCTCAGACCGCCTGTGCTCCGTAGCCTCATTCAGTCCCGTCGCCATGACGTCCACATTAATCACACACACTGGCACGAGGTACGGCACACAGCACAGCCAGGGATCAATAGCAGCCCCACCCATCCCCAAAAAAGGAGGATGGGCATGCTCAGACCACAGAAGACCACAAGCTCTGCTCTCTGCTGAAGAGCTACGGAACAGCATTTACCATCTGCTCCATGATCTGACTCGTCTTCACATCCTACGTGCCTAAGCAATGATTTCTAAATCTTAATCAAACATCTAGCACAAAAGTCTTCGACTGATTTGATACCTACAGTATGGTCAGAGCTCAATGAGGATGAGTTACAATCACAGCATAAACATAACATTTGGTGTATCATATTTGATACAAATTTTGATACAAGGCCTCTAAATTATTAACATGATCAAATCTAGCTAAAAACCTGTAGTACACAATCTAATACATGCCTTCTGTCATCTTGAATTTTTTTTAGCAAGTAAAAGGCGTTTTAGAATCATTCTAATAACGTCCTGCTTTAGGTCATGGTAAACGTTTTTTTTATTTTTTTTATTCATTTATATTTTGCTGTGAAATCTTTACAGATTTTTATAAAGTTAACATAAGAATACTTTTTTTTATTGTTAGTAATATTTCAAGATGAACACTTAGGTTTTATGTTTATTTGAACTTATTTGCCCCCCACAATAAAAACAGTTTATCAAGAAACTGAGCATTTAAGTGCATTTTATGTATTCTGCTAAGATCCCATTGATTCCCATTACAAGCTATCAGAAGTTCATCTTTTGGCCATATAAATATCATATTTTAAAACTGAGGTGTTGAGCTCAATTTGATCAAATATGATATATGATATAATTTATTAATTTAGAATTTTTTTTTTAATATAGCAAAATTTTTATGTGGGTTTATCTGTGTTTGTTTTAGTTTTGGGTGGGTTTATCACATGTCTGTTCTTTGACCTAGTTTTCAGTTTGTTTCCTTAGGCTGGCCACACACTTGAAGATTTTAAGCTTGATTTTGAGCCCCAAGCGATCAAAGGGCGTGGCCTGATTCTATGCTTGTTGCAAACGACTTTTGTCCAAAAAAAATCTTCAATTGTGTGGTGTCATTACGATTATTTTACTGCTCCCGGTCACGTCAGAGCCCAAACATGTTTGACATTTCCGACTTTTGATCAGGCTGCCTCTGACGTGATACCCGCGATAGCCAATGAGAGCAAGCCAGCTTCACCAACCGGATGTTGCATGCTTCTATTGCTGAAACTTGGCAGCCACAAACATGACACGAAAGTGTAGTATTGAGAAAGAAGATCACCCAGCTGACGTCGTCGATTGTCCTCCATTAGTTTTTCTTCTCAAGTCACGTTTTATCTCGCAAATCTCTGAGATCTCGTCTCATTGTGAAAATGTTGACAGGTGTGTGGTCTCGCAGTCCAGAAAAATCTTATAGTGTGTGCATTCAGAGTACTATAATGCTAAAAATCGGTTGAAACTGCCCTCATGTCTCTGGTCTTCTACAGTTTTAAAATCGCTTAAGATGTGAAAATCATCTAGTGTGTAACAGGCCTTAGTTATGTTGTTTGATTATCTGTCGCACCTGATGTTCATTTCGTTAATTAGAGTGCTTTCACACCTGAGCGTTTTCTCCCTTGGGTCGGTTCGTTTAAGCATATGTGAACATGGCCCGATTGCAAAGGAAATCTGGGCCGGTTCACTTGAGATGTGAAAGCAATCCGACCCAATGGACCAACAAACCAAGTGGTATTATAATTCATAGCAGGAAATGTGCTATATAAATAGCAATAGTGTCTGATTCTGTGAGTGAGCACATTAGTTATCACAGTTGAAAACCAAAAGAGTCACTCTTCATCTTAAAATGTTGTGAAATTGCGTTTCTCTGTGCGAGAATTCTGTCCCGATGAAGCCTTGACAGTGTTTGCGTGAGTCTTTAAACAGTTAACCTCTAGACAGCGCTGGGAGATCCAGAGAGAGTGTGTTCGAATTTGCTGCAATAATAATACGAATGTAGTATATAATTTAACTGCGGGAATGATGGCTACATTCGTATAGTGTTTGCGTGCGTCTCGATGGTTACAAATAAAGCCACATTAAGCTCATGGAGCAAACTTGTAAATCATCTTGAAGGATGACGCAGAGGAAACTCTGACTAATAAGAGGACAGTTGTACTCGCATGTGACTTACATAAACACATTTCGGTACGCTATGAAATGTTGCCTTGTGAAAGCGAACCAAACCAAGAAGAAAATGCAACATTGTAACAAATTAAGCCCCTATTTCAGTACAAAACAAACGATCTACAGGTGTGAAAACACGTTTTCTCTTGTATTTAAGCCCTGTGTTCCCTTTCAGTCGGTCACGTTCGACGTACGTCGGACGTCACCGACGAATTGGGATCACTTCTGGGAGCCCCTATCAACTTCGAGATATAGAGAACGGGCCGCCCCGCGCTGCGGGTATAAACAGGAGGCGAATGCAGCACACTATTGTCATTCACTTCGGAGCCGAACACGGTGTTGACGAAGGAGACTGTTCCTGCTTCAGCAGAGAGAGAAAGAGAGAGAACGAGAGAAGACGCTTCTTTGAGTGCTGGGAGAGAAGGCACGATCAGCGGCGGCCGCGAGCTCACTGATACAGTGATAAACTGCTGTTTTTACAGCACTGTTGGTTTGGTGAGGGCGTTCCCAACGGTGAGTGCATACACAGGCTGCACTATTCTCCTGTGTTTTGCCGCGGTCGTTCCTGGGTGCTTCAGCACATTTAAAAGAGATTTCTTCTAAAAGAGCAGCGCGGGTGTGACACTGCGTCTTTTTCAAGACGTCATTCCACCCGTGCGTTTCTGGATGCGGTTGTTTCCTGTCCTTTGACGGCCACGATCCCTCTCGCATAAGCATGTTGAGATTGCGTTCGTGGGTGATCCATGTTCTCTCAGGAGAACGGGATCACGTCGGCGCGTTGTTCGTCTCGCCTTCCTCGTGAGGGTTTGAGTGTTCAGCGCGCCGTGTGCCGTCTAGCTGCCGGCTGACAGCGCGGGTTGTCACGGCAACCCAGCGCGTCACTCGGCGCTTTAGATGCGCGGTCGAGACTTAACCTCAAACGAGGTTGAGTCCCTTCGCCTATTCCCCTATGTGCCTATGTGCATTGGAAAGCTTTGGCAGTGTGGAACTATTTGGTGCCAAAATATGGGATGCCAATGGTGCCATAATCTGGATAAAGTTTTCCTCTCTCTCACTACCCTCATCGGTGAGGTAGCAGTGCCACTGGCAGGCCACCTCCGCCCTGCGCTCTTAGTGCACGAGGGTAGTTCTGAGCTGAGGTTGAGCTGCGCACAGTGACTGATTTACATTTAAAGTCACAGCGCTGGCCCTTGGCCAGACGATGTCCACCCTGGTCCAGAAACACCCTTGGGCTACCTTGCAGGGGTGTGAGACGTCGCCAGAGTACGCTCTCTCGATGCTCACATTTCACAAGGTGACCCTTTTCGGCGACACTGTCGGTGACTGTGCAGCAGTCCTCCACAGTGCAAAGCAGATGAAACCCCTCAGTCTGCTTGCCATGGGCATCCCACGATGCCACCCGTCTTGGCTGCCAGTCAGCTGAGACGGGTGACCTGGACTTGGTTGAAGCTGCTCTTCCCCGGAGGAGGGCCGGGTGGAGAATCATTGCTAAATTTTGTTCCGCCACCGGTGTTACAGCCAGTGGTACCCAAATTCTAAAGAGCAGTTCCAATACCTCTGGGTCTCGGGAGTTTAGGAATGGCAGCGTGTGACGCTATGAAGCCGCGCCGCTCTCATTCCCCTCCCCACAGGAGGGCGAGAATGGCAGTGTGCGACGCCGGGGAGCCTCGCCACTCTCACTCCCCTCTTCTCAGCGGTGTGAGGACGGCAGTGCGCGACGCTATGCCTCGCCACTCTTGTTCCCCGCTGAGGAAGGAGGTGAGGTAGGCAGTGTGTGACGCCACAAAGCCTTGCCACTCTCTGCCCCTCCTTCAGTCGCCAGCGGACCGCAGCATATGGCTTGAGAACGCTAACATGCCTTCTCTCATACCCTCCGTCCAACCGTGGGGGCAGGTAGGTGCTGCGTGCGCACTCAGACCCCACTTCAGGACGCTGTGCCTCTTGGGTCGGGTCCCTGCCCTCCACTTCGCTGCCCTACTGCGGGTACGTCTGTGGGGCGGGTGTGTTCATGGTACGGTTTCCGGAAGCCTAGCTAGCGCTTCCGGGACGGTCCCGCTGACTCACCTGCACCACCAGGCTCGGCTATGCGATTCAGTTCGCACGGCATCCTCCTAAGTTCTGGGCGTCCACTTCACTGTTGTGTGGAGCTGAGACGCCCATCTTGTGGAAAGAGATCGAAGTCCTACTGGCGAAGGACGCGATTGGAGCCGGTCCCTCCAGCCGACATGAAGTTGGGGTTCTATAACTCCTACTTCATTGTGCCCAAGAAAAGCAGTGGGTTATGACCATTCTTGGACCTGTGAGTCCTGAACCGGGCCCTTCACAAACCGCCCGTTCAGATGTTGACGCAGAAGCGCACTTTCGAGTACATCCGTCCCCAAGATTGGTTTGCAGCGATCGACCTGAAGGTCGTTCCCTTCAGGACTGTCCCTGTTGTGTGAATACAGAGACACGGTGATCAGTCATCTCAGCCTGTTGGGACTTCGGGTCAACTGGGGAAAGAGCAAACTCTGCCCCGTGCAGAGGATCTCTTTTCTCGGTATGGAAAAAAAAGGAGCGTGTCCAGTCGGTGTTGAACTGCTTGAATTCGTTCAAATGCAGGACAGCGGTACCACTGAAACATTTTCAGAGGCTCCTGGGGCATATGGCATCCGCAGCCGCTGTAACGCCGCTCGGATTGCTTCATATGAGACCGCTTCAACGCTGGCTACACGACCGAGTCCTGAGATGGGCGTGGCACAGCGGATCCCTCCATGTCCCCGTGGCTCCGAGGTGCCGCCAAACCTTCAGCCTGTGGTTGGACCCTTCGTTTCTACGGGCAGGAGTTTCCCTAGAACAAGTGTCCAGGCATGTTGTTGTCTCCACGGATGCCTCATCCACCGGCTGGGGTGCCACGTACAACGGGCTTGCAGTTTCGGGTCTGTGGACGGGGCCTCAACTGCAATGGCATATCAATTGCCTCGAGTTGTTAGCAGTTCGTCTTGCGCTGGGCCGCTTCAAAACGCCGCTACTAGGCAAGCACGTTCTGGTCCGTACGGACAACACTGCGGCCGTTGCGTACGTCAACAAACAGGGTGGTCTACGCTCCCGTCACATGTCTCAACTCGCCCGCCATCTCCTCCTATGGAGTCAGAAGCATCTGAGGTCGCTTCGTGCCATTCACATTCCGGGCCTGCTCAATCGTGCGGCCGACGAGCTCTCACGACAGCCAGTGCTCCCCCGAGAGTGGAGACTCCATCCCCAGGTGGTCCAGCTGATCTGGAGTCGCTTCGGGACTGCACAGGTAGACCTGTTTGCCGCCCCGGACACGACCCACTGCCAGTTGTTTTATTCCCTGACCGAGGGGACCCTCGGCTCGGATGCGCTGGCACACAGCTGGCCCCGGGGCATACGCAAGTATACGTTTCCCCCAGTGAGCCTTCTTGCACAGACTCTGTGCAAGGTCAGGGAGGACGAGGAGCAAGTCCTGTTGGTTGCTCTGTATTGGCCCAACTGGACTTGGTTCTCGCGACAGCACCTCCCTGGCCCATTCCTCTGAGGAAGGACCTCCTGACCCTATGGCACCCGCGTCCGGTGTCTGGTCCCTGGACGGGACGCGGAGGTTCTAGGTGGCCTACCACAGGCTGTCGTAGACACCATCACTTCCGCTAGAGCTCCCTCTACGAGGCGCCTCTATGCGTTGAAGTGGAACCTGTTCGTCGACTGGTGTTCTTCTCGCTGAGAAGACCCCCGGAGATGTTCGGTCGGTTCTGTGCTTTCCTTCCTACAGGACGGGTTGAAGCGAAGGCTGTCTCCCTCCACCCTTAAAGTCTATGTTGCCGCTATCGCCGCTAATCATGACATGGTAGGTGGTAAGTCTCTAGGGAAGCACGATCTGATCGTCAGGTTCCTGAGGGGGGCGAGGAGACTAAAACCGCCTCGCTCTCCCTCTATACCCTCTTGGGACTTAACTCTGGTGCTAACCGCACTGCAGAGGGCGCCCTTTGAGCCTTTGCAGTCAGTTGAGTTAAAAATCCTGTCTCTGAAGACAGTACTCCTGACTGCATTGGCCTCTATCAAGAGGGTAGGGGACCTGCAGGCATTTTCGGTCGACGAATCGTGCCTGAAATTCGGGCCCGGTAACTCTGATGTAATCCGGAGACCCCGGCCCGGATATATGCCCAAGGTTCCCACCACTCCCTTCCGGGACCAGGTGGTGAGCCTGCAAGCGCTGCCTTCGGAGGAGGCAGACCCAGCCCTAGCTTTTCTCTGTCTAGTCCGCGCTCTGCGGACTTACGTGGACAGAACGCAAAGCTTCAGGACCTCAGAACAGCTCTTCGTCTGTTATGGAGGCCAGCAGAAGGGAAAGGCTGTCTCCAAGCAGAGGATGGCCCACTGGATAGTGGATGCCATCGTCTTGGCGTACCAAACCCGTGCCCTGCCCGCTCGGGTTAAGAGCCCACTCCACTAGGGGTGTAGCTTCTTTCTGGGCGTTGGCTCGTGGCGCCTCGCTGACAGATATTGTAGAGCTGCGGGCTGGGCGACACCTAACACGTTTGCTCGATTTTATAGCCTCCGTGTAGAGCCGGTATCTTCCTGTGTGCTCGCTTCCCATAGTCAGTAACACCGAAGTGCCCGTTCTAAGTGTCGGCTTGCTGCGCCACTCCCTTCCCTTTGGAACGGATACGTGCGCTTATATGCTCCAGTCGAGTTCCCCAGAACGGCGAACCCTGTTGAGTCCTCCGCAACCCGCGGCAGTCGGATGTGGCGGAGCGTCCGACGCCAGGTCTAACACTCGTATGCATTGGTGGAACTTGTGTTAGGCTGGGTTCCATATGTTGTGACCCCCACGGCGGTCCCATATGTGTATTCTTCCACGGTACGGCTCCCTACGGCGAGCCCGTGTCTTTCCCTCGGCAGAGCTCTCTGCCATCTCAGTTAGGTGTTGTTCCCCCGCCTGTTTGGCCGGGGCCACCCCTGGGACTTCCGTATGTTGCACTGCCCACGGCCAGTCCATACGTGTATTTTCCACATGGTAACTCCCTTCGGGCATGATGTGGCTTCCGCAGCGTCCCTCTGGGCATGCTTTCCCAGCGTTATCCAATACTCTGCTGAAGTGGGTCTTGCGGAACAGCAGTGTGACTTCCCTGCGTGAATTCCCCGCCCGGAACAGACGGGGTCTGAGGGGCTCTCGCTGGGCGCTGGAAGTGGTAGTAACTGTGGCGTTTTCCAAAGGGATCCCAATTCGTTGGTGACGTCCGACGTACGTCGAACGTGACCGACTGAAAGGGAACGTCTCGGTTACGTATGGTAACCCTCGTTCCCTGAAGGAGGGAACGGAGACGTACGTCCCGTCGCCACAGTTGCTGTACCATCACTGCATGGCCGAGTCACTAGTTAGGCTCCTCAGTGAAAAACAATAGTGCGCTGCATTCGCCTCCTGTTTATACCCGCAGCGCGGGGCGGAGCCAATGGCCATTGGCCCGTTCTCTATATCTCGAAGTTGATAGGGGCTCCCAGAAGTGATCCCAATCACTACGTCTCCGTTCCCTCCTTCAGGGAACGAGGATTACCATACGTAACCGAGACGTTTTTTACAGTTCATTGTCTGTTCATCGTCCTCATCAAGATTAGGTTGGTTGTTCTGTTCACAGTCCTTCAATTTCTAGCGTTCTGAGTGTTTTGTTTCTTTGAGTTTGTTTCTAATATATGTAGCTGCTGCTTCTAGACCATGCCAACTTTTCTTTACTGCTCCAAGCAGCATAAGATATACATAAAACTTCCAGCTATTATTGCATATTGTAAACCAATTATTTGTTTAAGGACAAACAAATAATTGGTCCTTCGGATGAGACGTTAAATCGAGGTCCTGACACTCTGTGGTCATTAAAAATCCCAGGATGTCCTTCGGAAAAAGAGTAGGGGTACAACCCCGGCATCCTGGCCAAATTTGCCCATTGGCCTCTGTCCATCATGGCCTCCTAATAATCCCCATATACCGATTGGCTTCATCACTCGGTCTCCTCTCCACCAATCAGCTGGTGTGTGGTGGGTGTTCTGGCGCAATATGGCTGCCGTCGCATCATCCAGGTGGATGCTGCACATTGGTGGTGGTTGAGGAGATTCCCCCCTTCCATGTAAAGAGCTTTGAGTACCCAGAAAAGCGCTATATAAATGTAACAAATTATTATTATGAATTATATAATACATTATAATATACCGGTAATAATAATACATAAGTATTATAATATATCATTCTTATAAAATTGAGGTCTTTTTTTTATTGTTAGATTGAAAAAGTGCACATACTGGCACCAATGACTACAGTTTTTTTTTTCTTTGCATAATCCTTCATTTTCAGACATAAAAACAACTTCACTCCACCAGAGAACATTAACCTGTAGCCACTCAACAGTTGGCAACAGCGAAATCAATATGATGCCCCACTGCAGGCCAAGTATTGACATGGCAGGCGGACAGCTGATATAGCACAAAGTCAGTGTCCAAAAAAAGATTCTGCAGGATCGATGGATTATAAATGTAGCCGTGAGAAATTGCACTAATACCCACACTACAATTTCCCCGTGGCAGGCGTTATATGATTGGACAGTGTCTTCAGCAGATGAACATGGGAAAACTCAGGGCAGTATGGGTAAATTAAGTGGTCTATTCTAAAATCCTGGCCTGGATTGTGATAAATATGAAAAAAAATCATGGTATTACATATTATCAGCAAATATGATTAATCATTACACATAATATATGCACATTTAGCTTCTTTAAAATAATGGTTTGTTATTTGGTGCTGTTTGGCTACTGATCTAGTACATTTATGATGAATGCTCATTTTAATATCTAGGAATCATCTGCGATTTTTCAAGCAGCTTTAGTAAGTAATAGAACGTTATATTTATTCCCAAACATGTTTTCTGTTCAGATTTACTGACTGTTTTAGTTTTTTAATCATAAGATATATTATAAAATTAGTAAAAATTTACAATTTGCTAAATGATAAATTTGCGTCAGCCATTAGGAGGCCAGGGTCATAACTCAAGAGGGCTAAGGACACATGGAAAATTAATTACAAGCTGATTAACTGCAAACTGACGTCACACGTTCACCACTGAAGCCGACCTCTGGAGGTCAAGAAAACCTGAAAGGACTGCCAAGAGAATAGAAGCGGAACTGTAAATTACTCTCGAAGAAAAGAGGGGTGCTGATAAAAGGCCTATCCTGGGTGACGTTCATTAATTGCTATCAAAATAATTAATTTGTCTATTAGGCAAGCATCTATCTGGCGCTCTGTGGGAGAAGCTGAACTCCTCAGTGGGTTCTGGATTTCCTCCCCTATGGTGTTGCTGCTATCAGGGGGCAAGCTGGCTCTGTTCACACTTGTTTTGAACAGGAGCTCAAGCTGAAGCCTTTAATTTGGCCGTGATGCAGTTGTGAGCATCTGCGAGGAAAGCAGCACACTATTTTTCCTCGGTGTCAAACACGAGAACGCCATGAATCACAGCGGCTACTTTTATAGGTGGAGACATCAGCGGATGAGGAATCTGTTTAAACATGCAAGCAATGGGCTGATCAGTGATGGATGATCTCTGACAGATGCTGATGCTGGAGAATGAAAAACTTCAGGTGTTGAAGCTCAGCTGAGAACTGGAATCCGTCGCAATCAAAAACACAAAAATGGGTCAAGACACACTTGAAAAAATGTCCAATTGTGATGGCAAAGCTGAATTTTCAGCAGCCAAGAATACTCAAGAATTTAGTGTCACATGATCTATTAAAAGTCTTTAATGTTTGCATCAGTTTAATGGGTCTTTGCTGAATAAAAAGCTAATTTCTTTAAAAAAATCTTACTGACCCCAAACTTTTGAACAGTAGTTTTTTCTGTCTAATAAACTTTTTCACTATTGATTTACGGTTTGAATTTTACAGAAAAGTCTATAATAGGCTGTTTATTTGCCATTGTGACGCCTTACCTAATTTAATGTGACAGAATTCCTTGTTATTTGTGTGTTTTATAAACTCTGTTTTTTCCCACGGTTACAACAGTTAAAATGTTCAACAGATTTTTTTTGTGGCCAACGGTATGTTCCCATATAGAAACTGATTTTCAAAATTAACCAGCCCTCAGAATATTTACTGGCTAAAAAACTTTGATAATTAGCCCAGTCTCCCTTTTGTTGTCTTATATATCTAATATATTACTTTTCAGAAAGTAGTACTACTTGCTACTAGAAAGTAGCATTATATCTGTGCAATTTCTCTCAGAAACAGTAGCATAGTTTTGTCGATTGATAATAATCACCGATAACAGTTTATTTGATTCAGCTCTCTCCGAAAGTGTTGCCTCTTCATTTGATAGATTTGTGCAAAATCTTTTTTGTGGGTGCTATTTCATAGCCCATTACTCATTTGTCTTGCTTCTTTGCACATGGAACAGTTATAACTTATCACACAGTGTACGGACAGAATACCAAATTGATGGAAGACAAGAGTATTACCGGAACTGTAAGAGCAGTAACAGTTGTGGAGTTGAACGTAGGATCGTTGGGTAGTTTCTGGTACACCACTTTGTACTCTGAGATCACTCCGTTTGGTATACTAGGCTGGGTCCAGCTCAGCTGAAGAGAGTAGGCACTGGCGGGGTGGGCCGAGGGTGCATCCAGGCCCTGCGGTTCTGCCTCTAGGGTGCAGACGGAGGTCCATGAGCTGGAAACTGAGCCTTTAGAGTTCACAGCAGTGACTCTGTATTCATACTCGCTGAACGGTAGAAGGGAGTCTGAGGCATCGATGAACTCTAGGGGACCTTCGGTCCAGATGAACACCAGCAGCTCCTCCTGAGTTCCAACTGGTCGTCTAGAGGGAATATAGTTTAGATTACATGAAAAAACAAAAAATACTTCATTTACCATAGAATGAAAGACAACAAGAACACCAAACGGCTTATTTAAAGACCCTCAAATATGGCTCCAGTTAAAAATGAGGCCCAAAAACAAACAAATCCAGTGGGGATGCCAGAGGAAGGATGCAGAGATGAGGAAGAGCACACAGAGGAGGTGAGGAGCAGAAGCAGAGCTCTGGGCTTTGCTCAAGCTTCGTTAATTCCTCCACATTAGAGGCCTGGCTTCCATGCTGCTGGAGAAAATGACATTCACCGCTCTAATGTGGCCCCTGCCGGCCCCACTCGCACCACAACGGCCTAATCTCACCCACCGCATTAAAATAAAGCCAAACAGAGACTGGCAGGGGAGAAGAACGTCTCACACCATGGTGCTAAACTACAGCACACAGCTGTGATCAGCAGTCTGTTCCACACACATACCAACACTGCATCTGGAACACAAGACCTTCTGATTCAGGAAGTCAGGAAGTAAACATCGTAATAGGCATTTTGTTTTTCATACTTTTGGGTTGATACATGTTCGGTTCACTAAGTTTTGTCATGACCATGAGATAATTTTGTCGAGATAATGATCAAAATGATCTAATGAAGCAATAAAGTTGTGGCCTCAAGATCCTATGTTGAAGGAAAACATGTTTTTCTTGTGGCCGCGACTCCTTTTGTTGAATTATGTCAATGCAAGGGGTTGCAGTGCACAGACTAGTCGACTAGTCAACTTAAATGCTCTGCCATGACGCTTTAAGCTACGCTTGACGTCGTCTAGTAGCTGATCATGGCCTTTAGAGGGTGCAACAGGATACGAAATCTTTGAAGTCGACTTTTTTACGCACCGTTTCCAACAGTTAAAATGAGAAATAAATGCATACTCCGAGAGTGCTCCACAAGATATGTTTGATTATTGCATCTGGATGCTCCAAATTGATTGGGAGAATGCATGTTTTAAACAACTTATTGTACATGCAAGTTAATCGTCGTTCTAAACTAATGTGCTGCTGCATTGTAACACACACACAGACAGTATAGCTTGCATATCACATGCCGATCGCGCGCACACAAAAACATTCAGCAGCACAGAAATGTATTGTTAACACTGTTCTGTGATTCTTCCACTAGGGAGTTTGGCGTCACAGCTTTTGTTTCCAGGCGGACAGTTAAAGAACGCAACACACGTCTCGTGGTCCATGGGCTTTACGTCTGAGGCTGAGACTATATGCCATAGCTGTGCACAAGGCAACCTGTGTTCGAGTCTCAACTCGAGGTTCAGGCTTATTTGTTCATTAATGACATCATCAGCGACTAGTCAATGTCGACTCAACTTTAATCACATAAATTTTGACTTAAAAATATCTGAAATCGTTTAATCTAATGTTTCTATTGTCTCACCAGCATCTTTTACATCTACTGCATGCATGCAATATGAACACGGATGTATTCTTAGGAACTGATTTACCAAAATTCTGTACAGCAGGTAAGGAATCTCTCAGGTAATACTTTATTCTCCTGTGTAATATAAGTTAAATGTGTGGAGGACAAACATCCCTGAGGAGGGGACACACTTCACAATCTCAGATAACCTCCAATGAGCTGAATACATACACAATAGCACATTAAACCGATTACATTTAGTGCAGTGCTGATCGGCGGTATTAAGATGAGCAGATAGAATAATACACCAAGTCCTTTAAGCCACGAGTGAATTCGCTGCCCCCTGAATGTGATGTATTTGCCAGAGTTTATCCACCTCCCAAATCAGGGCTAAGATGAAATCCAGTCATGCATTCGTCGGAATGCCCCGGCATCTGTGGCTATGCTAATGGTATTTTCTTAAGATTTATGCAGGCTTAGACTGATCTGACCTTGCATATGAATGACACTGGTCAACAGCCACGCTGCCCTTGACTAAAACCTTACCTTCTTGCTAACACACACACTTAATCGCACACTCACGTAGATGCCATAAACACTGTTTTCACTGCCATCTTTAGAGCAAAAACGTTGGGAAGACGTCTCAATTTATGGCTTAATCTGATCATTGTCTGGAATCCTTCAAGTCAAAACCTGAATGGTTTAAATTGCCGTTCACAATGTGCGCCAATAAAGGTTTGAGCACGGCTGGCTGTGTTGTTTCCGACCATAAGGGCAATGATGGCAGCGTAATGATAGAGTTGGCTACTCCCCGGCGCATCACTCCCTGTTCTCCTTGAAGGATGCCTCTGTAACAGCAGAGCAAAGCATTCTGATGTGATCATGCCATGTCAGTCTTAGCTTTATTCCCTCTGTGAGGGGTGCAAGCATCATGGCATTCTGTTTCATATTGCTCTCAAACGGCTCTGAATGTGCCTGGAATAATCAAAGTCAGCAGGGCAATGTCATCTTCCATTTAGAGCTGCCGATCAGCCTCTCTCTCTCTCTTCCCTGCACTCAGATACCACAGTCACTGATATACAGCTGATATCCACATAAGCACTCCTCACTCTATTCTGCGTTTTCTTGCTGTCAGTTGCACAGGAAGTAGAGAGGAAATGTTGACAAGTGTAACCAGCAGTGATTGGCCTGTTCACCTCAAGGTCACGGCATAATTACTGTTTGTGTTCGTCTACGTTTCCGGCCTTCCTTTCAAACATGCCCTGACATGGACTCACACCTACACACACACACTTATTCCCATGCAAGCTCTGCACTGACATTAGCCTGACAGCATCATTGTAAGAAAGTGCATTTGCAGTTGAGATTGATCAGAGGAGTGCTAGTTAATAGTACTGGTTAACATGTCCACAAAAGAGCCAAAATATCTGTTCTACAGAGGTCCTAGGCCTGTGTGACCAATATCATTCAAGTATTGACAACTGGATGTCACATTGACAACAACGGTTAAAACGGTTAAAAAATATATACACTGAAATCATGCATATATAGCTTGAATATGTTCACTTAACCTGATGATTCTTTATTTTCTGCTAATTAAATATTTTTACTCATTGACAAATCTGCTCAATGTCTTCTTCTAGTATCGGGGTTTGTAGATCCCTAGTAGTTAATAATAATAAATAATAATAAATACATAAATAAATTAATATATAAATTAGTGCTGTCAATCAATTTAAAAAAGAACTAGATTAATCACACATTTTTTCTGTGATTAATTACGATTAATCTTGATTAAAAACAAGTTTTTAATATATTTTATAATGTAATAATTTCACATTAATTTTCTCCAAATTAATATAGAAAAAACATAAAGACAGTATATTTTAATCACTTGTGTAATGGCATCTTTTTATGAATGAAGGCCAGTATCACTGATACTAATACAGCTACTGATGTCTAGATGAAATTTTAAACATTAATTGTAGCCATTCAACATTACAGTGTAATTGAAATCTATTATTTTTTTTAACATTTATTAGGCTTCATATTTACCTGTGCCCTTCCTACCTGTCTAACAGGTAGGAAATATACAGAAATTGAATAAAGTTATCAAACAGTCTGCACTGCATACATTATAAATTAAATATAGATTAATCCTTATTAAACTAACAAAAGTTCTTTAGTCAAGTATTTTCTCTGTTCTCTTTGTTCTTTGATTAACATTAATGGCAGACAACATTAGTGGCTGCTGTCACTTTAAGACCAAAAATAAGACGTGTAAGATCCGCGTCATGTGCAGCAAGCGCGGATCTTACACGTCTTATTTTCTCACAACTCTGTACGTTCATTTAAGAATGTTTTTATCAGGATACTCGACAAATATGAAATTTTGGCATAACTGTGTGTGTTATTGTTCGTTGAAGCGCGAAAGAGAACTCGATTCTGGTGCTCTGTCTGCGCCTTCTCTTTTGACTTATTGCGCTTGAAAGGTTTAAAAGCCTTTGCATGAATAAGAGTGTGATCATAAGGTAACCCTAGCCAAGGGATGACATAAAGAAACGGACGCTGCGTTAATTAGGTTAAATATTGTTAAAACATTAATTAATCACGTTAATGTTGACAGAACTAATATCAATATAAAAATCTAGATTGTACTTACTATAAATAAAAAAAAAAAATCAAATGTGATATTGGCATAAGAAGACCAGCATGTTTTGTTGGTTGTATGTGAGAGTGAGTGCTTTGTACCTGTATATAAAGTAGTTAGTGATGAAGCCATTGGGTTTGTGTGGTGGACTCCAGCGGACCTCGATAACGGTGGCACCTGCAGCAGTGAGAACTGGAGGGTCCTGAGCTAAAGGCGCAGCCTCAGGGGTCTGAACAGACACCTCCTGTCCAACACCACAACCATCTGCACACATACGTACAAATATTTACATGAAAGCAATGTGCTATACGATACATAGGTAAAACTGATACAACATATTTAAATAGACATAAAGGAAATAGTGAGTCCTAAGTGTTGATGGTAACATTTAGGAACATTAAAGGGAAAGTTCACCCAAAAATTTAAATTACCCCATAATTTCCTCACCCTCAAACCATCCTATATGACATTCTTCTTTCAGATTAATATAATCAGAGTTATATAAAAAAATGTCCTGGCTAATCCAAGCTTTATAATGGCAGTGAATGGGAGCCTAAAATTTGAAGCCAAACAAAGTGCATCCATTTTTGGGCTTCAAATTTTGGGCTCCCATTCACTGCCATTATAAAGCTTGGATTAGCCAGGACTTAAAGTGCCCCATTATGGATTTTTTTTTTTTTTTAATTACCTTTCATGTAGTGTGTAACATAGTTCTAAGTGAATGAAAACATCCTGCAGAGCGCAGAGTGCAGCGTATGTAAAGTTATTGTCTCTCAAAAGTAAGTCAACTCTGAGTCAATTAAACGAATCGTTTTCAAACAAATTGCAAGCCGTTTCGTTGTGACGTCAAGACGAAACATTAGCATATTGCCTGTCCACTTTTTGCGCGCACAGACACCAGGGACAACTTGAACCACCTCAAACAGTGCAGAAGATACTGGATAGCATCATGTTGAGAAGACGCTGTGCTCTACAATGTGTTTATTGTGTTTCATATTGTGTAGGTATCTGGCTAACTCACATTATTACGTTCTTACTGAAATACTACTGTAAATCAGCTGTGGGCCCACCATTACTTAAAACTGTGTCTATTAATGCAGATTGTCTGTCATTCTTACTACTAGTAAAGATAAAGGATGGAGCAAGATTTGTTTTGCAAACTTTAATGTTCCATCAGTCATTCACATTAGTGCTCGGCTAACGTATGTGCTGTTATTGATACAGTTCCCGCATGTGCACTGCAATAAATTAGAAACACACACACACCCACGGGTTTGTTGATGGACGCACACTTATTAATGCTGATGGTGAGGAATTACAGTTGAAACAACTCATAATGTACCACAAACTGAGTAGTATCACTGAGAAACGTCCTGCTCAAGGTTTGGGTTGAATAACTAGTTCTTCCAATTTTTCATCATCGATTCGGACATCGCTGGGATTGGAGTAAAATCGACGTCATCATTACTGTCTTTACAGTGTGTAGTCTACTATCGCTGAGCTTTAGGAAGCCTCTGGACAGAGCTGGAGTTCAGTTATGGTAATGGGCGTTTAGCTTCTGAAACACGCGCTGTATGCGGTACACCAATCACAACAGACTGGGCCATCTGACCAATCAGAGCAGAGCAGGCTCACGGAAAGGAGGGATTTAGAGAGACTGATTCATCCATCGAGTCATTTGAGAATCATTGAACATTGTGGTGATGTGCAATGTATATTATGAGAAAATGAAACTGTTTTTTGACCTTTGATGCATGTAAACCTGTTGTTGGAAACCTCCAAAACTAAATTAGGAAATAGGGCATAATAGGGGCATAATAAAATAGCATAATAGGGGCACTTTAATATTACTCTAATTGTATTCGTCTGAAAAAATAATGTCATATACACCTAGGATGACTTGAGGGTGAGTAAATCATGGGGCAATTTTCATTTTTGGGTTAACTATGCATTTAACTCTTTTCAGAGGAGTATATTTCCAAATTGACTGATTGTTGTCTCCACCTAAGCTGAAATGTAGTCTACAGAACGCCCCAATCATATCATTTAATTTTCTTGTCTGATCATTTAAAGTGTTCAGGTTTCATTGGGTAGGTAAATACCTGGCTGACAGGCCTGTACTTGAATGTGGTAAATAGTGTACGGGTCCAGTCCTTGTAGTAGCATGGAGTGCTCTGGTCCAGCAGGGCGGACGAGGGGCCGCTCAGTGCCTGCATTGAGCAGGATGTTATATTCCAAAGGGGCATTTAAATTATACACACCTAGAGGCAAACGGAAACAGAAAGTCACATTCGTTTGCTTTTACTAACTGATATCCAAGGCATCGATAGGAGATTCATTGCAAGCTCATTTAAGCAAATCTAAAATGTAGAAATGTGACACAAATACAGTGACAAATAACTAAACTGACAAACTAACTGAAAAGATTAGTGATAATTCCCCATGAAAACAAAAACACAATCAGCTCACCCTTTCCACAATCACAATATACAAAGAGCCGTATGTACATTTAATACAGTGCAAGGACTGACATACAGTGGATCTGACACTTTGGGAAGCTTTGCCCTTGATTTAACATCCTTCTGGGCAAGCAGGCACTTCCCCCAGTTCGTCTATCCCACCGCTGTCCGAAACACACAGACATGCACACGGTCTACTGTAATGCATTTGAACTAAAGAATGTAGAGTCCCGGCATCCACGCTTTGTTAATATTCCCATCACTGGCGTCTTTCATAATTTACGGCAACTGGAGGCTGATAGGTTATTCAACATTTATGAGACCTGAGATGTATTCAGAACGGGCTGATTATCTTTACAAATGAAAAAGTTAAATTATTCAACTTCCTTCATTGCCGTCTCCCTGAGCAGATGTAGTCTTTTGCCTGAGACACAAAAACCCGCTGGAATTAGACGGTGCTTTGATCAAAGCATCATGCCCTAGAAGTTCAATCGCACAGGTCCCTAAGTTCTATTATTTACAACTAATCACTGACTTTGGAGTTTTTGCACTTTCAACTTAAATGAGAGTCTAATAAGAAATAATGGCACAAAGGAAAAGAAAAGGAACATGCTATCAGATCTGATCCATCAAGCACAGGTGCAGCTTAAAACCGTGCCCGTTTCTGCATTCAGACTTAACCAAGCGTGAGATATTGTAGTTTGAAGCCATAGATTTTTTTGCTCGCCTCTCTCGAAATGTAAAGTCAATAAAAGATCCGGGCTATGTAAATGTTTTCTGTGGGTATCAGGGCTGTTTAAGGGCTCTTATGGTGTAATTGAGGTTGTTTAAGGGGATCCTCTCACAGGAGAGAGGCATAATGGGGCAATAATAGCAAAAGATGGACCATCTGAGGCAGACAATCAGGACCGCTTGAATGTAGCCTCTGAAATCACTCTTGAGTGTGTGAATATGCACGCACACGCTTAAACACCCACCCACCCGCACCTTCTTGAGGGAAAACAAATATGTGCATGCAGATTCGCAGAGATTTGCGACACATGACCAGGTGAATGCATACACACAGATCTGACATGCTAAGGGTTTCTCACACATATGTGAAACAGGTGCACTGGGTAGTCATTCTGAGCATGCAGAAGAGCAGTCTGGGATGCTGGGATGGAGTCTATGAACTACCACAGCTCAAACCACAGGGAGAGAGAGAAGGAGAGAGAGTTTGCATTTACTCTCCATGTGGGATAACACTTGGCCCACATGCACAGTGGGATGTGCAGATGAGCCCGTTGCTGCAGTCTCAGAGTGTAAACAGAGTGAGTGATTGATTGATCGGTGGAGGCCGGTGGGCTGCAGTCTGCAGTCTGCAATAGAAATGATAAGATCATGCAGGACACCACAGCAATGACAACTCGCTCTGGATCACTGGACGAGCCTCAGCTCAGAAATGTTGCATGGATCCCCTTCGGAAAATAACTTTTTAGTTATACAATTTTACACCTCAATAACCTAACTGGGATAATGAATGGTCTCAGTAAACCCATAAATAGTAGTTAACTACATGGACACTTTAAAGTCGGCTTCTTGAACAAGATAAAATGTAGGATGGGACATGATTTTATCCATCAGGAATTGATTGGATTGTTGCCATTTGCTATTTCTGTGATCTTGTAAGGACCACCCACTGGCCCAATAATGGAATCCAACGGCGTGGTAAAGGTATTCTGCATGTAGGTCTTTTACTTGCACTTAATTTGTAATAATTTAGTTTCAATTTGACTCTTTATATGACTCTAAAATTCAGACTATTATTAATTAAAAATACAACATTGATAATAAATCAGCATATTAGAATGAAGGAATTTATGAAGGATCATGTGACACTGAAGCCTGGAGTAATGACTCATTGAAATTCAGCTTTGCATCACAGAAATAAATGTTTAAAGTATATTAAAATAGAAAACCATTATTTTAAATTGTAATAATATTTCACAATAT
This sequence comes from Rhinogobio ventralis, assembly GCA_039654625.1. Classification (NCBI taxonomy): domain Eukaryota; kingdom Metazoa; phylum Chordata; class Actinopteri; order Cypriniformes; family Gobionidae; genus Rhinogobio; species Rhinogobio ventralis. Next base: position 29,867,757 of record CM077202.1, on the reverse strand, counting down.
TACAGTTTTTTCTGTATTTTTATCAAATAAATGCTGGCGTGATGAGCATAAGAGACTTTCAAAAACATAACAAATAGTAACGTTTCCATTACTATATATATATATATATATATACATACACACACACACACATATATACTGTATATTTATACATGCACCGATCAGGCATAACATTATGACCAGTGAAGTGAATAACACTGATTATCTCTTCATCACGGCACTTGTTAGTGGGTGGGATATATTAGGCAGTAAGTGAAAATTTTGTCCTCAAAGTTGATGTGTTAGACGAGCTACTGTAGCTCAAATTGCTCAAGAAGTTAATGCTGGTTCTGATAGAAAGGTGTCAGAATACACAGTGCATTACAGTTTGTTGCGTATGGGGCTGCATAGCCGCAGACCAGTCAGGGTGCCCATGCTGACCGCTGTCAATCGCCGAAAGCGCCAACAGTGGACACGTGAGCATCAGAACTGGACCACAGAGCAATGGAAGAAGGTGGCCTGGTCTGATGAATCACGTTTTCTTTGACATCACGTGGATGGCCGGGTGCGTGTGCGTCGCTTACCTGGAGAACACATGGCACCAGGATGCACTATGGGAAGAAGGCAAGCCGGCGGAGACAGTGTGATGCTTTGGGCAATGTTCTGCTGGGAAACCTTGGGTCCTGCCATCCATGTGGATGTTACTTTGACACGTACCACCTACCTAAGCATTGTTGCAGACCATGTACACCCTTATTCCCTGGTGGCTGAAACCCATTTCAGAAAGATAATGTGCTCTGCCACAAAGCAAAAATGGTTCAGGAATGGTTTGAGGAGCACGAGTTTAAGGTGTTGACTTGGCCTCCAAATTCCCCAGATCTCAATCCAATTGATCATCTGTGGGATGTGCTGAACAAACAAGTCCGATTCAAGGAGGCCCCACCTCGCAACTTACAGGACTTGGTGCCAGATACCACAGCACACCTTTAGGGGTCTAGTGAAGTCCATGCCTCGACGGGTCAGGGCTGTTTTGGCAGCAAAAGGGGGACCAACATAATATTAGGTCATAATGTTATGCCTAATCGGTGTACATACAGTATATACACACACACACATATATATATATATACAGTATATATATATATATATTTTTTTTTATGAGTGCAGTATTTATCGGGTAAAATGTATTGCCAGCAGAACACAGCATCTGAATAATTTAATAAAAATACTTGAAAAGCAAAAAATGTTGGATGTTTTGGGGATTTCAACTCTTTCATTGCTACTTAAGCTGTGCAGTTTCCTATAAAAGCTGCATAGGTGGTGATTCCTCCATCTAGTCTTCAGAGTACAACCAAGAAAGCTAAATGTCTCTAAATAAATATGAATTAATAAATATATCTATGTGTGCTGCCGTTTGATTGGGTGCACAGACATGCACATGATCAGAATTGGTATATACCATCCAATACCTGGACTGAACCTCAACTCCACAGCAACAGCGGAGAAGGACAGAATGAATGAGACACGATTGGCCAGTGATGGGAGAACACACGTAGGTGAAGGGCGAGCGCATCTCAAACAACTCTCCTCTAAATCACACTAGAGGTAGGAAAAGCTGTCACTTAGGTTTGAATGTTAATTGATTGGTGGGACCCATCTATGTCCGGCCCGCACTGATGCATGTACACCACGACCATGTTAGGCTCCTGGTAAATTACACACAACGCCACTCGTAAATTCTTGCCCGCGTGCCGTCACTCTCGCAAGCCCGAGCAGGGATAAATCAGCCTTGCTTGAGTGCTAAATAGAGAGGCTGCATAGTGCATTAGGTTGTAAACATTACCTGGGGGTGACCAGGCAACAAAGACGGAGCGAGGGCCATGGAGGCTGACATTATACGGAGGAGGAATCCTTTCCGGGGAGGAGACGGGGGTCTGAATGACGTATCTATCACTGAGACTGCTCCCGCCGCTGGTGGTGGCCTCCAACTCGTACACATATCTGTGAAGCAAAGATGGATAGGAGATAAATAAGTCAACTGTGAAACTAAATTATGCTATTAGCTTAAAAGTCTCCTGTCACAGAAGTTAAATTTGCCTCTGTTTCAGCGATTTTCCATTTCAGGTGGGAGTCGACGCTGCGTTTAATTATTCATTGTCCACGAGAAAGGCGGGTGCATTGATTCTGCCATTAAGGCATGTCTTTCACAGCAGGCATAGTTTTGTTTAAGGATGTGCGTCTTTCATCAGAGTCCTCAGAATTGAGACATGAATGCCAGCATAACAAACCAAATGTTATTTAAAATCAGGAATGGAAAACCAAGCTGAAATAATACTAGCAAACAGCAGATATAAAAAACAACCCGACTTGGTGACTTGTTTTACGGTTTCCTGCAACAGCTAAATAAAGCAATTCACTACTGTAAAAGTGCAAATGAAATCAAGTTACAATAGAATTCCACAAAATCTGGAATTTCAAATAAGCGTGGAAAATTTTCCTACACAGAATTCAGAACGGGTTTAAGTTACACAAATTTGATGCAATGACCAACAGAACTTGGTTTGAAAGTGACTTTATACATTGATACACCAATAGACAATGGACCTTTTTTGCCTGTGAAATTTCAACCACCAATGAGTGAGAGCGCAAGGGCAGTTTAGGAGAGTGTGTGCAGTACAAATTGACATTAAAAGCAGCAACAGTTTTGTCATATTTCACTGCTGCTTTGTTAGAAAAAGACTATATTTAGAAAACTGAACTGCCCTAGTTATTTTAGTATCGTGACTACCTTTAGTTAGCAACTATACAGACAGACGTCATTATCGCAAAATAAACTGGCAGGGTTTTAAACAGAATGAATTTAAAAGACATAATTTGTCAAAGAGGTTTTCACCAGAATGAATGAATGAATGAATCTTCAATTAGTCGACTAGTCAGCTGTTGACCCTCACCAAATGTACTATTTTAATATAAATGGAGAAAAGTAAATGCTCAGATGCCTTCTTGTAATTCTGCTTTTACATTATACTTGATTCATTGGAAAAGTCCCTGCTGGATCGATATGGTGTGATACTATTTAACAGATGACATTGTTAATGCAATGCTGATCAGCCCCTCCACTGTGATCTGTGACAGACGTGACAGATGCTCTGAACGGACATGCATATAAATAGAAAGAGAAGTGTATGTGCGTGTGTGTGTGTGTATGCGCATGTATTAATGCCTGATGTGGGTTATAAAAACACTCTACGGAAGGCTCTTTTAAGACATACATGACTTCACAAGATAGATTTACCTTTTAAACAGAGATGGGTGTCAGTGCAAAGGTGTGCATTAGCAATGTATGTGGGTCATGTTCAACATTAAAGGCTTTTAATTTGCCATAAACTCCATAGCCAGCCATTAATACCTTCACATTAACTATTGTTCCAGCACTATTCATTTAAGATAGTCACATCAGTTATTATATACCATGCTCATCATGTGCAATAAAAGCATTAGCAATATTAATCAGAGAACACGTTTAAAACACAGTGCATACAAATGCAGGTATTGTGCCGCTGCGTGTACGTTGCATACTTTAAGTCGAATAAACATGATGTGGCGCATCAAACGAGGTGGCAAGCGGCTAACCTGTTTCCCTAGAGGGAGAAAGGTTAATATTTCACTCGTCAGAGAGACTTTCTACGATGGTGAGGTAAGTGACAGCTAATCAACATTGTCATAAATAATCGATGAGCAGGAGTGCTGGCAGAACACCCCCCAGCACCCTGGTTAACTGTTTCCCACATCAGCCTATAGCCTCTCTGGATAATGAACCGCTCGTCTGCCTTTGTAACGCTCCTTACAGAGCTAAATTGGAAGAAGAAAGGAAAGGGAAGAGCACGGGAGAAGGGAATGCCTTTTGGCAGGTCATCTGGAATTACGGCAAATTAAACGTCATGGCTATCCCCTGCTCTGTTTGAAGCTACAATATAAACAAAAGCAGCCGAGGGACAATGAGAGGGTGGTCAGGTGACTGAATGACCTGTCCAAACTGTCCAATCAGAAGACACATGGTTTTGACTGTTCAAATCAGTGTGGAAGATCTGCATGATGAAAAAGGTTTAAACACACTCTCTCTCTCTCTCTCTCTCTCTCTCTCTCTCTCTCTCTCTCTATATATATATATATATATATACACACGTGAGAGAATGCAGTGAACAATCTACGAATCACTGATTGTAAAGTAATGAAACAAACAGATTTATCCTGTATCTTAAGCAGCTTATGAGAATGAACCATTGCAAATATTTACACAACATATTGCACAAACTAAGCAATTATTTTGCACACACAGAGTCCCTGTGTGCATTTTTTGATTACAGCCAACCAACAGATTTCACAGATGCTAAGACTGGATATATTCATAAATAACGAGGCATTGACAAAACAGCTGAATTTCTACAACATCAAGAAAATTATATTCTCATATTTATTTATGTACATTCTTAAGTAGATAGTTTCTGATTATTCAGCACATTAAAGAATAATTCAAAATTACAATTTAAATTTACAAATAAAATTTGTCTAGATAACTGACTACAAATCTTAGGAATTCACCTAATACAAAAATGAATTAAGATGAGAAATATTTGAATTGTTTTTATACAATTATTTATATACTTCAATTACTACCATACTAGGGATGTCAATTTACATGCATTCCCATAATGGATCGTTGTTTAAATTAATCGATATTCGTTAACCTAAACCTCTTAAATAACGTTACTTAACAACCTTGCTTAACCAACACAAAATAGGTAATTTTAAAGCTTAGAAGCTTGGCTTTACAGTGAAAATAGGAATATGACCATCACTTAAAGGCACAATATGTAAGATTTTTGGATTAAAATATCCAAAAACCACTAGAACAATGTTATATATTTTGTTGACTTGTACTTGAACTTACAATATCCCAAATGTTTCCAAGAATGTTTAAATCCAGAGAAATAAGCAATTTTAACCAGGACATGGATCGTGTCCGCGCGTTACCCTCTATTTCCGGCAGGTGAGCAACTGTTTAGATACATTCATCGACAGAAAACAATTTTAAAGTACCATGTTTTACCATGCCTAATATCTAGCTTACTGCAGTGTGCAACAAGTGTCTCATAGTAGCCGAACGAATGCACAGAGTAGCATTATAACATAACTTTCAACACACTCAAATGTATCTAATATGATAAAACAGCGCTGCGTTACCCCACATACGCATGACCGGAAGAAGCGGAAGCGGTCATCTGCGGCATAATAAAAGCTCCACGAAATCTTGCCGTCATCAAGCTACGCCTTTGTTTTGAATAAGCGACCTCTAGTGGCGAAAAATTTTATTTGTGGCTTTAACAAGTGCTTTTAAATTTGTTGATGTATCAGAAGTGCTCTATTTTCATAGCGTGAAAAAATAACTGCTATACATTAAAAAAAAGTGATCTGTAAAATCATTGTACATATAAGATAGACCTGTGTTATATATTGTTTAAAAGGTCTCAACTAGCAGAATACAACAAGCATATCTCTTTTAGTTAGAGACTATACCAAGTATGTGTATATAAAAGCACCGCAACGCATGTGTAAACAGTATAGACATGACTTTTGCACAACGTTTTGTAACTTGAAACATTAGTAAACCATAGTAGATCACATATCTTTATTTAGAGCAAGGCGGTCTTGAACGAGCCAAACAAAACATAGGACAATGCTTGACACACTGCTTGGCTAAAGCTATAGGACTTCCAGGTTTTCCAACGTCATTTGAAAGTTCAACCAATGGAAACTGGATCTTGGGTGTGGTGGGTAGGGACGATGTGTAGAGACCAATCGAACACTGTTTTACAGCTGGAGCAGGCCACCTAGGGTTTGTTTGCTTAGATAGACAGGTCTTGATTTACCATGTGCCATAGAATAGGAGTGCACAGCTGAAACAGCACTGGAACATCATCACTGATCTTATTACTTGTGTAAATGCCACAATGAAAGTACATAAAATAAACAAGTAGTTCTTATGTTCATTGAAATCACGTGTTTGGAGTTTTTTTTAAGACATTAAAGGATTAGTTCACTTTAAAATGAAAATTACCCAATGATTTACTCACCCTCAAGCCATCCTAGTTGTATATGACTTTCCTCTTTTAGACAAACACAATCTGAGTTATATTAATACATTTCCTGTCTCGTCCAAGCTTTATAACGGCAGTGAATGGGGCCCATGAGTTTGAAGCTCAAAAAAGTGCATCCATCCATCATAAACGTAATCCAAATTGTAACGCCTCTCGCAGTTCAAAACACTTGTCCACCTTCTGTGCCTTCTGTATTTGACTTACTTTTTTCGTAAGTAAAATACAGAAGGCGGGCTAGCTAGATATTTTACTTTATAAAGTTTTAAATATGGATTTTTTTCAGACAAGCAACTGTTAGTGTTTTTCTGTCTAGATTAATGAGCTTTACAAACAACCTTATCAGAGCTAATTAGGTCTATTTGATGATCTGTCATGTTATACACTGTGTAGACTTGATTTGGATGCATATAGTGGTCATTTACATATAGCCAACAACACATTTCCCAACAACAAAATTTTGGCCAGAAACTTTGGAAAACCAATAGCCACAGTGGCTTGTGAGCAAAAAAAGTTAATATAGAAAATACCCTGTATATATACACTCACCTAAAGGATTATTAGGAACACCTGTTCAATTTCTCATTAATGCAATTATCTAATCAACCAATCACATGGCAGTTGCTTCAATGCATTTAGGGGTGTGGTCCTGGTCAAGACAATCTCCTGAACTCCAAACTGAATGTCAGAATGGGAAAGGCATGGTTGTTGGTGCCAGACGGGCCGGTCTGAGTATTTCACAATCTGCTCAGTTACTGGGATTTTCACGCACAACCATTTCTAGAGTTTACAAAGAATGGTGTGAAAAGGGAAAAACATCCAGTATGCGGCAGTCCTGTGGGCCAAAATGCCTTGTTGATGCTAGAGGTCAGAGGAGAATGGGCCGACTGATTTAAGCTGATAGAAGAGCAACTTTGACTGAAATAACCACTCGTTACAACCGAGGTATGCAGCAATGCATTTGTGAAGCCACAACACGCACAACCTTGAGGTGGATGGGTTACAACAGCAGAAGACCCCACCGGGTACCACTCATCTCCACTACAAATAGGAAAAAGAGGCTACAATTTGCACGAGCTCACCAAAATTGGACAGTTGAAGACTGGAAAAATGTTGAGTCAGAATTTGGCGTAAACAGAATGAGAACATGGATCCATCATGCCTTGTTACCACTGTGCAGGCTGGTGGTGGTGTAATGGTGTAGGGGGTGTTTTCTTGGCACACTTTAGGCCCCTTAGTGCCAATTGGGCATCGTTTAAATGCCACTGCCTACCTGAACATTGTTTCTGACCATGTCCATTTCTTTATGACCACCATGTACCCATCCTCTGATGGCTACTTCCAGCAGGATAATGCACCATGTCACAAAGCTCGAATCATTTCAAATTGGTTTCTTGAACATGACAATGAGTTCACTGTACTAAAATGGCCCCCACAGTCACCAGATCTCAACCCAATAGAGCATCTTTGGGATGTGGTGGAACGGGAGCTTCGTGCCCTGGATGTGCATCCTACAAATCTCCATCAACTGCAAGATGCTATCCTATCAATATGGGCCAACATTTCTAAAGAATGCTTTCAGCACCTTGTTGAATCAATGCCACGTAGAATTAAGGCAGTTCTGAAGGCGAAAGGGGGTCAAACACAGTATTAGTATGGTGTTCCTAATAATCCTTTAGGTGAGTGTATATATATATATATCAATTTTTTTTGTAAAAAAACGTATTAAACGAATTATTATGATAGACATGTTCACAAGTCCCTGCGGTCCAAGTCTAGTCAAGTCTCAAGTCAAGTCTTTGTTCTATTTTTAGGTAACAAAACCTGTGCATAGACAAGTGTTACAGTAAAAGACACAAAGAACAACATTTCCATCTGCATGTCTCGTTTGTGGAAATGAGTCGGACAGGGTCATAAATTGTGTATGAAAGTGTGTGTGCAATCCAGATGCAAATTAACTTGGTAAATCTGGATTATATGCATATGTTAGCAAGTAGCCTACTTTGGGGAAAAACATGAAAAGGACATGGAAATGTGTACTTCTTGTATTGAAAATGGACCGCAAGCAAGCCTCTGCTGCTGTGCAGCTTCCCTTCGGATTAATTGATTGCTTTTCAAATTAAATGACAAAGTTTCGTAAGGTAAGGCTTGACTATATTGTTACTATTTGTTGCTAATTTATTTAACAGCAGTTTTCTAATGGGTGATGAATTCGTGTGCCTTCAGATGCATTACGTGCTCGCTGGCTTGGGGTGTTTAGAAATGTTTTGTGATATTCGCTACTGCAGCCCATATTTGGGAATGAATGAATAGTAAAGAGGTGGTGTTTCGTGCTGTCATGTTGGGTAGTAAATAGAGAACGTATTTGGAAGAATGTAATCTCGAGTCAAGTCTCAGGTCAGTTGATCGCGAGACCAAGTCAAATTACAAGTAATTTTTTTTGCGACTTATGTGCGACTCGAGTCCTAGTCGCAGACTTGAGTTTCCATCTCTGTATTATGTAATATGTTTTTATTAAATAAAATAAAAAACAATTATGTAATAATATTTAATTATTTAAAATGTAATTTTAAAGTAATTTATAGTATCTTAAAGTTAAAATTCCAAGCTATCATGCTATTTATCTTTTAGACTTCTATAAGAGCCTCAGTCTCGCTCTTCATCAACAATAGAAAAGTTTGGTTGATGTCCTAACTCGAGTCACAAGGGGAACACGATCAATGCGACTCTCCAAGCCAACGCTGCTGCTCATTAGCTAGCCTCCCTGCTTGCTCCTCTTAAAAACTTTTAATGATTTGGTATCAGAGCAGCTCTGTTACTGAAGAGATCTGTTATTGTAGAGTCCCTGGATTCTTTAAGACACACATTGGATTAGATGTCATCAATAATTAAGTGCTAATGGCTTGTTAAAGATAGCTGATAGATAGAACCTGGTGTTGGGCTGAAGGCCAGCATCTGTGTAGCTCATCTTTCCTCCGTCACTGGTGAAGACGACCACTCCGTCACGCAGCAGCCGATACCGAGAGAGCAGGCCATTGGGTTTGAGCGGCTGGCTCCAGTGAAGCTCCACTGATGAAGAGTTCACCTGTATATGCCTGGGCACTGCCCACACGTCTAGAAAAGAGATAACAAAGAGGATATATATATATATATATATATATATATATATATATATATATATATATATATATATATATATATATATATATATATATATATATATATATATAAACTCTGAAGATCAAAAACAATGTTTTCACTGTGAGATGATATGTTACAGGGAGTGTCAGTGTGTGTATGTGCATCAACCTGCTGGTGCATCTTCCAGTGTGTGGCCCATAGATGGCTGACTTGCTCCGCAACCAGCTGCAGTGCATGCAACAAGAATGAAGCTGTAGTTGGTGTTCGGCTGCAGACCTGCAAAAACAGTCAACAGACATTGCTTTTAATATTGCTTACATATCAATAGGTGCTAATGAATTTAATAATAAATATTGCCACCTTTCTAAAATAAGTGCAAATGACTTTGAAATGGGCTATATATATAATATATAATAATATATAATTTCAAAATATTCAAAGTTAATATATTTTAATATATTTAATACTTAGTTATCATGTATTTTAAATATATATATAAAAAAACTATCAACACTTATATGAAATATAAAATTCAGCTGATTTAAATGTATAACAGCAAAAATGTTAAATGCAATATTACAGCAATTTTAGCTTTTGGTTTCATTAATTAAGTAATTTTGAATCGATGAAAATACATTTATAAATAATTTAATGTAGCACATCGCATTTAAAAACTCATTTAAAATGAGAAAGATTGGGCTTATATTATTTAATTTAAACAAATGTAGGAGTATTTTGGTGTCTAGCACAGCACCTGTGACAAAGATGCAGCTTCAGCAGTCAGAACTCTAAATCTGGTTCTAATCCTGAAGCACTTTAAATCTCACTCTAATCCTGAACTCTGCGCACCCCGTAAAGCCGTGCCTGTGTCCGTCGAGCACTGCCTCCACATCTGGAGGAAAGCATGCACCCGTGCTCCTGTTTAGTATGCCTTACGGCCTCTCTCATTTAACCCAAACACAGATCAATGTTTTCAGAACGTTGAGCTGTGTTTGGGTTAAGTAAAGAATTCTGTTGAGCATACTAAACACAGGGGATAACCGCTGAATATTGCCTTTAAAGCTTCACTTCACACATCGCCATGCAAAACATGTCCAGGTGTGTATTCTAGAAGGGCTAGGTTATTATAGTGTTGAGGGGTAAGTTATTATAGCATTAGGTGTTCAGGGGGGCTGAAAGCATTTGCATGCCGTAAATCCAACCTAATTTAAAGATCAATCTACTTGGGAAACTAATAGAAAGATTACATTATTCAGAAAAAATTGATTAGTCAGAATTAATGGAGGTTAGCTTTAGAAATAATATTAGTAAAAGCGTTAACATTCCAATTTATTATTATTATACTTAATAGAGTAACAGACATATCATTGAATTAGAATTTTTAATTAGAATTTTTTACACAGACAATACTATTTTTATAGCCTCAAACTTGCACTTGAATGAAGCATATGCTGTCTAATATCAAGCAGGAAGTCGTAATTATTAATATGTATGTATATTATTCCATAAAAAAACAACAACAAAAACACTGATCCATTCACGACATCACCATCAGTTGCATTTTACATTCCCATACAAACTGAAGGGGGCACTCTTAGCCTGTTAAAGACATATGCACCTTTAATGAAAATGGCACAGAAATACATATATAAAAAAACAGGAGTAAAAAAAAAAAATCTATAATTTTAGCTCTTACCCCTCTAAGCACACAACGGCCCATTTGTAGCAAAAGGCTAACACAAAGTGAAACAATGCTGTAACTGTCATCCAAATTGCTCCGTACAGCACCATGAGGAAGTGTGAGGTAATAAATGATATAAAAAGGTATTTTATTGACAAGCTGCCATTTACTGTTTGCATTAGAGAATATGAGAAGATGATAGGTGCTATTCCTGAACGTGGCGACCTGATGAGAAAAGGCCTGCAATGCTTACTCACTTTACCTGCCACATTGATAAAACCTCTAAATAATTAAGTGCCCACTTCCTGTCTACAATTACTTAATGTTTTTTTTTTTCTGTCTGGAGGGGATTATGAAGCGATCTGTGGGCTCCACGTGTCGGCCAAGCTAGGAGACTATCCCTGATGCCTTTTATAGGATCAGTTTCCTCCCGCTCACGCATAATTTAGGAGGCAGAGGTTCTTCTCTTCTATCAGGACATGGGCAGACCTCTCTGAACCCTGATAAAGCAGCTGCACACGGAAGACTGATAAGCCAGGTAAAGGGGTTTGAGACTGTGGTGCTGGCTAAAACTAACCAGTGACTTTACACACTTGCATAAGATTTTTACTTAGAAAGACATGAAGCCTTTTGGTTTTTAATTGTGACACGTTTAGAATAATTTTCAGAGCATTACACTTTATGAAAACATTCAGTGAAGGTTTAAACTCTAGTGGGATTTAGAATTAAAAATGCTAGTACTGTATATTAATAAATTATTAATTCATTTACAAATGTCCAATTAAACGCATGACTTGCAACATAATTTATGTAATTGAGAGCAATATTTCAGTTATATCAGTTAATGAAAAGCTATACATATTTTAGATTCTATGGGGATTTTATACTTAATTTAACAGAAGCTAATTTGCAATGATGAAGTGCATCTTGACTACACGATATTAAGAGTTTTTTATCTCGCAGGCATGTAGAATTTTCTCACTCAAATAATTTTCTGGCATTTACGGTGTTTTTATTTTATTTATTTTTTATGTAATTTGAACAATTATTTGACACTACACTTTTTAATTAATTAGTTTTAGTTAATTTCAGTTAATTAAAGCACATTTCACACTGCAAATTATCATCATGCAAAAAAAAAATAAAAAAAATAAATCACCTTATTAAAATAAAGGGCATTTGAGGTCTATAATCTAAATTATATGATCTAACAAAAACATTTAAAAGGTATAAAAAGCTTTTTTAAACCTTTTTCTCTCTCACTGCATTTTTCCCAATGTGTTGAAGACACAGTCAAAACTAATAATGCTTTAATTATTGATGCCTTTCATTTATTTGGTCTCTATTCATTACAATAACAAAGGGGACAGGAACTGTCTTTGTCACTAGGAGTGCTGTCATATGAAAGGGCCGGCTCTCACAGTGTGTGTGAACGAGCACACAGCTCCTGTAGCTACAAAGGGCAACAAAGAAATGTTTGAACGCGATCACTTTCAATTCCATGCATCACACACAACTTCAATAAATGTTTGATGGTATAGGTAGTAAACTCACATACACTCTTAAAAATATCGGTTCCAAAAAGGGGTTTTCGCAACAATGCCATAGAAGAACAATTTTAGGTACCCCAAAGAACCTTTCAGTGGACAGATCTTTTTTCTTAGTGTGAAGAACATTTTAAGAACCATTTCTTACTATAAAGAACCTTTTGTGCAATCAGGGATATTAAAGGTTCTTCAAGGAACCATAGATGCCAATAAAGAATCTTTATTTTTGTATAAAATAGTGTATATAACAAGCACAATGCAACTTGCTTCTTAATTAAAGTTTTAGTCTTAATAGTTTCATAGGTACCAAAGAGAAAAAAAGAGCTAAATCTGTAATCCAGTGACTCTAATGTGGTGTTTAAAGTGGCGGCTTTGTTGCCACAGAGAAAGCAAGCAGGAGGCTTGAGCACTTTGGTGTGTGTGTGTTTAATCATGTCAAGTGAGGGAAGGCAGGAAGTTTGGAGGTTTTAAAGTGCACGGAGGTGCTTCCCAGCAGCAGTCGGCGCTGGAGCACAGACGCTCAGGCCGCCCGAGCCAGCGCACGGCACAAAACACTGGTAGGATTTACCTCTCCGCGCAGAGGGACATGAAAGTCTCAACGCGGCTTTAGAGCCTCTCCACAAAGGAAACCCCGAGCAAAGGCATTTTGCAGCCTCTGCCAGCGACTGAACGCCATCGCCGCTGCCTCACATCCCAGCCAGCGAGTCCGCCTTTGCCTGCCATCACCCCCAGCCAAGTCTTAAACACGCCACACTGCCAGCCAGCCAAATCTGCCATCAGATCCCCTCCCGCCCCACTCACCCCAGGATCCAGGACTGGATGATTTGTTTGGAGCGTGCCATCACTGCCAACTTCAGGGCCTTCAGAGGAACAGAAAGAACTCGGAAAGCCCCTTACCGCCGCTGCTAGCTGAAATATCTTTGGTCGACAGAAAGTTGCAGAGGAGCTCCAACCATTTGAAGGTCCCCGCTGATTTCAAGCTTATTTACAAAGATGTAGTGCTTCCCAGTGGCCCCTCTGGAGTGCACAGACAGACAGCCTGTGGCTGAGCGCTGCTGAAGGCAGGGAGGGAGGTCTGAGCTCATGTTCGGAGAGGAAAACTGAGAACTTCACGCCAGGAGATTCCTCACAAAGAACAGCAGCTGAGAGGTTGCGCATACAGGAAACCTGCTGTTTAATCATCGTTTGATTTCAGTAAGAGGTGTTTAAGCTACACAGACTGCACAGTCAACAGTCTCAAAGCACAAAAAATTTACAATATATTCAAATAAATCAGCCTGGTTTTCTCCTGGACGTCCGTGAGCTCAAACACGGGAAGTGAGGATGTCATTCTCTCCGGTGTTATTGAATGTTAGCATTCCCAGAGTCAGCCATCTCTCAGAGGAGCAGCTCCCTGCATGCGATTCATTCAGATTAATCCTGACTGGAAAGAGATCAGATGCTCCTCAAAATGATGTGACTCAGGTTTGATAATCATGTCAATGATAGTGTCGACAGGCTGAAGCGAGAAACATTCTCTCTTTTTCTCTCTGCATGAATTATGTGTTTCATATTGGTCCGTAGAGACAGACACTTACTATGTGCTATTTGAAGGAGCCCATTCAAAAAGATAATATAAAAGAAACAAAATACATATTCAAGACTAGACTACAAAAGACTTCAAACTAATAAACAAATACACATTATTACTACTACTATTATTAATATTGCTGCAAATTGATTATTACAAAAATGAATTTATTACAATATCTACCGATTATAATAATTATATTAACAGCCGTTGCATGTATCAATATTTGCTGTGAAAAGCTTCCAAAAATGACATTACCACTGCAGACATTATAAAAGTATTTATAATTTAATATTTAAAATAATTTAAATAATTTAAGACATGGTGTACAAAATAACATGAAAAATAAATATAAATTATTATTATTGCTTCCACTTGATTACACATTTTCAATCGAATCTACTGAATTATTCACTATATTTACTATAATAATTACATTAATAGCAGTTACATATATCAATACTTCCTAGGAAAAGCCTCTAAACATTACATTATTTTTGCATACATTATAATTAGTGTCTGCGTTAATAATAATATTATTAATAATAATAACTTTTGGTAAAAAAAAACACAAAACAAAATAACCACTAGTGATAAAACAGATACTGATCAGAGGAAAATGTAAATCTTTCTTGGAAAGATATTTGTGAGCACTTAATCTAAATCCCTCTCTCTGTGTGTGCTGGCTGTTGTGCAGCTGTCCATTGCCATGTGCTGGGCTGTACCGAGTCGGGCGCCACCGAAAGTGGGAGTGCGCCTTGTGCGTACCCTTGCGGTGGTGACGGATGGCTCAGGGCCAGGAACACTGCTCCTCTCCCAGGCAGATAAAAGAAGCCCCACAAATCAGCGGAAGCCTCAGGAGTGATGGGCAGGCCGGCTGCTCATTGCGGGAATCAGGTGTAAATTCAGTCATTAGATTGCTTCCAGAAACAGCATGCATAAATAAAGGCAGGGCACGTGGAGGAGACACGGCGGATTCTCGCTCTCTTACTCTCGCTGCTGCTGCCGTCAGGGCCAGCATGGGGCAACGTGTAGGGGGCGGCTGCTCTCCGCTGCTAAACTGATTCATCACTCGCCCTCTGACTTTCCTCTTTATTTCTCTCTCTCATTTAGTACTTTCCTTATGTTAAAGTTCAACAAAATGTTGAATGCTGCAGCTAAATAGTTCATAGGTATTGGATACAAACTTTTCTTCATTGTCAAAATATACAAGAAGTACTTAATCCACTAAGTAAAAAAGCTTTGTGGACTGTACTGTAATTAGATGGTGTAACAATGTCTTAGTAAACAGACACAAAATGCAGTTATATTTATGATTCACCACATGAAATGTTTGGGTCCTAATAACAAATCATTAAAAAAGTAAAATAATAATATTAAAATATATATAATTATATCTATAGATCATTCAAATCTATAGCAAGAACTACTGTATATATAAAAAACAAATTAATATTATTCATAATATTTATTATTTACACAACTTTTTTTTTTAAGGAGGTCACCAAAGCTGAATTTCTTTGATCAAAACCACAGTAGGAACAGTAATATTGTGACATATTATAAAAATTTCTAAGTACTGTTTTCTATTTTAATGTATTTAAAAAAATGTATTTATTCCTGTGATGTCAAAGCTGAATTTTCAGCAGCTATTACTCCAGTCTTCAGTGTCACATGATCTTTCAGAAATCATTTGAATATACTGATCATTATTATCAATGTTGAAAGCAGTTGTGGTGCTTACTATTTTTGGTGGAAACCATCATGCATTTGTTTCAGGATTCTTTAATGAATAGAAAGTTTTTATAATTACTCAAAACTCTTTACTGCTACCTTTGATCATTTGAATGTGTCCTTTGTGAATAAATGTCAAATCAATAAATCAATAAATAAATATATAATAAAAAATCTTACTTATCCCAGACTTTTGAAAGGTAGTGTGTATGTGATACCTGTGACATTGTAAGCCATCTCCCCCTCCGTTTCCGTGTGGATGACTCCAACGGCGCTCTGATTGATGCGGTACTCCCGGATGATACCGTTCGGTTTGGCTGGAGCCACCCAGCTGATCTTTAGAGCCCCGGGCCCCAGTGCGCTCACCACGGGAGCAGCGATTCCCTTTGGCTCCCCCTGGACAGTCACTGCCACAACCTGCACATACACCAAAAAGAATTACAGAGCAATTTGCCCTAATGGAGGCTTGGATATCCTGCTCTAATAGAATGTCACTAGTGGTTTCAACTCTTGTCTTTAGGAGTGGCAGACTATTAGGAAAGGGCCGCGAGAGGTGGTTAAGGTGTTTTTTTTCCGGCTACGTGTAGGCTGGCCCGGCGCTGGCCTGATGTGCTTGTGAGCCTGCAGAGTGTCCACAAAGATTAAATCAGGTTCCTCATTCCCACCGACAGAGCTGGCTGAGCAGGGTCCTGCTGAACGACAACAGGGTGCCCCGTGGTAATTGCTCCCCTTGTATTGGGTCGGACAATAATTGCAACTGTTTGGGCAATGCTTGCAGGTGTACAAGTTAATCCAGCTTCACTTAAAAACGATCGTGTGAGGGGAAAGAAGAAAGAAGTAGTGGATCATTGGTGGCCAATTGGTGTGCTGGGCAAGACCCCGGAGGTGTGTGGAAAGAAAAATGGACCTAACGTTGCTCTGGGAGGTTGTTTTTACTTTGCCTCCAGCAGATCTGTGCGGTTATTGATAATCGGATCCTAAATTAGACATAAAAAGAGAAGATAGACAGGTTAATTTGCTCTTTCATCAGCTGAGCCGCTGACAGCTATTACAAGGAGACAACAATTATGGCAGGAAGTAAGCTGTTGCTCTGCTTCCATTAGCTTGCCATTAGAAATATCCTGTTTACTCTGCACTAGCAATATAACATGGGCATGAAAGGGGGAGTACGACTCCTGCGATACTTTACAAGTGTTTTGTAGCTTTTCAGCACAATGCTTGTAAATATTTGCGGTTAAGACTGTAAAGATGAAGGACAATAGGAAAATATGGAGTGACTATACTATACTGTATGTACACCAATATTTTCCACTTGAACAGTACCTTTTAGAAACATTTTTAAGGTTCTTTACCCAAAAAGTGTTTCTTTAAACGTATCAAAACATTGATTTGTTAAACAAACATTGAACCAATATTACACTATTAAGTAAATGTTGCTGTATCCGGTCAGAGCAACCCTACCGACCCAACACAGCAATATTATCTCAATCAATAGCGTTAGTTTGGGGTGGGTCTGTGTATTTTGCCAACCAATGGCTGGTTGTGTTCAGGAAACATGTTTGGAACTGCGCGACTTCTGTGTTGTTCTTCTTCACGGCGTATGATGTCATCCCGTTGGAAAGGTCACGCGTGATGTAGGTGGAAGTAACGACCCAGTGCCGAAAAACTCCATCTCATGTTCTCCTCTTTCTCCTCTCCTCTCCTCTTTTCTCCTCTCCAACTTTAAAATTGTCCGACATTGTTGTTTTACCTTTATTTTTGTAAAGGGCGTTTGATTTAGTCTTTGCACGTTCGTTTTAACACTGGGACGGTACTTCCACGTATGTCCAGTGCGTGACCTTTCCGACGTGATGGTGTCATACGTCATGCAAAATCAGAACACAGAAGTCGCGCATTTGAGGTTAAAAAGTATATAAATGTTTATTTTTTTAGAAAATGACCGATCGTTTTGCTAGATAAGACCCTATTCCTCAGCTGGGATCGTGCAGAGCCCTCTGAAGCCCTTCAAAGCCCTTTGAAACTGCATTGATTTGGATCTTCAACCCGTTGGTTGCAACTGAAAACCATTATGTGGAGAAAAATCCTGGAATGTTTTCCTCAAAAAAACTTAATTTCTTTTCGACTGAAGAAAGAAAGACATGAATATCTTGGATGAGATGGGGGTGAGTAAAATATCAGGAAATTTTCATTTTGAAGTGAATTAATACTTTAATACTTTAATTAATACTTTAATTAGAGCAGTGGTTTTCCCTCGGGTGGGTCGCAAGACTTAAAAAATGGGTCGCCAGGATGATTTAAGGAAAATGGAGTTAGCCTACATTAAAAATAAAAAAATAACAAAATTAGTTGTCATAAAATCAGTCTACAGGCCTATATAAAAGGAATAAATACGCAAAATATATTTGCCTTAAATAATTAATAGATTAACAAAACGAAAGAAAAAACTGTGCGACTGTGCTGCTGAGTATGGTTCATTTTTGTGAGGTGCGGCGCTCCTCAAGTTCACAACGACAGAAGGCACATCTTGTTTTCTTTATTTTACAATAGCACAATGTAAGTAAACACTTTGCAATTTTGAACGATGCCCTAGGCTACTCTTATTATCTGTATGACCAAAATGACGGAGTATTTATTGTTTCCTCTGCTCGATCGCACCGACGCCTCACACACAACATATTCAGGCATTGCAAACTTATATCGCAGCCTGCCTGTTCATTATCAAAATAAAATAGTCAACCTAAAAAGTTACACAGCTCAGTTTAAATAGTCAGTAGCAGGCCTACAATTCTTGCCATTCAGCGTGAGCACCGTCGATGTGGTGTTTCCAAGCACATTTTTGCGCATATGAAGAGGATGATTTTTTCCATCAATATTGGGACGCGGGTGAAGTACAAAGCCTATAATAAATAATGGTTTAGCATCCAAATACATCGCGAATACGGAAACATTTGGATTCGAATAAGAGAGTTTGGCTATGTGAGCCTTACGCTGGTTACCTTCAGTTTCTCATTAAATGATTTCGTTTTGGCTTTATTTATAACTTACTTATATTTTTTCATTCTTGATCTGTTCTGAATACCGTTAAATTTAAAGGATTTGTTGTGGAGTGAGGGGAACTAAAATAACCTATAGTTGTAGTGTTTATAATGTTTGTAGTACATTCGCTTTAGAGTCATTCTATAATTAGGGGTACATATCATGTCCGTGGACTCAATTATCAATTTTACAAATTTTTCATTAACTTTTCACTTCAAGCAATGATCGCTTTTATATCAGGGGACATTTCTTATTCATTTAATACAAAAATCCAACAGATACCTATCTTTTGTGTGTGTCCGGGAAATCAGTGTCAACTGTGTTACTCCCTATAAAACCCCCTATAAATCAGCAATGGTTTGTTCCACAGTCACCTGTCCAACATCACGTGATGTCATTCCTTTTTTGGCGGTAAATTTGAAGACAGTGTGGTAAATTATAACTTCTTTTCAATATTATAACTCTCTTTTCAATGTATGATCTATATTATTGTCTGCACACAGAGTAGATTAATTTACCGTCAACTGTGTTATTCTGGTGAACTTGCGTCACATGTTATATGTGTAGAGAAAGAATATAAAAATATTCAACAAGTTAATCAAGGTCAACAACTAACTAGTCCAAGGCCAGCAGTTTGCACAAGGCCCTAAAATGGCCGAAATGTCAACTGTGTTACCTGTCAACTGTGTTACCCATCAACTGTAACAGTTGACAAGGATTCACATGGTTGACAATTCAATTTAAATGCAATTAATTGCTTGTACTTATATTTGTTGAATAAAAAGAAAGTTATAATTTTAAAGAGAGTTTTATCTTTTCCTTCTAATGTGTCCTGTCAACATGGTTATTCCTGTCAACTGTGTTACTTTGACTGTCAACTGTGTTATGTGCGGTTTTTATGTCATAAATCTTTTAAATGTGAACTAAACCGTCAGAAAAATAGATAGGGATATCTCTGGAGATGGAAATCTTGGGTAAAGATGGTGAATAATACTAAATTCAGCATACTATGGATTTATGACACAGCATTTGTCCGTAACACAGTTGACAAAATAATTAATCAAATGTTAATTTTCATTAACATATTTAAAAAGTCATTAGAGCTTAAGCTTGCCAAATAATTAATTTAGCACATTAAGGGCATATATTATTTAACCACCTAGTTTATTGATAAAAAAAAATACTGATTTCCTGACTTTTTGGCTGACATGAAATGTACCCCTAAATATAGAATGACTCTTGATTTACCGGTATTATTTCTGAATGCAATCAAATGTGACTTACGTGACTTACCTGTTTTTTTCTCTCTCAAAAACATAAAAAAATATATATATTTGTAGTGTATTTTGAAGCATGCAGCAAACGATTAATTGGTTAAAATTATTGTTAGTTAACGATTAACCAGTTAAATAGCGTCCCATATATAGGCCTATAATTAGTGCAGAATCAACTTTGCGTTGCGAACGCATCAAGGATCAAAAGCGGTTGTGTGGAAAAGTGCTGAGCTGAATTTGTGCCATCTAGTGGTTTAATGGAGAATACAGTCAAATGGCCCATTGTATACAAGTATTCTTATGCTTGGCTTGACTTGTTTGAATATGGTTGTAGGCGACAACAACAACAAAAAAAGAAGGTTGCTCTTAAAAAAGTTTGAAAACCACTGGATTAGAGGAAGATGAGAAATAGACCCACTTTTGAGCTGTCCGTGCAGCCGGCAGCAGTACAGGCTCTGAGCTGGTACATGTACTCCCGAAAAGGTCGGATTCCACCCGCATCTGTGAAGCTATGATCGGTGCCACGGTAGCGCTCCTGTCCATCACGCAGGATCACATAGTGACTTATCTCACCTATCATAGCACAAAAAAAATGGCTTCAACATTAATTCCACTCAGTGCAGAACTGGTGAACTAACTTTCAAATCACAACAGATTGGGTGGCAAGCCGTTTGATTAGCACACAGAGTGAAGTCCTAATGAGCAATCAGCATGTTTCTTTACATATTAAGTGGCACAGAAGTTCCCTAAAATGAAGCTTGTTATTCTCACTTAGTGTTTATGTGCATGTGAATTTTGTTCTTCATAAATTATTCTGCCGAGCTATGCAGATTACGCTTAATAACAGGCAGGTCTTCAGAGGAGAGATGATAAAACAATCAGCTAGTTCCACTCTGTCTGAGTCATATCATTACAGCCTGAAGAAAAAGCCTGCCTTCCAGTTTGTTGGGGGAAATGTGAGTAAATCTTCTGAGAGTCACGACTTCAGGCGTGGATTACCCAAACTGATTCACTCCGTGATTAATCATTTACATAACCAAACCTTCTACTGAATAAACATATGACAATATTACCATGAGAGCAAGAAACTGCATTACTAACTGTGGCATCTGGCAAAAAAAATTATGTGCTCTGATTTGAAGAAAAAAATTAATCAAACTTTATAGGATTATTAATTCAAAAAGTTTGAACCTATAAAGACGTTACATTTCCAAGAGGTTTCCAGTCTCTACCTATTGTTCCTGACTATGAAATGTGCAATGTGCATTTTAGTTAGTTATAATACATTTACAAGCTGGAAGCAATAACACTTATAAATTACGAACTAATATATCCTAAACAGTCCAAAACTGTTGATTTGTCCACTATATATACACATAAATAAATAAATTAGATATACCTATATAAACATATATAACTGTGATTTAAATTAGTAACTGGCTTTTATGTACAAACTATGAGATATTTAATATGTAAATAATACAATTCTTAGCAAATAATTCACTTATGATATTTGTAAACTAATATTTACACTATATTGTAAATAAAATATATATTATTTGGAAATTGGGACACCGGATTGGTGTCATCAGGACCCCAAAACATTACATTATATTGTAAATAAAAGATACATATTTTTAAAAATTAGGTCACTGGATTGGTTTCACTTGGCTATAGAGGGATGTAATAAAATTCAGCACCACCTTTTCAAAATAATTACCATTGGGTTTGTTTGGGGCTGACCATTCAAGCTGGATGATGTCATCACGCAGGCCTACATGGCTCCAGTGAGGAGGCGACACGTCCCAGGGAACGTCTTCTTTAGTAGTTACACGAGAGGAGGGGCTGAATCCATGGCCAAAGCTGTTCCAGGCACCAATTCTATATTCATAACTGGTGTAAGGGTCCAGTTCAGTGTCTGAAATGACACACAAGAGGACACAGTCACACAAACACACCTATTCCTCAGAATTCCCCTGAAACCTCGTTCTTGACAACATCACAATAGAGTCTCTAAAGTGTCTCAGTCTCCACACTAAAACAAGAATAAAGTTTAAAGAGTAGCCAGGGACACTTTACTGTAATGCTTTTTGTTATCAGAAATACAGCGGTTTGTCGTATATGTGTGTTTGGGGAGTCATGGGTGTAAATCTCAGAGATGGGTTTCATTAGACTGGCGGAGGCACTTATATGAGTGACAGGATGACAAAATACCCTTCTCAGAGGACAAGACACACAACAAATTAACAAAGTTAACCAAGCAAACTTATTTATTTTTACAAAAAAAATGATGTAAAATTCAACTTTTAAAATAATTTTATAGTAAATTTTTTTAAGTAAAATTGTTAAATTATGTGCATTTGCTTGTACATTAAGCAATATTAATTTACTTTTTCTTTTGAAAATGAAAACAAGTGAATATAATAATTAAATAATAGTAATAAGCAGTAATAGTAATAATAGTAAAAAAGTTCATTTAAATTTTAATTGAAAACATTAAATAGAATTTGCAACCCTTAATTCTGTAATTTTAAGATTTTCAATGAAAAAAAAGGGCGAATTTGTTTGGATTGTAAAAAGTGGGTGTGGATTTTACAAGAGGGGTTGGTGCTGTCGGAAAAGAAAAATTGGATGTAAAACAAACATTTTTCTACTGAAATAACATAATGATGCACAACAAGACACATTGTTACAGTAGATTTAATTTCATGATGACTTTAAATTTCACAAAACGGCCTCAAAAAGGCCTCAAGGGTGTTTGCTACACAAAGTCAGGAGGAAGCGGAATCGTTCATATTTGTGTGGCTGGCAAATCAACTCTTGGGCAGCATTTGTCCGAGAGCACTCAGTGTCATCTTTCTCCGGGGTGCGGGTATGGGGGCGTGAGAAACATCTGGAGGAGTGCAGGGCCACGACAGGTTTATACGCTTCTGCCCAGATGGTGGCACAGCGCTGACTAGAATCACTCTCCTCGTGCCAGCCAGCCCCCTCAACTCCTGCATTAGTCTTGATTAAACAGACGTAACTAACCAAATAAATAACACCTCAGATGAGGTTGAGCCAGAACGAGGGGCCAGCACTCCCCCTGAAAACATTAATAAGTGTGAGAGTCAAGGGGGCGCTCTAAACGCCTATCTTAAAGTTTTAATGATGAGTTCAAAATAGCAGGTGAGATTTATGACTCACGACAATTAATACACACTAAAGCATCTGTTCTTGTGAACACATGAAATGCGCAGATGTTTACAGTGTGAGGAACATCCCCAAAATGACGTCTTGTGTGTGCATGCCATTCAGTTTGATGTCTTTACATAAAAGATGTTGGGCATATACTATTTCTTGTTTATTGGACACATTTGGCTTTCGTTTGCAGGTTTGTTGCGTAAATTCACAGGGCTCAGGAAGAAATGTTACTAGTACTTTCTCTTCCCTGAGCACAAAGAAGGCTGTACCATAGGGCTGAACGATTTTGGAAAATAATGTAATTGCGTTTTTTTTTTTTTTTTTTACCAATATTGCGATTGTGATTTAATATGCAATTTTTTTTTTAAGCTGTATTATTTAACAATAAATCATTGTATAGTAAAGGTGGGAATCTTTAGGCACCTCACGATCCGATTCTGATTCTGGGAGTCACGATCCGATTCCAAAACTATTCTTGAACTTTTTCTGTATAAATTAATCTTATTAATAAAACTTAAAATCTTTTTTTTTTATCATTATATATGTAATTATAAGTACTTTCTAAAATAATTACAAATTAAAAAAATTTATTAAAACAATTGCATGTTAATAATTTTAAATATATAAACTAATATAGCTGCAAAACATAAAAGCTAGTAAATAATAAAGAGGAACAAAAAAACATTACAATGAACAAAGAGTGCTTTCTGTCAGTGAGTTACCTATTTTTAATATATAAGCACACTGCATACCAAACGACATAAATGAAGACTTCGTAGAGCTTTTGTAAGGAAAATACCGGCGGGCGAGAACACCCACTGTAAACGTAACATCAAGCAAAGCGCACGTTTCTCACAGCGCATATCCTATCCAATGAAGCCCGCGAATGTCATTGTTTTCGTTTCAACCTTTCTGAACTTTATGAAATATTATTTTATGGTTCAAGTGGTGTGTGTGTGTGAGAGACACACGCAGCACCATCGCGCACCTGCAGTTAAAATCTAAGCTCAGAATCGATCCAGAATCATTGGAGAGAGAATCTTTTCTCCCACCCCTATTGTATAGTATGACCAACACAATATTAGATCGATTAAACACAAACGTTTTTTTCCTTTAGGCCAGGCCTGTAGGGGTAATGTGCCAAAGTTGATGCTTCCTCAGAGCTGACTGCTTTACTCTTGCGTGTCACGTGACCAGACTGTAATCGCAGCCTTTGCAGTTTAAAAAATTGTGTTTTATCATATCGCGATATTAGCGCAAATGGAATTAATCGTTCAGCCCTAGAGTGGACCCACTTCCTCCCTTCCTCTTGATGATGACCCTGCTTCCAGGGCTTTGAACCGGTTCAAGGAAACGAACTCAAACGAAAACAAAATCGTTTAAACGCTTATTTTAAATGATCATTAACCGGATAATAACGTTATTTTATGGTTCTGTTTAAGATTTAAAGTTCAATTCAAGCTCTGATATAAAGTATAGGCACAAAACCCCCCCAAAAACATTAATAACCGGTATTTTTTCTAATCAAACCGTTTTCTGAATGATAATGTTACAGAAGGAACGCATGAACAGAAACGTTAAAATACTGATTCTGCTCGGAGTGAACAGACAATTTTTTTTTTTTTTTAAGCATTGCCTGCTTCTATATAAATTCATATTATTAAGGGATGCACATATTCATAATTCCACATTTAAACATTTTAAAAACAGAAGAGGGTACGCATGCACACATATAATTGGCTTATTTTATTATGCAATTATTTTGCATTTTTGTCAATGCATCTATCCATGCTTTCATTTTCTCAATTTTTACTTAATTTTATTTTTCACAAGGATGTGTCCCCTGATCTGTGAAAAATATAATGGCTAAAACTTATGAAAAATAGAGAGTGTATGATTTGATAGAGCGCAGCAGTTATTCTATTATTCCAGTTTAGTGTTATTTTAGTATTATTTATTAGGGATGGGAATATTTTGGTACCTACAGTTGTGGTCAGAATTATTGGCACCCCTGGTAAATATGATCAAATATGGATGTAAAAAATAAATCTGCATTGTTTATCCTTTTGATCATTTATTCAAAAAATGCACAAAATTAGAACCTTTCATTGAAGTAAAAGAATTGAAAGTGGGGGGTAAATCACATTATGAAATAAATGCTTTTCTCCAAAACACGTTGGCCACAATTATTGGCCCCCTTTTATTAAATACTTTTTGCAACCTCCTTTTGCCAAGATAACAGCTCTGAGTCTTCTTCTATAATGCCTGATGAGTTTGGAGAACACCTGACAAGAGATCAGAGACCATTCCTCCATACAGAATCTCTCCAGATCCTTCAGATTCCCAGATCCATGTTGGTGCTTCTTCTCTTCAGTTCACTCCACTCATTTTCTATAGGGTTCAGGTCAGGGGACTGGGACGGTCATGGCAGAAGCTTCATTTTGTGTTCAGTGACACATTTGTGTGTTGATTTTGATGTTTGTTTTGGATCGTTGTCCTGATGGAAGATCCAACCACGGCCCATTATAAGATTTCTAGCAGAGGCCGTCAGGTTTTGATTTTTTATCTGTTGGTATTTGCTAGAATCCATTATACCATGTATCTGAACAAGATGTCCAGGACCTCAAGCAAAAAAATAGGCCCAAAACATTAAAGATCCAGCTATATTTTTACACTTTTTATTTTGTGAAGCTCAACAATCTTTTGCTGCACATCAGAACTATATTCTTTGGCTTTACTCATTTGGCCTTTGTGTTTCCTCGTATTTATACTCCTGTGAAACAAGACATTATAGCTGGACAATTTCATGTTCCTAGTCCTGGGGTGTTTAAAAATGTAAATATGAGATATTTTACTCATAAAAAATTCTAGGGGTGCCAATAATTGTGGCAAACGTGTTTTGGAGAAAAGCATTTATTTCATAATGTGATTTACCCCCCACTTTCCATTCTTTTATTTTTTGAATGATAGATCAAAAGGATAAACAATGCAGATTTATTTTTACAGCCATCTTTGATCATATTTACCAGAGGTGCCAATAATTCTGACCACCACTGTATATGCATAGATTTGATACTAGTTTACGGTTACTTTTCCTATTTGACTGCGGTAGACAGTTTAAAAAGTCCTGAATAAAAAAATCTCACGAAATTAAATGTAAACATTTACATTTATATTTTACATTTACATTTATTAATTTAGCAGATGCTTTTATCTAAAGCGACTTACAATTGAGGAATACAGCAAGCGATTCATCTTGAAGAGGCAAACAAACACGAGAAGTGCTCAAAAAACAAAAAGTTTTAGACTTCACTACATTCCAAAAAGTATCATAAACTAGAATAGGGGGATTAAAGGAAAGTGAAAGGATAGATTTTTTTTTTCTTCCCATTTTAGTCAATCCAATATTATAAAACAAATATCATTAAGCTGACTGCAGTCATTACACATGACTGGCAGTCTTTTTTATTTAATTTTTTATATTAAAAATAGGAAAAAAGAAGCAAATTACAAACATACAATAAAAAAAAGTTTTCAGGTACAGTAGGTTTATTTAATGTAGTGAAAAGTTATGACAAAAATTGAATCATCAGATGTAAAAATAAAACTATAGTCTTCATGGTATGAATTAAATATAAATGGATTCAAGTGATTCAGTCAAAAGTAGTGAGTGATTTTCAGATTTTTTTATTAACGAATTAAACGGACGGCAACAGTTTATTAGGGCTGCTGTCCCTTTAAGAATGAATGCATGGATCAGATATACATCCAATTTTCTGTTTACTGTTCACATTTGTGTAGGACATAACAGAGAGTGTTTACGTGAATACTCCACACAATGTGCATCTTGACATAATTTTGAGTGTATTTGACCATGCAAGAGAACTGAATTCGCTATCGCATGCATCTGAGAGGCGGCATCTGTACTGACAGACACACACGAAGCGCGAGCATCCTTTTTCGCGGCTTATTGTGATTAATAACACTGTAACGTGTCAATAACTTTAAGTTGTACTGCGAAGGTAAAGAAGTGTAACACTTCAGAAAATCTATTTTTAAAATTTGTGAATCGATGTGAATCGGTAGAAGATAGAAACGTGATTCACATGTGAATCGATTCCCCCCTCAGCCCCCATCATTTCTACACTATTATAGTTTTAACAATAACAACACTGTTCCAATTTCACATATTGTTTTATAAAACAATTATTGAGACTAAATTGACAAACATTGTTGACCTGTTTACCTATGAAACTGTATCGGTTTGCCACTCCACTGTATATCATCTCCTCTGAGGATGGGCAGAGCTGGCTCTGGGCAGCAGTAGAAGGAGCTTCCGTTGGGGTGGCGGCAGTAGCAGAGGGAGATGGAAGGTGCGCAGGGAACAGCTCGCCTGGTACCCATGTGCAAATGGACTGCGCCGGGTTAAAATGACACAAGCCGCAGAAAGCTCCTGCGGCCGCCGACACAGGACACACCGTACTGGGGCGGCATTTCTCCTAAAGGACACATACGCACACACACTCTCATTAGTGACAACAGTCATCAGACAACTGTTGTGTGTCAAAGTACCCCTGCCAGCGGGTGTGTATGGAGTCCTCTGTCTCAATAAATAGCATGGATGCCCCTTAATGACATAATTACAAGTTAATGACCGCCATCCCAGTTTTCTTTTCTTGGTCTCTTTCTTTTCCTCACGAGCTCAAGCTGGGTGCACGATGAGCTTGTGTTACAGCGAGCAAATCTGATTAATGAAGTGTGACTGTGAGTGCCTACTTCCTGAGGAGAGGAGCAGATACATCACTGCTTTGTGCCTCATTTTTCCAACCTCCACTTTAGACCATGGCAGCTTGAGTTTAAAACTCAACTACTTTACTAATACACCTATCCAGTAACGCTCTTTAACACATCTAATTAATCAGTGCTAAATCTATCCGCTAATTATAAAAAAAAAAGAGTTCTACGCCACAGTCTTTTCATAGTTTCCTCTCACAGTCTGTTTGCTAATAGTCTGATCCACATTTAGAGAAAAGTTCTCTCTTGATCAGGCAGCTCTAATTGATTGGCTGGCTTTATGCAATTAAAAAAAAAAGTATAATCAAAGTTGTGTTTACAAAGTACTAAACATCTACAATGAATGTTTTTGAGGGTTAATCATTCAATTGTTTTGCAAAAGTTTGCGAGGTTAGTGGCATCATAGTTTGGTTCGAAACACTTTTGTAGTTAAGTTAACTAGATATCCATGACCAGAACTACATATTTTGCTTTATGTTAAATTATAAGTACCTACTATTTTTGATGTATAGAAATTCAGATTTAAAAGACTAGATCAAATTTGTAATGCTTTTTTTTCTGTCTTCTGTTCCCATTTAACCTTAAATTACATTTAAAGTTTTAAATGTACACAAATTGCAAATTCATCA
Organism: Rhinogobio ventralis; assembly: GCA_039654625.1. Taxonomy (NCBI): domain Eukaryota; kingdom Metazoa; phylum Chordata; class Actinopteri; order Cypriniformes; family Gobionidae; genus Rhinogobio; species Rhinogobio ventralis. The sequence goes on along the minus strand of CM077202.1, from coordinate 29,839,034 downwards.
TTAGAAATGTGTAATTCCAAATATATTATAAAATTAGTGCTGTCAAATTATTAATTATAAATTATTAAATTGATAAATAACATAAAAGTTTGTGTTTACATAATATATGTGTGTGTATATATATTATTATAATTATGCAGTTTATATGATATTCTTTTTATATATATATATATATATGTCTGTGTGTGTCTGTGTATATATACTGTATATACATACACACACACATTTATATCATGTAAAAAAACTTTTATGTTAGATGCGATTAATCGTAATTAATCGATTTGACAGCACTAATTAAAATACATTAAATGCCTGTACAAGTTTCAGTATGATATTAAAGTATATTTTAGTTTGCCACAAATGCTTGTCAGAGAACTGTCATATTTAAAAGACAGCAGAATTATGAAATTGCATATAAAGATGTACTTAAGTGGGTCAAAAAAAACACTCCAAAGTTCAACTAACTGCCTTTCATATAAATTTTAACTACATTTTTATTTAATTGCAATTACCACACAAACGCATATTTTTGTGAAGCATCTGAGTTTGAGAAACTGGCATGACACTACAGAACAGCTTGAGGGCAAAGTCTCTACTAAGTCTTCATCCTGAAGAACTATTGCTGAAAGAACATACAGTGAATATGTCACTCTGAGTGAAAGTGTTAATTACCAGGATGAGGATGCTGGCCGGGGCTCTGTCAGCACACACAGATGTGAGCGGATTGAAGCCCACTCCATTACAACACTCCTCCTCCTGATCAATCACCTCTGACCAGCAGCACTTCAGCGATGCCGTCCTGTTCTCCACCACGTGGACTTTAGACTCGCCACTGGGACCTGTGCAGCACCAGGAAGTGGATGTGTTGATGTAGTGCTCTCCACAGCAGCTGAATCCTATGTAAAACAAATGTATATACATGGAAGATGTTGATACAAATTAGGGCTTTTCACACCTGAATTAGTTAACCCTGGTTTATTGTAAAACCAAGGTACACAGTTATCTTACTTCACGTTTCATACTGCTCATAGTTTTCCGGGATTAACAATTAATCCTGGGTATACATAAACCGATGTTTCGCACTGTACATTCCTAAACCCTGAGTTATTATTCTTATTTGCATATTTACTTTGTTACTGTCCTTAAGTACATTTTTCAAGTATTTGTGCTTTATCAGTGATTTTGGAAACTTTCACCTCACTTCCCTTTTACCTTTACCTTCACTACATTCCAATAATATTGTATTCTATTCTACTACATTTCATAAAAACATGTCGTTCCTCGTTATTTTGAACTGAATAAATCGTCTCCCAGTCAATTCATGAATTAACTGATTCTTTTAAACGTACCTGTAAAATCAGTTCGCAAATTGCACTGAATGATTAATTTGTGAATTGGACAGATCTGTTTGCATCTGTTCTCGATTCAACAACTCACTGATTCAAATGATCTAGTCAGAGAGAGTCTCCAGTTTCATTCAAAATGAGGGTGTCTGGTCCAGACATGCTACACCAAGACACATAAACATGACTGCAGTCAGCACATTTTTTTAACCGTGAATATAGCATCCAACATGTGGCCATTACAGCTCATTAGACGTTTCCAGGTGATGTCAAAGAGCTGCATGTGCAGCTGACATGTAAAAGATGGACGGCCGTGCTGCATAAGGAATCAGCTTCACCTGGCAATGTGGCCACTGTCTCCTCCCATCAGCCATCAGTGCTCAGCACCCACATCTGCATCCTCTCCTATTACCTCTAAAAGCATCACAGCATTCTCAGAGGCCTGACTGAACATACACGCAAACAGCTGTGTTTGAGGGGGGTGAAGATACTGCATGGTACTACCGCTCAAAAGTTTAGGGTAGGTAACGTTACGTTTTGTGTAAAAAAAAAGCATATTTTAACCCCCATCTCATCCAAGGTGTTCATGTCTTTCTTTCTTCAGTCGAAAAGAAATTAAGTTTTTTTGAGGAAAACATTCCAGGATTTTTCTCCATATAATGGACTTTGATGGCAACCAACGGGTTGAAGGTCCAAATCAATGCAGTTTCAAAGGGCTTCAAAGGGCTTCAGAGGCTCTGCGTGATCCCAGACGAGGAACAGGGTCTTATCTAGCGAAACGATTGGTCATAGGGTTTAACCTAAATTGCTCATCTTGCGCTGCTCTGCAGCTCGCCACAGATTTCGTAATCACGTTAGAAAGGTCACGCTAGACGTAGGCGGAAGTAGGAATTGTTTTGAAAGCATGTGGGAAACCGGCAACCGGAATGATTCGCCCACAGGATTTATCTCTCATCCACCCGCAATTAAATGGAATGTTATTTTTTATTACTTGGCCCGCCTGATCGGTGAATATAACCACGAACTGTGCATCACTAACACAAACGCACGCACACACACACACACACGCACAATCAAACAAATCAGCATGATCAAAACTTCCGCGATTGTATTTTTCCTTCAAATATCAAGTCAAGAGAGTGAACAACGCACATCAAAAAAGGAATGTTATTTCACTATTTAAGACAGCCCGTCGGCAGGCCGGTGATACGTTTTGGTAGCCCTTCTGGAAAACACATAGCCCCGGGACGTTGGGCTTTGCAAGCCCTGGCCTATACATGTCCGAGTCTGATCACGAATCGCAGCACAATAAACCAACAACAGTATAAAGGATACTCCAGCCTGTGACAGCGTGCGAAGTTATGTTCAGTTAGACACGTACACATAATCAATACATATCAAACGATGCAATACTATCACATATAAAAAAAAAATTTTTTACTCACATACGTGTGTTGCTTCATTCATTCATGTAATCTCATCCTGTCGGCAAATCCAGTATCTTGTTTACAAACGAATCCGTGGTGAAATGAAGGAACAAACGCGCAATGTCTTACCCACGTGAGCTGGATATTCATTAAAAATAAAGTTCATCCATGCATTCATAATATTGGAATCCGAATGAAGCTTATGCAGCATGTTTATTGCTTGGAAGTTTGATCCGGTTTAGCTCCACTTAGGCCTATGTTATTTATCTATAACATACCATGCAGAAATCAGTGGGCGGGGCTACAGAATCAGGCGTTCGTTTTTTTCGGTCGAGGCCGTGTATCACCACACTCTGACGTCACAGGGAGGCACATTCCCAGATCAAGCGTTTGATGAGCCAGCTGTCAATAAAAGCTTTTCTTTGACTAAGTTTTCAGCTCTGAAACTTACAGGATATTCTTATATTACGATGACCTTTTATATATCAAAAGCTCAAGGGAAAGTTGATTTCTCAATTCATGACCCCTTTAATGTGTATAAAATTTTATTTTCAGGCATATACCATCTACTGGAATAAGGATCAAGATGGTGAAACTGTTTGAACATACACTCTTTTTATGCTGTATGATTAGCAGTAGGGATCGTGGGAGAGGGAAGAAAGAATAGAATTTTCCAGAAAAGCAGTTTAATATTCTTCTAACAGGAAGTGACTCCTGCTTTATTTCCTTGGGTAAACCATCACTACTATAATTACCATCAACCCCCAGTATGATAAATTGCTAATTGTTTAATACCCTAATCAGCGTTCATTCTTTGCACAGATAAACTGTGACAGCGCCATTAATTTAAATAGTAATTTCACTTAACGGCCAAAACGGCGCAGCAGATTTTTATGCAACGTTTTCTAGGGGCTGCATCCATCACATCTCTGCAGTGACATAAAGATGTCTGACGTGCTCTAACTCACTTAGGGACAGCAGATGTTGCAGCGCTGCATTTGGTGGCAATTCCCAGGGTGCATTACTTCAGCTCCAATGACTTGCAAATAAACAGCTCAACAATTTTTCCAAAATAGCTCTGCCATCCCGTCCCATCCCTGCCCCACTGCATTTTTCATGATATTTCATTTAAAGACCAGTGAACTTTGACACCCTGACCTCTTGGCTGGGGATGTCCCTCTATTTTGTTCTCCGCACTTGACCTTGGCCTGTCAGCTAAAATAATTAATTTTCCTTCATCTCCACCTTTGTCGTGCCATGAAAAGGAACAGGAGGGAACACCACTGCCCCTCTAAATCTGGTGTAGGCCCGGCGCAAAAACACGAGCACCCTTTTAGCTCACGCTTTGTTTTTTCAAGCACCGCAAAATGATTTAGCTAATCTTCAGATTTATGATGGATTTGCATACATTCATTAGAGTGCGAGTGAATGCAGGCGAGCATAAGGTGCTTAGGCTGTGTGAATTAAGGTTCAATCACTTAATGATAAGTAAATATTTAGCATGCAATGAACAACTGATAAAAATGTGTGCTGCGGCTTAAGCAAGCCTTTGGATACAAAAACTAAAACTTCGAATAAACAAAAGCACTTTTTTTTAAAATGGCGGTGCACATTCAAAGTCATGCTCAGAGAGCAAAAAGACTCTATATTGCTTTGAATAGTGGACATTACAATCTTCAAAAACTAGATACATTTCAGAAAATTATTATTTGCAAGTGTATTTAACTCATTTGTCAGTTGCATGTTACAGGGTACAATATTATGTATTTTTCCTGGTTAAATCAAATATACTTTAGCCACTGGAGGCACAGAAAAAGGAAATGTGTCAAACGGTTTAAAAATCGGTTTAAACATTTGCTGTTTTGCTATACATTACAGAACGCTGTTGTTAAAATGTTGGCTATATAAAGTGGTGCAGGTATGACATCACTTTGTAGGCCAAAAGCCACTAAAGAGGTAAGCTCAGTCTGCTTTTACAGCCTCATTATGATCATAATTGTGCTTTTATAAACTATTTTAACTCAAACTTTCTGGGAAAATGTTTTTAGATAAAGACTGAAAGAGTTGTAGGAAGCTTAGTGATGGTGACGTTGAAGTAGTTTGTAGCCGGTTTAGCTTTTTACTTCTGGCAGCTGCATTTAGGCTTCAAAATTCATAAAAGTTGTGTTCATCTGTTATAATTATTTTGGTGGACAAAATGTGTAAGTATCATAAACTTTTGTTGATCATAGAGCTTGTTTTTGCCAATAATCCAAAAGCCTATGGGAAAATCCTATTGGGTTTTTATCGAAGGAACCAATGTGATGCTAACTGCCGGTTGGCCTACAAAGTGACGTCATACATGTACCACTCTATTAACAGGACAGTTTTGAGTGCCATTGTTTGTCTGGAGCTGGTGTGCTGCTGCCGACTAACAACAAACTTTTGTTTGTATATACTCATGTATATTCCTTTTTTGTTCTTCCTTGTCGTTCGTTCGTCATCTTTGCTTTATTTTTCGCAACTTCAGCATTATTTTGCTTCACATCAGCTATGATAAAGAAACATCCACTCTTGCACAGCATTTTTGTACATTTTGGGGGCGGAGCATTGGGTGTGTTTGTTTGAGTTGATTTCAGATATCAACAGGGTTCAACAATGTTTCTCAGAAATCACTAATTGCACCTTTAACTATTCGCATATACAACCTTGTAAATTGTGTAAAAAAAAATTCACACAATCTGTTTTTGTGTTTAAAAAAAGCGCAAGATGCAGGGCAGTGGATCACAAAACTTCTTGAGTGTCTCGTCCATCGGACACGTCCATCTAGTGCATGTTTAAATAGGAAAAACTATGGAAAAGCAACGCAGTGGAATGTAAAAATGCAACCATGAATGTAATCTAATGATAAAATTTTAATGTAAAAAAGTACCATTTGTTGTGTTTCAGTCATCAGTCATGTGCATTTAAAGTTTTATGTTCAAGCTTAAATATCCCCCCTTTTTGATCCTCCTTTCAGATCCCCCAAAGAGCAGTGAAAATATTACTGCTGCCCAAGCACTTTCTGTCACATGCAGCCACGGCCAATGAATGAAACACAGAAAGTCAGTTTAATGTGCTGTTCTTTCACCTCTCCCTCAGGAACACCTGGAATAAATAAATTAATAAAACCAATGTTACTCACGTATGAAGCAGAAATAACTTAACCTTGGCGTCTGTTTTCAGGCCTTTCTGCTTAGGTCTCTAACGCGCCGGAAAGCTTTTCTAACATTAGCGTGGGTCCTAAAGCTCTTGCCTGATCATAACCCTTCTTTTTCCAGTGATATTTTTCTTTCTTTTTTTTTTTTGTAATGTCTCTCAGCCATCTCTCTTTCTACAGTCTTTCTTCAAATCTCTTGCTCATTCTCTCTCCTCACCCATCATGAGTGTATACGCCCTTTACTGCTGATTGGCTAGTGTGTTGAGCTGCTCGCTCCGATCCACTTTCAACAGCATTTCTCAGAAATGGCACTGCACCTTTAATGCATTTTTACAGCATTAATTAATTGTTAATTTATTTATTTAACAATTTAAAATATTTAAATATTTAGTTAAATATTTACTTATATAATTTATCAAATTACCCAGATGGGAGTGAGGTTTAGGGAGGTGAGGGTAACGGACGTTGATGCAGTCTTTAGCATCCTTGTTAGCACGCCAGCCTCCCATGCTGGAGACCCCAGTTCGAATCCTGCTCTGAGCGGGTCGAGTAGGACCAGTTAAATTTGGTGCCGTGACCCGGATGGTGTGAGATTTAGGGAGGTGAGGGTAACGGACGTAGGCCGGTAAGAGCTGTGCATGTAAACCTCACTCCCAGGGTAGGGTTGCGCCAGTCATTCGTAAGTTCTTTCTTAAATTGGAACGTAAATTCCACACTAGAGGCTTAGTAACTACTAGCTAGTTTGTAACTAACTCTGTACTTTATTCAGATGCACCATTTGTTTTTAAGGCAGAACGTAGCTAGTAGGTCGTAAGCTCTCCGTAAAGTGATGCGTAGTCGCATAATATGACGTTTACCCTCAATGATCCAGTAATAGCCGTCAAATACATGAGCAGAAGTGTTGAAATTAGGGGTGTGATAGTGGCAGCTTTTTACCACCGTGGTGGTAATGGACCTACTACAGGCGGTGTCGCGGTGGTTAGGGGGGCGGGGTATATATATATATATATATATATATATATATATACATACACACACACACACACACACACAACATTTCGAAATAATAAACAAGGCTCAAACATCCATTTCATAACAAGCATGCGTGTTTATTTTAGCACTTCCGTCAGAGAAACAACACACTACAGCCTGTAAAACAATTAACAGTAAATAATGGTAACCTAAAGAACATAAGAAAATTAAATATTAGTTAAAAAAAATATTTGTTTCATATTTCCCCACAAAGATGCGTCATATGCCGCTCTGCGCTTTGAGAGGGATATGGGACACGAGCAGGAAAGATCTCTTTTCTAATATATTCTTGTCATGTTTTCTCCTGATGTTGCAAAGCAACCAACACTTGTTGTAAAAGGTCTGAAGAGCGGATTTTATCTTCCACTGTCACAATCTGGTTGTGCAGTGAGGGAAAACAGGATGCGGACTTCAAATAATAGATGGGTTTAATACAAAGCATAGGACACAACCAAACATCAGGGTAACACAAACGAGAACGGACAATGAGTGCAGAGGAGTGAGACAATATAAAGGGAGTGCTAACGAAGACGACCAGGTGCAGGGAATCCAGGGAGAGCGGGAGAGATGAGGAGTGAGTTCAGGTGTGGGACAGGGAGGATCATGGGAAATGGAGTCTGGGACAGGCGTGGATTGTAACATTACCTCCCCCTCCCGGTAGGCGCGTCCTCGCGCCTTAGATGAAACACCGGGGAGGGGGGGTGGGCACCCTGGAGACCTACACGCAGGTGCGGGGAAGGTGCAGACAGGTACAGAGATCTCCACGGCGGGACTAGGACATCGGGCGGCCATGGCGGGTCAGGAGTCTCGGGCGGCCATGGCGTGTCAGGAGTCTCGGGAGTCCACGGCGGATCAGGAGTCTCGGGAGTCCACGGCGGATCAGGAGTCTCGGGAGTCCACGGCGGATCAGGAGTCTCGGGAGTCCACGGCGAATCAGGAGTCTCGGGAGTCCACGGCGGATCAGGAGTCTCGGGAGTCCACGGCGGATCAGGAGCCTCGGGAGTCCACGGCGGATCAGGAGCCTCGGGAGTCCACGGCGGATCAGGAGTCTCGGGAGTCCACGGCGGATCAGGAGTCTCGGGAGTCCACGGCGGATCAAGAGTCTCGGGAGTCCACGGCGGATCAGGAGTCTCGGGGGTCCATGGCGGATCAGGAGTCTCGAGAGTCCATGGCGGATCAGGAGCCCCACCCACATGTGCTCCACCCACATGTTCCCCACCCACGGGTGTATAGCCCCCCCCCCAAATTTTCTTGGGGGAATTCAGGGGTAGTATGGAGGGCACGTGGAATGGGATGGGCTCCTGGGCTAGAGCGGCCTTGCGGACTGGATCGGGCTCGAGGAGAGCTGGAGCGGGCTCGAGGAGGGCTGGAACGGGCTCGTGGGGAACTGAGGCGACTGGATCGCTCCAAAAGTCTATGAACCAGAGGTCCTTTGGCTCTGGCGTGGCGGCGGCCATCTTGGCCAGAGACAAGGGCTCTGGCGTGGCGGCGGCCATCTTGGCCAGAGATGAGGGCCTTCGCGTTGGCCCTCCTTCTCGGCCATTTGGGCTTTTGGACAGGCAGGACAATACGGGAAGGCCCACTGGAGGCATAGGTGGAGGAAACTGGCTGAGGGTGAACTGACCAGGCCACGTGTTTCTCTGAGGGGACTGGACAAGGAAGACACGCATTCTTATGAACCTCTTCGAAATTAGAACAATTTAAAGACAGTATCAGATTTATTGACTCGACTGTGGAAAAGGAACAGGCAGGTTCAATATAGCGAATGGTGTCCTCGTCCAGCCCCATCAGAAAACACGCGTTTAAAGGAGCATCTGGCCAGTTCACCAAACAAGACAGTTCCGCAAATTCCTCCACGTACCTCTCCAGGGGGCGACCGTCCTGCCTAAGGCCCCACAGACGGTCCACTGCTGTCGTGTCTTTAAGGGGGGACACGGGAAAGATCGGGGTCAGGAAGATACCCATCCTAGCATTGAAGTCCTTCAGTTTTGGGTCCGTTCTTCTGTCACAATCTGGTTGTGCAGTGAGGGAAAACAGGATGCGGACTTCAAATAATAGATGGGTTTAATACAAAGCATAGGACACAACCAAACATCAGGGTAACACAAACGAGAACGGACAATGAGTGCAGAGGAGTGAGACAATATAAAGGGAGTGCTAACGAAGACGACCAGGTGCAGGAAATCCAGGGAGAGCGGGAGAGATGAGGAGTGAGTTCAGGTGTGGGACAGGGAGGATCATGGGAACTGGGACAGGCGTGGATTGTAACATCCACAGGGTCAAGACATTTAGGCTATGTTGGATTTTTGTGCTGCCAGAGGAAGCTAAAAATCAGCGGAGTGTGTGAAATGCGCTATACAAATAAACTTGACGAGCCTTACCAAGTCTAATAACAATTTTTTTTACTTTACCACAGGATGCGATTAGGTATAATATACCTAATTATTAGCAAATGAAAGGAAGAAACGTTTACCCTGCGAAAATGGTTGAAACGTAAGTGAAGATTTGGGAAAATAAGCGATATATCCATGTCCAGTGGAATAAAATGGAGTAGGCCTATTGTTAAAATTAGCAGAAAATCGGGTGACCAGATCGCAAAACAGAATAAAAAAACTGACAAAGCTTAAATTGGGCTCACATAGCTTACCTCTCTCATTCGGCATGAATCCATATGTTTCCGTGGCTGCATTTAATTGCTAACCTATTATTTCTTTTGTAAACAAAACTTTGTGGTTCACTCGTGTGGTAATATTCATGTAAAACAGCATTCACATGTTTTAGTGGACCACCGCCAGTGCTACTCGGTGGCGCGGTTGTCAAGTTTACCGGCACAGCCCTAGTTGAAATGCCCTGAACTTCATTTTATAATTCGTTCTAACTACTTTTGTCTCAATAACTAACGGTAAAACCAAGTTTCCATTAAACATGATACTTAATCATGAATAACATAATAAATGTAAATAACATTTAGAAAATGTATTTGAAGAAAAATTAATAAGGATCAATAAATAAATACTGATACAAAAAAGAAAAGAAATTACATTTATTGATTATGACGGATTTGTAAACCTCACTCCCCTGATCTCAAGAGGCACACTAGCGACTGACGCTAGTGGCTGTGGTTTTTAGCGTCCTTGTCCTTTTAGCGGGTCGAGTAGGACCAGTTAAATTTGGTGCTGTGACCTTGTAACAGTGTAACTACACTGTTATTAAAACAACTCTAAAACATCAAAACCATCACCATCAGTGGTCCGACACCACTATTCCCCTACTAAACATGAGCAAAGCATTAGGAATCTGTACTTTGTGATTAGTAATTGAGCCATGCAAAATGCTTTAATTGCTCAAAGATATTAACTGAGATTATTAGCAGTGAGTAAGGTAAGAAAAGCTATCATCATAACGGTTGAAAGAAAATTCTTAATCTGTATGATCTCCAATCTGTCTCAGCAAAAAAGTGACCCAGGCGTGTGTGTTTGAAATGATTCCCTCTCTGGCATTCATGTCTTGTCATTTGCAAGACAGCTTTGGCAGAACAATATGAGGACATATGAGCCATGATGAAGCGCTCATGCAGTAACAAATACAACGCAGACACTGACGCATTCAGCCACCGGGATCATTTCCACTCGCAAATGGTCATTGTGTCCTTGAGAACATATTTAATTATTGCACTTTTTTGACATCGTCACAGCCATTTCCACACCCACTCTTATGATCTCTCTCTCACACACACATACACAACTCTAAAGCTTTTAACACTTAAATGGTGTAAAATATTCAGATTTAACCTTGACTGTGATACAGGCACTGTGCTTTTAAGCAGAGCTCTGTACATAAGCAGATATTAAAAGATCTCTCTGTATGACACCAAGCCTCCAGATGCAAAGAACCCTGTAATCCAAATCTAAACTTTAAACAGGACAGCGGGACATTCACAGTAATACACTGTATTACTCAAGGCTCTTGTCTAAACTGTTTCCTATGTCTCAAATGGAAAAATTCAGCAGACTGGATTGGATTTCGACAGTTTAAAGGTTCTCATAACTTGTCATGAAGGATAATGAAATGTTCCATTCCCCCTTCAAACAGATGTCATTGTTTCTGTAACTAGTGTGGAATCTGGGTTATATATCAGGTTATATTTAAGCAACATTGTTAATATTTCTGATTGTGATCTGCTCTTTATTTGGTCATTATATTTTCTAAGACTATGTTATTAGACTTGCGAAAAAACTGTTAGAGTTGGTAAGATTGATTCATTTGCTAGAATTAGTTCAAACGGTCTGTTTCAATGAATAGATTCTAAACTCTGATTAAATGAATTTGGTTGCTTAATTCATCATTTAAATATGTTCACAGATTTTTTTTTCATGTATTTAAATGTTTTAATATAAACATTAAAATACATACATATATATATAAAATACATGAAAAAAAAATCTGTGAACATATTTAAATGATGAATTAAGCAACCAAATTCATTTGGTCATATTATTATACATTTATTAATATTTGGTATTATCATAATTGATATATATTATTTATATATAAATACCACTCTTTTTAGTATAAATAGAATGTAAAACATTTCTTTTTTATTGTGTTTTAGTTCTTTTTTTAAACATAAAGAATCTAAATGGCTGTATTACAACAGTTTTAATAATTTAGATTTTTAGGCATTATGATAATACCAAATATTAATAAATGTATAATAATATAATATAATTAATAAAATATATAATAGCTAATATAATAAATAATATTTTTTTATTTTTAACATAAACCATGTCTATGATGCTATGAAATTTGGTCTAAAAAGTGTTTATTGTCAAACAAAACTGTAATCATTCATCAAAAACCAAACTACTAGACACTTCATATGGCACATAATGCTTTTCTAAATTGATTTATTATTCGACTTATTGATCAATCGATTGTTTCTATAGTGATTTATACACTGAGCCCAAAAGGTGACACTGTTAATTTTCTTTTGCAATTTGACTAATGGCAGTTTTTTTAAAACAGGGATTGGTTCACAGGCAGCTTTTCAAACAGCTGATGGCTGTCTCTAACAATTCCATCTCCACTGCGCCGGAGTGCTGCGAGTCCTGACAGGGTAGAGTGTAATGTGTGACAGATCGCACTTTGGGGACCTGGTAATCACATTTCCATCGGCCATCAGCTGGATCTCAGTGGGACATCCTCAGAAAACCGCCTGTGATTTTATTTCCACAATCTGGAGGAGCACGTGTGGCTTAAACACAATGTCACTGCATTTCTGCACAACAGAGTTCAGAAATACAAATAAAAAACGACATTACCGTTCAAAGGTAATTTTTAAAAGAAGAAAGTTATGAATTTATTTGATCAAAAATATTACTGTGAAATATTAATGCAATTTAATATATTTTTTTAATGTAATTTGTTTCTGTGATGGCAAAGCTGAATTTTCCGCATCATTACTCCAATCTTTAGTGATCCTTCAGAAATCATTCTAATATGATGATGTGGTGCTCAAGAAACATTTCTTTCTATTATCAATGTTGAAAACCGTTTTACTGCAATATTTCTGTGGAAATAATAATACATTTTGTGATACAATTTTTAGGATTCTTTGATGAATACAAAGTTCAAAAGAACATAATAGTATTTGAAATAGAAATATTTTGTAATATTGATTTTACTATCACTTTTGATCACTTTAATGCATCCTTGCTGAATAAAAGCATTAATTTCCCAATGTCCAGGACCCCAATGTCAGATTTGATCTGCGTTTGTGTTTTGCATTGAGTTGGACTTTGAGTTTAATTTTCACTGTTCCCAGTTAATTTTCCTTTGTTAGTTCATCAGTTGCCATTGTTTTTGATTTGCCCTCATGTGCTATACCTGTGTCATGTTAATTATCTTGTTTGGTCCCTAGCATTTCCTTGTGTAATTTAAAGCCTTGTGTTTGTTGCATTCTTTGTCAGATCTCATTTTTTTTTTAAAGTGGCTATTCTGTTTTCACTAGTGTATATAACTTTTTTGACGGAAGAACTGTCTATAGTAATTATTATTATTATTATTATTATTATTATTAATAATAATAATAATAATAATAATAATATACACAATTACTTACAAAACATAAGCATATCTTATGTTACTGTTGCTGGCATTTTATAAGAAAAATCAAACAAGCGAGACCATGCATTAAAGTGATTTTACCATGGTTAGGGCACTATGCTTCAAGTTGAATATAACAACACCCCTTAACTGTGGTAAAATCATCTCGGTTACTGATGTAACCCTCGTTCCCTGAAGGAGGGAACAGAGATGTTACATTGATACTGGCGTATTAGGGTCTTAGGGTCTTACTTGGGAGCCCCTAAGTAGTAAGTGAACTGGCCAATGAATATTGGTGAGTGAGATTTGCATGTCGAGCCACTCCCCCCAGACATACAGGTATATAAGTTGGCCAGCAGCTCACTCATTCAGGTTTATGCTGAGGAGCCGAGACAGGGATTCCAGCCATTCAGCGGGGTGGTTCAGGGTTGTGGCAGGAGAGACGTAAAGTCTCCGTTCCCTCCTTCAGGGAACGAGTGTTACATCAGTAACCAAGACGTTTCCATTCAGTCAGTCATGTTCAACGTATTGGGGTCCCTATAGAAAGTGCCATAGCCACTGAACTCACCCTCATACAGCCATAACCTACCCAGCGCCCCCACGTAAGCCCAAAGAATAATAGTCCTCCATATCAACGGGATGGAAGGGACAAGGCTTAGCATGGAGATGGTCATAGCTGCTGTTCCTTTTACATGTCGTTTCACGGGAAGAGTGCTTTGGTTCTTTATTCCCATTTATTTTCTAGCCATAACCAGTGTTGTTAATGCTGGGGAAGTTTACCTAGTCCAACGGAGAGGGATGCTATGGAGGCCGCAGAGAGGAGCATGTGGAAACACACATATGGACTGACCCGTGGGGCAGTGCTACATATGGAAAGATTTCTGCGGTAGGTCCTGCCTAGATAGGAATGGAACTACTACAGATGCAGACAGGGCAGAAGAGAATCTGCCTAGGGAAAGACATAGGTTTACCGGAAACCGTAATGTGGAAGAATACACATATGTGATTACCAAGAGCGAATCACAGCATATGGGCATCTAGCCCAGTACAAGGGCTGACAGACCAGGCATGCAACTTGAGTATTGGGCCTGGTGTCGGACGCCTCCGCTGCATCTGACTGCCAAAGGATGCTCGGAGGAAACTCAATCCAGGGTTCCCAGCAGGGCAACAAAGTAGGAGAGTCGAGGCCGCAACATCAAAAATAAGCAAAAAATGCAGCTACTCTATATCCCTAATAAAGCTAATTAAACACCCATAAAGCTTTTTACCAAATACATGTTTGTCTACAGTACATTGCAGTTCTGACTCACATTGCATCCTCCTCAGCCAAGAGAAGAGGATATCAGCTCATGACATAAGCTGTGTTATCTGTCCATTAGCTTATATTTGCAGAGACACTCACCGCTGGTAAAGGAGACAGAACCTTGAGGGAGTTGGGGTGTCTTTATCAAGGTTAAGTAGCTCATTCAATAATAGAGCAGGCTGACAGCGTCAGGAGCCAGCGTGGAGCTCGCGGCGTGAGCCCCCAGCATCACGCACCAGCGGTGTGGCTACCAGGCAAATGGCCTTTAGTTATCCTAACGGTACTATCCATCATAACATATGCTCTCCCCAGGATGCTCTCTTTAATGAGCGATGACTTCTTCATCTGCCTTATTTCAGTAAGATGAAGAAAGGAAGAGAAAATTAAGCAAGGTAATGTGAACAAGTGCTGTGGCGTGCAGTGTTTTAAACTAGAGGAAAATGTTTCTACTAGTTTCTGAAATAAGTCCAGGTATATAGTTAAGTTAGTTTCTTAAAAAAAGAGGGGGGGAGGGCAGCTTTGAAAAACTGTATATCACGGACAGGGTGATTAACCAAAGCTTGAAAATGATGCCACCGAACGACGAGAGTGTGTTTGTATGATAAATACACTGATGCCACTGACCTCATGGTGGCCATTAGTTCTGTTGCATCCTGGGAGCCTGCTGTGGGCTTGGCACAGCTCTGGTTGGTGTTTAGATAGACTCAGCTCCATCATCCAGCCTGACAAAGATGGCTGACACTAGGGCCAGTGCTCATCCAGCCCATCTGTGCCCAGGTGCCCACTTTAGTGGGGCACTGCGGGGGAGCCTGGGTGACCCCAAGAGGGTTCAGCTCCTCTGACACTCCACCACAGTGTCATTAGAAAGTCACTAAGGAGTGAGGGCTAAACTTAGCTGCAAATAAGTGGCCATACGTGCTTTGCCCCATTTAAAGTTAGTGCCACAATTTCTGTTTTGAATCAGGAGAGGAATTAAGGCTCAAAAATGAAGGCATTCCAAACAGTAGCAAGCAGCTACAATAAATTGATTGTACTATGATAAGTGTAATGGGGGACATGCAAAAATGCTAATTAAACTGTGTCATCAAAAGCAGTTTACTTCCATAGGTTATGACAAATTACATTCACTCAGCACCGCTCACATTCTCTGGTCTGGAACAACACAAACACAGATAAGTCTGAGTGACTAAATATCAGCATGCTTGGACTACTGCTCGACCAATCAAATATGAGGACCAGAACTATCCACAAATAAAAATGAGACGAAAATGTTAGGGAGGGACGATTAGGGAAGAGATCCAGTCAGTACTGATGTCCTGAGTAATAGATGCGCATTTATGCCAGGTAATTGTTTATGAACTAATGCAGAGGAATAATGACAATGTTTACTTTACGATGTTTATATAGTAATGTTTTAGACGGTTGTAGCAATGCATATTTTATCTCCCTTATCTGAACTTGAAAGAGCAGCCTGCAACTGCAATAGTAAAGCACAGACATTTCAAAATAAGAGTCAATGTGTATTTCGAGCTTGTTTATAATCAAAAGTCACGCATTATATATACGTTTTTGGTTACACAATAAACTATATTTCATTTCATTCCCATTTAATTCATAGTCAGGAGCAAAGACTAAGAACATTATTTGACACATATTATTCAATAAAGTGTCAAGGTTATAATAGTTAACTAAAACCATTAAAAAATATTCATTACTTGAAATTAAATAAATGTTAACTTAAAAAAATAATAACTTGAACTTATTTGAAGCTTTAGCTTAACCTGATATACTAACTAAAACAGAAATACAACATTACAAAAACTATATAGATGTTTTTAAAAAACAAACAAAAAAAGTGAATTGAGCTCTCTTTCATGTATTTTTAATGTCAAAAACAATTATATCAAAATGTCAGTTTTGACATGTATTCAAGTAACAGTCGGTTATGTAATGCTTAAATGCTCAATTAATGGATTAAAGGGTTAGTTCACCCAAAAATGAAAATTCTGTCATTAATTACTTACCCTCATATTGTTTGACACCCGTAAGACCTTTGTTCATCTTCGGAACACAAATTAAGATATTTTTGTTGAAATCCGATGGCTCAGAAAGGCCTCCATTGGCAGCAATGACATTTCCTCTCTCAAGACCCATAAAAGGTACTAAAGACGTCGTTAAAAAGTCCATCTAACTACAGTGGTTCTACAATAATTTTATGAAGCAACGAAAATAGTTTTTGTGCGCAAAAAAAACTAAATAACGACTTATATAGTGATGGCCGATTTCAAAACACTGCTTCCTGAAGCTTCGGAGCGTTATGAATCAGTGTATCGTTCATGATTCAGATCGCGTGTCAAACCGCCAAACTGCTGAAATCACGTGACTTTGGCACTCCGAACCGCTGATTAGATACGCTGATTCATAAAGTCGCTGATACTGACCCCAAACATTTGAACAGCAATGTACAATACAACACAGTTATGATTATTCAACGTTGTTCTACAAGCATGTTTCTGAACGCTTACCTGATACAAGTTTATGGGGCCTCCCTTGGTCGGCATCTCCACAGCACACCGCCTCTCTAGGGACTAGCTGTCCTCCACAGCACTGGGAGCTGAAGCCATCATAAAGACGCCCCCCACAGCAGATCTGTCCGGCTCCAGAGTCGAAAGGACTCCCATCACAGCATGAGTCCCCGAGACCGACAGATACACGCCGTTCCCCAGAGTCCGGACAACAGACCTCTCCTACAAAACACATATAGAACAATCAACTATGTGCTGTAAATTAATCAATGCTCATAAAATAAGCAATATTGAGATTGCTATTTTTTGTGCAGCCTAACTTGAATTCACATTTGACTATGTTAAGGCTGAATGCAGTACATACCTGGTGGGACTAGTATGTAATATCCTCCACAGCACTGGTATTGAGACAGAGGCTGGACAAACTGACCTCCACAACACACACTCCCAGAATCCTTTGAAGCTGGAACATAGTGCTCTTCACAACACTGATGGGACTGATTTAGGCTGTGAACGGTCCCTGCACAGCACACCTGCAACAATAAAACACATAAAACACAAATAGAGTATGCAAAAATATATACAATTCAAATACATTATCCGCACAAGTTTTGCAGTCCTCAAGGCAATTAGGAAGTAAAGAGGTGGCAATGCCTTAGCCCTGAGGGCCCACAGAGGCACATGTGAGAGCAGGAAGAAATCCAGCCCACCTCTTTGCTCCACAGCGGTGGGCTATATTTAGCCGGACTCCACTGCCTACTTCGGCGAGAAATCAGGACAGGATAGATTCTCTACAGCGCTGAGATGATACTCTTGTGGCGTCTGAAAAATCTGTATTGCCCTGAGCCACTGACATTGTCCTTACCTTCTGGCCCAGCTTCCAGTAGAAAAATGGCATACAGTAAATACCTCCTCTGCTGTGCCTTTGAGAGGTCTGAACTTTTGAACCTACTTGAACCCGGTTTATAAAACTCCTGAGAATTAACCACTATATGTGAAGACAGTACAAACTAAAGCTTCATCATACAGTACATAATTGCCCTCAAAACACAATTTTAGACAAAGTTAAGTACGAGTGATGACTAATAGGACTTTAAATGGACTAAATTATTGGAGAAGTCTGTCATTTCACCAAAAGATTGAGATATTTTTGAATAAAAGCAAAGAAAGAAATATGCATGAATCTTCCACAATAAAACTAATAACATAAATTTATCACATACACTATATTGCCAAATGGTTTGGGACGCCTGCATTTACATGCACATGAACTTTAGTGACATCCCATTCTTAATCTGTAGGGTTTAATACTGAGTTGGCCCACCCTTTGCAGCTATAACATCTTCAATTATTCTGGGAAGGCTTTCCACAAGGTTTAGGAGTGTGTTTATGGGAATGTTTGACCATTCTTCTAGAAACGCATTTGTGAGGTCAGACACTGATGTTAGACGAGAAGGCCTTCATTCCATGAAGCTCTCTACGCACTGTTCTTGAGCTAATCTGAAGGCCACACAAAGTTTGGAGGTCTGTAGCTATTGACTCTGCAGAAAGTTGGCGACTTCTGCGCACTGTGCGCCTCAGCATGCGCTGACCCCTCTCTGTAATTTTACGTGGCCTACCGCTTCGTGGCTGAAGTTCTGTTGTTCCTAATTTCTTCCACTTTGTTATAGTACCACTAACAGTTGACCGTGGAATAATTAGTAGTGAGGAAATTTCATGAATGGACTTATTGCACAGGTGGCAACCTATCACGGTACCATGCTTGAATTTACTGAGCTCCAGAGAGCGACCCATTCTTTCACATATGTTTGTAGAAGCAGTCTGCATGCCTCTGTGCTTGATTTTATAAACCTGTGGCCTGTGACACTTGAATTTAATGATTTGGAGG
This sequence comes from Rhinogobio ventralis, assembly GCA_039654625.1. Classification (NCBI taxonomy): domain Eukaryota; kingdom Metazoa; phylum Chordata; class Actinopteri; order Cypriniformes; family Gobionidae; genus Rhinogobio; species Rhinogobio ventralis. Next base: position 29,820,230 of record CM077202.1, on the reverse strand, counting down.
AGTGTCCCAATACTTTTGGCAATATAGTGTAATATAGGAATTTTATTTTATGCTGACTATAAACATTTTAAATTAATTACATGATATGTTGATTAATCAATCACAATATTGTATATATTAATATTTGCTGGGGGGAATATAGTGTTGGACAATAAGGGATCTTTAAATCAAAATGGCTGACAATCACTAATCCAGCTTAAATTTTCCTTGACGATAGGCGAATCCCTTATTACAGATTTGTTTTTTTAAATGGATATCCCTAATTATACCATAGATGATATTTCCTAGTGGCACAAAAAAAAAAGAATCAAACAAAACACTTTTCACAACGTTTTAAACTTTATATAATGCTGAATTCAAGACGAACTCCATTAACACATCATCACAATAGTGTGTCATGTTTCCTCTGTAAAACTCATTTTTCTATTATACTGCTTTACAGCTTTGAGAGCTCTTGTCCTTATCTGAGTTGTGTTCTCTTTGTGTGCTTGTCTCTAGTGTATTACTGTCTGATTTAAGCTGGTGGAGACGTATGGCCTGTGTTTGCTTGCCAAGTTGGCTGTATTTCAATAACACCAGGATGGCAGCAATTGCAGAAGACAAGTTAATCTGTTTACTGAAAACAATCACAGGGACTGTACTTCATAGATAAATACCAGCCACTCAAACTGGTACGTCACTGTTTCTTCATGGAATAGTTTACGAGCTAAACTAATGGTCTAAGTGTAACATTTCAAATCAGGTTTTTGTGTAGTTACCTGTGTTTCGGGCTTATAACAGGTCTTGCCGCAGAAGTCTTTTTCTGCAGGGCACTCCAGGTACGAGCAGCGAGTCTGAGAAGGAAACACCTGCTGGGATTGCAGCTCCTCACACCACTGCAGAGTCCTCCGCCACACGTCATATCCTCCTAGAATGCCATTGGGCTGACCAGGTGACATCCATTCTAGTTTAACTGATCTAACACATACAGAGACAGGGCAGATATAACACCTTCACAAATATTGCTCACCACTTGGTGTATATTGTCAAAGTCTGGTTTAAGCTCACTTTGTTTTTATTCTGTCACTGTCAAGGGCATGTAATATAATAGAAAAATGGTGATAATCGCCTCATTATATAGCACTTTCTACAACTTGATATACTAGAGCCAAATATATTGTGCTGAGCAGTATGAGTTATGATGTGTGTCATCTTTTCTTTTTCTGATGTACTTCTTGTATTGATTTTCCTCTCCACTCATCATGCAGGAGAAGCTGGCTTTCCACAGAAAAGAAAATGTTTTGTTCACTACTGCTTACTTTGAGATGCAGGATAAAATATTGAGAGTAGTAATATTTAGTAGTAACAGCAACATTTAGCAAAATTTTATTTATATATTATTTCATATACAGTATGACCAGTGTTGGGGGCAACACTGCATTACGTAATCAGATTACCTTTTTCAAGCAACTAGTGAAGTAACACATTACAACAAAATATCTGAGTTCAATAAGTAATTCAAATAAGTAACTCAAGTTTATTTGTGTTCCTATTTATTTACTAAGAGCTCTCCTGTCTCAATGTAGAGAGTAATTGTGAATAAGTGCAGAGGCGTTGTGTGTGCTGTGTCAACATGATGGTTATTGTAGTTCTAGACTAAATGTGAGCATGCATTTACTCATCTCACTTGCACATAAACTGATTCAGCATTCCTCGAAACTTAATAAAATCTGAAAAATGCAAACTCAGAAAATTACACAAACCTGCAATAATGAAATGTTAAATTACACAAATATACTTTATGTATTTAATATCACTTTATTAATAAATGTCTTTGCTGCTGACCTTTGATGATCCAAATCAACCATACGAATAAGTAATAGCTTTGAAAGCATAAGATCCCACCCTCCCTGAAAAATCGTTCTCCGCAGCCACGCCTACTTCAGAAAACATGAATGCACACAGCAGAGTTTGTAAAGCATCGCGAGACTAGAGACGGCGTTAAATTACCTCATGTAATAATAATAATAATGAATGTAAACAACATACAGAGCTCTTAGTTGTAGCACCTAGACTGCTGCAGATTAATTTTGCCGTTGATAGTGTTGACACAGAAATGCATAAATCCAAGTCTGAGGACGTGAACAGCTCTGGGTGTAACATCACAGGTTGTCTTCTCGTAATTTCGGTAAAAACATTGTGTGAACGCAGAATAAGCTCATTGTTTTGGTTCAGGAGGAACTGCAAAAGGCAGCTGCTGTTTGTTTACAGCCTTCTGTGACTGTCCGTCTACAACTGTGCACAACTCTGCATCTTACAGAACGCGCTGATGACGTGTGACCAGTGTTGGGCGTAATGCTATGCTAATGTTATGTTGACAGGCAGGTAGGACATCGTAACCCTGCCCTCAGAGGGCAGTGATTGGACAAACATTTTATTGTCCTACGCCTTCCACAGACTATATAAATACATTTAGATCACTTAACTTAGTGATTGCTATTGGGATGTGATGAGACTTTCAACCAGCATAACAAAACATGTTTTTGAATCAAATCACCTAACCTGCCTTTAAAGTCCTCATGAAATCAAAATCGACCTTATTTACTTTGTTAGCAAACATTACTGGTCTTAGGGTGAACAATTAATCCGTGCAAGTTAATACACAGAAAAAAATTGTTTGCCGTGGTAATCTTTAATCAAAATCTGAAAAGTAATTTCCGGTCTGGAATGGCGTTCCTTCTCAGATGATGTCAGTTTGACGGCTTGGGTTTGAATATCCTTAACCACTCCCCTCCAACCGTTAGTCTGCTATGAGCAAAAGATGGAGAGGAGGAGCGCTGAAGTAAAATCCCTCTATTCAATATAGCGTTTCACTTGGAAATACGTCAAAGAACTGAAATAAAATCAGTTGCAACTTCCGGTTCACTGGGACTTTAAGTAATAGTGTTAAACATTCTTCTCCTGCATTCTATTCTTCTGCGATCCAGAATGGCAGCACAGCTGAAAGGTTTGTTGGAGCTGCGCCCTCTACTGTACAGGCATGAATTTTCTTCAGCCTTTTTGAGCCTTGTTTCTTCTTGTTTTTGTTATTAAAAAATAAACAAGCAAGCCCAGCACAGATGAGAAAAGGTGATGCAAAAGTCACGTAACGCATTAATCTCCATCAAAAGTAATTTGTTACTTTTTTGGGGAGTAACACAATATTTGAATGCATTACCTTTAAAAGTATTTTAAGGTACCTTTGATCATCTTTAAATTAATAAAATTTAACTGGTACACACTAGGAAACCTGCTGTGGCATATTGTAAGCAGCATAAGAATTCAACTCTTACTAGCCTTCGTAAATAAATAAATAAAACAAGTCAAGAAATCAAAATGAAACAAAAACAAAAGCACAAAACAAAACATATGCAGGTTGCTGCCTTAAGGAACACTGCAGAGAGCTATCAGGAAGAGTAGACAGGGAGGAAAAACAAAAAAGTCATTAAACAAGCCTTATTTCTTTCTTAACTATAGCCATAACCTTATGGAAATGTGCTTTTGTTTCCATCATCTTTTTCATCTTCTCTCTACATATGATAATATCCATACCGCTCTGTGATTCGGCTTCCTTTGCTTTTTACCCATCTCTTCTGTGTTGTGCAAATCTCGTCACATATGTAAGTTGTGGAGAATGACATAATTACGTTTTGCGAAGGTCTTTCCTCTCCTCTGCCCCCTCCCTGATGAGGAAGCTAATTGATAGTGAAGGCCCCTGACGACTTAAAGCTGACAGACATTAGTATCTGATTAGGAATTCATGAAATGGGACAAGAATTCCTTTTTTAAAGTACAGACAGAGAATCGCTTGCCGATTACTGTGTGCCTTTACAACACAAAATATTATTCATGATTACTTTCCTTTTGGAGGGCTGGGGGATGGGGAAACAGCTTTGCTATAACAAATGCATTAGTATTACATTACAAAGGGTGTCATTGCTGTCCACCGTTAATCCCTCATGGAGAGAAATAACTGGAATTCATATTGGGCAGCAGCAGCGGGTAAGCCATCGGTTGCAGCACTTGTCATATTTCAATCAAGGCTTAAGCCAGCCGCCGATTCCTGTGCCCAGCCCCCACGTAGCACCAGAGAAAGAATTAATGAATTAGCTATTGATTAAATTCCACTCGAGCAAATCTAGCGTGGCAAATAAATGAACTGTTTGGGGCATGTGTAGGCCACAGCCAGCCATGTCGGGCCAATCGATCAGTAGTTAGTATTCTATTGGGAGGGAAGTACAGCACACTGGTGATATGACATGAGGGTTGGAGACAGCACGGCAGGAAATGTGTGAATTATGGCTTACTATGGCACACAGAGCCCTTGTCCCTTCAAAAACACAATTTTACAGCATTTACACTGTGGCATGTGTAAGACTTTCTTATATATTGTGTGCTGTGTGCAACCAATTTCAAGCTGTTGAAGATGCACGCCATTTCAGAGAATGTTCAATGCAAGACAATAGTAACAGGTGAAAACGATATATGTACCAGTGGAAATAAAATAAAATAAAATTGTTGTATAAGCATTGTATAAACAGTAGTTTCAGCGTCTGAGGGGACAAATTGTGACAGAAAATGTGACAATTGGCAACAATCTGAAAAGTCCATTCAGAATAAACTTTACAGTCAGCAATATATAATATGAGGATGCACAATTATAAATGTAAACATATTGTGTACTGTGTTTGTCCAATCAGTGACACTGACATCGCAAATATGCAAATAAGGATGTTAAACCAGGTTTTAGGAATGTACAATGTAAAACTTGCATATGAATACCCAGGATTAATTGTTAACCCCGGAAAATTATGAGCAGTGTGAAAGCAAGATAACCCAGGATTCTGTTTACCTAGGGTATATAATGTAATAACTATTTTAAAGTGTGAAAAGCCCTTCTGTGTCTGCTTGACTGACTCACCTAGAGCCGAGCACCTGAATCTGAGGTTTACTGATTTCGGCAGGTGTGTCCTCCACCGTGGTCACCTGAGTCCTGTTACTCTTTATACACGCGTACACGGTACACACCTCAACCTAAACACAGAGCATAGCAGACCCACTGCACAGGTAAAATAAAAAACATGAAAAGGGGTCTGAGACCACTAAAAAATAGGTAAATTGAAAATGAACATTTTATGTCATGACTTTTCTCTATTTATTTAAAATAAAAAACATTTTTAAATCATAAAACCATCAGATCCTAGATTTTCAATGTGGTCTCAGAGCCCAACTGTATACTATACAGTAAATAAAAAACAATGTAATTGTGTGTTTAGATACAGAAGGCCACACCTGAATACTGTGTACAGTGAACGGCAAGAGTCCTCCAACTTCCAATGATCCGGATCCATTGCTAGTGGACTCATAGAGGCGGCCATCCAGATAGACGGAGTACTGTGTGACTGCTCCGTTTGGAACAAGAGGAGCTGCCCATAGCACCCTCACTGCTGTGCTATTTAGGGTCACCACCTCTGGAGGAAAGAACCCCTCGGGTTCTGCAACACAGAGAGAAAGCCACAGTAAATCACTCAGAAGAGCTCAGCGGACCCACATTAAAACATACGGTCATATTGACATAACCCCAGCGAGCTCAAGATTTGTCTCTTTAACCTCTGCCCAAACACAAGAAGCGCTTGGGGAAAGCTTAAGGTCCTCATGAAGTCTGCAGTAGTTTCCAAAAGAGTAATACAATGACACCAACAATATCTACAGAAAAGGACCAGAAGGAAAAGCAGTTTTTCATTATTTTCTTCTTTTTTTTCCAAACCAAAATCGTGCCAGTGCTAGCATCAACACACAGCATATTCTACCCTTAATAGTCTCTGAAACGGCTTTGGGCTGCACTTTTCTTTCTGCCACAAAAAAAAAAGCATGAGAGACACAGAGAGAAAGGGATAAAAAAAGACTGAGGCATTTTCTTAAAGCTGAGCTGTGTAATTTTTTTTTTATATTAAAATACTTTCTCTTATCCCAGCCTAAAGTGTTTACACTAACGTTCAAAAGTTTAGGGTTGGCATTCTTTTTTTTATTGTTTTTGAAAGAAGTCTCTTATGCACAACAAGACTTCATTTATTTGATCAAAAATACAGTAAAAATATTTGTTACATTATTTCAATTTAAAGGTACACTATGTAACTTTTGGCGCTCCAGCAGTTAATAAACAAAACTGCATACGTCTGGTGGAAGAACATTGTAGCCGGAGCTACTCTGTTTATGTATATGACGAATCACACAGTTACTGGGCTACTCCGCAGCGGTCGTCCCGCCAGGTCTGAATATTACTTATTATACGTACCGTAGTGATTCAGCATAAGACAAAAACACGGTTTGGAAGATGGATTCATATACTTGCTCATTATATACATTTTGTAGACTTTAAACAAAAAAAAGTACATAGTGTACCTTTAAAATAGCTTTTTCTATTATTTTATTTATTATAAATGGTATTCCTGTGATGGCAAAGCTGAACTCCAGTCTTCAATGTCACATGATCCTTCAGAAATCATTTATATACTGTTAGTGTGTATGTGTGTGTGTGTATATATATATATATATATATATATATGTTCCTAAGTTGCCTGGTTCAAACAATAACCAATAATAATGCAGCAGTACATGCGTCTGTTTGATGTGTGTTCCTGAGCGCACTCATGTGTATAAATAATGTAATTTTATATGTACATCAGGGAACGCTGACAGCAATACATCAGGGAGGTCTGGCAGAATGAGAAAAAGCTGAGTGTCACTCTTTCACTTTCCCTCTTGCTTTTGGGGGTTCCTGCAGATGGTTTGTGGGCAAATTGAATCAGTCCTGGAGAAGCGCGCGGGGATTGAAGTGCTGCACCGGGGGCAGAGGGGGTTAACTGGGCCAGTCTGGGGGATTCTTTCTACAGCTTGCACCATTTTCGCCTTCTTTTTCTTTTTTTCCCCCTCTGTTTTTTTGCAAACTCTTCCTTTCCCATGACAAATCACACTAACTTACAAAAGAAGACCAGAGAGCCTATTTTTCAGCTTGATGTGACTCTAGTAAACAGCTATTGTGACAACTTTGTACGGCTCGTCTGAAAGAATGTAAAAAGGGAATGATTGATAAAGCTTTTTTTTTTCTGAGGCGAGTGAAGTTAGTTTGTGAAAGAGAGCTGAAAGACATGAGTGTAGTGCTAATGACAGCTGAGAGATCAAATATCTCAGCAGCAGCTTTGAACAAGCCATTGGTTGACATGATGGGATGGGGAATGAATTCAATACAGAGCAGGGGTCCTGACACTTACATTCTCTCTAAAGAATATGACTGCTGTTCTTCTTACTCAAAGCCTCAAAAAGTCTCTCTTCAGGAGATATCCTGCTAACACAAAGGTCAACAAGTGAAGAGACCCCATCAGAAATATCTTATATTTAAGGTAAAGCACTTCTATTTTTAAAGCAGATAGGTTTATGAGGGACAGATGAATGGTTTAATATCAGCAACTAACAGCCAACTGAACACCTTCGGCCATTCATTACTAGACAGCATGTCACTCAAAATGATGCTCAAATAACATGTTAAGTGGTCATGTTTTTGTGTATAAATGTTTCAGTGGAATAAAAAAATGCAAGGTATAGAGATGCTTTTTTTTAAAAGTTCTTTTGGTAATACTTTAGTTTAGTGTCTAACTCTCACTATTAACTAGCTGCTTATTAGCATGTATATTACTAGGATATTGGCTGTTTATTAGTACTTATAAAGCACATATTAATGCCTTATTCTGCATGACCATATTCTGCATCCCTTTATCCTAACCAATACCTAAACTTAAAGGGGGGGTCTAATGCTATTTCATGCATTCTGACTTATTTACACTGTTAAAGAGTTGGATTCTCATGCTAAACATGGCCAAGATGTCAAAAAACTAGTTGGACGTATGACGTGTTTCTGGTTGTGAGGGAAAGATAACCTTGTTCAGATTTCCAAATAACCCAGCGTTAAGGAAACAGTGGATATAAGTGCATATAATATAAACAACAGGAACGCATAGTGAATCGAACGTCATCCAGGGATAATGCCATGATGTATTGTGTGTGTGTGTGTGTGTATGTGTGTGCGTGCTTGAGATTCTTTAGCTCCGCACACTGCACGTCTCCATGAGCTCGGCTGTTTTCAGAAAGAATCGGTACAGCATATCTGTCTTTTATAAATATGATCAAACTAAAGACTCTTCGGAGATATGAAGGATGCAATACTACTCTATAGGTACTGAAGATTAACATGAGATTGGCAGAAACTGTGTGTGTTATGTACCCTTTAACAACCACCTTACTAACTATTAATAAGCAGCAATTAGGAGTTTATTTAGGCAAAAGTCAAAGTTAATAGTTAATTAATAGTAAGAATGACCTGGGGCCTCATTTATAAAACTATGCGTAGGATCCCTACTAAAAGTTTACGTGCGCCCAAAAGTCAAAAATGGCGTACGCCAAAAAATATTTCGATTTATAAAACCGTGCGTACGCACACCTGTAATAAATGTTCCCTTTATAAATCACAGATCACCCGCAGATGTGCGTACGTGAACCAGCCTCATATCCCACCCTGTACACGCCCATTTTTAACCATAAATAGTCAATGCAAATCACCTCATGATTGCTGATCGGCATGTAAATGAGAGTGGAATCCCATATGAAGCATTACATACCCGGGTCACCGGAGGATTTATATGTTTCTAGCAAATAGACTGATCGTTAACACCTTGACAAAATCACATAATTAATTTGTGGGCGAAAATTTAAGACAAAAAAATGTTATAGTGAACACATGCTTCTTGACGGTTTTGTAATGAACACCGTAATAGTTAGGACCGATGATGAGTAGCGATTGTGCTTCACGACTGTATTTGCAGACTTTGACATTTTATGATATATGTACATTAAGGAAAATATTTCCTTTTTACACTGTGTTCTGCAGTTCTCTAATAAAAGGGTATTTCATGCTATTCTGTATCACATGTAGTCACGCCATCTCCTCCTGCGCTTCTGTTGTGGACAATGTGACTGTAAGGCAGCGCTGATTATTATTATTATTATTTTTTTAATACATTTTGAATTACGTTTGGATTTTACTAGATGTATATAGCCTAATTCAATCGGCACAAATAACACTGTTGGATTTAATCTTCATGATAATGTGGATATAACGTATGAAATGGAGTGAAAATTAAATGTCATTAATTCTTATAATCATTCTTCTCACATTTATTTTCTACAATCTAACTTCAGTTCACGACCTCACCATCTGTGTCGCTTCCCTTTGTCTCCAGAATGTGTGTACGCACGGCTCAAAGTTTGCTTAAAGGTGCGCACATTCTCCCGTCAAGTTTGTTTTTTATAGATCACAACCTTTGCGTGGGAACTGGCGTACGTACGTTTCCAGCCCCGTTTTGTGCGTACGCACGCTTTATAAATGAGACCCCTGGTCATGAAGGAGTGTGAGGGTGAAGTTAGGATAGAATATGCCAACGCTACGTTTAGCCTACATTACGCCTCCACTCTAGTTTTGCTTTTAATAGAAATAAAAACAATTTAACTCAGGTGGATAACAGTTGCTTCAATTCCATCAGCTCATCCAACACGAGCTGTTCGAGTCGTACATAGTGCGCAGCACTGATCACGTGACGAGAAGACATTGAGCGTGTGTTATGAGTGTCTGTTACGAGTGTGTGTTACATGTTAGTGGACTGGACCGTGGCGGAGGATTCGTTGCGCAGCAGAAGCATCAGACTTATATTTTAAAATGTGCGTTCAGCACCACCGCTCCCTATTCACAGAGTACGCACGATGAGTTAAAACATTTCAAATGCACCTGCAAACTATTTTTCTAGTCATGTATTTCATCATTGAGGATTTCTTAAAAATACTATGTAAAAATCTTGTCTCGTTCTCGTGAACCCAATCTCGTGTCTCGTCTCATCTCGTCTCGTGAGATAAGTGTCTCGTCACACCCTTACTGTTTAGAATCAGCTAAACTACTGTCGAGTTAGCAAAAAATACTTAGTGCTTCCTTGTTAGTCGCTATCACTGACCAAAAGAGCAATGAGACATACTTGGATGCGACCAATATCAGTGCTCTTTCCATATCATTTCTGCTGCTGCATTATTAATGCAAGACTTTGCATGGACAACCTCGCCTTCTTTCTGGTTTTAATTAGCAGGCTCTTAACATATACACTATCATGCAGCATAATATGATCTTTAAGTTCAACTGCTTTTAATAAGCTGCCCTTTAGGCTGTAAAATATTGAAGCTACCACTGGAAGTTCTTTGGTAAATGACCTGTAACCTTTACTTAGGAGCAAATGATCTTCTAATGTTTTTAATTATACTGATAGGTGGGAGCGAGAGAAGTCCAAGTATGTCATGGAAAGCCAGTTGTTTAGATTCTGGTGTGTAAGGCACAAAGGAACTCAGACTGCAGTGTGTGTGCATGTGTATGTGAGAGGTTTGCTGAGCTTTCATCTGTTTCCTGTGCTATCAGTGCATCAGTAACTGCGTGAGAGAAGGACAGCTTAATGACTATTGATCATAGCACAGAGGTCAAGATATCAAAATTTTGGAAAAGGCAAATTCTTCTGCAGCTTGTGAGGTTTTCCTTTAGAGTACAGAGGGAACATATTCAATCAATCAGTTCTTCTTCTCATCTGTTTTTTTTATCTCCAAGAGCAGGGGCTGCTGGAGTGATATGAGAGAGGCAGGCTGACAGAAATCACAGGAACATTTAAAGTGTTGACAGGAAAACCATAATTAGCCAATATCTTCAAACCAAATTCCACTCATTTAAGCAGATAGAGATGGTTGCAGTCTAGTAAAGTCCATATTCAGCTGAAACCACTCAGATTTTAAATATCTAAGATGCTCTGCAAACTTTCACATTACTTGCATAGTTTTTATATGCAGAAAACAAGATCCCAGATATAAACTTATCAGAGACACCACCTGGTCTTTTGCTCTAGATTGTGCCAAATAGAAAAACATAGTAGATTTCAAATAAATACTGTTCTTTCTATAGCTTTCCATTCAAAGAATCCTGGAAAAAAATATAATGGTTTTCACAAAAATATTAAGCAGCACAACCGTTTTCAACATTGATAATAATAGGAAATGTTTCTTGAGCAGCAAATCAGCATATTAGAATGATTTCTGAAGGATCATGTGACACTGAAGACTGAAGTAATGATGCTGAAAATACAGATTTTTCATCACAGGAATAAATTACATTTTAAAATATACACTGGTAAAAATTATTCTGTGGTGAAGTAAATACTATAGAAAAAAGGCAAGAATTAAAAAATAAAAAGTAAATTCTATATGAGTACTCAATTCAAGATTGTAGAAATTAAAGTGTAAATATTAACATTATAAAATAAAACTACTCAACTTTTCTGATACTGATGTTCCCATCATGCACTGGGGCTTTAATAATTAATACGGTTGATTTTTCACAGTTTTTACACTGTTTTATCATTGCTTTTGTTGTTAGGTTTAGTAACTTTTTTCCACTCAAAATGACAGATTCATACTCAAAAGCTATCAATTCACTGTGAATTGTGTACCAAGTATTGAGGTCTCTGTGTTTGGGTGAGTACTGAGTTTACTATTATGTAGATATGGTGTCTAACAATATCTATTGTATTATTTACTTCGATGTTTCTAAGTAAAGCATACACTTTAATAATGTGGTTCACTTCAGTGTTATATTTTGATCAAATAAATGTTATAAGTATTGCAAAGGAAACTTCAACTAAGTAAAAATAACTCAACCTTTTACTTGCCAAGTTAAAATTACATCTTTTCTTTGTTCATTTTACTTAAGTAGAGTTAACTTAATTCCATATGTGAATTTAATTACAAAAAATTTGTGCAGAAACTTCAAAATCTAAATCAATTTTACTAAACAAATAAATGCAGCCTTGGTGAGCATAAGTGATAGTTTAAAAAATCTTACCAACCCCAAACTTTTGAATGGTAGTGTAAGCTTGTTAAACAGTTGGAGATATCGACTCCATTCAAATAATAGGAAGTGTATACTTATATGACTAGAAAATAGCTTCAGTGGGGTGTTACCAAGATGGCCCCCAAGCAAAAAATCTGCCCAATAAGGACTTGCTTTGAATCTCTATACATACTCAAAGGACAAACATTAATAGTATGAATGGTATGAAAAGTACATACATACATGTAATGCTTTACTCTAAAGATCAATCAAAACATTTGATTTATAAAATATACTACAAATCTGGGGCCCTGTGGCTTGGCAGTCACAATAGATGTGCGTATCAAGCATCCATGTGGCATATACTCACCTCCATCTGTAGTAGTGCAGCTGACCTCAGGGCTAGTTATGTTGTGAGCGCCGTTGGATACAGTCAAGGAGAGCTTGTACGCTGTGCTGGGCTGCAGGTCAGAGATTACCACAGAGGTCACAGCGGGGTCAAGTGTAAGAGTTTGCCTGTGCTGGCTGGAAAGAACCGTAAGGATGTAGTCCTCCACCCTTCCCTGCAAATCTTGCAGAGCTGGTAACAAAAAATATAGAAAAAGACAGGACACACTAAAGGTCAGTCTCGAAAACCAAGTTCTCTAAACACAGATTCTTTCCTGAAATGTATTTTCGGTCAAGGGCCAGGATAAGTTTAATAATGTAGAGAATCTAGACTCTTACTGGGGGTGGACCAGTTGACCAGGATCGCTGTATGATTGAGAACTTGGATGGATATGTTGGTGGGGGTGAGGGGTTGCCCAGCCAGTGTGACCCCTGTGGCAACCTCCCCTGAAGCATAGCCAACGTCATTGTAAACCAGAAGTTTGTATTCGTACCATGTGTACCTGCAGCACATTTAAAAACATTACTTACAGGACCAAGTCTGAAGTCACTATTATGGAATCTTGCCTATATAAAATGTATAGTATAAATAAATTAAATAATTTATATACATAGATTTTTTATTTTTTATTTTAATGTTTGTATAATATATATATTGTTTTTGAAAGAAGACTATCATGCTCCCAAAGGCTGAATTTATTTGAAATTGATTTATTTAAAAAAACAAAAACAAATCTTGCTGACCCAAATGGTAATTTATATGTACATATACTATATGTAACATATGTATTTATAAGAGTGAGGCTCTATAATATCTAATTGTGATACTGTATATGTAAAAGTTGATATTGCTGCAAGTATTTAAAATGTTACATAAATTCAAGCACAAAGTTATTCATTAACAAGGACTGAAAACATTTAATTGAAGTCAGACATGAATCTAAATGACAGAGCCTGTGATACAAGGGAAACAACTGGGGTTTTTGTGTTGGAGTCTTTCAGCGTACACACAAGGAGTGCCAGAGAAAGATTAGCTGAAAACAATTTAATTCTATGGAATATTTGCTCAAAGTATCTTTGAACAGCATTAAAAAGATGGCATCGGTGCACAAAAACAGTTTTGTACACACAAGCAAAGTTTGCATTAAAGCTAATTTCAGTAATCTCACCTGCTAAGGCCTTTATCTTCATGAAACAATTTGGTTCCTGCGTAAACATTGTACCACAGATTCAAATCTTCAGGGGGACGTGAGGCCAGGGGCTGCTGGGTTTTCCGTCTCAACAGCTCAAATCTGAGGGCAGCGGAAACAGCCAAATAATCAGAGCTCGCTCCACTCCCACAATCCTCCTGCCATTTCACCCGCACCACTGTTTCGCTGGGTTTGTGCTTTTGTCTTTTCTCTCTCTCTCTCTCTCTCTTTCTTTCTGTCCCTCAACAGTAATGCTAATTTTGCCTGTAATCAGGAGAGCTCAGCTTAATGTGCGCTTTATAAGCCTAGTTAAACAAACAGAGCAGCAGCGGGAAAAGTAGTCATGAATTTTAATCATCCGCCGTGAACAGACCTTTATTTACCACCTAATCAGCTCAAAAACAGACTAAAATATACAGAGAAAAAGAACAAGAACTTTTACGTTGTGCTTCACTCTTCACAACCTAGGGAAACACTTGCTGTTCTCATATAATTGAGAGATTTATGGATTATTCTCAACAGATATTAGGAATTCCTTTACCATATGAAACACTCACAATTTTGGTTACAATTGATTTAATTTTGAAGAACATAAACATCCATTTTAACGCAACATTTTACAACCATGTCTATATACTTCAAATAATAATAATAATAATAATTATAATAATTATTATTATTATAATTATTATATTTGAGGTATATATGGTTGTAAAATAAATAAATAGATTTTAATGTAAATATAATAATAATAATAAAATATAATTAATCAAATATAATATTACAATAAAAAATAATACAAAATAATTGTGAACTGGATAAATTGTATACATTGTTATTATTATTATTATTATTAAATAATAAATAAATAAATTTTACTTTGAAGAATGTAAACATCCATTTTAAACAAACATTTCACAACCATATCTATATATTTCCAATATAATAATAATAATAATAATAAAAACAACAACAATAATAATTATTATTTTTATAAATCACTACTATAATTAATAGTTTTATTATAAACAAATAAATAAATGAAATAAATACATTTAATAGTAAATTATAATTGTCACAGTTGTAACACTACTTAAATGTGTGTCAAGAAACTAAGATGTAGTACAACGATTAAAACATTAATCGGCTACCTTATGTTAGGACCGTTCGGCCTTGATGGGTGCTGCCATGAAACAGCCAGGAAAGATTCACTGATGGCTACTACCGACAGGGATAGCAGGCCTTGTGGGATTGTGGGTAATGTAGTAACAAGTGTTGGAAGGCTTTCAGTGCATCCTCCGGCATGGCTTCCACCTCCTGAACAGGCGAGGATGGTGATGCTGTAGTTGGTGTAGGGCAGAAGGCTGGTGACGGTACGGTTGAGTACGGACGTATTGGTGTGCGAGATGCGTGGATCAGGCATGCGGATCTCGTACCGCTCAATTTCTCCATTGGGTATGAGTGGAGCGACCCATGTAACCTACAGTAAAACACGGGACACATTTGAACCTGTTAGTATCTGAAGAATTTGACATCACAGTATGACAGTGCTCTTGTGGTCATGTAGTTATAAACTAAAATGGTTTCACAAGCGTGTCTGAGGCTCCAGAGAAGGGCCAGAGTCCAGCGCAATATCACAACACATCATCTCAGGCTTTTAGAACAATGAGTTTGTGGAACCGACGTCATGTGATAAAGCGAAGGCACCCTGACTTTGACCCAAGACAGAATATTCCTTTCATTACATTTAAAAGAGGCCTCAGCCCCTGGAGATCATAATGAAATCCTAATGGAATTGCATAGGAAACTGTGCTTGTTGCTGCTACATACTGTCTCTGGAGCGAGGGAGGCGTCAGCATTTGGTGGACGCATTAAACATATTGCGCATGTCTGGGGATGAAATGAAATGAGAGAAATGGTAGAAATGAGATGAAATGGTAGATTGTATAAATGTTATTGTTAGGATTAGTTATGAAAAAAGTTATAATAATGGATATTGAAATTTAAGCAGAAGTGAAGGAAGGTTTAGAAAGCACTTTTAGTCTAACCTAATTTTAAACTGAAACTGACCTACAGAATAAGCAGCACATGCAGTACTGTTTAAAAGTTTAGGGTTGAAAGAAGTCTATATATATATATATAGGTGCTGATCATATAATTAGAATATCATCAAAAAGTTGATTTATTTCACTAATTCCATTCAAAAAGTGAAACTTGTATATTATATTTATTCATTACACACAGACTGATATATTTCAAATGTTTATTTCTTTTAATTTTGATGATTATAACTGACAACTAAGGAAAATCCCAAATTCAGTATCTCAGAAAATTAGAATATTACTTAAGACCAATACAAAGAAAGGATTTTTAGAAATCTTGGCCAACTGAAAAGTATGAGCATGTACAGCACTCAATACTTAGTTGGGGCTCCTTTTGCCTGAATTACTGCAGCAATGCGGCGTGGCATGTAGTCGATCAACACTAAAGGCTGAAGATGCTGAAATTCAGCTTTGGGAAGACTGGAATATATATATATATATATATTCCAGTCTTCCCAAAGCTGAATTTTCAGCATCATTACTTCAGCCTTTAGTGTCATAATCCTTTTGGCTCTCAAAAAACATTTCTTGTTATTATCAATGTTTACAACAGATGTGCTGTTAAATATATATTTTTTTTTTTTGATGAATAGAAAGCTCAAACAAACAGCATTTATTTGAAACAGAAATCGCTTGTAACATTATAAATGTCTTTACTGTCAGTTTTAATCCATTAAATGCATCCTTGCTGAATAAAAGTATTCTTTCAAAACTTTTAGACACTAGTTAAAAGACACACAAGGTGCGTGTCCGAAAACGCATACTGTCTGAGTAGGTGCTACATGTGAATTTAAATTTAATTACTGCAAAAAAAAAGTACATTTTATACAGTAGGAATATGGGTAGTATGAATGAAATTCGGACATACTACATCCACCATGTTGTAACTGTCACATGACCTACCAGCGTCAGTTGTGTCGCTTCACTGCCATTCATAACTCCTCTCCCATGGCCTCATGGAATATTAAAGTGTCCATTAAACATGCACTCTAGAATCTCAGCGGAAGTAATAGGTCATCCGGGTACTTTTTGCCTACTGTTTTTCGAATACATACTACTCTTTTTCCGTATACGCATACTATATAGTAGAGAAGTATTCCATTTCGAACGCAGTGACAATGTATTTACTACTGGCACAGGCTCGATCCCGAAACAGAGCCTGTACCAAAAGGGTAGAAGAATGGGAATCATAAAAAAAACAATTGTAGCTATATTTTACCAAGCCAAGAAATACCAAAGCCCCTGTTTACGCCTGGTATTAAGAATGGTTTTGGTCAATCAGTTCGAAGTAGACAAGAGAGACACATACCCGTTTACACATAGTGTTTTAATCCGTCTCTTTTGTCCACTTTCAACCACTTATGTCCTGATTTCTTCGAGGGGAGGGTCTATGGGCGGGCAAATGTTCCTTTTTTTAGATGTTTCGATCTAATGGACAAAATAAGCTTGTGCAATTTACATATGAACGTGCCCGGAGACTAAGACATACAGAGACATACAGAGAGTATCAGCTTTTGTTTCTGCTCTGATAGCTGCAAGACCACGCCGAACACTGTGAGTGCGTGTTAGAAATCATGAAATGGTGAGAGGACACTGTTTGGTATGTTTTTCGTCTTCAAACCAAACTTGGGTCTTTAGCCGACAAAGTTTAAATCCCGTTCTGCTAATGTTTATGCATTAAGGCCCGTTCACACCAAGAACGATAACTATAAAGATAACTATATTAGCGTCCACACCAGCGGAAGATATCGTTCTGTTTATTCTAAGCATGTGCTTGTCTGCTTGTTACGACAGGATGGATTCTCATTGGCTGAATTTGATCATTCATCAGCTGGATAAAATCGTTCTGAAAATTATTCCAACGATATTGTTTCTCTATATATCGTTAACGTTATCGCTGTGGTGTGAACTCTGCTATTCTTTAATATTGAGAACGATTTTTAGAACTATATCTTTATCATTATCTTTATAGTTATCGTCCTTGGTGTGAATGGGCCTTTAGTCAGTAGGCGGAAAGTAGGTGGTCTTTTGTGGCTGTTTTTGAGTGCATTTGACCACATGATTGAGCGTCTACACTATGAAAGCTATCCAGTCTAATGCATTTTCGACTACCTCTGGAAGTGGTCGAAATTGGACAAGCTCAAAACTTTTAGACCCCATTTACAGCTGTATTTAGTGTCGTCCACTTGTGATCTGATCTACCAAAACACATCTTAATACCAGGTGTAAACAGGGCCAAAAAGTATTGATAAAAGTAGTTTAGTGTAAATGTGTAATGTATTGTTATGCTTATTAGGAGTATCATGTCTGTTAGCTTAGCAACATGCTAACCTTGTTGAACTCAACTACAAGATGAGTCTCCCACGCAAAGTGCAATATACTATGTAGAGCGATAAATCAATTTCGTGATGGCTAATATGCTGCCGTAGAAGTTAGAAGCTGCCTATGTAGGTAGTAGGCACCAATGGCAGTTCATTGTTTTGGAAATGAGCAAATGAATCTGGTCATTCATGGCTAAAAAAGTTTTATTAATCTCTATATTAATTTCAAAGTGGTCTCAAATGAAATCATCAACACTTGCTAACACAGAGTTTGCCATAAGCACCATGGAGACTGCTAGCATCTCAACAGGAATTCAATATAGCATATGCTAATGCGAACATTTGTTTTTTGCCTTTTACATGAGGAAGAGTTCTCATCCAGTTACACACAAATGCAGCAGTTAACAAATTAATGAAATAATAATGGTATTACAATACACTAAACCCGGGGTTAGGGGAAAATGAATAATTCAAGCAAGTTTATGCAAATGCTGCCTTTGTTTGAAGTGGTAAGCATTTCTGTCCATGTTTCTTGGCACTAGCACACAACAAATAACAAAGAGAGAAAGAGAGAAAGAGAGGGTGTATTTACACACAGCAGGATCTAAGCTGCAAAGCTTGTTTGGTTACATTAACGCCCCTTAAATCCAACTTGTAAACCAGCCAAAAGACTGCAAGCTACCTAGCCCTCTTGAGTATCATGTCTGTTGAATTACAGGGATGCCTATGCTGAGGGTTTCAGTTTGCTTTGAAGCACTTAAATCTACTTTGCCAACGTGTTAATAAGGTCTTGCTTGCTTTACATTTCTTACCGACACAAAATAAACAAGAACACTCTTTAAAACGTTAGGTGACCAAGGGCACATTAATGAGGGGTTCCCACAATACTTTGACAGTCTTAATTGGCTGTTCCTTAATAATCAGCTCTGGAATGACCTGGAAACCATGTGTATCAATGTTCTCATATCATGAGAGTGTCATTGGAATAATGATGGATGCTCTAGGTGTGGCATTAATGGGAAGAAATACAGTAGCTTCTCACTAACAATCACAGCAAAGACCTCATTTGCACCTCATTGTTGAAAAGGCGGCATAAGGCTCTATAGCCTGCTGACAGGAGGTTGGGACAGGATTGATATGCACTTCACACACAAAAAATATGCACACTCTCATCAGCATGTTTGGATTGTGGCACAAAGCAAACATAATATTTTAAACTTTAAAATCATTCTTTACATTTCTTCAAGCAGCATATAGAATACATTGTTAATTCAAAAGGTTGAAAATTGAATTTTTTGATTATGTACTGTACATATACACTACCTTTCAACAGTTTGGGGTCAGTAAGATTTTAAAAATGTTGAAAGAAGTCTCTTATGCTTTCTTATGCTGCATTTAATTGATCAAAATCTAAGTAAAAACAGTAATATTGTGAAATATTATTACTTTATTATGCTTTAATATATTTAAAAATATAAATAGTAATTTATTCCTGCATTTATTCCTGTCATACATTCTTTTCTTTTCAGGATTATTTAATGAATAGAAAGTTCAAAAGAGCATTATTAATTTGAAATATTGAAATTTGAAAAACTTTAGCTAATAATGGTTCCAATTTGTCACAGAAATTTCCTTTTTATTTTTGTAATAATCAATAATATTTTTCAACTGTTTCTCAAAACCGTATTGTCGCAAATTTGTCGTTCAACCATATTGGTTTATGATGTCATGCAGGGGGTGAAGTAATACCTTTTAATTAATCAGTTTGAAATCAAATGAAAGCTAGATTTTTTTGCTATAAATTACGTTGCATGGCATCTGAGGATTTTATTTTGCTTTATTTCCAGATTCAATCAAAGGCTCAATCTTACGTACTTAAAACACGTACACATGTGCGCACTCTTCAAAAATAGCGCTTTAATTCTCTTGATAAAATAAAAGATGTAAATTACATTTGTATATATTTGAAATAAAAGATATACAGGGAGTGCAGAATTATTAGGCAAATGAGTATTTTGACCACATCATCCTAGTTATGCATGTTGTCTTACTCCAAGCTGTATAGGCTGGAAAGCCTACTACCAATTAAGCATATTAGGTGATGTGCATCTCTGTAATGAGAAGGGGTGTGGTCTAATGACATCAACACCCTATATCAGGTGTGCATAATTATTAGGCAACTTCCTTTCCTTTGGCAAAATGGGTCAAAAGAAGGACTTGACAGGCTCAGAAAAGTCAAAAATAGTGAGATATATTGCAGAGGGATGCAGCAGTCTTAAAATAGCCAAGCTTCTGAAGCGTGATCATCGAACAATCAAGCGTTTCATTCAAAATAGTCAACAGGGTCGCAAGAAGCGTGTGGAAAAACCAAGGCGCAAAATAACTGCCCGTGAACTGAGAAAAGTCAAGCGTGCAGCTGCCAAGATGCCACTTGCCACCAGTTTGGCCATATTTCAGAGCTGCAACATCACTGGAGTGCCCAAAAGCACAAGGTGTGCAATACTCAGAGACATGGCCAAGGTAAGAAAGGCAGAAAGTCGACCACCACTGAACAAGACACACAAGCTGAAACGTCAAGACTGGGCCAAGAAATATCTCAAGACTGATTTTTCTAAGGTTTTATGGACTGATGAAATGAGAGTGAGTCTTGATGGGCCAGATGGATGGGCCCGTGGCTGGATTGGTAAAGGGCAGAGAGCTCCAGTCCGACTCAGACGCCAGCAAGGTGGAGGTGGAGTACTGGTTTGGGCTGGTATCATCAAAGATGAGCTTGTGGGGCCTTTTCGGGTTGAGGATGGAGTCAAGCTCAACTCCCAGTCCTACTGCCAGTTTCTGGAAGACACCTTCTTCAGGCAGTGGTACAGGAAGAAGTCTGCATCCTTCAAGAAAAACATGATTTTCATGCAGGACAATGCTCCATCACACGCGTCCAAGTACTCCACAGCGTGGCTGGCAAGAAAGGGTATAAAAGAAGAAAATCTAATGATATGGCCTCCTTGTTCACCTGATCTGAACCCCATTGAGAACCTGTGGTCCATCATCAAATGTGCGATTTACAAGGAGGGAAAACAGTACACCTCTCTGAACAGTGTCTGGGAGGCTGTGGTTGCTGCTGCACGCAATGTTGATGGTGAACAGATCAAAACACTGACAGAATCCATGGATGGCAGGCTTTTGAGTGTCCTTGCAAAGAAAGGTGGCTATATTGGTCACTGATTTGTTTTTGTTTGGTTTTTGAATGTCAGAAATGTATATTTGTGAATGTTGAGATGTTATATTGGTTTCACTGGTAAAAATAAATAATTGAAATGGGTATAAATTTGTTTTTTGTTAAGTTGCCTAATAATTATGCACAGTAATAGTCACCTGCACACACAGATATCCCCCTAAAATAGCTAAAACTAAAAACTACTTAAAATATTGATACAAAAATATTCAGCTTTGATATTAATGAGTTTTTTGTGTTCATTGAGAACATGGTTGTTGTTCAATAATAAAATTAATCCTCAAAAATACAACTTGCCTAATAATTCTGCACTCCCTGTAGATTGTACTGAATGTCAGATTGCTTATTTTACTTAAGATAAGGATTTATTAAGTCCACATGTTATGCAAACAAGAAACTATGCTTCTAACTACAGTTCGAGAGCTGTCTTTTCAAACACACAACTTTGCGATGCTGTTAGCGAATGTTTGTTGGAACTATGGTTTCAGGAAACACAGACTTGTTGAACTATGCTGATAATGATGGAACTTGTGACCATAGTTGGCTAACGATGCTTTCGGCAAATGCACCCACCCCTGAGTGAATCTGATTCAAACTGCTAACTTTTAAGCAAGTTTGAGATTGTGTCGTGAATATTTTTGACTGATGAATTAAAAAATTACCATTTTGAATGCATTATTTTCAATTATTGTTGAGCATTTTTATTTTTTGCAACCATTTTAGCCCTTAAAGGGATCGTTCACCCAAAACTGAAAATTACCCCATGATTTACTCACCTTCAAGTCATCCTAGGTGTATACGACATTCTTCTTTCAGATGAATACAATCGGAGTTATATTAAAATATGTCCGGCTCTTCCAAGCATTATAATGGCAGTGAATGGGAGCCCAAAATTTGAAGACCAAAAAGTGTATCCATCCATTATAAAAGTAATCCACACGCTCCAGGGGGTTAATAAAGGCCTTCTGAAGCGAATCGATGGGTTTTTGTAAGAAAAATATCCATATTTAACATGTTATAAACTAAAATATCTAGCTTCCGGCGGACCGCCTCATTTCAACTAATGAAAAAAGCGTAACTGGCACTATGATGACGTCGGAGGTAGTGTAAAAAAGCGTAACTGCCGCAACGATGACGTTGTACGAAGCGTAAGCATTTTGGACTGCAAGAGGCATTACTCTTTCTTCGTAAGTTGAATACGGAAGGTGGTCCGCCGGAAGAATTTTACTTTTTAACGTGTTAAATATGGATATTTTTCTTACAAAACCCCATCGATTCGCTTCAGAAGGCCTTTATTAACCCCCCGGAGCCGTGTGGATTACTTACTAATGGATGGATACACTTTTTGGTCTTCAAATTTTGGGCTGCCATTCACTGCCACTATAATGCTTGGATTAGCCAGGACATTTTTTTATATAACTCTGATTGTATTCGTCTGAAAGAAGAATGTCATATACACCTAGTAAATTATGGGATAATTAAAATTTTTGGGTGAACTATTCCTTTAAGTAATACGTAAACAAACTCTCCACATACCTGTACTGATGCTGGATCCAAAACCAGCACGTGAGGTGGCTGCAGGCCTGCAGGTCTTGAAGGCCTAGTGGTCACTTTCTTCCATTCACTACTATTGGATCCACCCAGCCTTGTGTGTGCCACAATGCGGTACTCGTAAGTGCTCCAGGGGCTGAGCGCTGCTGAGCTGTCTAGGTATGTGAGAGTCTGGTTAGGCTGCAAGTTGGCCACAGTAGAGATTTGCTGAGTCCCAGTGACTCTCCTCTCCACGGTGTAGCCGTCCAGCTCCCCATTGACATGACGTGGTGGGGCCCAGGACAAGAGCACCGAAGTGGGTGTGTCAGAGTAAAGCTGTGGGGCTGGGACATCCTCTGGGGGAGCTGGAGGGGTGCGTATGGTGTGGGACTCAGCAGATTGAGCACAGCCGGCTGCTGTGCAGGCCTCCACCTGTATGGTGTACTGCTGATAGGGTGCAAGATGAGAAACCGTGTGGCTGGTGCTGTTCCCTGGCACACTAGCAGTTAGCTGGTGGTTTTGGTAGATATTATAATGGGTGATGATCCCATTGGGCTGGGATGGAGGAGACCAGGAGACAGAAGCACTTCTAGGCTGGATGTCAGAGAGTACAGGTGGGTCAACCGATCCTGGTCCTGAAGAAAGAAGACATTATTAAGAACTATTCAATCTGTTGTGAAACAGTAATTATTTTTGCAATAACATTTGTTGCCACTAGTGGTGAAAAAAATAGACAGGAAGTGATTTAGTAAATAGTAAATAATAAACAAATTATTACTTTTAATAATAATACTAATAATAACAACAGCAACAATCTTCAAATAATAATTCCATAAATACAAAATATTCAAAAATAAATATAGGTATTAATTAATATCATTTTATCCAATTAATTAAAAATTATACGGGTGTATAGTAACAATAAAAATAATAATATTTAAATAATAAAGCCATATATGTTATGATTTTAATACATTATATTCACTAATAAGAATGCAATTAATTTAGCCTTTAAATGATGTTAACCAAAAGACTGATGAGTCTGGTTGGTCTCCATGATCTAGAGAAAAGCAGCTCCTCTCTGACAGTGCAGCATTGAGACTGACAGCACAAGGACACCGTCTGATTGGAGCAGCCTGATACTCTGGATTAAAATGTAGAGCAGGGGGTTTGCAAATCAGCTCATTTGCCAAAGAGGACGGAGTCAGTCGCTGCATATCACAAGCAAATATTAAATTATATTTATGGATTTATTCGTTGGGGTTATGTGGCTAAGGGCTATCAGCCATGTGTGAGGCGAGCCTCTGAAGGGTCTGTAGTGAATTGAAGGAAATCACTTAAGTTTCCTGCCTGGTCATTTTCTCTGAGTGGTTACAACAACAGCTGCCATTGCAGCACTAACATCAAGAAATCGTTCATGGATCTTCAGGCCCAGACAGCTCAGGTCATTTTCATAATTACACATTCACATACATGCACGTGCCAAAACATGCCAGCATCCTCTTGCACTCCATCCCTCTCTCATGTCTGATGGCTTGTGCCAGTATCTCCTCAGTTATGACTGGTATAAAACAGACTAAAATACTCTTGATGTCAATGAAACAGAATATTAGTTGATTAATAAAGTAATCTTCACAACACATGCTTTACACAGTCAAAGTTTTTCTAAACCCCAAACCCTGAAGTAGTCCACCCACAAATCAAAATTCTGTCATCATTTACTCATCCTCATGTTCTATACCTTTGTACCGTTCTTTCTTCTGCAGAACACAAAACAAGATATTTTCAAGAATGCTGGGGTCAAAGCAACATTGACCTTCATTGTATATATACAAAAAAATACTTTTTCAAAAATTCTTTCTTCTTTTGTGCTGATGCATACCTAAGCAACATGACAATGGCAAATGCAGCATTTCATTTAAACTCAACTGAGGCCTGTAAAACCTAAGCCTGAACACCTTCTTTTGCTGCTTTGCAAGCACTGGCATTTCCTTCAGGAAATGCAAATCGAGAAAATACTATTTTGATGATTTGTCTTTATTTGCTATGTGGAGCATTGCTATTGGGTTCCAGAATAATGCTGATCCAAAATGTCACATTGGTTTACTGCACTATTTGTGCTCATTCTGTGAGGCCCGATAAATGGATGCAGATTTACATTACAGTAATTTCTTATACCATTTTTCTGACAGAACTGTTAAGGAATCCCAGGAGGAAAAAAACGAAGAATGATAAGTAAAAGAGCTCGAACATTTGGTAAAAGGAAAGCAGTTACAGGAGGAATATATGAGCTGTGGTAATTGAAGAGAAGTTGTTTTGTTGCGTTTTAAGCGTATCCTGTCTGCTCTAGAGCCTGGGCTGTCTGATTGATATTTGGGCCCTATGAAAGCTCATTTGAAGGTAATGTTTTCCTCCTCCATTTACATCCCACGGTAGCACGGTAATGGCGTACCGGCAAGGGCGTGTGGATCAAGGTGACTGGCTCTCTCTCTGCCGTGCTGGGCTGCTGATGTCTCCCCACAGATGGCCCACTTTCCACCTCCCATCACCATCACCTCCCAACTGACTCACTATGTATAGAGGAGACATAACCAGCTACATGTACTCTTTCTCTCCCCAAAGCTCAGCGGCCAGCACAACAAGCATCAAGGTAATGACTTTAAAAAAATCTACTAATGAAAAAAAAGGGACATGACAGAGAGGAAGCACACAGATGGAGCAAATTCACTTCACAGTTGCATGTTATTTAAGCGTAAAATCCTGCGTCTTATTCACTAACTACCTACAATTCACTTAACCAGGTGCAAAATGCACTAAAACAGCTCTGCGATGTAAATTAGACTAATTTGTGTACACTACTGTTTAAAAGTTTATTTTCTGTGGCAAAGAAATTAATACTTTTATTAAGCAAGGATGTAAAGACATTTATAATGCTATAATAGACTTGTAGTTCAAACAAATGCTGTTCTTTTGAACTTTCTATTCATCACAGAATCCTGAAAAAAATCCATCATTTCTACAAAAATACTAAGCAGCACAACTATTTTCAACATTGATAAAAGTAAGAAATGCTTCTTGAGCACCAAATCAGTATATTAGAATGATTTCGGAAGGACCATGTGACAATTTAAAGTACATTTTAAAATACATTAAAATAGAAAACCGTTATTGTTAATTGTAATAATATTATTATAATATTACTGTTCTACTGTTTTTTAAACAAATAAAGTCTTGGTCAGCATAAGAGATCAAAAATCGACCCCAAACTTTTGAACGGTGGTGTATATTTTCTATTGATCATCATTATCAAATCAATCAAATGGTAGAGAAAAATATTATAAATCCAGACGTTCAGCATTTTTAAGAGCCTATTAAGCCACAACCAAAGACTCAGAACGGACCTGTTTGCCACATTCAAAGTTTGTTCCGTTAACTGATTTGCAAATCGGACAGTGCAAAAACACATCTAGTAAGCGCAAATAAACAGAGCTATCAGCTGGCACAATACAGGCTCACTACTTTATTAAGCCAAGTGTGTTCGATATTATCTAAATAATATTTTTTAAATATAACAGCTTTATCATAATAACTCAGTTCACAAAATGATGTCAAGAAACAAAGAGGTTTATTTCCCATTAGTCATTCCCAACCCAAACTCAAGCTTCCTCCATTTTCACTTCACACAGCTGGCCACTGCTTATGATTCCGGCCCAGATTTCTCCATTCGTCTAGTAGCTGTTATTTTTGGGGGTAATTTTTTACTGTGTCTGTGAAGGGGCCCTGCCGATTTCACTCCCTCTCCCTCCTGATAAATAAACAATGCACAGATCTGACCTTTGGGTTAACAGGTTTTTATGCTTGCTCCACTCAGCACTCTAACTGATTCAATTACCACAAAGGTTCAGGAGCGTCCATGAATACTGAAAAAGCTCACGGCCGCCATCACCGCAAAACGCCCGCATAGGTGCTTGCCGGCAAATCCAATGTGGCTCTCAGGAGAAATTCCTTAATTGTAAATAATTTTACCACATGAGACAATCAAGTCACCTTGAACGTGAACCACCCCTCCTTACTTCATCCCCCGGCCAGCCTTCCTTCCTCGGCTCAGCCGCCCGGTCTTTCGGTCTGCAGAGGCAAAGTGTTATTTAAGCTTTACTGGTCTGCGTTAAATTCCGCAATTTGAAGGGCTGTTAAGTTTTTCAATTGAAATTTCATTTAAGATGCAGGTGCTTTTGATTTTATTGATGCTTTACTGCTCTCAGGGTACAAGCAAGAACACAGTGCAATAACAGCAGTCGGCCTCAATCAGGCATCGGCAACAGCTGTAATCTCAGGACATTTGGAATACTTAGAGAGGCCTTTCCTGGGCCACTATAAATCGCTACAGCAGAAGGGAAAACAAGAGCGCGGGCCGCCAAGCCTTAAATCACATTTATAAGGATTTGGTTAGCATAATAATAACACAATCAAGTGACAAGGCAAGGAGGGGGGGACCGGGGAACGTGAAGGAAAGAGAGGATTATTTTTAGCATTGCAGAGGTCCTTGTGACAATATGATCGCTTTGAAGGTTAGCGTGGCTGATGTCAACTAGAACGGATGTCGGTATGCTAGTGTAAAGAAGATTGAAAGGAAAATGACACAAAATCATGAGTATTCTTTCTTAAAGATTTCTTTTAGTTTTGAACTTGATGAAGTGCACACTATTGTACACTGTGACTTATTTCAAGGTGAACTGCACAGCTACACAACATTTTACCGACTGCACATGGGGTGATAATTAATATCAAGAGGAAATAATAAAGGTTGGGAATGATTCTATTTAAATCCCAGTTCAAGAAATGACACAGACAAGGCTTAAGCCTATCTTAAAATATGTCAGTGCCATTGTTTTGTCTTAAGATGCACACCAGTAATGATCTTTTTTTCTAAGACACGTTTATAAAAGCTACTTAAATGTCCTAATTGAACTATGGCCGAATCCTGGTTTAATTGTGAAACCAGGCCATAAGGTGTCCGTGCTCACATTAACAGCACTATTTACAAAATGAATCATATTACTGTAGAAAGAGTGATGGGGAAAAAAAAACTAAATCTTAACATATTGGGAGAGAATGTTGAACTGTACATTTACTTTTATTATATCAGATTTACTAGAAAAAAGTGCCCTACTTTTGGCGCTCTAAACCCTTTTATGTGTATGTCACTCCAAGCACACAAACCCATGCGCTTTAGCACAGGCAGAGAAGACAGAGAAAAGAGCTCTTCTACATGGCAAAGTTTATGTTCACAGAACCGCCTGTCAAGTCGAAGGGGTAAAAATTCATGGATGGAATTACATTAAAAAGATGGTTATAAAATCTTAATGGAATGATAAAAAAGGAGGAATAAGGGCCTTTTGAATACTTAAAATGCTCATACATCTTCACTAAGGAGATTTCTAGTACTGTTCTGACATAATGCAGCACAAAAAGAGCCAAACAGACAAACCCAAGTATTCCCACAGCTCAATCAGTAAGGCTCATGTACTCACCAAACCAGAAATGTGTTATTTTGAACTCATATCATACTGGATAAAATGTGGCATTATCATTAAATGGATAGTTCACCCTAAAATGAAAATCAAGTCATAATTTACTTACCCTGGTGTTATTCTAATGCAGTATGCCGTTCTTTCTTTTTGGGACCACAAAATGAGAAATTTGCAACGACTTGCTCTCGTCCATAATATGGCAGTGAAAAGCGACAAACATCAAGCTTTTAAAATAAGATGCAAAAGTATTACAGAATGGTCCCATGCAACATGTCGTGTGTACGATAGGGTTTGGTAAAAAAACAAAACAAAATTGAATGTATTATTGAACAAAAATCCTGAGCTTGGCTGTTGGTCTTCAACATGCGCATTCATTACTCTATTAGTGTCGCAGTTCACTCCAACTCACCCAGAAAAAGCAAAAATGTAACATACAATGCCTAGAAATCCCAAAAAAGTATATCTCTGAGTTGAATATCTCTGGACTGGAACTCCAGTTTTCAGATGACAGTCAGAATGACAGTTGACAGATGTGAATGCGATAACTTCTTGTGACGAACACAACAAATATATATTCACCTCAGAGAAGAAAGTACATGGATTGTATTTCATGTTGCGTTTTTCTAAGTCTTGACTTCTCACAACTTCAGAGTCGGAGTGAACCGCGGCACTATAAGAGTCTTACAAACGCGCAAGTCGCATAGCTGTGCACAGAAGACCAATGGCCAAGGTCAGGATTTTCATTAAATATTATATCAAATTATTATTTTTTTTCACCAAACACTATCATATTCCCCCAGAACACTTGGAATATACAACACGTGTCACATGTTGGTCGCTGGTTGCTATTCACTGCCATTATATGAACGAATGAGAGCTAAAAATTAAAAAAAAATCTCCTTTTGTGGTCAGAAAAAGACGGTACACTAGATTAGAACAACAATTTAACAATTTAAAGTTTTAAATTTAAAACTTAATACATTCAAAATAAAATCTAAATCTTTAAAAAGTACCACCTGGAAAATCTCACCATATATGAAATTAAAGAAAAAGAAAAAATAACCATACAATAACAGAACATCAATGGTAAATCCAAATAAGATGGCAAGAGATGATAATTCAAATATTTATATGTATTTATGAGACTGTTTGTGATTGCTTACATAGCATCTTATATAGGGCAGCTCATGCACACAGCATATAGTGTGTGCCGCTGTGATCATTTCACACACAGGTGGAGAAATCTCTCTCTAGAGGGGATTTCTAAATTAGAGATGAAGATGTGTGGGCCGACTGGGACCCTATCAAAGAAGAAAAAGAGCCAAAGAAAACATGACATACGTTTCTCTCCTCCTATTTCACCTTGCCCATCCTTTCCTCTTCCTTTATCATGCTGCCGGACACATTATTTTGAAGAATCTCCTCAATTCTTTCCTACTGTTAATTTAGTGCGGCTTTGCCGGGTACTATTTCACGTTGATGGGGCTGATGATATGTGTGAGAGTGTTTATTAGCAGTGCCAGGAGCCACTAAAACTCACGCTTTCCCCATAATCCAGCCGCAGAGAGCTGAATATGCCGCATCGAGGCTCTTCATGGCTCATTTCGGAAAAGAAATAAAGGGCTTTTCTCTTTAACAATAACAATCATTTCTCTCCTTCTTGGTAATGCCCACCTGTTCTCAAAGTCATCACCCCTGCCTCAAAGAAAGAGATGTGTAAATAGAGCTAGAGTGAAGGGCTCATTTCTGCTGCCAGATACATACAGATGGAAAGTGAGGAGGAGGATGGTTTTGATTTATATAGCATGCTGATCAGGATTTGACATGTTGCTTGTTTGGGATTAGGTTGACTTTTAGAAGAGCTGCTAATATGGTGCATGCTGGGTCATCGCAGTTTTGGCATATGGTAGAGTATATACATAAAAGTTCCAGTTTTCTTATTGCAATGCTAAAAAAACAAGTAAGTACTAACTACACATTTAGCCTTGCTTGCCAATATCTGTTTAACATGAATACTGTATCAACAAACAGTGGTGCCCTAAAAAAGTATTTGCACATAGATATTTAAGAAAATATATTTAATAAATATATGCATTTAAATATGTTAATAATATGTTTTTTTATTAAATGATTAAACTTTAAAAAAAAAAAAAATTATATTTAAATAAAAGTTTGCACAAATATATACCTACTTTGGGGTTGTCACGCTTAAAAATTAATTTCAATGACTTAAATGCTCCAAAATAAAAATATATTTTTATTAATTATATTTAATATAATATTATTTAAAATATTTATGAAATAAATGAAAAAATATATCTAAATATTTTTGGGAAGAAAATCAATCTAACATACTTTTTAGTTTTAACTGAAAACAAAAGACAAAATATTATACAGTCAAACCAAAAATTATTCAGACACCAGATATAATTTTTTACTAGTGAGTGCAGGACACTATAGTTCATTTATGAAAGTGAGGATAGAAAAATAAAGTAAACTGTGACATATTATACCCAATAGTTTTTCATACAGTGGACTACCAGTAAAATTGATAACAATTTGGGACCAAAATTATTCAGACACTTTGACCTGACCATGTTTTGCTTAAGTGTTTTTTCTTTAATTGCTAATGCCACCTTTTACACCACAGACTGAACAAAATTAAGCATTGCTTGGTAACTGGTTGACCTAAATTGGTATTATCTAATTGTGTACTTAAATGTAACAGCTGACAGCTGATTGGTTGATTGTAATCCATTACACACCTTTCTATCAAAGTTATCTGACATTATCAAGATGAATTTCTTCTGACACAGTTTAATCTCTGAGTTCTTGTCATATTGTATTACCATTTTCTAAACTATAGTGAATAAACTGATAATGTGAGAAAATGTTAAAGGGGTCTGAATTCATTTTGGTTTGACTGTAAATGATATCCTTACCCCATTTTTTTCCCACCCAAAGCCGCGCCTTAATTCAAAGCATAAATACAATATTCAATTAAAAAAAGTAGGTTGCTAAAATGAACATCCATCCATCCATCCATCTATCCAAGCAAAGGCCGTTTTCATTCAACCATATTCTTGAGTAGTCAACAATGTATCCTCTTAGAGAATGATTCAACCTATGAAAGACATGCTAAGCATCCATAAAGAATACTAATTACAAGCTGCAAGATCAAGAATACAGACACATGGTGCAACACAAGTAGACCAAAGCAGAATCCAAGACAAGATACTTAACAAAAAGTCTAAATGAGGCTGTGAATGTTACTCAGCTCACGTAGTTCAGCCCTCAGACAGAGGGAAAACTCTTCCCAAAAGCAGAAGTTGTGAAGTGCTGCAGGGCATTGTAGGGAGGGGGTTGTCTCTAAGCATGATAATGAAGAGGTGATGGTCCATAATACAGTGCAATCTGAGTGTATGCAAATACTGGCTCAGTAATTATAATGTATGTGCTAATAGGCTGAAGTATAATTAATTTATAACTTAGCAGAGAGTGTCTGTTATGATCCTTAATATGATTCTATTACAGTAATCAGTCCAAAATGACACCGGCAAGGTCATGTGGAAGAGGCGTACCTTTAACTAGTGATCGCTGCCCACTGGCCCTCTCTCTCTCTCTCTCTCTCTCTCAACACCTGCTCTTCTCTGTGGGACAAGCCTCACAGAAGAACCGCTTGACATGTGGTTAAACACAGCACACTCTTTGTGTACTTAATGATTTTCTGTTGTGTTTGTGAACATTGTGTGTGTGTTGTGGAACTCACTGTCTTGCGCAGTAAAAAGAGAGACCCATGGGCTGCTGGTTTCTCCGTGGCTGTTGGACACCAGCAGTCTGAAATGATACTCGGTAAAGGGTTCCAGTTCCTTCAGCATGTGACTAAAGACGGTGGTCTCATCATCCATCAACCTGAAAACAGTTACTTGTGCAAATATGTTACATGAAACAAACATGTTTCAACAAAACAAAAACATGTTTTCCCCTGTCTTGGCATATTTCCTATTGAAATAGTTTGTGCAGGACATATCAAAGTGCTTATCCTTTAAAAAAAAAAAATATACACTTTATTATGGAAACATATTTCCACTTCAGAGATTAACACTACCATTCAAAAGTTTAGATTTTTTTTTAAGAAGTCTCTTATGCTCACCAAGGCTGCAAAATACAGAAAAATATTGTGAAATGATATTACAATGTATTGTAATATTGTTACTGTTTTCTATTAAATGTTTTTCCCATGATTGCAAAGCTGAATTTTCAGCATTAGTACTGCAGTCTTCACATGATCTTTCAGAAATTATTCTAATAGGCTGTGGTGCTCAAGAAACATTTCTTGTTGTTATCAATGTTAAAAAAAAGTTGTGCTGCTTAATATTTTTTATAGAAACCGTGATGCATTTATTATTTTAGCATTCTTTGACGAATAGAAAGTTCAAAAGTAAAATTTCCCTAAAAATTCACTGCTGACCAATTTAATGGGTCCTTGTTGAATTAAAGTGTTAACTTCTTTATTCCCAATCTAGAGAGCATCTAATTGGACAAAAAATGTGTAGTGCAGGATAAGCAATATTTAGCCTGCTTTCTCTGACTTAATAGGTGCTTTAAAATAATTAAAATATATTTTCAGCTGAGTAGTTAGCAAATCAAATCAATAGTGATCTTATTGAATGTGCTCATCGAATATGTCATTATTCTGGTGAAAATACAAGCTGATATTTTTATTGAATTGAAATATTAAAAAAAAGACAATCACGCTGCATTAAATGGCTTACAAGTCTTGCTGATTGGAAGAAATCTTTGCTGGTTTTTAAGAAGCGTCAACTTTCACAGAGCTCCACGATCAAATTTACCATGGAGTATAATAAATAAATCACATGAACAATGAAATACATTTCAAAAGAATCCCAGGAAATGAGGGTGATATATAATACATGCGCCTAGTCATTTATTTATTACAACAGAATGAGAATTCCCCTATTTCTGATTAAATTGCAATTTGTTGTCAGGGAGCATGTAATGCATACATATTAGATAAAACATTTGTTTCTTTCTTTTTTTTTCATAAGGACAGACCTGGTCTAGGCCTATTATTTGATATTCCTGTACATCCGCTCTACAACAGGCTAACTGCTGCTTTTTTCTTTTTAGATCAAATACATGTCTCCAGATTCATTGTCTTAGATCATTTTGTATATCATTTGCACAAAACTACTATTGTACTATTGTTCACGGATGATTGCATGTTTGCTGTGGTAGTGGTGACCACTGTACATGGGTATGCATGTTTTGTTGAGCTGAGCTTACTGGTGAACTTGTGGGGAAGCTGAAGTTCTCATCTGGAGCCGGTAGCGCAGGGGTCCGGGAGCATTGTGGCGCGCTGGAGCAGCCCAGGCCACCTGCAGCGAGGTGGGGGTGGCAGCTGCCAGCCTGGGGGGCAGAAGGCCATCTGGAGCTGTATGTGGAGGAGATGCAGAGGTGAAGTGGAGCAGAGAAAAGACCTGCACGGTGCAGCATATGCTGAAGAACATGGGTAGAAACACTGCTGGGGATAGGAGTGTTTTAGGGGTGAGCTTACTGTATACTATAACACATGCTGGACAACAAACACTCACAATGGGACACATGGAGGACCTAATGTACACCCTGAGGGGTTCTATGAAAGATTTTAAAGAGAAAGAATGGTTTTTAATTAGTTTCCGACATATAGACAGATATATTTCAACTATGTTTCAGCTGTTTCTTTACAGATATTTGGACAACCATTAGATTTATCTGAACTTGTGGTTTTTATCATCAAAAGTTAAAACATAAAATATAAAAAACCATCACTATTACTGAGATAGAAACACAATTTTCAGTGACTCAAGAAAAATACTGAGCAGCACAAAATGCAGCACAATATTAAAAAATAAGAAATGTTTCTTGAGCACCAAATCATATTATAATTATTTCTGAAGGATCATGTGATGCTGAATCAAGTGCAAGACTGGAGTAATGGCTGCTAACAATTCAGCTGTCTTGTCTGTTTAGGTTTTTGTTCATGTTTTCATGTCTTTTATTTTGGAATTTAGTCTTGTCGTGTGATTTCCTGTTCCCCACATGTTATCCTATCATGTGCTTCCCCTGTTCATGTGTCTTGGGGTGCGTCTCAATCAGCTCCCTAGTTCAGTAGTCAGGGCACTGGATCAGGGAATCGGCCATTTTAAGGGCTGTCTCAATCGCAGAATCCTTCCAGTGGATTGAAATGTTCGCTTCCTAAAAAGTCCCACAATGCACCGCAAAACCCAGGGTTGCTCACCACATCGATGCTCACTATGCTCCCTTAATGGAAGTTCTAAAGCGCGAAACTCAAATCACGACTCACTACACATAATGACCGATAACAACACGCGATATGTGTTTTTAAAAACAGAAACCATTATTTTATTATATTTCAGCATAAACATACACGTTAGACAGGTAATGAACACAATCTAGCTAACATTTATAATTTATTTACGGCTGAAATGTTGCACGTATATGTAACAAGCAAAGTATTTATCATAATGTACTTTAAAAAACATTACAAGTAATGTCAGAAAGATATAAGCTCTGCTGTTGTTCATAAATACCAGTAATGATGTTGTACAATGCGGACGTTGTCACGTTGCCGGAAATAGTCATCAGTGTCCCAATGTGTAGTGAGCCAGCGTCTTTTACTGTCCTTACCAGTGTCCGAACTCGTGTACACGATATACTGATTCACGAGCTCGGGAGCTGAGACACACCCTTGTTTTCATTGGTTCCCTTGCTTCATGTGTCCTGTTCTGATTGGTTCATTGTCCTAATTGTTAGCAGTCTTGTCATTTCATTGGTTCATATTCATCAGTTACAACTTGTCATTGGTTGTTTTGGTCATGTGTTCCCCATAGTTTTGTATTTAGCTCTCATGTTATCATTGTTGGTTTGTCATGTATTGTTTGTGTCAAAGTGCAGTTGGATAGTTTGTATTTGTTTCACACTTAAGGCCAATTTACGCCGCACATGTTTGTTAGGTTTTGTCATGGTTGGGGTTTGTTTTCACCTGACTGAATATGTGTTCAATCTGCGTTTGTCTTTTGGGGCAGTGTAAACATGACAGTTATTTTTCATAAAATTCTAAATCCAACGGCCAACTTGTTTGTTGGTGTTTGTTGGCGTTTGTCTAAGCCCCAGAAAGGTAGTAAAGACATCATAAAAGTAATCCATGCGACTCCAGTGGTTTAGCCTAAATTTTATGAAGCAACGTGAGTGCTTTGTTTGCACAAAAATATAACTGACCACCTTTTTAGGTTTGGAACGACATGAGGGTGAGTAATTAATGACACAATTTTTGGGTGAATTACTAATCTAAATTGTAACTATTTTACTGTAGTTTGACCAAATAAATGCAACCTTGGTAAGCATAAGAATCTTTTTTTAAAAAAAAACATTTTTAAAATCTTACCCACCCCAAACTTTTGAATGGTAATGTATAGGTTGCTGAAAGAAATTGCAATATATTATATAAAGACTGTGCTTAATATTGATATTAATATAAGATTTGAAATTTATATACATTGTTTTCAGATAATACAAGTATATACAACAGTGCATTCCTTTTTTATTTTTGTTATAAAGATTTAATATTCTGCCGGTGAGGAGTCAAGGGGCCGTCTTTAATCTGTGCATATCACAGATTGGAGAGAGAGAGAGAGAGAGAGACAGACAAAGAGAGTAGATAGAGAATTCCTCTGTTTTTAAAGAGAGAGAGTCAAGAGACGGTCGGTGAATGTGAATGGCACTTGTCTAATGGTGCGGTCAGCTCTCTGCGCCTCTGATTTACAAGGACTTCCTGGCCCCTTCTGAGCCTCCTCGCCTCGCTTCTAGCCCAACGCACCATCAACCCCATGGATAATACTGCGGCTTCTATTTACTGCGAGAGTCATCCGTCCTCAGCACAATCTCACTGGTCAGGGCACTAACACACACATCCTCATACACACGTATTCAAATAACATCTGTGAGTTTCACAATATTAATACTTTACATAAAGAATTAACACTGAATTTTTCAAATATAATATAATTACTATAATAATTTTAAAATAATAAAATAAATGAAAAAAGGTTAAAAAAGAAACAATTTAATAAATAATTTAAATAATAATATTTTTTATAATATAATATATATAATATATATATATATATATATATATATATATATATATATATATATATATATATATATATACACACATTTTAAACCAAAGTGTAACTGCATTTCAACATAGGTCTCATGATTTGCAAATGTCTTATATTATCCACAAGTCATTGAGATTATATTACAAAATTGCCTGGAAGCACATGAAAACATCTCAGCCATCACAAAAGAAAACAACTTGATTCTGGGTCTTGTCTCAGTGCTTAGGGAGGACTCCAGGCAAAAATCATCTATTCTGAGGAGCAATCTAGTCAGAATCAGCCTCAATAATACAGCACTCCAATACTTCAAGTGAAGTCCTTTCCCTAAGTGAAGTCTCATTCTCAATCAACCCTCCTCTTGTCCAGCCACAAGAACTCAATAACTGTTGATTACTTAAGTAATTTTGGCCCCACTGAAATAGAATCGCCTTGATAGAATACAAATTAGAATTGAATACGCCCGCGATGGCCAAAGCTCTAAAAAAAACAACAACAACAAAGGGTTATGAGGGTGAGACTGAATTTCTGGTTCCGTGGTCTCTGGTGTACAGAGAACGATCTAAATGAGATCAACTCATTGACATTAAAGCAAGAAAAAAAGATGTTAATACTTTGATTGATGAGCGATGGAACTGCCAATTATGTCAATAAAGAGTATGGATATGCCAAGCTGTTGTGGGACTTACAAAAGCTTGACGTACCCATGCGTCATTTAGGAGGACAGGGTGACAGCCTGATTGAACGGAGAAGAAAGAGACGATGCGGACATCTGAACCGAACCCTACATAGGCTGGCATTTGGGACCGGGGACATGGCTCATGCTCAGCGGGGGTCAGTCTCATCACTCAAATCAGTGGTCCAAAATTAGTTTTACTGCCAAGTTGCAATTTTCATAATGTCCATGTGCTTGTATTAGGCAAGAAAAAGCTCGGCAGAGGGATGCTGCTGCTCTAAAAAGAGTGGCTAGGGCTTTGCTGGACGGACTCAGGGATGAAAGCCATTTCACTCTTTTCCTCCATCTGCCTTTACTGCTATGGCTTTTGGGCAGGAATAAACAGTGCAAAGCCTGGCCAAAAAGTCATAAACATAATGATGATGATGAGCATATGGACAGGTCTGGACCATGTCCCTACAGATTGCCGCAGCTCAGAGATGCCAATACTACTTTACGTAGTTTGGACCTGAACACCAACACACACACACAGTCTAAAAGAGCACCGATGGTGACTGTGAATTTATCAAGAGACCACCAACTGCACACAAATATTTGATAAAAGGAGACAAAAGTCATATTTGTTAAGTTCTTCCACACAACATGATATACTGTATTCTGCATTAAAAAGCTTTCTGTAGATTCAGATATGGTATTATAGCACTATACACCGACCTGGCATAACATTATGACCTAATATTGTCCTAATCTTGTGTTGGTCCCCCTTTTGCTGCCAAAACAGCCCTGACCTGTCGAGGCATGGACTCCACCAGACTCCTGAAGGTGTGCTGTGGCATCTGGCACCAAGATGCTAGCAGCAGACCCTTTAAGTCCTGTAAGTTGCGAGGTGGGGCCTCCATCGATCGGACTTGTTTGTTCAGCACATCCCACAGATGCTCGATTGGATTGAGATCTGGGGAATTTGGAGGCCAAGTCAACACCTCACACTCGTTGTTGTGCTCCTCAAACCATTACTGAGCCATTTTTGCTTTGTGGCAGGGCACATTATCCTGCTGAAAGAGGCCACAGCCACCAGGGAATACCATTGCCATGAAACGGTGTACATGGTCTGCAACAATGCTTAGGTAGGTGGTACATGTCAAAGTAACATCCACATGGATAGCAGGACCCAAGGTTTCAGCAGAACATTGCCCAAAGCATCACACTGTCTCCGCCGGCATGGGCACCCTGACTGGTCTACGGCTATGTAACCCCATACGCAACAAACTGCGATGCACTGTGTATTCTGACACCTCTCTATCAGAACCAGCATTAACTTATTGAGCAATTTGAGCTACAGTAGCTCGTCTGTTTGATTGTACCACACGGGCCAGCCTTCGCTCCCCACGTGCATCAATGAGCCTTGGCTGCCCATGACCTGTCGCCGGGTCACCACTGTTCCTTCCTTGGACCACTTTTGATAGATACTGACCACTGCAGACCGGGAACACCCCACAAGAGCTGCAGTTTTGGAGATACTCTGACCCAGTCGTCTAGCTATCACAATATGTATGTTACAATACAAAAGGCCATTTTTGGGTTAGATTTGGCATGGCGTAGGACTGTAGCCCAAGACTGGTTTCCCACTAAAGCTAAGCAGGATTGAGCCTGGTCAGTACCTGGATGGGAGACCTCCTGGGAAAACTTGGTAGCTGCTGGTAGAGGTGTTAGTGAGGCCAGCAGGGGGTGCTCACCCTGTGGTCTGTGTGGCTCCTAACACCCCAGTATAGTGATGGGGACACTATTCTGTAACAAGCACCGTCCTTCAGATGAGACGTTAAACCGAGGTCCTGTGGTCATTAAAAATCCTAGGATGTCCTTTGGAAAAAGAGTAGGGGTGTAACCCCGGCATCCTGGCCAAATTTGCCCATTGGCTTCTGTCCATCATGGCCTCCTAATAATCCTCATATACCGATTGGCTTCATCACTCGGTCTCCTCTCCACCAATCAGCTGGTGTGTGGTGGGCATTCTGGCGCAATATGGCTGCCGTCGCATCATCCAGGTGGATGCTGCACATTGGTGGTGGTTGAGGAGATTCCCCCCTTCTATATGTAAAAATGCTTTGAGTACTTAAAAAAGCGCTATATAAATGTAACAAATTATTAATATTATAACTACTCTACAAAAAAAACAAATGGCACGAGATTTAATAATTCATCATACTTCAAAATGCTACTTTACACTTTATAATACTATTCAACTTTAAATTGTGATTATCAGTCTGTTGTGCTGCATTTTAGAGTGACGAGTGGCACTGTTCATTTGCACACATGCAGCTTATAATACAGTCTACCATAATGCTTAAAAGTAACTATTTCCATTAGCAGTAGAGTCCCTTGTTCTTTGTGTCTGGATGTCTCAGCAGTAGCAATATGAGACATTTTCATATGAAATGAAAGATGTAAATAATGCAAATAAGTGTATACATTAAATGAACCAAATGTGGCAGATAAAAGTCAGAAATGTTGTTCCAGCTATCATGTTTACGTGCCATTACCATTAATTTTTAGTATAAAAGTTTCATACAGTGCATGCTTGCGTATACTCTTGACAACTGTACTAAAAAATATAGGCGTTAACCTGTATGTTCTGCACACTGAGGAATAAACAAAATGTGCCAAGCATTTGATTTCTTCCCTAAAGTTTGTACAGAGAAAAAATTGAGTGACAGTAAGAAAGAGAGTCTAACGAGAGTAAGACACCCATTGACAAAAGAGTTAATTCCTCACAGCCTTATTTCATCAAACAGTCGGCATGAAGCTTCCTTTGTTTCACCTCCCTCCTTCCTCAGGTATATCAAAAGTGTCACTAATCATTTTAAACTATGCACTTTTATGTTTCGTCTGTATCCTAAGCCTTCTACTTCGTCTGTTCTTTGATATAACAAGGACAGTTTGAGACAAGGCTTCAGTTCAGCTCAGACAAACCAAAAGATCTACTGAAAGAAGTGGAGGGAAACGTGTGGTATTTAAAATTTATACTTATGTCTTTGTGTTGAACTTGAACAATTTTGCAGAACTTTAACTTGGGTGTGCTGCCGTTTTTTATCGGGGCCATATGAGAATGATGGGTCTGTATTTAAAGGCTGGGCATTAACATGGAGTGGCGTTTACAGGTCAGCTTCATCATCTGAGAACATGCAAGGCCATGTCCCATTCCACCGAATCAATCCTCAATCCATACGCACTCCTCTGGGAATGAGCGCTCCGTTCACCTCCATGAGAGATGAGACAATGGCAGAGCTCTAGGGTTTCAAACGCTGATGTTTGTTCATGAAACGTGTCTGAGCAACTTCATTTTCTTTTCCCTACAGGAAAATGATCCTCCTTTCAGGTACAGATAGAATAATAATTGTCATAGAATGTTTAAGCAAAGCAGGTTATCAGGCCAAAATACATTTCTCACCTGTCTCTTTGATCAGGAAATGTGAGTGTGTGTGTGTGGATACATGGGTCCTGGCTAAAGAATTTACAGCTGTCTGGTCAAAAAATAAGGGTCACAACTGAGATACAAGTAATAATATAGCAACTAATAATATAGCAAATATTATAATATAATATAATATAATTAGTGCTGTCAGCATCAACGCATGCAATTAATTTCAAAATCCTTAACGCTTTAAAATCATTTTACGCAATTAACGCAAATAAATTACAAAAGTATGTGAAGCTGCATCATTAACGTAATTACGCCACACAATTAGATGATCTTAGTAGTCGGGAGTCACCTACAATCACCTGTAACTCTGGTAGGCGGAAATGTCCATTCTAAGGGTTCACATTGCATTTTTAGTGAATTATTCATTCCAGTGTGTGCTTTGCTTTAAAACACGAACTCTGTTATATTCTGTGATTGTTTCTGAAGAGCGCAATTTTGCGTACAAGAGTCGTACAGTAAGCGCGTGAAAGTTTGTTATATTGACAGACATCATTAGTTAACGCGCTAATTTTGACAGCACTAAATATAATATAATATAATATAATATAATATAATATAATTAATATAATATAATATAACAATCTTTAACTGGGCGGTAAAGATTTGAAATAGCATTCAGGAAGCTTTGAAAAAAATATTATTAGTTATTTTTTAACATTTTAACTTTATCACTTGTCACTTTGCGCCTAGATATGACACGGGGTAAGAGTGTAAAGGAATAAGAGGGAAAGAAACAAGAAAGGGAAATTATAAACTTGAATTATAACGCTGTAACGTTTGCACTGAATATCCACTCTCATCTGAAGAAACATGTGTCCATTGACCCCTCTTTTCCAACCATTCCTTCCCACTGAACACAATGGGGGCTGGGAAGGCAGAAATCACTAAATT
Organism: Rhinogobio ventralis; assembly: GCA_039654625.1. Lineage (NCBI taxonomy): Eukaryota > Metazoa > Chordata > Actinopteri > Cypriniformes > Gobionidae > Rhinogobio > Rhinogobio ventralis. Next base: position 29,778,717 of record CM077202.1, on the reverse strand, counting down.
GTCTTTTTTTTTATCTCGTCCATGGTAATTTACCCTTCCCTTAAACACATATAACCCAGTGCGTGTCACATGCCTCCCAACAGCCATTCTCTGTATAAATCAGCTTAATAAGTTCCCACACCATTAAGTAAAAGGTAGGATGGACCAAGGCCTATTTAACCAATGAGTTGTTACCTTTCATTTGCCTGAGAAGGTCGTAAAAAAGAACATTCTGGAGCCATAAGAGTCATAATTAAAATCAACAACAATTTAACAGTGGGAAAGTGTGGCTCCTTAGTGTGGCAATAAACTTATAGTGGCTACTCTTGTGTGCATACGCTCTTATCTGCCATTGCCATAGACAGGAAATGGCATGTCTTTAGATCACCAGCAGCGGGCATTGTTCTCTGTCAGCCAGCAGATGTCCAATGTCTCCCTGCTGGCCCCGTACAAAGCCGAGTTACGGAGCCCAGTAGATTCAGCCTGATCAAACAACTCGCTCTCTGCCCGTGTGGAGGCATGCGATTAAACATTAGTGCAAAGAGCCTGTAGCTCTGCGTCAAATATCAACCAGGGCTGAAGTTTACAAACTGTCTGTTAATGAAGAACATGACAATATTATGGTAACATAGAGTCTCTATGCTCTATGCTTTTAAAATTGCATATGCGAAAAATACATTTTACTGATGAGGATTTGTTTTGGAAGGAAAAATTCAATATCAGGGGATTGCATCATTTTGGTTTGTGTACAAAATCCCAGCGAGTCACTGCATATTGATTTACAACTAACTGCACTAATCATATTCTTGTCAGCTTTCTGGCAGATGTTGACGTTTCAGCCAGTGGAGTTTATGAGATTTCTGAGGATCATTTAGATTCCATAACTTCCAACCGACTCCTATTTCATATTTCATTATCTAATAATTTTATTTTTTCACCTACAAAAAAATAATAAAAGAGACAAGGTGCAATAAATAAATAAATAAACAAACAAACAAAATATTCCTAGTGAAATTTATACCTTGAATATTAGCAATGCAAGTAATGTCTGCAAAATTAAATTAAATAAAAAAAGAATTGAAGAATTGAAATCCTAACATGTCAAAAAATAAATTTCTTAAATGTTGTGTTTGGAACTAGTGGTTTCTGCAATAATAAGTATCTGTGGATAAGCAAAGTTCCAAACTATAAACCAAGGATACATATAATCAATGAGTGGCACGTCAATTCACCTAGTGTGTGTATAACAAATGTAAACGTTGGGTAACACTTTATTTTAGGGATCAATTCACACTAGTTGCTTATTAGCATGCATATTACTTAGATATTGGCTTTTTATTAGTACTTATAAAGCACATAATGCCTTATTCTGCATTATCTTATTCTACATCCTTAATCCTTCCCAATACCTAAACTTAAACGCTACAAAAACTACCTTACTAACTATTAATAAGCAGTAAATTAGGAGTTTACTGAGGCAAAAGTCATAGTTAATAGTGAATATGTGTTCCCCATACTACAGTGTTACCAAATGTTGTTCTATTACAGAAAGCTGTGTTTGATACTGACCTCCTGGTGGGAGAGAGACGCTGGTGGGAGAGCTCTCCACACAGCCCTGACTGTTGCAGGCCTTCACCAGCACAGTGTAATTAGAATATGGCAGCAGTCCTCCTATGGAAACCCACTGGCCTTCTTTACCAGTGCTGAGCAGCTCTCTCGTCTCTGTCTCTGGTGTTTCGAAACTGCTGAAGTTCTGACCTGGAACACACAGAGACACAATTTAACATCCACAAAGCCCCATCAAAGGATCAAAGCCACACAGACCTGTGGACATCTTTAGGAACTCGGATGATGATCACTTTGCCAATAAGCTCCTAAATACAGATCCAATTTTCTTGGATCATTGACAGCAAGGTGTCAGCACGATACATGGGTATTTTGGTTCATAGATCAAACTTATCTTATAAATTAGAGGAACAATATTTTCTTGAAAAAAAAACCTTTTAAGCACACTGACCCTTTTTAGGCTGAGAGGATGCTGGACACTCTGCACTTTGTGTGTGTGTGTGTGTGTGAACTGCAGTGCCCTGCTGACACAGGGAAGCCCAGGCTTTGGCTGTCTGGGTCTTAATCCAGAAATGGGGATTGATTGCTCTGCCAGCTCAGACATTGATTCAACACACAGGAAGCCGGATCCACAGAAAAAAAAAAAAACAGCGGCAAAAATAGAAATACAATTTTATAAATAATGGCAGAAAAAAAACAATTTGTGAGTGAGCATATTGTCAATCTGGTAAAAGCCTTATAAAGAGCTGTATTAAAAATAGGAAACAAAGAAAATCCATTAAAAATAACCAAGATGCCCACATACTTAGCCGTAATAAGCATTATCAAAATAAAATGCAATGAAAGGATTCTAAAATTTCCCCAAGTGAAATGGGTTTTTCCCTTTAAAATTCACAACCCAAATAAGACTAAGAGTTAAACACACACATCATAAAGGTGAATCTTATTCTACCTAATATGCAGAGACAACTATGCAAGTCAAATGGTAGTTGATTTACCTGTATCTAGTATAAATCTGCCTGTACATACCTAGTATAAACTGTGTCTCTGTAGCAAAACATTGCTTTGCTACCATTCCAGTCAGCCTGATGACAACACCAACACTGGCATGAACCAATGGCATGAGTTTGGGGTGGTGCTACAGTATCTACTTGTTTGGACGATGGCAAATGAGTGTAAACTGTTTGAAAAGAATCATTATGTTTGGTGACATCATTGGCATTGAAATTACACACTTCACCTGGGAATGAAGGAAATTAAATGGAAATCCACCCAGTCTATTTTCTAAATGCATGTTTTTGATCTTGTTGTGATGGATTAGGGTTTAAATAAAAATATCATAACTTAAGATTCAGATCTGCCTCCATTCGATCATTAACCAATGGGCAGAATCAAACCTTTGCCTCACATTTTTTTATTTTCGATAATCCATTTGCTCGGATATACGTCACAATTAGAAAGAAAATCTGTTGCTACTGCCATTACATCATGACTTTAACAACAGTACATGCTAAAAAGGCACCAAAATTTCAACCTACAGCAAATTATCACAGAATTTTAAACACATCTCTTCAACACTCCCACCCATTGGCTGTAATGTGTTCAGTCAGACCAATGCATGTGTGCACATTAACCAAGAGGTCAAGAGCCAAGCCTCCAAGTCCCCAGCCACCACCACTTACTGTAATGCAATCGACCGCAGGATATATGGCCCTGCTTGCAAATTAAAAGGGAATTAATTCCCCCAAGTTCTCACCTCTCCTCTGGACCAGATAGACTTCTACCTTCGCGGGAAGAGGAAGAAGTGAGGCGTGTGTGTGAGTCCATAACCTCCACCCTTTCCCCCATCTAAAGGCCTCTAAATGCAGCATCATAAAGAAATCAATAGGCATGAAGTACCCCAATGACTGGAAGCCACAAATGTATCTCTCCTCCATTGCTTCAGTCTTTAGCTGACGTTTTAAATTACTGTGCAAATGAAAGAAGAATAAAAAAATAAAAAAAATCAGAACATGTAAAAATTACTTGTTTAGGCAAAAATAAACAAGCTTAATGAATTTTTCTGAGCTCTATGCCCTCAAAGTCATCATTCTCTGTCATCTACAACTAGCTCAGCCTTTTTTTTTGTCAAATCTTATAATTGCTTCCAATTTACCTATTCCGCTTTTGGCGGTTTATAAAACGAACTGCCGCAACATCATCGGTCTAATTTTTTAAGGGCAAGATTTTCCCCCCTTTTTCAGCTGGGAGTAAGAAATATGCAGCCAACACACACTTTATTTCCACGAAGAGATAAATGGAAGGGTTTGGAGACTAAAGAATATATAACGGTTAAAAAGTCACTTTTTCCCTGAAGCTCTACATAAATCACAGGAGTAGTCAATATTTAATAATGCTAGCCTTGGTCCACAGTCCCTTGATCACCCCTGTCATGTGTAATAGCCCCCACTCCGATTTTTTTGACATAAAAGCTTGGCTTTACTGCAATACTAACATGTAGAGGGGTCATTACTGATCGACATTTCCCTTAATCTGTGATAGCCAGCCACTCGCCGATAAATTCTCCAGCAATCCACTGGGAGAAATCGCTTAAACTCCTTCTCTCCTGGCACAAAAGGCAGAGAGAGAGACGCCTGTGGATCTGACCCTGCTAGCTTGGTGTGAACAAACCCTCCCTCTCGAACTACACACTCCACAATAATACAAAAATAAACAGTGCTGAACCCTCTGGAGCCAATGATATAATCAAAGAAGCCAAGAAAAAGCATAAAAATACTACTTCACACTCGGCGTAAGCTATCATCTCCATCAGAGGTAGAGTTGTAAAAACATCAACAACAAATGCGCACGTATTGCGTGCCACAGCAAAGGGAAAACAGGAGTTTGGTTGGAACTGTCCACTGGCGGTGATCTCACTCTCTCAAATCAATCCCCCTGCACATCATAATCTTGCTCTCTCTGCTCAGAAGAATACTTCAAAGCTCTTGCTCTATGAGAGGGGGGACGTGGCTGCCTTTGTGAGAGGTCACTTCCATCTGCTTGTACTAGGAGATTACAATCTTGAGTCCGTAAGCTGCTCGTCCTGCTTGTCAGATAGCTACTTTTAAGTCCGCTCTGCGTTTGCTGGGCTGCACACTACCTCGGATTGGCCTGCGAGCTGAGGATCCATGGCAAACCGCTGGTATATTAAAGTTTCAGATTCAGCAGTATACTACTCAGTGACACAACGAAAGAAAACAATGGCTGAATGGCAATGGTTATTTATTCATATGAGCAACAGAAGTGCATTTACATATATTCATTTAGCAGACGCTTTCATCCAAAGCGAAGTGAGGGAAAAAACGAAATGCAGGTAATTCAAAGTTTCAGACATAGGTTAGAATAGTTCAGGCTAGAAGAGGGCGAGATTAGGAATAGTGAAAGCATATATAGGGGAAGAATTTATTTTTATTTTTATATAGGGTGCAGTATAAGGTTGGGAAGATCATTCCACCAGCCAGGAACAGTGAATGAAAACGTTCTGGAAAGTGATTTTGTGCCTCTCTGAGAAGGTACCACAAGGTATTGCTTCTAAAGGGGATGTAGACTCGTAAGAGAGCCCGTGGTCTTGAACTTGCGAGCTGTAACTGGTAGCCAGTCCAAAGTAGACAAAGTAAGGCCCGTGTCCATCAAAGTGCCAATCTGATACATTATTTAAGTATAATATATGGTTTCCCCAAAAAAGTAACACATTTGACCAGGGATTGTATGAGGAGGATAAGGGCTGCCTGCAGAGAAATCAGCCAATCACCTTTTTGATTGAGTTTGTTTGCTCTAAAATGCCTGAAAAATGTCTAAACATTCTTAAATCAAGATGCTTTTACTAGATAAGTAAAATGACATAAGATATTTTTCTTGTTTTCTGGAAAAAAAAAAATCTAAATGAAGTGAGTTTTTGCTTAAAACAAGCAAAATTATCTGCCAAAGGCGTAAGAAATAATCTTATTTTTGTTTGGGACAGAAACAAGGAACAAGATTTAAAACAGAAATACAATTTTTTTAAATGTAAAATTATGTTTGCTTGCATAAAAAAAAAAGTTCCCTTCATTTAAATGGCATAATACTTGATGACTAAGCTACCACTAGTTGATGACAATACCAAACCACCTGTAGACTTAAAACATCAATTAAGTGGGTGATATTATTACACGTTTAAAAACATGATTACAAAATCACACTAAGAACCAGAAATGTTCTAGCTGCCCTTGCATGCACAAGCAAACAGCAGGCCTGGCATATACCCTGCACCCAGTTAAAAAAAAACCTAGAAAGAATCCAACTTATTCTTTAAAAAATGTTTTTATTTTATTTTAACAACAATAAATAAATAAAATTAATGTAAAGTGCATGATGTGCAAATCAGATTACAATGTAGTGCAAGATATGCATGTTTTGTCATGACATCACATTAGCAAGCAAGTTCTATGAAGCAGCTCATGTGAGGTCAGACTCTTGAGCCAGAGGTTCTTCGCTGCTATGCTGAGACCTTTGATGTTATTGTTCTTCATTGTGGTGTCTTCATTCACCCTGATGCTCCACACCCTGGTGCCAGTCCAGATGGCAAAGTGGACCCAAATGAAGAACCTCCGTATGGCCTGTTAGAAGTGCCCTGATGTGAAAGGCAAAGCCATTGAATAGGCATCACAAACTGTGTTTGTTGGGGCCAAGCAAAACTAAGAAAAACATAGACCTACCACTTGGCAAGTCCAGGGTCTGCTGATGGTCACTGGCATTTTGCATGGGGATTATCTTATGAAATAGGCTAATGGTGACTATGCAACTTCTCTAAAAGGCTCTACCTGCTCTTGTTGAGTGGCAGGTCTAGTAGTTGTCTGATGTTACTGAGTGGTAAGAAAAGGTGTCTGATTTTACTAGTAAAGAGGAGGAGGATGATGTACAGTACTGGCTGGTGAGGAGGATGTTACACCAGGTAACGGTTACTGGCTGGTGAGAAGGAGGATGATGCTAAGATGTTAAGGCTTCACACCAGTTCTTCCAGCTCTTTTTCCCCCAAAGCCTCATCAAGAGCACCTATTAAAGATAATAAAGTAATAAAATGTTTTCATATTTTGCACTAAACATGACGAAATATCATTAGAGGAAATTTCTGATGATGAAAAAAAAATTATATTATGGATTTATGCAGATATAGAACAATTAGAACATCACTGCAAATTCTTAATTTGCCCCAACAGCCTCACATGCCATTATTAAATGTATATTTTTTTTAGCTCTGTTTGATCAATTGTTTGAATTGTCTCCATTGTCACAGATTTGTTGATAACTAGAATTGTGTGTGTTAATGTTCATTTTGCATGTTACCTTAATCAAACACAAGATTTAGGTCATCAGCTCATTAGTAGAGACTTCAAGACCTGAAATGGGTGTGTCAGAGAAAGGAGACAGGCAAAATGTGCAGTGTTAGGGGGCTCTATGCACTTGGCTGGGAACCACTGAGTGTAGCCACAGAGAACAGTATAAAGAGGGGCACACAAGAGTAAAAATCACCAGTCAGAGCTGGGTTTTAAATCGTATTGGTCAGAACCCCACAGCAGACCACGCAAATAATTCCCCTCACTAAAATGATCCACTTTTAGCGTAACTGCTACCATATGCTTGCTTACCTTACATTTAGGGCTGCAAAAACTAGTCGATAAAGCCAATAATAAAAATCATCGACAATGATTCTCATTATCGATTAGTCAGGTCTGCCACCAACTTCCACCAGTCGCGCCAAATTACCGCACCGAATAACGCATTTCTATGGACAAAATGCATCTAAAAGAATGCAGTCGAGAGGGAGACGATTAATATTCAGTGCAAAAACATTCATTTAGCTGAAATATCTGCTGTTTTATTTGTTGAAAAAACATGGTTAATTTATGTAATGGTAGATATATTCACTATGTATGTTAAGAGTTAACATGTATGCCTATTTTCTATCAACGTCACCAAGATAGCCACCATATGAAGTGTCTTGCCTTCATGTTGAAACTATTAATTTCCCAACACAAAGACATAAAAAACCACCAAAAATCACATCAGAACATATCCGAAGCATAAGTGTCTTAATCTTTTGTAAGTCACAATGAAACTGAATCGTTGAAATAGAGATTTTTAAATACAATAGAAAATATACTACTACTACTACTAATAAAATAATTAGTGCACTACCTCAGATTAACTGCAAACTGCATATATATTAAGTTACATATTCAGCAGTATACAAGTCAATTGCACACAGAAAAAACAACAACAGCTGAATGGCAAATCTCTGACAAATTTGATTCTTATTTATCCATACAAGCAGCAGAAGTATATACGGTAAGGCCTGCGTCCATCAAAGTGGCCGGCTGATTGCTTTGTAAGCGATCTCCCACAAATATTAACGATCAGGTGAGCTCAGCTTTAATTAGACGCTGACAGAGTAATATGGCGGTCTGTGAATCAACCTCTGTTTCCGTTTTTGTTTTTTACAAACAAGCACATTAACTGTTATAATTTGCTGATCGTGGACGAAAATGCGGCATGAAAATGTCAATGTATTCATTTAGGTAGACTATAGTGAAACACGCATCCTGTAATATGCACATGCAGGCCTGTTGGCAGGATTAAATGTGTAGAATCTGTAAGCTGTACAGATGAACTCTTGATTAATGAAGAGAGACAATCTATTCTATTGGCCTGGCAGACAAAAAGAAGTGCTGACACATAGAGCTGCAGGTCACTCTATTCATGTGAGACTGGCTGGACTTTGACCAGGAATAATTTGGAGGCCTACCAGAAGGATATGTGAAAGAAAGAATGGGGGACACAGGGTTCAGAATTACACCCAATTCATTCACATACTTACAGTATATGAATGCAAATAGAATCTTGAAAATAGAAAAAAATCTGCCATATGGAGCAATAATACCAATCAGAAGTTTAGAGCAATGTTGTTAAAATAAGTTTCTTATCCCAAGGCTGCATTTACTTGATCAAAAAAGTTTTTTTTATCCTAAAATAAAATAAATTCTGACAAATTTCTGAATTTTCAGCAGACATTACTCCAGTCTTCACTCTTCAGTGTCACATGATCCATCAGAAATCTTTCTAATATGCTGATTTGGTGCTCAAGAAGCATTTCGTATCTTTATCAATGTTGAAAACAATTACTACTTTTCTTGTGGAAATCATGATTTTTCAAGATTCTTTGATGAATAGAAGAAAAGCAATTATTTTAAATAGACTTTTTTTTAACATTATAAATGTCTTTACGGTCACTTTTGCTCAATTTCATGCGTCCTTGCTGAATACAAATATTCATTTATTTAAAAAAAAATAAAAATCATGTATATCAAATGGCCTTTTGCCACTTCAATTAAGGGATTTGGAAATGTTGCAAGCTGGATTTGAACTTGTCACTTGCACAAGCGCCACAGTTTATTATGCTAGGCCCCAATAAAGATATATATGCAGTGCATAGACACTAAGAATGCATGTTTAATATGTACAGTACAATGTGAAACTAACTGCTTCATGAGCTTGACAGATTCACATAGAGAATGTGTGTTTGCACTTCACCCTCTCATTACAACAAGCGTTTATCCTCTAACCAGCATAAGGGAAGCTCCAGCAGAGATCAGGTTGGTGAGCAGTGGGAGATTCCTTTTGAACGTGCCATTGCGCTTTTTAACAAACCTGTCCGCTCTCATCTTGTTAAAAACGAGAGGAGAAAAGTGCGTGATGAGTGCGGGTGTCCTCCCAAAGCTTCTTCCGGCCCGTGATAGCAGTCAGCCTGAGCAAAATGGAGGCCGACAACAATTCATTTAAGCCCATTACTGCGTAGGCAGGCCGTGCTAAGGTTCACTGAACTTTCAGCATTTTTGTTTGTAAACAAACAAAGGGAAAACAGTAGCAGTCAATATAAGGAGCAGAGACAGCACGCAGGGAGGCAGTGTTGTGTTTACTCTGAGGAACTGGAGGGCGTGAAGGTGTGAGGGGAGCAGTTAAGTTTGATTTACCTGGCCCGGTGAAGAGGACTGTGTAGGTTAGGTTGCCGTTGGGCTTAGCTGGGGCCTCCCACTTGGCTCGCACTGAATGTGGCGTCTCACTGAAGACATACAGGGTCACGTGACCAACGGGAGGCATCTCTAAAGTCCTGCTTTCCACCTGACAACAGAAACAGAGAAAGTGACTGCATGAAACTAGGGCTAAGCATTTAGTTTTACTTAAACCAGCATGAAATGTAAACTTATTCTAATTTACTTTTAATTCAATGGAGCATGTTAAAAAAAATCTACATTCAATCAAAATGTAAAAATGAGCTTTTTATCTGAAATAATTGTGCTTTTCTACTGAAATTACAAAATATGTAAAACAAAACAAAGAAACAAAAAAATTATAAAAATAAATTTTATTCAGCAGGGATACATTCAATTGATCAAAAGCGACAGCAAAGACTTTGACAACAAAAAAACAAATTCTCTATCAAAAAAATAAATAAAAATAAATGTATCAAGGTTGATCACAAAATGGGATAAATTACATAGTAAAACATATTAAAATAGAAAACAGTTATTTTAAATTGTAATAGTATTTTACAATATTACTGTTTTTACGATTTTGATCAAATAAATACAGCCTTAGTTAGGCAAAAAAGACTTCTTTCAAAAACATTTTAAAATCATACCGACCCCAAACTTTTAAACTGTAGTGTAGGTTGAAGCGGTAGGTTGAATTCACATTGCCTGAACTAAAATTCTATTAAACTCGCTCTAAATCCATATGTTAAGACAGCGTGAAGAGGTATTATTATTTTAATAAAAAAAAACTGGAATTAAAAATATATAAATAAAAATTCACAGCCTGCCATCTGTCCACTAAATGATCGGATATATCTTAGCCTGACACCACAGCCACACAACCTCACGCTGCTTGTTCCAACTTTTGCTGTGTCTGCAGAACTGGCCATTTGACTAAATATTGCACACATATTGGAAAAATGCCCAAATATAGCCCATCAAAGCAGTAACCAGCCCAGAGTGGCATTTATACCAAATGTCAAGCGTGAGCAGAAGGTGCTTTATTGAACAGAGTGAATCGATCACCTTTATGATGTTGAGCTGCCATCTGACACGCAGAGGAGGCATTAACATAATGTAAATGTGGTGGACTCTCACCAGGGGCCCCAGAGCGCAGCCCTGAGCCGTGCAGGCCTGCACACGGAAGCTGTGGAGGCTCCATGGGGACAGATCACCGACCTCAAAGCCCATCAGGGACGAATTCTGCACCAGCGTGCCATCCATCCAAAGACCATAGCTGCTAATCACACCTGTGTGGAGGAAATTAAAACACGTTTAGCATATGTGCAATAGCATACATGGGAATACAGGTTGTGCTCGACATGTAAACCTCTCATATAATCTCAAAAATGCGATGGATGTCCTAACAGTGCAACTACAGTCAATAATTCAAAAACATATTGTCTTTAAGGAATGATCTAAACATCAGCCAAAATAAAATAAAATAAAAACTATTTTATTAATGGCTGAAAATTAAGAGGAACTTGTGGCATTCACTGTACTCCTGCTAACAAGGCTGAGATTGCCCTTCCATTACGATGCTTTATTCTAAGACACGTTTTTATACCCAAACACTGTTTGCTCCACTGATTTCCTCACATGCCCTGATGTAAACTGGCCATTTTGTTTAAAGCCCTCTGTTAAAGCCAACCATTAGGGAAAGAGTGCTGTAAAACATGTAAACACAGCCGTATACTGCTCCTGCTCTCTTTATAGCTGCTCACAGGACACACCCCTCAAGATGGACTGGTCAGTTAAAAGGAGGACAAACTCAGCTTGGCCCAATGCACAAAGAAATAGATTAAAAAAATTTTTTTTAACTAACTAGGGTTTAACTAACCCTAAAAATGCAGAAACATTAAATAAATTACATTTGCAAAGTAGGTCTTGAGATGGATAATACATTAAATAATAAAATCTAATAAATTATGTATTTTCTATAATCATTGTAAAAGGAGATTTCATCCATACTTTTTTAGATTGTGTATTTAATTCAGCGCAGATTAATTGTCTTTTGAATCGTGCAAATAATGTAATTAAACTGTTTTAATTGTTTGTTTTTTTTTGTATTTAATGCTTATTAACATTTAGACAAGACTACATTTTTTTCCAGTATTTTTCACTCCTCAAATATACCATGCTTAAAAAAATTATAATTTAACTACAATATACTTTATAGTGTTTAATCAATTGTGCCCTGCTTAATCGTGTCTCATTGAACACTGTAATAACATATACATTTATTTGTTTGGACTCCTTATTGGACCAAATGACAGTTTATATCTGCACATGATTAAGAGGTGGAATTAATCGTTTTAAAAACACAAAACTATTTTCATATCAGAATATATCAAATATACAACATATTAAGGCCCTTTTAACAGACTTAAACCACCCTTTACTTCAAAAAACCATATTGTAATAAATTAATCAATAGATTAAAATAAAATAAAATACCAATAATAAACAATGTCCTCTTTCCGAATCAAAACAATAAATAATAAAAAAAAAAAATATTGTTTACTAAATGGCTCCTACATGTGGATTTTAATAAATAAAAATAGTAAATCCTTCAATATTTTCTGTACCATGTAAACTAATGTTTTTCTTTACATAAAGCAACACGATTTAGAATCGAATTCTGGATGAAAGGGCTGAAGCGTTGTCCCCCATCCGGTGCTCAGGCTGAGTGAATGAACATGCTGCTGTGCCCCTGACAGCCGCTGCTAAAGCTGCAGTTCACAGCATCAGTCAAAAGGGAGCACTTTTCATCCACTTAAAACGCACCACCCTCCTTTCCTCTGTCTCCCTCTCTCTCGCTTTCTCACACGCTCCCAGACGCACCACCACACAAAGTGCTCCTCTTTTCCTGTCCCCTTCTCTATGTGCTAACCCATCATTAAACATGAAGCACCCTTAACTAAACGGCCATTTGGAATATGAATTCACCTTTGCCAGGCACTAGTTTTAACCCCACTCACCGTTGGGCTTGCGAGGGGGGGTCCAGGACACATTGAGGGAATGTGAGGAGAGTGACAGAATGTTGGGGGCAGGTACTTCCTCCGGTGAACTCTCCTCAGTGTGGGCCACTCTGGGGTCACTGAGGGTGCATCCACCACCCGTGCACGCCTGTGGGTCAAAAGGCTAACTTTAAGTGGCATCAACAAACATCAAACTGCACAAAAAGTTCTCTGTAAGAGTGCAATTTTTTGGCTACTTATATAATGAATTAGAAGATTATAGTACTCTCAGCACCATTTTAGCACATTTTATCAAGGTAATTTTGAGATATTCCCTTAATTTCAGCATAAAAAATGTGGGAAAAGTCAGCAGATTCCACCCAGGCTTAATTAGTAAATACTATACAAATACATAATCCAAATACATTTTTATATTGTCCAATAATTTAAATGATTATTAAATGTATTTAAATAAAAAAGGTAACACAATTAAAATGAAAAACTTATCTGTATATGTTCTGATCCAAATCAGTGTAAATAATAAGCAGTAAGAAAGTTTAAATTCTGTAAGGTGATGGTAACGCATTTTATCATGTTCAAATTTAGAACCCCAAAAACAAAAATCATCATAGAAAATCTGATAAACATTTAGCATAAATAATACAAAATTACTTTTACAAAATACAAAATTCTTTTTATATATTTTGTAAAAATGTAAATGATTACAAGTTTCTTAAAATAAATAAATAAAAGAAACAAACTTTAAAAATGAAAATGAAAATCTTTGATAGGCACAATATGTTGTAAGATCCGAATCAGTGCGAGTAATGAAGGTTTCAAGTTTCATTTTACAACGTTTGTATTTTTTGCACATTATTTAAAATTACTTTTGAAATGAACTGAAAGTCACAATGACATGATATTCAGCATGTTGCACCATTTTTTTACTCATTTGGGTGTGTGTGGGTGTGTGTGGTGTAACAGGTGAGTAGGAACACACTGCTATCTGAAACAGGTAGATGGATCCAGGGATGAGGTTCCGCACTGTATAATCCTCAAAAAGCTCAGAGCTGTTATAGATGACGGCTGGCTCCTCTCCTAAGGCAGACTGGTACAGTGTGTAGAACTCCAGCAGGCCGTTCACCTCCATTGGAGCAGCCCACCTAAAGAACACCAGAGACAAAACACAGTCTGATATCCTGTCACATGACCCCTGTACTTCCCCTGTGAGAGCTGTATGTACGCCAAGCAGCAGCAGCGGCAGGTAAACCAGTGGACCACCCAGAACCCGGACAGAGTCTAATAAGCCTGATCATGATAACTCTGTCCGAAGATGTGTGGACAGAAATAGGAAAGCCTGGTGGGTGAGCGTTTCACTCTGTAGCTTGACTTTCTCATTGCTAAATTTAGAACAGAGGACACTGCTATCTACTGAGGGATCTGAAAGACAGAATCGCACAGTACGACTGAGAAGTGAAATGAAAAACTCAAAGAGGAAGAGAGTGGCCATTTAATTTCTTCACCTTTGTGTGTATTTTGTTGTTCATTAAATACATTTTGGCTATTTTATAGTTTTTGACTTTTAATGCAGAAGTTTCATATGCATTGTCCGGTTTGGCGATTTTTCAGGTAACAGGGTTGACAGATTTACTGATTGGCATTACCAGCCCTGTGCTCAAGGTTGTGAAATCTGTTATGTAGTTCATTTATTTCTACAAAAACCTACTTTTCAATTAACAGTGGTTTACTATACAAAATTCAAGGGTTGACATTATAAGACAGTTGTCTATTGATGCACAAAGTGATAAAAAAAGAGACCTTGAGGAGTTCCTTTCTGGAACAGTTGATTATGATAGACTTTTAATGGAATAGCTCATAGTTAGTTAGTTAAGAGGAGATAAAGGGAGGAAAAAATGATGGCAATATGGGTGTTGCACTGTAAACTTCAAATCTTATTTAACACAGTCAATTTAAATGTAAACAAGAAAAATAAAGAGATGTTAATGTTAGTTTTTATTCTTATATATTTTATACTAATTCATATATTAAATAGAACGTTAGAAACACAAAGGTAAGAACGAACCAATGAAAGGAAAAAACACAAAACAAAACATTGAAGTTACTTTCACTCTTTATGTGAAATCTTAACAAATAGCAAAAGTCTGCATTAACTGTTCATTGTTGGCACCCTTTTTGTAAAATGACCGTCTCTATCAGAAGTGAGTGGCACATTTGTCTGAATCCTCAAATGAAGAGTTCAATGACTAGAGGAGACAATGTCCCTGTTGAAGGTAATGGTGTCAAGACTGAGACATGATCTTAAATCATCTATGTTGTTTTAAGAGGGAAATAGGACAGTAACCTCCTGTGTGATGAGAGGAATCATCAAGCGTCTAAGTACAATGAGTTTGACCTGATGTATCTCCGACCCTCTTTGTTTCCTTAATTTAGTACAACACTCATAAGGGCCTCCTGGTCTACATGGAGCAAACACACCCGCAGGTGACCTTATTCATTATTGTGATTAATTTAGTTTAGGAATAAATTAAATTGCATTTTAAATGGCAAGCGACAACGGCCATTAAGACATTTTCACTGCATAATTTATATGCGGCTATATTATTAATAATATGGCATTTTAATCAATTGTAATATTTGAACAAAGCAAACATTTTTTGCAACTTTTTGAGCAAATTGTTGGTATAATCCAAAATAACATGTAATAAACTAAAAAAGCTAAACTGCTGTACATTGTTGCCTTTTATTTATTTACATTATTTTAACCTTGTATGCTTGTACTATATACAATTTACCAGTTTTTAAAGCAGTACAAATAGTTTAAAAGACTTGGGACAGACTTGTTTTGGTTCTCTCGGAACATAAACATCTGCAAATTTTGTAAATATTTTTTTTCACTGTAAAGGTGGTGAGGAGTTAATGTCGTATTGAGAGTGTTTTTCCCCCTCTTATTCTTATTTATTCAAGGTGCCGTATACTTTCACGCGGCATGTTTCTGCTGATATTCGGTTTGTGCATATCCTGCAGTCCGGGGTCTCGCAACCTTTCTCACAGGCAAATCGCAACACAACAAAAGAGTATTGAACACATATGATCCTTCACCCTCTCCTATTACGATTCTGCTAACAAGGCAATACCTTTCAAAGGCACTGTATCCACAATTAGACCCTGAGAGAAAAAAGGAAAGAGGGAGAGAGATATCATCTGTAATGTCAAATTACAATGCTGCCTTTCTCCCCCCAACCTCTCTCTCTCTCTCTATCTCTCTCTCTCTCTCTCTCTTATTCTCCCTCTATCATCATTGCAGCTTCCAGTCCTATTCAAATTGAAATATCCAATGGAAATAAAGCAATAACCATTTCCCCCTCTTGGCGGATGAAGACAATAAATAAGGTGAGTTTCCCTCTGAGGCGCTGCCGTCAGGATAGAGCAGATACATAATGAAGTTATGAAAATCGGTGATGAGACAAATTGGGTCATATACATCTTTTTAATAAATGGCTTACAGAGATCACAAGCTCTCCACTGCCATTAATACAGAGGTAGCAGGAGAATAAAAAGCAAGGGCTTGTATTTTTTTCCTTCTTCAATGCCTGAAATGAGCATAATCGAATGAAGGCTGTTGAGGTAGGCTGCTACACTGCCGAAGATAAGAGAGAGGTAATGTTGTGGCCAAGGGGTCAAGGTTTTGCAAGTTAGCTCGGCCCCTATCAACCCCTGCTGGTGGATCCTGTAACTACACCATGCAAACATCTTTCTACATTAATAACCACTTATCATGGATTTTTTTAAAGAAGTCTGTTATGCCCACCAAAGCTGCATATATTTGGTCAAAATACAGTAAAACAGTAATACTGTGATTATTTTTTTCTATTTTAAAATGTAATTTATTCTTGTGATGCAAACTATTCAGCAACCAGTGTAACATAATCTCTCAGAAATAATTCTAATATGCTGATTTGGTGTTCAAGAAACATTTCTTATTATTATCAATGTTGAAAACTGTTGTGCTGCTTAATATTTTTAGCGGAAACCATGATACTTTTTTTTCAGAATTATATAATGAATAGAAAGTTCAAAATAACAGCATTAATATTAAATAGATTTTTTTTTAAATTAGATTATTACATTTTATAACATTAGGGGCCCTATCATACACCCGGCGCAATGCGACCCCAGGTGCACCGCAAGTGTTTTTTGCTAGTTTCAGCCCGACGCAGTTATCGTTTTCACATCCAACGCCATGTTGTTTAAATAGCAAACGCACTCGCGTCCATCTGTTCGCCCATGGGCGTGCTGGTCTGAGAATGAGGTGTGTTCAGGCGCATTGTTGGCGCATTGCTATTTTGAGGCAACTGAAAATGACTGCGCAATTGACCAACAAAAACCAGATCTAAAGTCAATAGTATTTTTTTTGTTATTTAAATAGCGCTTTAGACATATATGCGCCTATAGGCTGGTGCACAACGCGCGTACACTCTGCTTATTACACACACAGGGACGCGCAGCAGCACACAAACATTTTAAATGTTAAAAATAAAAGGATTCCTCTTTGTAGAAGCGTTCAGTCTTCCCACTCGCAAATTCCGCCATTGTAAATAGCAAATCCGCCGTAGTGAAAGCACAACTGGCTTTTAAAGGGAATGGGAGATGAGACTTTATTGCACGTTATGCCCAAAACACACCCATGACTCATTAAGAGACTAGGTACAACCCTTTTGGACTAGCAAAAAGTGGATTCAGTGCACCTGCGCCATCCGCTTCAGACCATGCGCTCAGATCATTTATATAGGGCCCTAAATCAGTGCATCCTTGCTGAACAGTATTAATTTCATTTAATAATTTATTTTGAAGGCCCAGATTCTTTATAAAGACATGACATCACGGCTCAAGATAATTGCTAGTGAAGGGTTTGGGAATAACCGCATGTCAATCACAATTATCATGGCAACATTGACCTCTGCCTCCAGATTAATTAGTCATTTTTAATGCTCAGTAGATTGGACAAAACATCCTGAGCACCGTTAAGCAAAGATGGCAAATTTCAAATCACGTGCTTCCGGGGAGCCAATTGAACAAATGCCATTGAGATGAATGTGAATGCAAACAGAAAGCTCTCTCTCCAAGTATTACAGGCCTCCTCAGGCAGCCCGTTGGAGGTGGGGTGGTTTGAGTAATTTAATCGGCGCTTTCTGATGGCAGTGAACTGGTGGTGGGTTTTACCACGGTGTACTGTAGGTGACAGCTCAAATATATATTCTCCTCGTGGCCTTCTCTTTCTCGCTCTCTCCCCACCTGTGATCATTCAGTAAAGTGATGACATTTTCTTTCTGATGGGAAATGCGCCGGAGCGCTTCTGTCATCTCTCTTGGCCTAAAATAAAGTGTACATAAGTTCAGTTTCCCCATTGCCCCTTAACTCCCTTATAGTTCTCTCCTTCTATTCTCTCCTCGTCCCCTCACGCTGTTGTGTGGCATGGTGCCCTCTCCAGATAGTTCTTAAGTGATGGAGACGGGGCAGCTGAAGATGAACCTCTAAAGGCTTTCACATAGATTGCTATAGGCCTGGGGTGCAGGCTGCTGGGAAGAATCTTGTGTAGACTACCCTCCCCGCCCACCCACCTAAGTCAAGCAGTGAGGGTCAAACACTGGAGAAATTTCTGCATGCTAAACAGGCTGGAAGAAGGTCGGACTGTGCATTTTCATGCAGTCCAATGAGATGGTCCAGTGTGGGTGCAGGAGTTGAGCATTAGCTCCTAAATCAAGGCCTGCTCCATTGCTCCGTTCCCCTGGTCGCTCAACTGCAGCCAGAGGACACGCAAAGACAATAAGGACAAACAGCCAATGGCATGACTGGCGGAAGGGGCGTACTTTATGATTATATGGAAAACACTCAGTTGATTAATGCACCCATGCAGTGGATAGGGACAGCTTCTCAAATTTGACATACGGGTTGGTCAGATAAATCGCTCTAGTGTGAGATTTTTGTGGTGGACACTTTTTTTTTAAACAGGGTTATACTGCATCTTCAGAGGGTTACGGTTTGACATGTGGAGCTTAGTTTTAGTATAATGGTGAGGGATAACAAGACCTGAGATGTGTTTCGTCCTTATACAGAGAGCAAATGTCTGTCACCTCATTAGCGTATCTCTCTGATAAAACATTGTCATCTAAAAGGTGAGAACGACCACCTTCACTCCATGCCTCGTTAGTGTGCATGTGTGCGTGCCGTCCAAGGACGGGACCTAGTGAGGGTGGAACGGTTTTTTTTCTTTTCTTTTTTTAAATAAAAACTGCAAAAAATATCAATAAATAAAAGATTCATAGTCTTGGAAAACAGTCCATGTAATAATATTAAAAGTATTGTCCTAAAAGAAAACAATTTCACTCAAAATATTATTTTTTAATACTCACTGTATGTGGATACTGCGGGCATCCAGTACGGTCAGAATAGGTGGCTCTACATATGTGGGGGGCAACTGTCCTGTGAACAGGGTAACCTGGGAACTGTTGGTGCATCCTACCTCAGTACAGGCACTCAACAGCAACTTATGAGGAGTGAACACACCAACACCTGGATAGAGAGAGAGAAAAAACATCATTATCACTTAAGAAAACACTATGAAACAAGGAAGAAATGGATAAATACATATTTAAAAAAAAATTAAAATAGACTGGCTAAGAATACAATATAATTCCACAGAAAAGTATTAATCTACCTTTATTTTGGTTTAATGCAGAGGTAGAGTTCAACTGTTTGGTATGGGTGAACTTGTACTCCAGGGCTTTTTGACATTTTTTTAACTTTTAACCTTGTTTTAAGTTAGTAGTTATTTATTTAAAGGTTAAGATGTTCTAGTCTAAAAGTAGATTTTTCACAAGACAACTAAATGTATTTAAATAAACTAAGCAAAAATGAACTTAACAGTCAGTGATTGCCATGCATTTTTGTAGAGAAGGAAATCGGTTTTGACATTGTGATAACTTCTTTTGTGTCTCACAGGGAAACAAAGTCATATACAAAAACATACAAAAAAGGAGGAAAATGAATTGACAAATTTGCAGTTTGAAGCAAATGATCTGTGAAATGTGAAACAAATTTAAACATGTAACTGGGAGATTTTGCAACTATTGTTTTGTACTCTTTTTTTTTTTACCTCAAAGTATCATGCATTATCAAGCATAGCATTAGTTCTGGCAGGCCATGTCAGTCAAGTTTGCATCAGATGACTCTCAGCCGATACACGCCTACAGGGCTGCCAACTTTTCAAAAAAACTTGGAGTGAGATTTGGTGGGGCAAACCAAAATTTTGTTGCGTACACAGATTTTTATATATATATACACTCACCTAAAGGATTATTAGGAACACCATACTAATACTGTGTTTGACCTTCAGAACTGCCTTAATTCTACGTGGCATTGATTCAACAAGGTGCTGAAAGCATTCTTTAGAAATGTTGGCCCATATTGATAGGATAGCATCTTGCAGTTGATGGAGATTTGTGGGATGCACATCCAGGGCACGAGGCTCCCGTTCCACCACATCCCAAAGATGCTCTATTGGGTTGAGATCTGGTGACTGTGGGGGCCATTTTAGTACAGTGAACTCATTGTCATGTTCAAGAAACCAATTTGAAATGATTCGAGCTTTGTGACATGGTGCATTATCCTGCTGGAAGTAGCCATCAGAGGATGGGTACATGGTGGTCATAAAGGGATGGACATGGTCAGAAACAATGCTCAGGTAGGCCGTGGCATTTAAACGATGCCCAATTGGCACTAAGGGGCCTAAAGTGTGCCAAGAAAACATCCCCCACACCATTACACCACCACCACCAGCCTGCACAGTGGTAACAAGGCATGATGGATCCATGTTCTCATTCTGTTTACGCCAAATTCTGACTCTACCATTTGAATGTCTCAACAGAAATCGAGACTCATCAGACCAGGCAACATTTTTCCAGTCTTTAACTGTCTAATTTTGGTGAGCTCGTGCAAATTATAGCCTCTTTTTCCTATTTGTAGTGGAGATGAGTGGTACCCGGTGGGGTCTTCTGCTGTTGTAGCCCATCTGCCTCAAGGTTGGGCGTGTTGTGGCTTCACAAATGCTTTGCTGCATACCTCGGTTGTAACGAGTGGTTATTTCAGTCAAAGTTGCTCTTCTATCAGCTTGAATCAGTCGGCCCATTCTCCTCTGACCTCTAGCATCAACAAGGCATTTTCGCCCACAGGACTGCCGCATACTGGATGTTTTTCCCTTTTCACACCATTCTTTGTAAACTCTAGAAATGGTTGTGCGTGAAAATCCCAGTAACTGAGCAGATTGTGAAATACTCAGACCGGCCCGTCTGGCACCAACAACCATGCCACGCTCAAAATTGCTTAAATCACCTTTCTTTCCCATTCTGACATTCAGTTTGGAGTTCAGGAGATTGTCTTGACCAGGACCACACCCCTAAATGCATTGAAGCAACTGCCATGTGATTAGTTGATTAGATAATTGCATTAATGAGAAATTGAACAGGTGTTCCTAATAATCCTTTAGGTGAGTGTATATATATATACCCTAGAAGTTACTATCAAAAAGTATCTAGCTACATTGAAACTACTTTTCGTTTTTCTTTTTTTACCATGACATTGTTACAAATAACTGAATAATTGTTAATGAACAATGTTATAATATTTGGGGTTTCAAGCAACATAATGCAATGCAATGCAATTATTTCAAATAGTATGGGGTGAATTCAGGGTTATTGGGACACTTTTTTCCCAGCCTTTTCAAGGGCAAAAACGGTCAGAATCATTTGATTTTGTAAACTATCCGATACACACAATACTCAAATATAGCCTATATCTCAAACTGGCTGTCAAACTGTAAAATTGCTACACATTTAACATCAGTGCAAGAACAAAATGTATGCAACTTAAATGAAATACTCAGGAGTCAGGATTAGTCTAAAGATGCAGGTTAAACTCACAGCACATGCAGAGCTGGAGCGCAGCATTCTGAACAGAAACGCTCTGAGCATCATGAGCTGCTTGCGTGAACAGTGCGCTTTGCTTGACTATTTCTTTTAGTTTCGAATTGTTTCATTGGACATTTCAAGCTTTCTATAGCCTACACATATCTCATGTCTGTACGGCAACTAGCCTGCTGAGTTTTGGTTCATTTATTTGACGCGCTCCAGTTCATGTGCAATGCGATCTCTCCGGCTCCTCCGTCACGATTATTGTCTGCCACAGTCTATTTTGCTTCTTATTTATTAAATCCAGGCAATTGAAACATTGATTAAAATTAAGTTACAATTTATACAAACGAAATTCACTTTAAAGAAAGGCTTTCTGCAAAACAAAACTTAATGAAGTGGTCAAAATAATTTCTGACCCTATGTCTTTGACATATATTAGCCTATGTATCTTTGCACTTTTCATAATAGCCTAGATAAAATTTAAAAATAGCATTATAATATTTAAACATAAATATGAAACAAAATACATTGTTTAATGGCTACAAGTAGAGAGAAATTTCATGTCTGAGCGGGATTTCAGCAAACTCTGTTTTACCAGTGAGCGTGCGGTTCATGAGTGGAGCATTCGCTTGGGCCGTGAGCGATTAAGTGGAGCGCGCCTGCATAGAGCGGATTATTGAGTTGAGCATCACACCGCACCGCTTCGCTCATTACAGGCTCGTTCTCGTCAGAACCCAAAACGGAATGTAGCTTTTGGTCGCGCTACACCGTATTTATTTGCACATTTATCTTGAACCCCCTCCCCAAAAGCATAACTAGTCGATCACGAGTGGTTCAACAGGTAGGATAAACTCATCTTTCAGGCATTTGACTGACCGGGTTGACACTTCAGCGTGAGAAATCGGGGGTGTGGCATGTGAGCGTGTAAAACCAATCAAATGCGTGTGTCTCACGGCCAATGTGTGAGAGTTGGCAGCTCTGCGCCTACCTATAAGAAAACGACGCCTAACACAGCATCCATATATAAGGTTCTTCAGTATTATCAGCAGCTTATCGCATTGCTCCGTAGCTAACTACCCTCCTCCATCCCCAGCTCCTCCTCTCGTCGAGTCAGAATTTGGCCTTCTGATTCCCCTTTTGAATCAGACTAATTTCTCAAATTATGTGTACATTAAATTATTGAACAATAATGATATCTGCAATACATTTATGTTGGTTTTGTTCTGTTTACCCTAGGTAGGTTATCGCTAGTTCTTGCCCAGAACAGAACCCTACCGCCAATCCAAACTGTATACTAATTGTCAATCATCTTTGACAATAGAGGTCCTGACAGAAATCAAAGATAAACCTACTTTTTTGGAAATTGCAAGAGAATGCCCTTGGTTCAAAGATCAGAGGAAGCATGTGCCCTCCTCTGTCTAAATGGGCATGGTGCTTCAATAAAGCACAATAAAACTAAAATGACCTGAAATTGTACGTGGAAAGTGTGGTTGCATTATCTTTAGTTGGCATCTGTATGCCAGCTCTCTGAAGTTTGTCACTAACCTACAAAGATCCACCACTTCAGGTAATTCTAATACGACCTGAAAGCTGTGATCTAATCTGTCATACTGCAGTATTTTTACATGTTTGTCTTCTTCATGTTGTTGTGATGATCAGCGAGCTCCTGGCTCTCCCTTCCTCACACACAGCAGCCCATGCTTCCACATGGCTGGAATCATTTGTTAATCATTTGTACTGGGAAACCAGAGTCGCAAACACTGGCGGAGAGCGGTGCGTTTCAAAGGCTTCTTTTGACGGGAAGGAGGATCTCTCCTTGAAGCGCCTGACAGCAGTTTACTGCCAAGGAAGGAGGAATAAAAAAGGTGAGATATTCCAAAATCACAGCGGGGGCAGCTTGGAAGCTGAGCTAAGATATCCTGAAAGAAATTGGAATCCCCGGGTTTGCGCGGGGAGGGGACGGCAGCCGCAGCAATGCAGCGCTCCATAGCTTCTTATCACATCAGACCTCTGCCTTTACAACGACCCACAATAAATATGGGATACCCCGCCGAGCAGACTGAAAATAACATCCTACCGCACAACGTGTCTTATGAGAAATGCCCTTAAAGCCTTCAGTACATTTTCTGCTTTGGCTTGGGGGTGTAATACATATGTAGTCAGGCATATCTTTAGCCATTCAGGAGAGAAGCTCAGGCTGATCAAAAGGAAGGAGATGTAAACGGAGACCCCAGTGTGGTGCCTCTGAAGGTTTTATGGCTCTTTACACAAACTCAACATGATTTGTGCTTAGGTATTTCTCTTTGAGCATGGACTGAGGAAATTGACTTCAGCATGACCTTTGTTTTTGTGGGCTTGCATGGGACCAGCAGAAACGAGGCGAGGTTGAGTGAAAAGAGAGCTCAACACCAGTTAGGTGCTGCAATAAAATGATAATCGGATACATGGACACCCCAATGATTACTCTCAGACAAGCTGTAATTTTCAATCTGGATGTGGAATAAGACCCTGCTCTCACTGATTTGTTGGTATGCCATTATAAGAACGCAATTGATTTTTACTTGAAAAACAAGCTGATTATTATTTTGAAGCCATGAAACATTTGGTTTCGATCACTCTTCCTAATTAAGATGTATAAATTCTTGAATCTATACCAGACCTTTAGAAATATGCTCTGGCCAACCATGTACACTTTATTATTTGCAATTACATGATGGTGTCAAATTCCTTATTGTATATAAAATAACTTTATAATAAATACATTATTATATACACAAACATTTTTTATTATCTTTTGTATTATAATCCTCTTATTAAATTGTAATATCATTTTCTATAATAAAAAAATAGGTCACTTCATAGAAATATTTATATTTTAAACAAACGCTATTCTTTTGAACTTTCTATTCATCAAAGAATCCTAAAAAAGAAATGCATCTCGGTGACGGTTTCCACAAAAATATTTGGTCAATATGTCCTAATGTCAATAATTATATGACATTTAAAATACATAAATTTTTTTATAATATTTCACAATTTTACTGTTTACTGTATTTTTGATCAAATAAATACAGCCTTGATGAACATAAGAGACTTCTTTCAAAAATATTTTAAAAATCTCATATAAAAATCTCATAAATATTAAAGGAAAATAAAGAAATATAGTTAACACTTTACAATAAGGTTCATTAGTTAACATTACTTAGCTACTTTAGTTAACATGAACTAAAAAAGAACAATACTTCTACAGCATTTATTAATCTTAGTTAATATTAATTTCAACATTTACTAATACGTTATTAAAATCAAAAGTTGTATTTGTTAGCATTAGTTAATGCAGTGTGAAATAACATGAACAAACAATGAACAACTGTATAAATACAAAGATGAATAAATACTGTAACAAATGTATTGCTCATGGTTAGTTCATGATAGTTAATACATTAACTAATGTTAACAAATGAGACCTTGTTGTAAAGTGTTATCAAAATATGTATACTTATGTTGGTCACAAGGTTTGTTCTGTGCTTGAGAACTGCTTTCAATCCAGTAGTAGAAGTCTATATGTGTGTGCAGGGAGGAGGGGGCTGACATTCTGAATGATTCATCTCAGAGAGAATATACCTGTCCTGAGTGTAAATTGGCCTTTTGGGGGCTCCATATCATTTAGGCATGCTTTTCACCCCGGGTCAAGCGGCGGCTGGAGCATTGGAGCCTTTTAATAAAACATCTCACAATGTTCGTGCATTACCGCCAAGAGCAGGGGCTTCCGCTACTCGCAAAAAGAGCACACAGGGGATAGAAAAAAAGAAAACAAACAACAAACAATGGCTGGCTGTTGGCCCTGTCTCCACTGGCAAGATGAAATACAGCAATACAAGTGACGCTCTTTAGAGCCGAGCATCTGCTCCACCTATTCACTGCAGGACGTGATTAAATCAAGAGGAACATGGACAGCCATTTCCCCTAGTTCATATTTGGCCCATGCGACCACCATGCGGTCTTTATTTTCTTTTATTAAAATCACCAAGTTTTAGTTATTGAACTGCATCTTCTGAAGCAAACAGCCTCTTTTGATCTAAAGGTCAGAAAGAGTGTGAATGGTGATGTGCAACTACTGTAAATTATGACTGTAAATGTTTTTGGTTCAAGATACCTTGTATAACATTATACACAAACTACAAGGGGTAAAAATAAAATAATTCAAAAGTGGCCATAATTACCCTTAAAATGCAAGTAATACATTTGAAAGGATTCGCTCTGTGCAATTCTGCATTAAAAAGAATATAAGCAGGTCTCATCAATATACCTTATTGATGAGACCTGCTTATATTCTTGTTAATGCAGAATTGCACAGAGCGAATCCTTACAAATGTATTAAGAAAGCAAATGGAAGCTTCCTTCCACCACGGAATAAAACAATTCCGTGATTTATAAGATAATTGCGACTTTTTATCTCACAATTCTGACTTTTTTTCTCACAAATGCAAGTTTACATCCCACAATTGGACTTTTTTTTTTATAACTCGCAATTCAATTGCAACTTTATATCACGCAATTCTGACTATAACTTGCATTGCGACTTTATATCACGCAATTGCAAGAGAAAAAATCTGAATTGTGAGATAAAGTCGCAATTACCTTTTTTATTTTTTATTCTGTGGCGGAAACAAACTTACATAATACGGAGCCTCACACATGACATGCAGGATAATATGTGTATATTTCAGCCATGAATTAACAATTTGTTCTCTCGTTTTAGTAAATCATGGCCACAATTTACTACTACATTATCTCGTTTTAATTCAATTGTGTGCACTATATAATAATTTGTTCCCTCGATTTAGTAAATCGTGGCCATGTTGTACTAATTTGTTTCCTCATTTTGATTGAATTAAAACGTTGCAGCGATTTAGTAAAACGAAAGAACGAATTATTATGTAGTGTGCACGCTTTAGTAAAACAAGGTAACAAATTATAATATAGTGCACATGATTTAATAAAAACAAGGACACTAATTATTATATTTTGCGCACAATTTACTTAAAATGAGGGAACAAATTAGTAAATCATGCTGTAATGAACCCAGAACATTCCTTTTGTGAATGAGTAAATGTCACCAAGCCAGTCAGTGTGTATGTGACTCTGATTGGACACTTTCCATTCAAGCAATAGATACCAGGAAGCAAAGTCTTGCTTACCTGTGATATTGAAGCTGGTTCTGTTGCCTTGGTACACAACAGTATTGTCTTTATAGAGGATGTATTGGGTGATGATGCCATTGGGTTTGAATGGAGGGTCCCAGTGGACAGACAGAGAGTTGGGGTAGGAGATCGCAGCAGGTGGAGAAACCTCTAGAGGAGCTATTAAAAAAAAGGCATTGATAAAATTATCAAACAGTTAGTTACTTATTTAATTGGAGTGAACAAAATAAAATGAACAAAAAACTTTATCGTGCATTGTAGAAACATAGGGGTGAATTCTAAAGGTCTTAAAACAAACTAAAACTATGACAATATTTTAATTTAAAAAAAGTATTTATATTTTAATAATAAACTATTATTATTTATTGTGCTACAGGGCTGTTGAATGTTCGATTCTGAGTTGATGAACGTCCTAAGGTGTGCAATTGTTTTCTTCAGGAAACACACAGCTGAAGTAGTTCCAGGCAGGTTTTGACCGCAATACAGTTCCATATCACTTCGCCAAATTATTTCAGTCATTTCAAAGGTTCTCACAGCATACAACAGCAAAAGAACCAAAACCCACAAAGACACTGACCAAGCAAATAAATATAACAAACAATAGGATCAAACTATTTCCAACTAAATCCCACTCTCTTTCTTCAGCTCTCTTTCTGCATGCACACACATACATACACACACACACACACTCACACACAGAAACATACAAGCGCACAGAACTTTGTTGTCAGCATTGCCCGGCGACTATAAATTAGTTTCTCTAGTGAAAAGCCATATGACATTTCTCAGTAGCGAGCAATGGTGCTGTTCTTGAAGCAGTTAAACTTAAAGCTTTGCTATTAATAGAGATGCACAGAATCAGGTAATTCACACACACTTAACCAATCTCTATCTTTCTCT
Source organism: Rhinogobio ventralis (assembly GCA_039654625.1). Lineage (NCBI taxonomy): Eukaryota > Metazoa > Chordata > Actinopteri > Cypriniformes > Gobionidae > Rhinogobio > Rhinogobio ventralis. The sequence goes on along the minus strand of CM077202.1, from coordinate 29,751,016 downwards.
AATAACTGCATTAGTCTACATATCAATGGCTCAAGCCTCCGTTACTAGCTCTAAAATTACATTTTGTATTAGCAACGGAAGGGTGGGGATAAAATTCGTAAGAAATTGGTCCTAAACACAAGAGCACTTTAAGGATAAAAACCGGACAAATTTCTGAACAATGAACAATGTCTCGACGTGTGTTAACCGCAGAATAAGCAGAATAACTCTCTCCGGAGCATTGAACTATTAGAAAAAGATTTTTTCTAATAATTCAATTGACTGTTGTCAATTATTCCTTACTTATTTAACATGTTGAATAATAAATAATAAGAACAAAGATTTTCATATTTTACAATGCTTATATTTTCTTATAATTAAAGAAAACATATGCAATAAAAAAGAGAAATATTTAAGGTTCTGCACTATTTTTTAGGTTGTTAATCAAATTAAATACATTTGTGACCAACAAAGACTGCCTCAATGAACAATTTAGGTCAAACATGTTCTGAGAAAGAGCAAGTTGAGAATGAAGTTGCTTCTGTATGTGGCATTGTTAAAAATGTAAAAAAATTTCCCTCATGGAGAATCGATACTGTAATTTGGGTTAGTAATCAAGTCCACATCAGATCGATTTTTTTCACTCTACGATGACCCTTACTGTCATACTATCCTTTAAACAAGGCTATTTAGCCCAACTTAGATTAAAACGCTATCTACATTTTTCAACCTCTGCACTCACTGCCAAAAGAGAGAAATCTGAAAATATCTGCCTGAAAGCGAGCTCATTTTATTTGGGACCAGCTCTATTCCTGCAGACAGAGAAAATAATTGCTGCTGACAATTAATCTGTCTTTATACTTGCTGTTTCATGTAGGAAAAAGGCTCTCGGTCAATAGACATGACATTTTTTTCCTTCCTGACTGAGGAAGAAGGTTCTTTGTCTTGCCTGTGCGGTCAGACAAATGTGAAGGCAATAAAGAATGAGCCTGGACGAGTTGAAAGAGAGAGAGAGAAATTATGTTTGCCGCGGTGCGCTCGCGCCACAGGAGCGGGCCTCACCGGATTAAACGAGAACGGTGGAAATGGGCCGCTTGATTCTCGATTTCATACTTTTCGGCTTCACAATCAATTCTTTTTAGCCCAAACTGTCTTTAGATTTACTTCTCTGGTTGAGTGAAACAAAGAAGCTTTCATTAATCTTTCAGATGTCTTACATTAAGACAAGGTTCTCGCATGAACAATGTAACAGCAATTAAAAAGCCCATTAATCTGCATTACAGCTATTAAAGATGCATGTCATTAAAGGGGAGAGAGTTCAATCCCGCACTTACCCCTGTTCCTAAAACCACTCTCCAAAAAACGGGAATAAGAATGAGACGGGGAAATAAAAAAATAAATAAGACGGAGCAATTACAGCCTGGCATTGCACCTTGTCATCAAATTAGTTTGGAGTTTTCAAGCAAATGGCTCGGCACTATTTGAGCCCCTCTCGTCACTTTTATTATTCATCAAAGAAATGTGGGAGTCAGGACCTTCTAAATGACTTTACCCTCTTGTGGAGTGCTGAAGCCGATGGCGAGCGGGCTCTCGCTGCACCCGGCCTGAGTGCACGCCGTTAGGGTAATACTGTAGCTGCTAAAAGGAGCCAAGCCACTTAAAGTGCCTGCGAAAGAAGAGAGGAAGAGAACGTTTCAGAGAGCAAGAGGCAAATGTCATTCTTTTCTCTTCCATATTTCAAAAAGTGGGCCTCCCCAACTCTGCTTCTAAAGACTTAATGCAATAGCTTTTCAAACACAGCATAATATAACCATCACTTCTGATAATAGGTCTGGATTTAAAAAGGTCTTTATTATCAAACAGTAATATCTCCTATTAATCAGACGGATGGAAAGTGATGCGGCCTTTGCTATTCAGGATATGGGACACTAATGACGTTATTTAATGGATAAAGTGGCTGATGCTATTTAAAGGGGGTTTCTTGCGCGCTATGAAAGTCACTATTCAGGCCTGCTGTGATCGATATGACTCATCGCTCAGTACTTTTACTCATTAGTGGTTGTTTGTGAAGATGTTAAAGACATGGCCTAAGTTCAGTAAGGTTTGTTCTCAGCTTGTGCTTCGTTCTTCAGTTTTGATAGGATCACAGACATCCAATCAAATTATATTCTGCCAATAAATTGGTTAAATAAGGCCCTCATCCTCCAAAAACATGAACAAAAACTATTTAAAGTAAAAGTAAATATGACCCACACTACATTAACAATGAGAAAAAACATGGTTTGTGTCAATCACAATTCATTTTGCACCATGAAATATCAGTTACAGGGTGCATTAACCATCTAAATCGGATTGACCTTTAGAAACCAAACTTTAAAACATTAAATATTGTAAACAATAGTTCTGTTACGATTTATGAATTACAACAGACAAACCCCAGCAAGTGCAGCTTTTAATTCATCTTTATTTTTTCAATTTGTCATCCAAAAAAAAAAAAAAAAAAGAGGCAGGATCCATTTAATGGAGTGTATGAGTGAATCTTTGGCTAGCGTCCACTGTATCCATGTAGCAGACAGATTTGGGAAGAGTTGGAAGGTAAACACCCCAGCCGAGCCATAATTGGCCAGGTAAGTATAACTTTTTTTTTTTGTCAGACGTCTTTTAATTCAATTAAGAGCCTGACCTGCTCTCCTCTCGTTACCCACTCATTTGCTTTCGGAGTTTTTATCTGCCTGTGTAATTCTGCTTTTGGTGTCACAGCTATCATAAATTAGTGCGGCTTAGGCTTGCGCAGGTTGAAGCGTGCCAAGAACAAGGCAAAAAAAAGGGTCTTCTTGTTTCGCTTTGCCCGGAGACAGAATCTAACCACAGTGATTGGTCATCTGAGAACGTAATCGTTGTTTCAAGATCCTCATTTGTTCTTTGAAGTAATTTCAAGTAACCAAGCAGATTTCCAGTCTATAAACTTGCAATGTCACATAGGAAACACTGTCCTGACTACAGATCGTCTGGAGCATTATTGCATTTTGCATTTAAAGGGACAGCTCACCAAAAAAAAAAGAAAATTCTGTTATTTACTCACCCTCACGTCATTCCAAACTTGTGTGACTTTCAAACAACAGAATGGGGCAGGGAATGGGGGACAATGAATATCATGCTCCAAAAAGAAACAAGCCATGGTCATGATTCAACTCAAATTCTATAAAAAACGAACAACTTGGACATTCTGTCACTGTGCTGAATGTGCTGAACTGTATGGAATACCCACTTGCAGTGTACATTAAATCTTTACATTTAGTACATTTTTATGTTTTAATAATATTTTGTCAAGCTTTAAAGTATACTTATTTTGATGTGTTCACTAGCATATATAAAGTACTTGATTACATGTTATTTGATTACATTTAAAGTTAATACAGTAAAGATACTAAAATACAACATCATTGCAAATATGCAATTACAAATATATTTAAATACATGATATACAAGTTTCAATAGAAATGACATTAAAGTATATTTTAGTTAGGCATTAAATGCTTGTCAGTACATTAAACAGTGCTCTTTAACTATATTGCAAAGACAATAGAAGTAATAATTATGAAATTACATACAGCATAAAGATGTACTTATGTCATACAGTATGTGGGTAAAAAACACTTACATTCAACTAATTACATTTAAAATACATTTAAATGATATAATATTTTAATTTATATTTTAAGTGCTCAAAAACATTACATTTAGTTTGCACTTAAGTGTATTGTTTTAAAGTATGTTACTTTAAAGCATTATTTCTATTTCTATAATAATTACTCTTGTTTAAAAAAAGCGTGCAAAACTGTACTTATTTTTTACAAGGGAATCCATGGAAGAAACAAAGTCGGATGGGTTTCGAAACACATGAGGGTGAAAAATATGATGACAATTTTAATTTATGGGTGAACTATTCCTTTAAAGGTGTCTTGGACATTTCACACAGGTTATGGTCAGCTAAAATAATAGCCAATTCAAAATCAACGTCTTATTTATTCCCTTTTTCATGCTATTAAAATGGTACTGAGGTCTCTGAGAGCCCAAACAGAACATGAGGGTTAAAAGGTGTCAGAGCCAAGCTCCAGGCGGACGGTGTGGCCCTTACCTGTCAGGTGCTGAGAGTGGGGGAAGGTGGCGCTGATGGGGGACGAGGAGGGACGGTCCCGGCTGTACGCTTTCAGTACGTACTTCTCAATTACACCTCTGACCTCCGCCGGCTCCTCCCAGCTCACCTCCACGCTGGAACCATTTACACTCGCAACTCTGGAGGGAGGCAGCACACTTTGTGGAACTGTACAGGAAATAATAGGTGAGAGAGACACGTGGAGAAGAAAAGCAAGAGAAAGAGAGAGAGAGAGGCAAAGTAAGGGGGAGGAGAGGAACGAGAGTGTGAGAATCCAATTGGGAAAGAGAGAAAGTGTGTGTCAGGCCAAAGAAAAGCAGCACACACATTCCTCACTTTTAATAGACACAGTAAATCATATCTAACCATTAGCATAAATACAATTTATTAGAGTTGTAACTTTTTCAGCACTGATTTAATATGACTGTACATCCAGCGTTCATTCCGGGCTATATTTCACGCCCATCAAGCGACGGCTTGCTTTCTCTCCAGGATTCACATTTTAGGGGGCATAAATAAAACAGTCAAACATATGCAGAAATGCAACAAGCATCATTTATGTTGTGTCACGGACTACAGAATCTCTTTAACACTCGTTTATACAGTCAAAACAAGCCAGACAGCAGACGTGTGTGATATATCCAGCACTGGAAAGCTGGTCTGACCTATAATTCGGTGTATACAAGTTTAAGTAGGAAGTGATTGTGATTCATCATCTGTACCAACAGGGCTGGTATTACAAATTTAAACCAAATAACACTGCTGTTGAACGGCAAAGAGCAAAGGTGTAACTAAACAGAATGAATGCAATTGAAGACAAAATTAAAAAGGGTCAATGAATTCAAAATGAACCCTATTTACTTTCTTAATGCACATTCCTGGTGCTATTGAGAACAATTCTTCTGGGTATGTTACTTCAAAGAAAATACATAGTTTGCACTGATTTTGCATCACTTTTCACGATCTGATCAATTCCTGATGAATAAAATCAAGTCCTGGTCTATATTTTTCCTTCATATATTTCAATCAGAAATGCATCAAATTATGTAAATAAAATGGGTTGCAAAAGACAATTTACTTATATGGTGCACAAAAGTACTTATTAAAGATGTTATTTTTAAAATATACATTTATGTTCTGGGTATTTGTATATTTTTTCTTCATTTATTTCTATGGTTGCAGGTTGCAAGTTGCAAGAAAAAGTATGTGGACCGCTTGCAAAATCTGTGAAAATAAGACTAACTAAATAAGAAAGATCATACAAAATGCATATTATTTTTTATTTAGTCATGTCCAGAATAAGATATTTTACATTAATAATTAAATAGTCCACAAGACAAAAAAATAACTGAATTTATTAAAATGACCCCGTTCAAAGTTTATGAACCACTGATTATTAATACTGTGTGTTGTTACCTGGATGATCCACGGCTGTTTTTTTGTTTTGTGATGGTTGTTCATGAGTCCCTTGTTTGTCTTGAGCAGTTAAACTGCCCAATGTTCTTCAGGAAAATCCTCCAGGTCCTGCAAATTCTTCAGTTTTCCAGCATCTTTTGCACATTTGAACCCTTTCCAGCAGTGACCGTATGATTCTGAGATCCATCTTTTCACAATGAGGACAATTGAGGGACTCAAACACAACTATTAAAAAAGGTTCAAACATTCACTGATGCTCCAGAAGGAAACACGATGCATTAAGAGCCAGGGGGTGAAAACTTGGATCTCAAAATCATATAGTCACTGCTGGAAAGGGTTCAAACTAAATAAAAAATCTATTTTATTTTGTTATAATTATTCACATTTTCAGATTCTGCAAGTGGTTCACATACTTTTTCTTGCAACTGTACATTTATTACCATTAAAACGTGTCCATGTGTTATATAGCCCAATTTACCTTTCAAGGTCACATTTTTTGTTTTGTGCTTAATTATGCACAATTCATTTAATTAAATATATTTAACCTCTTAAATGCAGGTGATTTGATTTCAGAAACATTTTTTGTTATGCTGGTTGAAAGTCTCTTCACATCCTAATAGCAATCACTAAGTTAAGTGTTCTAAATGTATTTATATATAATATGTATTTATATAATGTATTATATATATACACACACTGAACAAAATTATAAACGCAACACTTTTTTTTGCCCCCATTTTTCATGAGCTAAACTCAAAGATCTAAGACATTTTCTATGCACACAAAAGGCCTATTTCTCTCAAATATTGTTCACAAATCTGTCTGAATCTGTGTTAGTGAGCACTTCTCCATTGCAGAGATAATCCATCCACCTCACAGGTGTGGCATATCAAGATGCTGATTAGACAGCATGATTATTGCACAGGTGTGCCTTAGGCTGGCCACAATAAAAGGCCACTCTAAAATGTGCAGTTTTATCACACAGCACAATGCCACAGATGTCGCAAGTTTTGAGGGGATGTGCAATTGGCATGCTGACTGCAGGAATGTCCACCAGAGCTGTTGCCCGTGAATTGAATATTCATTTATCTACCATAAGTCGTCTCCAAAGGCGTTTCAGAGAATTTGGCAGTATATCCAACCGGCCTCACAACCGCAGAACACGTGTAACCACACCAGCCCAGGACCTCCACATCCAGCATCTTCACCTCCAAGATCATCTGAGACCAGCGACCTAGACAGCTGCTGCAACAATCAGTTTGCATAACCAAAGAATTTCTGCACAAACTGTCAGAAACCGTCTCAGGGAAGCTCATCTGCATGCTCGTTGTCCTCATCGGGGTCTCGACCTGACTGCAGTTCGTCGTAACCGACTTGAGTGGGCAAATGCTCACATTCGATGGCGTCTGGCACTTTGGAGAAGTGTTCTCTTCACGGATGAATCCCTGTTTTCACTGTACAGGGCAGATGGCAGACAGCGTATATGGCGTTGTGTGGGTGAGCGGTTTGCTGATGTCAACGTTGTGGATCTAGTGGCCCATGGTAGCTGTGGGGTTATGGTATGGGCAGGCGTATAATATAGACAACGAACACAGGTGCATTTTATTGATGGCATTTTGAATGCACAGAGATACCGTGACGAGATCCTGAGGCCCATTGTTGTGCCATTCATCTACGACCATCACCTCATATTGCAGCATAATGCATGGCCCCATGTTGCAAGGATTTGTACACAATTCATGGAAGCTGAAAACATCCCAGTTCTTGCATGGTCAGCATACTCACCGGACATGTCACCCATTGAGCATGTTTGGGATGCTCTGGATCGGCTTATACGACAGCGTGTTCCAGTTCATGCCAATATCCAGCAACTTCGCACAGCCATTGAAGAGGAGTGGACCAACATTCCACAGGCCACAATCAACAACCTGATCAACTCAACAAAAGTGTTGAGTTTATAATTTTGTTCTATGTATGTATATGTGGCGAGCAGTGAGGCGAGGGACCATGAGAGCGGGCCGGTGGCGAGTGATAATGAGTGCCAGCTGTGCGCCACACCGGTCTCGTCTCACGGAGGAGTGACGGGAGCATAAAAGGAGGTTTTGTGTGTGTGCGCGGCAGTCGTCCGTGAGGGGCTGCCGCGGTGACTTTCATTTTGTTTATTTATTTGATTAAAGTTTTAAAAGTTCGGGAAACCGGCAAACATTTAAAACTTTAATCAAATAAATAAACAAAATGAAAGTCACCGCGGCAGCCCCTCACGGACGACTGCCGCGCACACACACAAAACCAAACGTAAACAAAACCACAACATAAATCCAGGCCTGGTCCTCTCTCGTCTTGCACTGTCGTCGCTCCTCCTTTTATGCTCCCGTCACTCCTCCGTGAGACGAGACCGGTGTGGCGCGCAGCTGGTGCTCATTATCACTCGCCACCGGCCCGCTCTCACGGTCCCTTGCCTCACTGCTCGCCACAGTATATATATACATACATAGAACAAAATTATAAACTATATATATATATATATATATATATATATATATATATATATATATATATATATACAGTATATCGTCTGTGAGAGGTGTAGGACCATAAAATGTTCGTCCAATATATTGAATTCGGTCCGAATGCAATGATACGATGTCCTACCTGCCTGTCAACATATATTTTCATACCTCCATGCACCCTGCTCACGCAGACATCACACGTCATCAGGGCGTTTCATGCTATGCAGGGTTAGACAGACGTCAGTTACCGAGCACCGCAACCAAAACAAAAGCCACCTTTTACAGTTCCTCCTGAACCAAAACAATGAGCTTATGCTGCATTTATGCCATAACTACTGTAATTTGGAAGAGACGGAAACCTGTAACGTTATATGGCAACACTATCAACAGCTAAATGAATATGCAGCAGTCAGGTGGTACAGGTCAGTGCTCTTTAAGACATTTTTTGTTCATTATTATTGTATGTTATGTACTTTAAGACATGAGGTAGTTTAACGGCATCTCTCATGACGCTTTGCAGACTGCTGTGTGCGTTCATGTGTTTTGAAGGAGGTGTGGCTTTGGAGACGCTAAGAAAGGAGTGTGGGATCTTATGCTTTCAAAGCTAGCTTGCTATTGCTAGCCTCTCCGAAAATTGCCTACACTACGTTTAAGTATCATTTTACATATCTGAACCTCTTTGTTTTAATATGGACACTATCAACCTTTTCTCTCTCTCTCTCTCTCTCTCTCTCCTCCACACTGTAATAAAGCAGTGTGTGTGATGCATGCTCTTACAGAGAGGTTCACGATAAGTTATCTCCAAGCAGATCTCATCTTCTTGACTGCTACATATATTGTGCAGATAAGAATAAAATGGGTTGGCCTGAAAACTATGACACAAACAAATATCAGTACAGAGCCTGTAAGTGCTGGCTAACTTGTAGGCCTTTTTGTTTTAGGTGTGGGAGAAGGAGTGTGTGCTCAGTGTAAATGACAGTAAAGTATAAATAGTAGCTAGAATAGACTGTATTTTTTGGAAACATAAACCTAATCTGTAATTACTGAGCAAAACTATACTATAAATTGTACATTATTCATTTACCCACAGTAATGACATATTATTGTAAATTACACTACCGTTCAAAGGTTTGGTGTCTGTACGATTTTTAAAATGTTTTTGTCAAAAGGCATTTATTTGATCAAGTGTTTATATAATGGTGAAATATATTGTGAAATATTATTACAATTTAAAATGATATTCTATTATAATATACACTCACCTAAAGGATTATTAGGAACACCTGTTCAATTTCTCATTAATGCAATTATCTAATCAACCAATCACATGGCAGTTGCTTCAATGCATTTAGGGGTGTGGTCCTGGTCAAGACAATCTCCTGAACTCCAAACTGAATGTCAGAATGGGAAAGGCATGGTTGTTGGTGCCAGACGGGCCGGTCTGAGTATTTCACAATCTGCTCAGTTACTGGGATTTTCACGCACAACCATTTCTAGAGTTTACAAAGAATGGTGCGAAAAGGGAAAAACATCCAGTATGCGGCAGTCCTGTGGGCGAAAATGCCTTGTTGATGCTAAAGGTCAGAGGAGAATGGGCCGACTGATTCAAGCTGATAGAAGAGCAACTTTGACTGAAATAACCACTCGTTACAACCGAGGTATGCAGCAAAGCATTTGTGAAGCCACAACACGCACAACCTTGAGGCGGATGGGCACGAGCTCACCAAAATTGGACAGTTGAAGACTGGAAAAATGTTGCCTGGTCTGATGAGTCTCGATTTCTGTTGAGACATTCAGATGGTAGAGTCAGAATTTGGCCTAAACAGAATGAGAACATGGATCCATCATGCCTTGTTACCACTGTGCAGGCTGGTGGTGGTGGTGTAATGGTGTGGGGGATGTTTTCTTGGCACACTTTAGTGCCAATTGGGCATCGTTTAAATGCCACGGCCTACCTGAGCATTGTTTCTGACCATGTCCATCCCTTTATGACCACCATGTACCCATCCTCTGATGGCTACTTCCAGCAGGATAATGCACCATGTCACAAAGCTCGAATCATTTCAAATTGGTTTGAACATGACAATGAGTTCACTGAACTAAAATGGCCCCCACAGTCACCAGATCTCAACCCAATAGAGCATCTTTGGGATGTGGTGGAACGGGTGCTTCGTGCCCTGGATGTGCATCCCACAAATCTCCATCAACTGTAAGATGCTATCCTATCAATATGGGCCAACATTTCTAAAGAATGCTTTCAGCACCTTGTTGAATCAATTCTGAAGGCGAAAGGGGGTCAAACACAGCATTATTATGGTGTTCCTAATAATCCTTTAGGTGAGTGTATTTTAAAATGTAATTTATTCCTGTGATGGCAAAGCTGAATTTTCAGCAGTATTTAGTGTCACATGATCCTTCAAAAATCATTCTAATATGCTGATTTGGTGCTCAGGAAACATTTCTTATTATTATCCCTATTATTATGCTGATAACAGTTGTGCTGCTTAATATTTTTGTGGAAACCATAATACAAGATTCTTTGACGAATAGGAAAAACAACATTTATTTAAAATTTGTTTTTATTGTCACTTTTGATCAATTTAAAGCATCTTTGCAAAGTATTAAAAGTATTTTTAAAAAAAACCATCTTACTGACCCAAACCTTTGAAAGCTAGTAGTGTATATAAAGTTGCAAGAAAAAGTATGTGAATCGCTTGCAGAATCTGTGAAAATGGGAATAATTGTAACTAAATAAGAGAGATCATACAAAATGCATGGTATTTTTTATTTACTGTCCTGAATAAGATATTTTACATTAAAAATGTTTACATATAGTCCACAAGGCAAAAAAATAACTGAATTTATTAAAATGACTGATTATTAATACTGTGTGTTGTTAACTGGATGATCCACGGCTGTTTTTTTGTTTTGTGATGGTTGTTCATGAGTCCCTGGTTTGTCTTGAGCAGTTAAACTGCCCAATGTTCTTCAGAAAAATCCTCCAGGTCCTGCAAATTCTTCAGTTTTCCAGCATCTGAAAGGCAGTACTAAATGAAAAAAAAAAAGTACTGCCCTTCAGAAGCAACAGAAGATACTTACATGTTTCCCGGAAGACAAATTAAGTACAATTTACCTTGATTTTCAAATTCAATAAATTTCACCCAATGGCTCTTAATGCATCGTGTTTCCTTCTGGAGCATCAGTGAATGTTTGAACCTTTTTTAATAGTTGTGTTTGAGTCCCTCAATTGTCCTCAGTGTGAAAAGATGGATTTTAAAATCGTACAGTCATTGCGATTACAAAACAAGAGACTCATGAACAACCATCACAAAACAAAAAAACAGCCGTGGATCATCCAGTTAACAACACACAGTATTAATAATCAATGGTTCATAAACTTTTGAATGGGGTAATTTTAATAAATTCAGTAATTTTTTTGTCTTGTGGACTATATGTAAACATTTGTTATGTAAAATGTCTTATTCAGGACAGTGCTAAATAAAAAATAACATGCATTTTGTATGATCTCTCTTATTTAGTTCAAATTATTCCCATTTTCACAGATTCTGCAAGCGGTTCACATACTTTTTCTTGCAACTGTACTGTATATTTAATCTCATTAAGGTAAGTCTATACTGTACATCAGATTGTAGGGTTCTACCAGTGAGATGAAAAGCCTAACTACTGATATTTGACTATCTATTGGCACCTGCCCTACCTGTCTCTCTGCTGCGTCCCCGCTGCCACGGCCCGGCTGTCCAACCTCCTTCACCCAATGCCATCACTCTGTACAAATACTCTGTACACACACACACACACAAAAAGACATTTAAAAAGAAATGTGCTTTCTTGAGACAATTCAGTATAAAAAACAGCTTCATGTATTGACAATTTGAGTTATATCAGTGAATATTTCTCTTGGTGAGAAAGTCTATAAGTCTGTTGCGCAAATGCAAAAACTGTTTCTCGCTCCATCTCCATTACTCACAAGAGAGGCACCTCGGCTATATTTGTCCGTGCGCATTAGCTAAGGTGCAGTTCTCAACAGTTTTGCAGTATTGCTGATGAAGGGGACAGCAGTAGCTGTTTTAGATATGACCTCTCTGTGCCCCTGGTGTCGTATCTGCGTCCATTGCTGGACTGGACATATTATGTTGTTCTTCTGTTTGGTCTTTAAAATAACAAACTCCAAGCAGAAAGGACAAATCAGGCCAAACAATCGCCTGATACAGAGGCAACATGAGGCCAAAATAGCTGCGGGTCAATGAGGCTTGGCTACCGCGCTGGTGGGGATTGTGCTTGCGAAAAGGGGTTGGATGCTGCTTTTACCCGTGAAGGGCTGCAGTGTCAGGTCCTCTGCGCTCCTGTCTCTGCCCGTGTACACCAGAATGGAGTCGTTTCCCCTGCAGTTAACGCTGGTGTCAGCTGACAGGCATCCATCCAGATTGACTCTGACAGCACTGCTGGACACGGCCGCCAAGCTTACGACAGGCCCGCGTGCGAATCTAACATCCCTGATGCAGCCGCCAAAACCTGCAGAGCAGCACAGAAGAGGATGAAAGAGAGACAAAGACAGAATGAGAGAAAAGGGAGAAAGATGTTTGAGTCATATTCTGAACTGGTCTGATTTATCTGAGACAACAAAAACTGTCAGTAAACTCAAGACTGAGTACATGAACATTTTTATCAGTTATGTCATTTTGAAACCATGATTTTATAACTATATGGGTCCAATGTTTTGTTCTTTCTTGTTAATCTATAGGTTAATTATCAGAGAAATATCTTCGAAATGTATTATCAGAGGGGACTTCCAATTTATATATATATATATATATATATATATACTATATTGTCAAAAGTATTGGGACACCCATCCAAATCACTGAATTCCGGTGTTCCAATCACTTCCATAGCCACAGGTGTATAAAATCAAGCACCTACAGAGGGCATGCAGACTGCTTCTACAAACATTTGTAAAATAATTGGTAGTTCTCAGGAGATCAGTGAATTTAAGCATGGTACCGTGATAGGTTGCCGCCTATGCATTAAGTCCAATCGTGAAATTTCCTCAATACTAAATATTCCACGGTCAACTGTTAGTGGTATTATAACAAATTGGAAGCAATTGGGAACAACAGCAACTAAGCCACAAAGTGGTAGGCCACGTAAAATCACAGAGTGGGGTCAGCGCATGCTGAGGCGCACTGCACAGAAGTCGGCAACTTTCTGCAGTCAGTAGCTACATACCTCCAAACTAAACTCCAAATTAGCTCAAGAACAGTGCGCAGAGAGCTTCATGGAATGGGTTTCCATGGCCGAGCAGCTGCATCCAAGCCTTACATCACCAAGTGCAATGCAAAGTGTCGGATACAGTGGTGTAAAGCATGCCGAGACATGTTCTCTGGAGTGACGAATCATGCTTCTCTGTCTGGCAATCCAATGGATGAGTCTGGGTTTGGCGGTTGCCAGGAGAACGGAACTTGCCTGACTGCATTGTGCCAAGTGTAAAGTTTAGTGGAGGGAGGATTATGGTGTGGGGTTGTTTTTCAGGGGTTGGGCGTGGCCCCTTAGTTCCAGTGAAAGGAAAGGATTTTGGACAATTTCATGCTCCCAAATTTGTGGGAACAGTTTGGGGATGGCCCCTTCCTGTTCGAGTTTGATGTGGAGAAACTTGACTGGCCTGCCTCAACCCGATAGAACACCTTTGGGATGAATTAGAGCGGAGACTGCAAGCCAGGCCTTCTCGTCCAACATCAGTGCCTGATCTCGCAAATGCACTTATAGAAGAATGGTCAAATTCCCATAAACACACACCTAAACCTTGTGGAAAGCATTCCCAGAAAATTTGAAGCTGTTATAGCTGAAAAGGGTGGGCCAACTCCATATTAAACCATACGGCTTAAGAATTGGATGTCTTTAAAGTTCATGTGCATGTAAAGGCAGGCATCCCAAAACTTTTGGCAATATTGTGTATGTATACAAATAAACCTGCAAGTGTCTCACCGTGCAGAAGGCTGTGTTTGTTTAGTGCTGGGTGCACTACTCCAGGTGGGACTCCCCCTACATAGAGTGGAGAGCTGATGGTCAGAGGGCCACCCATGCCCTTTCTTTCCTGTTCATATACGTCATTGAGGCCAGCGCTTGCTAACAGGCCTCTCTTCAGCACACTCAAACTGTTCCAGCCCCCATCACAGTAGGACAGGCCCACCCATACGCGCAACTCTGACGTCTGTTCACCCCAACGCAACAGCCAGAAGAGAACTCCACCCTGCAGCTCCGCCTGAATGACACACACAACTGTTACAATGATGTTTTGAAACACTAAACATATTAATTTCAGCTTATTTGTGTAATTATAATTTTTACATGATAATTAAAATTAATTTAATTAATTGCAATTAATCAACTAATTACTAGCAGAAACCTTCAACACTGAGGTGCTACTTGAATTGCTCCAACAACAGTTTTAAGCACAGGTCAAGGGGCATTATTAATTGCGCTAAATTAATTAGTACTTTTTGTTAATTATTTATAGTTAATTGCACTAAATTAAGTGCAAGTTAAACTGATAACCCTAATGTTTAGATTAAAGCAAACTTACCAAAATGAAATCCTTCCCATCTACATCATAGGCGAACAATAGTAGCGCATTTAGCTGATCAGTTTTGAACTCAAATGATATTTCGAAATAATCTCCACCAGTGAATATTTCAGGCTTGACCTTCAAAAACCCTGTATATAAAAAATAAATAGATTTGTTAGGAAAACTCAATATTAGCTTTACAAATGATAAGACCATGTGAAACAAGTTTAAATCAGGTAATACCATGTCCTAGGAAGTAGGCCCCATCTTCAGAGAAAGCAGCACAGCCCTCCCAGCTTTCATAGGTCTCATGTTTTTCTAGTGCTGATTCCCAGTTCAGAGGCTCCCATACTTCAGTAGTGCCACTGGATTTCTGCACCATCACATCCCTCAAACAACCAGCAAACCCATGTGTCACCAGCTTGGCTTGACCTGTATACATATAACAAGCACTTGCAACTCTTCGTAGATTTATCAGTTATCAGAACATTCAGAGATAAATTACCAGTGTCTTGTCTAAGAAGGGTGAAATTTTCTGGAATCCCTCCTATGAAGACACCCGTATTCTGACCGATGATGGTGCTGCCACTTGTAGCTGATGCCGATCCTGTTGGAGGAAAAAATATGAGGTGATACCCTTGAGCACGTGCCAATGCTAAATCAATACAATAATGTTCTTCTGAGACTGGTCCTGGCTGGTCTAATAATCAAAGCAGGGCACAGCAGTATTTTAACAACTTTATTGTTATATTTCAATGGTTTCAGTTGGTGCTTCAGAGCAGATAAAGTCATATTACTCTAAAAAGTGACTGAGATAAAGCAACCCTCCCTCTGGTGAGAAGAATCCCTTGAGACTGCTTTGAGACAGGACGAGGGAGACTCTGCTTCACACCTCCAGCCTTAATTGAAATGTAATTTCAGGAAAGGAGAGGCTTCTTTGGCCTAATTATTCTAATCAGACAATGAATGGCAACGATTAACCTTGATAATTTCTTTGCTTGAAATCTGTTCAAATCGGGGGCTTTACAGGCACTGCATAACCGAACAGGACAGAAGTGGAGGTGCAGGGCTGGCCTATGAATTTCATATGTGTGTGCGTCATTACCGCTGTATTGATTGTCGACAATGATTGTTCCCACGGCCTGCTTCCTAGTAGCGATCAGATGGTGCCACTGGTTGTCATTATAGCGCCTACCTCCATCGCTGTGAGGGCTGAGGGCCACGGCTGAGGCCTAGCATCAAACGCTGAGGGTTAATCACTCGCTCATCATGAACACACCGCACACACTGCACAAATGATGGCTGATCAGCAGCTCTAGGAAGAGGAGATATTCCCCTCCCTGTGCTGCAGCAGAGCTTAGGAGGAAAAAATGCATGTACATAATCTAATGCAGAGTAAAACTGTAAAATTATTTGAAATGTAAAGGATTCATATACTGTAACAATTTTTTTAAACTAGAAAAGCAGTTTGTCAGGACAAACTTTGAATAATGGCTTGGTAAAGCCTTGTTTGGGCGTTTTAAAAGTTTAAAAAAGCTTTGAAACAAATAGATAGCTAGAACGATAGATAGAACACTAAAACCCTAGAACATTGGAACACTAGATAGATAGAACGAGTGACAGACCGACAGACAGAGAGATTAGATTAGGAGGATAAGACATTTCCCAGAATAATCATAAAAAACAAGTAAGTTCCCATTCCTGCCATTCCGAGTCAGTTCTTGAATTCATAATTTTGCACAACTCATAATGTAGACATACTGTAATATCACAAAAGTTCTTGCTAAAATGTCAAGATTGTGGAAGTAAAAACATTTCAGAAATCATAACTCCATTGTCAGCATTAAAATGAGGCTCTTCTCAATAAAAGCACAATGCCATAACAGGTAGGTACAGTTAGTAGGTAAAGATTCACCAACAACTGATCACACTGATATATACCTAGAGTTAACTTTGACCATTTACTCTGGGTTTATAGAGGAGAAGTTGGAGAAGTCGAAAAAAAGAAGCACCAGAATCTCTCTTGGCACCAAACTCAAGGCGCTAAGGAATTCTGCCCGGAGATAGGACATTCCCCAAAAGCAGTAAATTTCATGGGCTGGCACCATCAACATAAGATGGGGTTATTGTCCTGCTAAAATATGACATCATTCAGGTTCATACACTTAACGGCCTGACTGAGTGCTCTGCAGTGAAAGCACAGAGACACAAAGTATCGCATCTCCTCTTTGTGATGAAGATTTAATGATCAAATCAATATGTGTGTGGATGCTGAGGAAAGTCAGCCCTGTGATATGCTTACTGCAGAGAGCAGGAGAGAGGGAGGGAGAAGAAATAGCTTTAGGGAAAAGCCAGGACAGACACAACACTGCATTCCTATCCCTCCTCCCTTTGAAAGTATTCAGTGGGGCTTCTTTATGATGAGAGATCAATTCTGTCACAACAACTAAAAGCCTTTCTGAATAAAATCATCTGCCAGCAGTTTAACAGCTAACTTATTCCAAGCCAAAATGTGTTTACCGAATGTGTTTATTTCAGATGTTTGAAGACCAAAAAAATCATATCGGTCTTGTTCATTGGGAGGCAGACCTATCAACGACATCATGACCTGAACATCTGATGTAATGTATTCAAGTTTTCGTCATGTGCTGTAAACATCAGCTAGGGAGTCCTAATGACTGAACCCCAAAGATCAGCCACAGCATTCATCAATTTTAAGAAAACATTGCAGCAATGCTAGAGGATATTTACACCACAAACCATCTACTTGCATAAATTAATGGCTGATTACGCTCATGAATTATCAATTAGGTCTTGTTTCAAGGGATTGTTTTTTTTAGATAAACATTAAAATAATGTGCTTAAAGAAATGGCTCATCGAAAAAATTTAATTCTATCAATTTATTCACCTTCATGTTTTTACAAAACATCTCTTTCTTCCGTGGAGCACAAAATTATTATTTTTTTAAAAGCACAGTAAAAGTACTCATACAAAGTATACAACACTATTTATAAAAGTCATATAATAGTTTTGTCTGAGAAACTGACTGAAATGTATGCCATTATTCACAGGAAATCTTCTCCAGTAGGCTATTAACCACTGCGACCGTTTCATTGTGAGAATGCGTTGAACTCCCTAACTGGATAAATCATAAATGAATCAGTCTCAATTTTGTGAATCGGAAGAGTAATTCATTGGAAATATCCAACACAAAAGAGCGATTTGTTCATGAATAAACTTCATGTCATAAACTTGAAAAAAAAGGGCAATTTTAAGTGACTTAAAAATGTCTCCATTTAACCTCAACAGAAAAAAGTTGTGATGATGAGTAAGTGATAACACAACTTTTATTTCAGCTATTCTATTAAATCAGTGGTTTTACAACCTTTTTGACACAATTATTTGAAGGCCCCCCATACAGTGGCGGTCAGAATTATTGGCACCCCTGGTAGATATGATCAAATATGGCTGTAAAAAATAAATCTGCATTGTTTATCCTTTTGATCTTTTATTAAAAAAAACCTTTCATTGAAGTAAAAGAATTAAAAGTGGGGGGAAAATCACATTATGAAATAAATGCTTTTAATGCCCTTTTATTAAATACTTTTTGCAACCTCCTTTTGCCAAGATAACAGCTCTGAGTCTTCTTCTATAATGCCTGATGAGTTTGGATCAGAGACCATTCCGCCATACAGAATCACTCCAGATCCTTCACATTCCCAGATCCATGTTGGTGATTCTTCTCTTCAGTTCACTCCACTCATTTTCTATAGGGTTCAGGTCAGGGGACTGGGACGGTCATGGCAGAAGCTTCATTTTGTGTTCAGTGACACATTTGTGTGTTGATTTTGATGTTTGTTTTGGATCGTTGTCCTGATGGAAGATCCAACCATGGCCCATTATAAGATTTCTAGCAGAGGCCGTCAGGTTTAGATTCTTTATCTGTTGGTATTTGCTAGAATCCATTATACCATGTATCTGAACAAGATGTCCAGGACCTCAAGCAAAAAAATAGGCCCACAACATTAAAGATCCAGCGGTATTTTTAACCGTGGGCATGGGGTACTTTTTATCCCTGTTTGCACCAAACCCATCTGGTGGATTTGCTGCCAAAAAGCTCTTTTTATAGTTTCATCTGACCACAGAACCAGGTCCCTTTTGAATTTCCAGTCGTGTCTGACAACTGAATATGCTGGAGTTTGTTTCTGGATGAGCAAGAAGGATTTTTCTTGAATCCCTCCCAAAAAACATGTGGTGATGTAGGTTTTTTTTTTTTTTTTAGGCTTTCTGACCCCAGACTCAGCTAATCTCTGCAATTCTCCATCTGTAATCCTTGGAGAGTCTTTGGCCACTCAAACTTTCCTCCTCGCCGTGCATTAAGACAATATAGACACACGTCCTCTTCCAGGCAGATTCGTAACATCTTTAGTTGATTGGAACTTCTTAATTATTGCCCTGATGGTGGAAATGGGAATTTTCAATGCTTTAGCTATTTTACTACAGCCACTTTTTATTTTGTGAAGCTCAACAATCTTTTGCTGCACATCAGAACTATATTCTTTGGCTTTACTCATGGTGATGGATGATTAAGGGAATTTGGCCTTTGTGTTTCCTCATATTTATACTCCTGTGGAACAAGACATCATAGCTGGACAATTTCATGTTCCTAGTCACCCTGGTGTGCTAAACATTTTCAATATTAATGGGAATATACTTCAGAAATATTTTACTCATAAAAAATTCTAGGGGTGCCAATAATTGTGGCCAACGTGTTTTGGAGAAAAGCATTTATTTCATAATGTGATTTACCGCCCACTTTCAATTCTTTTACTTCAATTAAAGATTTTTGTGAATTTTTTAAATAAAAAATCAAAAGGATAAACAATGCAGATTGATTTTTTTACAGCCATATTTGATCATATTTACCAGGGGTGCCAATAATTCTGACCACCACTGTATATAGGCTATGATATTTCCTCTGGTGTTTCTGCTATTATTATGCCAATGCATATGCTTCTTGTTTTCAAACTTTTTTTTTATTAACAGAAACTAAATAAATAAAAAAAAAAATCCAAGATTCTTATTCTGTGTGTGTGTGTGCGTGTGTGTTTTCAGCATTTTCGTTTTATTTTTTAGCATTTTCTACATTTTATTTTTAATATCCAATTGTTCACATGATTAAACAATTGTAATTGTCATTGTGTGGCCCCCTTTGAAGTACGCAGAGACCCCTAAGTGGGCCACCTGGTTGGGAACCACTGCTTTAAAATGATCAAATTCTTAGACTTCATAGAACATAAACAATTAAGAAACAGAAATGATTTAGTCTATAACTGAAAATGCTCCTTTTAACTATAAAAACTAATGGTCAATGGAAATCAGTGAGTATGGTTAAAAGAATTTACGCACTAACACTCCAAACAGTTCATTAAAGATCTGTTTCACAAGATTCCTATAGAAGCTGCTATAGGTTTTGGTGATGTAGTGTGTGTCATTAACATAGTGAGCAGCATACTCTTGCTTAATAGCCCTTGAGTTTGTTTAAGATGAAATGGGCGCTGTCCATGGTACTAATGCAACTAATCATGCCCATGGGCCTTGGAGAGACCTTCTCTCCTCACTGTATGCCTGAAAACCACTCATCACTGGCTTATCTCTGAGAGACTCCGATAAGGAGACATTTGGAAAAAAAGCATCATTTGTGACAGCCTTTACAGGAACTAAATACGCTTTCATGAGACAGTGTTTCATAAAATGCTCATTAATTTCATCATTAGAAAGAGTGTGTGGGGAAGCATACCAGTTCCCTGTGTCACGCTCAATTAGCATCCCATGGTGCTAATCCCATTAGAATTGTTGAATTCGTTAATGGGGGAACTAATGGGCATGCTATCAGGGGACATTAATTGGGCATGACACCACTTTTAGTTATAATTATCAAACTACCCCGACAAAATGTGTTTACGAATGCAAAACTGGCAATATTCGGCAATGGCGCTTATTGGTGGGGTGAGTTTCTCGGTGGTCTCCTGGACACTAATGTGAAATCATCTTTCATGATTGCTTTCATCATCAGAGCAATAGACTCAGCCCTACATGCTAGTGCTGCAGTGTGCATAATTAGCATGCTAGTGCTATTCCCATCCAATGTCTGCGGGTAACAAGTTAATTGGTCTCGAACCCTCTTTTAGCTGAAGTTTTAAGCAGAGAAGAACTTGATCCATCAAAATGTAGATATTAAAATTCTTAATACAATAAAATAATAATTATTTTCATGTTAATAAGGATAAATAAATGGTCGATATTAAAATTTCTTGAATGAATTCAACATAAAACACTAACATTTGTCATTTTAAATGCTACAATTGAATTTAGGAATCACAACATTACAATATACAGTATGTAAAAATGGCTTTTCATAGCTTAAACAAACACACAGCAGTCCATGACCACGATGTACCTGAGGGTCAAAGAGGAAGTATGGACGGCCGTTGTGCATTTGCAGAGCGACATACTCCTCCTGTTCTCCAGGGGAAACCGCAAACAGCATAAGCCCCTCCTCGACGCGTGTCCGGAAACTCAGCTGCAGGCCTGGGAAGAGACAATGCATGTTCTATATCAATAAACGGCTTACTGCACAGAATTCATTATAAAGCAGTGTGAAAGCATGTCAGAATGCATGAACACAACAAAAATTGCATTCATAAGAATTTAAGAGCAAATAACAGGATAAGAAGGCCCAGAATTGTGAGAAATATATGAGTGTGTGATGCCTGTGAGATCAAAACATTGAGCAATGCCTGAACAGTCTCACAATGCCTGAGCAGAGCTAACCTCTAAAGTCTTTATCCTAACAGAACTGCTTTAAAAAGAATCCCCTCAGAACTGAAACCTTCCACCATCTGACCTGAAAATCAGACCAAAGATACCAATCAGACAAAAAAATACCTTTGAAGTGAAGTGGTGTCCTTCTTCAACATAAGTTCATTAATATGTTGAGTACAAACCCACTCAAATACAGACTGCTTAGATTAAAAAGATTCCATTTAATCTATCTTAGAATCTCCAGTGGATTGAAGAGGTTGTAAGTCTGGTTGACCTCATGTAGAGCAGCAAGATGTTTCTTCAGGCTTCAGATCTATACAACTGATACAGGGATTATACCATCTGAATACCAACCCTACAGGACTGACTCTATATGTTAGATCGCACAAGACAGCTACTACCCTGATAAAATGATTATATATTCTATTATAAACGACGTATAAAAATGATCAGTGACAATTATAGCATTACAAAAATATTTTTAAGTTCTTTTGAGCTTTGTATTCATCAAATAATCCTGAGGAAACAGTATCACAATGTCCACAAAAATATTAAGAAGCACACATAACACAAATTTAACATGATCCCTCAATACAGCCCTTAAGAATGTGTTCTGTAAAGAACACAGAGCTCTTTTCTCATGTTGACCAGACTGTCTCAGTCCTGTGGAGGATGGTGGGGGAGAACCTGGATCAGAAGTTGTAGGTTCAGCAGAGCAGATCTCTCTGGGGTGATCAGCTATTTTTTGACAAGTGCTTCACATCCATCAGTACGTCTGGTCCATTACAGGAGAGGGAACGTGGAGGCTAAAGGGACATCTGTGGGATTTGAGATCCCGGTGGAGAAGCGTGGTGCTGTACGCACTGACAGGCCTGTCCAGAAAAGCTGTGGTCAGAGGTCTCTCAGGCACAGGGCTGGTCTGAGCGGGCTGATGAGGAATGAGATTCACCTCTGTGGGTCTCAAGACTAGCGCTAAGACATGGAAAAGATGTGAAGCACTTTTACATGTGGACTGCATCAGCACTTTAGGACACAGTGCTCAGGGTAATGCACCCACCAAATATGGACAGAGACTAAAAGAAATAATAATAAATTATATATGTGTGTGTGTGTCCTGGTAAACCCTACATTATGGGGACAAAATGTCCCCACAAAGATGGTAATATCCGAAATCCTTGTCCTTGTAGGAAAATTTTTTGGTTCCCACGAGGAAAACAGCTTATAACTCATACAAAGTGATGTTTTTTCTGCGCAGTTTTCTGCGATGAGTAGGTTTAGGGTTGGGAGATACAGTGTGTACAGTATAAAAATCATTATGTCTATAGAAAGTCCCTATAAAACATGAAAACACAACAAGAGTGTGTATGTGTGTGTGTGTGTGTGTGCGTGCGTTTGTGTGCGCATGTGTGTTTGTATGTATATGTGCATGTATACACACACACTATATATTCATATACAGTCACACATTATTTCTAATTCTACATGTTTAATGCAAACATTTTTCAACAATTTTGAAAAATATAAAGTAAGGGTATAATGGGAATTGATGGCAAACACGTTCATCCCAAAATAATTTTCTCTGCCAAAAAACATCATATCAGCTATAAGTAAAACAAACAGGGCTATTTGGATTTAATCTGCTTAGTACATAACCTGAATAACTTCAGTCATGTTAGTATTATTGCGGCATTAATCAAGTTGTTGCGTATTAATGAGTTTTCAGGAAATGCTAATTACTGTCATAGATTCTGCAGCACCCCATTAAATATACAAATTACAGAATTAAAGAGCCAGAGCTTTTCATGATTAATCTTTAAATGGGGAAAAACTAATGATGTCTGTACAAAGTTTCCCTCTACTTTCCACTGACTGAGGCCGTTTGACAATCAATCAAATTAATTAAGGAAAATAATTTGTATAATTTAACATTTTGTGCTACAATAGCATGTAGTCTTTGAAAATTGCTTCATTCTCATGTATTACTGCTTCCCATTTTGGGAAATTGTACATTTTTTCACTGCCACTCAATGCAGATACGAAAATAGATGAATACTATAGACACAGAGCAAGTAAGATGAGCCTAAAATATAATGAATAACAACAACGATAAAATGTTTAGATTTTCACAGTCACTTTAAAGAAAAAAAGGACAAGACTGCTGTAATAATATGGCGCTGAGTACCAGAGTACCTTAAACACCATATAGTTAGTGATTCCCACCCTATAAAAACAGATTTATATCTGAGAAATCAAAGAAACGGTTATAGTACAAGAAAAAAAGGACAAGACTGCTGTAATATTTCAATGACGCTCAAAACTCAAGTCAATTCACCTCAACTATACTGCATTTTTAATCTCATTTTTACTTTGATTTGTTGGGACTTGCATCCTTTAACAAAGTCATTTCAAGCACAAGATTAGATGACCATTGATTTTTCTTAATTTATTGCTTTGGCTACATTTCAATAATATACAAAGTATTTGTCCCTGAGCATGCTATTTGTTCATCGCTTTTTGTTGTTGTCATTATGCCTCATTTCAGCCATTGAGCTTTTCGGTACGATTTATCCATTTCTTAAAGTTCGATAATAAACAAAAGCTTATTTTCAACAGTGTTTTGGAGTAGTGCATTACAGAAACCAACAACACAGACAGTCAGCTGTTTAGTACCTCATGTATACTGCGTTTGAAATTGGAAAATTGGAAACAAAATCAGATGAACTAAAGGTGTGGAAAGCGTAAAAAGACAAGTCGGCTAAAAGGGGTGTTGTCGTTCTGGTTTGTTCTTTGGGTTCCCTCATTAGTTGGTGGCCATTTATAATTCCAGCAGGCCCAAGGACGAGCTCACCACTTTGACTGCAGCCATTGATCAATTAGGGAGTGAGCTGAACTCAACTCAGGGCTTGATTTATAAAGATTTATCCGTTTGTCATTATTTAAGGAAAAAAACTGGAAATTGCAGTGCTAAATGTTAATAGAGTTAGAGGGGGAAATGGCCATTCATTTCCTGAAATTGCAAGGTCACAAAGGGTCACCCATTTATATGCACGCTCCTTAAGGAGGCAATTTAATGTCCCCGACTTCTTAGGGAGGATCTACTAATTGCCTCGTTTTAATATAAATAAAGTCAGATTTTCCAGATATCTTAGAGCATGTGTCCAACAAAAAGGACTCACGACATGACATGGTTTCATGTTCGTTTGCGGATTATGCAGCAGAGAGAGGCTGGGGAATGGAGAAGAGGAAATTACATAAACCTCACTAAAGGAAGGAGGGCCTTAATGTGCCGCCACGTTTTTACCTGTGATTCACAGCTTTTCATATTAAAAATGTACCACATCACAGGAAAATAACACCTAAATCTCATCCTCATGTCACTCAAAGAAAAAGGTCATCTAATGTTTGCCTCTTCTGTCACAACACACTGACCAATCTGATAACTTAAAGCAGCGCCTTCCCAGCTTTTAACGCAATTAAATCGCAAGTAATCTAAACAAATGGCAAGCTGAAGGATTTTTACATTAGTAGATCAACCGGAACCTGTATTCATTTGGAACTCAATTCACCAATTATGTTTGTAAACAAAAGTATAATTGCCCTTTGTCTAATCATGGAAGTCATTAATACATCAGGATGGAGAAGAGTGAAGAAAGAAGTGAGAGATGAATAAAGAGTGTTTAGGGCGGAGCAACGAGGTTGGAGTGACCAACGTTAACATTTGAAAATGTGCTACACTTTCTAAATACACTGTAGATTAGGGTCCAAATCTTACTAATAACTAAGAATTTTGCCTCAATTACTGCTTATTAATAGTTAGAAAGGAAGTTGTTATGTTTAGGTATTGGGTAGGATTAAGGGATGTAGAATATGGTCATGCAGAATAAGGCATTAATATGTGCTTTATATGTACTAATAAACAGCCAATATCCAAGTAATATGCATGCTAATAAGCAACTAGTTAAAGGGATAGTTCACCCAAAAATGAAAATTAGCCCATGATTTACTCACCCTCAAGTCATCCTAGGTGTATATGACATTCTTCTTTCAGACAAATACAATTGGAGTTATATTAAAAAATGTCCAGGCTCTTCCAAGCTTTATAATGGCAGTGAATGACTGTTTCTGTTTTGAAGTCCATAAAAGTGCATCCATCCATCATAAAAATAATCCATACAGCTCTGGGGGGTTAATAAAGGCCTTCTGAAGCGAAGCAGTGCATTTGTGTAAGAAAAATATCCATATTTAACTTCCGCTAACTGTCGTACACACGTTCAAGAGAGACTGGCGTTCCAGCGTATGACGTAGGGCGCTCCAGTGAGAATATGCTAGTTTTCGCAAGAACTCTGCGCTTCCGCATTCGTCACCGGAACTTACACTGCGCCTGCATCCTACGTCATACGCTGGAGCGCCAGTCTCTCGTGAACGCGTGTGCAACAGTTAGCGGAAGTTAGAGATTACAGTTTGTAAAGTTTTAAATATGGATATTTTTCTTACACAAACGCATCACTTCACATTTTTTAATATAACTCCGAATGTATTCGTCTGAAAGAAGAATGTCATATACACATAGGATGACTTGAGGGTCAGTAAATCATGGGCTAATTTTCCTTTTTGGTCTAGATGGTAATAACTATTCACGAAGTTTTAGACCAGGGGTTTTCAAACTGTGGGTTGCACACACGGATTTGGTCTAGGGCTGCACGATATACTAACATTAAATAAAAATGGTGATATTGCTTAATGCGATTTTCGAATCTCAAATGCTACTATTTAATCATATAAATATATGCGCTAGCGTTTTATAGTGAAGCATGCCCGTGCAACTTGTAAAAACATTGTTTTCTGCGTCTCAGAGTGGCTTGTTTCATTATTAAGCGGCTTCATTATTCAGAATTCAAATGTCACGAAAGGCTGCTTCAGGTCTGTTCATTCATCTCTGTCATCTGCTCTGTTCAACTCAGCGCTGTTGTCTTTCAGAGACATGGTCATAAAAGTATGTTCTTTGCATTCACCCATGTGCATTTGGCTACCTACCAACACCTACAAAATATGTCTGTAAAAAGCATTTTACATGTACACACAGAACGAGCGTTAGAGCATTTTCTGCCCTGAACACCACAATGAGTTTAACATTTGCAGTGTGGATCACAGTTCATATCCAGACTGGATTGAGCATTTTTCTGGTTTTTATGGACATATTTAATTTACTCTAATGCACCAAACATGAATCAGCGCTGTGTATGCCCACATATTCAATCACGTCTTCTTAAAATGAAATATATATATATATATATATATATATATATATATATATATATATATATACACTCACCTAAAGGATTATTAGGAACACCTGTTCAATTTCTCATTAATGCAATTATCTAATCAACCAATCACATGGCAGTTGCTTCAATGCATTTAGGGGTGTGGTCCTGGTCAAGGCAATCTCCTGAACTCCAAACTGAATGTCAGAATGGGAAAGAAAGGTGATTTAAGCAATTTTGAGCGTGGCATGGTTGTTGGTGCCAGTCTGAGTATTTCACAATCTGCTCAGTTACTGGGATTTTCACGCACAACCATTTCTAGAGTTTGGTGTGAAAAGGGAAAAACATCCAGTATGCGGCAGTCCTGTGGCGAAAATGCCTTGTTGATGCTAGAGGTCAGAGGAGAATGGGCCGACTGATTCAAGCTGATAGAAGAGCAACTTTGACTGAAATAACCACTCGTTACAACCGAGGTATGCAGCAAAGTATTTGTGAAGCCACAACACGCACAACCTTGAGGCGGATGGGCTACAACAGCAGAAGACCCCACCGGGTACCACTCATCTCCACTACAAATAGGAAAAAGAGGCTACAATTTGCACGAGCTCACCAAAATTGGACAGTTGAAGACTGGAAAAATGTTGCCTGGTCTGATGAGTCTCGATTTCTGTTGAGACATTCAGATGGTAGAGTCAGAATTTGGCGTAAACAGAATAAGAACATGGATCCATCATGCCTTGTTACCACTGTGCAGGCTGGTGGTGGTGGTGTAATGGTGTGGGGGATGTTTTCTTGGCACACTTTAGGCCCCTTAGTGCCAATTGGGCATTGTTTAAATGCCACGGCCTACCTGAGCATTGTTTCTGACCATGTCCATCCCTTTATGACCACCATGTACCCATCCTCTGATGGCTACTTCCAGCAGGATAATGCACCATGTCACAAAGCTTGAATCATTTCAAATTGGTTTCTTGAACATGACAATGAGTTCACTGTACTAAAATGGCCCCCACAGTCACCAGATCTCAACCCAATAGAGCATCTTTGGGATGTGGTGGAACGGGAGCTTCGTGCCCTGGATGTGCATCCCACAAATCTCCATCAACTGCAAGATGCTATCCTATCAATATGGGCCAACATTTCTAAAGAATGCTTTCAGCACCTTGTTGAATCAATGCCACATAGAATTAAGGCAGTTCTGAAGGCGAATGGGGGTCAAACACAGTATTAGTATGGTGTTCCTAATAATCCTTTAGGTGAGTGTATATATATATATATATATATATATATATATATATATATATGCATTATACAGTGCATTATTCCGCTAACATGACCGCAAATGTGTTTTTATTTTGTACCAACCAGAATGCAAGTTTGTTGGTCGTTTCAGCATTAGTATTTGCTCCCCACAATCAATA
Source organism: Rhinogobio ventralis (assembly GCA_039654625.1). Taxonomy (NCBI): domain Eukaryota; kingdom Metazoa; phylum Chordata; class Actinopteri; order Cypriniformes; family Gobionidae; genus Rhinogobio; species Rhinogobio ventralis. The sequence goes on along the minus strand of CM077202.1, from coordinate 29,722,861 downwards.
TGACATAAAAAATGTTCCTAATTACTTTTATACACATTACTAGTCTTATTTTGAATGATTCTTTTCCAAACAACAAAATTTTTTCTAAATCTAATAATGTCTGTATGTCTGTCATATCAAGTTTCCTTTTCGGACAACTTCACAAATTTTAATCACTTCCCTCCAACCACCTGGCTCAATTCCGAGAAACAACATCCAATGGATAAAATTGTTTCATCTGACTTAGGTTGTCTATCTGGTTTCACCCTGAAATATGTCAAATTATGTGAATAAAATGGGTAGTGATCTGCATATCACATTTACTTTAGCATCAATCAATCGTGCATTTTGAGGCACACAGAGCATCGATGAGACCCCGTACCTGTGAAGTCAGTGTTGACAGGCAAAGTAGAGCTGGGAAATCTGAAGTAGCCACTCCCTGAGAAGCGTCTCCCCTTTACAACCTGGCCCTGGGCATCAGACAAAGACACATCTGTCCGCTCCACGTGGTACAGAGGTGGAGGCCCATTGAGCTCGGCCGGGGTATCCCAGGAAACCTTCATCGCAGTCACATTCAGTGGCCTTAATGAAGGGGCCCTCAGACCTGCTGGAGCTATCATAACAGAAAAGAGGAAAGAATGGAGAGATATGAGAATTAAAAAAAGAGATGTGCATTTATAGTCATAGCTCAGTTTCATGCACGCTGCTGTAATGATCTAATGGGGCTCTCATGTAGGCTGAGAGGAAGTAAATTACCTCAGCCTGACACATCCTCTGTGCATTTAGCTCACTCTGCCTGTCAGGCCGTCCACACCAGCAGCGCTAATAAAAACCCTCCATAGGGAATGGACATGTTGTCTTCCAAGGCCCATCACGGCACACAAGTCATAAATTACACTCAATCAATAGCACTTGAGTCTATATAATTGAAACTCTGATATCATTTCAAATCCCTCCCGCTGATTTAATAGGATTTGTGTGAAGTCTCGCTGGACGTTTATCGTTTTTGCCTTAAAACATAAGGCGGTAAAAATGAAGTGTGACTGACGTGACTTCACGTGCCCTTAAGTACTACAAGGGAAGTGATTATTCAGTAGGAGTCTGCAGGTGGTGGAAATTCATTAAAGGGACAGTTCATTTACTCACTCTCATGTTGTTCTAAACCTGTATGACTTTTTCTTCTGTAGAAGACTAAAGGAGTTTTGTCATTCATGACAGAAGCAGCAATTTGGAATAAGTTGTTCTTTTTTTAGTAGGATCTTTTTAATGAATCGAATGATCCAGTTCAGAAAACTGCTTATAATAACTACAGTGTCCAGGCTATTATTTTTGTTCTTCAAAAAAAAAAAAATCATATTTTTTAGTTTGCTAAAAGATAGTCATGCAGTTTTGGAATTAATGCAAGTAAATGACAGAATTTTCATTATTGGGTTTTTACTTTTTTAATTTGATAGATCTTCCAGCAAATCCCTAAACAAAAACCTTTTTTCTTAGTCCATTATAGGCTAAATTAAAACAATACAGTAGCGCAGCTGGGTTGAGCTTGGTTAAACGATTCATGTTTCCTTGTTCAAACCAGCACATTTAATGTTTTGACATGGCTCAGCAAAAAGGTTAATATTGTCTTCATCATATTAATGACTAAGTCAAAGATAGACTTGTATAGCACCAATTACAGCCTGGCCTGAGCGTTTGCTGTGTTTATACGGCCTGATGTTTTTCCGTGGAACTATAATACATATTTCTATAACAGGAAAAGTATCGATTTATGCATAATTGCCTAACCTTCTCATGTGTGTGGGGGGGGGGATATATGCACTCCGTATTTCGAGTCAATGTGATGTGTACAGGCGGGGTACACTTGTTCTGCTTGTCTTTATGGATGTAATATACATAAAACATTACCATCAACTCTTGATTAGCTGTTCACATTTCAACAAGATCAATAACGGCAGCGTGCTTCCTTTTTAAAATGCTACAGGCTTATGTCCTCATCAGAGAGGGCATGTGCGCTAAAAAGAGAATTATGGGACCTTTTACACAGAAAGAAAAAGAAAGGAGGGGCAGACTAAACACTTGCTTTTTGGAAATACAGTTTTGAGCAATATAATCTAAATCAATATAATATAAAATTATGTGCATATACTGTATATATATATATATATATATATATATATATATATATATCATTAAATTGATTAAATTGATCAAAAGTGACAGTACAGACATTTATAATGTTACAAAAGATTTCTATTTTAAATGAAAGATGTTCTTTATAACTTTCTATTCATCAAATAATCCTAAAAAATATAGATTAGAATATTAAAATGATTAGAATGATTTCTGAGGGACCATGTGACACTGAAGACTGGAGTAATGGCTGCTAAAAATCCAGCTTTGCCATCACAGGAATAAATGTAATTTTAATATACATTAAAATAGAAAATAGTTATTTCAGATTACGATATAGAATATGAATGATTTTGCTGTATTTTTTATCAAATAAAATGTAGCCTTGGGAAGCATAAGAGATTTCTTTCAAAAACACCCTTACAGAGCCCAAACTTTTGACTGGGAGTGTACGTAAGAAAAAAGAAAAGAAAAAATTCTTAAAATTAATCTTGCATCTGACAGGGCTATACATTGTGTATGTTATGCATTTGAACCAATCATGGCAGCTCGCCAACCAACAATTAAATGGATTGTGTACAATGATTTTGAATAGTTACTCTCTTGCTATGCATGCAGAAATTTCTTTGATCTTTGTCACATTCTACCTTGTTGATTAATGTAATTTTCATTGATTATATAGAACCAAAACCTTGACCGCAACCAGGCACAAAATATCAGATATTGTGCTTGCTGAGATCTTTCCAGTCTGTTCAATGAAAACTGACATTGTGGCGCATAATAGTAAAGATAAATCAAAAACTATGAAATATTGCCTTAAAGAATGTGAATTAAAAGACAAATCGGATTCATAAAGTCTAAATGATTGGAAACAAAGGGTGTTTATATTTCCACTACTGTGTTCTATAGCTATGAGAAACATAAATCTACAGTTTAATTATTCTGCTATGAAGATATGAATAACTTAAGTGTCGCCGTTCATTTCAGTGGTGTGCTATTTAAAGCAATTTGATGTCATTCCACTCGGAGAAAGCAGATGCTGACTTCTCGGTTTGAACAGATGGTAATTCTGTCTAATAGTGCATTGATGTAATAGTGATGTGCATTGTGTATACAGACAGTCATAAAAAGGAGGTAAGGCTCAAATAAATTGCAATCATCAACATTAAATCCTGGCAGAGAAGTGGGCGAAAACAAGGCTTGAGGGAGACATAGTCTTGAGTGGTCCAGACAACAGGTTGTGTTGGGCTAGTCAGCGTGCTGTTTGTTCAAATGTACGGGCTGTGTGTAAGGACGTTAAGAGCAGCTTGTGTGGGAGCAGAATATTAATGAATTAGAGACATGGCAAATTCAGCTTAAGTGGTCGTTAAATGAGCTTTCATATGAAAAAATAAAGAAAAAAAGAGCAACACACTATTAAACACAGTCCATATAAATGCAAAAAACCAAAGCAAATATTTGCATAAGAATATAACTGCCGATACCCTATGCCAACAAAAAAACCTTCAGTAATAATTCTATAAACAGACGCAAAGCGTAAAAAAACCTTCCAGCCATATGGAAGAGCCGATGACATCGGCAGCTCTGTCGGCTGCAGCATATTGAGCTGACCATATGTTACAGCGGCGCTGTGAGCCTGACTGATTCATGCCCATCACATTCCACTGTATCAATTAAAGGCCCTTGAAGGCTGCATGATTTGTGCCTCTGTTATTAAACCCTGCTAATTCATCCTACTTACATATTCCTTATAAATCTCCGGGAGTGTGCGGTGATTCATGGCAATCGGGGAGAACGCTACGGCACATTTTTCTCCTTGTAATTAACAGTAAATTGTTTTTACTGCCGCACAATGAATTTCTCGGCTTGGTCCGCAAATGAAGTAGTAAGAAGCCGAGTGGAGAATCCTGTCTGAGGGGTTGGTTTAACTCATTAAGCCTTCACGTGAGCCGACGTGTAAATGGCAAAATAAAGGCAAATGGAAAAAAATGAAAAGGCAAATGAGGCTGGTCGTTGTCAGGAAGTACACATTTCCTTCCTGTACAATTAAGAAAAGGCTAAATCTGGAAAGGCTAAGCTATACATAAAAGGTAAGCCATATATACAAGGTAAGATTGGCCAGTCTCATGTGTTCTACAAATATATAGTCTAAAAGAGAGGTTTTATACAATAATACAATATTTTGCCCAATGTTTAATCCATGTGTAACAATTTTTATGCATTTAAAAAAACGGTCCCACTTTATATTAAAGGGATAGTTCACCCAAAAATGAAAATTATTTCATGATTTACCCACCCTCAAGCTATTCTAGGTATATATGACATTCTTCTTTCAGATGAATACAATCAGAGTAATATTAAAAAAATTCCGGAACTGCGTTTCCAGATAACGATGGATCTTCGCACTTTTTCTAGTGTTGTCTACGAGTGATATAACGAACGTTCGTGTTTCTTTCACGTGCGTTTCACAAACATGCACTTAACACGATCGCACACAGCTGTGCTTTAAGTGCTACTTAAGAGTCGCTGTCCGTTTGTCAAGTGCTGAAAAGTCACCTTTTGGAATGGCTCGCAGCTGTAGCACACGCTTGTATTTCAAAATGTTTATCCTAATTATAATTTGCTACGAGGTCAAAAATCTATATAGCACATAGGCTAGGTGGAGACCAAAAAATGGCTGAATCAAAACAAAAAAACAAAAAACAAAGAAAATACATTTTTCAAAAGAGGAAACTAATGTTATTTTAGAGGAGGTGGAGCTAAACAAAGCAGGTTTAATAGCAGTCATACAAATAAACAAAAACAAAAAATCTGGGAGGATATTGCTTTAAAATTAACTCCAAGCAGGGGCATTAAAAGATCAGGGAAGATCAGGACTTTGCAAGCCTCAAGGATACCACAGAGATCAACAATTAATAAAACAGGTGGTGGGACAAATGACTCCCCCCTTCTTACACCGGAAGAAGAAAAGGCACCGCCAATACTTGGCCTCAGATGGGATTTGTGGTGGTATTGACCTCCATGGAGGAGTAGGGATGCCTGAACCAGGTCCATCATGCTCACAGGAGCAATCAGGTTCACCTCCCATTGTAAGACACCTACCATCTCCTAGTCCTCCCAACAGCCCACACATGCTCAAGCCTCCATCTTCAATTGTTAGACGACAACACCTCAGCGCTTTGAGAATGTCTGTGGTTGTAGTCAGTACTTAGTGCAGCTGAAGAGAGAGAAACTAGATGTCCCAAAAGACATCAGAAAAAATGTCTTAAAGATGCCAATGAGAGGGACATCAACTTTCAGCAGCAGCTCACATACCTCAAGAAGGCCAAGCTGGATTTAGAAGAGATGAGACTGGCACTGGAGGAGATGAGGTTTGCAAGGCCCTCCATTTTGGTGCCAATTATCTTGCCAAATGATTCAGGTAATATTGTTTAATGTTGGTTAATCATGAATAAGTATATGTTTTAATAATCTCTTGTGCAACATGAAATATTCCTTTCCATATGTAGTTAGGAGTCATCCCATTGTGCAATGTCTTTTGCAAATACTGACAAACAACAAACTCAAATAAATTTAGATTCAATAGTTTGATGTCCTTGTGTTTGTTGAACCATTTAAAGACTAAGGCTCTATGAAATACTACAGTAGAAGTATTCTTAAGTGTTTCGAATTTAAATGGCTACTTGCAGTACTGAAAATAAGCATACAAGCCCTATGAATGTCCATATACAGCAGTGCACTTTTTAATTCCTTAATTTATTCAGTGTTCAGTCATGTAGTTTTCATTTTATTTATTTATTTTTCATTATTATTTCTTTATTGAATTATTATAATCTATTGAATTATTCAAAATGAATTTAATCAGACAAAAAACAAGTAAAAAAAATAATATTAAAGTCACATTGGACAAGAGTAAAGTTTAGGTGCAATTCGCCGGTTGTCCTGCAGGTGATCTCATAGCTCTGTCTCCTTACGACGCACTTAAGGATTTACGATTACTCTAGAGCACTCGTAGTTCTACGAAGATTTTCAAGTACTACTTAAGTTACGATGGTTTTGGGATACAGCCCATAAGTCTAAGATGATTTGTGCGATCATTTTTACGATCTACTTAGGCTTACGATGCTTTTGGGAAACGCAGCCCAGGCTCTTCCAATCATTATAATGGCAGTGAATGTCAGCCCAAAATTTGAAGCCCAAAAAAAGTGTATCCATCCATTATAAAAGTAATCCACATGGCTCCGGTAGGTTAGTAAAGGCCTTCTGAAGTGAATCGATGGGTTTTTTGTTATAAAGTAAAATATTTAGCTTCCAGCGGACTGCCTTCCGTATTCAACTTACCAAAAAAGCGTGACTGCCGCGACGATGACGTCGGACGTACTGTAAACGTTTTGAACTGCGAGAGGCATTGCACTTCAATATGGAAGGCGGTCCTCCGGGAGCTAGATATTTTACTTTATAAAGTTTTAAATATGGATATTTTTCTTACACAAACCCATTAATTCGCTTCAGAAGGCATTTATTAACCTCCCCAGAGCCGTGTGGATTACTTTCATAATAGATGGATGCACTTTCTGGCCTTCACATTTTGGGCTCCCATTCATTGTCATTATAATGCTTGGATTAGCCAGGACATTTTTTAAAATAACTTTGATTGTACTCGTCTGAAAGAAGAATATCATATACACCTAGGATGGCTTGAGGGTGAGGGTAAATCATGGGGTAAATCATGGGATAATTTTCATTTTTGGGTGAACTATTCCTTTAAGTGTCCTTAACTACTATACTTTCATCAAAAAATAAGTACAATGTACTTGTGTTCATATTGTATAGCAAAACTTTTTCTGCTATTAAAGTGGAATAGAGGTAAGGTTAGGGAGAGGTTTGGTGGTATGGGTAGGTTTAGGCTGGATTAAGGTGTAAGGGAAGGCTCAACAGTTTAATTATAGATGTAATTACAGAAATAAATTACAGCTGTAATTACATTAAGGTATTTTTAAAATATAAGTACAATGTAAAAACATGTATGTACACAATAAGTGCATTGTATCAAATGATTAATTTCAATGTTAGTACAAAGTAGTTAAGGACACTTAATATAAAGTGGGAGCAAAAAAATGTAAATTTTCCTATTTAGTTAATCACATTAATAATTGAGCATATGCAGTTCATCTTAAAAACATTTTAAAAAAGTATTTTCTACAATTTTGTTACTGTGCAAAATCTTGTTCCTTAATAAAAAAAAGAAAAAAAAAGAAAATGTATATATGAATAAAACTAAAATCTACAGCAAAAAGGGAAAACTGAGTGAGCGAGAGAGAGAGAAAGAGAGAGCCGAAAAGCCTGATAGAAAAAATAAAATGGTGTTCTTGATGACACACTTTCAGAAATTGCGTAAAGAACGAACCTTCCTTCCTCTGACTGCTTGACTATTCAAAATTCATCAATTTTAAAGTATGAAAATAATAGAGATAACCTGAGAGTGAATCTAAAATAGCTTTAGTTTGTATTCCTTTGAGATAAAAGACTTCCTCTCTCAATTGAGAGCAGGGCAGACCATATGTGCTCCAGTTCACCGATGGGTTTACGTACACAATTAAAGGTGGTCTGGCCCGGCCCTCACTGAGAAAGACCTATTCAACAAACTGACTATGAGCAATGACAGACACTTTCCATTAAAGGCACTTCATTAATATTAACATAAGAATTAACACCTATTCAGGTTTTTCTCCTTTCGACGACAACATATATCGAAGCTCGCACACGTAATTGGATGTTGAGTGCTCGCACACGCATACTCTGTGGGTACTCCATTATTAACTGTGAAGTTTTTAAAAGTAGAACAGGATTGGTTCTTGTATCAGGGATGGAGTAGCATTGCTGATAGAGAATATTAACCAATCAGCTAAAGATCTGAAAGTGAATGAGAGCTGCAGTAAAGATTCAGAACATAGACCTCAAAACATCACATCAATGGCTGCTTGTTAGTTACACTGGATGTAGATGTTAGAGATGGTACTGACCGGAAGGCAGAGTTCGGCCTGGCGCAGGTGGACTGCTCACGCAGCCCTGTCTGTTGCACACGCTCACAGTAAAACTGTACTGCTCATAGGCCTTTAGTCCTCCTGCAGTGTAGCTCCGCTCCTGTGCTGATCCACTGTACAAGACCTGAAACATGAAAACACACATATTACACAGAGTACAGTAACTCACAATTTCACACTTAAAGTGCTAATTCACCACTGGCCAAGCGGGCTTTCAATAAAACTTGGTTGCCTGTTTTTTTTTTTTGCTACTTGACAAGAGAAAAGTTGCTGTCTTCAGCACCCATAATGCACTGGGCATGTTGCCGTCCAAGGCCACTCCTAGCCTGCTCACATTGAATAGGCTTGACCAGAGTCAAATGCCACCTTACTTGAGTAGGAAATACTTATTAGCAACCCTTTAGTCATAATGTTGTTGACTTCTATTGTTCCCAGTTGCAAGAATTCAAAGAGTAAACGTTTGAGTTACTTTCGTTTTCCAGTGAAGGATCCAGATTGATGAAAGCAGTGGCTAAAGGCTAGAGTAAATATTGCAAATAATCATAAATATGGAGAGAACACTGCTATGGAAAATCTAGTCTTTTATATAAAAATCTTAGTCTTTATTTCTAACTGGATAACTATGAACACGGTAAGGGGGAAAAATAATTGAAAGAAATTTGGAAGAAGAGGACCGGGGGGGTACCTTCTGCCCAGCCCACCTTAGCAAAACGGTGTAGCGTACAGGTAAGAAGGCTGCTGCCATAGTTTTTTTTTAGTAGACAAAATATAATACAATTTTCAGTGATAAACCTAATCCTACAATAACTGTTTTGTTATAACAACCCTCTGTCGATCCAACTGTCCATGGTCAGGATACAAAAATGCAGAAATCTGTAGTTTTCACGAAAGCCCCGGAGCTGTCAAAAATCTACCAAATTAGAAGTGGTTGCCAGCAATTCTCCGTAAAAACACAGTGTCTGATTCTGTGATATTTTATGCAATGAACATTAACTAAATAAGTAACAGAAAATGTGACAAACACCCTAATGTATCACACAGGAAGAATGTCCTTTTACTGTTTTATACTGTACATTATGTGGTAATTCACAGTTCTTACAAACGCTCATAAGAATGTACACATGTAGACACACACCACATAGATCCCACCCCTAGAGCTTTCAATACCTGCCTGACCTGACATATTTATTAAAAAAAAGTGCATATCTGTAGGTTACTGGTGGAAAACATCAATGCTAACATACACTTATCAAACTAATTAAAATCTAAGATAATGAAATCCAATTAAAAAGAAGATTGTTCAAGAAAATTAATCTAAAAAAAAAAACATCCTTGAAACATTTGCCATGAAGACAGGGAAGGTGATTCTGATATGGAAAACAGTGCTTTAAATACAGACTAACATGCAGGAGATGATGCTACTTTAACCTTTAAAGGTTTGCTAGCCGAACGAAGAAAGAGAAACACAAAGATTCACATGAGTAATAGAGGAGACCTTTTTGGACAGTTCAGCCCACGCCACATGCATACTGGGACACAAGCCACAAGCTGTGGAAATATGAAACTGGACAGAAATGAAGGTTATTGGGGTAAAAAAAAAACTGCTTTTTCCTTTCTATGGAAACTTTCTTTATCAATGTAGCAACACATATTAATGAAAGTGGAAGAGAAAAACTGGACCAATGGGAAGTGTTCTGTGTGATGCATGAGGCAAAGTACAGGACAATATAGCCACAGTCCAGTGCTTCAGAGATGTGCCAACAGATCAGAAATATTCTGGCAGTGGCCCTTTTCTATCAAGAAAAAAGTTTAATGTGCTGCAATGGATACCTGAGATACTATAGGTGGAGCATATGGGTTGGACATTTGTTCTTGGTGAAGGTTGACTCTGTACTCAGTCACTTCGCCCCTGACATCTTTGTCCTGTGGCGTCTCCCAGCTCACTCTGAGTGAGGACGAGGACACTGGAGACACCTGAGGAGGGGGCATGTACTCTGGCACTGTGGAGCAGAACAGATCATTCATCAAAACAACAAAGCATTTTTCTAATCAGCATTTTTGTCTTGTTTTTCAGCAAATGAATTTACTTATGATCCAAATTTGCAAAATGTAAGCAATTAAGACTTGTTTGAGAGAATACTGTAAGTTTTTTTTAAGCATAAACCTAACAAGTAGTAACAAACAATGAAGAATAAGAATAAGATAAGGTTAAAGTTTGTGAATAATCTTTGATGTTGGATTGAGAAGCCTTAACCTTGAGCCGGTGCTGTGCCAAATTTTGACTCCCTGCCAAATTATTACACCCCCCCCCCGATTCTACCCCCCTGAATACCTGATTCTAACTCAACCTCTAATCCTAACCACACACCCACCCCTAATCCTAAACCTACCTATACTAGGGGGGTAATAATCTGGAAGGGGTCAGAATTCAGCACAACACTGGGACTTGAACTTTGTCAGAGAGATTCCCACAAGGCTATTGCTCCAACATAACAGCTAATTTTCATCAGTTATTTTGTCTAAGGGTCATTACATTGCTTATAGATTTCTGCTCGTTCTAAATCAGATGCAGATCAAACAAATATAGATTACATTTATTTGAATGCATTAATGAGAAAGTGATTGTGTGTGAAGTAGTGAAGCTGTGGGTTTTAGTTGCTTCAAAATCAGAAAGAAATGCACGCTAGAACTTTTCAGTTTCTAAGCTATTTTAATGATAAACCACAGGACAGCGTTGACAATACGTTTCTGTGATCATGAATGTGTCTGTGCACGCGTGATCTGCAGGTGATGTGTGTCTGTATGTGTGTGCATGTGCTACAATGAAGCAGCGCATTAGTTTAGAATGCCTAGAAATTAACTTACCTGTACAGTAAACTGTTTAAAACGTGCATTCATCCAATCAATATTGTGTATCCAGATGGTATATAAACAAACATAACTGCTCCTGAATGTTTATGTGTGCATGTGATCTGTGCGAGCTACTATATGTGTGCATGTTTAGAACGGCAAATAACTTAAAATAAACCATGGGAAATAAAATAAACTATTTAAAACTTGCATTTATCCGATCAATACTGAGTATCCAGATGGTATAAACAATTATGCATTTATTTGTCATTTTAACTAATGGAGAAACGGAGAGTTAAAGAGTAGGCTAGACATTTTGTGGTAGATGTCTTGTCCTGTGGCCCCTCTATAGGACAGCAGTAGTATTACAGCCAATGTAAATATATGGTATTTTTTAGTTTTTGATCATAATTTATACAGTGGTGGTCAGAATTATTGGCACCCCTGGTAGATATGATCAAATATGGCTGTAAAAAAATCAATCTGCATTGTTTATCCTTTTGATCTTTTATTTAAAAAAATCACAAAAATCTAACCTTTCATTGAAGTAAATGAATTGAAAGTGGGGGGTAAATCACATTATGAAATAAATGCTTTTCTCCAAAACACATTGGCCACAATTATTGGCACCCTTTTATTAAATACTTTTTGCAACCTCCTTTTGCCAAGATAACAGCTCTGAGTCTTCTTCTATAATGCCTGATGAGTTTGGAGAACACCTGACAAGAGATCAGAGACCATTCCTCCATACAGAATCTCTCCAGATCCTTCAGATTCCCAGATCCATGTTGGTCCATGATTTTGATGTTTGTTTTGGATCGTTGTCCTGATGGAAGATCCAACCACGGCCCATTATAAGATTTCTAGCAGAGGCCGTCAGGTTTTGATTTTTTATCTGTTGGTATTTGCTAGAATCCATTATACCATGTATCTGAACAAGATGTCCAGGACCTCAAGCAAAAAAATAGGCCCAAAACATTAAAGATCCAGCGGCATTTTAAACCATGGGCATGGGGTACTTTTTATCCCTGTTTGCACCAAACCCATCTGGTGGATTTGCTGCCAAAAAGCTCTTTTTATAGTTTCATCTGACCACAGAACCAGGTCCCTTTTGAATTTCCAGTCGTGTCTGACAACTGAATATGCTGGAGTTTGTTTCTGGATGAGCAAGAAGGATTTTTATTGAATCCCTCCCAAAAAACATGTGGTGATGTAGGGGTTGTTTGATTTTTATTTTTTTAAGGCTTTCTGACCCCAGACTCAACTAATCTCTGCAATTCTCCATCTGTGATCCTTGGAGAGTCTTTGGCCACTCAAACTTTCCTCCTTGCCGTGCATTAAGACAATATAGACACACACGTCCTCTTCCAGGCAGATTCGTAACATCTTTAGTTGATTGGAACTTCTTAATTATTGCCCTGATGGTGGAAATGGGAATTTTCAATGCTTTAGCTATTTTCCTACAGCCACTTTTTATTTTGTGAAGCTCAACAATCTTTTGCTGCACATCAGAACTATATTCTTTGGCTTTACTCATGGTGATGGATGATTAAGGGAATTTGGCCTTTGTGTTTCCTCATATTTATAATCCTGTGGAACAAGACATCATAGCTGGACAATTTCATGTTCCTAGTCACCCTGGTGTGCTAAAAATTGTAAATATTAATGGGAATATACTTCAGAGATATTTTACTCATAAAAAATTCTAGGGGTGCCAATAATTGTGGCCAACGTGTTTTGGAGAAAAGCATTTATTTCATAATGTGATTTACCGCCCACTTTCAATTCTTTTACTTCAATGAAAGGTTAGATTTTTGTGAATTTTTTAAACAATGCTGATACATTTTTTACAGTCATATTTGATCATATTTACCAGGGGTGCCAATAATTCTGACCACCACTGTAACTGTTAATCCAATCAGAAAAAAAAATATAGCAACAAACTTCAGAACAGCAAAGGTCTATGCCGAGTTTGGTGCTTGTAGCATTAAAGCTCTAGGAGTTAGAGTTGAAAAATTTAGACTGAGAAGAAAACGGAATAATAATAAGTTTAATTGCTCGGTGAGGTAATACATATTTTTACTGAAAAACATGACTAAATAATGGAAATAAATAAAATTAAATAATAGAATAGCATAATTGATGAATTCCAATTTCTTTATTAAAGAACTGACAAAATGATTCTGCTCTACACTGTTTAAACCTGACTCACTTCAAACAGCTGTTGGGTTGTCCTCTTAACACAACCTTTGACAAGGAAATCCGTAAACTCTAGTGCATCTCGTCAAACAAAAACATGGCCAAATATAGAAATATAAAGTACACCTCCTTCCAAGTGTCAAAATATAGAGAGGAAGTTGACAGAAACACTAAATGGAGCTTCAGCTGTCTTCTCTTTGAATAAAAGAGAAAGCCTGGATGGGTTCCTTCCTGTGAAGCATTTGTGGTGAAAATGTATCCCACATAAACAATCCCTCACATGTTTATGCTAATTCCTCGTTTCCATTTTTCAGGAACTGTCATTCTACGCTGTAACACTAGCCACCTATTCTTTCTCTGCTTAATAAGCATCTCCTCAAAATCAAATCTCCAGGGCTCCCATCTAAATAAAGACTGAAGATACAGGATTTTCTCAGCGGGATGAAGCTGCGTTTGTGGCCTATGAAATGCTATACTTGTTTATTTCAAACAGTTTTGAGTGTTGTTCAAGATAATTTGTTTCATAATCTCTTCGGATATAAAACAAAATGAAAAGAGCCGTCCCCAACCAAAGTGAGTAAAACTGAATACAAAGTTTCATATCATTAATAGTTACAGTGGCTTTTGTTTAAATGGCTTTCTTTGATAGGTCAAAATGTGTTCAACTGACCTCCTTCTGCGGTACGTCCCACTGCCCACTCTGACAGGGTACTGCCGGCCATGTTAACTGTGAGGACTCTGAAGCGGTAGGTGGAAAATGCTTCTAGATTCGACACCACCGCACTGCTCTCAGGTGGAGTTAGAGCATTCTCATTGGCTGAACTCATCGATGGCCGTGGGTTCAGCCAGCCACTGCTGAGGAAAACCCTTTGCTCTGGACTGTGACTGGTGGCATTTCTCTGCGACTCATTCAGCAGCTGCATAAAGAGCTCATACCTGATAATTATACCTGAAGAGAGAAATAAAGAGACATATATATGCCAATAACTTCTTCCACAATCCCTTAATAAGCCTCAGAAAGAGGCAGATGATATTGAGATGTAAGACTGGCCATTGACAATGCACAATTACAGCTGCTGCATGAAATTATGTAGAAAAGAGAGGCAGACAGAGAGAATCAGATAGACACAATTAAACGGAGAGGAAATTCATTGAGAGAATCCTCTAAGGGCACTTTATAATGGTCCATGTTAATGAGCTAATTTGGCAAAAAGCATGATAACTGGCATTAAAAGTCATTGATATACAGAGGGCTATTTTGCGACGCTTTCAATGGCGCGAGGCACAATACATAATTGTATGCAGCAATCAACTGTTTTAAATGTGAAATGTTTCTTTGCAGCGCACAGTCCCATCAGTTTATATTGCGAAATGAAGCATGGGCTGAGCCTTAATCAAGCCTCTTGGTTGTAGATTAAAGTTCGTGAGGAATTAATTTTCATCCCGGCTGAGATCAAATGGCATCTCTATAATAGTATTTCTCATTATTGTAATGATGTAGCTGGAGACAGCTAAAAAGGAAGCTACGACAAAGCAGAAGAGTGTTTCAGCTCCGCCATGTGCGTTTAGGAATCACTGTTAAATAAATGATGTCTAACAATATCATACTCCCTCTAAATAAAAAAGTTGAGAAATTTGGAAAATCTATTTAATCTATTTTAATATTTAAATGAACAAAAAAGACATTTAACATCTTTCATCATATTAGGTCTGTTGGAAGACAAAAAAAAGATACAAAATGAAACAATACCCCAAAAATATGTGGAAAATCATTATAACAATGGAAATGCATTACCCATGACATTTCGAAACGGTGTGTATATTCTCAAACAGATAGTTACAAATAGTTATTGAAACTTCTGAAATTACAAAAATAATTGTGGTTAATTAATTTAATATATTGATTCTCCTAGTTTCTGTAAAAAACAGTTTAAAGTTTGAAAACAAGCCACTTTTTCGTAATTACAAAAAATATTATGGCATATATGAGGGGCTAATCATATATTGTGTTGGAGAACCACTGGCATATACCCATGCTTTAATGTGTGCCCCCTATCTTTCAAAGTGCCCCAGTTTGAAAACACTGAAAAATGCTCTTAAGGTGTCAATACCGTTGGGTAACATTGGAGGTTCCCAGTCCACTTTGAGTTGAGAGGACCCTAGGGTTGTGATTCTGGGTGCAGGCTGCTGCTGGGGAGGTATCTGAGCGGTAAGTACGATCAGACTCTCGCTGCGAGCACAGCCTCCGTTAGTGCAAGCCTGCAGACTGAAGTTGTATCGAGTGAATGGTTGCAGCTCCTCAGCGGTAGCCTCTGTTTGAAGTCCTGTGTAGTGGATCCTCTCTTCTCTGGTCAGATCCTGTATCGAACTCAGGGTATAGCTGTCCATCGGACCAGTGGTGTTCAAGGGCTCCGTCCAGTTAAAGGAGACACTGGTGGGCTTTGCTCGACCCACAAGGGTTAATTGGAGCTCCTCTTGCTCGGGTACAGCAGACAGGGTACGTAATCTGACCGTGGCACTGCTGGTGTTAGCACGGATATTACTGGTGATGAGCTGGTAAGAGTATGTTGTATAAGGAGACAAATCAGCATCTGTGTAATGCATAGTTCCTGTATGAGAAAGAGAATAAGGAAGCTGTCAAATAAGATTGTGGTATTGATGACAAATGTTAATGGGACAATGACATCACTATCGTTCAAAAGTTCAGGGGTCAGTCTCTTGGTCCTCAAGGCCTAGTAATAGTTTTTTCAAAGCCAAGTAAAAATGGTAATATTGTGAAATATTATTACAATTTAAAATAACTAGTAGCCTATATTTTAAAATGCAATTTATTCTCATTCTAATATGTTGATTTGATGCTCAAGAAACATTTTTTATTATTATCAATGATGAAAACAGTTGTACTGTTTAATATTTTTGTGGAAACCATGACACATTATATCAGGATTCGATAAATAGAAAGTTGAAAACAGCATTTATTGGTAATAGAATTTTTCTGTAAAGTTTTAAATGACTTTACTATCACTTTTGATCAATTTAATGAATCCTTACTGAGTAAAAGTATTCATTTCTTTCAAAAATAAAATCTTGCTGACCCCAAACTTTGTCATGAAATGTACTCTTTGTATTCGTGTTGATTTCATAAAGTTTTAAAAAACTTTCATACTTTCATATTTTCAAGCTTCAATTTATTGAGGTGTCACTATCAAGTAAAAACATATATCCCAAGACCTTGAATGTGAGTGTACACATAATACAAACAGATTAAATAAACTGGGAATATTATATATATATATATATATAAATAATTCATGAGCAATTTTCAAATCCCCAAAAACAGTGTTTATTATTATTATTATTATTATTAATTCATGATTTTTGTATATATATATATATACACAAAATTCATGAATTAATAATAATAATAAAAAACACTGTTTTTGGGGATTTGTACAACATGACATTTTGCAACTAATCTTGCCTTGTTATAAAAAGGTCAAATTAACACAGTAATGAGAGTCTGCAGGGTCTTCTCTATTATTTCATTTGAATCTATCAATATTATTGCATCACATTTGATTAGGACATAGAGTTAAAGTATCATTTAATTCCAGAACACAATATTAAATTATATATACAGGCAAAGACATTATGGCAGCACCATGAAACATTTGCCGTTCAGAAAATCTGTATTAGCCTGACTAACCGAACGGGTGCTGGCTATAGCTGGTCTGGATGATCTTTGAATCTCGGAGCAGCGTGTACATCAATGCATTGCTGTTGGGGGAGTCAGGGGCTCTCCAGCTCAGCTCTATGGCTGTGGAGTTCATAACCCGGCCGAGGGGAGGAGGTTGCTGTCTGGGATCTGAACAGGAGTGGTTTAAGATGATACATATTGGTGATAAATCCGTGAAAAAGAACTAAAGAGGTAGAAGACACAAGGTTAAAACACCACATCTGCTAGCTAACACGGAAAATGGACTATGAATATACAAGAGCAATAATCATTTGCTACATGTAAAAAATGCTAACTTAATAAAACACTGTACTGGAGGGACACATTAGGGCTTTAAGAGTCTCTGTGAGGTTAAGTGCTGTATGCTCTAAACACATACAGACCCATAAACAGGTCACCTTTCAGTATACATGCTGAACGTTTATAGACCAGATATGCACTGGACCCAGGTCTAAGATCATTAGAGAGAGATATATAGAAATGATCAGAAATGTAGACAAAGATATAGAGATGTTCAGCTAAAACATCAGGATGCAACATGATTCAATTTGATTGTCAGCTCCTGTAAGTATTTTGAATAAAGTATGTAATAAGTCCGGCATAAATATCACAGCATTTGAGTAACGGCAGTGAGTTTTGACCTTAGGTATGCTTCTCTTGCCTTAAACTTAGAAACCAATTTGACTATATTGGATAAATCTGCATTTAAATTACAGTCACTACAATAAAGAAACTCCCTGATATGATCTATAAGAGGCATTTTCCAAAGAATTTTACCATTTAAGCATCAAGGCAATCAAATAAAGGTTCCTTCAAGTCCTGTGACATAGTTTGATGAGTTTTCTTTTCTATGCTGAAGTATTTCCTATTGAAAACCAAAGTTGGAGTAGGATTTGCCACTCTTTTTAGCCACTAAACTTTAATTTCTGGCATAATTTCCATCATGCTTGACATCTTGTACCATGGACGAGAGCATTAAAGATACTTTCAAAATGAATACATTTCCTTCAAAACCAATTTATATTTAGGAAAATAAATAAAGTATGAGCGCAAGTACAACCCAGGGGCTGGTTGCATAAACTGGTAAGACTAGTCTTACAAGTTAGTCATCACATTTTTTTCTTTAAGACTGTTCATAACTGTTTGAAGTCAGTTACATAAAAACGTAGATTGTCTAATTTGAAACCAAAAAGACTGATTATCCCTTGACTAATCACTAGTTGGTCATACTAGTACTTAGGTCACAGTCTCAACATAATGGCTATGTTTATGCAACTGGCCCCAGAGCTCAACGTGAACAAAGCATGCACACAAGCAACAACATTTTTTTAATTTTTCATGGAATCATGCTGATTAGAAATAAACTTAATTTACAGGTAATTTTAATACTGAAAAAGTATTGATAAAAATGAGTTTGGTGTCATTAAATTGTTTTATTTGTATTGTGCATGTGTTGTTATGCCTATTGCAATATTGTGCCATTAGCTTATGCGTGCTAACTATTGAAATCAGTTGCAAATTATTAATATATATATGTTCACGTGAATAAATATAAAATGTTTGCCTATTAATCAGTGTTGCTATTGTTAAGTAAAACTAAAATTAATACAAATAATTTTCATTAACTGAAATTAAGCTGAAATAAATATTAGAAAATCTTGCATTAAACAAAAATGACAAATGTTGCCTTGTCAACTAACTGAAATAAAGTACTAAAATAAATAAATAATAAAAAAGACAAAAGACAAAAGAAATTTAAAAAAAAAAAAAAAAAAATTAAATAATAATATTGATAAATAAAAAAATAGTATATAAATACTACTAAAATAACACTGCTATTAAACTATTGTTAAAGTATATATTGATTCAGACCTTTACTGCACCCCAGGTAGTTGTTTGGATCCATGTGACTGGCTCCCTCTACACAGGCATCACATTTATCTCCGGTCACATAAGGCTTGCACAAGCATTGCCCCGTTTGGGGGTGGCATGTGCCATTGAATCCCCCCACATGATCACATCCACACGGCTCACACCTAGACACATGGAGATCACAAGAGACACAAAAAACATTTTCATAAGATAAAAAATAGTATCACTTCTTGTGACATTGTCCATGTCTGTAGAGGACATGAAATCAGGTAATTAACCAAAAGTAACAAGTCCAGTTTTATTTACAAAAAGCTGTGAGCCTCTCCGACTGGCTAAGATACGAAGAGCTGCAAAAAGTGAATGTGTGCGTGTTACTGTGTGTGTGACTGTGAGGGAAAGGGGGACACTTTGACTAAATGGAGGCATTCACAGATGCACCTGTCAGTGACACTTCTGGGAGGGGTGTATGGGATAGAGGAGGAAAGGCCCTGAGGGGCCAGCAGCGGGTGATGTGGGGGCCAAGCGCCTGACACCCTCGAAAGCAGCTGATAAAAGCCAAAGACTCTTAATGAGCTGAAAATTTGTTCTGTCAACTAAAGGGGCGTTTTGGGCTAAGCCACCCGTTTCCCAATGTGGTTCGACCTTGACTCCTCGGAAGAAGACAGTGAACTTTTTTTTTTTTCCCCGTCATGCAAAAATGAAGCCAGTTGAGGTATCAAATTATGTGATCAGTACCAATATTGCTATGTTCCACATGCTTACATTCTCCATATTTGAAATATATCAGTAGCTTGCAGCTATCAAATAAATGACTCCAGATTGCGCCTCGATGTTTGTCTAGAACAGGTGTTGCAAATAGAGCTGGAAAGTTTGCAGACAAGAAACTGAGCAAGTTTGACTGGCAACAAGAAAAAACAATGAACAGATATGAATATGACCTACACTGTAAAATAAAACTCCCCCCCCCCAAGGTTAAAGGATTAGCCAAGCACCAGCCTCCATGTAGCCCATGTTTGTCATTTGCTGTGATGGCTAATCTTCCCTAACCATATTGTGGGTTTTTTAACTACCTCTATTAGGTGGTCCGCAGTGGACGATCCAATATAAGAAAACAAAATAAGATGCATGGTCTTATTGATTCCGGGGCAGACAAATGAGTTTATAATATTTAGATAAAGAAATCTTTATTGTGTAGGATCTCCTGATGCAGTTCAAGCTTCCCCTCTAATCAGTTTAAATAGTTCATTTTTCATCCTTACCGGGCGAACGAGTGCAGCTGGATGGATTGAGTATGCAGTGATCTGTCACGACTCGTATGGATTAACAATTTGTGATGTCCGGTAGTCCTGTTGTTGATGCATTGAAAACACACGCTCATGCTATTTGCATCTCACCAGCCAACATTTAATGTTCTCCCTACCTACTGAGCATCCCAACATCATATTTTTTATTTTTTGGGAGGGGGGGGGGCACTTAAAAGGTAAACGATGGTTAACATGGGAAGCACTGACGATGTCCCCCACTGTTCCTTTTCTTCACCCAGCATGGCTGGAGTAGTTAACTATCTCCTACAAGCCTTTAGGAAGGTCATTCAATGAGACTTCAACCAAACCACCAAGACTTCAATATAAAAATCATCAAAAGAAAATCTGCCGTATGTAGGAAACAGAAAAAACAAAAAAACAAAAAATAATTTTCCAATCCACTGACTCCTGAGAATGCCAAGTTTTCCATCCCCAACTTAGGCCATATGTTCAAGCTGGGGAGCTGCTTTGGAGTATATCATTAAGACAGCTAACATATGATGTATTTACAACCTAATTGATGTATCCAACAAATCAACTATGCAGAGAGCATTAAAATGCAGCCTCGTTTAGAGGCGGGAGACTTTAATGGCTAATTTGACCTTTGCTGGCTCTGTCTGAACCTGTGGGCCAGTAAGCAGCTAACTGGCTCAAATCGCTATGAAAAGTGATGTGCATGATTTTCTAAATGGGCTTTATTCACTAGTGTTCAGTCTCTGTGACAGGAGGGAGGTCTGAAGGAATTTTTGACGGTGATTTACACTCTTATATTTAACTTGAAGATATATCTTGCTGCATGGTAATAAATGAAAACGTCTTTCTTGAACATGACCGAAATAAGGGTGTTAGACTATAGCACTGACCTGCCAACACTTGGATTAAAGCCAAAGAAGAGATCCTGGCATTGGTCGCATCTGAGACCGGTCAGTGATGGGTGAGCACACACACACTGCCCTGAGTGGGCAGCACACACCTGCCCCACCGCTCCAACCGAGTGACATTCACACACTTCACACTCGCTCATACCCACCTCGGACAGGAAGAAACCTGCAATGACAGGATGCAAAGTAACACAAACAGATTTATTATGCATTTTATTGTGTGCTCTCTCATTTACTTTCACTTTTGTTATCACCACGAAAATTAAAAAATCTGTCAACATTTTCTTGAGAAAAAGAGGTAAACTTTAGCACACTTTTAAAAAAAAGAGTACTAAAATATAATGTGCAAAATGAATGTTTTCAAAAGCTTAATTGTATGTTATTTACAATTAAATTAAAATATATTATAATTTAAATTTATTTAAAATGCAGATAGTTGAACTGAAGTTAAAACTTACGTTTTTTTAACATCTTGTATGTAATTTCAGTGAACAAGTCAGCGAGGTTCAATGTTGTTTTGAACACCAGTGACTTTCATTGCATTGACAAATTATTTTGTTAAAAGTTGAAACATCCAAAATACTTCTATGTTCCAATGAAGAAAGAAAATCATACAGATTTGGAATGACTGAGGAGAGTAAATGACTACAAAATCTTAAGTTTTAGGTGAACTATCCCTTTAAGGGGATAAGCAAAGTATATCATTTTGGGTTTCATAGAAGAAGAAAATCAAGTAGGTATTCATTTTTGGGTGAAATATTCCTTTAAGAGTGTGCTGGTCCACTTTTCCATCTATATCTTCTTAAGAATAAAGTACGAGTTGAATCTCAAGGGCTCCGTCAGGCTCCTGCGCGCATCAATCAGACAGGGGGCGCTGAGTTTGAGATGTTTCAATCACAGGCTGCTTCCCCTCCGGTGAAATACGACAGAGGGGCTTCGTGAGGGGGAGCCTGGGGAGGGCGTGCAGAAACACAGTCATCAGTCCCCCCACCCTCCACCAAATGGATCTCCCCCCGCTCCCTGTGCTTTCAATTTACTCCTGCCAGCCCCACTCTCCGTACACATGCTTTATGTGCCGGCATGGGCGGCCGAGGCTTTGGTGAGCAGCAGGTACGCCCGCATTATTTCATCATGTGTGAGGAGGCACGAGCTAGGGGAGGGTTGGCCGTACATCCTTGTCTGGTTACCGTGCGAGCTTAGCGCCCTCATATCATATGCATGGGCCCTTTGGTGGGTGTTGGTGCGCATAGTTTCCCTGCTGTAAAATAATAGCATAACTAAGCTGGCTTAAGCTTACATCCAAAATGACCAGACAAAGCTATATTGCTAGATACCAGTAAAAAAATATGTTTTGGGCATTTTCATGTTGGTTTGACTGGTTATCCACCAATGGCTGCTCTTGTGAAAAATAAGTGTGCCTGATTCTATTATTATTGTTTTGGATTTATTATTATTGAATGTGCACTTGTAGTATACTTTAAATTTTAAACGTTTTTTTAGAAACTTTCAGATAATAATAATTAAATAAAAAGGCCATTCATGTACTTAAAGAGAGTACACTTCCATAAATTAAGTACACTTTTATAATAATTGAACAATTAAACGTTTTACTTTAAAGTACATTTTAAATCATTATGTTTTAATAATCTTTTGTTGTGCTTTAAAGAAGTACACTTATCTTGATGTGTTGACTTGCATATGAAATCAAATGTAAAATAGTTTTAATTGTAGTGTTGTTCAATATTACATTAAGTTCATACATTTTACATTGTACTAAACTGCAATTACAGTACATATTGAGAGTACTGTACTTAAGTCATATTTAAGTGGATCAAAAAAGCACTCTCAAGTTGCATTTAATATAAATTTAAACTATAATAAAAAAAAATAATAATTGTATTGTATTTCTGTAATAAGAACTCTTTTTAAAAGTATGCTAAAGCTTACTTCTTTTTCATTAGGGTACACTAGTTAAACACTAGTCACCTCCAGTAATGACCTTGTCAGTAACAGATATTACTCTTGTAAAACCTTGGGAAAAAAAAAAAAAAAAAACATACAATTGCTTGACAAGGAAACTATTTCTGTTGAAATATTACTTATTGAAACAGGAAGTGTATGTGGAACAATAAAGTATATAGGTAGTGCTGCAGGAATGAGTCCTAAAACCCGAAAATAAGCTCACATTTTTGCACTTTCAGTTTCATTATCTTTGAGTTAATGGGTGTTTTACCGGGGTTTTTGGTTAAATGCCTAAAGGTCTGTGGTTAACACAAGCTCAAGATGTTTTTACGCTTCATTCTACAGCATAAAATACATCAATACCCACTGTCACTACAGTAGTTGTTCGAGGACATTAAACATCATTTACCTACTTGTCTACTTTTATAGCCTTGTTGTGTTTATACTCACACTCTTGCAAACTATTCTAACTCAAACTTTCCAACTCGTAGATAAATAAAGATTAAAAGAGTTGTTGGAAGCTTAGTGGTAGTGACATTAAAGTCATGCCATGGTGTAATTCATTTACAGCCTAACTTTAATTTTACCTCTACAGATTATAGTGTTTAAATAATAAATGTTGTGCTAATTTGTGATGACTATCTTGATGAACAAAATGTCTAAGTATCATAAACATTTGTTGGTCACAGAGCTTATTTTCTGCAATAATTCAAAAGCCAATGGAAAAAAAAAACTATTGTTGCATGAACCAGGGTCATGCAACTTCTGAGTGGGCCTACAAAAGTCTTCCTTAATCTGGTCTAAACTAGTATATGTTTTTTTATCATAATGCTGTTTGAACGTTGGTTGGACAGGCACAACAAACGTGTAGCCAATCAGCATTAGGGGGCGTATGCAATGGAGGAGAGAGAATGAGCAAGCCAAGAGGGAGATTTGAAGAAAGACTGTTGAAAGAGAGATGCCTGAGAGACATTACAAAAGAGAAAAGCTCATAAGAATATCACTGGAAAATGAAGGGTTGTGATCAGGAAAGAGCTTTAGGACCCACGTTAATATTACAAAAGCTTTCCAGCGCTGGAGAGAGCTAAGCGGGAAGGCCTGAAAACAGACAGAGGTTGCGTTGTTTCTGCTCCATACGTGAGTAACACTAGTTTTGTGTGTCATTGTTTGTCTGGAGCTGCTGTGCTGTTGGCAATTAACAACAAAATCTTGCTTGTATTTATTCTTGTGTACTGTATGTTCATTTTTTGTGCTTCCTTGTCGTTCGTTCATCATCTTCACTTTATTTTTGTGAAGCATTATTTTGTTGTGCTTCCCTTACGATAAATAGACATCCACTCTTGCATTGTGTGTGTAACGGAGGACAGCTAGTGAGAGTTGTGCAGGTTGATGGCTGCTAGAGAATGTTGTGTTTACTGTTTAGCGTCCTTGTTAGTGCGAATTGCATGCCAGCGATCAGGGTTCAAGACCAGGTTTGGAGAGTGAGCTTTGTAAGCGGAGCAATGAAGAAAGGGGTGTGTTTGTTTGGGTTGATTTCAAATATCAACAATGTTCAGCAATGACTTAGAAATATCGCTTACCCCACCTTTAAGGGTTGTGTTTTACTTTTTTTATTGGATAATACAGCATTAAGATATCAACTATACAAATTACAAATAGGGACACATCTAAAGGTACTCTGAAGGTACTTCCTTGGAAGACTGTGTTTGGCGTACAAAAGTGCAAGTTGGTTTTACAGTAAACAGTGAAACGGTGAGGGTTAATCTTCATTACGAAAACAAAGGGACCAGCTGTTACAGTTGGTCCTGCCACACTGACACTTGGACCCCTGGCAGTGCACTTCTAGCACTTACTATGCTGCAAAGAATAAGGGAAGTGCAAACATTTCCACCCCCTGAAGTGCACTTGAGTCATGAGGCCAGCGCTGGCCCAACAGCCACTGAGGGGGTTGATTGAGGGTACATGAGGAATGGCCTGTAGCTATGCTAGTTAAACGCCATCGGCCAAAGTGACTGCCAAACACACTCAATTCCCAGGCACAATCTAGGCAAAAAGGAAAAACAAAACAATGCAACAGCTTGCGGAGCCAAGAACAAAATGCAAGAAAGTCATTAGTTAAGGAAAGGAAGAGAGTGCTTTGTAATTCAAAAGATGTTTACTCAGACACTTCAAATGCGATGCGCAATGGCTAGGAATCACGGTAAACAACAAAAGCAATGGCTTCACTGGCATCGCTAACACAGTATAATGAGCATACAAAACCTGATACACCTTGTAAATACACACATAAGATATTCAAATCAGTCTGAAAGCACCAACCTGGTTTGCAGGTTCCACAGTTTCGGCCGTAGCGTGTGGGCAGGCACATGCATTGACCGCTAGCAGGGTCGCACACCGTCGCAGGCACGGTGCCCATGTGGTCACACTGACATGGTTGACATCCATGTGTGGCATTGGCAGAACTCAGGTTGTAGGTGTGAACGGAGCATCGATTACACCGCAGCCCCTCTACGTTGTGTTTACACGTGCACTGGCCCGTGGTCTTGTCGCACACATCTGAGCCATTCACTGTGCCTCTGAGCTCGCACTGGCAAGGCAGACAGCCTAAAGAATTGCTGCGGTCCAGACTGTGGTATCCTTCCCGGCACATGTCACACCGTCTGCCCTCTGTGTGAGGTTTGCACTTACACTGTCCGGATACTGCATCACAGGAGGTACCGAGAACTGATCCATTCAGACTGCAGTCGCAGGCAAGGCAGACTCCACTGCCATCCAGACCATAGAAGTGAGGAATGCAGGTGTCACAGAGAAGGCCTCGCACACCATCTTTGCACTCGCACTGGCCGGTGAAGGGATTACAAAACTGGTGCAGAGAACCCCGTGGGTCGCAGCCACAGGGAATGCAGCCGTCGGGATCTGTGCGATTGAGGAATTTGAAGCCGTAGTTACATCGGTCACATGTTAGACCTAAGTGGGAAAAAGGAGGAGACCACAATCAGTGCTATTCCCAACCAGGACCCCAGGGGTACTTAAGTTTCATGTTTTGCCTTGTTAAATTTACCAAAGGAAAAACTTTTGCTTTGTTAAATTTAAATAACTAAAATTGTGAGTTAAATTTTAAGAAGAGATGTCAAATAAGAGCTCAACAGACTATGTCTGAAGGCCTTTTTAAGGAAAAACTATTTATAATAATAAAGTTTCATAATAAAATGGTTTTGCATTTCCCCTGTTTATTTATATAGTTATATATATATATACATATATATATATATATATATATATATATATATATATATATATATATATATATATATTATATATATATTTTTTTTTGGTATTGTTATTATTACCAGGATTTAATTTAATTTCATCCTTCATTGCATTGTAATGTTTTAGGTTGGTCTTTTGCTTAAATATCATAATAAAATTTTTTTGACTTTGTGTTTTATTTTTTATTTTACATTTTATCTCACATTTACCTATTTATTTATTTTTTACTCTGAGGTGAAAACAGGCATCCATTACTTTCATTACATTATGTTACTTAATGAAAGAAAACAAAAATGTCAAAAAAAGTCAATTTATGTGGATAACACTAGTAACAGAAAATATGTGCATATGTGCTTTCTTTTGCAGACTGCAGCATTTCATTTATCTTTCGTTCAACAAATGTTATTAAAATTTGCCTTCCCAACCACAAACCACCAACCTTGACATCTGAAATGATTTGGTTTTGGCCTTTACATCATAACCCACATCTCATAACACAATGTAGTATATAGTAAACAAATAAATAAATCAGTGAAATATTACACAAGGAATAAAAAACGAAATTGGTAATGTCATCATTAAGTGAGCCCCTTTCCCAATGATGAATTACTCACCTCGGGCATAACGCTTAATTTCTCTAAAAGGAAAATAAATAAATTAAAAGACCCAAGAAGGGGAAGGAGAAAAAAGTAAAAATAACTACGAGGCTAAAAAAGAATTACAGCTCATTTGGAGACCCTAAAAAGTGGTCTACATGGAATCAAATCATATCAAGTTTTTTTTTAAATGTGTGCGGTGCTTATTTGAATACGCCATACATATTCCTGACAGGTAATCTATTCCTAATGTTGCTGAGCAGCGCCTACAGGGCAAACCGTTTACAGCCATAAGTACTGAGAACTCCACACTTCTCCACTGCTGTGTATTTCGCTACAGAGCTCGACTTTAATGAATTTAGATATTAATATATTGCTCCCTACCCACAGTTAAACCTCATTACAACATTATGTTAAATGCACAATGTGACACAGATGAATACCCCAATAATATCACGCCAAAGGTGCCGCAATTTGTCATTGTGCTCATGGCTTGTAGATGTTGGAAAAATTCTACGGTAACTGTGTGGCGTCCAACTGTGAATTTAAAAAGAAATGAATTACTAACTTTTAGAACAAAGTGCAGGCAAAAATATGTAAGTGTAAACCTTAAAGCTTAAGATATTATTTTTGGTTAAAAATAATAAGTGGGATTTGTGCATTTGACTGCCCGTTGGTGCACCCATGGAGTGGGACGTGCACCAACGCAGCCCACATTTTATCAGTAATGCTTTTCTGCATAATATTCTCATACATCAACATTTCAAAGCACATTGTGTACGCAGAGTACTTTGGACGCTTGATAAATTTTGTCCTTATGAAGCTGCGGCTGGCCTCAAACGCGCTGGAGGTAATAAATTGCCTTAATCAAATCTAATTTCTGAAAAATACCTGTGGGAACTACAAACAAAGAAGCAGGTCTTGTAAGAAGCGTGAAAAATAAGGAAGACAGGGGCAGTTTATTATAATCAACTTGGCATTGAATTACAAAATTAAAATGAGGTGGCCCTTGATATCCTGGCTTAGCAATACACATGATCTTCTAAGTAACATTCTTTTGCATTTCATAAGAAAACGGTTCAAAGGTACAAAGAAGAAGAAAAAAATGGAACCGATTTATCGCAAAGGACCTGGAATGCCTGGAAAAGCTGGAAGAAAAATCCTTTTGGCTGCTGCTCATAATAAATTTGTGAAAAAAAAGGGCTTTGCCAAAAAAAAAGAGCTTGATGGTAAACAATTTAATCATTCCATTTACATATGCAGCACAGCAGAGCGATCACTGTATGCTTCATATGTTTTCATTTCAGAAATTAAAAAGTGCAGATAAGTAGCAAATTAATAATTTCTAATAATAATAAATATAATATATATTTATATATAGCATTGCATGTCAAATCGCAGGACATGTCAGCATGTCAGTAATTAAAAAATCTAAACATCTATGTCAGTAGTTAAACATCTAAAATGATCTTTATTTGTAGGTTTTCTAAGAGGAGTACCTTCCTAAATCTTTCCTTTATCTTGTTTTAACAATTGAATTTTCTCTGCTCGCTTCTCGACAACTGGCGCTTCCCCTCAGCACAAGTCTGGTATCACTGTAAAGCGCAGTATTCCAACTTTGTGAATATTAGAGACAGCGAATTATTGATGGCTGAACCAATGAAATGTGATTTTCAAACTCATGCTAATACAAACAAAACGATCTTACTCGGACTGACACATCCGAAGCGTGCGCACAAAGACGCCTCAGACAGCGCTTGATCCTGATATACACATACTGTGTTGGCCAAAATTATTAGAACCCCTGACAGATCTGAAAATATTGACCTATTTTTGCCTCCAAAACATGATTTAATTTCATAATGTTCATGAAACATGCAGATGGTTGCTCTGACCATCAAATATCAGATGAAGTGAGTCATACTGTTTTTATCCACTTTTAACTTTAATATTTGGTATGTCCACATTTTGCAGCAATTACAGCAGCACATCTCTCTGGCATAGTGCCAATATATTTCCTCTGAGAATTTCAACACTAATGTTATCCCATGCCTTCTGCAACTGAAGCCAAAGGCTTTCCTTTAAATGTACAATAGATCTGTCCAGTTTATTTTCCAACCTGCCCCAAATGTGCTTGAGCTAGATCCGTGCATTATAGGTTGTCTGTCTCATTAATGTTAACCAAACAAGTGTGATATGGGGGGGGTATATATATTTTTTCCTATAGATATGGGTTTTGACTTGGTGTGTGGATTTTAAGGTATGGTTGGCTAGGTGATTTTGTTTTGGAACCTTCAGAAAACTAATTTGTCACACCTCAGGACCATTTAAAATGAGTTAAATTAAGTATCAATTATGATAAACTTAGACAATATCAAATTTCCCTTTTATATTCATATACATTTCATAATAAATCTTAATGTTAATACAAATGAAGATCATGGCTTTTACATCAACTACTTATTTATTTTGTTTATTTATTTTTTGCTTTGTACATTTTATCAAGTTTGTGGGAATTACCAGAGAGAGACAGAGAAAAGGGTTGAGAGACAGAAAAAAGAAGTTGGAGAGAGAGAAAGAGAAGGATGGGAAAAGAGAGCAAAAGAGCGATGGAGGGCGCAATGCTGCTTGATACCTACCGATTACGTTTGCTTTGCACTGGCATTGACCTGAGTCCTGGTGACAGGTAATATCTGGCTGCACGGTCCCGGCGGTATTGCAGTTACAGGCGCGGCAGCCGTCAGCCAGCGCCGACTGCAGCTTGTAGAATCCGTGTTGGCACTGATTGCACTGTCTGCCAGACACATGTCGCTTGCACTTACACTGCCCTCCGATCTGCAGAGGAAGGAGAACGTCACGTGACCATGCTCCAATTAGTCAAGTTGAGCAGGGCAGTGTGAGTGTGTGTGAGTCATGGATGGGCAGCTCTGCTCTGTCTCTACCCCCCACCCCGCCAATCCCCATTGGGCTGCTGGGATGCTTTTTATCTCCATTACATAGAACGGAGTGGTTTAGGATGGGGGAGAAGAGGTCACAACACCTGAGCTCACAAGCTGCCATTGTGCAGAGGGTCGTGTAGCTTAACAAAACGGATCTGTTCTTTGGAATGGACTGAAAGTACCAGCTGTTGTTTGAATGAATAAGGGGAAATATTTGATACTTCTGACAGCTACCGTGATGCTGGCGATAAAGTTCTATATGTCAGAACTCTTATACGTAGTGCTGATACGAAACTCAATAACAAACCGATGCTTTGGAAAGATGACAAGTTGACTTTTGGAAAAGTCCTTCAGTGTAAATTATTATACTACTATTACATTTTGATAATGCTTATAAATAATATAATTTAAGATAACAAAATATTATAACATAAAATAACTTTATTATTATTATTGTTATCATCTTTATGCATACTGTTTTATGACAGCATTATTTTATAGACTATACTGGAATATATATACAGTATATACTGTATATACTTTTTATCTCTCACACCACAGGTTGATATAACATGTACCGGTAGCTTTTCTTGTTGGAAAAAGAAAATTATGCATAAAAAAATACTCTCAAATCTTGAATAATTTATCAATAACGCTAACAGGATAAAACATAAGACATAAGCTACATAAATTTCAACCATGTGCCAAGAAGACACAATACCTACCCAGTACCTAACAGAAACAGATCGGCTAAAGTCATTAGCATATGTGAGGAAATAATCATTCTGATAATTTAAATAAGGTAACAATCTAACATGGGGCTGACCCAGCCATTGATTCTGAATTTGTCATCCAGTATATCTATCGACATGGATCTGTTCCTCCAAAATGCCTTTCATGATGCTAAGATAAAGGAAAAGGTGGGGGAGAATTCTCCTGAGAGAGGCTCTCATGACGGCACTTTTACATACTCCCTACTGATCAAAACACTGATAAATGCTGTTGTGAATACTAAAGTCCTCAGCCAATACATCAATGCAACCCTCTCGAGAGGGATTGGCCAATATCGTTATCTGAATCTACAATTCTCGAGTCCGTCACAAAGCCGGGGATCAAAGCCTCAGATGTCTTCCTTTGCATATGCACAGAGATTGCCTTACCAGTACCGTTGCACCTCAAAATTTGTGAATGTTATTTAATGTAATAAATATCAGATAAATGAGTAGGACCATATGGAATCATATGGAGTCAAAAACTCTTATTTGTTGCAGAAATGATTATTAAATTAATCAAAATATTTAATAAACTAATATAAACATGCCAAAAGCGAGGGATAAACTTGGTAAATGATGGGTGTTCAATATCTGCTTTCTATGGGATCTGTGCAGGCCTTTTTATGAGAAGTGCAACAATGTTTGTGGATACAGTATGAATAATGTGTTTGTGTGTGTGTGCATGTCTACACTTACCGGCTCACATTCTAAACTGCCATTGACGGTCCCGGCGCTGTGGCACTCGCATGGTTTGCACACGTCCTTGGCCCACAGGAGTGCACCCACCTCCCTGTAGAAAAGACTCCGACACCGCTCACAGTTCCTGCCTTTAAACCCAAAGAGAGTGAGCGTGTATGTGTGCTTGTAGGAGGAAATGGGTGGGGGGAGGGGAAATTTGATGTCAACCTATTAAAATTCAATCATATCATAGGACTATGATTTCAAATTAAAAAACTGCAGTCTTGGGAGAGGTCCGGCGAGAGTGTGTAATTTTCTAAGGTGTCCATTTTAATGTCCTCTTTCATCCCTACCTGCCACTGCGCCTGATGCCCAGCATATGAAACAATGAACCTGTTAGCATGGCCTGATTTACTTCATTAAATGTCCATCTGTTTTCGCTCTGATGCATTATTTCGATTTTTTCTGCTCTGCTTTTTGATGCTTTCATTACATCACTGCTATTTCTCCAGCTGTTGTAATGAAAGATGTCTGGTTTTCATACCATATTGGAAAAACACTAAATTATTTTATAAAACATATGAAAGAAGTAGGTCTGGCATGAGTTTTTCAGTAATCGACTGGGATATCTAGAGAGCAGGATGACTTTAATGGTATATGGTTGCGGGTTCGATTCTCAATACCGGCAGGAAAAATGCCACAAAAATGGCTGCCCACTGCTCCGGGTGCGTGTGTCCAAGGTTTGCAATGTGTGTGTGTGTGTTCACTACTCACTACTCCTAATCTGAGTGCACTACCTTGGATGGGTTAAATGCAAAGGAAAAATTCTGTGTATGGGTTACCATACTTGGCCTTCACATGTCACTTATAACTTAAATATACTTATAATTTAAAGCCGAAAGTTCTACATTTCCAGATTTAAATTTGTTTAAATGATTACAATCTTTCTCTGAAAAAAATATCATATGCTGTTACCTGTGGTGTTATGTGTACAGTTATCACAAACCCCTCCACCTCCCCTGAAGTGCTCTCCAGGTTGAGGATCCAGGCTGGCGTTGTAGTGGCAGGAAGAGGCGTGGCCATAGCACTGGCATGGGCGGCAGTTGTACGCCTGTACCTGATCTCCAGCTCTGAAGGGCTTGTCATTGAAGAGAGGAGAGCAGCGCTCACACTGTTGGAGAGAGTAAGAGATCAGAGCACATCTACATACATCATCTACATATACATTTATCAGCAATATCCAGATGCGACCTCAAGGTTCAATGGTAAAGTCCCCACAGTCACAAATAACACAATATTTCCATATGTACAAGACAGAGTAAAATCAGCTC
This sequence comes from Rhinogobio ventralis, assembly GCA_039654625.1. NCBI lineage: Eukaryota > Metazoa > Chordata > Actinopteri > Cypriniformes > Gobionidae > Rhinogobio > Rhinogobio ventralis. Next base: position 29,690,317 of record CM077202.1, on the reverse strand, counting down.
ATTTATTATAAGTGACTTTCAACAACTGAACTATTTTAATAGGACACTCATCAACCAAATATCTCATAATCGAAAGAGAGAGACGGAGAGTCAAGAGGAGAAAAAATAGTTTTTTGAGCCTTTATTGGCAAAGTATTTGATTTTTGTGAAGTCATTACAAATTACGGAGAACACGGGAGGCATCAAATGAAATGATTAAAAATGTATTATAAAAAGCAAAGGAGTCCCCAGTGACTGCTCAAGCTGTGGCAGAGGCTCGCTGTGTCAGGCTGCTGTTTGGGCAGCCGTAGTGGGCCATGAGTCTGGAGGGAATTGCAAATTCAGCAGGCTGGATGCTAGAAGAGCCAGACACAGACCACCCGCCAATACAGCCCTCTATGCCAATCAGAGGTCTGACTACATGCTACAGGGATTTGGATTTTTATTTATCACATAATGTAGTTTCAGAGCGAGTAAATATAGGTGCAACAGTTTTGGCCTTTTAAAACATAAATTAGCCTATAAAAAACACATCCCAGATATGAATATAGATTAGAAGAAGAGTGAAGAGGGACTTAATATTTTGTTTTTAGTAAGGAATAAAGAACTTTATAAAAAAACAACAGAAACAAACAGAAAACAGAAACAAAGTTACAAAGGTAACACTTTATGGTAACACTTTATTTTATAGTCCTTCTTACATATTACATTTAGTTCCTATAGTAACTAAAAAAGTAAATAAACGTCTAATCCTAACCCTATAGTATATACATGTAGTTAATTATTATTACTCAGCACTTAAATGTATAATTACACTGTAACACAGACACATTAAAATAAAGTGAAATGTTAGTTATACATGTTACATGTACTTTCTATAGTAATAACAGTAATGATGTATAATTACAAGTAACTAATCTTAAACCAAACCCTACCCAGGTGAAAAGGACGTACTATTAAATGTATTAAAAAATGCACTAGAAATTCAAGTAGTATGTTTATATTATATTTGCATTGTACTAAAAACATACTCAAGTACATTTTTAATACATTTAATAGTAAGTTTTTTTCACCTGGGTAACCTTAAACTTAACCATATAGTTAATTAATATTACTCAGCACCTTTTCGTGTACTTACACTGTAACAAAGTCACCTTAAAATAAAGGGTTACACTTTATTTTAAGGTGTCATTGTTACAGTGTAATTATATATTTAAGTACTGAGTAATATTTAGTAACTACATGTACTTACTGTAGGGTTAGGGTAGGATTAGGGTTTGGTTTAGAGTTACTATGAGTACTGTTATTACTATGGTAAGTACATGTAACCAGGGCTTGACATTAACTTTTTTGCTCACCAGCCACTGTGGCTAGTGGTTTTCAAAAGTTACTAGCCACTCAGCATTTTCACTGGCCAAAATATTGTTGTTGGGAAATTTGTTGTTGTCTATATGTAAATGAGCACTGTACACACCAACTCTGAATGATCAAGTCTACATTAAATTTATAACATGACATGTCATCAAATAGGTCTATTTAGCTCTGATACGGTTTTGTGTAGCTCCTAGAGAAAACAGTTGCTTGTCTGAAAAATCTAAGATTTTTTGGTGTAAATATAATTTATTATATTATATATAATATTTATTCTCAAGCAATATTCTCATCAGTGTTCTATCAGCAATGACATATTTAAATCTAGCATATTTTGTGTATAAGCCCATACAGTAGCCTAGTGAAATACATATCCATATTTTCATGTGATTTTATTTTATTAAATATAAAAAATCTAAAAGGTGTGCATCATACCTGACACCTAGATGAACACTTTACAGTTGGTTTTATGACTGTAAGTCATTCTCTTCAAATGCTATTGAAGTTAGAAACGCGTGTACCAATGTCGTATTTAACTTTAGACATGGTCCCTAAATTTGCGAATATCGAACGTCCAACGTCAAGCCAATGTTATGCCAGTCACATCAGATGTGCTGTGGTTCTGCTGTGATCTTTGTTTGAAACTATTTTCGCTGCTGAACGTACATCACACATAGGCTACCCGTTTAATTGGTTATAACGCACAACACGATTATAACAGATGCCTTTAGAGAAGACTACAATAAAATTCAACCCACCAAAGTGGCTAGTGGGAGTGACTGTGTTACATGCCACAGCTGACATCCACCCGCAAATGGCTGGTTGGCGGGTGTTAATGTCAAGCCCTACATGTAACATATGTAACAAGGACACTGTAAAATAAAGTGTTACTGGCAAAGTCATTTTATTCAATCAAATAGTGTGAAAACACCTGACAGGAACATAAATGTAGATGTAAAAAAAACTACAGAACCATTTCCAAATAATTTATGTGGTCGATTAAAGTTGATCAATATGGAAAATGCAATTAAGTAGACTAATCTAAACCCAGAATTTCTTCCATAAAACCACAGAACAGAGATCAGCATACACAAGTATTATGTGTTTTGTATTCGTCTCCAGTGTACGAGGAGTAGGGCTCCAGTGGGAAAAGAGCCTTCATCCCGTGTGAAAGGCCTCTGTGAATGCCATGGCTAATTTCACGCTCCCTCAGGAAAGGTCTGCGCGTGGCTGCACCAGTAGCAAGCCTACAGTTAACCTTTAGCCTGTTTGAAAACAAGGTTTTAGCAATGCATTGCCAAAACGGCATTCTCCATCATTTATAGTCACTCTAGAAAAGACTAAAGGGATCATACTGAGGCTAATATTGTAGCAGGTTAAAAAACTTTAAATCAGTCATTATATTGGAAGGGATACTAACATTTCATTATGCTTAATTATGTATCCTAACACTGTGAATATGTCTGATATTTAGAGTGACTGAGCTAAATTTTGCTAAGAATATTGCCCTCCACAATTAGTGATGTACCAGGTAACTAAATTAGAATCGGTAACACTTTATTTTACACTGTCATTGTTACATACACCGATCAGGCATAACATTATGACCACTGACAGGTGAAGTGAATAACACCGATTATCTCTTTATCACGGCACCTGTTAGTGGGTGGGATATATTAGGCAGCAAGTGAATATTTTTCCTCAAAGTTGATGTGTTAGAAGCAGGAAAAATGGGCAAACATAAGGATTTGGGGTGGATGGGGTGTTACTGGTCTGCAGTGGTCAGTATTTATCAAAAGTGGTCCAAGGAAGGAACAGTGGTGAACCGGCAACAGGGTCATGGGCGGCCAAGGCTCATTGATGCACGTGGGGAGCGAAAGCTGGCCCGTGTGGCCCGATCAAACAGTCAAGCTACTGTAGCTCAAATTGCTCAAGAAGTTAATGCTGGTTCTGATAGAAAGGTGTCAGAATACACAGTGCATCGCAGTTTGGTGCATATAGGGCTGCATAGCCGCAGACCAGTCAGGGTGCCCATGCTGACCCATGTCCACCACCGAAAGCACCAACAGTGGGCACGTGAGCATCAGAACTGGACCACGGAGCAATGGAAGAAGGTGGCCTGGTCTGATGAATCACGTTTTCTTTTACATCTTGTAGATGGCCAGGTGTGTGTGCGTCACTTATCTGGGAACACATGGCACCAGGATGCACTATGGGAAGAAGGCAAGCTGGCGGAGGCAGTGTGATGCTTTGGGCAATGTTCTGCTGGGAAACCTTGGGTCCTGCTATCCATGTGGCATTCATGAATTGGCCTCCAAATTCCGCAGATCTCAATCCAATCGAGCATCTGTGGGATGTGCTGAACAAACCAGTCCGATCCATGGAGGCCCCACCTCGCAACTTACAAGACTTAAAGAATCTGCTGCTAACATCTTGATGGAGTTCATGCCTCGATGGGTCAGGGCTGTTTTGGCAGCAAAAGGGGGACCAACACAATATTAGGAAGGTGGTCATAATGTTATGCTTGATCGGTGAAAGTTACATATACTTACCGTATTATTAACAGTAAATTATGCATAATTACATGCAACTAACCCTCAACCAAACCTTAATCCTACCCTAACCCTATAGTAAGTACACTTAGTACAGATGTATTAATATTACTCAGTACTTAAATATATAATTACACTGTAACAATAACACCTTAAAATAAAGTGTAACCTTAGAATCTATTAAACAAAACTACACTGTAGCTATTTAAAGGGGCAATAATAAAAATTAATAAAAAAAATATTATTATTGCTGTCATCCTAATAGGGTGGCATATACTGCATATATATATATTAGGGTGACAGCATTAAACTAACAGAAATATTTACACTAAATACAACTAATTAAAACTAGAATACGCACAAAATTTTATAACGTTGGAATATTTACTTATACAAATGCCTCACAAGGCCTCAAATAAGCAGTAAATCACTGTAGTGAATGTTTTTTGTGAATCGTTTCATTCAGGTGGTTCAGATAAATCAAGTGGTTCACAAAACGTGGACATGAGTCTTTCAGACAAATTAATTCACTAATATGAATGCTATTTATGAAAGAGTGAACAGTGCAGAAGAGCATTCACGAGTTCACATTTACAAATAAGTCAGACAGAACAAATGGTATGGGTATTTGGCGTGCTGTCCAAGGAGAGGGCTCCGAGCTTGGTATTTGGCCCGCCCCGAACCTAGAGTAATCCCCTCGTATTCCTGGCTGTGTTAGGAACAAGTCAATAGTGAGGAGTCGGGGTGGTGGAGGGATGCTGAAAACTGTAGAGGAATGTCGGTGAGTCGACTGTGTGTATATATATAGGCTTCTTCTCATGCTGATAGGATAGATGTGGTAATTACTGATGATGAGATGTTTGGATAGATCATTTGAATGTGCTTCTCCTGAACTTTGTTAATAAAACATCATTTTGAGTATTCAGTTAGTAGCATCACCACTTTTACACAGCTACAACCCATCATGTGTTAAGTTGTAGCAGAGGACTAATTTCTCTCTATGCTGGTAATTAGGATCTGGCCTTAGCGGCTTAGAAGACACACACATACACACTCTTACACAGAGACAGAAAATGAGGATTTGTTAATTGAAATTGTCTGAATGGCTTCTGAGGGATGAATGCAGTGGAATGTGGCCTTAACAGGACACACCAAAAACGCTCTCTGTGGAATGTGAATGACATGAATGACCTACGTCACATACATATGAACTCCAACACTGCTTTCCTAACTGAGTGACAATCATATCAGTCAATGCGAACAAGGAAGCATATTACCAGGAAGCAAACATTAGTAGGGCCAGCCTAGATCTGTGTCTCAGAGCTAGTAAGCAAACACAGCAGATAGCTCCGGGGCAGGTGACAGTCCCTCCTCGAAGCCAGGTGTTTGGGTCTAGGGGCGTTTAGGGCGGTGAGACAGCTCATATTTACCATATTTACACACATACACACTTTTCAGCAACTACGTGTTAGATGTGGTCCTTGTTTTTCGGTGAAAACAACAACAGTAGCAGCAGTAGAGAGAGTGTGCCATGTCTGGCCTTGAATAATGCATGACATCTGGTGAATAATTTAAATCACCAAACATCAGGTTTAAAAGTTTAATCCTGGGACTTGCTCCCAATGTTCAGAATTATATGCAGTGATCTGGACAGCGCAGACTCTCAATAGGAAGAACAGTGAGAAGATTCCAGAGAGGAATGGAGAACTTAGAGAATACTGAAAAGACTATGGGGTTTTATTTTGGCAAAAGCAGTTGTTCAAATATAGGACATTTAAACCTAACTACATTTTCACACGGTCTCCCCTAAATGGTCCTTTCTCTCATATGTAGTGTCAGAAGATCTGATTCGTTCAAGTGAATCAGTTCATCCTAAACCAGTGGATCTCAATCTTTTTGACTTCAAGGGCCCCCCAATGTCCACAACAATATTTTTCTCTATCATATGTGGAGATTCATTTTAGTGAATCAGTTTAAATGGACTCATTCTAGTGAATTGCTATATCCCAAAATGGTTCCTGCTTTTAAATGTGCCATCAGAAAGTCTGAATTATTTTAGTGAATTAAAACACCCTAAACTTTATCCTCTTCTTATATGTAACAGGTCCGATTTGTTGTAGTAAATCAGTTCATCCTAAACGGTCCCGTCTCTCATATGTAGCGTTTAATTCATTCCATTAAATCAATTTGTCCTGAACGTCTGATTAATTTTTGTGAATTGGTTTACCCTAAAATGGCCCCTTCTTTCAAATGCTTCATTATAGTGAAACAGTTTGGACTCAAAAAAACCTCTCTCTCAAATTTCAAACCAGAAAAGCCAATGCATTCTAGTGAATCCGTTCTCCCTAATCTCTCTTATATGTAGCATTGAATAGTTTATTTGAATGGTTCATGGAATTTTTATTTTTATTTTTACGCCCTTCATGGCATTTTAGGTCTAAACTACAGCTTGACTGTAGTTCAAATACTTTAAATTATGATAATATTGGCAAACTACAGTTTGAAAGTAGCTTCTCAACACTGGTGAGCCATGGCATTCCTGAAAGTGTGAGAACTGGAGCCGTGTCATCAGAGCTTTCCCTGAGATATAATTACCTTTGCTGGACTCATCATCAAGACACCCAGGGGCTGATGGGACAGGACGATTAGAGCATTGCTGCCCACAAAACCACTTCCTTCTCTCCTTCCCCTTTTCTTTTTTACCCTTCTTCTAGAAACTGGAGATGTGCGGGAATGATCTCTCTGTCTCTTGTTTTCCTCCTGCTCTCTCTCTTTCTCTCTCTCTCTCTCACTGCTTTTTTCCTGTCATTCCGTTAAGGCCTATTTTTGAGTGTGCTGTTCATTAAAGAGGACTCTTGCACGTCATTAAAGGGAAGTGGTTAATTAAAAGGGGGCCTCCCCTGCGGGACTCACATTAGCTCCATGTGTGTGGCTCTCTGGGAGGCAGGCGCAGCGGTACGGACTCGCACTAGTGTCACAGCTGTCTGCATGGCCATGGCACTCACACCTAAGGGGACAAAGACACACAATTAGAACCCATATCCTTCTGGAGATTCTTCACTGCTGTTCTTCTCATACATCTAATGGAACTGGCTCCCAAGGTAAAGCAGAAATTAGTGTTTTTCTTAAATATCTTAAAGGGATAGTTCACCCAAAAATGAATATTCTGTGATCATTTACTCACCCTTAAGTTGTTCAAAACTTCTGCTGAACACATAAGAGGATATTTTGAATAATGTCGGCAACCAAACGTTTGCAGGACCCTATTGACATCCATAGTATTTTTTTACAGAGTACTATGGAAGTCAATGGAGTCCACCGACTGTCTGGTTACCAACATTCTTCAAAATATCTTCTTATGTGTTCAGCAGAAGAAAGAAATTCATACAAGTTTGGAACAACTTGAGGGTGAGTAAATTATCACAAAATATTCATTTTTGGGTGAACTATCCCTTTAATTGGAGCAGCTGGTATAGGGTGAGATCAAGGAAACAGGAACTAATGATGCAGATATGATTTGTTCATGTTCCACAAAAACTATGCTATGTTTAAAAGTACATAATTTTTTTAATAAGCATGAAATGATGAGAACAAATTTTTCTTCCATAATGTGACGCATTTCTAAATTAATGTGCCACAATATTTCGCGAGATTAAAATGTGACGAGATTTCTCGTCGTGTGAAAAGCTGTCTCGCAATATTGCCATGACGGAGCGTGAGGGTGAAATTAGCATAGAATATGCCACCGCTACGTTTAAATAACATCATCCACTGTTGTTTTGCTTTTTTTTATAGAAATAAAAACCATTTAATTCATTTGGAAAACGGTCGTTTCAATTGTAAACTCTTGTAAACGTCTGCTCTGCACTGTGTGCGACTGCGTCTGAGCTGCAGGAATCACACGTGACAAGAGTAAGGTGAGATGATTGACAGGACCATGGCGGAAGATTCGTGCGCAACAGAGCCTAATAGAGTGTCTGATAAATGACTTATTATCTTGTATTATGCGTGCTCAGCACCGTTGCTCCCTATACACAGTACATGCGATTGCGAATCAAAAGCGAACGTGAACGTGAGCTCCCTGATTCGCGCAAATTAGGCGACATACAATAGCCAGTCTCCAAATATCAAAGCTCTCTTATCCTGGGCTGTGTAGTTGTAAACACCTCTTAGCTCTGTTTTGCTCTGTTTGCACTTATTGAGAGAGTAATTTGATTATGGTTGCACATGTCTCTTATTGTTTGCATTTAATAAGACTAAGAAAATATACAGTTTTTATTTCTATGTTCAATTTGTGGAAAAGAGTTCAACTAACACACAGCCTCAATCAGAAGTTCTGGAAGCTCATAATTCATGTACAGTAAGGTCTGAAGAGTCTCATGTGAAATCAGGAGAAAAGCCAGTCATTTGAGTTTGTTTGTTACAGTGCTTGTATATTGTTGTCTTTCAATGCATATGATAATTCATTCTCAGGAAGTAGAACTGAAATCACATTCATTACAAGATGATTAGTTAAAGCATTTCAAAATGCACCTGCAGACTATTTTTCCAGTCATGAATTCTGTCTTAAAAATACTGTACAAAAATCTCGTCTCGTCTCGTTCTTGTGAACCTAATCTCGTGTCTCGTCTCGTGAGTTAAGTGTCTCGTCACACCCCTATTTTACAAACAAAAATAAATAAAACAAGACACGATTTTATACTGTGGGAATTGATTGGCTGAGGACTTGATGATGTCAGCATAAAGAAAAGTTGTTTTAGGCAGGAGAGATATTGATTTTGATGAAAGATTGACATGACAATGTTTTTTTTTCTTCTTTGAAATAACATGTAATGAAGAATCTGTCATAACTTTTCACTTTTCATGTTGACAAAAAGTTGCTATTTTATGTAAAATCATTTGAATCAGTGTTCACCTTAAATTTATTGGGGAAAAAAATCCAAATGTACAATTTTAATTTTTTTCAGGACACTTGGAAATATGTAGCAAGTTTCAGCAAATCAAGGGTCAGCAACGTCAATGGTTCCTGACAAAATCTTTCTCTTCATTTTTTACATTCTCTAGATCTTTCCATCAGTCTTCCGTTCCTTCATTCTCTCTGTGCATGGCTAATAGGACTTTCGCATTCAACATTTATAAATGCCAGAGGAAATATCAACGGTGTGTCGTAATGTACAACAGCAGACCTGACAGGTCTCCATCAGACGGAACACGCACCTGCAGGTCACCGCTTTAATTATTCATTCTCAAGGACCCTTTTTCGACATTATCATCCACCCATCTTTACACGGCTCCCTCTAAAAGCAGCACCCTTCACCTCCGTTACTCAAACAAACAACGTAACAAGCAAACAAGAGAGGAGAGTGGAAAAGAAAGAGGGCTGTCATTATTGCTCGAGGTTATTACGGTATGAGTGTTAAGCAAACGCTAATGCTCCCAGACACAGCTTGACACCCTGTCAGAATACCTCAAAGGCTGAATTTACGCACATTTTAGTCCCCAAACACACATACATCCTCTTCTCAGCCTCTCACGGGTTTGAACTGTCAGTCTCCCTAAGGGGGTGAATCCACTACTGTTTACTCTCTGCCTCTGTTTCTCCGGCGAAGCTGTTGCGATGCCTCAGAGAGCAAAAGAAGAGAGCCGTACAGGAAAAAAAATAGTGAGAAAAGGCGGGGAGGATGGGGGACACCTCTGAATGTCAGAGGATGATGAGATTTCACAGTCTCTAAATCTCGATTTCGTCTGTGCCAGTTTAACTAGCTCTTAATTAAAGTTGCCTTCTCTCGCTCACTCAGACATACTCGCACAGCGAGAGCGAGCCAAGTTACAGCTGCCTGCATAATGACATAATTACCATAGTCGTAAGAACAGTGGCTGTTTAATGTCTGAAGGTATACATGGATATAACACCATGTCTCTGCTTCTGAAGAGACTAAAGAACAGATTCGACATCCTTGAGAGACGCAGAAGAACATTTCAGACTGATTAGCTGCTTCCCTGAAGCCTCCAAGAAGAAGAACACAAGTTTTCCTGCCAGTGATTTTCAAATGTGGCATTCCCACTGTAATTACAAGACCATTAACAGGAAGTCAAAATCTGTGTTAAACATGGCATTACTCTCTGCGGCTAATAACAGACATGTCATAGATCCCCCAGTTGTGTCAAACTAGCAAACATCATTTGTCTGCCATCTCCACTTGGTCTTGAACCTAAAAAGTCTTTATCAAAGTCTGAATTATCCTGCCATATCCGCCTACTGATTTTCTCATCAAACACGGAAATCCAATCAAATTAAAACAAAGTCCACAAATGTATGTCAAATTTTGTTACTGGAAGCGTTAATCAGGGTGAAAAGGGGCGATTGTGTCAGATGATGCTTGATTGGGGTTGACAGGTGTCGGAATGCTGCTGGTCTCGAACCTGCCGCTAATGGTGATCTCGTCCACGGCGTAGTAGCGATGGCGGAAAGGAACCGTAGCATCTTGGGTGTGGTACTGGCCGTGGAGGTGGATTCTCACATGTGTGGCTCTCACAAACTCTTGTAGGGCGGCACTATTGTAGAAGTCGTTGTAGCCCGGTCGCAGGTTCGGCTCGGGCGTTAGCATGCTGAAGGTGATATTTCCGCTGGAGAAAGGTATGTCACTGAAACAAAAGACAGAAAAAAAAACAATCAATTTAGTTTGAAATTGTTAAAGAGTATACAGGCTCCCTGTAAAGCAGTGGTTCTCAATCAGAGCATCAGGACCCACTAGGGCAATACTGCATGCTTCCAATGAGGCCACAAAATGGCTTAAAATTAGTTAATATTAGACAAAACAAGCTTTAAAATAACCTAAAACAGCTAAAAATTACGACACATTGTTCATTTGAATTTCTTTCTACAGTCTTGGACAACCTAGATACTTTATATGAGGGAATTTCTAAAGCGTGATTTCCAGACCTGGAAAAGTCATATGAATTTTGAAGTTTTCAAGCTCTAAAATTAACAGGCAAAAAACGCTAACCGCAAACAACAACAATAAAAAACATCCCATAATCACACAAAAAAAACAGAAAAAAGTCATGCAGTTTCATTTGTCATAGAAGGTATGAACCCTGAAAAACATTTCATTCTTGACATGTCTTGAATTATGGAATTTAATTCTTTTAATTTTAAATGTTTTATTTATTTATTCATTTTATATATACACTCACCTAAAGGATTATTAGGAACACCTGTTCAATTTCTCATTAATGCAATTATCTAATCAACCAATCACATGGCAGTTGCTTCAATGCATTTAGGGGTGTGGTCCTGGTCAAGACAATCTCCTGAACTCCAAACTGAATGTCAGAATGGGAAAGAAAGGTGATTTAAGCAATTTTGAGCGTGGCATGGTTGTTGGTGCCAGACGGGCCGGTCTGAGTATTTCACAATCTGCTCAGTTACTGGGATTTTCACGCACAACCATTTCTAGAGTTTACAAAGAATGGTGTGAAAAGGGAAAAACATCCAGTATGCGGCAGTCCTGTGACCGAAAATGCCTTGTTGATGCTAGAGGTCAGAGGAGAATGGGCCGACCGATTCAAGCTGATAGAAGAGCAACTTTGACTGAAATAACCACTCGTTATAACCGAGGTATGCAGCAAAGCATTTGTGAAGCCACAACACGCACAACCTTGAGGCGGATGGGCTACAACAGCAGAAGACCCCACCGGGTACCACTCATCTCCACTACAAATAGGAAAAAGAGGCTACAATTTGCACGAGCTCACCAAAATTGGACAGTTGAAGACTGGAAAAATGTTGCCTGGTCTGATGAGTCTCGATTTCTGTTGAGACATTCAGATGGTAGAGTCAGAATTTGGCGTAAACAGAATGAGAACATGGATCCATCATGCCTTGTTACCACTGTGCAGGCTGGTGGTGGTGGTGTAATGGTGTGGGGGATGTTTTCTTGGCACACTTTAGGCCCCTTAGTGCCAATTGGGCATCGTTTAAATGCCACGGCCTACCTGAGCATTGTTTCTGACCATGTCCATCCCTTTATGACCACCATGTACCCATCCTCTGATGGCTACTTCCAGCAGGATAATGCACCATGTCACAAAGCTCGAATCATTTCAAATTGGTTTCTTGAACATGACAATGAGTTCACTGAACTAAAATGGCCCCCACAGTCACCAGATCTCAACCCAATAGAGCATCTTTGGGATGTGGTGGAACGGGAGCTTCGTGCCCTGGATGTGCATCCCACAAATCTCCATCAACTGCAAGATGCTATCCTATCAATATGGGCCAACATTTCTAAAGAATGCTTTCAGCACCTTGTTGAATCAATGCCACCTAGAATTAAGGCAGTTCTGAAGGCGAAAGGGGGTCAAACAGTATTAGTATGGTGTTCCTAATAATCCTTTAGGTGAGTGTATATATATATATATATATATATATATATATATATATATATATTGCCCATCCTTGCTTCTGTAATAAAAAAAAGGTTGAAAACAAGTTTGTCATTACAGCAGAAATATGTTAGCTTACATAGACAAATATTAAAATATTGACTTGGACAATGGGGGTCTTGGTGACCATTGCTTCAAAGAAATTTTCTGAATTTACTAAACTTATATGATGTTCTTTCTTCTGAAGAACACAAAAGAAGAAAGAAATGTTGACGATTGAACTGGTCATGTATTCTATAAAATGCAAGTAAATGGGAATTCTGGCTCTCAATCTATGACAAAAAAAAAGGCTATAAATGTTGACTTGCACCCTGTTCTGAAGTCATACGATAGCAGAGACCGAAATTTAGTTTGTTGCTCAATTGTAGTGCACATATATGTCACACGTCATATAAGAAATAATTTTTTTTATAATTTTTGATGCTTTTAAATGACAGACCAGATTCACTTTCGTTATATGGAAAAGAGTGGCCAGTGTAATTCTTCAACGATTCTCCTTGGAAGAAAGTAAGCCTTGGAGGCATGTTTTGAAATAATATGAAGAGTAAATGATGACATTATTTTCCTTTTTGGGTGAACTAAGCCCTTTAAAGTGTTACAAACAGAAAATATACTATATATTATCCTACTGACTTATAAAAATAAAAATAAGAAAGAAAGAAAATATAATCCTGCGTCTCAAGCTTTGAATGTGTGAGTGATTGAAAGAGACCGAGAACTTCAAGTTTTGACATAGCCGGGTAACACGTTGTCAGGTTGAAAATGAAACATGTCACAAGCTACTGAAATGAACAAACATCAAATAAATTGGAAAAGCAAAGGTCTTTCCATTGCATTTCAAAACTACTGAGAGGAAATTTCACTAATACAGATTTAAAATATAGTTTAGTGGTACAGGGTTTGAAAGGGTGATTTCTCAAAGGGCAGGAATAAATGGGGTGAATGAGAGTTCTCAAAGTCTTTCTAGGGGCAGAACAGGTATAGCCCCTGCTGCATTATTCACTCTCAAGAAATATCCACAGAGCGCTTCTGCATGTTCCAGCCCTAATGCTGGTAGACTTATCCAGGACAAACCTGTGTGAAGAAAGTCTTTTGTCGCAATCTCTCTCTCTTTTTCCATCTACCTTTGCTCTCTGTGTCTCTCTCTCCCCACATACTCTGATGTGACATGTCTGAAGAGTCTAAGTGCATACCCTTATGCCATTGGGTCTAAGATTTTGTTTGTAAACTAAAATATTTGGACAACTTAAGTGGTGAAAAATAGTCTACATTTTCAAATATATTCATCATGAGCCAACTTAAAATGTAGTGTGATGTTATGTAGACCAGTGGTTCTCAACCTTTTTTACTCTAAGGCTTCCCCATATAGTTGTTTTCAAACTTTTTTCTTTTCTTTTTTTTAAATCATCAGAAACTGGGAGGATTGAGATATTAAAGTAATCAAGAAAAAACAAAAAACAGTTGAGTGGGGAAGATGTTTTTAGTTTACATATTGATTTTATGTGTTTTCTTTTATAGTTTTTATAGTCTTTTATATATTTATAGTTTGATTATTTTATTAATAATAATTCATTTATTAATTTAAATATATTTAAGTCATTCTGCGGCACACTTGGAAGTTTAGGAGAAAGTGGGCCCCGGCATTTAAATATGACTTTCACTAATCATTTTGTGAGGGTCAATTATGCATGTTTCTGTATATGTACCGTCAAAAAAGACACATGAACTGTAGTTTATCATCATAAATAGTTACGATAACCCTCTCAGCCCGAGCCCATTAAAAAATAACTGTCCTCATTTTCTCTGTTGTCTGCATGTGAAACCAGGTGCGTGTGTGGTCCATAACAGCTAAGTATCTCTGCTGTCTTGATTGCAGCCAAGGACAGCAGAGATCAGATCTGTGCAGCCTGGACTGCAGCCAAGAGCAGCATTTTCCTCCCTATTCTCCTCTTAGATCCTCCAAAAGCTCCTAGACTCCCACTAAACGACAATCCACTGCTTTTATCAAAGTGGGAACTTGTCTCAACCCACTTTGATACAGCTTACCTGGCAGGAATCATTTGTTCAAGGACTGTTATCAGATTCAGAAGCGCCTGTGGATGGACTAACAGACATATAGAGTGCATGTGTGTCTGTGTGTGTGTGTGTGTGTGTGTGTGTGTGTATGTGTGTGTATACAGTACCTGGGCAACTGTAGGCAGTTTACAGAATCAGGACGATCCAAAGGCCCGTTATCCTCCATCCCAAAGTAGCTACAGTTCTTGGCCAGGAACTGCCAGTCCTTCCATTCTGAGTTCCTGATCGTCTTCCTTTGAATGCGGACCGCTTCGGGCTGAGCGTTGAGGAATTGGAGAATCACGTAGAAAACCTGTAAAGGAAGCATGCAAAATTGACAGAGGGTGAAATATGCATGAAATACTAAACAGCAATGGATTATCTATTATCTGCACAGCAACAGTCAATGCTCCGCTGCCTCCTAAAGCACGCCGGCGCTTTGAAGAACAGCTTGAAGCACCGCTTTACTCTTCCCTCTCTCCCTCTGTGGCTTCATTTTGAGGAGTTTGTCGAGAAACTGGTTGCAGCTTTGACTAAGTGGACACTTCAAAGTCTGTGTGGTGGTGTGTTTTATCTGGTATTGAGAGGAGAGACTGAGGCAGAGCTGCATAAATCCTCTACTTCTTTACAGCTGGACTCTCTGCTCGGCTTGGCTTAGCCACATGGATGACTGAGCGACTCACTCAGACACACACAAAGGACTTTAGGTCGGCTTTAGTGTATTCAAATGGAAAAGACGCTACCCAGTGTCTGGATTTGAGAAAGCAGCCACAAAAAGAGACAACAGCTGGTTGAAGCTTACTTTAAATCAGTGGTTATCAACCAAGGGCCGGGGGGCCACTATGCGGCCTCTGCAAACTTCCAGGGGCACTCCATTAAGTCAAAAAATTATTTAAATTTAGTTATATTAATTATAATACAAAAAAACTGTAAAAAAAACTGTATTTTTATTACATGAGTACTAGAGGTACTTATCAGCTTAGAAATGGGGGTTTTGGACAAATTGAGTCAAAAAGGTTGAGAACCACAGCTTCAAACCATAAAATAAACTAATATCAAGTTAAACTAACTTTAAAGCATATATTGTCTTGACTCTTTTTAATTATTAATATCAAGACAAACTAAGTATAAACCCTAATAAAAACTCTGGTCTTCTTAATGCACAGCATGAACCAAGTAGGGTTTTTTCAGGTTGTTTTATTGTTGGTCCTGGAACAACATTCCCAACAAGCCACTTATTAGTGGGTATGTACCTGGTACTGTCCATTCTCCAGATCTATAGTGATGGTTATTCCTTTGTCCAGTAGCTCTAAAGTGGGAAAGATGGAGGAGATCCAGGTGGTTCCGATGTCATTGTCATTGATGTAATGCAGTGGGTGGGCGTCATGGTTCAGGCGGAGCACTTTGTTATGGGTAGTATCATTGGCTGCATTGGGGATGCAGTACCTCTCCACTAGGGGGTGCACTCTGGGGTGGCTGGCGAGGCAGCGGCATGTGGACTGGGTATGTAGTTGAGGGAATTGCCCAGCGTACACCTCTTCAATCTCTCTGAAATATAGAAATGCATGATTTAAAATTGTTCATAGCCGTGTTTTTAAACTGATTTTGCTTCAGGATCCAGATTTTATAAAAACTACCTTTGCAGTTACGTCTGATGTTAATGTCCTGTGACCTTATGCTTACCTGTTGGTTAATGTCTTTGGATAAAATCTAAAATCCTGCATCCTTCCAATGAATTGATTTGACCCTGGGGAGAAAAAGAAAGGAAAGTCAATGGGCGCTATTGAAGACGGTTTGCAGGATCCATAGCAACTAGTGGATTACCTTATCTGTGTCTTTATTTGAGTTAAAGAGACACTTGCTGCATGGTGGGATCTATTATGCTTATTTACAGTTCTCTGTGAGCATTAATCCTACCGTGTGGATGTGCGGCATAGATCCAAGCCTAAACGTGCGGGTCCATCTACATCACCAGATAAGATATAATCACTTCTGTTCTAATAACCGACTCTGATTGAGATGTCATATAGATGTTTGCCCTGAAATCTTTTCATCTTTGTGTGCCGAGTCTGTGTTTTATATGAGATATCATTGCAGTATTTATACAGCGCATTTCATTCATAAAAACACAAATTAAAGAGGTTTGTATGCATACATGCAAGATAAGCCAAGCCAAAGAAAAGCTAACATGTATATATATTAATAAAATCATTTAATATAGACAACAATGTACACCAGAAGAGATTATTCAATATTAAATGACATGATCAAATAGATTTACACAACAATCAAAATTTTGGGGTGGGTAATAATTTATGTTTTTGATCTCTCTTTTGCTCACAGAGACAGCATTTATTTGCTCAAAAGTACAGTAAAAATGTGAAAAATTGGTGTTCAAGTAAAATTTCTCATTATTATCAATGTTGAAAATAATTCTGCTGCTTAGTGCTTAATATTTTTGTGGAAAACTTGACATTTCTTTCAGAATTATTTGATGAATAGACAGTTAAAAAACAGTATTCACTGTATTTGACAATATTTTCTGTCACTTTAGATCAATTTAATGCATCCTTGCTGAATAAAAGTATTTTCTTAAGAAAAAATCTTACTGACCCAAGCCTTTTGAAAGGTAGTGTAAAATTGTTTCATTAAGCAGTGTGAAATGTGCATATCCTAAGTATGACCATAAAATTCAGAAATACCGAAAATAAAAGATTCATACCAAAATGTGTATTTTTATGCTCTAGTCAAAAGTTTCAAATGGCATTATGTTTGTCTGAACCCAGCATTCACTTTAAATCTTATAAGAACTCCTTCCATGCTTTGTCCACATGAGTTCTACATGAATCAAACAAGCATTTCAGACCCCTGGGCTTGGGATGTGTGCAAAATGGATTACACAGACTACAACTTTCATGCGAAGCTGTTCTGTGTGTGCACGTATGACAGTAAATGAGGCATGCTCTCTTTGAAGACTATATGCAGTGGGTTGCTTCCTTGTTCTTCTGTGGCATTTAGGAAATGAGAGAAACTAGCAGCAGTGGTAACCAATTTATTATGTCCTCTTAAGTGATTTGGGCAGAATTATTGTCATTTTTGCACTAACAAACACAGCAATGTTGAGCTTAGATTAGAATGACAGCAGAGTAAACTTAAAGAAACTTTAGCAAGTCTATACTATTTGTGGATGTGTATTCAAAATGTGTGTGTGTATCTGTGTGTGTGTGATCGTGTGTGCATTTCAGTCCCTGGGGGTATTACAGAAATCCCATCTCATCTCATTTATGAGGAGATTATTTGTTGCCATATGGTCACCCCTGACCTATATAAACTCCAACTATGATTAGTTGCAGGCCTATGAATATTTCTATAATGGAAAAATGTAACATGTCTGCAAATTAGTGTGTCCTTTTCTGCATTCAAATCGAGTGATAGAAAACTATGATTCTGAGGAGAAATACCATTGAATGAGGATAGTGGCAGCTTTGAAAACAAAGGAGAAGCTAATTTAAATCAAATATATAAATGTGCATATTAAAAAAAACGAAAGATCAATGTAGGAGTACAGAAATCATTACCGTTAGAACTCCTACCGATCCACAGAGCACCCTCTAAGGTGATGTCAACAACAGGTCCTGCTAGGATTTGTGTGTCCAAAGCTGTGCCATCCTCCTCTAGACCATTCAGGAACAAGCTCACACTTGTGTCATGCATCTACGGATTCATCAGAAAAAAGAAGAATGAGTGCAATGTCGATTATAAATAAACATTCAATACTGAAATACATTGCTAAAAATAGTTACGTATTTCGAAATGTAGGCAGCAAGGGCAGCATATAAGATGTAATATATGTATTTTCTATGGTTGATTGTGGATACTCTTCCCAGAAAAACGCCCCTTCATCATATTCATATTTGCATGTTCTTTCACAGTCTCTGTTTAAAAAAAGGTGCATGGAAATAAGTCAACTAAAAAAATCCATAAGGATGAAGGCAGCGCTGGACTGGAGGATGCTTAAGCTGCTCTCTTTCATGACCGCTGATTGAAGACTGTAGAGAGGCTATTCTTGAAATCTCTAACCGGCCAATGACTTGCTGCTGAGATCTGAAGCAACGTCATAGTGATGTAAATGAATCTTGAAGTGCTTCATCCCATTTACTAGCCCTGCAGACTCTTAAAAGAGCTCTGGTACTCCCATTGTTGCTTTTCTCCCCCTTCCATTCTAGTGACTGTTGCTTTGAGACAATAATGGGGGTATTTTTTCACCTGTAGCATCTAAGTAAGTGTTTATGACAAAAAAATTAAGCAATATCACATATATAAGATGGTTGTGATTCAGCCCAAAAAGCACAATTGTGATACTGCTTTTATGCAACCGTTCAATAAACAAATAAATAAAAAAGTTAATAATGAGCAACTTACATTCAGATGAATGTGACAAGTTCGTTTTTTTAAGCCAACCAAATTAGTTCAAAATAAACCAACAATCAAGATTAATGTGGCATCAACAACACACGGACTGAAGGCAGCAACTACAACATTTTCAGCCACGATCCAAGGAGGCCTAAAATGCTTGAAGCATTCATTAGCATTCCCATTCATGACCTCATGACGATGCTGATTGGCTGATTGCACCACAAGAATGTGCACAGTCCCAAGCCCTTTGCTAGTGACATCCTTAAACTGTGATGTCCAAGGCAGCAGATGGGGTAAAATATTACATTCAAGTTTATTTTATACTCTTAACTATAACTCAGGCACTGATAAAATATCTCTTATAATATAATGAAATATTAACTTTATATAATCCAGCCAAACATGGCTGCTTGGTACATTCTGGCTTCACCTTTATTCACTCCAGCAGGAAATTGGACTATACCATTTCAATCAGGAAGAAGGGACCCTCTTTCTTCTTGTCACATTTCATTTGCAGTAGTTTTAATGCTTAATTAGTATTTTTCTAAATGGGTTTTTATTTTACAACATAAAACAAAGTAATACCCCACTCTTGAGTTTTTTTAAGCTTCTACGTGTCTTGAAAAAGGCGGTTGCTTTTTTTATTCTAAATCCTATTTTATCCTATTCTGATTTTTATCCCAATGAGTCTTTTAAACAACTGAGAATGAAGAATGTGTAAAAACCATGACATGAACATAGTATTCATAAGCCACTACTCTTCTAGGCTTTTTTTGTTGTTAATCATTATATCAGGTTTATCAACCCCAGTATATTTCTTAGAACAAAAGTCCTTTCTGTTTTGAACTACTTGGTTAGCTCATTTTGTGTTAGAATGCATGTGCAGTGTGTGTGTGTGTGTTTGTAGTGTGGGACTGGTCTGACCTATCTGGAACACTGCCTTATGAGATCAAACTAGTATGGAGGTGGTTTCAGCTCTAGAGCAGATTAATAACTGGACGTTCTTTGGAGCTCTTAGTAATGTACTAATCAGCAGGTGCTGACATCTTAAAAGCTCCTCCCCGCTCTCAAATTGAAAAGGGAAAATTTGATCTGCACAGGGATTTACCAGAATGTGCAACAAATTTATGCCATTATTTATATAACAATGGCTATTTAGCAAAGGTCCAGCTAGCAGTGGACAGAAACTACTGCTGAAACGAACAATAATTTATTCCTAAAATATTGTGGTTTTACATAAAGCAGGCACAAAAATATGTATTTTGAAAACACCTGGAAAAGTTCTTACATTTTCAGTGTTAACTCTGTGGGAAACCACAATGCTAAGACACAACACCCTAAAAACACAGAGCCAAATGTGTAATATTAGACTCAACAGAAAACTTGCAGCCCATAAGTTTTGCCTCCAATGGTCTGAAAGAAAGCAAAAAATGTCAGGAAAAAACAAATTTATGACTGTTTTTGTAGAAAGAAATCTCTGAAAAAATGTCAGTTCCATGCCTCGACAGGTCAGGGCTGTTTTGGCAGCAAAAGGTGGACCAACACAATATTATGGTCATAATGTTATGCCTGATTGGTGTGTGTGTGTGTGTGTATATATATATATATATATATATAAAACGTCTTTAAATTTAAGCAGATCATCTGACACAAGATTTATGAAATACGTAAAACCCTTTTCGTGTAAGTAAAATCAAGTTAGCCTCAGATTCTGTTCTAAGAAAACAACAGGGCACAATCTTTCTAAAATCTAGCTGGGTGCTTTTTAGATCAGTGATTTCATAATTCACACCAAAAACAATGTTGTAATCTTTGGGCTTGGACCATAAAGCAGGGGCAGATACAAGCTTAACCTGAAGCCAAGTCGTCTGCAGCAGCGTGAGTGACAAACCATTCCATGATAAAGCCCTTTCCATTTCAGCACTGGAGGAGCTGTCAGGGCCTCTAGAAATATTCCACTCTGGATGAGGGTATCAGTGCGAGCAATCCTCCTCTTTTAATGCTGATACCTTCCGGAGCCCTGCCCTTCTATCTAAACGCACACTCTCTCCCGCCACCTCATACACACTCACACATACATAACCGCAAACATGTGAGATGTTTTATTTATGGCTTATAGCTAGGCCTCGCTGTCATTCTTATCATTTAAATGAAGCAAAAAGGTTTTCATATTTGTAATTTGTTACATTATCACATGTTTCATAATGCACTGAGGGGCCAGTGTGGTGATGTGAAATATAACTAGCACAGACAGGAAGTTTGCAGCATCGCTATTGACACCGGGGCCTCTCTTCACTGTCCACCATTACAGTGTGAAGAAAACTGATGAAAAGCCAATTTCAGCTTTATCACATTAACGCAGCCATGAGAGAGAAACATTTGTTCTACTCAAGTACACTAAAGATACAATTACCAATCTCACATATACATGTTTTATATCAGCCTTCTTTCTCCAGCTGTGAGGATGGCAACAATATATTAAGACTAGCATGACAGTTTATTTAAGAAAAGAAAATTGTCTCCGTGGCGCTGGAGAAGTCAGAAATATATAAGGCAATGTGTCAGTGCTTTTAATAAAGGTAATAACTCTTGAGAGGCTCTGCTTTACACAGAAAGCATATCCTGAGATTGTTTTTTTTTTCACTGTTTGTTCACCGTGTCTGAATGGAACAGGGTTTATTTTAACTAACTACTAGGTTTTCAATACAATGTATTATTACTATAGTTTCTACAGTTACGGTTATGTGTCAGTTAAAAATGAGCATCTTTACATAAAAATTTATGCTGAGGACCCAGGCAGAAAATAGCAGCAGATAAGTGGCTTCCAGTATTTATTTATTTATGTATGTATGTATTATTCCTTTCATATTTTAGTTTGCTTAATGATTAGTAGCATAAAGTACTAAGTCTGATAACACACTTCTAACAATAAATAAATATACACCAAATGCTCAGAACAGAGAGCACAATGGATACGACAGCAACTTTGACATTTTAAACTAGGAAATTAGTAAATGTTCATAAACCCCACTGTCTGTAAACATATGGCATAATTGTTTTACTGGAAGCTGTTTGTTTTTACAGCATCATTAATGGTCTTCCTGCTGGGGAAATTACTGATGCAAGAATACCTAGATTTGTGGTGAGTTACATTCTTTTTATATCAAGATAATGATTTCAAGTAGACTGTTTCTTGAAAACATGACATTTACAAGCAATTTACAAGTGCAAATGTTCCTAATTGATCCGCTTGTCATTAAGGATATTAATCAAACATGCTCTCTCACTAGTGAGAGAGGAGGGTGAATTCAATGCAGCTTCAATGCAACAATGGAAAGAGCAATGTCTGCTGTAATAGCAATTTTCCAAAAGTGATTTTCCTGTTATCTCCCATATGACTCTGAAAGTACTAGAAACATTATGCAAATCTATAGCTATACTGTTAAAGCACAAGGTAGCTGCACAAAATGCTCTCTGAGAAGCCATAATAATAAAAGGTAAGGATTAAGACAATCCACCAGCAGAGCAATACACATTTATGCCTGTGCCTTTGCTTATTTATGTAGTGGTGTTTACTAAGGCAAGCATCACTTTACTATTGCTTATTCTGATTACTTGAACTCAATTGACTCATGTGAACAAACTCATGGTTCTTGTTAGGAGTTTGTTCGAAAGTGTCAAGTGAGTTTGTTGGATTATACCTCAGTTTTTAAGGGTATGCACGCTATAATTTTTCCAAGCACTAACTAAAAGGCAAAAAAAAAAAAACACAGACTTACAATTAAGGTGATAATGCATTATATATATACACTCACCTAAAAGATTATTAGGAACACCTGTTCAATTTCTCATTAATGCAATTATCTAATCAACCAATCACATGGCAGTTGCTTCAATGCATTTAGGGGTGTGGTCCTGGTCAAGACAATCTCCTGAACTCCAAACTGAATGTCAGAACGGGAAAGAAAGGTGATTTAAGCAATTTTGAGCGTGGCATGGTTGTTGGTGCCAGACGGGCCGGTCTGAGTATTTCACAATCTGCTTAGTTACTGGGATTTTCACGCACAACCATTTCTAGAGTTTACAAAGAATGGTGTGAAAAGGGAAAAAACATCCAGTATGCGGCAGTCCTGTGGGCGAAAATGCCTTGTTGATGCTAGAGGTCAGAGGAGAATGGGCCGACTGATTTAAGCTGATAGAAGAGCAACTTTGACTGAAATAACCACTCGTTACAACCGAGGTATGCAGCAAAGCATTTGTGAAGCCACAACACGCACAACCTTGAGGCGGATGGGCTACAACAGCAGAAGACCCCACCGGGTACCACTCATCTCCACTACAAATAGGAAAAAGAGGCTACAATTTGCACAAGCTTACCAAAATTGGACAGTTGAAGACTGGAAAATTTTGCCTGGTCTGATGAGTCTCGATTTCTGTTGAGACATTCAGATGGTAGAGTCAGAATTTGGCGTAAACAGAATGAGAACATGGATCCATCATGCCTTGTTACCACTGTGCAGGCTGGTGGTGGTGGTGGTGGTGTAATGGTGTGGGGGGTGTTTTCTTGGCACACTTTAGGCCCCTTAGTGCCAATTGGGCATTGTTGAAATGCCACTGCCTACCTGAGCATTGTTTCTGACCATGTCCATCCCTTTATGACCACCATGTACCCATCCTCTGATGGCTACTTCCAGCAGGATAATGCACTATGTCACAAAGCTCGAATCATTTCAAATTGGTTTCTTGAACATGACAATGAGTTCACTGTACTAAAATGGCCCCCACAGTCACCAGATCTCAACCCAATAGAGCATCTTTGGGATGTGGTGGAACGGGAGCTTCGTGCCCTGGATGTGCATCCCACAAATCTCCATCAACTGCAAGATGCTATCCTATCAATATGGGCCAACATTTCTAAAGAATGCTTTCAGCACCTTGTTGAATCAATGCCACGTAGAATTAAGGCAGTTCTGAAGGCGAAAGGGGGTCAAACACAGTATTAGTATGGTGTTCCTAATAATCCTTTAGGTGAGTGTATATATATATATATATATATATATATATATATATATATATATATATATATATATATATATTATATAATGCATTATAGCTCTTCAAAATCATGAGACGTAAAAGCAGTTAAAATGTTGATATAACCTTTATGGAAGTGAAAATCAGACCAAGTAAGTGAGCACATACATCATTCACTTGCAAGATTACCAGTCCTGAACAACCATCAAAGTAAAATAACCATGCCCACATTTCATGTAGCCTCTCATTATTTATTACCTCCAAAGAAGAAATATATAATTGAGCCAATGTCGTGCATATGTGATGTTTTCTGTTTGATGAATTGCCGTTTATTTAGAAATGCCGGAAATGTTTAACATACCGGCGCATTTTAGCGCCTGACTTATTGCCGTCTGGCCTTATTTATGTAGTGCGCTGAGTGCGGGTGTGTTCATATGACTTTGCTGTACACTTTACAGATTGTGGATGCAGGGGCAGCGTGCCACGAGCTACCCATCCATCTCCTGACAGGCTTCAGATCCAGGACTGTACACTTCATTTTTTCCTCTACCCATCCCTCTCTCGCCTTTCACTAGCAATAAACACATGCTAACTAGGCAGAAGGGCAGTGGCAGCTAAACAGAGGAGACATAATCAGCTCCAACACATCTGCAAAGAGCCGCAACCCTGCAGCTATGACAGATTACAGGACTCTGTTGCGGCCACACAATGCATTTGATCTGTCTGATCAACACGGACGATTTCCGGGATGGCTCTCACCCCGTGGCCGTATGCCCGTCTGTCATTGTTACTCACGCCTGGTCTGAGAGACATAATATACAATGAAATTCCTCATATCGACTTATGGCCATTACCAGTTTCGCAGAGAGCTCTGCCACTCAGCATTGCCCTTTTTGATTTATATCCATCCGCCACTGATCTTCTCTGACTTTAATCTGAATAAAGACTTCTAAGAAAACTTGCCAAGGAAAGCCTATCTCTGGGTGAACGTTTAATTCTGTCTGACATTGATGCGCTGAAACACATATAAACGCCTCGACGGACCAGATTAAACAATGCTCTGTACTTCATTGTTGGCGGTTCTCTAAAGGCCAGTGTATTTTCCTTCCGATACGACCCGTGATTTAAAACCAGTATATTCATAAGCCCTGCGAGAAGTGCCGCCCATGTCCTGTAGAAGTCAACTCCAGGAGCTTAAAGCAGCAAAGACTCTAATTTCCTGTCAACACTTTGGGGTGATTTATTCACCACTCATGGCCTCCGGTGCCCGTAGACAGTGAGCTGGGGAAAGGTGGAAGCTCTCCTTGCCTCCATCCACCTTGTTTCACCTTCACTTGCGCTGCCAATCAGTCTCCATCACTCTGGGTGGCATGAGAAGCTCTGAAAGGTCAGCTGACCCGCTGCCAGCTACCCTGCCAGAGCCAGAGGGCAGCCTGATAGCAGTGCTGATGTCTCCTCTGCTTCAGATTGACTCCTGTGCTTCAGCAAAGTTTATTCACAGCACACCTTTATCTATAAAGATAAACATCATCACATTCTCAATATTTGAATTAACAATCCAAAATGTATATTTTCATTTTTTTGTTTTAGATTTTCAGTGTTTTATTGTGAAAAGCAATGAAAAATAAGCTGTAATCACAGCTTACAACAACAGGAAGTGAGGGCTTTGAGTCCATTTGTGTTAAAGACTGTATTACTAAACATATACTGTGAAAGCGAGCTGCCTACAGGCCTTTATTATGCTGCATGATCTTTTTTTCCCTCACACAGATAGTTTGACTCGAGGCAGCCAGCTACCCTTTGCCAACCCCACCACCTCACCCCGGTTTTAGTGGTCCTCTGGCTCAAGGGGCCCTGGGCCATGGGCTGGCTGGCCTACTTATCTTTGGGTGGGGTGAAGTTCACGCAGGGTGATGAGGCATGTGCACATTCGGGTTAAGAGCTTGAGACTCGGCAGCTCTTGGCCAAAACAAATGTCCCCGGAGAACGAGTGTCTGCCACAGTGCAAGCCTCTGCGATCGAAATGGCACGGCCAAGGCCCAGACCCTTGTGGAAGCTCTAATTGTGCGTGAAAATGTTCATTAACTTGTGGAATTCTCACGAACTTCGAAAAGCCAAAGATAACATATAAACAGCCACAAGAGCGCAGTTTCAGAACACTTCCCCCAGGAGCTGGAGAACATACTGTTATTGGGCACGTGCCTGCCCAGATTTTTGAGCCAAGTGGATTTTTAAGGCAATTTCCTCAAAAAATTATTTGTATGTTTGAAAATAAAGTAAAGATGTGGTCAAATTCACAATATTTTGTAGGCAAAAAAGGACCATTGTCTACTGTCAATAGCATAGTGATGTATAAAGCACAGTTCACATTTGAAGTAACTTTCTAACCAAGCAGCTTTCTGTAGGTTTACAGGGGGAGTTTGTGTGAAAATATTTCGCCCTCACCAGTGGCGGCGGTTGGAAAATTTTATAGGTAGGGCTGTGTTTAAGAAAAAAGTTAACAGAAGGAAAACATATTTTGAAGGCTTGAATCAAGATAATTGTTTTACCAAGTTCAGGATTAACTTTGAGGATGATTCTCAAAAAAAAATATTTTCAGCAAGCAGTTTTGCAAGGTAAATTAAAAACACTTTTTTCATTTTCATAGTTCACAATGTATGCATGCAGTGCCACATTTCTATTTTTATTTATTTCCACATTTATTCATTTATACATTTATTTATTTCTACATTTCTCTATTTCTACATTTCTTTATTTTTACATTTATGTATTTTTACATTTCTTTGTCCGTAGGGTAATGAGGAGGGTGTGGTTTACCTCAGACATAGCAATCGAGCTCAGAGTAGGCGAGGGCGAAGCGTTGAGGCCACAATGACACCCTTGTGGTGTGAGCACCTTGTAGGCTAAAGACTACCACTGCTTAATAGAAAATACGTTTGTTTCTGTTGCTGTCAGTATTGTTTTTGGAAGTTACATTAAAATGCAGTTAGCTTAAAAATATGAGGGCACGCGACAGGTGCTGTTTGAAAGAGGATGATGCATCTGTGTAGAAATGGATGACATCACCGTTACACAATATATACGGATTGGCTGTACACATGAAAACGCAAGGGTGTCGGTTTTAGATTTATCCACTCTGAGACCCGGTTTAAAAAAATAACAGTTTCAGGCTCCTAAAACGCCGGATCCGTCTGGACGAAACACTGATACGATACAAAATTTTCACATATCAGCTAAATGCGTCTCTGTGTGGACGGGGCCTTAGTTCTCATTACTTGCTATAGTGTCTAATTACTTAATCTCTGTTCAGCTGTGCCTGTTTAGTGTCTTCAATTGCTATGTGTATTCTGTTCAGTCCTCGTCGGTTATTCAGCTTCTAAATAAGACACTAAAGGGGTGCATGAGTTTTCGGTAACACTTTATTTTGATGGTCCCTTTTGAACATTCTATTGACTATAAGTAACTTTGCAACTACATGTCAACTACTGAAACTCTCATTAGAGTATTAGTAGACTGTCTGCTTAATATTTGCTAACTCTTTATTATCTCTATTATTAATTGTATTCTAACCCAAACCCTACCAGTCTACTAATACTGTACTAACACTCTAAAGAGAGTTAGTAGACCTGTAGGTGCAACGTTACTTATAGTGAACAGAATGTGTTAAAGGGACCATCAAAATAAAGTGAAACCGAGTTTTTTTCATAACTGTTAACAGAGGCATAACTCAGTTCTGTTGGACACAGGCAAGGTCCTGTCTCTACTTGGCATTACAGCAGCTTTTAAATTGTAACCAAACAAGATCTGAAAGTGAGAGCAGACAAAACAATGTTTGCGACATGGATACCCTGAAATTAACAAGATGTAGATGTGATAATGTCCACTTCACTAGCAAAGAACTGGATCAAAAGAGTCCCAACCTTTATATGCAAGAACAAGGAAGTTTTAAACATTTATAAGAGCGAGTATTGTCTTTTTAAATTGTAACCAAACACGAGATCTGAAAGTGAGACCAGACAAAACAATGTTTGTAACACAGATACCCTGAAATGAACAAGATGTAGATGTGATAATGTCCACTTCACTAGCAAAGAACTGCATCAAAAGAGTCCCAACCTTCATATGCAAGAACAAGGAAGTTTTAAACATTTATAAGAGCGAGTTTTGTCATGACAGGCACCTGACACGCATTGATATGATAATTCCGATTTACACTGAGGAACTGCTGTAATCACTGCTCCTCCTTGGCATTTACATTTTCAACTTTCCCTCTTCGACGACTCTTTTTTGATGTGTCGAGACCTGCCGAGGCTCGTCAGCTATGCTGTGATACGTTCACGGTTTTGAACTGACATGCAAAGAGAGACAAAAAGAACACTGTTGTACTTTTCCTCCCTGCCGAGTCTTATGCCACTCGATACTTGCTTGATCTCAATTACAGCCCACATCTTCAGAGAGACAAATTACTCCCAATAAGCAACGCCACAAACAACTGACAGGAGCCCACTGTCGCTCCTCATCGTCATCTGAGCAGGCAGCATAAAAGGCATATCACTCTTCTCTAGCTTCTCCTCCACTGTTGCTCTCACTCTCCTCTTAAAGTAATGACTACGGACAAGCACCTACAGATCAACTCCTCTTTTCTTTTTCCCTGAAGCCTTTCTAAATGCTGTAATGTTGTATTCCGTTTGAGTGTTTCTTTTTTCCTCCGCTCTCTTTATCTTGGAGTTTCTTTTGACTATAGAGGCTTCCTCCACAGACGGCAGAAAGACAGCTACCTGTCAGTACGCTTAATTATTTTGCGGCCTGCTTTTTACAAAACCATACTGGCAGACAGTAGCAAATAATCCCAAACTGACCCTAAAAGAAATGTGATAGTGATTATGCTAAAAACCAAGGCTTACCTGTATATTATAGTCTTATATTTAAGAAGAAAAAGGAAATAACAATGCATATCCTACAAACAACATGTAAAACTAATGATAACAGCATAGATGGTTTTGGATGGTCAACCACTCCAGTCATTTTCAACCAGAAGTACGTGTACCCTACGTGTTCTTGACTTGGAAAGATTGGATTTTTCTTTGTTAAATCTATAAAACAGAAACTGACTTAAAATAAAAATATTAATAGTGTCAATAAAATAACATTTAAATGATCACATGCATTTTACCTCAACATTGTGGTAGATTTAATTAATACAAATTCAAATTAAAAGTAAAAATTATTATGATTTTTTTTGTAGCACCTTTTTACACACAATTCACTTTCTTTTTAAATCCAATAGGCTACAATATGAGTTGAAAGAAACACATTTCAGGTTGGTGTTCATTATTAAAGTACATTCAAGTACAAAAGGTTGGCAAACACTAGACTAGTTGGTCACTAAGGCTGGGTTAAAAATATTGATTTTGTCGATTTTTAATCGATTATTATTTTGATGAACCAATATTGATCCTAAAATCCAAAGAATCAATCTTTTAGTCCATGTTGTTTTCAGTTTATGAATAAACAGAACTTTGTAGCCTGCCTGCTATCCAATAAATCGCAGTAAACTTTGTGCTTTGTTACTTTTGATATGAAACAAAGTCTGAGTTTTTAAATTCTGTCAATTTTATTACAAAATCCAAACAATAAATACCATTTTGACTCTATCACTGTAGCGCAGTTCAAACAAAGCAGCAGCGCGGCGTGCACGTGAATGGATCATCTTTTCTGCTTTACTACTAGTTACAACATGAAATAAACTTGAATTAACATCAGAAGGTATGTTGGAAGATACAGTACAACTTCCCGAAATCAGTAGCATATCTAATGTAATTGTTCAATCAGTGTTTCAACCCTGGAAAGATATCAATGAAACAGTCTCATAATGTTACATTTACCTAGAAAAGCCATTCAATGTCCATAAACTCGCTAGTTAGTTAAATTTAGTTAAATCTAAATTTATGCACTATATTGCATACTCATTGTATTTTACTTAACCTGTTTTTCAATATTTAATGTCTGAATAAATCAGTCATGTTTTTATGGCAGCCACCATTTAAATGTAAAAAACAAACAAAAAAACAAGTAAAAACCATTTAAAAAATCATTTAAAAGTTACTATAATGTTATTATTATAAAACCTTCCTTATGCATATCTTATGTATAATTTAAATGTAGCGTATACAAATCAGTTAATTTTAATTACCATTAATTAATGGTATTAATGTACCAACAGGGTTCCCTGTATAGTTTACAGCATTACTTTAGAGATTTATTTCCTTGAGTAGATTTGCCATGTACTGTACCTGATACATACCCCAATTAATTGATATTGATTTGAAATGAATTAAAATTAGAACTGAATTGAATCACAAGCTTGTGAATCGAAATCGAATTGTAAAATTTGTGTCAATACCCAGCCCATTGGTCACTAAGGTCGACTCGTAAGTTTATGCTCATTTTTGTTGATGCTTAAACAGAGACTTCTCAGACAGGGGTTTCCTAGGATATAACCTTTCAATAGGATAAGTGACAGACATTCAACATAAATAGGCTAAACTACTTTTTACAATCATAGTCAAAACAAAAAGCTCTCTGGCATATTTCTTCTGCAGCTGTTTTTATGCATAATTTCTATATCTACATTTATTTTTTGTGAGGACTACAATATTTCAATACAATTAAAGAGTTTTGCACAGTCAAAAGGTCTATCTATCGCTTTTAAAAAGTTAAAAGGGCAGAGGGCAAAATGCATATCTTTTTTGAATAGTTACATACAACCAATTTTTTATGTTTACTTTTGTAATGCATTTCATAATTGTATTTAAGGGTTAGTTCTGTACCTGGTGAACAAAATTGAAACCATGTACTTAGACTGCGTCAGTAATAGCCCTCTGCAAGTAGACCACCATGAAGAGTTAAGGCTGAAAATAGGCTAATTTTGTCCCTGGAATACAGTGGCCGGCCTGCAGTTTAAATTCCTAATGGGCACAGAGAATATATCTTATATAGTCCAAGTCAAGGCTGTCGCAGGAAGGGAACATATTACCTCTGAATTTGTGGGAAGGATCTCATTATCATAATAATGTTTTCTGTCCCAGAAGTCAACCTGCTATTCATAATCTGAACGATTGCAATTTAAAGCCATAATAATCACTACTATTGTAAAGTAATACTCTCCACAGACAGAGCACTCTGTTTCCTGATGATGGCCAAGTTTATCCTCTGCTCTTTCTCCTCTCATTTCTGATTCGGTGATACAGGCAGCCATTCGCAAAGCTGAACAATGCCAGAGAGCCAGTCCTGATGGGGCTGACTGGTACTTTGTCTGTGCAAAGTGCTTAGAAAGATGAGATTGAAACATGACCCAGCAATTCCACAGTTTTTGTGCTCTTCATATTTGCATTGCTGCTGGATGCGGATCATTCTTTGAAAGCAAAGCAGAGGCAAAAGCAGCTGAGTATTTCTGACAGGAATGAAGCAGGAGCGACTGGGCCTGGTGTGTGTGTTGATATGTATTCAGAGCGGGGTGTGTGAGGGGCTGACCTGCTCTCTTCCCCCTTCCTGCCCTCACAGCTGCAGGAAAGCAGATGTTTACCACTGTAATTAACGCCTTCTATTCATGCATCTTGTCCAAAGTGGAAATCTGTTGTGACATGGGTTCAGCGAGAACCTGCTGCGGGTTCTCTTGACACAATATTAATATCAATATTTTCCAGTGGCTAATTACCTCAGGTATGAATTGAGTGTGATTTAGTGTTGCTAGAGGAACACTACATGACACTTGACAAAGCTTGTTATATTATTTCTTCTGCAGAGCTAGAAAAACTATTATTTGCCACTGTCAGCCTAGCAAGCAACATATATTTTAAAGTACAATACATTAAAATAATCTTGATCACATCAAGCGCCTTTATGCCAGAGAAATTACAAGGTGGCAATATATATATATATATATATATATATATATATATCCAACCTCTGTAACCAAGGCCACAAGGTGGGGGGAAATATATTAAACAATAACATCACAGCTATCTAAAAGCAATCCAAACAATCCAAAGTCATGCTCTATTTTCCAATATAAATAACCACAGAAAGAATAGAAACATGCTGCCTACCTGTAGAGCCAAGTGTGTCCAGTGGCCAATGCTAATGTGACCTGCAGTCTTCATGCTTATGGAGAAGTTTTGTCTGCTCTGAATGCCGTAGTGGATCTGAATGTCTTCCTCAGACACTGTCACCAGCAGCACCAGTCTGTCCACAGCGCTCTTTTCGATTAAAGTCCTGCATATTAGATAAAATAAACATAATGATTGGATGAGAGCAATTTAGGTACTTAAAACAAGTGGCATAAAAGAATATCCAAAACAGGCCTAAATGTACATGAAATATCAACATTTTGAGTTGCATAATGCATCTTCATATGAAGCGCCTCATATCGTTTCATATAGAACAGTGAAAGACATTAGTAAACAATCAATACTCCTTTAAAAGATCGGCTATGAAAATCCAACAACCCTCTTTTACTAGGAAATTCCTTGCCATCTGAAATGAACATCACTCTGACATTTATGCATGTTGTATCAATATTTTCCATTTGCCTTTTCTTGTTACTCAAAAACACCCTCATACACTGTCATATGAAACACTATTACAGACGTTTTACGGGAAACGGCAGCATTTACGAACACAGGCCACCGCATCCAATAAATCATAAAGCATTTGTACTCAGGTTGCGGCTAGCCCCGGAGTCAGAAACATCTCACCTATAGCCAAGCTTTGCTGCCTGCTCCACTTGCAATTAGGCCAGGCTTCTCAAGGGAAGGCAACGTTTTAGTATTCAATATGTCTAGTAAGGCAAGTGTTCCAAAAAACTACGTCTGAGCGGTGTATATTTTTATGTCATATTACCAAGGGGATCTTAGGCAGGTATTAAACACAGGCAAATTAATTCACTATAAGAACAGAATAAACACGCACGCCTGTTGACTCTGCCTCGCGCCACTTCAAGGAGAGAACGCGTCGGATGAACCGCCTTGACCGCACGGACTCACTTATTTATTTTTCAACACTACATGCTGGTGGCTTTCTCTCTCTTTTCATGCTCTGCACTTGATATAAAATGCTGAAACAGTTGTTCTTCTTCTATAGCCTCTCTGACTCCATCCTTTCATCCCATCACCCACTTTCAACTATATCATTTTCTGTGCTGTGGAAAAACAAAGTGGCCTTTGAGTTGATGCTTTTTGCCAGAGCTCAGGAAACACTGTGGCAATTTCATTTCATTGATCTAAAACTGGCCACAGCTGGTCTTGCCAGAGCAAAGCAAACAGGGCTCAGAGCTTTTTCAACTTGGCAGGACTCCTCACAGAATGTATTCCATGTACCAACACGGTTTCAAAGTGGAGATACAACAGAGGAAATGTCTGAAAATGAGGTGAGGACAACCAACAGCTGAGTGGGGATCAACTACACAGGAAAAGCTATTTTGAATGAAACCAGCTCTGGCAAGGCGAGCGGTCGAGCTAATCCATATCGGGTTTAGATCATACAACGGTGTTCTAACGAGTCATTCTTTTCCTGGAACGAAACAGGTATTGAAACTGATCTGGTTGATTAAGTAAAATATTCACTCTCTAAGTGACAGAAACACTTGCACTGCCTCTCTGATCTTCTTAAGGGAAAATTCTGGACGTGTCTCTACTTACATTACAGCGTCTTGCTCGAGTTTCAGCCACCCCGTTAGAGTAAATGAGCTTGCTTGGCCGAAGCTTAGAGTTGAGGGGGAAGCCGGACAACCTCTCGAGGTGGGAAAGATGAAGCTGGTGGAATTAGCCTCTGCACCTGGGCGGTGGTCTTGTGCATCACCTTTCCAGCACGTGCCCAAGCTTGTGGCGAAAATGTCAGTGTAGTCTGCCGTAGAGGAACTATATGGACACTCTTGGATACAGAACTTCTGGATACAGGTGAGGAGATCCTCCTGAACCTGACCGGCTTGACAGAAAGTACTCCTTTCAGGAATTCCACATGTGGCCCTCATCGGCGTGGTGCTGACAGATTTATATGCCCCTATGTTCTCGAGCCTGGGGAAGTTGCCCTGAGGGGCAACCAGGCTGAGGGAGGCATAAAAGCCTAGGGTGTACAGTAATAACATAGCACCTTTGTGCCCAAGGAGCCAATTCGTTGTTGGTGCCGAAGTTGCCTCCTGATGTAGTGATCTTAAATAAGTAATGATGGTCATGCCGGTGGTGACATTTTTACAGTCCAGTGCCTTGGGTAAGGCAGCGCAGCTTAATGGCACAATGTCAAAGAGGAGGCCAAAGCCTTCACATGATAGCTAGGATTTGGGCCCGTCAAAGTCCTGTAGAAAACCAAAGGGAGAAAGGAAGAGCAAAATCATATGTGAAAACATATTTATGAAAAATATTATACCCTGACACCCTCCCTGAGGCTCTTAGGATTCCACTTGATGCAAGAAAAGCTTAACAATTACTTTTGCTGGTGCATCAGAATTGCACTGGGCATGGCTTTCTACCCTGAATTCAAATGGCATTACAAAGAGGAGAATTATAATAATCTTTCTAAAATGGTGGACAGTAAAGACATAAAATACAAGCACACAAAAAAAGAGAGGAAAAACAAATCAGGCAGGTTTATATTTTCTTTTCTATTTTTTAAACCTATAAATCCAGAGTACCGGTCTACAAGACTGATGATTGAGCGCGAGATTCACGAGATTCACCTCACATTCATGTTTCTATCGCAGCAGGCTACTTGCCAACATGCATACGGAAAAAAAAAGAGCTGAAAGAGCTCAACGCGCTGCAACTGAAAAAAAAGCAAAATAGAAAACACTCCAGCAAATTAAGAAACAATCTTCATCAGTTTGACAACACGTGCTGCAAATACTCACAACGCACTGCAACTACTCACAATGCAACAAACACAGAAACGCGCTGCAAACAGTACAAAGCTCAACACGCTACAACTGAAGAAACCACATGCAATTGGAAAAACACCAGAAAATTAAGAAAACATCTTCATTAGTTAGACAACACATGCTGCAAATACTCACAACAGAACCAAATACAGAAACGCACTGCAAATACTCACAACCCAACCAAATACATAAACCCACTGCAAATAGCACAAAGGAAATGTTTCAAGCGGACCCCAACAAGTGACAAACCTGGCTGGGACATGCTTATTGTTCAATGTGGACAGGTTTTTTTTTTTTTTTTTTTTTTAACATCCTGATCTGTGCGTTGTGAGTATTTGCAGCATCTCTGTATTTGGTTGCGTTGTATTTGCAGCGTGTTGTCAAACTGACGATGTTTTCTTAATTTGTTGTTTTTTTCTATTTGCATGCGTTTTCTTCAGTTGAGCCAATCTTATTGACTTTGTATCAGGATGAAGAAAAAGAGCAAAACCAAGAAAAACCCGTGTGGAATTCTGCCTTCGTCAGGAGTCGACGATTAAATGACTTTCTGTCGGTAACGTTCTCCACAAGAATTATTTTGGTGCCTCTATCTACCCGTCAAATAATTGTAAGACCTTCTAAACAAAACACTTAAGTTTTTGTGATTATAGTTTGTAATATGTAAAAAAATGTTATAATGCCAGCTTGACGTTTTCACGTCCGACGCTCAGGCAGCAAACTGTTACTATGGTTACCTCTTTAACCGAACATCTGTTTTACGACTTCTATTTTAGCGTACTCTGACAAACTTGTGTGCCTACTGAAACGTTGTTTGTACACTTCTATGTAAAATAATACATACTATTACCCCACCCCTCCCGTCCCCCATGTTTTATTTGGACTTTCTTAATTAGCCTAAACCATAATGCGCACCATGAACAAAAGCACTGGCTGTATTAGTTTAAACGTCGTGATTAGTCTTTAATGAATAGAAGGAATGTGTCGCATTAACGAATACAAGCAAATATTAACGGGGGAAAAAGCCACAGTGAAGATTCATAGGCTACGTGACACTGAAAACAGACTATGTTCTTACCTCGGCGCATGATGAATTCAAGGAGCGCGTGGCCACTCTGAGCAAAGCAGATTATGAGAGTTTGCCATCTGCTCCTGTCCAGAACTTGAACGCTCGATCACTCTAAAACAATTGACCGAAATGCTGATAAATAACATACACGCACATATCCGCCACGGATAAAAACAAAACACCTGTTGGCATCATTGATCGGTCGCCGGAGGAAGATGTCAGTGTTACATTACGTCTCGATTTAACAAGTGGATCTCTTGGCTCAGGAACGCCACTCGACGTCGCTAAGCAACCCGGCACAGAGTTGCACATTCAGGTGCTGGACTCCGGGAGGGGAAAGCAGGACAAAGGATTAAAGAGAGGGGGGCTGAATGAATGCACTATGTGGGGATGTCTGAGTATTATTATGGTCCATGACGCAATGGCTCACACTGATCACTGGATGGCATTACACTGGCCAAATGTCGCATCCTACTTTGTGCGTCTTAAACACACTTGATATGGGCATAAATGGAACAACCCTTATAAATGGTTGGCCTACACCTGCTTTTTACTCTTAGAGACCCAAGCATAGACATTAATGATATGTTTTGACTTAATTTGACCCAGTAAGATAGGAGAACGCAATTCGGATACACCCGTGTGACACTCTTTAAGTTTGTGGAATATTTTATTCACTTCACTGGTCTCCTTTAAAATATGATACATATTTAGAGGCGTACAGTGCACTTGCTTTGACCTTTATGAAAGTCTTCCTAGAAAGCTAAAAATGGTGTTCATCTCAGAGCAGTCCCCATATACATTTTTGGTAGTTTCATTACGCTAAAAATTAAAAAGAAAGTAGTGTCATTAACACAATTTTATATATTATTCACATGTTGCATTTTCACTACACTTACCTACAGTTTTTTGTAGGTTGGTATTTTTGTCAGATGTAAAAAGAAATAAAATACTAAATGTCAATAATTTTGTTCCAAAAATATACAAAAAATAAAGGTTAGGCCTATACAGCACATATACATGCGTACATTATACATAGCCTACATTTTAACCTAAATATTAAAGTTAATGATTGTCAGCATAGTCTACTGAAATTTCATTTTCAGTTTCTAGGTTCACTTTCAAAACCCATCAAATCAATGTAAATGAAGCAATGATCACCAGATACCAACCTGCTGCCGCTTCAAAGGCGTCTGATACTGCTGCATGTCCAGGAGATCCGCCTGCGTGTCATATAGGCCTATAATGTGCCATTATATACAGTAGGCCTACAAAAAAAGAAGAAAAAAAGAGGTAAACAATTATATAAAAATAAAGTGGGTGGGGGGGGGGGGGGGGGGGAAAGAAAAAAAGCCTATTATTAGGTGTGTTTGGCTGCAGCTGTATTTAAAGTCAGCATGAAATCAAAATGGACAATTCTGTATTATGGAGTATTGAAGCATTTATTATAAATTATTTATCCAGGGTTTTTTTGTCCTCATAATCTTTAATCAAATAACTTACCCCTCCCTCTTGCAAGGACATCTCTGCTACATCTATAGTAGGTTCTACATTTGTTTTGAAATTTAAAGGTATAGTTCACCCTAAAATGAAAATGATGTCATCATTTACTCTCCCTCAACTTGTTCCAAACCTATATGAGTTTCTTTCTTCTACTGAATACAAAAGAAGATATTTTAAAGAATGTCGGTAACCAGACAGTTGATGGTCCCCATTGACTTCCATAGTAGGAAAAAAAAATACTATCATAAAATACTATGAACTAATACAGTTCATTTTCATTTTAGGGTGAACTACTCCTTTAAGGTGCATTACACCATGTTGTAATTACTGTAATTGCGAGATTCTGACTTGTAAAAAAGTGCTAGTGTCCTCGTACAACATCCTTATTACAACT
Organism: Rhinogobio ventralis; assembly: GCA_039654625.1. NCBI lineage: Eukaryota > Metazoa > Chordata > Actinopteri > Cypriniformes > Gobionidae > Rhinogobio > Rhinogobio ventralis. Next base: position 29,652,569 of record CM077202.1, on the reverse strand, counting down.
TATTGTGAACTCAGAATTGTCTGAGAGCTCCGACTTATATACCACGTGACCGCTGTACATGCTGCAGGTTCAGTTGCAATTAAAATGCATAATTTAATGGACTTGAACATCTCAGAGAAGAACGTCACAATCTTAATGTTAATTTGTGTCATGTTCATCCAATTAAAACTGATTAAAATATAGAACCCATCTTATTGGAATTTAAATAATATAGGCCTATGTTAAACTTCTAAGCTCTGTATTAAGCAGTACATAAAGTGTTTCTGTTGTTACATAAAAACATCTGAAACATCTATTTATTTAACAAATAGTGTATCTAATCCACTTCATCTGTGATGCAAACACTGCCATAGGGTCACTACAGGAAGCAGAAAGTATCTGATTTCACATCTTCATTTTCAGCTCCTCCCTTGACTACCAGATCTCACAGATCGGTTAAATCCTGCCACAGACGAAGTCAAACACACCTATTGAATGCAACGGACCTAACAAACGCTGGGCACTTTTGACGTCTTTAAAGTGACGCGCAGAGCTATTGGACTCACAGCATCCCTTGGCAGTGAGATCAGGTTGCCAGATATATGGACATTTTACTAAATATAAGAGCATGATTCAAACAAAAGTCTCCTATTTTTTTTTTTACTATTTGTTATCTATGGGAAATATTTAAACAGTTGCAATTACTTTTGTAAACAAAGACAGTCCTACCACTTTTTAATTAAGTGCTTCTAATGACCTTAAGCGGCTTAGCTCAGTTGCCTAATAATCAATAAACTCCATCAGCTGTGTCCAGCTTCTCTTTAAACATGTATGGGTCTGAGGAACAGGAGCTTATTTCTGCTGCTGTTTGAACACATGCTGGACTTCACATAAGGGCTGCGATTAGTTTCCGGGGGTCTTAATGGGTTTATATTTTTTTTTTCATGTTGGTGCATTTTGAATAGCTTAAAGGGATAGTCCACCAAAAAATGAAATCATGATTTAGTCACCCTCAGGTCAAGTATGTTAACGAAACGGTTTCGGTTCCCATTGACTTGTATTGTATTTATGGTCCAATAGACCAAATTGGAGTCAACGTCACGGTTACGTAATTTGCAGCTGCGCGCACATTGTGGTGGCAGAAAAACAATGGAGGAAAATGGGCAAAATCCACGGAATAAGAGAAAAAAAACCATCTTGTGCCTTTGGATGTAAGAATCGGAATGCAAAAAAGATGGTCTACATACATTTGATGGCCGTTGCAGACATTTATGGTCACAAGCCACAGACTGGACTGATGAAACCTGAAACCTGTGATGATTAATCTATACTATTAAAGCATGGTTTTGGTGTAAACAATAGATCTACATACTAATCACATATGCAGTTCATAGTGGCATAGCGTTACAGTTACAGCATGAAATAATATTTAAACCTATAACGTTTTATAAAGGTAACATTTAAACAACATTTTGAGGCCTATCTCACAATTCTGACTTGCAATTGCGAGCTTATATCAGAATTCTGAGGGGGGAAAAGACAGAATATCAGAAAACGGAAAAACTAGAGAGAAAAAATGTGAGAGAAAAGTCAAAATTGTGAGATATAAACCCTTTTTATTGTTTTATTACATGGCTTCCATAGCATGCTACTGCAGAACTGTCATTTTCTGCCACCAGGTAGGCTCCGCCCACAAAACACAAAATAGGTCTATTCTCACTATTAACTAGTACTTATAAAGCACATATTAGTGCCTTATTCTGCATGGCCTTTTTCTACATTCCCAATCCTACCCAATACATAAACGTAACAACTACCTACCAACTATTATTAAACAGTAATTAGGAGTTTACAAAAGTCATAGTTAAAGGTGCAGTGTGTAATATGTATGGGGATCTATTGACAGAAATGAAATTTAATAATAATAATGTTTTCAGTGGTGTATAAAGACCTTACATAATGAACTGTTATGTTTTTATTAACTTAACATTTCTATCTACATACACCGCAGGTCCCCTAACTGTGAAGTCGCCATTTTGCGCCACCATGTTTCTACAGAAGCCCTAAACTGACAAACTTCTCTACAGAGCACTAGCTACTCTCTGCTGTCTCAGACTACGACATCTTTGTCCTGTGTCGGCCACCATAGCTTCTCTATGTGCTTCGAAAGGGAGGGGTGAGTGGTGGCCGGTTGCAATTTGCAACCTCACCGATACATGCCGCTAAATTTTACACAGTGCACCTCTAATAGTTAGTTAAAGTGAAAATTGGACCCTAATTTAAAGTGTGACTGTATTTATTTATTTATTTTGTCCATACAATAGAAGTCAATGGGAACCAAAACTAGTTACCAACATTATTATCGTTGGTGTTCCATGCACAGAAGAAAGTTATACAGGTTTGGAACAAAAATGTTTTGGGTGGGCTATCCCTTTAACATTCAATTATAATAATGTTAGAAGTGTGGTTATAAAATATAAAGGTAATTTAAAACAAGAAAACACAAACATGTACATTCTGATATTCTGAATGCATATTTTGCATGTTTTATTTATTCTCATGAGATTTAAATTTAAGATCAAGGCCAATGAAAGTATTTCCAAACATTGACTACAGTTTCATCATGTTTTCCTATTCCATTTGACTGAAGTAGACATCAGGTTTAGATTTTACTCATATCGATTTTTCTTAAGCCCCCTGTCTTGCACCCTCTGCTGCACACAAATGCTGAGAATGTTGAAATGAAGAGAGCTATTAGAATTAGCCTTAGCATTATCTTAGCTTTTGTTCACAGAGATTGCATGCAAATGAGGCTAACACTGCTATCCTCTGCATTCCAGTTACTCAGGAGACGAACCCTGGCAGTTTAACCCAGCTGTGCGCCTGGACTCTTCTGCTAATTAATGAAGCTCAACCACTACAAAAACACCACATTGAACTGTTTCCATTAGATTGTTCCTGTTTTTTCCCCCACTTAAATATGTGATGCAATATTAAAAATCCACGCTGGACTGAATAATTTCACTGTTTCCCATATATGCCAAATTAACATAAACCAACATACAAATCAGTCCCGTCCTGCCTGGCTTTACTAACGGGAATCCACTGGCAGAAACGCACCTTTTGACTGTTAAACTGGCATATGGTTTGTTTTACAATAAAATATGGGACATGTTAATGCCATAAATTGTAATAAAGCCTGAAAGTCATATCTTGAGCTTTATGCTGGTGATGTGCAGTTCTGTGGTATTTTCCCCCAGGGTTCCATAGTGAAATCCGTGTCCTGCTGAGATACATATGATTATATTAGCCTCTTACTCCCAGTGCAGAAAGAAAAACCTGCCACAGTTTGGCAAAGGGGTACAGATAGTGCTCCAGTTGTATATTTCAGCACACTTCAGCAATGTGCTTGATAAATCTGTGTTAAATGTATTGTTATTTATATATATACATTTTTACATTGTTTTGTTTTATTATTTTATTCTTCCTGTGGCACAACACATCTCTCTTTTACTATATGTTACAGCCTTTGACATTGTTGTAGGATTGAAGAAATGTTACATATATACACACCGGTCAGGCATAACATTATGACCACTGACAGGTGAAGTGAATAACACTGATTATCTCTTCATCACGGCACCTGTTAGTGGGTGGCATATACTAGGCAGCAAATTAACATTTTACCCTCAAAGTTGATGTGTTAGAAGCAGGAAAAATGGGCAAGCGTAGGGATTTGAGTGAGTTTGACAAGGGCCAAATTGTGATGGCTAGATGACTGAGTCAGAGCATCTCCAAAACTGCAGCTCTTGTGGGGTGTTCCTGGTCTGCAGTGGTCAGTATCTATCAAAAGTGGTCCAAGACAGGAACAGTGGGGACCCGGCGACAGGGTCATGGGCGGCCAAGGCTCACTGATGCACGTAGGCAGCAAAGGCTGGACCGTGAGTTCCAATCAAACAGACGAGCTATAGCTCAGATTGCTCAAGAAGTTAATGCTCATTCTGATAGAAAGGTGTCAGAATACACAGTGCATCGCAGTTTGTTGCGTATGGGGCTGCATAGCCGCAGACCAGTCAGGGTGCCCATGCTGACCCATGTCCACCACCGAAGCACCAACAGTGGGCACGTGAGCATCAGAACTGGACCACGGAGCAATGGAAGAAGGTGGCCTGGTCTGATGAATCATGTTTTCTTTGACATCACGTGGATGGCTGGGTGCGTGTGCGTTGCTTACCTGGGGAACACATGGCACCAGGATGCACTATGGGAAAAAGGCAAGCCGGCGGAGGCAGTATAATGCTTTGCAAATGTTTTGCTGGGAAACCTTGGGTCCTGCCATCCATGGATGTTACTTTGACATGTACCACCTACCTAAGCATCGTTGCAGACCATGTACACCCTTTCATGGAAACGGTATCCCCTGGTGGCTGTGGCCTCTTTCAGCAGGATAATGTGCCCTGCCACAAAGCAAAAATGGCTCAGTAATGGTTTGAGGGGCACAACAATGAGTTTGAGCTGTTGACTTGGCCTCCAAATTCCCCAGATCTCAATCCAATCGATCATCTGTGGAATGTGCTGAACAAACAAGTCCGATCCATGGAGGCCCCACTTCGCAACTTAAAGGACTTAAAGAATCTGCTGCTAACATCTTGGTGTCAGATACCACAGCAGAGTTCTAGTGGAGTCCATGCCTCAACGGGTCAGGGCTGTTTTGGCAGCAAAAGGGGGACCAACACAATATTAGGAAGGCGGTCATAATGTTATGTTCATCATAACATAATGTTATGTTATGATCTGTGTATATATATAAATGCACTTGTGTTTAAATACGTACTTATGTTTGAATCTTAAAAATATATGGTAACACTTTGCAATAAGGTTCCGTTTGTTAACATTTAGTTAACTATATTAGTTAACATGAACTAACTATTAATAATACATCAAAAGCTTTTAATAATCTCAGTTGATGATAATTTCAACATTTAGCTACTAATACATAATTAAAGTCAAAAGTTGTATCTGTTAATATTTACAGTGGTGGTCAGAATTATTGGCACCCCTGGTAAGTATGATCAAATATGGCTGTAAAAAATAAATCTGCATTGTTTATCCTTTAATCTTTTATTTAAAAAATTCACAAAAATCTAACCTTTCATTGAAGTAAAAGAATTGAAAGTGGGGGGTAAATCACATTATGAAATAAATGCTTTTCTCCAAAACACGTTGGCCACAATTATTGGCACCCTTTTATTAAATATTTTTTGCATTGAGTCTTCTTCTATAATGCCTGATGTTTGGAGAACACCTGACGAGATCAGAGACCATTCCTGCATACAGAATCTCTCCAGATCCTTCAGATTCCCAGATCCATGTTGGTGCTTCTTCTCTTCAGTTCACTCCACTCATTTTCTATAGGGTTCAGGTCAGGGGACTGGGACGACAATGGCAGAAGCTTCATTTTGTGTTCAGTGACACATATATGTGTTGATTTTGATGTTTGTTTTGGATCGTTGTCCTGATGGAAGATCCAACCACGGCCCATTATAAGATTTCTAGCAGAGGCCGTCAGGTTTAGATTCTTTATCTGTTGGTATTTGCTAAAATCCATTATACCATGTATCTGAACAAGATGTCCAGGACCTCAAGGAAAAAAATAGGCCCACGACATTAAAGATCCAGCGGTATTATTAACCGTGGGCATGGGGTACTTTTTATCCGTTTGCACCAAACCCATCTGGTGGATTTTCTGCCAAAAAGCTCTTTTTATAGTTTCATCTGACCACAGAACCAGGTCCCTTTTGAATTTCCAGTCGTGTCTAACAACTGAATATGCTGGAGTTTGTTTCTGGATGAGGAAGGAGGAGTTTTCTTGAATCCCTCCTAAACAACATGTGGTGATGTAGGGGTTGTTTGATTTTTTTTTTTTTTTAGGCTTTCTGACCCCAGACTCAACTAATCTCTGCGATTCTCCATCTGTGATCCTTGGAGAGTCTTTGGCCACTCAAACTTTCCTCCTTGCCGTGCATTAAGACAATATAGACACACGTCCTCTTCCAGGCAGATTCGTAAACATCTTTAGTTGATTGGAACTGTTTTCCTACAGCCACTTTCTATTTTGTGAAGCTCAACAATCTTTTGCTGCACATGAGAACTATATTCTTTGGCTTTACTCATGGTGATGATTAAGGGAATTTGGCCTTTGTGTTTCCTCATATTTATACTCCTGTGGAACAAGACATCATAGCTGGACAATTTCATGTTCCTAGTCATGGGCTGCTAAAAAATTCAAATATGAATGGGAATATACTTCAGAGATATTTTACTCATAAAAAACTCTAGGGGTGCCAATAATTGTGGCCAACGTGTTTTGGAGAAAAGCATTTATTTCATAATGTGATTTACCCCCCACTTTCAATTCTTTTACTTCAATGAAAGATTAGATTTTTTGTGATTTTTTTTAATAAAAGATCAAAAGGATAAACAATGCAGATTAATTTTTTACAGCCATATTTGATCATACTTACCAGGGGTGCCAATAATTCTGACCACCACTGTATTCAATGAACCTGAGATAACATAAACAGTTGTATTCTTATTAGCTAACATTAACAAAGATGAATAAATACTGTTACAAATGTATTGCTCATTGTTAGATAATGCATTAATCAACATTAAGTGTTACCATTTTGTCAAATTTCAAAATTGTATTTGTCACATACACAACAGTTCTCTAAGTTAGAAATGCAGAGAAATATGCAGTCCAGTCTGTACTTTTTTTTATTGAGTTATTTTATTTACACTATAGTACAAAGGCAGTGTTTTGTTTTTTGCTTTGAGCTACTATTGGAATTTCAAATACTTTGTCACATCAAATACTTTTTCATTAGATGCAGTATTTGTTATTTCAGCACATCTGAATCTAAATGCTTGAATAATTGAGGACACATGTGTACTGAGATTGTAAACAAGTTGCAGAGGGAAGTAGGGGGAGCAGAAAATGTGGGCGATGTGCACTTCAAGACAGCTGTAGTGCTTGGAATCCCTGTTGCTGTCAGTGAAAAAGATGGACATAGAGGGACTGTGCCAGTGCATCATCTCTCAGATTGCTCCTCTCCTGTGTAGCGACATGGCTGTATATTGAGTTGTCAGATGTGACACTCCAGACACCCCATGCTGGCTCGAAGTAGGAACTGGAGATCACTGGGAAGTCAAGTCACAATAGGCTCTGGAGTGTTCAGTTGCCACACACACACATACACAGTCAGTCATTCAGCTCACTGCGCCACAGGAGGGTGAGATTTCAGAAGACACAAACACCAGCTTTGGTTGAAAGCATGGACCGAATTACAAGGAAATAAGGTACAGAAGAGGAAATACAGAATACATCTATTGTAATACAAAAAAAATTACATTTAATCTTAAATTGTTTAATTTTATGTAGTCAAAACCATATCTATAAATTGTCACAAATCTCTATAGGATTCACACCAAGAAATCCCTATATGAATCCACACATTGGTTATTTATTATGCTTTATGCTATTTTATGAAGGCCTCCCCTAAAGAGTTCTCAAGTGCTACTAATTCAAACCCAGATGACACCCAAAACTATTTATAAAAGTGCACTAACCGAATTAATGGTTCATCGAATGTAGAGTAAAACATTTAAGTGCAAATAAACGTGCAAGTGTGACCTGCTAATGCTCTCAATGAGCCCGATGCCGTTTGATCCATTTTATCCCGTGTATTAAGGAGATGGTGAACTTGCCTTTTACAGGGACGACAATTAATTGCTTTTGAGTGATCTACCAGTTACGTTTAGTGTTAAGTAGTTCTAAAATTGAAAAAGGCTATTCTGCTGGAGATGAGTCATTATCTGCCTCAGTAGAACGCTTGAGATGTGGTGCGTGAAGAAAGGAGTAAAAGAAGGGTTTAGATGGGAACTAACCCACTTTGCTAATAAGATAAAGATGACTAATGAGACACTAATACTGGAATTTCTGATAGTTTTACATAATGTCTTATAAGAAGATTTTTTTATTTACCTTCTCTATGCTGAGCTGTGTTGTGCTAAGTGTTGTGCAAAATAAAAATAAACCTACATTCATGATTGTAAAAAGCAAACATTAAAGTGCCCCTATTTTGGATTTTTGAAAATTACCTTTCATGTAGTGAGTAACATAGTTCCCATTCAGTCGGTCACTCTCGACGCCACGTCGGAGTACCGACGAATAGGAATCTCGCTAGCGAGAGCCAATCTACTTCGAGTGTAACTAAACGAGCCAATGCACATTGGCATGCAATGATTGCACCAGCTGCTCATGCCACTCCGTGTGGGTATAAATGAGGCACAGGTGCTTGCATCAAATTAGCTTTTTGCTTCGGAGCCGAGTGGTGGATGGTTTGTCCTGAAATCACTCTCTACAAAGCATGTGTTAACATTTTAACGAGTCAAGCTCTTCGGATGGATCTCTCCTCGTTTGGTGTTGGAGTGACGGCACTGCAGCGGGGTCGATTTTCTCTCTTTTTCTATTTTGTTTTATTGAGCAAAAACAAAAGGCTGTTCTCACAGCTGGTTCGGTGCGCTGTAAAGAGCGCTGAAAAGCCGTTTTCATGGCTGGTAAGAGATCGCCTTCTATGAGAGAGAGAGCGCGCATGACAGGCTGCACTTTTTCCCTGTCTGTGTCGCCGCGACTATTCCCCTGTGTGCTTCAGCACCGCGGAGTGCAGTTTCCCTAGAAGAGCTACACAGATAGAGCTTGCGTCTTTTTAAAGATGACATTCTACCTGTGTGTTTCTGGTTGCGGTTGTTTCCTGTCCTCACTGACGGCCACGAGCACAGTTTCACATGTCTGGGCGTATGCATGCTGAGACGGTGTTCGTGGGTGGTTCACGTTTTCTAATGAGAACATGACCACGTCGGCACGCCGGTCGCAACTCTTCTTTCTCCGGGAAGCTTGAGTCCCCTTTGTTGTTGGCCAGCCGCCGCTCGTGTGTAAAAGCACAGCCGCGGGTCTGCTCGACACTCTGGGAGACCGCGGAGATCAGCGAGAGCTGCCCGCCGGGGAAAACCCGGTGGGACCTCACGCTTCTCTACGTGTCGTGTGCCGTCGAGTGCCGGGCTGCAGCGCGGGTTGTCACGGCAACCCAGCGCTCACTCGCCACTCTAGGTGCGCTGTCCCCTTGCCTATTTCCCGTTGTAGCGCCCTCCCTGGTGGCCAACAGGAGAGGTCTACTTCAGTGAAATCGCTGGGGTGACCTGAGGAGTGGAGGGCTTCTCCTTCGGGGAACCAACCCCCTAGGGCCCCTCCCCCTCTAGCGCACTGCAAGCTGTGCAGCTTCTGGATGGAACTGCTGGTCCTTCTTATGGAGGAACCTAGCATTTCATTTGGGGCTCCAGCTGAGGATCAGATGTCAATCGCTGCATCGGAGAGAGGGCTGTTGTGCTCTGGAAATGAGGATGATGCTGAGCCCACTGTAATGGTGTGTGCTTTGCTGAGTCAGATTCAGAGTTAATAGCCATGCTTTCCCGGGATCTTTCCCGGATGTGCATGGAAAACTTGGCAGTATGGAACGCCAGGGGGGCCAAACTGCATAAGTTTTCCTCTCTCACTACCCTCAACGGTGGGGTGGCTGTGCGCAGACCACCTCCACCCTGCACTTTAATGCACGAGGGTAGTTCTGAGTCGGGGTTGAGCTGCGCATGTTGACTAACCGTGATCAAAGTCACGGCGCAGGCCCTCGGCCAGACGATGTCCACCTCGGTGGTCCAGAAACGCCCCCTGGCTTGCCTTGCTGAGGTGTGAGTGGTCGTCAAAGTGCGCTTTCTCGATGCTCCCATCTCACAAGGTAGCCTTTTCGGTGACACTGTTGAGAACTGGGCCCAGCAGTTCTTTGCAGTCGGTAGCAGGCTGAGGCAATCAAGAGCTTCCCCCGACGCACCACAAGAGTGCCTCGTGGGTTGCCCCTCAGTCTGCTCGTCGCCAAAGGCGTCGTCCCCTGCAAAAAAAAAAAAAAACTTCGGCACAGCCTGCTCTACTGTGTCCGACGCAGGAAGGCGACGCCACCCGTCTCTGCTGCTGTTTAAGCAGTCGGTGAAACATCACCTCTGAGACGGGTGACCTGGAGATGGGCGGGGCTGCTCTTCCCCGGAGGAGGGCCGGGCAGAGAATCTTTTGAGTCAAAAATCTGTTCTGCCGCTGGTGTCACAACCAGTGGTACCCCAATTCTCAAAAAAAAAAAAAAAAAAAAAAGAGCAGTTCCTCTATCTCTGGGTCCCAAGGGGGTTCGGAGAGCTGTGGACGGTCCAACGCCGGACCACACTCATCCTCCTCCTTCGCCAGCGGGCAGCAGTGGACGGTTCGAGGACGCAACCAAGCCTTCTCACGTACCCTCTGCCCACTCGTGGAATCAGGTAAGTGTTGCAATGCACACTCACACCCCGCTGCGGGCCGCCTCCACGAGACAGCCGCCCCAGCCCGGTACCTGCATTCCACCTCGCTGCCCCACGGTGGGTACGCCGGTGGTCCCTTTGGTCCCGCTTGCACGGTCTCGGCGAGCCTGGTTAGCGCTCCCCAGTCCGTCTCGCTGGCTCATTCGGACCATCAGGCTCGGCTATGCGATTCAGTTCGCCCGGCGCCCCCCCAGGTTCAAGGGCGTCCGCTTCACTTCGGTGAACGCCGCAGACGCCCATGTCCTGCGTGCGGAGATCGCAGTCCTACTGGCGAAGGACGCGATAGAGCCGGTCCCTCCAGCCGATATGAAGACAGGCTTCTACAGCCCGTACTTCATTGTACCCAAGAAGACCGGTGGGTTACGGCCAATCTTGGACCTGCGAGTCTTGAATCGGAGCCTTCACAAGCTACCGTTCAAGATGCTCACGCAGAAACGCATCTTCGAATGCATCCGTCCCCAAGATTGGTTTGCAGCGATCGACCTGAAGGACGCGTACTTTCATGTTTCGATTCTTCCTCGACACAGGCCGTTTCTGCGCTTTGCGTTCGAGGGTCGAGCATATCAGTACAAAGTCCTGCCCTTCGGGCTGTCCCTGTCCCCCCGTGTCTTCACGAAAGTCACGGAGGGGGCCCTTGTGCCCATGAGAGAACAGGGCGTTCGCATCCTCAACTATCTCGACGACTGGCTCATTCTAGCACAGTCCAGGGATCAGTTGTGCGAACACAGGGACCGGGTGCTCAGACACCTCAGCCAGTTGGGTCTTCGGGTCAACTGGGAGAAGAGCAAACTCGCCCCCGTGCAGAGGATCTCTTTTCTCGGTATGGAGTTAGATTCGGTCGGACGGACAGCGCGCCTCACAGAGGAGCGCGTCCAGTCGATGCTGAACTGCCTGAACACGTTTCAAGGCAGGATGGCGGTTCCACTGAAACAATTTCAGAGGCTCCTGGGGCATATGGCAGCCGCAGCGGCAGTAACACCGCTAGGCTTGCTTCATATGAGACCGCCTCAGCATTGGCTACACGGCCGAGTCCCGAGATGGGCGTGGCAACGCGGCACTCACCGGGTGAGCATCACACCGGCCTGCCGCCAATCCTTCAGCCCATGGTCAGACCCCTCGTTCCTTCGGGCCGGAGTGCCTCTGGAACAGGTGTCCAGGCATGCTGTGGTCTTCACGGATGCCTCTGCCATGGGCTGGGGAGCCACGTACAACGGGCATGCAGTGTCAGGGGTTTGGACGGGCCCGCACCTGCATTGGCACATCAACTGCCTCGAGTTGCTAGCAGTGCATCTCGCTCTGAGCCTGCTACGGGGCAAAGATGTACTGGTCCGCACGGACAACACCGTGACCGTTGCGTATATCAACCGACAAGGTGGTCTATGCTCCCGTCGCATGTCGCAACTCGCCCGCCATCTCCTCCTCTAGAGTCAGAAGTGTCTGAGGTCGCTTCGGGCCATTCATGTCCCTGGTGTGAACAACCGTGTGGCCGACGAGCTTTCACGAGCTGCGCTCCCAGGGGAATGGCGACTCCACCCCCAGGTGGTTCAGCTGATTTGGAGACAGTTCGGGGCGGCACAGGTCGACCTGTTTGCCTCCCCAGAAACGTCCCTCTGCCAGTGGTTCTATTCGCTGACCGAGGGTACACTCGGCACGGATGCACTTGCGCACAGCTGGCCCCAGGGGCTGCGCAAATATGCGTTTCCCCCAGTGAGCCTACTTGCACAGACACTGTGCAAGGTCAGGGAGGACGAGGAGCAGGTCCTGTTGGTGGCGTCTTACTGGCCCAACCGGTCCTGGTTCCCAGAACTTATGCTCCTGGCGACAGCCCCTCCTTGGCCGATTCCTCTGAGGAAGGACCTTCTGACTCAGAGACGGGGCACCCTGTGGCACCCGCGTCCAGATCTGTGGAAGCTTCATGTCTGGCCCCTGGACGGGACGCGGAGGTTCTAGGTGACTTACCCCAAGAGGTAGTTAACACCATCACTTCGGCACGAGCACCGTCTACAAGACAGGCTTATGCTTTGAAGTGGAACCTGTTCGTCGAGTGGTGTTCTTCTCGCCGAGAAGACCCCCGAAGATGTTCGATCGCGTCTGTGCTTTCCTTCCTGCAACAAGGGTTGGAGCGTAGGCAGTCGCCCTCCACCCTCAAGGTCTATGTTGCTGCAATATCTGCCTATCACGACCACGTAGAAGGTAAGACAGTTGGGAAGCACGACCTGGTCGTCAGGTTCCTCAGGGGGGCGAGACGGTTAAATCCTCCTCGACCCCCCTCCATACCCTCTTGGGATCTTGCTCTGGTGCTCCGAGCACTTCAGAATGCCCCATTTGAGCCCTTGCGGTCAGCAGAGCTTAAGATTCTGTCTATGAAGACTTTGCTGTTGGCCGCACTGGCCTCCATCAAGAGGGTAGGGGACCTGCAGGCATTTTCGGTCGACGAATCGTGCCTAGAGTTCGGGCCGGGTGACACCCACGTGGTATTGAGACCCCGGCCTGGCTATGTGCCCAAGGTTCCTACCACTCCCTTCAGGGACCAGGTGGTGAACCTGCAAGCGCTGCCCCTGGAGGAGGCAGACCCAGCCCTAGCTTTGCTCTGTCCCGTCCGCGCTCTGCGGATCTACGTGGATAGAACTCAAAGCTTCAGGACCTCAGATCAGCTCTTTGTCTGTCACGGAGAGACCAGCAGAAGGGAAAGGCTGTCTCCAAGCAGAGGATGGCCCACTGGATAGTGGATGCCATCACCTTGGCTTACCAAGCACAAGGTGTGCCCTGTCCGCTCAGGATGCGAGCACACTCTACTAGTAGTGTTGCATCCTCCTGGGCGCTGGCACGTGGCGCCTCGCTGTCAGACATCTGTAGAGCTGCGGGCTGGGCGACACCCAACACGTTCGCTAGATTCTATAGTCTACGTGTAGAGCCAGTGTCCTCCTGTGTTCTCGCCTCAAACGGGTAGAAGCACTGAGAGGCCCTGGCTCTTGTCGGCTTGCTGCGCCCCGGCGCTTTATTCTCCAGAAGCAAACTCTGTCGAGTCCTCCATCTCCCTCGGTGCTGGACGTGGCGGAACGTCTGGCATCAGGCCCCTTGCCGCTGAATCCTTGAGAACCGGTACTGGGCTGGGGATATATGAGTGACCCTGCGGGGATCCCATATATTTTTCCACGGTCGCTCCTACGGGAAGCCCGTGTCTTTCCCTTGGGAGAGCCCTCCCCTTGGTGGGGCTGGAGCCCCCTCTCAGTTGCGGGCTATGGCTCAGCTTTGTACTCCACATAACTCCTTCGGTGTATGATGTGGGTTCCGCAGCGTTCCCTTCCACTAGGGCACGCTTCCCAGTGTTATCCAATAAGTCACTGAGCGGGTCATGCAGAACAGCAGTGATGGACTTCTCTGTGTGAGCCCCATCTCATCAGGTAAGAGAGCTTAGGAGGCTCACACAGGGCACTGGATGGGGGCAGAGGCCATGGCGCTTTGGTAGGGATTCCTATTCGTCGGTACTCCGACGTGGCGTCGAGAGTGACCGACTGAATGGGAACGTCTCGGTTACGTATGTAACCCTCGTTCCCTGAAGGAGGGAACGGAGACGCCACGTCCCGTCGCCATGTCCTCTGTACCCTGCTGGGGTGCCAGTTCACCTACTCGGCTCCTCAGCAAAAAACTAATTTGATGCAAGCACCTGTGCCTCATTTATACCCACACGGAGTGGCATGAGCAGCTGGTGCAATCATTGCATGCCAATGTGCATTGGCTCGTTTAGTTACACTCGAAGTAGATTGGCTCTCGCTAGCGAGATTCCTATTCGTCGGTACTCCGACGTGGCGTCTCCGTTCCCTCCTTCAGGGAACGAGGGTTACATACGTAACCGAGACGTTCTAAGTGAATTAAAACATCCTGCAAAGTTTTAAATCTGAAAGTGCACCGTATAAAGTTATTGTCTCTCAAAAGTAAGAGTCGACTCTGAGTCAATCAAACAAACAGTTTTTTAAACAAATCGCAAGCCGACTTGTTAATGCTGATGGTGAGGAATTACAGTTGAAACATCTTATAATGTACCTCAAACTGAGTAGCATCACTGAGAAACGTCCTGCTCATGGTAGACCAATCACAACAGACTGGGCCATCTGGCCAATCAGAGCAGAGTAGGCTTGTGGAAAGGAGGGATTTAGAGAGACTGATTCATCCATGGAGTCGTTTAAGAATCATTGAACATTGTGGTGATGTGCAATGTATATTATTAGAAAATGAAACAGTTTTTTTTTACCTTTGATGCATGTAAACCTGTTGTTGGAGACATCCAAAACAAAATTAGGAAACTTTAAAATAGCATAAAACATTGGCTGTGATCGATGTAATTAAAACATTATATGGATAGTTTATCCAAAAATGAAAATTCTGTCATTATTTACTCACCCTCGTGTTGTTCCAAGACTGTATGACTTACATTTTTCTGTGGGAAACAAAAGATATTTAGTAAAATGTGTCAGTGCTTTAATTGTGTGTCAATACAGAACATTTTTGTACATGACATTTTTTTTCCATCTAATTATTATCCCATTAGAATGCTACAGCATTATAAAGCATAATTTAAAAACATTTAAAAAGAATAAAAAGAATTTAAAATTAGTTTTTACTGCCAGTTGTTCTGCTAGTTATTATGTTAAACTGCTACTATTGTGTGATATAATTCACAATTCCCTACCTATTACTCAAGTATTTGGTAACATTTTTCTACTGTCTGTTCTAATCTAAGCACACTATGCTGACCCCTGTCCACCGCCGAAAGCGCCAACAGTGGGCGCGTGAGCATCAGAACTGGACCACAGAGCAATGGAAGAAGGTGGTCTGGTCTGATGAATCACATTTTCTTTAACATCATGTGAATGGCCAGATGTGTCGCTTACCTGGGGAACACATGGCACCAGGATGCACTATGGGAACAAGGCAAGCCGTTGGAGGCAATGTGATGCTTTGGGCAATGTTCTGCTGGGAAACCTTGGGTCCTGCCATCCATGTGGATGTTACTTTGACATGTACCACCTACCTAAGCATTGTTGCAGACAATGTACACCCTTTCATGAAATTAAATAAAAATCATATTTGAAATAAACTAGGAGTTAACTAATACGTTTGGTTAACCATAACTTGAACTCGTTCTAAAGACCCAGGACTTCAGAGAATGTAGGGTAAACAGGGTCTCAGGAGGGACAAGCCCAAAGTTGCCTTCTTTGCACATTGTCAGGAATCGGATCTACACACTTCCTTCTCTCTTTCTACACACACATATCAGGCCCTTGTGATGTCTCTCGCAGAAACATAACCGGCGTCGAGGGAGCATAAGACCTGTGAAAGGCCATTACCACAGTGTGGCCCAGGCCATCAGCACACTAAGACCCAGGAGAATGACCCTGCTCTCACACTGAGAAATAAATTGGGTGGACTCACTGACAAAAAGCCATCAGGGCCCAACTGCACACATTAGCACTTCACAGATGACGCCAAGCACACCCATGCCACCAGTCGAACTTTGTTCCCATGGCACATCGGGGACGCCACAAAACATACAGTACCGCTCAAGCAGGGCTGGACTGGGGCTAAAATTCGGCCCTGGCAAACCCGGCTCATCCAGCCCATGAGTTCCCTGTGAATGTTTTTGCTGGGGTTAGGGCCTTAAATTGGAGTAAATAAATAAAACTAGAACAGGGACAAATAATGATGGATATTATCAAATTATCGAACAAACTTAATATTGCACTTAATATTGGGAAAGTGACCGGTATGCCAGATTACCAGTCTAGCCCTGCGCTCAAGAGACACAGTAGTTTGGCGTATGAAATGAACAGGAAAGTTGGTCTATACTGCATTAAACTCTTCAAAGCCTGCAGCTGAAGATGAGCAAAATGCGATTGATTAGATCGAGGGCCATACAATGCTTCCCTTGAGAGTCCCCATCTAAATAGAGTAGCACTCAAAAAATGAGTTAAAATGAGCTGAAGCAAGACAATTCTTGAACATTTTGTCACAACTTAATTTCATTATTCATACTTTAAGATAACTTAAAAAAAGAGAAAGACTAATATTTAGGACCGATTTACTAAACAGGGCAAAGCGTGAGAGTGCAGTTCCAAAAAAGTGCAGATGGGAGTGGACAGTTCTGCGAGTGAGTGATCTACCAGTTAGCATCTGGTTTAAGACTTGCTCTTTTGGCTGGTAAATTAAGGCGCAAACACCAGTAAATTGAGGAGCGCAAACCTTAGTAAATCACCTTGCGTGATTCATTTAAATACTCTCCTCTCATTAATTTTGCATCTAAAAGGGAAACTCCTACAAATGCATATGCAATAAGGTCAGCCGCAAAAATAGCTCTCCATGCCTTTTCAGCACCAATTTTGCACTGCGTGTCTTTAGTAAATCCTGACAGTAGTTTTTTACTGCCAAAAAAGGTGTTTGCGGTGAGGCAATCTGTTAGTAAATCTGGCCCTTGATGTTAATATTTAAGCTATGCAGGAGATTTAGAAGAATTTCTATTAGGTTTTGTGGTTACCTTTGTTCATCTCTTGTGCTTAGGCTGTGGAAGGCAACATTAAGACCACAATCTGTGTTTCTTTGCTTAATAACTGCACTAATACCAGTTCTGAGATCATTCTCTTTTTACATGTTCATCCCATATGTTATAAATAACACTAATAACTTAGCATGCTAAGCATGGATTTGATAAATCATTTCAACAAAACATTGTTTAAATGAATTTGTTCTAGTCTTGTTGTATGGAACTTAACTTAAACGTTTTCCTTAAGTTAAATAAGTTAAGTAAGTTGAACAAACAATTTTTTTTGACTATGCATGTGTAATGGAGGCCAGCTACACTGTACACCCAAATAAGTTGGCAAAACTCAAAAAAATTGAGGTAATCAGTTACATAAGCTTTAAATTTCTTAACTTTAAAATTAACTTAAAAATTGAAGTTAGCAGAACTTGCAGATTTTTATTTTGTACTTTATTTTGTAGCAGGTATTATCATGTAATATCAATTTAAATATTTTTAATAGTGGAAACTTCGCTAGTTTTAACTAGCTAATTCAATAAATGCTACCTTGCTAATTGGTACCACAATGCTTAGATAGCACAGCATAGCACTTGCTGAATGAGTACAGCAATATAAAACATTTAACATAAATCTGTTAACATAACAGAAACTTTTAAATTAGCATAACAAAATATTAAACACTACTAAATATCCAACTTAACATTAATCCTGCACAAAAAACATAATTTAACACTTAATTTTAGCATTTACTAAAATTTATTTTGAGCGTTAGGGTCTACAGTGTAGTAAGAGCTGTGTGTGTGTAAATCTCACTCCCCTGGTCTAAAGAGGCACACTAGCAAACTAACGTTAAAGGTCTTAGCGTCCTTGTTAGTGTGTCCGACTCCCATGTTGGAAACACCAGTTCACATCCTGCTCAGAGTGATCCGAGTAGAACCGGATCGGTTATATTGGTGCCATGACCGGAATGGGAGTGAATGTAACATAGTCTAACTAGTAAAGAGCTTTGCAGGTAAACACCACTCCCCTGGCCTAAAGAGACACACTAGCGACTAACACTAGAGACTGTGTCCTTGTTAGTATGTCCGCCTCCGTGTCGGAATCACCGGTTTTTAATCCCACTCGAAGCGGTGCGAGTTGAACCAGAGGTGTTACACTGGTGCTGTGACCCGGATGGGAGTGAGGTTTAGGGGGGTGAGTGTAACGTATGTCCAGCTAGTAAAGAGCTGTGCAGGTAAACCTCACTCCCCTGGCCTAAAGTGGCGTACTAGCAACTAACGCCAGAGGCGGCGGTAGACTAATTGTACTCTGCAAATCATTTGCTTTGAACTAGTCATTAAAGGGGGGTCTAATGCTATTTCATGCAGACTTATTTACACTGTTAAAGAGTTGGATTCTCATGCTAAACATGGCAACAACAAAAAAACAAAAAAAAAAATGAGTTGGACGTATAGTGGAGTATTTCTGTGCCAAAAAAACTCCTTCAGGATTCGAACAAGTTCGTAAAGTTTATTTTTGAGTATGGCTCTGTATGACGTCATAAAGGGCAGAATTCCATGTATGGGCACTTCTCCCAGATATGCGCATGCGCACATCAACCAGAACTAGAGCAAGAGCGTCAACAATGAGCTTCGTTCGGGTTACGGAAGCCATCGCAAGCACTGTCATTTTGTTTTTAGACCACGAAATCAACAATGTCACTAAATAAGTGTGTTTCTGGTTGTGAGGGAAAGATAACCTTGTTCAGCTTCCCAAATAACCCAGCGTTAAGGAAACAGTGGATGCAGTGGATGCTTTTCCCGGAGCAGCAACAGAGTTGTGCAAGTGTGTTTGTTTGTTCCTGGTCATGAGTCAAAACCGCAGGCGGTGAGTGAAACTGCATCAAATGTCTGTGTTTTGTTGGCAATCGGCACATGTAAGTGCATATAATATAAACAACACGAACGTATAGTGAATCCAGGGAGTGTGTGTGTGCTCAAGATTCTTTAGCTCCGCCCACTGCATGCCTCCATGAGTTCGGCTATTTTCTGAAAGAATCGGTAGAGCGCATCTGTCTTTTATAAATATGATAAAACTAAAGACTCTTCGGAGATATGAAGAATGCAATACTACTCTATAGGAACTCAAGATTAACATGAGATTGGCAGAAACTGTGTGTGTTATGCCCCCTTTAATCTACCTACCCCCATTTAAAAAAATATATATTTATGTTTTTCTTTGGTCATGTCTTACTCGACTTGTGTGCCAAGTGAGCCAAGACTGCCAGGACTGGTGCCCCTTCAAAAAAAAAAAAAAAAGAAAGAAGAAGGTGCATGACACCCCTGACTATATAACTTGGCCACTCCTTTTTTTATGTCAGTTCATACGGTTACCAGAAAGCATTAAACAGATGTGAGCAGGACAGAGGTCGTTTCAAACAGACTTATCAAGATCAGCAGTTTAACTAATATGTCTAGAATAGATCAATTAATCTAAAATGAGCTTAACTTTGAACTAAAGCTTTATGGGGAACATCAAAATTCCCAATTGGACTATAAGACACTTTCCCGCTCGGGTTCCAAATTGCACCAACGGGATTATCCATAAATTGACATAATGGAGAAATACAAATAGTCCGGTATATCCGCGCATATTCCTAGGCTTAGCTTATACCGGGGCCTCCTCTGAGGGTCCAACCTCAGTGAAAACCCAATTACAGCAGCTCCACATTGCAGCCGTATAACATGGGAGAGCGGAAAGAGTTAAAAGAGCCATTACAAATGCCATGGAGCACTTTTAGCGTCTCGCAAGGTTAATGATAACGGTACTTGGCAGCTGAAATGCTCAAGTAGCTTTTATTGTATCATAATAATGAATCAATGGCGTAAAGATAAAATAAAATAAATGAACTCCGAAGTCAATGAGTAAAATGTATGTGCCGCAGCGCAAATAATAAAATAAAAAAAGTGGGGGAAAAAAAATCCTCCGCCAACGGGGCCCTCTTTAAGTAATATCTTATGATGTCATCTTCTTGAAAAATATTTGCCTGCAGGTCACTGCTCTCTGTTTTAAAGCCTTAAACGCTTTTGCTACAGAACATTAAATGTCTCCCCACATTATATGATACATATTAGCGGCAGATGACACACAATTTTTTTTTACACACACAATGCTATCTTACTATATAGAGCTATATTTTCTTTATACAGGAAACGGCCTTATTGGACAGCCTTATTATTTTGTCTCCTTTGACAATATTATTATTTAGTTAGGTGTAAAAAAAAAGTTTGCTATTTGCTACCCTAAGTGCTGGTGTTTGTATCTTTTGCTCCTCATTTGGGCCGTTGTGTGTTATAGGAGAGACAGAGTGGATGTGGGCAGACCGTGAGGCTGTGCTGATGTTAGGAACGTTGTCTTACATCAATGTGTCTGCTCTAAAGCCTCAGGGCATAGCGGCTGATTACCCTCTGAGTGGACATGCCTCAAACGCTGCATCAAGTTGTCAAGAACTTTCTGCTCATCCACCATTTTTCTTACCCTTTCCGACGCAATAATATTGTAACCGCGACAGAATGAATAGTGGCCACGTGAAGATGCCAGCGCAGGGGGGGGGGGGGAATGACAGACTGCTCTTGAGAAGAAGAAAAAAAAAAGTCAAGTATCCGAGCAGACGCCTCTATTGTCTGGATACCAGCATTCTGCTCATCAATTGTTTTATTCACAATTTTCTTTTTTTTCTTTAGTATTTTTATCAGTACTTAAATAAATACATTTCTTTTATTTTAAATTAAAAATCGGTAAGACGTACATGTTTGGACAAGACAGTGACCAAGAGTGTAACAGTGGTTTGTAACAGTTCATATCAGCTTGAAAACTCTCACTAGACCATTATGATATAAAAAGGGCCAAAATGGAAGGTTAAAGGTAGAATATTTTTGTCTGACTTATATTGATACAGTGTATTATAAACGTAATACATTATAAAAAAAGCATGTTTTCATTTTTTTATGAAGCAAGCCTGCTTTTATTTAATGAAAAATTCATTGAAAACAGTCATATTTAAATAATATTTCAAGATATTCTAAAATGTAGGCCTACTTTATTCCTGTGATGGCAAAGCTGAATTTTCAGGAGCTATTAGGCCTACTCCAGTCTTCAGTCACATGACACTTCAGAAATCATTTATGCTACTTGGTGCTCAAGAAACATTTCTCATTATTATCATTATCATAATCTCATTATCTTGAATTTAGGGCTGGGTAAAAATCTCGATTTTAATCGATTCTCGTTTTTACGTACCGATATTGATTCTTACATCCCAAGAATCGATTAGTCTATCCTGTTTTCACTTAATGAATTAACGGAACATTGTATCGCGCCGTGCTTTGTTACTTTTGATATGAAAAAAGTCTCCGATTTAAATGTAAAAAAATAAATACCGTTTTGGTGCGGTTTAATGTGGCGTGGCTGATCGCTATAGCGCCTCAGTTCAAGAGATGCAGAAGCGCACGTGCACTGATTATCTCCTCCGCTTTAATACCAGTTACAACGGCTGAATCCGAAATCGCCCCCTATACC
Organism: Rhinogobio ventralis; assembly: GCA_039654625.1. NCBI lineage: Eukaryota > Metazoa > Chordata > Actinopteri > Cypriniformes > Gobionidae > Rhinogobio > Rhinogobio ventralis. The sequence goes on along the minus strand of CM077202.1, from coordinate 29,631,046 downwards.
CTCAAATAGAGCACTATTTGAAGGGACAGCCATTTGTAGTGGTGTCCGAAACCATAGTGGACGTTGAGTGCACTAATTCTATCCCACAACGCAATAACGAGTGTACAGCCGATGTACACACAACGGCTGTCCGAATTCAAACACTCGTTTTCATTCACTCCTTCAAGTGAACTGTATTAGTGAACTATAGTGAATGAGGGTTGCGGAGGCGATTTCGGATTCAGCCAACGTGAAATAAACATGAACATCTGAAGGTATGTTAAAAGATACAGTACACCTTACCGACATCCATCATGTAATCGATCAATCAGTGTTTCAACAGCAGAAAGATGTCAATAAAACATTTACCTCAGAAAAAAACATATTCAGTGACCATTAACTCAACGGCTAGAAAAAATAACTCCAGAGAGGAGCATTTTGCTAAATATATGACCCATATTACATATTCAATATAATTTTAATGTTCTTCAATATATAAATAATGCGTGTTTGAATCATAGACTGTAAAAAAATATGGACGTAGTGTCCTTGAAGTTACCCATAGGATTCTGAAGAGCAGTTTTGAAGCGTAAAGTAGGGTCGAGCTGTCCGTTGCTATTTTAGCAGCGCATCACCACGCGTCACTTCCGGATAACAGAAAACTTGGCAAAGAGGCGGGACGTGGGTGGAGCTGAGGTGTAACGCGATGACTAACAGACAGCAGATAAATGACTATCCACCTGTCACTCAAAGTGGCCACGCCCTTAATTATGCAAAACTTTAAGGCTTTATATAATGTAAATGAATGAGCTCAAAAAAATTCACCCCCCTCACAGTTGTCATAAAGGGCAAAATTAGCTAAATAGACCAAAACCACAATTTGTATCAGGCTGTAAACATGTTTTTTCTGCTGAGATTCTGCTCCCTTCTGGAGCCTGTCTCTAGTGGCCAGTCGATGAATTGCAGTTTAAGTCACTTCCGTATTGGCTTCAAGAGAAACTGGGGGAGGTTGCCGCTTGGTTTGAATAAAGTGTTTATATACAAATCAGTTAATTTTATCCTTCAATATTACACTAATGTAGTAGGCTGTACCTGATATATATCCAAAATGATCAATATTGAATAGAATCGTGAAGTTTGTGTCAATACCCAACCCTAGTTGAATTTCAAGAGCATATATAGCCGTATTAATGTACTGATGAACAACAGTCTCTCGAGTCTCGTAATGTAAATGGCCTTGACGTTTACTCCACATGATGGAGTCTACAGAACACTACAGCAAAAAAGCACAATGCGTCAAAACTTAAAACATGTTCTCACACAGGAAAACACAGGCCAAGTCAAAACTGGAAGCATGTTTAATATTGCTCTACTATTATCCTGAAAGGCATAATTGGAGTTACACATCTGAACTGATCGTAGTTACAGAATCATAGGTCTCTCTTTTTGCATTGAACAATATATACAATGTAAAATAAATACATTTACACAAATGGACATATTGTTTGGAGCACACTGTAATGATGCACATCACAAAAATATACAGTTAATAGTTTTACCGATGTGGAGCACATCTAAAAACTACAGACATGATTCTCACTACAGGTTGTTTCAGCAACTGCTGGGTTGAAATATATCATTATCATATTGATCATAGAAGCTTCTCAAATGCTCTTTTATTCTTTCCCCTTCCTTTCTCTGGATCTTGTCCTTTCCCTCACTGGTTTCTGTGTTAGTCTGCCAGGAAGCCTAGATGCGTTTGGCAGACGCGTCGATGCATGAATAAATACAACCAACACCTAGAATCTCTTCAACATTGAAAAATAGCAGTTGTTTGTACATTTGTTCATCCTTAATCCTATAATCCTATAATTTGCACAATAGTCCAATAGATACAGCATTTGATCACTAATTGAATCGCATTGTACAACAACTGTACGTCGTACCGTCATATTGCTTTAAATAAGAAAATATCTCTAAAAAAAAGTCATTGTGGGTACGGATTAATCACACGTTGATTTCTATGCTGGATAGATGAGTGTTAAAAGACAGTAAAATTGTCTTTAAATGGTTCGAGAGGTCCAAAATTACACAGTACGTGTCATAAAAGTATCTTGTTTTTCATTTTGTGCACTAAAAGCTTGGAAAAAATGCATATCTGAAAAACTGAGTGTAGATCAGGATCGCTTGTTCTTGATTTTAATGAAATCTTACAAAACTGACCAGAATTAGAAAGCTTAGCTAGTTTCATATCACTTCATTTCCACCGTGATCACCTCAGAGTAAAGACAACACAAAAAAAAAAAAAGGAAAGAGAAAAAAAAACGGAAAGAGAAAAAAACCGCACCTCATCTGCCAGGAGTTGATCACATGAAAAAATTGAAAGTGCCAACATCCTCTTAACAGCAAGACCCCCACCCCCAACCCCATGTTTTGACCATCTGATGAGTTGCCATGAGTGATAAGATCTAGACACGTTACACTAACCTTTCCCAAGCACAATCTATTAAGAGTTTTGAAAAGCTAATGATAGATACAGTGTATTTATAGAACAAGAAAGCAACTGAAAACCCTCGTTCCCCGTTCGTCTTAAAAAATGATCTGTTCTTTCATCTTTTTTTTCGTCATTTTTATTAAGCACACAAAGTCAAAGTGATAGTTTTGAAAACCGATCTTACACCAAAACAAACAAAAATGTTTCTTCCCTTTGCAACCTTAAAGAGTCAAGATATATACCAATGGAGTTCAGCATGAAGGCCTTATGTACAGCATTTTGTTAAAAGAGAAGGAAAATCTGAAAAAGAGGGGAAAGAAAGAAAAAAGTTGCTATTTCAAAGCATATTTTTCATCGCAACCTATGATATACAGTGTTAGTCTACAAGATCGAAGTTACACAGATGGTCTCTTGTACATATAATGCACCTCCTTTTAAATATTCACTTATATATCAGCATAGATTATATTGATCGTTGATCGGTTGATCTAGCGGTAACTAGGAATAGTCTTTTTTCAGAAGGTTATTTGAGAACCCATCATCTTGCTCCTGAGGATTCATACATCCAGTATTGTCTCTAATTCTACCCTGTCTCTAAAAAATGAACTAAAACAAAAAAAAAGAAAAAAAGAAAGAAGATAAACTGCGATCTCCACGGGTAGTACACTACATCTTTTGCGTGTGACAGAGGAAAGGGGAAAAAAACAGAGATGTTTGAGAAAAAACACAGCAGACATGAAACACCAAGAAGCTGAACTACATTTTTTTTTTGTTCATTTTTCATTCTTTTTTTTTTCTTTGATCTGTTCCAATAAAATGTCTTAGGTTAGATTTTTAATCTGTTCATTTACAATATACAATGCTTAAGAATATTCAGAAAATACCCCATACTAATACTGACATATTTCTGATGAAGGCTGTGGATCGCTTGCTTTGATACTTGAGCCTCTCTGCTAAAAATGTCATTTGGAAGAAGATTACATCACGTGTATGATATTTCTGGCGCTAAAAAAAAAAAATCAGGACCATCGTGAAACTAAATCTACGATGTTTCTCCGTCTTTCCTAAGTGCTATTTTGCTTAAAGTTCAAATACTGCTTCAGTATGAAAGAATGTCAATAGAATTTCGAGGCTGAAGTTAATATATATGCATATATACTTGACTTGAGATAATGGTTATGGTCCTCCTGGCCACATCATGTATGTAATCTATCATCTTATGACAAGCACAGACAGAAACGCCAAAGCTTCTGGAAATTCATTTTCCCAAGTAAGTGTGGCACTAAGAAAAAAAAGCAAACAAAATTGCATACATATACATCTCCACTTTTTTAAACATCTATTGCTTAGAGAAGATAGCAGGTTTTTATCTTCATGGTTCGCAAATCGCGCAACACGGTGGTCGGTAGAAAAACATAACGATCTATTATTAACATTATATGAAGAAACATTGTTTTTGATGGACCATACCATATATTTACATCCTTCAGTACAGTAAAAATACACTTGAATAAAACATAATAAAATAAAGTCAATAAATAAATGTGTCTGTTTCCTTGACCACTGCGATTCATCTTTGCTCGGTATTGCATGAGAGACTAAAGCTTCGGCTATTCCCTGAAAAGATCGAAATGAACTTATTAAAAGAGGCTAGACGTGTTTGGAAGACTTGAAAGAAAAGGACAAGGGAGTGACACACACATGATCAATCCGCATGGCTACATAATGGTGAGGAGCAGCTTCTTCAAAGACATGAAAATCTCCGTTTGGCTATCGCGTTGTTAAACTGCTCCGAGGACCTCTAATGTAATACTGCACATAGTCACTACGCTGCGCTCTTATGGTAAAGAGGGTCGATTCCTAGATTCCTTTAGCAACATGGGAGCTGGACGGTACAGTTTGGGGAAAGTTTCTCTTGCTGGTGTCCATCGGGTGGACCTCCTTCCTTTGGCAGGGCTGGTCTTTCTCGGCTCCAGTAATTCTCTTTTGAAAATCAACAAAATGTTTCAAAAGCACAAAAAAACTCAGCATCAGATTTTCGAGAAGAACAAGTCAACGGCTGGTTTTAAGTCCCACTGCTGAATAATGAGAGCAGTCATTTTTTTCCCACTTCATATTTTTCTCAATAATCACATTTTAAATCATTCTTATATTTACGTATCATTGTCAGTAATTAGAAGTACCATTACGGTTATGTTTTTAGTTATTATTTGATAAAGTTTATAGACAAAGGTTTCATGAACAGCGGCAGAGAGTTAGTCAGTGTCTGCCCGGTGAAGGGGCGGGAGTCAGTGACGTACCCCCTCCAGCTCTCTGTCGGTATACCGTGGGGCCGGGGGTGGAGTTAGACCTTGGCCTCCAGCAGCTCCAGAAACAGTTTGTGCATGGGCACTTTGCCGTCCTGTTTGATGCTGTAGAAGTGCTGCACTGCCTTGGTGGACGTTTGCCGGAGCAGCGGTAGGGTCATGAGCAGCTTGCCGGCCCGGCGCGGGTCCTCTGCATGCTGGCCTGCCTCGTAGTCCTGCAGGGCCTCATGCAACACGTCCTGGAGCTTCTGCACAGCTTCCACGTCCTCTATATGCATGGAATCTGGAAAAACAATTATTCACCAGACAATGATGAGCAACTTTAGAAATAACTTCAGGGAAACACAAATTTTAGGTTTCACATATTCCTCCAGACCCAATAAAACAATGAATCACACATTTTTTTGGACCTTGAAACTTACTGTCCCCAAACATTTGAAAGGAATTTTAATGTAATATAATCGAATATATTATTATTATTATTTTAATGTAATATAAAAATATATATTATTACATTTTATATTATGTAATTATATTTATAAACAAATAAATCTGTAGTTGTTTGGCTCAAAAATCAAAGTAGGCCCCGTTCAGTTTAAATAGGCATGACACTTCCGGATGCTAGTCCTGTACTTTTCTTTTCTTTCTTTCTTTCTTTTTTAAATCCATTTTCAGGCAGAAACCTGAGGATGAAGTCCTGGCAAAAGGAAAGGGATTAAAAGAATGTGACTCATCCTTTTTTTGCCAGCCCTAAGCTCATTCTCCAGTGATTAAAGGCACACTTGAGTGTTAAACGCTGAGACTGTCCTCGGCACGCGTTTACAAGCCTCTCTATGGGACTGATGAATGGCACGGGCGACAGAAACAGTGTTTGGAGGAGAGCTGATATGGCACTTGTCTAAGCGAGAGAAACAGAGGCTCGAGTCAGGAAACAATACCTCAGCCTGACTGGCATTGTCTGCCAGAAATGTCAAACAGGCTGCATTTGCATTTGCACTCGTTAGTACAGCATTCACGCCCGTTCACCGCGACAGACATGCCTCTGAGAACGCAATTAGTCTCAGGCAGCTACTATCTTTGCTGTGTTGTGCTCCAGTGGCTAATATAGTTGCACTTTTCCAGCTAATCCAAGCCTTGGATGCTACTACGCAGTGCTCTGATGGTTTTATCACATCACAATGCTAAAGAAAGTGCTTTGTCTGACTTGCTCTTTATAGACTGACTCCACCAACAGTATTGACTTGGTTTTCTACTGTGGCGTGTCAATCCGATCCCGTTCCCTCTGGATAAATGTCCAAATGCACGCTGGCTTTTGGCAAAGATGTCACAATCAATTCATTGCCTCGAATCAATTGATACATGCACGTTAAATAATAATTGTATGGTCAAGTATTGATAAAAGTGAGACCTCGTGAGGTTCCTCTATTAGTAGAGAGCGCCTTTGGGCTGGCCAGCGGGACAAACGTCAGCCTGCTTCAGGCTACGATTCCAAATCCTAACCCTTCAGTGTCTGGAGCCCATCTAGAATTCAGACAGCGAGGTCTCGTCCATCAGTCAGATGGGCTTTGACCATCTGAAAAGTGACCTGTGATCCGACAGAAATCCCTGGCAGGAAAGTGCTTACCTGCACCTTTCCACACAAAGCTGCTCCATCAATCTCACCATCACTGCTGGAGGCGGCGGAAAAACTCTGGAAAACACATATTTTCTGCACGCTATTTGTGCCTTAAAATTTACTATCAAAAAGACACTTTGCTAGACTCAAATTTGATAGGATTTCCCAGGAATTGTGTCAGTAAATGTGTGAATTGGTTGAAGTTATGAGAGGTCATGGACTGCTTTACTGATCCATTTACTTATATTTTTACCACATGTGTCCTTTAAAAAGAAACATAAAGCTTTCAAATAAATAGGAAAAAAATGTCACTCTGACATCGATTGCTTAAGCAATACTGAATCTATTGAAAGACTGTGAAATACATCGGATCTGAGTGGAAATACCCAGCACCTCGGGGCTTTAGAAAATGGTGGAGTATATCATTTTTTTTAGCAGCTGTCTGAAACACTCTGCTCTCCACCAAAAAAAGAAGTGACAAAATGGCTCACCTTTGAAATCGGACATGATGCATGTCTCTCCTGAGAGAAGAGTGCGGAGAGAAGCCGCAGAGAGAAAGTCTCAAAAAATACAGAGAATGACACTCGAGAACGAGAGGAAAAAAACTAGACTAGCGATTAGCCTATGCACCAGGCCACAGGAAGTCATTGTGTATGCTTCAGAAAAAAAACGTAAACGTGGACAACATCGGTTTGAATAAATCTACCACTCATCAATCACTTTTACCTTTTTTTGGCGGGTTGACACACACGTTAACAAAGCGAGATGAACTGCTAATCTTCGAAATCAATTAAAAAAGAATTTCTCAATAGAGTCACGTGCTCTCTTGCTCTCTCAGGGGTGCACTTTGGGCAGAACGGCCCCCGGTGTCTGCAGGCCAGGGCCAAACTCACGAGCCGTCATCCGCAAGCGAGCAAGAGCAATCTGCTTTTTCATTTTTCAGCATGGCCAGGCCCAGCCGGAGATTGATCGTCACATATGGCCCCAGAAAACAAACTGTCAATACCTTGAGCGCAGGAGAATTTGAACAAATAGCCGCCCTCCCATTCAAGCTGCTCATTGCGTCCCATTTAACAGATTTTATTGACAGTTTCCTTCTTGTAATTAAAGGGAAAACTACTGGCCAGCAACCAAGATAAAGTTCAAAGATGGGGTCAACACAAAGGGAGCCAGAGGGACATGGCGCGACTGTCGATGGTGGACAACATCAGAGCCTGTTATTGACATGCAGGTGCATAGTGATGGGCTCCTTACTTAAGAGGCATCTGAGCAGAGACTTATGCTAATTCGGAGAGGGGCTGCAGCCGTGCTTTTGAAGGATTTCAAACGGGGCAGGGAGGGGTGGGAACACTGTTTAGTGTGGTGTTGTGTGCGCGCGTGAACAGAGGAAAACACGAGATAAAGAAAGACTGCGATATAAAGATATCTCTTGAACAGTACCTGAATAACTCTACCACTACATCTGTCTTTAACATTCCAAAGCAGGGAGATTAACTCTTTCTATGCTGATAAAATATCCACTGCCCATCATATTAAGAGGATGAAAAAATTAATATTGTGCTGATGATAGGAAATTCAAGAAGTGCAATTCAAGCTAAACATGGCATCTCGTTTATTTGCAATAGTATTGCTGTGAATGATTTTGTTTAATAATCTTGTTTAGGAAAACCTTGGACAATATAAATTATAATAGAATGTAGACTTCAATCAGAGCAGACACCATATTTAAGTTGATGTTAATGAAAACAAGGTAATGACAGATAGAAGTGACATGTCCATGATTAAAAAGGAAAAAAATCTTAATTCTTAAAAATGTACTCTTTATTAATGTTGGTTTCATATGTTTTTGAAAAACTTTTATACTATTTTCAAAAAATGTAATAACTCTTTTGTCATGTACACTCACCTAAAGGATTATTAGGAACACCATACTAATACTGTGTTTGACCCCCTTTCGCCTTCAGAACTGCCTTAATTCTACGTGGCATTGATTCAACAAGGTGCTGAAAGCATTCTTTAGAAGTGTTGGCCCATATTGATAGGATAGCATCTTGCAGTTGATGGAGATTTGTGGGATGCACATCCAGGGCACGAAGCTCCCGTTCCACCACATCCCAAAGATGCTCTATTGGGTTGAGATCTGGTGACTGTGGGGGCCATTTTAGTTCAGTGAACTCATTGTCATGTTCAAGAAACCAATTTGAAATGATTCGAGCTTTGTGACATGGTGCATTATCCTGCTGGAAGTAGCCATCAGAGGATGGGTACATGGTGGCCATAAAGGGATGGACATGGTCAGAAACAATGCTCAGGTAGGCCGTGGCATTTAAACGATGCCCAATTGGCACTAAGGGGCCTAAAGTGTGCCAAGAAAACATCCCCCACACCATTACACCACCACCACCAGCCTGCACAGTGGTAACAAGGCATGATGGATCCATGTTCTCATTCTGTTTACGCCAAAATTCTGACTCTACCATCTGAATGTCTCAACAGAAATCGAGACTCATCAGACCAGGCAACATTTTTCCAGTCTTCAACTGTCCAATTTTGGTGAGCTCGTGCAAATTGTAGCCTCTTTTTCCTATTTGTAGTGGAGATGAGTGGTACCCGGTGGGGTCTTCTGCTGTTGTAGCCCATCCGCCTCAAGGTTGTGCGTGTTGTGGCTTCACAAATGCTTTGCTGCATACCTCGGTTGTAACGAGTGGTTATTTCAGTCAAAGTTGCTCTTCTATCAGCTTGAATCAGTCGGCCCATTCTCCTCTGACCTCTAGCATCAACAAGGCATTTTCGCCCACAGGCCGCATACTGGATGTTTTTCCCTTTTCACACCATTCTTTGTAAACTCTAGAAATGGTTGTGCGTGAAAATCCCAGTAACTGAGCAGATTGTGAAATACTCAGACCGGCCCGTCTGGCACCAACAACCATGCCACGCTCAAAATTGCTTAAATCACCTTTCTTTCCCATTCTGACATTCAGTTTGGAGTTCAGGAGATTGTCTTGACCAGGACCACACCCCTAAATGCATTGAAGCAACTGCCATGTGATTGGTTGATTAGATAATTGCATTAATGAGAAATTGAACAGGTGTTCCTAATAATCCTTTAGGCGAGTGTATATATGCATGTAATAATGAATCATTGTACTGTATGTATACATTTCATTTATTTTAAATATATTCATAAATTTGTACAAAAAAATAAGTGTTATGCCATTGACCCAATTTGAAAACACTTTTCTTTTTTTCTTTTTTACAGAATTGTCTATTGGAAATTTGTTGAGTTGTTTTGTACTTTGATCGCCTGAACGATCCATAACAGTATGACAAACTGAATACATCAAATCAAATGTGGCACCAGCTCTGACTGAAATCTATAGCATCTGCTCATTTTACCTGAGTTAGCCAGGGCTATAGCTTTAAGAGTGACGAACTCCTCCTTCTCCAGCTTCATGCTCTTGTATTTTTTCACCAGCTGAAGAATGGCGTTATTCAGGTCGAGCAGGCCGGCCAGTTTGGACTGATCCTCATCCATGATGTAGTCTTCAGCGTAGACGAGCTTGTCCTCAAAAGACAGCGAGCGGTAGACAACACGCAGGATCAGGATCTCCATCCATGCGCTCTGCAGAAGACTCATCTGGTCCGCCAGCGAGAGTGTGGAAAACCCTGAGAAAAAACAAGAGAAAGAGCTTTGTTCAACTCAACAATGAACACTTCAAATCAACATTCAACGCAGTATACGATATTAAAGCTCAGTTCATTGTCAGAAGTTTTTGGTTGTGTTAGTGGGAAGCATTGACATTCTAGAGGTGTAATACAGAGGAAAACTCCAGTGGGAGTGAGCTAAGGCACCTAGCACGAGCCTTGGCTCTCATCTCCTGCTGCGCTGCAGGCCAGGGGGCATCCTGAGGGAGGGCACTCCTTATCTCCCCCAACATGCAGCATGGATCAATTCTTCCCATCACACCAACTGAAAGACTAATTGCTTGCCTCAAACTCCTTCTCCTTCCTCCTCCCCCCACTCTGCACACACTTTTTTTCAGTTTCCCGTCTTTTTGCTGGAAGTGAAGGAAGTTGTGAAGTTCATGTTCATGAATTCCATTTAAAAAACTGATTATCATGTGGCTTCTGTCTGTCCATAAGACAAGGAGGTTAACCCTCATGTTCAGTTTGGGGTCTGAGAAACATACTTAATATTGAGGTACCAGGAGATACCTGAAGATGTTTCTTAATACTATTATGCCCCAACTATAAAAAGATGAATACATGCTTTTAAAGCATTAAATAAATGATTTTTTCACATGCTAAGATTTTCAGATTGATGTGCACACTATTCAGAGACCTCAAATTGAGGGTTAAAGTTTCAATAATGTCTGTCTACTGACTTTTTACTGGGTCAGATGAATGTTTTAAGTGAAGGGAAATAAATGGTTAATTTCAAAATCCCCCCCAACTATTAATGAAATAAATAAGTATAAAATACGTATTATTATATCAATAGAACACAAGGGATTTAAAAAAGGGTGAACAAAAGTGCAAGTACTCTTTCCAAAACCAAGGCAGATAGAAAGTAGCTTGTAAAGGGCAAGTCAATAATCTGCATAAGTGTTTGAGAGCCATCCGTCAGCTCTGAAGGAGAGGGACAGGGAAAACAGCACCTGTTGGTGTTGGACCTTTTCGTCTCATCTCACTCGTTCTGCTCTTCCAAGAACAGATGAAGCGTCTCTTTTTGCGACAGCAAGGGGGCTAATCTGGGTGGCGGGGGAACGGGAGGAAAGAGTTGCTCACCAACATCTGTTGTGGAGAGATGCCTTCAGAGAAAGCAAGCAATTTTGCTCATTTTTTTCTTCTTGTTTTTGAAATCTCTTTTAGTGAGTTAATCGCTAATGGCATGTAGCTCATTAGGTATAGGTTTCAGGCTATTGTTTATACCAACCGCTAATTTATTATCCCAAACTGTTAACATCTCTGATCTCATTAGAGGCAGACTAAGAGCTGGTGAGCAGTTGGTGCCTCCCCTGGCCTGCTGGTGCTAGTGTGCTCAATGCCAGTTGGCAGGGCCATCTTCTACTACTTAATAAAATCATCAAAAGGGATTAAGCCAAGAATTTCTTAAGGGGGTCTAATGCAAGACCGCTGCATTCTTACGAAGACATTGGCCTCAATGAAAGGTGGCATTGGCTAAAAATAAGATCACACTCTCTCTGCCTCCTTAGAGGCACATGGAATCCTGTAATATTGCTGATCATTTGGAAAAAAGTCCACTGACATACTTCGGATCTATGAAAATTAGAGTATTTCAAACTGCAACACTCATTCTAAATAATCGAATCATAAGCATAATTTTGACTATAAATTATACTGTATTGAGTAAATGATTGGCTATTTAAAAAGCGTTTCATGTTTACATTTTTTCTCTATTATGAGATTCATTTTAGAAAAAAATATAAACATTGTGGCGCTGTCGCTCTGACCAGCCTGACACTGGCTCATTTAAAAGGGCTATCATCGGTACAGTTGATCATGCAAAGAAACAAATCATACAGGAGTCAAGTGAATGATGGAAGACTGAAGACACTATATATCAAGATAGATCGAGAGATGCAGAGGGACAAAGAGAATGAGAGTACGAGGGACAAACAGAGAGACAAAATAAAGGTAGGGGGGGCGGGTGAGGAGGGGGTTGTGGAGTGGAGTGGAGTGGCAGATGGACGGAGCCCATCGCCTTGAGCTCCCCCTGTGCCACTCCCAGCCCTCCCTCTCAGCCACTGCTGTTAGTAAATAATTAGATTTACACATTCCCCAATCTCCACACATCTCTCCGCAGAATAATTAAAAGCCGGATGATTAGTTTATTGAGTGGAAGGAAGAACTTTTTTTCCCTCTTTATTGAGGTCCATCAATGATTTTATCAGGGGCTCGCGCTTTTACGGTTGTCATGCCAGTGCAGGCATCCAATTTTTCTTATCTCCCTGATTAATACAAATGCTGTTTCAGGACGCATTAATTAACAGATACAAATCTACGTTCTCATGGCCGGATCGATAGAGAGAAGAAAAGAGCCATCAATGTGAATTTACTGCTGATGATGGAAAAGGTTCTCTATTGACATTTACGCGAGGGCAAACTTTAAAGATGCATTTTTTCCCCTTCTTTTCATCTGTTATTTCATTTCACAAAAGAGCTCAGTGGCGACCGTGATTACGGTTCACCTTTGGATGCTTTGCTGCGTGAGAAAGGATCCAAAGAGCCAAATTAAAGCATGTCACTGTCATTTCAGCCAAGGTAAATGCGTACAACTCTTTCCCCAAAGGACATCCTGTAACAAGAGGAAGTTTATTGACTCAGTGCAGGTATGACACTAGACAAGGCATGACAGTCTAAATACACACACATGCACACACACACACACATATTTATATACAAAACGTATATTCAGATATTTAATAATTTGCCTCGTTTCTTTTGTGCTGGAAAAAGCAAGCCATGTATCTCTGGATAACAGTCTCTTTTATTTGGCAGACACAAAGCAGACTGCCCCATCCTGATGACACACAAGCATTATCTGATCCAGCGTTCAATCTCCAGTAAGGTCCTCTCAATTTAACTCTCTTAGCCCGGAGACCAGCTTCAGAGCTCAGACTCCCTCTCTCTCCAGCAGGACTGAAGGGGCTTTTCCACTGGCACAATCTCTCTTCTTCTCTCTATCTCTCTCTTTTCTCTCAGTAAACTGATGCACTTTGTGCTAGATGGGGAGGAAAGGCTAAGTATGTGGATCTGTGAAGGTTACACCAGTAGAAGGTATCTGATGGCTGAGGCCTTGTGAAACCTGCAGTGGCTTTTCAGAAGAAATAAGCATTGGAGCAGTGCGTAGCACAGGCTGACAGAAAGAGGCTGCGGTGCAGCCATGCGAAGTTAACCCCTGCCAGGCAGGACTGCTCACCACCAGGCCTCACAGCAACCACCGGCCGTCCGTCTGCCAAATCTTTTCTGACTGCACGTTTACACACTGAGAGGGCCCGCCGAGACAAACACACACACACACATACGCAGTCGTTCCTCCTCCTCATCTACCTCAAGGCAGACTTCACCTCAGCAATGCTGCTTAGCCATCCTATAAACACACGTGCGCTCAGCTCCTCCGTCTCACTCTAAGCAACACCCCTGCTTATTTTCTCATGGTTGCAGGGTAAATGAACACGCTTGAGCAATGAGAATCAGTTCTATTCTGCGTGCCCAGTGCACTGGATGCTTATTTGACGTATCCTGGCTCCCTCCTGAGCTCCTGTGTGAATATACACTCTATTTGCTTTCACACTTTGTCAAGACGATAATGGCACAGTGACTAATCTACTTGTAAAAATAGTGCTGGAGAGACCGAAGGTGAGACTTAGTAATATTAGTAATCCAAGTTGTCATATCGGCTTAAGACAACAGCACTGGATAATAAAACTACAACAACAACAAACTTACAATCTTTTTAAACTTACAACACAATTGCAAGGGTCATTTTGCTTTTATACTGAAGTTACTATTGATTAATTTACATTTGATACAATATTACCAGTTCCACTGTGTAGTTTTGGTCCACCAACGAAAATTGTTCCAAACGAATCCACAGCAGAACCATTGTGTGTCTCGGTGCAACACATAATAGTTTTAGCGCTTTCAAACTAATTGACTGAATAAATGATTCAATGACTCACTCAGAAAGTCACTTACTCAAAAGACATTTTGCCACCTACTGGCATAGCAATACATATATATATATGATATATACAATGTGAAACTGCTTAATGTCTTTATTATTTAATGTAATAATATATTAGTAAATTTTTAACCATGTTTTGATGTAAATGCATTTGTATTATGCATATTTAGCAATGTATAGTCCCCCCTCCCATATGATTTCACCTCTGTGCTATTGTGTTTTTTGAGAAAAGGATGTTTCTTTGGAATACATTCAGCCGATTGGTGATTACTCTAAGCTTACAGATACGCCTGTGGTGAGGCTAATGATGCCAAAGTCCATGGTGAGACAGGAACAACCACCATGCCAGTCTCTGTCTGTCCATTTACTGCCCCAGTGAGGCGCTGAGTCGCTACATCCTCACCAGCTAAACCAGCCTTCTGCAAAACTCTTGCACCAGAACAACTCCCACCAAAAGAAATGGCAAATATTAGCCTACAGAAGTCTTGCACAAATCAAAAACAACATAAAAAAGCAAACAAGAGTGTTCTGTGTGTGTGTAAACAGTCGGGTCTTTAGTCTCCCTTCCCCCCTCAGCAAGGAGGGGGGACACAGGGGAAGTGATGACAGGAGCCGCATACACACAAACCGCCGCAGCGCTCCTCTTTGCTTTTATCACCGGCCGCCTTTCATCTCTACTAAACAACACCAGTCAGAGAGAGAAAGAGAGAAAAATCACACTTTTTAGAAAGGAAAACACATTAACACCGCCATAGCTGTCCACATCCATTTAGCGGCTAAGCAAATATTCACCTGTCAGTATGAGGCATGCTGCCGTACAGCGTTTACCGTGATCACATGCGCACCGCTACAGTGTTAAACAGCTGCTGGCTTCTGCTCTACCATTCAATAGAGTTAAACAGAATTGAGTGATTTTCCCTCAGGCTTTTCTTTGGGGAAAAAAAATGGAATGGTATTTTTTGGCGTTTATAATTTTGTTTCTGTTTTGAGAGGATTTTTAAAAACCGACAGCGATCAGCCGAAGGCTAATTCTGTAGGAGGGTGAAGCAATGGGGTCAAAGGTTATCAACTGTCATTAGACTACTGAAACTCTTGAAGTCACAAAATTGTCTTAATACAAGTATTGTGCTCAATTAATTGGTGCATATTAGTCAAAAAACTAAAATCTTTCAGTAAAACACATCAACTAGCTCCAACCATCTGGCTCCATTTTGGTATATTCTTTTTGTTGAATATCCTGTTTCACTTGAAAAATTGTCAGATGGAAGCAAAATCAGTTGCCCACCGGTTAATTCAATTGCATAAAAAAAAGCACAATACTCCATTAATAAAGAAAAATGTCATTCTATTTGAACTGTCACATCTTGCTCCATATTATTAGGACACAACTAACAACACAACTAATTTGCTGTTGTCTTGCAGGATTTGCTCCACCCAAAGCACAGAAGATGCTGCATTGTCACGTTAGCACGGCTTCTTGATTCTAATGCAGCTAATTAGCAATCGGCAGACCCTTAATTGCATACATTAAGGCCGATTGGTGGTGGAGATTAATTCTAAATATACCCAGACAGCTGGTTAAGATAGCATGGATTACTGTTCGGACTGTACTTTTCCACTTAATTGCGTATGGAAACGAGGCTGCAACAAGCACATGTGCCCTGGTGGCGGCCGCGGAGAAGGGCGGCAGCTCCCCGGACTGTAATAAAGCATCCATGGCAGAGGCTCCACAGATGGAGTGACATTAACCACAGCGCCGAAAAGCCATTTCCAACAATGAAATATCAATATTTACATTTTAATTACACCTTTTTCCTATTTCTCCCCAGAGTCTCTTAAGGTTGGTGAATGTAGAGGTGTCTCTTAAGGGTTTCAGGAGAAGGTTGATATTATTAATCTCAGGATTGACATGGATTTGGAGGTTTTATTGTTTTCAGAAAAGTTACGTTGAACTAATGAGATTAATAATGTGGCAAAAAGACAAAATAAACATGTCTCCTCTTTCCTCTTTCTAATGGGGTTCAGTTTGGCTCATCCCTGTACTTCCTGGTTTTAGTGCTAATGTTTGCGGGAATGACAGCAGTTTTGTCCTATTCCTATTAGGGGGTATTAGTGTAGTTTACACAGAGCTCTAGAGCTCTCCGCCTCACTCCTGCGCCAGTTGGATGCCTTTGATGTGCGACTCCCCTACGGGGGTCGAAGCGGCTCCTGCTGGCAAGGTCCGTTGAACGCAACTGCCGTCGTTCCATCAGGCACAAAAGGATATGTTAGTAAAGGCCACAAGATGCACTAGGCAAGGGCTTAAGTCTGAGCCTCAGACGCCCCCTTAGTTTGCCACAGCATATAGTCAGGAGCGTGAGAGCGTGTGTGTGCGCATACGGGAGGGGTGTGGGGCAAATACTTATACGGATTCATTTGTTTTCCCATGCTGATCGATAAAGCCCCTTATGAGGCTGTATTGACAAACCCTATCTCATCTGGACGTTGAGGAAAAAAAATAACACAAGAAAAAAATCTTTGATGATACATTCTTCTCCGAACATGGAATAACTGCGATTACCGCAGCATTTTATTTATATGCTTATCATTGGAGATTAAATTTGGGGAAAAATCATCCAGATCTTTCCGATAGAGGCCTGACTTCATGGATTAATTTCATACTGGAGGATTAGCGTCTCTCTCAAACATGATCCGGCCAGACAAACAGAAGCAGAGGAATGTCCTGCATTTCCACAAACACTCCGGCGTCAACGACGCACGCAGACAGACAGGGAGTCTCGCGCTTAAAGCGCGCCTTAATGCTTCCGAGACAAGACATTACCCCATTCCACGGCAATGAGCACCTTTTAATTTCTGCAAAAGCCACGGCTGAAAATCTTAATTAATTGTTCCATACTGCTTCAGGGTCATTATGCAATGTAATAAAGGCCGTGTAATTATGAAATTTTACAGCCATTACTGAGGCTGATAGCTCGTATTTCATCATCAGGCGGGCCGATGGCTTTCCGGGCGCACGGCTCCAAGTGATGGACTGCACACAGATCTATCAGGCCCAAACAATAAGCTGGCCCGGCTGGCGTAATAGCTACCCACAGATGAAGCAACAGATAAAGATAAACTATAAATCTGCAGCACAAACCCAAATGTTGTTTAGTGTCCAGCGCGAGCGACCGCCGAAGCTGCATTTTGATTACGCAATTGGAAATAAGGCAGCGATGCGTGTGAAGGAAGTAGTCAGGTGTTGGGAATTTGTAAATGTGTGTGTGAACAGTGAGACAATGAGGTAGGATAACCATTTATGCACATAAAGGGATGTTTTTTTGTCAATATAATGAAAGTTCATGTCCAATGTTGTTTTGGACCCCATTGACTTTAACCGTATGGACAAAAAAACCCTCTTCACAATATATTTCTCAAAAGAAATAAAGTCAAACAAGTTTGGAACTGGATGAACTGTCCCTTTAACGCGCACACACGCGCACACACACACACACACACACACACACACACACACACAGAAATTAAAATATAATGAGAGACGCGAGAGAACCTGCACTGTGACGTACAACTATTTCAGAATAGAGAGAATAATATAACAGAGTAATGCATGAAAGCATCGATCATGATGAACACAAGGGCTTATTTGAGGAGGGCCACATTTTATGTGCAAAATATGCAGGGAGGAAAGAATGAGGCAAAAAGGAATACGCTGATGCCAGTTTTGCAAGACACAATGGCTCTTCGGCCTTAGAAGTACAGAAGAGGTTCTGTGGAGGGAAACTCTCTATACCTGAGGGACTGCAACAAAAGAGACAGAGGGAAATTCAGAAGAGGAAAAAAAGGAAGGGAGAACATTTTGGACACACTGAAGGTAGAAGACATTTAAATGTGAATTTACATTCAAATATGAAATATGGTGATGAGGTGGAGGACACTTAGATGTTGAGACGTCCATGCGTGAGAGTCTGTGTGAGAGAGAGAGTACTGTATTTGAACCAGTATTGCTTTTCAATCTCTTTGAATATGGACTGGCTAAAAACTCATTCAGGATCAGCACATGCGTTCAAAAGTAAAATTCTTTATTTTGATTATATATATATATATATATATATGCATTATTTGAACAAAATAAAAAAACAAACAAACAAACATATATATATATATAAATAAAAGGTAACACTAGAATAATATAAAATAAAATATTTTAATCTTTTAATTTAATATTTTATTATTAATTATTTAAAAAAATTATATATATATATATATATATATATATATATATATATATATATATATATATATATATATATATATATTTTTTTTTTTTTTTTTTTTTTTTTTAATAATAATAATAAAATATTAAATTAAAAGATTAAAATATTTTATTTTATATTATTCTAGTGTTACCTTATTTTCTTAAAAAATATTAATATATTATTTATATTTGTATATTATATATATAAATAATCAAAAAAATACACTATTTTAGATTCTTTTAAAATAATATTAAAGATATCATAAAAGAGGTCTAAAAAAAAGTGTCAGTCATTTACTCATTCTACTCTGAGGTTCCTTCCAAATGACATTTCAGGTTTTCTGTAAATCTGCACATGTGAAGCACTGCTGATCTGTTCTGCTTTTTCACTATGTGAAGAGGACACTTTCTCTGTTAAAAACATGGCCAATCACATTATTCATAAGCAACACACTGGGCACAACCATGTACGGGCCGCGTCGCCTTGCCACAGCATCAATAATAATTTGCATCATGATTAGGCTTTCATTCAGGACCGAGGCAATATGTTGCACATCTTCAAGAGCCGCCTGTTTAACTCACATTCTCGTTTGGACGGTTACACACGAGGTTATAATTCCTCAGAGCCGGCCGACAGCTCAAATCCCATTTTCCTGCCTGCTTACTCTCTGATGGAGATGATGCACCCCTGAACTGATACTTTTGGGTGGGGTTTCAGGGGAGGGCCATTTCGAGCCTGCCTGTGAACTTTGCATGAACCGTTAGACAAAAAAAAAAAAAAAAAAAAAAATCATAATATGATGACAGGCCTGTTCTACCTCCCAGCAAATTTGCTGTTGGAGATGAGGGGACTGAAATAGAGTTTGGTTTGTATAATTACGTCCATCTATCTTTATATTCCACTAGCATATCACAAATTGAAAATACTAAAAATTGACTGTTCATTCTGATGGTTAATGATTGGCGTAGACACAGCGATGATTTATTGGTTACTTACTGATGTGACACATTTGCATCTTATTAGATGGAGATTACTAGGAGGCCCTTTCAGATTGCAGGACGCAGCCCTTCACAAACCGCCTGATGGATTGATTTGATTTGCAAATGTAATCAAACTAATAAGAGGGAAAAATGAGCAATAATGCCTTGTTTTTTCAACGGGCAATCACACAGGGCCGCCCCCCGCTGGCTTGTGGGGCAGATACAGGGCCTGATGGGTTGGATAAGAATGCAGCGCTGGTGAGAGGCCAGAAGGTTACTGTCACACCTAGTCAGCTCTCTTACGGCTTTTATAAAAGCAAATGTGTCCTTTATAAAGGCTGACATGCGAGGAGAAAGATAAACACACGCATAATGCAGAGCTTTGTCATGCGAAAACAAATGCGAGTGTGAGTGCAAGGCATGATGCAAATCTGACTTCTGTCAGTTGCATTTCCAACAGGCTAAGACAGACGTGTTTACATGTGAAGTGTGGTGTAGGCTGGGCATTGTGTGTGATGGACAGTCACTCCATATTCTGTGATGCATAGTCTATTAGCAAAAATGAAGAAAAAAAAGAGAACATCTATATTAATTTGAAGAAGAAAATCAATGCCTAAATATGGTGAGCAATAATCACATGAAGACATCCATCATGTGTTTCTAACATAATCAATTCCTCCTGAATTTGAAAAATATGTAATATAAAAAAATACACACACATTCTTGAATATGTGGTTTACGGGGACTCTCCATAGGTGTAATGATTTTTATACTGTATAAACTGTATATTCTATTTCCCTACATTAACCTTACCCCTATCCATCATTGTTTTAATAAAAAAAAAAGGAAAAAAGTTTAGTATGTTTTTTAAGCCATTTGGTTTACGAGGACACCGGAAGTGTCCTCATAAACCATGTTTACGTTGTAATAGCCATGTCATTATACACATTTGTGTCCTCATAAACCACATATACGTGTACACACACACACACACACACACTACATATTTTGAGGCTCTGTTTCCTCTAGCCACAAATAAAAGTCTGTCATCATTTATTCAACCTCATGTTGCTCAAACCCTGTATGGCACCATATGTATATGTATTTACAGTTGAGGTGAAGATTATCAGTGACTATTTACTTAAATTTCATCTGTTCATCAGACAAAGCTATTTTACAACTTCAGAACACCTGGAATATAGCAAACATACCACAATTATAGCATTGCTGCCTTTCGTTATGGTCACTATGACTCACAATAAGGACAATCTGCTTAAAGATTCTACAAAATTCCAGCTTTTGTAAAAATACAAAACAACATACAGGTTTGGAAAAAAAACATGAGGGTGAGTAAGTGAATGACAGAATTGTCCATTTAGCATAAACTATCCCTAGGCCTAGTCCTAAACTATAAACACCATCTTCAGACTAATGAGACTTTAGGTAATTAATATCCTCAAATATAGGTTAAGAAGACAGCGACATACACCAAGAAAATGGAGTGAGAGATTAGTGTATAGAAAAAGAACCACATAGTCCACATATTGACATGCACAAAAAGGACAAATCTGTGTGTAATGGGGTAAAAGTAGACTCGGGCATCATTCAGGCACCTGAGTCAATAATGTCACAGACTGTAGGCAGCACATCAGTATAAAGATGTGGAACACATCCAGTATTCTGTGCTGTGGTTATTTGTGAGCTGACACGGCCTTCCCCCAAACAAAATCTCACAAACACAACCTTGAGAAAACAACTGCTCATTTCACCACCAACTAGCATCCTGCTTTGTCTAAAATGACCAATTTACAAATTTATATCACTTCAAAGTAATAACGAGAAATGCAATTGAAGAGAGCTTATGTGATCATGACCTTTGAACTATGTTAACACACCAATATATATAAAACGCACATCCGTCTGACACACATTTCTCCCATCTTTGCTCTGTCTGTACAGCCTTTTCTCTGAGTGTCAGACTTAATTTAGTGTGTCTCACTTTGCTGAATGTATCAGGAGTGAAACCCCTGCTAAAAGTGAAAATTTGATTTGCTAAAAGGAGCTTAGGGCATCTATTAATCAATATTTGCAGTGTGTCAGGCTGAGGGTGGTGACAGACAAGGCCTCATTTAGAGATTGGTTGGAGTGGGGATATCAGGTGGGGGTGGGGGTGTCACCAATGGGTTTTCTCCTCTCATCCAGGGCAGAGAAGAGGAGGAGGGTCCCAAAAATCACATCTGGGAAAGCACTGGCAGGCACGCCAGCATCAGCGAGGAGGAATAAGAGGGCTTACTCCAGTTTGCAGATAATTATGTTTACATATGATTAGCTCTTACTCCAGTGGGTTCACGGAGCTAATGAGACAAAACTAGCAAGCACGTTCAGTCAAAATGAGACTGGAGTGAGAAAGAGGGAGGGACTAAGCCGAGGAAAAAAGTCGAATGGAGCCATGGCTCTGTGTTTTCATGAATAGAACTTGTGAGCTAGCAGTATGAATTGAATGTGATAAGCAGACCATGTACTGTGAAATGATGTCAAATCAATTGCATCCGTACAGTTTGCACTGAAAAAAAGTCTTGAACAAATGACTCTTATGAGTCGGGTCTTTTAATAAATCACTCAAAACACTCACAAGTTATCTGTCTGGATCAGTCTGACAAATCTGCTCACTGTATTGGTCAATGAATTAACATATGACTCACTTAATGAACTGTCAGTTTTTATTTTCTGTCACATCAAACTATGTTTTGGGTACTTAAATGTGAATTTAGTGATGTTTTGTTGTTGTTTTGTTGGCCAAAAAAATGAGTTATCATGGACTTTGTAGTATTCTGCTGGTCACGTGATGTAAAAATTGGCGGCCCTAATGAGGTAAAAATTTGTCCACTGATGTCCATGTACATAATTTTAAACATTTTTCCCCAAAAGTACTATTTATTTATAGGTTATTCATTCGAAAATGTTTACTTAAATATACACATTTACAGTTTTATAAATGTTAATTAAAAAGCATTAAACCATGAAATTAAATATTTAAAATATAAATAATAATAACAAAATTTACATATATTAACATTTTATAATATGTATATAATATTTATATATTATAGGTATATTAAATGTTTGTATACATATTAACACTATCTTTATTTTGGTAATATATTTTATTGTTACTTACTTATTTAATTTCATGGTTTATTGCATTATTATTATTTCTATTATTATCACTATAGAAACACTGGTGTGAAATGTGGATTATTTCAGCACTGCATTACAATGCCAAGAGTGATTGTAAGACCTCTATCTCCAGTGTGTTTTTCCATCCTGAAGATTAGAGGCTGGGAAAGGGCTCATGGAGAAAGCAAACCTATGCTTTAGATAAATCCCTCGCTCAGCTCCTGATTAAGACATCTCACCGTCTGCCCAGTGCCTGAGACAGGGCCAGAATGAAATAAAAAAAGCATAAAAAAACATCCACACATGTTGCATTCATGGCTGCAGCCTTGGGGCAGTTGTGCACGCTTTGCCAGGGTAACTTTAATTGCTATTGTTCGTATCCAGAACAGGCCACTAAGCCCCATATACACAGGTCAACCAATAATGATGACACCTCAATCACGTCTGCAGATTGCACTGAGTAAGCACCTCCTGTTTTTTTTCCTAACAAGGTTTCTGTGCGAATATGCTAATCCCACGGCGCGTCTGTCCGGCAAGCACGTAATCGTTTTATTATACCCAGAGAAACCTTGCTGTGATATTTGAGTAGGAGTCGGGCTTCCATGACTCTCTCCTTCTCCTAAACCTATTACGAATGCACTGGCCCTGACAATCGAGGGAGCGAGAGAGGCCAGGCCAGGGGAGAGAGGGACGGGAAGGTGTAGAATGCAAGAGAGGGAAAAAAGATGGAGGTGGGGGAGGCAGAGGAATGAAGTGGAGTGTGGCAGTACCTCGGTATCTACATAAAAGAGATTAGAGTCGACAGGGTTCCATTTTACAGCTCAATCATATTGTGTTAGCACACGCTTATCCGCGTGCCAGTGAAAATTGAAAGGGAAATAAAGAAAGAGAGAAAGTCCCTGAGATAGGACCAAGAATGGGAGAAGCCCGAGCAATTTCAGCCTGCATAAAGGGCCTGTAATAGTGAAGGTCCTGTCATGCTAAAAAGCCAGTGATGGTCCGTTCACCAGCCATTCTTATAGCTCGCTCGTCAAGTCAAGTGCGAACGCCCTCCATTGTGTGCCGCTGTGTTACGATAAGGCATGTCACAACCGTATGACAGCACGTTTTCATTTATTTTGGTTCCTACCAGTTGGCGTGAGGGGACTAATTCTATTTACAGATAAAATTAAAGTTTTTTGGTTCCCGCCTTTCTCCACTACAAACGTTCGCTCTTTGCCATCCCCATGCAGATTGAACGCAAAAATAAAAATTACAGCCTGAATACAGCACGTTTTAATTTATTTTGATTCCTCCTGGTTGCCATGAGAGGACACTAATTCTATTTACAGATAAAAGTACAGGTTTTTGGTTCCCACCTTTTTCGCTACAAATGTTCGCTCTTTCCCCTCCACATCCTACATGACTCTTTCTCTCTTTTTTTGACTTGTCTTGGCCAGTGTGAGGGACACTAATTCTATTTACATATAAAAAGTTGTTTTTTCCGCACCCGCTTTTTTCAGCTACAAACGTTTGCTCTTTCCCCTCCCCACGTGCAGCTTAAATGCTAAAATAAAATTACAGCCTGAATGCTTTAATCTCGCAAATGAGATTCCTCACTCTAATCCACATTATGTCATTTTCTGCCTTTTTTTTCCGCCCTCGTATTGAGTTAATATCACATTTCCAAATCCTTCCATCTTCCATAATGCCAGGCTTACAGGAACGGGAGACGCCAGGGTTTTGTTCAGACGCCCGCTCTTGCCGTGTGTTTGTAAACCATATCGAATGTTTTCATGGCCTATGTGAGCATGTAAATGATCAGAGGAGGGAGAAGGGGAGAAGCCTCGGCGCATTAAAAAAGCAATCAGAAAGGAGAGGCCGTGTCTGCGCCGCCAGCGGAGGGAGCTGCCGTCGAGGCGTCTTTAACTCTATTCCGCAAAACACAGACTGCTTCATTATCCGCCAGCTCTCCGCAGCGGCAGCTCCAGTAATACTGAGTGATGTTTAAATTAGTTTACAATTTGCCTGCTCCTCGCCTAGGACAGATCGTAAGCGAAGGCGCTCAGAAATGTCAGCGGCGCTCCTAACCACCGTAACAAATTGTTGCCCGTACGCTGCACACCTAATGACTTCAAATTAGCTTCTGTGCGAGAGGCTGACAGTTTGTTACGTCTGTTAGCAACATAGCCGCCGTATCATGAGCCATAAATTGGTTTGGGCTCTCGGGGAGAATGGAGGCCTTCATCAATTTGATTAAAAAAAATTACTGTACCATAGAAACCATACAGATAAACTAGTCGGAAAAGAGAGGAATGCGCACATGGAGCTGTGGCGGAGGTTAACAGGAGGCCTTTTACAGAGCCTGCCCGTCACTTGTGTGTCTGTCTGATTGTGTGAGGTTAAAGAAAAAAATATCATTTGGAGGGGGAAAAAAACAAGTAATGAGTAAGAAGGGAACTTTATACTGTATCTCACACTTTACTTTGGAAATTTTTATCAGGATACAGTGGCAACCGGAGCGCAAGGAGCAGGAGGAGATGAGAGCTGCAGGAATACCTGCTCCGGAGATGAGGGGGCTCCTTCCTCTTCAAACAGACACAGAATTGCCAGCCGAGGTCTAATCATACAATCATCTCTCTTCTGCTGAGCAATCGTTCATAGAATGTGAACTCTGACGCCAAATGTACACTGCCAATCGAGAGACTCCTGTGTTTGCTTTCTGCACAAATGCAGTCTTTAAAGAGAACTAACAAATACGAACACTGTGCAGACAAAAAGAGCTATGAATGTGCTAATGCATACACACAGAGTGCCAGAAGTTCATATACAGCCTGAAACATAACAGACACTTCTTAGTCTGAAAAATAAATGACAGGAAAACTCATACATTCTGTTAGTGTATGGTATACTGCACTGTGCTGTGCTATAAAACACAGATTTTTGTTCTGTTGCCATACCTGCCAATGACTGAGAAAAAGTACAAGCCATTAATATTTCGTACAAAAACTGTATTTTGCATAACAAATATGTCTAGATAAACGTATTATTCCTATAGCGATTACTATAAAACTTAATAAAAAGTTAAAGTTACTGGCTTGACAAGCAAAAACTAATGCACCTGAATAATAGCCACTATATTGCACCACACTATACATTATATACAGTCAGACCAAAAATTATTCAGACACCAGATATAATTGTTTACTAGTGGGTGCAGGACACTATAGTTCATTTATGTAAGTGAGGATAGCAAAATAAAGTAAAATGTGACATATTATACCCAAAAATTCTTTATACAGTGGACTACCAGTAGAATTGATAAAAATTTGGGACCAAAATTATTCAGACACTTTGACCTGACCATGTTTTGCTTAAGTGTTTTTTCTTTAATTGCTAATGCCACCTTTTACACCACAGACTGAACAAAATTAAGCATTGCTTGGTAATTGGTTGTCCTAAATTGGTATTATCTAATTGTGTACTTAACAGCTGACAGCTGATTGGTTGATTGTAATCCCATTACATACGTTTCTATCAAAGTTATCTGATATTATCAAGATTAATTTGTCCTGACACAGTTTAACTGTGAGTTCTTGTCATATTTTATTACCATTTTCTAAACTATAGCAAATAAACTGTGATAATGTGAGAAAATGTTGAAGGTGTAAATTTTGATTTGACTGTATAGTGACTTAGTATAACTATTAGTAACTATATACAGTATATTATTAGTATAATAGTATATATAGTGACTTATTGACACTTTTAATCAATTGAATCTTTACTGAATCAAAAAAAATTGTAGCACAGTGTCATTCTATGTTACACTACAGTATAGTCTGCTATACTATACTATATACATAAATGTGCAACATTCCAGAAGCTCCAGCGGTGTAGCTTCCCGCACACAGGGAAAATCCCATTAAATCCACAGGGCAAGTCTAGGTCAATCTGGCATGGAGCAGCAGAAATAACCTCCCAATCCTGCATCTCATGCCTGGCAGGAAATTGGCACTCTGATGAGCTTTAAGCCCGTTTTATGGCTTGTGTGGCACTATTGCCCTGGGCCAGTATTAGCACAATCATATCTACAGCACAAAGGGAACTACCACACAACTTCCTGTGCAGCAAATCAAGGTGTTATCATGATTTGGTTAAAAAGCTGGATTCTTTTGCTATAAAAAGTGGTTAAATAAATCTCATAAAAGAATCTGGGCTTGTGAGTATGTTCACATGCCGTGAAACTACCACTCAGTCTCTTTGTAAGTTAACCACTCTTACTATTGTCTGATTTCCGAGCTTTCTTTCTCTTTACCTAATTTTTTCTCTTGTTCCACAGTCAGTCACCTATGGGAATCTCTTTTCAAACAGTGAGGGCTGAAGTGGGCCGCCACTCTGTGTGACCAGGGTCGGCTCAGATTAAATGCAAAAGAAGGGCTTTGTTAAAAAGATTACTGGAAACTCCTCATTCTGTCTTGTGGAGATGGGCAATAAGCAGCAGTAGAGAGAGAGGAGGGGAGGACACTTCAATCATGGTCAGTCATGCCATTATCGTTTGAGGCTAATGTCAGGAATCCTTTCATAGAGGCTGCTGATTGGCTGAAACGGCAGGAGAAAATGCCTCCCCTCCACTCCTATGGATATCGTGCTATACTGAGGAAGGAATTAAGCTAAAACTAAACAAATTGATCCCTGTCTGCTGTCACAGAGGGTGGAAAAATGCTGACCTAAGGACTGTGTCACTGGGTGATGGCAAATGTCCTTGATTGACAAGGCACAGCTTTGTTTGTTACAGCATAGTGTTTTGCTCCTGCTGAAAACAGCAATTACTCAAAGATGCTTTACTTTTGCTTTTTTTTAACATTCAGAATACAAAATTTTGAGGCCACACTGGTTTATTTTCTGGTTTAAATGTAATTTAAATCTCAAAACAAATAAAAGGTTTTAGGATGCAGGAAATCCTATGTAACCTTTTAAAATATTTTCAAACTTGTATAAAATAGCTGGTTTACGCCAAAACATCCAATCCACGGTTCACACTGAGAGTTTACCTGTAGTTGCATATACTCGGTATCTTTGCTCATGTCCTACCTGGGATATGCTTGGCCCAGCCAATGTTGACCACTAGTTCCCTGTCTGCCAGGTCGCAGAGCGTGGTCAGGGCTTTGATGTCGCTGTCGGGCACTGTGGGGTCAGGCATGGCGTAGATCTTCTCAGGCTCCGCCACCAGCAAGTGAGACACAATCTTGTTATCTGCAAGGCAGCCAAAGGGGACTGTATTTGAACACCGAGGGGAGAACAAAGAAACAGATTGGGATTATACCAGCAAGGTCATATAGTGTTTGGTTCAGTAGCAAAGAAAGCAATCAGATAACATGAAATATTGGCAGAGTTGTTTTCTTTGGGCGGAAAGATGATGTTTGTGGTACTGAAAAAGCTGTTTTTGGTCTATGAATGAATGCCTGGTGTCATTTGTAATTGAAAATAAAAGCATTTTTGGTTTCTTGTTCATAGGTTAGCAAAGAGTTTGATGGTGTAGAGCAGTGGTTCTTAACCAGTTTTGCTTCAATACCAGGTATTTTTTAAAATAAATATATATCTTATAAAAATTAATTTTCAATGTGTCATTTTTAGCAATGGGGCTTTTTCATGTTGGCCAAATCAAATATAAAAAATAAAAGAGTTTGAATAGTTGGTAATACAAGTAAAAATAAACAAAACAAAACAAAAACAAAACAAAAACAAAACAAAACAAAACAAAACAAAACAAAACAAAACAAAACAAAACAAAACAAAACAAAAGACATGACCTACCCGGTTGAGAACCACTGCTGTAGAAAACCAGATTTAAAATACAAAAAAAATTGTGGAATCTCATTGTGGATTATACTGAATTGTGCAAATAAAGATTTGTGTTCAAGGTATTCTGTCAATCTAATGAGAGAAAGGACACACATTTCAGATCGGATTGCGGCAGTGAGGAAGATTGGAATAGGTAATTAGCGACACCCTTACAGTTAAATGAAATTCATTTGCTGTTTAATCATCTATGTCAATGCAATATGATAGACAGACAGAAGCCAAATACAGCACTGCAATCTCTGTGTGTATATCTGTGTGTTTGCAAGGCTCAGATGAATCACTTTGAGCCCAGTGCATCTGTGTTTGAGGTCCGAGGACAAAACGGATCACTAAATTAAAAAGCATTAACTTCTGAGGTGTGTGTGTGTGTGTGTTGGAGGAGGGGAAGAAATGGATCAATCAGCCCAGCCCTGCTACTCCAGGGAGTGGGGGAGCCTGTAAGTGCTATCTCTAGGTAAATCTTATTTAATGTTTCCCTAATTAGAATCAATGCAACCCAATTTCCAAACCCCATGCCTTTGTTATGTGCAAATAATCAATCAGGTAGGCTGGGACCATGGCTATTCCTCTCTGTTTGTGAAAATAGAGAAAGAGATAGAAAGGTAAGAGAGAAAAGATACAGAGAGCTCAGAGACAGACTGATAAAAGGCTCTATTCATGGGACACTGCACTAAAATACAAAAACCAAAACATTTGTCTGTACGCAAATGCAAAGGTGGAAATTTTCTGGATTACAAACTGATAAAAAGCCATCAGTGGGGATTTATGTTAGAAAAAAGATGTTTGAATCCATAATTTAATTCAGACCTAAGTAAAGGCAAGTCTTAAACTTGGAAATGCCGCTAGACAGCTATTTTCTGTGTTGGTAATGGGTAAAAACCAAATAAATCTTCCAAACATATTTCAAATTATGATAACAATGGTAGCATAAATGCAGCTTCTTTAGCTCCAAAAATTTTCATTCTAGATTAAACAAACTTGAATTAAAAATGGCTCTTTTAACTGAAAAGCGGGAAGGAGGCCATATTGAGTGCTTCATCCTGTTCAGTTTTCTATGAGTGGTCTGTCTACTCCCCATTATACTGTCTCTGAAGAAAGTCCACATCTTGCTAGCATACAATAGCAAGGGAAAAAATGAAGTAATGAAAGTGGATGGGAGCTGGACATAGAGAATAAGCTTTCAAATAAGTTGCTCTGGGTGGCTGGAAATAAGCCTGAACCTGGAAGGAGGGATCAGTAGGATTAGGCAGAAGGTTATTCAGAGCGGCGTATTCCTAAAATGATTTCTACCACTGTAATAATTAAGATTATTTCCACTGCTATCATGCATAAAAGCATATTGTATTCTGGGAGAATATGCTACCATTAAGTAAAAAGGCTTTAGGGACAAATCTGTTAAGCGCTGCCGTGCTGTCTCTTTGCAGAGCAGTCTGACAGCGCGGAAGCTCCGGTATTGTGGGTTTGATGTCTTTGCCAGATTGGATTTAATCCGGATTAGGCCTCTCTCTCCCTCTCGTGCTCGCTCGCTCTCCCCTAACACACACACACGCACAAACATCTTTGTCGATTGGCTCTGTCATATTCTACATATCTGTCTTTCTTGTTTTGTGTCCAATTTCCTGGTCCATTGGAAATAAGGCTGTAAGGTGACTGTAAGGTGACATTGACATATTAGTGAAAGATTCTGTATTTCTTCTTTTTTTCAGAAATATAAACTGAAAGGGATAGTTCACCCAAAAAGGTAAGCCGTTTACTCAAATATGAAGAATGTCTTAACTGTTTTTGTCCATTTAATGAAAGTTAATGGGTCTAAAACAACACTGGCTTTCACTGTATGGGTATATATATATATATATATATATATATATATATATATATATATATATATATATATATATATATATATATGGATAGATGGATGGATGGATGGATAGACAGATATATTTTTGGGTCAACTATCCCTTAAATTAACACTTTTATTTTTATGTGTGTATGTGTGTGAGAAAAAAAATCTCTTCTTAAAGAAAATATAAGCAAAAAAAAATCTCTATCTAAATGTGAAGTCATCTAATGAACACAATGCAGTTCTTACATGGCTTTTTGGGCGGCAGAGCCAGTTGAGGGTTCAAATAGGGGCTGTTTTCCGCATCTATCCGGCGTTTGTACTTCTGTCTTCCGCCGCGCACACGGTCCAGTCGAACACCTGATGTAAAGAAGGAGACAAGTAAAAGGCAACATTTTAGTACAAACACAACCTCTTCAATAAAAAAAAAAAAAAATCAGTCAGATAACCTGCGCTGTCACTTTAAAAGCACTGCGACTGGAGCGGGCCGTGTGAGCCCGCCATAAACGGCACGGCAGCTGTCAGTGGCCATTTCAGGGATGTGGACAGGAGATGACCAGCTGCTGACAGACAGAGGCACAGTCACTCTCTCCATGTGACATCCGGACACGCACCTGCCCATCTCCCACTCGTGGCGTGTGTGCATTTTTAGAGCACTCAACTCACAACAGAATAACAGGTAAACAGAAGATAGCCATTTTTGTGGCGTTAACGCACATCCTCAAAAGTGTGGGCGACAACAATTACAGGAGACGTTAACACTCAAGAGTGCAGGGGCGTTCAAGTACTCAAGTACTTGTGTGAAGCACCTCACCATGTCTTTAAAGGCTGTCCCATTCTCCTTCATCATTTAAAACACTTGTCGATATTTTTCCCCCACAAAGGGTGCAAATAAAATGTGATGGGTGGATAATTTATTGAGGCGCGATGGTTGTGAAAACATTCTGAATCCATCCATCGCGACCTGCGATTCTGATGAGTGCAGAGCCTTAAAGACCTGTCCCTGCTTTTAATTAATTGACATACAAAAGAGCCTTAATTTAATTATGCAAACCTCTCCAGGGGATGGGCAGTTTCCGTGGAAACCACTTAAAGGTGGCCTAAGACCCGTTTCATGTTGCATGCTGGAGAAGAACGGAATGGACATGAAGGCCCAGTGGGCCGGCCCTCGTTTCACAATTAAAACACTGGAATTCTCGTTTATCCAAATGGCATTCAAACGGCACCTCCGCTGGGCTTTCAAGGCCTGACACTCTGAATAATTTAACAATGAGATGCACCTGTCTCATACTGAAGATCACTGACTGAAATTTTGAAGTGCTGGTTATGGGTTTTTACTTAGCTCAATAAAATGTGAATCCATTGATTTGAACAAGGATGGTGAAACAGACAAAAAACACAAGAGTTTTCTCCCCAATATTTAGATCAAAAATATTTTTTTCCAATGGGGAGATTGTTAAAATTTTAACTCAAACCAAATATCAGCTTACATAATTTCTGACAATGCATAAAAACTAAGTGAAAAGCTAATTCCTCAAATGTAACTCTATTCCATTTATATGGCAAATATGCCTTTTATAATTTATCAAATAAAATAAGGTATTCATCCCTACTAAATAGTGACCATAGCCATAGTATTTCCTCCAATAGATCAGTGTTGCACTGTGATTGCCCAAACACACAAGCGTATTTTGAGATGGCGTGATAATGAGTGTTAATTAACTTTGACCCTGGCTGGTTGTTGATAATGTGACATTGTACTGCAGGACAAAAGTAGATACGTGAACCTGTTTGCTCACATTTCCACGAAGGAACACGCATCCCACAGGCTTCGTTTTACACGAGAACGGTGGTCTTAAAAAGATGTCACATTGCTAGCATAAACTCCTTGATGCCAGCACCCGAAATATGCAACAACACACGACTCTCACATGTTGACAGCCTCTCATCTTAACAAGACTGCACCCCCAGCCAGAAACCGGATCCTGCCCTTGTCCGGGTGCTTGGACTGCAGGGTTTATTGGGCTAATTCACTGCTACAGACATGCTTGTAATAGCATCACCTGCAGCCCCGTGCGGCATCTTATATCTCGCTCCTCCATGAAACCTGCATCTGGTCAGATATATGGCTCTTTTATTAGCCTGATTGGTTGACTTTTCCTGGATCTAGAAGAAGAAGTGCAAATGACACCCAATTTGAGTATGTATAACTATGTATAAAGTTTTGTGTCACCTTTGTAGGCCTGCAATGCACTGGAAATAGATGAGGAATTAATGCAGCACAACCCTGTAAGATGGCGTCTATGGTGGGATATTATTAGGAGCTCCTCCCTCATTGCTGAAGGAGGAGCGTTCAGGGATTTACATGCTCAAAGTTACCCTTTGTAACTGATTTGCAGCCAGCTTTGTGGCTTCTCTTATATGGTTAAGATTAAGATGCGGCTACGGGATGCCGACCCATGGCCGATCGCTACCCTCCACAAACGACGAGTGTGGCTTTACACCATCGGGATACATCTGTCTGCTGATAGACCCTCTATCTATCGCCACATGACTGTAAAGCAAGCAGGCGCCTGGCTGCACATGATGCGCCGCTGGGTCGGGTTTCACACAGGCGCAGATACAAAGAGCTGCTGATTGTTTGTTTGACGGAGTATCTATGGGTCCACGTAGAATGATCTTGATGAATTGCATTGCATCATGGGACGAACACCGCAAAAACCACTCTGATGTCTCAAAATATCAGAGACAAAATAGCTCTTACTTTTCAATGTTATGGGTTTCCTTAAAAGGGATAACAAGACAATAAGAGTTCATTTAAAGGGACAGTTCAACCAAAAAAGAAATAAATACAATTCTGTCATCATTTACTCACTCTCATGTCTTTTGAAATCTGTATGACACTTTTTCTTCTGTGGAACACAAAAGAAGATCCGTAGCAGATTGTCCAATCTGCCCTTTTCCATACAATAAAAAGTAAATGGGGACTACAGCTTCAAGGCAAGATTTTCTATCGGTAATGACTTAATTTTCAGCCATTTGCACAAACAAAACTATCATATGCCTTAAGAAGAGTGTATCAGAGGAATATAACCTTTTGTGATTTTTCTTTTCTTTTTGGAGGTTGACAGGACCAGTCCCCATCCACTTTCATTGTACTAAAAAGACCAGCATGGACCTTTTAAAAAAATTTTCATTTTATGTTCCACTGAAGAAAGCAAGCGCTGCAGGTATGTGAACTGTCCCTTTAAATAATAGGCTTCTTTAAATGATAGTAAATAGCACTATAATTTATTTATAATAATTTAATTTATCTCTTTTTGAAAAGTCCCTGCTAACAGCTTGAAGCTCACAAATAATATAATTTCTGTAACTTCTGATTAATAATTAACTTTATACATTGGTACTAATGTGGACATGAAATACTGGTAAATATTTTCACAGCAAATGGTTAAAATTTCATGCAAGCATTCAGAACAAAAGGAGGTGGAAAAACAGCATTTCATTTCATACTGTTAATTAAGATGACAAATAGACTAGTTGCTTTGTGGTGAAATCCCTTTTCCCTTGTTTTAAATTATCCTACTATCCTCTCCGCACAGCCCCCTACATTTTTATTAGGACCCACAGATGACCGTAAACTTCTTACAAGGCTTGTTTTGAATTTCATAGGTGGCGTGGAATCCTGCAAGGCGTCTGCAGAAATTTACGGGGAAGTGTGAGAGAAACAATCAAACTGGCAGCAACGTGTGCCACTTAAAAAAAAAAGACTAATTAATCAGACGTGTCCAGAGAATTCTGATGTCTCGAACTTACATCATTATATTACACCTATTCTTGTTTAGTAGTCAACAGCATGCGTGCAGACACACTCAAGAGGCAAGGAGACTGTTGTTTTGGCCAAGGCTGATGGGGCACTGAAGAGCAAATACGGCAGCCAAATTTCTCTCAGCTGACAGGCATAAACACTACGCCCCGTCCACTCAACAAAGGCTTAAGTGTTCACAGGAACGTCAAACGTGTGCTGATAGTTCAGTTTCTTTTTACAGGTGCTATGCATCACAAGAGTATAGCTCGCTCTCTGATGAATATATATAGGAACAAGCACTTAACCAGCTAACTCTAGCTACCAGAATAGATCTTCCATCAATAGTATGTCTACAAGGTAAATGAGACACTGACCAAAGCAAACATGAAAAGGAGAGAATGTTGATCTGATTTACTGACTACAATTATTGTGGACAACACTGTAGTCCAGAAAAAACACTCTATTTTTGTGTCATTATGGTGTAAAATATCAATCATTTGAATTATTGGTAACACTTTACAATAAGGTCTCGTTTGTTAAACATTAGTTGTTGTATTAACTAACATGAACTAACCATGAGCAATAAATTTTTTACAGTATTCACTAATCTTTGTTAATGCTAGTTAATACAAATCCAGCTGTTCATTGTTTGTTCATGTTAGTTCACAGTGCATTAACTAATGCTAGCATTTGATTTTAATAATGTATTAGTAAATGTTGAAATTAACATTAACTAAGATTAATAAATGCTGTAGTATTGTTAATTCTTAGTTCAAGTTAACTAAAGTAGTTAACTAAGGTTAATGAAACCTCCTTGTAAAGTGTTACTGAATTATTGATATCTATCAATAGTAGCAATAGTGCTTATCAGAGTCCAAAATGAATACCACACCTGCCAATGGGTGGACGAAAATATAGGCTATAAATATTCCTTACCTGCTT
This sequence comes from Rhinogobio ventralis, assembly GCA_039654625.1. NCBI lineage: Eukaryota > Metazoa > Chordata > Actinopteri > Cypriniformes > Gobionidae > Rhinogobio > Rhinogobio ventralis. The sequence goes on along the minus strand of CM077202.1, from coordinate 29,596,091 downwards.
GTACTTGTTTTGGCTACATACATTTTTTAATTTTTTTATTTACACAGAAGGAAAAAATACTAGATAAACTAAAAAGGTAATTTTTTTCTAAAGTAAAAGTCGCAACAGATATTTTCTAATTCAGATATTTTCTTCTGTTTTGTCGTCTCTGAATCATGTACATTTGCAATATTCAGTCTATCACTCTTACAACTTCAATTAAACCATGTACTAAGTTCCAGTTCCTTGTGAAGGTACTATCCACTGGTAACTCTATACTATTTACTTGCCAAGTACAATTTCTACTGACATTTGGCTCTCAATGGGTGTTAATATTGGACCTTAGTGTTCCTCTTCTCTAAGAAAGCATATTTAACAGTCATTAGGCGCTGACAGAAATGAACACGGTAAAAGTACCAGAATCTACTAAGCTGCCAAACTCCATTAAAATGTTCACCTTAACTCTTTCTCTCTCATAAAGTAGATATTCTAAAAGCATGGCCATAAGAAAATCACAACCCAGCTTCATTCACATATTCTTGCTGGTTCCCTTTAGCTAAATCCAAGGGGGACCAAATTGTTTTAGTCAAAGTGAGCTTCCAGCTTCCAATTCCACCGAAGCCCACATCCTCCAGTCTATTCCATTAATGCTGTGAGCTTTTATGTGGAAATAACTGTGACCTATGGCAAAGGGCAAAACAAAGTGTGTCCCGTGTGCTGAGGCCAGCCCAGCAAGCAGGACACCCCATTCTGAGAAAAAGAGCAAATCCCAATTGCAAACGGCCGAGTTTACACACAAGATGCAAATGGGCCTCGGACAAATGAACATGGGAAAGCAACAGGACTGCTGGTTGCCAGATCCCCTGAGATCTACAGGAATGAATTATTAAATCTTTACCGGGACGATGAGAGAGAGAGAGAGAGAGAGAGAGAGAGAGCGCAGGAAAAGGAGAGAGGGGGTAGACACACACTGTCATCTGAATCTCCCTCTTAATCCAATGAGAATTTATTTTCTCTGCCGCTGTAAATGTTGGTCGCTAAGCTGTGGGACAAGTGCGCACTGTGGTGCCATTCATGCATAAAATGTGGATTTCTATTTGATTTTCTGATGTTTAAGCCTGTTAAAATAACCCCCCACCCCCCTCCAACCCACCACAATCGCCTCCCCTTGAGTTTCTCCATAACGTAATTACATTGAGGAGCAAATATTGACAGCATTTGTCTTGAGCTTTGAAATGTTCAAATTCCCAAACAGAAAAAACAAAAAACAAACAAACTCAGAATAACGTTCTGGGTTTTTAATAAGAGTGGTACTTTGAATTCTGGAATATCAGAAGTGATGCTTTGAATTTTTGACTGGGAAAGATTTTCATTCGTGTCCGGCTTAGCCCTTGACAAGGATTTGCATCCTTTGAAAATGTGCTGACCATCGGCAAGTAAACAGACGTGACCATCTTGACAAACAAGTCAGGTTTGGTGTGAGGGAGAGAGCGTGTCGTTGTGTGTTCAGAAGAAGGACGTTAGCAGTTAGTTTCGATTAAACGGTGCGCACAAATCAACGACACATTCTAGAAGCAAAGAATAAAGACCCCAACCCTCCCCCAAAGACAAAATCACAGAACTCAGAAACCAAAACCATATGAAAGAAATGAATCTTGTGCAGTTTCACTAAGCTGGTAATAGCCTAAAAAGAGTCACATCGCAGATGAGGGGGGTCACATGAATAACATGTATGTGAATGACTAGACGTTAAGAGCTGCTCATTTAAAAAAAAAAAAAAAAGAATTTTTTAAAAATAGATTCCGAAACGTATATATAAATATATGAATAAATCGATCAATTATATTATATTATATTATATTATATTATATTATATTATTCACCAAATAAAATCAACCTGGAATCAACGTTTACACCATATACTTAAAAATAAGTCACATTACAGATGCTCACAAATGCAAAATCGTTTCATTTCAGCTGCCCTTTGTTGTTTTTGTTGTCTTAATATTTCTACATAATATAATATTTCTATATAATATAATATTTCTATATAATATCATTTAAATGAGGACTTTTCCAGTTTTAATAGATGGAATAGAGTATAGACATCTGTATGCACAGGATCCCAGGAAGCACTCACCAATGTACCATATCTCTCTCACTATGTTAATTTTGGGCCAACAGTCGATCCTATAGTACCTGAAAGAGACCCTCCTCCATCACCGCCCACCCCTCTGCACACAACTCTCACTTAATAAAGAGCTATCCGAACAAGCTCATTTATTTTCCAGAAAATTAACTCACTTTCAGTCCTGATTAATGATTTTAATCTAAATGAATCAAATTAAAAATTGAAAATTATATTTCCAAAGCCCACAAAAAGGGGCGAAAAAGACAAGGAGAAAAGACCATTCCCACTTAACAAATGAGCCTTCAAATATTAAAAGAGGAGCGGGAGTGGGTGATCCTAATGAAATGTGTCCGGTGCTTGGCTGCCTCTCCCTACACACAGGCAGATCTGGAGTCGGAGAAAAAAAAAGAGATGCACAGAGAAAATAAAGAGATAGGAGAGGGGGAGACCCTCTCATTGTCCACAGAAAATCCTGAGAGAATTACTGAACTATCTACTTATTTTAATTATTGTGTCATGCCCTGTCCATTCTCAACACTACTTTAAACGAGAATGAGAGAGAAACGAACTGCAGGTGCCACGGTCATGTGACTTCAGTGGGCTTAAGCTAGTGAGTGGGCATTGACTGATGCGGACAAATTTACTGCGATATTTCGGCACAGAAGCTGGCTGCGTGGCTGGCTGTGTTTTTTGGGGGGGCTTTGTTGCTAACCTGCCAAATGCTTGGCTGACTTAATAGACAAAGTGATGAACGGCGATCATTTTGGGGCGGAGGAATATTGCTGACTGCCGATATTGAAAGCACTTCTGATTGGATCACCATCGGATTTCCCACTTCAAACAGCATTGTACATTGGAGAGAGAGACGGGGGGGTAGGGGGGGAAATCGGCATCTAGGTCAAATTGGCATGTTTGTGCTTACTTTGCGAGGGGAAAAACACAACTGGAGTGATGGAAAAGGCGTCCGTGAGTGGAACGGTGTCACTTGTGTAAAGCTGTTATTGGTTATCGAGTCTTGGCTGTTCAGAGCTGAGCACAATTTTATTATGACCCATCTTTCATCCAGGATCCCCAGTATAAAGGACACTGAAATTTTAGGGGGGCGGCGAGTGCTGATGGAATGTCATCCAAATGATTGAAATGTTGAAATTCATAATTGGAAACACAGTGCTATCTTATGGCCCTCTCCCTCCACACACACACGTACGCAGAGCTCCGTCACAGCAGCAGAGGCATGTGTGAGGATGGGCACGGCAGTGGTTTTTATGGTAATTGAGGCAGTTATATGAGGTGGATGTGGACAGCGCCTTTCTTCTGCCGAGACTTAAAGAGAAATAAGCGTGCGTTATCTTCCTGCCGGCAGAGCCGCCCTATTGTTGATTCAATAATACAAGACGGCTCTTATCAGGGCTCGGGGTGACTGATTGGCAGGCCGATATGTTTAGACAATGTGCCGTGTTCAAACTGAATTTACCCAGGCCTCCGGTCTGCCCAGGAGCAAGCAGAGCAGAGCGAATTAACACCACACAATGGACTGAGACTCTTTCAACATCTCTACATGCCCCCCTTGGCCCATGTCTTTTTCTGGACTAAAACCCACGATGACTATGATGATTACTGTGGTTAACGGTTATAATAATAATAATAATAGATGTAAATAAAAGCTAAATATAATAGTAATATAATAATAAATGTAAATGAAAGCAAACAACAACAATATTTATATAATAAAAATAATATAAAAAATAAATGTGAATTAAAGCAACGAAATAAATGTCATTGAAAGATTTTGTGGAACAAATTATAAATAAAATATTATTATGATTGCTACTGTTATTATTAATATTATTAGTGACAACAACAATAAATGAAAATGAAAGCAAATATTAAATAATAACAATAAGATGTGAATGAAAAAAAAACATGAATGTAAATGAAGGCACAAAAAAAACGCTTTGGCTAATAAAACATCATAACAAAGGTGCGCCAGGAAGTGCAATGAGAAATGTAGCTTTAGTTACACAAATTAACAAAAAAAAAATGCAATCACAGACATTCCTATCCCAATGGGATTAGAGGACACCAGAGTTAGCCGAAAAACTGTAGTTAATTTGCTTCATTTTTACCAAGGTTATGCAAGAAAGTGTTTAATTCTTACAGGATTAAAATCATAAAGTATATCTGTGAAACAAATTTACCATGGAGAACTAGTTCCATCTGAACAGGGATTTAGAGACAAACGCATCAACGCAAAATCAAGGAGCGTAATTGTGTTTACATTTGAGGTCCCTGTTTAATTTAAAGAGACATCAAGTGGTGGGCAAAAGCTGAAGCAGAATGAGGTGTTAAAAACATACGGGTGTGTAGGGGTGAAATATCGGCCAGGGGAGGTGCTGGCCAGCATTGCGGGATCAAAAGGAACGATTTTTTGCCTTCATCTGGCCTGATGGTGGAGTAAATGAGAACAGATCAGCGCTGCGGTCTGTGGGCAGGTGGCTGTCGGCCGTCGTCCGTCTCCCAGGCATTAAATTGCTGGCAAGATGGAGGGCCTTCCTTTCCTGTAGCCACACTTACAGATCAAACAGTGACAAATGAGATGTAACTGCACTTGTAAAGCAAGGCTACAATCTGTCAAAGTACAATATAATTTGTGATCTGACGTGGCAACCACGTTGTCTACTCCTGACGTCTCAGCTTGCTGGGGTTCGCCTACAAAATCTCACAGGTTTTCCTTTGTTTCGATCTCCTTTTCATATTCTTTCATAGATTCTTGGGATGACCTGATTGTTTGAACTGAAAAGTTTGGATGATACTGATTTTTTTTTGTTATGGTTTATAGCCATTATGATGACCTACACAGTACTATACTACGTGTTTTTTGTTTTAAGAAAAGCATTCAAACTAAACCTAAAAAATAGTTACAAAAATACATAAATATATGTTTATATAAGATATTTAAATTGGGGGAAAACACCTTCTGCTTCTAGTATCTACCTAATCAGGCCGATAATTATTGTATATAATAGTATTTATAATAATAATAATAATAATACATATATAGTTTCATTTTATTAAAAAAAAAAGTAAAAAAAAAAAAAGAGACAGATAGACTAGATAGATAGATAGATAGATAGATAGATAGATAGATAGAATACTTTATAATGCTCATGCCAAATCCTCAAAGCCTTTTGGGTGAATCTGACTCCTTCTAAAACTCCATTGTCTGTGTTTGTGTGCGGTAGGCTTGGTTATTACCTGAGGAAAATCAGTGCTGAGGAAAAAACTACTTAGTGAGCTGTATGACTGCATTAACAAGGCCTCTCTCTGCCTGAACAATTCCTCGCCTCTAAATGATCTAATTAAAGTCTCATCAGTCGTGTGTCTCGGGCCGAGCCCTCTGCTGCTGCATTCAGACACTTTCACACGTAACAGCGTTCCCTGCTGTGCTAGCACTCCCCTCGGCCTCACTGATCCAATGGAGGGCTTCTGATACATCATCATAACAGACAGTGGGTGTCTTCTGAGGGTGGAAGACTTGTAGAGGGGTTTAGATGTTGAGCATTGGTATATGATGGGGGAAGAGGGTAACAAAATTAACCCTCAGGGGTTGAACAGTGATAGATATGAAAATGAGTTAACCGTTATGACCACATCCCACTCAGATGCACTTTCAACACATTCCTTATACACATACGCAATGAATTTTCCAAAAAAGTGTCCCCTTCAAAAATGTGTAAACATTTATAAGCTTTCAACATGACCGGGATAGACAGATTTTCGTGGCAGGTCATAGTCTATCAGGGGCTGTAAGATTGATATGGTATGTGTCACTATGGAAGGGCGTCAGTGCTGTGAGGCAGTGGGTGATGGTGGTCGTCTGATGGGGGAGATTGCATTAGAGCAGAGAACAGGATGGTGCTGGGGGGTGGGCCACGCTGGTTAATATGGGGCAGTGGGGAAACGAATGGTGTTGTAGGAAGGAAGGACGGGCTGCAAACGGCCTGCAAACGGCCTGCAGGTTGCTTCAGGTCGGTCAGTGGGAGATGAGTGGGTAATTGCCACTTCACCATGCCCAGTGTGTTCATTCAACCCTTCAAACGACAGAATCAGCATCTGACCCTTTTCTGCTTTCTTTTCTTCCATAGTACATAATTGGGACTCAAATTGTGAACTGAAGTATGTACGTTCATATTAGTAAAACCTAAATATGAAATACAATAAAAGCCAAAGAGGGGAAAAAAAGTAAAAAAACAAATAAATAGTATATATTACAGTATATAGTATAATATTGATATATATCAAATATTTATTTAAATATAAGTAGTATAATATAACTATTATATATGTAAATATGTAAACTAATATATGTATTTTTGTATTATTATTTTAATGTATTTATTTACATTTAAAACATGTAAAATGAAGAAGAATGTGTGACTGACCATGTCAATAATTATAATAATAAAAAATACAAACAAATGAATGTAAAACAGCATTTTTGCTGGTGGTCTCAGACATTTGGACCCCACTATATGCATTACATATTTAGGTCTTAAATGACATGCCACAATAAAAACAAAAAAAAAAGCATGTCATTATCATCTCACTCCCAACTCATTGCTCTGAAAATATCTGAAGACGAATTCACCTCATCAGCACTTATTAAAAAAAATCAGTACAATTAGGCCTTGTGCCATGTAATTAGCCCAAAGCAATTTAAAGACAATGAGTAAATGAAATGCTTTGCAATCAGCTGACATTAATTTTGCATTGCACATAGTCAGAGCTGCACTGACTCATCGCACGTGATCAAGACAGGGGAAGATACGGTGTCCTTTAAACTGAGACCTGATTATTCACAATATAAGTGCAAAAAACTCCCAAACCTTTGTTGACTGACTGTGCTATTTGTGTGTGTGTGTGTTCTTGTATATATGGTTTATGAGGACACAATGTGTAATGTATAATGACATGGGAAACTTCCTGTGTCCTCATAAACCAAATGGCTTAAAAACATGCTAAACTGTGTTTTTTGAAACTCAAAAAATGGCAAAAGTTTTCTGTGATGGGTAGGTTTAGGGGTAGGGTGTAGGGAGATAAAATATCAGTATACAGTACAACCATTACGCCTATGGAGAGTCCCCGTAAACCACACATACAAGTTTATGTGTGTGTGAGTGTATATATGTGTGTGTGTGTGTGTGTGTGTGTGTGTGTGTGTGCGTGCATATTTGTGAGACATTTAGGTGAGGTAAATGCAGTGACTGTAACTGTGGTGTGAGTTTACAGCTGAGTGATGGGGGTATGACCCACAGAAATACACTCTTCTAAAGAAACTTCATCTGTCAGTCATATCAGTGCTTTAACAGCTCTGTACCGGACAGCCTGGGGTACCGGGAGAGGATAATACTCAGTTTGTAAGCATGCTTGTGTGTGTGTGTGTGTGCACAGCGGTGCTTTTCCTCATTCAAGACATGTATGTTGTGTAGAGACCACAACTAGGAGCTTAAAATACAATCTTTGATATGTGTTGGTATCATAATAGCTAAATATGTGGTCTGCTATCACATAATCTGAAGATTCAGTTCTTCACTTTGAATGGCAACCACATAGGAGCATCTAAATGGCAACCACATAGAAAACTGAAAATGGTAAGCAACATAAAAAAACATGTCTAACAACAACAACGGTCAGATCTGTGGGGATATGGCTGATAGATTAGCACCCTGCATCAAACTAAGCAGGTCATTTCTACACTATTTTTGGATGAGAAATTAGCAGATGCGTACTGATGTGCCTGGTGGTAACAAACCTCTGGACAGAAATACATTTATAATACTTTGTTTCAATGCCTGTGACCTATTTTACAGCAAATTAGACAATTGCTTTTGTACATTCTGACACTCATGCTAATTAGACTTGTGCTGTTGTGTTGTTGTGCACTTATAAAGAAACAGATGTGGCGGCAAATGTGTCATCATGAATTTAAGGATTCACATTAGAAGATTTGTATCGAAGGAAAAGATTTGTAATTGTTTAAAAGAGAAAAATGTGATCGGAGTGCAGTATCTGCATGTCTGGAACAAGTCCAAAGACTACTAAAGTGTATGTTTACATTTAATTCTCTAGGTTTGGAAGTAACAATATTGCATCCAGGGCATGATCCTGAATGCATGATCACCTTGCTGACTACAACATTATTGGAATTCAAGAATTCCTCTCACCTGTGTGCCTGCTCCTGCCATTCATAGATTACTATTATCAAGCCTCTCAAAGCCAGCAGTTCCACTTTGCACCAAATTTAGCCCTTTCCATTCCCCCTCAGGGCTCATACCAGAATAGTCTGTCGCTCAAACCGTCTTCCCAGCCATCCACATCTACGTTCTCCTGCTCAATCGCACCAGTCCACATGGATTGACAGAGTATAATAACATGGATATCACATGTGTGTGTAAGGTGTTGTTTCCCAATAAGTGAAGATAATCAGGACAGAGAGGATGATGCTCTCCGCCTTGTGAGGGCAAACAGCCGCCATTAGGTTGTAGCAATGCTACTGGCCTGCTTCCTGACATAAAGAAATAAGGACGTTCTCAGCGCGCCAGCTGTGCGGGCATCAGGCCCCTGCCAAATTCCAGACCCTGCCCTGCAACCAAATCAGCCTGGCCGGCTGGAAAAGCACAGTCTGTGGGCTCAGCATGGTCTGTCTATGCAAAAAAATCTGCCGTCTGCAAGCAGCGGCGCAGAACCGGAGATGCCAAGAGCCCAGTCCGACTGGTGCCTTCATGCACAAGTGAAGCCCAGTAAGGAAATTGGTCACAAATTGTGCAGCCCAGTAAGGAAATTGGTCACAAATTACCAAAACAAAGCAGTCGAGAAAGCCAGTGCAGGCAAATCGCGGCCTGCGGCCATGGCCCACTGCACTGTACAGAGCGCTGATTGAATCACATCATTCAAAACGACATGTTACTGTTGCATTGTTATGACAGTCGGCCAGCTGCGTGATTGGTGCGGTTGCAAAAGCCCATATAGAGCCATTAAAAGGTCAGCAGGTGCTGGACAAGGCGGCTGCACGTGCATCCCAGTGGAGACGTTCTCTGGGATTGCGGGCGGTGGGCTGCAAGCGTTTGTGATGAGGGACACGCTGAATGCTGGAAGCGGTCCAGACTCTATTGCCGAGCCACTCAATCACAGGCTCAATCGAAGGCCCTCGCTTCAGCAGCGTCTGCCAGGCCTGTGGAAGTACAAGTTCACAGCGCTTGCATTTACTGCGCTCTGCAGGGAGCACTTCACAATATCCTCGCGGATACTACACTACACTGCTGTTTACCAAACGGCTGGGAGTGAGGAAAGAAAATTTGTTTGCATTAATGTATAGTGGCCCAAAAAAGTATTTGGACACCTACGTCACACTTAAATGTATGAATTTTTTTGCATTACAAATAAAACATAAAATCAAATGGCATCTGAAAAAATGTATACTAGAGAACTTTTTAAAAAAATATATATTATTTAGTATTATGCACTGAAATTCAAATTCTAGGGATACTAATAATTATTTTAAGGTTATGGATAAAAACTGATAATATTTGGTCTAAATTAATAATAATAAATGTAAACATAAATAAATGTATAAATTAATTAATAAAGGTTATCTATATGAAAAAAACTGGGAAAACAAGCATGAAAATTTAATTTTAATAAACAAACATTATATATATATATATATATATTTATATTTATGTTTCACTAATGTCCTAATATTTTTTCTATTGTTTAATCCTTTCAAACCGGACACTAAAAAAATGTACTATAGTTCTTTCACATAAATGACACTTAGTTTGATATTTCATCTGATACAAAATAATCCATACCTTAAGTGTCCAAGTATACTTTTTGTGGCCACTGAATGTATACAGTACATCACCTAATTATGTGAATATCTGCCATGGACGTGCCAAGCTGCCTTCTGGGAGAAATCATCATTTATTAAACTGTCAGCAAAGTGTCCCTGGTGCTCTGTATGGAAAACGAAAGAGCACAGACCTCCAGCTGTCCCTCTGCCCACAAGTGGTTGTGGCAGACTGGGAAATGCATGAGTGGAGGAGGAGGAGGATGGGAAGAGTCCTCCAAAGTCAGCAGCATGTAAAATCTTCCCCCGCCTGGCTGGGGTCCAAACACACAATGCTCATTCTGCCTCAGATTCGGCACAGGGACTTCCACCAATCCTCTGCGGGTTACTCGACTGCCTAAAGATGTCATTTAGTTGAGGATGGTGAGCAACCAGGGAGCGGGAGAACAGAGGGATTGGAGGGGAGGAAAGAGCGGTGGCAGGGGAGAATCGAGGAGCCGAGGAGGGATTTGCGCTACTGTGCCTTCTGTTGCTGCTGGAAAGGAGGTGGAAAAGGCACAACGATGACCTTTCTGTCTCTGCACAGAAAAAAAAGAAACCTCTCAGCAATTAAGAGGAGTTAATGCCCTAATTATGTGTGTCGTTTTAGGCAGCGCCAGAGGGGATCTCCTAAATAGTAAGAGAGGGTCGGGGGAGGGAGAGGAGGGTGAGATGAGGGGGATGGAGGGTTATGAACCCAGCTGTTTCATTCCCAGACCCAACCTGGATTGGAGTGCTATGGCCAGTAGTTTGGGTTTTTAAGTAGGTGCGGAAGATAGGACAGTTGGCCGATTCCCGAATGAGCCACCTAGGGTTATTTCAGGTGAAGCGACATGCTCCCAACCCTTGAAGCGTGTGCGGCGAGTACGGGAGGAAAATGTGGGCTGTGATACACATCACTAGCGCTATCAAGCAGGGCCTGCCAGTCAGTTATGACACTATAATGAGGCTGTCATGATATTCAAATGGCTCCTTTCTGAAGAGTCTATGGTGCACACTTTCTCCTTCATGATGAAGAGTCTTCTTCTGAGTGAGAAGTTAGACCAAAACCGTATGTCAACATTACGTGGTATACTATCATACTGGTATAGTCATCAGTGCTGTTCACAATGATTTTTCTGTCAAGTTGGTTTTGTACTCATATCTAGGACTGAATTAGTCTTAATGGCTTGCGAGAAGATGGACAACAGTTGGGACAACCTCAAACTGAAGGTGTAGCACAATCGCACACTGGAAGAAAAACAAACCAGCTTTGAGAAAGAGTTGCCATGCTGACATTTAAAAGCACACACAGAGGCTCTATCTAGGAATAAAGTAGGGCAAACTACAGAGAGAGAGAGAGAAAGAGAGAGAGAGACTGCATAATGATATCACCCCCCTGAGAGCTCTCTTTAAGACACTAGCTCTCTATTTTGGGGAGGCAAGAGTGGGGGAACGTGGTGGGTGGAGGGTGGTCTCAGACGGGTCCTCTCCTCAGGCTCTAAATGAATGGCGGCGTTGCATAATCCAACGAGCCTCGCCCGCTGACAGCGCGATGATTTATGCCCCCCGTCAGAGGAAGAGAGGGGCGAGAGAGCGAAAGGCAGATGAGGGAGGGATGGAGTGTGAGAGAATGAATGAGAGAGAGGGAGAAAGAAAAACAAAGACAGAGGTAAGGAAAGTAAAAACAGAAATGAATGGATAAAATGGGGTGGAAGGCAGAAAAGAAGAAATGAGAAAAAAGGAGGTGAGGCAGACGTCAAGCAAGTAGTCCTTTCTCTGTCTTGTTCACACCTGGGACGACTTAAGTCAGACAGCTACAAGTTATCATTTCTAGTACAAAATGTATGTTAAAAGATTTGATTATAATTTTTTTCCCATTTATATTGAAATTATATTGCTTCAAGACCTAGATTTGAATTTGTACCCATATTTATCATACAAAAGTAAACAAAACTGTAATTAAAACCAAACATTTAAAAGCATAATAATAATAATAATAATATAATAATTCTAATAATAATAATAATAATAATAATTATTATTATTATCTAATAATCTATGATAATGATAATTAAAAGCAACAATATTAAAAACAACATTTTAATATATTATTGTAAAATTATTTTTTAAAAAGTAAATACAATTAAATAACAGTAATATTAATAATATAATAATTATATATATTATTATTATAATTACATCATAATAATAATGGCAGCCAATAACTCGCCATTCAAAACACAGTATGAGTGAATGTCATGCAAACTGTCCAATTTGGCAGACAAATTTGGACCAAAACACTATAGTGTTTCATGACATTGGATGTTAACAAGAAAGATTCACCCATTTTTGGGGTCACAATCCATCAGTTTTAGATTTATACAAGAGAAAAATATGTAGGATGTTTAGCTGATGAGGTGTTTTTTTGCAGTAGCATATCTGACCACAGTGATCATTGCCTGTAGCATGTTCTGTGTCAGTCATGATAATGGTGACAGTGGACGGCATGCTATATATTTCATTGAAGGGTTTGCAGCACAGAAGCAAAGGAATTTTAAGCGGGATTTGATACGATGAGGCAGGCTTTTGAGTTTTAAATTGCTCTCTTGCTCTGACTAAAAGCAGCACGCACTCTATATGTATGAGTATGTATGTCAGTGTGTATGTGTGTGAGACAGAGAGAAAGAGAGAGAGAGAGACACTTTAGCCTACTCATATCTACAGGCAGGGTCTGGTTATTTTGCTTCCATGGCTGCTTGTGTCCCCAGAGAGATGCGGTGGGGAGAGCCACTGCTGTCAGAATCCAAACTCCGGCCTTCGTTAGGACAGCCACTATCTATAACACAGCACAATAATTGGGCGAGCTCTAATTGCCTTCTGCAGGAATTAGATGTTACATATTCGTAAGGTGCATCCCATCACTGCCAACCTACGTTTGCAGGTTTCTTATTTCCCCCCTCTTTCTCTCTCATTCGCTTTCTGAGTTTATATAAAAGCAAATAAAGTACTCCATTGTTCAATGAGGAAACTAATACTGCATATAGCATGTCCCGTAAACTCTGAATCTCAAAAACAAAATACATTTTATATATACACTCACACTTCATGTACATAAAGGGTTAAAAGCTCCAGTACTGATTTAACAAATAGTTTGACCAATCAGATTCAAGAACTGGAACTGTTGTTTAATTAATTAAAAGTAAATTAGATGGATGAAAAAAACTCATTATATAAAAAACTCTAGTTTCAAAAGTGTGAAAAAACATTCCCTCACTATAAAGTCTCAAATCTAAAGTACTGGCGAAAGACAGAAGTATCACTCCAAAAGAACGGGACACAGAGAGGTATGAGGTATATTAAGTAGCTCGCTCTGTGGAGAAGGTCATCCATCAGTGTGTGCAGACATGAGGGATGAGTGGCTGAGAATCTACCATCAACATCATCATCACACGTATGCCCCTTCTCACTTAGCTTAGAGTATGCAAGGTTTCACAGAATGAAGAGCATGTAGGTATTTATGAGTGTATGTATATGCATTAGCATCCTAGTGTATATGTGCTTTCTCTGAGTGTGAGTGTGTGTGATCAGCGCCGCATGCATCAGCTCGTCTGTGAGTGTGTGAACTGCATCTCTCTAAGTGTTGTGTAATAAGCACTCTCCAGTCCTGATGTACGGCTCTCGTTCCCCTCATGCTGCGTACCGCCGGGTGCTTTAGCTCGAGCATGTTAGGGATGATTCCCGGCTCTGGTCTCAGGCCAGTGCTCTGTCAGGCCCCGTCCCTGTCTCTCTGACTGTCTGTGGATATAATTTTACAGTTGGGTGGCTGGAGGTAGCGACGCGGCAGGAGGTTGGCCCCCAGGGTCAAACAGAGATGTAGCTGGAGGCAGCAATTTCCTTGCAGCTAGAGCGCGCATGTGCCTGCAAGGTGAGCACCTGCACACACACACTCGGTACGACAGCGAGTGTGTGTTGATACTGAGAGGCTTTGCTAATGCATATGTATGAGCGGTGTGTACAATATGGGAGTGTTAAGCTGCAGGTGAGAGCTGCGTTGTGATAGGTGGACAGATATCATGTTGGGTGGCTCAACTAGCCCTGCGGCAGTTTGGCTCTGTCTGACGAAGGATTTCATCACTTTGGATGCCTGGTATACAGAACTGCAAGTCTGTGTTGTGGATGCATGTGTGTGTGTGTAGGATCCGGTCTTTATCAGGATTTCTTATCCCATCCCCACCTCAATGTCTCCCAGGGGTGACAGGGCTAATTTCATACAGATCTTTCCCTTAAGCAAGCTGTTGGCTATGGGTACCAACCCAACCCCCTCCCCCAAAACTCTCCAACTCCAACCAGCGCCTCTGCACAGACACTGACACGTCATCTTAGCCTGTACCTCACCAAAGCTAGCCAGCCACAGTTAACGTAGACTGACATCTAACACGCACACATAGATGATCTGGATTTAATCTGATCCCAGGCCAGTAAGTTCTGCACTAAAACACTGAAAACAACAAAACCTGACAAACATGCTAGCAAGTACAATCTAGCAAGTACAAGTGTTGTAAAACCAACAAACAAAATGTTAGCATAACATTTTATTTGCAGAAAACCATGAGGAACGTCAGTTGTACAAAAGGCAATTTAAATATTTGATATGAATAGCCATGAGGCAGAAGTGTGTTTGCATGCCTAAAACAAACCTGAAAAAATATGCTAGTGTAATGTTAAAAAAGCAGCTAGTAAAGTATCGCAAAACCGACAAACGAAATATAGTTAGCATAGCATTTTACAAAGACAGACCTCAGGCACACAACAAAACCATTCCCAAATATTTCATATGAATTTCAGTGAGGTTAAATTGTGTTTGTGTGTTGTTCAAAAGTAGCTAGTAATATGAATATACTCAAAAATATTCAAAACCAATTAAAAAAATTAAGGTTAAATTGTGTTGGTTGTCTAAAAAGCTATAAAAAACAAGCTAGTGCAAAGTTTAAAAGCAGCTAATAGCTAGTGTTGTAGCTAATGTAAGCATTTTACTCAAGGGTTAGGACTATAAGAATAGTCATAAGGTTGAATTGTATTTGTATGCGTGTCCAACAAAGCTGTGAAAACAACCAAAAATAGGTGCTAGCATGATGTTCAAAAGTAGCTACTGTCATATTAACTGACTAGCAAAATAAACAGTTCTAACAAAAACATGAGGGACCAAACACAAGCAATTTAAATAGCCTATTTTATATGAATAGCCACGAGATTAAACTGTGTTTGTACAGTATGTGTTTATTGTGCCTAAAACACTGTGAAAACAAACTTTAAAAACAAGTTAGCACAACATTCAGCAAATAAAATTATGCAAATCTGACTAACAGCATAGCATTTTACATACAGATTTTATACGAATAGTTAAAAGGTTGAATTGCGTTTGTATGCATGTCTAAAAAGCTGTGAAAACAACAAACCAGAAATAGGTGCTAGCATAACGTTCAAAAGTAGCTACTGTCATAAAACTGACTAACAAAATAAAGAAAATAAAAAACTTTAAAAATGTGAGAGACCAAACAAAAGCACTTCACATATTTTATATGAATATCCATTGTTGAATTGAATTGTTTGTATGCGTGTGTGTGTTTTTTTTCTTTCATTCTTTGTGTGTAAAGTGAACATGTTTTGGAAAAATAAGAAAATTGATGCATCAATATTTCAAATGACCCTTATTCATATGTAGAGGGGGACCTCTGTATTAAATTCAAGCACTTTACAACAAATGGTTGTGCCATTGGGTGCCATTTTGATATATGTGTGTATGGGTGGCTAGCAGCAAGAACAAAAGGCTGCTATTTGTCTGGGTGCTCATGGGAGAAGATGCCATATCAAACATGCAACTACATCCCTCAGACCTTTCTGAAAACAGGCCACTACTTATCAATTACCTACCTGTCAGCGACACCGGCCGTGTAGGCAAATGTCCCTGCACAGGGCAACAATAGCGTTGAATGAGATTGCCATTTGCACGCGTGTGTGTGTGTGTATGTGTGAGAAAAAGATGGATAATATAAAAAAGAAACATTTCACATGGACAAAAACACGCATATGCGCACGCTCTCATACTCAACGCAAACAAATGTGAACCTGTGGGGCATTCGTGCCTGCTGTTGCTCCCCAGCTGTGTTGTTTTGGTATAATGTGAGCTGACCACTCATGTCCGCAGAAGGTAGGCTGGCCGCAGGGTTTGTGTGTGTGTGTCTGGTCTCGTGTCTCTGTGAATAAGGTGCAGTCTACCTGATCGTGACTTAAAGGGCCAGAGTGTTTGTGTCCACACACACCCGTGGCTCCACAGTGAGCCTATAAGGGCCGTCACTTGCGTCTCTAAGAGTTCCTGTGCTGTGAGTGACAGGAGCATAGCCTACCTCTCATTCTCTCTCACATCTTCCCTCTCCCACCTATGACGGCGATTCTTTCATAGGCGGACAAAACACATCTTGTCCGCCTGAATGAGAAGTGAGGAAACGAGATGCCGTGGCGCATTTCTGCTGCTAAAGATATCAGAAAGGACATTTTTCCTGTGTGAAGGTTAAAGGCTAGTTCAGGCAGCCTCTTTGTAAACTTTTAACATCAAAGGCGGGAAAGCCTGGAGAGCCAGAGCCTTTCCACAGGAGAGCGGCGGTTTCAAAATAACTGCTTGTCCATTTGGCAGACCTCTGAGAAAATGCCTCACAGGCCGTCTCTCTAAATAATAACCAGTCTTGTTAGTTAGAACTGAGCCTGGAGGCCGAGACAAAAGATGGTGTTTGGCTGACCGTGAGTGGCCCTCAGGGCAGGAGGCCAACCGGCCCTTCAGCTTCAACCTTGACTTCATTCTAGACCTGTTCTACTTTTCTTCCCCCTCAAAGAAACCAGTAGATTTTCTCAGAATAGTAGATCGAGTGAGATATACAGTCGGACAACAGATAAAATGTTCATTTACTTCCCCTCCCCAACCTTTTTTTTTATCACTCACCTTCTCGCATCATGCCGACGGTCAGACACTTCATGAAGCGGCAGGCTTGGCAGGACTTCCTTCTGCGTTTGGTGATCTCACATTCATTGGTGGCGGGGCAGCTGTACTCGATGTTTCCTGTGGCGAGGCATGTAGAGGGAAGGAACAGAGAGTGTTTAATGACTGCCAACCAAAGCCTCATTACTGTGGCAATCTAGCAAGAAAAATCATGCATTAAATTATATCATATATACTATTTTATCATACGCACATATAAAAGCTTGGGGTTGGTAAGATTTTTGTTTGTTTTTTTGTTTGTCTTTTATTCTCATTAAGGGCACATTCATTTAATCAAAAATATAGTAAAAACTGTAATATTGATTTAAAAAAGGCCTTTTTTTATTATAATATATTTAAAAAATGTAACTTTTTTTCCTGTGATGGCAAAGCTGAATTTTCAGTCTTCAATGTCACATAATCCTTCAGAAATCATTCTAATATGTTAATTTGATGACTAATTAAAAAACAAACAAAAAAACCTTTGCTATACATATCAATTAAAATGTAATGCACATTTTCAAACATTAATCTCTCAACCAATAAAATACTGTGAGTGCAAACCCAAGTCAATTTGTCAGTCCAAAAGAAGAGACTGAAATACAGCAAAAACATCCCATCATATATGTATAGTATATGTGTGTGCAAAGAGTGCAAAAAGTCATGTAGGAAAGTGCCACTGGTTCTCCTCAGAGGCCATGTGTCATGGAGCTTTGTGAAGCTGGGTAGGCAGGCAGACAGGCTGACTTTACTAAAGCTAAACAAAGACCTCCAGGTCACAATTCACCTCTAAGTGAACTTCCAATCACCTGGTGACAACTATCACAGTTCCTCATCCTACCAATCCCCAACATAAACAAAGCACAGAGAGCCACAAGTTTGCTATTGCAAGCCCTGGCATAAAGTAGACTATTACAGCGTGTTCTTTGAGCATTATGGTGCAGTGAGATGGGACAAGGTAATGATATATGCTTGTTATTGCAATAGCACACAAATAGAATCTGACGAGTAACCTGGCACACAATAAAAGCATTTAAATAGTTCTTTGGCTGTATTATGAGAATTACTTGCCAGATATAGTAATTTAATATAACAAATTTAGGGTTTGGAACAGCTTATGGCAGTGCTAAAACTCTCAGTGTATGGAGAGAATTTGTGCTATAGAATACCTATTAGAACACACACACACACACACACACACACACACACACAGAAACAGACTCTCACACACACACGCACTCATGCAATTAACATAGGGCCCGTCTGGGACCTCCACACTGATGAAATATTTCAGAGTTAATCAGACTTTGTAAACACTGATTTGTATTGACTTCTCTTCTGTGAACTGATGTTTCCTCATTAAAAAGCAGATTAGCAGCACAAGCAGGGGGGCTAAATGCTCAAGACTGCTAATTCAACAGGAAACAGTATTTAAAGTATGCATGTCCATTAAACTGAGCTCCAATATTCATTAGTCAGGTAATCTCCAGAATCCATTAGGGTCTTCGGATTGGGAGGAATCTGTGCAGGTGGAAAGTGTGTGGAGTTGAAAGGTGATTCGCATGAGGGATGAGGCTGGTTGAGTGGTCTTAACCAGCTGGGAATGTTTTAAAGGGGGAAAAATCCTTGCCAATCTAATATAGGTGCTTTCCTCCCAATAGTTGAATGCCAATGGCTGTGAGTGCTGTGTCCAGGTTATCAACACAGTGGAAAGGAGGCTGAATGTGTGTGTGCATGTGTGTGTGTTCGCTGACAGGATAGAGTGATGTGATTTGAGTTAGGTGGCAGTCGATTAGTGCAATGTCCATTGTCTATCACTCAAGTGCCCGTCTAGAGGTTTCAAACAAGATATAAAATGTCCCAGGCGCTTTCTTCCACTGCCTGTCTTCATACTAAACACTACACTTCCATCATTCATCAGCTGCAGTCAAATGCCAATGGAGCTCATTTCCAGAGAATGGTGACAACATGACCTTGAGCTGACCTTACGCTACAGCTATGAAGTAAGGAACGGATTTGGGAATGTTTTTTGGCTTTCTGAGGTTGCACTCTTGGTGTCCGCCTCCAGTTTTTTGCCACTGCCTGGCTACGAGTGGCTCAATTGGGAGGTGATAGATGCAGGTTGTCAGGTGGCATTGGAGGAGTGCCACCGGAATGCCAGCTGCCAGTGATTTGAGTGGCTGTGGCGCCCGTGCTGCCGCCTGTCCCAGCGCCCTCACCCAAACCGCTGTCCTGAAGTCCCTGCATCCCTGAACTCCACAACCCTGTTCCTTCCCTCAAAAACCTGCCAGTCTGGAAGTCAATAAATGTCCAGCTGGATGGGATGTTTTTGGAAATCACCAAGAGTTTTATTGGCTAATGGGATGAAACATACCGATATGTCAAATTCCCACATTTCAAGGATTTGGATTGTGTTCAGGGCAGGCTGAGCAAATTTTTGACCCATTTATTCAGCACCTATTTTGTTCTTCTATACACTAGCAGATGAGTTACTTCCCGGTATATTAAACTACTGCAGTTCTCTCTTTTTAAATAACTGATCAAGCTTGTTAATTTGAAGCAGGAAATGTCTATTTCTTTGCAGCAAATACCATTGACTAATAAGCCAGAGCATTACCCCACTTTGGCTTTACATGTCTAGCTTAGGTGGCGTAAAGCCAGAGGACGTTGGATGTATGGAATTGCTTTGTGCTGATTCTAGGTATTGCACTTTGACTAAGTCCCTCTACCCCCTGGTCTGCCACCCGAACCTAGCTGAAGTTCTAGCTGAGGGAGGGTAAAAGCCAACCTTGAATGGTCCTCTTGAAAAAGGCCTTGCAGGCCTCGCAGGAGGCGACGCCATAGTGGTAGCCGGAGGCGATGTCCCCGCACACCAGACACAGGCGCTTGGGCATGGAGTTCAGCATGTACTCGCATTTAATCTGCGAGTCCTCTGTGATGGTGCTGGAGCAGTCCTCGTAACGCTTGGCTCCAGCTCCGCTGGGACCCAGAGCACCAGTTGGTCCGTAAAGAGTGGGTGAGTCCAAACCGTTCTGATGGCCGTTCATGGTGGAGCTGTAGCTTCCGCTGGCGTCTGAGGAGCCGCCGGGGCTGTGGTGATTTACGCTGTCCGTCAGTGAGGCGGGGCTGGAAGGTTCCGTCTTTATGTAGGAGGGGCAACTCGACTCAATGTGGCGGTCCTTGCTGGACATTCTGCAGAGCAGCCTACAAGGATAAAACATAAAAACAAATATTGAAGAGTTAGTGAAGATTACCAACAGTAAATCAGTATGGAAACCAAGCAAATTATTTCTTTGATGTCCATGCTGAAAAGACCAACATATGGTGCCTTAGATGCTAGTGATCTAGTAAATTCATGTGAGTCTAAGGTCTTTTCAGCAGGGGCAACTTAAAAATGTATCGCCAACACAAAGCAATTGAGAAAAACAAAAGAAATAGAAACATACAACCCAGCCCCCCAGCCCTTAAGAGCGACTCTCCATTCTGCACATGGGTCCACCTCCGCCTTAGCCTGAGAGAACAGAGGATTCAGCAGCTAAAAAAAGCCCCTGATTGAGAATTCAGAATTCTATTTTTTTAGCATGTTAATGACTTCTCTGAGAGAAAACATAAGAGGAGAGGCATATGAGAGCCAGTGTGCCACGGTCCCCTGGGTCTCACTAAAGTGTCTGAGTGGTTGTATATCTACACGGCTGTAAAGAGGAGAGCTAACAACGCTACTCTAGCATAGTGTGCAGCCAATTGAGTTCTAAAGAAATGTGGCACAACCAACTCAGTCATGTCCTAATAGTTTTAGATCCTGTCGTAATACATACAGTACATATACACACTCTACAATAAATCATTTTAGACAATTGTTTGCCTTGTCGAATCATATAATTATTTAAATGCACAATACAATGAAGGATTTTGTACAGACTTAATTCTATACTAATAATTACAATATAAGAATAATAAAATATTGTATTTATAATTTTTTTTAAAGAAATTTGAACTCATAATCAATGCTGATCATTCAGATTAATTTTCATTTGACAGGAAATTACGTATTGTCGAGTTACAGAGTATAAGTCAAAGCCTGTCATTTCTCCTGCACCAAAATCATCCATCTCCACAAAAAAAGTGCTAAAGGCCTTTTCTTGTGATTGTGGATCAAGAGGTGGGATCCGGTGATCAAATGCACCATGACAGATGAGCGTCTGCAGGGCGGAAGGGAGAGGGACAGTACGGAGAGCTCAGCGCCATCACTCACTTTCCAGTCAATATCAACTTGTTCTACATGACTCTAATCAGTGCGGAGGTGCAAAGCAGTTCCATCATCCTCGCCCGTGGCCAGTCACCATACACACTCACACACACACACGCTCGTACGCATCGATGGACAGAAAACAAAAAATCAGCTAGACAGTCACAAACATCCAGTATCAATCCAGTAACACAAACAGACACCCACACAGTCAAAAGCAGACTCTTCAAAGCCAAACAAAAGAGCAGGCCGACCAATCCCCACCCACCCACCCCACATCGCTCGATACCGCCAACCCATTTAGTTGAACCACCCCTCCACCCACAGAGCCCTGGGAGAGAGGCCTATTAATGAGCGCTGTAATTAATAGATATCTCTGCTCCGTCTTACAGGAGGCTTCAAGGCCTGCAAGAGTGGATTAACCATTTCCCCTGTCAACAATCCAGAGGACCCTGAGCTGGGTCCTGCAGGGCGTAGTGGGGGTGGAGGGCGGCACTTCACCACAGCCGCATCAATTAGCAGCACTTCAATATCTACGTTTAGCAAAATGTGATCGTTCAGGGACTGTTTGTTTCTCTAAAATCCTCAAAGGTTTTGGGGGTTGTGATTTCACATAGACTGAGTGTGAGGTCACGCTTAAACACGCTCTCTTTTTTCCCTTAAATGCATTAGCGGTATGAGGTGTGTAAAAAGCGAGATGATGGCGGAGGAACAAAGACTTTATATAGAGGCAGAAAGAAAATCACAGAGGATTTATACATACAACACATCAGGACCATTTTAACATGGAGATGGAGGGGGACAAATAAAATAGGCAGTCTGGAAGACCACACAAAGGTCTTTTTAATTAAGGAAGCCCGCTTCTAAATGAGGGCTCTAAAATCCGGTCAGCTTGTAAAAGATGACTTCTTCTGAGGCCCATAAAGCAAGAGAGCAAGAGAGAGTGAGGGAGTGAATGAGAGAGATCTTTAAAGAAACCAGAACACCTTATCATTCGAAGGAATTTAGCAAAATAAGACTAAACAACATATCTTAAAAAATGATAGACTGAGAAATGCAATAAATGAGACTAAATGAGAGTTAAATATATTTTTGTACTATGAACTAATTTTAGAGCTGACATGGTAAAAACCTAAATGGCTAACACACATGAGGGTTTGTCAAAAACTGCCAGAATGAGTAATAGTATAGAAAATGAATTAAAATATTCTGGATGCATAAGATTTAAATATATATTTATATTGTTACTAAAAAGTTTTTTTATTTTTGTGAGACCAGTGAAAATATTGACAGGCCAAGTACAAATCTGAACTGGCCCAGTTAAATATTTTAGTCCTATTTATAAACTAATTTGAAATAAATTGAATTACTGGATATAAAGGGGGAAAAAATAATAAAAATGGTTTATAGTACTAAAACGATTAACTGTGTCATTTGTTGCAATTCTCAGAGTCAAGGATAAATCAATAATTAATAAAAAAATAAATAAATAGTCGCAGTAATGGAATATTAAGTAAATGTGAACTTCCAGCTATTAATGCATTCTGGTGTAAAAGGCCAAAATGTGCTGAGTCAAGGCACCTGTTTCTGTGTATTGCAGTGAGAGACAATCGATTATGAAAAAGCTCCTATTACACTTCCACTGATGCATCACTGACGCACACTTATACTCACAGACAGGTGTCCTGGGGTGTGCGGAGGGCCACAAAGGTATTCTAGAACATTCCAGTAATGTCAAGTATGCATGTTGTGTATATATACACAGCATAAAGCCAGTTAAAAATCAGTGAAAACACAAGCACCAAAGACTGTTTACATTCACAACATATTCTCTCATTCTATTTTGGGTGACAGAGACAAACTGGTTTTTGTTGGGCGGCTGAGAAACCCGCCTCCTGCCCTGACACAGAGAGTGTGAAGTCAAAACGGCGGGTAACAAAAGAGGAAGGGGCCAGCAATGTGAGAGCCCCTCGTGCTTTACAGTGGCGTTCTTAAGACTCTCAACAGGAGACACCCTGCTCTATAACTTTGACTGAAAGTTATTAGCGCTCTCTTTCTCTCGCTCTCTTTCTCCTGCTCTTTGAAATTCTACGACTCTATTAATCCAAACCTGCAATATTCACAACTCTCTATAAATTCAATTGTCAGATGGTGGATTTTTATTCTAGGCCGCACTTGAATCCAAAATTAGAGGCAGTAAAATTCACATTAGCTCTAAGAGAAATGGAATTCTAAAGCCTATATTTTAGAAGAAAAGAAAGCCCTTTCCGACAGAGAAGAGACTATTTGAGAGGTAATGATTTTATCTGTTTTCACCACTGCCTGGCGCCGAGCTTCAATCCCACAGTGTGCCATTAACAAAAGGAGTTCTTATGCTGAAAAGCAGTGGAATTTAGTTTAAGCTTATGAATGGAAATAATAATTTTCAAGTGGAAGGGTAGAAAAAAGGCAGGCAATAGTCAGCCGAGAGACAAGATTAAAAAATATATAGCACAAGACATAATCGGTTGTACTTTATTGTTAGGGACATTATTGTGATTCGACATTATAAATAGTGCTCGAGCTTGTATATTTCTTGTAAATCACACAAAGCGCTGCCGCTTTACTCATGCTAAGGTTCCAGTTTAAGTCTGTGACCGGGGCAAAAATAAAAAAAAACTTTTGGTTTTCTACTGAATAATGTTACTGTGAATTCGGCTGATTTAAATAAGTTGACATGGTAAAGTTCTAGCCGGCTAATAATGGCAAGAATGCTTTACAGTCTTTGAAGCATCAGAAAGGCTGGATTGAAAATTATAAACAAATCTTATTACGTTTCAAGTTATGAGAAAAACTTGACAGAAAAGTCACTTCCAAGAGAGCAACACAAAACATTTCAGATGTGCAGTCACTGTACAAAGAACAGAAGTGTATTCCTGATTTTATCCAGAGATCAAATATTTAAGCCGTCTATTTGTTGAAAGTTAAAAATCAGAGTGGATCTGCGACCAAAGAAATGATTGTTTTCCTTTTGTTTTCCTCTAGCTGTCGACTCTCTCTTATTTAATGTGCTGAGGCAAGGTGTCACAAATCAGCGGGAAAACAATTTTGGAAAACACAGCCACTTGGCAATGACAAGGTGTCATTAGCCTGTTTGATCCAGTGCTCTGACAACTATAGAGGCAAACATATAATCATTGCATTAAGGTGCAGCCACTGAGAGTTTCTCTCTCGCTCTCTCTCTCTTTGCCAGAAGCAGTAAGTCTGTGTGATCATGGATAGCTGGAGGCGGCACAGTCTGCTAAACGCTGGAAAAGAACTGCCTATGAGCTACTGAATATTTAGAGCCACGGATGTGTGGGAAAATATTTTAGAAAATTATCATATACAGTGTGGTTCAAAAGGTCTGGGACTACATTGAAAATATGTATTTTTTTTCTTAATTTAAACCTAGATGCTTTATAAAAAAAATTGAATAAGAAATATTCAGTGATAAAGTAAAAGGGGGTAAAATTGAATTTAAATAGAATTGACTTGATGTATATATAACTTACTATGTATGTGTTAATATATATAAATATACTATGCATAGTAAAATTTGTTGAAAAAAAAACTCCTATAAATAACTGCATTTAATTTTGAAAAATATTGATTTCATTACTGATGTTTCACAAAAGTGAGACATTTGTTTGAGTTGAGAGTAAGTTAAAAGCACATTTGCCCTAGAGAAAGCTGTAGGATATTTAATTAAACGTTAAAAAAACAGGAACTGAACTGCCTCTTTACTGAAGGGATACTGATTTCCCTTGTTCCCGCATGAGAAATACAGACGTGCGAAACAGGTTGCCTTTTCCGGCTGTATAGGCAGATCAATTGTTATAACATTACTGGGTTGGAAAGTAGTAATTCACTTCATTGTCGATGGACGCCTGCAAAATAACACCTCTGATTACATGCAATCAATGTGATAATGACAAAAACACATTTGTACAATGGAGCGAGCTGCCGTAAAAATGCCAGCGGTGGGCCAGTGGAGATGAGGAGCTAACGCTCTGCTGTGTGATAAATACTAGAGGAGGATCAGCAGCCTTAAAGCTCCAAATACAATAGAGTAAATGTAGAGAGATCAGAACGTATATTTACATTTTTCAAATTCTTTATGCAAAAGTATATGTATGGGGGGGGATAGACAAATGAAAATCTTTGAATAATTTATCGGCTTTCTGTTTTATAGTTTTAAATTTCATTTATACACAAAAATGAATGTGCTGTTCCCTCTCACTGACAACAGTGCAGGGTTAAGATGTCCAAACCTGATAAGAGTCATGTTTGTGTGTGTGTGTGTGTGTGTGTGTGTGTGTGTGTGTGTGTGTGTGTGTGTGTGTGTGTGTGTTTGACAGTCCCTGGAACACTCGTAGATGAAAATCTTGATGATTTAGGTCATTTTCCTGTGCGGGCAGATAAGTGTTCTGCTTTATCAGGTAAGATGTCCCTCTCAACAGCACAAACAACACACATATACACTTACATATATATCCTGTTCTGTATGAATTTTGTTTTAGAATTATTTGTAAGAATTTCAGCAGTCGAGGCGAAACTACAGTTTGAAATACACGAAACAGGATTTGTGAAGTTTGATGTGATCATTATTTCATTATCTGAAGTTATTGCCGGTAGGAGCGAACGATTGCTTGGCAGTGACAGGCCCTAAAGAACAGGGCAGAGCAAATAAGCGTTGGCATTTTTCAATAAGCAATACGCTTAAAATCACTGCTTTACCGCTGTTGGAGCACAGCACCCATCTATTCAACCCCAACAGGACATGAGAGCAGATAAGCGAGGATGAGCCGCAGTCTCAAAGAAATGAAATTGCACGTAAATATAATAAAAAAAACGGGAGTAAAAAAAAATGGAGATTAAAAACACATTCTATTAAACAGATGGTTAAAGAGGATTTTATTCCAGGAAATATGACAAGCGTGTAAAAGAGAGTGGGAAAAAAGAGGCAGAGAGGGAGAGAGAAATGGTGGTTGTTTTTTGGTGAGTGAACCGGTGAAAGCCATGTCTTTAACCAGATCAGATTCTTGAAATTGGCTGTCAAGGCAGGATTGTCCTGAGTTATAGCTGTCTATCACCCCCGCTCACATGGAGACGCACCGAGCTGCTGTCGCCTTCCCCTGCCGCAAAGCATCTTAAATTTTCAACACCACCATCTGTTACAAAATCTAATTCACATTCCGCCCATAATCGGGTTTACCTCTGTAATACCCGTTCTGCCACTCTCTCTCTCTCTCTCTCTCTCTCTGCACGGAGCCGGTCCCCAACCCTGAACGAAACACCCTCCATGTCTACAGACAATTTCATTGAAAAAATCATTTTTCAGCATCTTTGATGCTTTGATGATCAAGATTCTAACATCACTCTACCTTCACTGACAGAACTATCACAGCTATCGCTTTTTATCATAGTTGTCAGAGACAATAATAATTTAGTATGTATATATAATTTACAATGTATGTGTTAATATACTATATACATATATACACAGTAAATTATTGTCTCTGACAATATATATTATACACATATGTGTGTATATTTTTTTAATTATTAAAAATGATAATTATTTTTATATAAATAATAATTGCAATAGATAAACTATTAAAAAACTAAAACATTATAATTAATAAGAATAAACATTTAAAATATAATACCAGTAATGATAATAGCACAACATTTTCATTAAGTACTGCTAATATGAAAATTTAAATATGAATTGAGTATCATAACAATGAATATTTTTTATTATTTTAAGGTATCAGTAGTATTCAAAATATAATATCAATATTTTGCCATTATTTAAATTTGAAATAAATTAACAAAAAAGTGTTAACTGAAAATGTCATACAAACATCACATCCCCATCACCACATTTCAATAAAACATCCAGCTATCCAGCAACATCCAGCAACAGGTGGTCCCTGACCATCACATTCGGCCCCAAGACTTCTGACAGTTTTAATACTACAATATAAACACCTCAATCTAATAATCCTCCCAGTTATAAACCCAAAAGCCCTTCATTTCCCATCTGCGTTTAGAGCAATCTAGTTTATTACGCAACCCGCTAAATTTACAGTAACAAGCCGCTCCCTTGACAAATGAATCATTTTCCGAGTATTTGATCATATAAATAAAACAGTGCCTCTGGAGGCCGAGGAGCTAAATCAGTTGATTCCGTTTATCTGGGAAATGGCTTGCATCTGGGTAACAGCTCACCAGCAGATGGAGAGGTTTTTCCCCTGACCCCAGGACCAGGCTTCTGTCTCTCTCACTCCGCTCTGAGATGAGAGTTATCAGCGGAAGGTGTGTGCATGTGTGTGAGGAAGTGTTGAAGGTGGGTGTTCGCCTATTTCAGTAAAGGGATTTATTTTTCAGAGCAGGCTTCCACGAGCGTTCAAAGTTCTCCTGATTCCCAAACAAACCCGTGCCCTTTTGTATTAATGTATGTTTTTCCCATGAACCTTATGCTGGCATAACTGATTAAACTGTAAACAATGTGTGTTTGTGTATCGTATGTGCATGTGTGCATGCGTGACAGTACCGGTTTGATGACCATCGCTGTATGACTACATGAATGTGCCCTCGCAGGAGTGCATGTGTGTGAATCTATGCGTGACTGACCTCAAATCTTTTGATACAGCTGCTAGAACATCCTGCTCTGTTTGGCGTGTGTGTGAATGTGTTTGACATGTCTGTGCCTGGCATGGGAGGAAAATCATCCAAAAAATAGAATTTTCTAAATGCAACACAGTTAGCATCACACCCCTCTCTGAATTAACACCACTGACACACATCTAGCACCTCAAAATGAATAGACACAAGATTTCAAACTGTGCTGTGACCAATGTGGATGTTCAGGATGAGAGCCATGTCCTCCAGCTCCCAACATGCTTTGCTTCGGGCCCATGGCGTGACACGGTAGTGCCTGAAAGGCCTGTCTATAGAGAGCCACAAGCTCCGACTATGCCAGTAACGTGATCCTGATTGGCTTAGAGCGGAAAAGACTTCTTGCATGCGAATGGAGCCTAATTGGTTTGACCCAGACTAACCTGTCCCAAATCCAATCCGTGTAATACATTTGAGGGTCCCTGTCAAAGCACAGTCACCTTCTTTTAAAAGGTTTGCTTAAAAAATCCTGCCTTAGGACACACACCGGAATATACTCCAAAAACATCAGTGGATGACGAAAAGGAGGAAGTTGAGTGTTCAAAGTGACATTACAAATACTGTGCCTACTGTGATATTGTTCAGTTGCCCACTAGAGATAATTTGCTTGTTTACAGTGTTACATAACCTAATACTTGTAAATTACAAACGAGGGAAGAAATACAAATGCTACTGAAAATGTATTTATATATCAAAGAAAATAAAATGTACCTTTTGAAAATAAATCAAAAGAAGTGAAGGCACTTTTCTATTTGACCCTTCCGTAACCTCTAAAGTAATAACCATAAATGACCTGAAATTACAACAGTCAAACAAAGACATTTTACAGAAGATGGCCTGAGAGAGGAAGAGAGAGAGAGAGAGAGATAGAAGGGCCTGGTGAGGACTCTTAACTGGTCACATCTGGCTGTATTTTATACGCAAATCAGCCCCCACTAAATCTAGATAAAACTCACTGACTCGTGATCGGAGCAATGATCTTCATACATCTAAATTTATATGCTAATCGGAATCCTTGAAGCATTTAACACATTCCTCTGCATCTGGAGGGGACGACAACCGGCAACCTCTCCAACCTCTCCAACCTAAACCCACAAACTCAACAAACTTTCCCTATCTATCTAAACCCACAACTATATTCAATCTGTATCTATCTATCTATCTATCTATCTATCTATCTATCTATCTATCCATTGTCTGTCTATCTATCTATCCATTGTCTGTCTATCTATCTATCCATTGTCTGTCTATCTATCTATCCATTGTCTGTCTGTCTGTCCATCCATCCATCCACTATCTATCTGTCTGTCTGTCTGTCTGTCTATCTATCTGTCCATTGTCTGTCTGTCTGTCTGTCCGTCCATCAACCAATCCATCCATCCATCCATCCATCCATTATTCAATATCTATCTATCTATCTATCTATCTATCTATCTATCTATCTATCTATCCTATATCTGTCTGTCCATCCATCCATCCATCCATCCATCCATCCATCCAATATCTATCTGTTTGTCTGTCTGTCCGTCCATCCATCCATCCATCCAATATCTATCTATCTATCTATCTATCTATCTGTCTGTCTGTCTGTCTATCTATCTATCCATTGTCTGTCTGTCCATCCGTCAATCCATCCATCCATCCAATATCTATCTGTCTGTCTGTATGTCCGTCCGTCCGTCCATCCATCCTTCCATCCAGTATCTATCTATCTATCTATCTATCTGTCTGTCTGTCTGTCTATCTGTATATCTATATATCTATCTATCTATTGTCTGTCTGTCTGTCTGTCCATCCATCCATCCAATATCTATCTATCTATCTATCTATCTATCTATCTATCTATCTATCTATCTATCTATCTATCTATCTCTCTCTCTATCTATCTGCCTGTCTGTCTGTCTATCTATCTATCTATCTATCTATCCATTGCCTGTCTGTCCATCTATTCGTCCATCCAGTATCTATCTGTCTGTCTGTCTGTCCATTGTATGTCTGTCTGTCTGTCCGTCCATCCAGTATCTATCAACAAACTTTCCCTATCTATCTAAACCCACAACTATATTCAATCTCTATCTATCTATCTATCTATCTATCTATCTATCTATCTATCCATTGTCTGTCTGTCTGTCCATCCATCCATCAATCCAGTATCTATCTATCTATATATCTGTCTGTCTGTCCATCTGTCCATCCATCCATCCATTCGTCCGTCCGTCCGTCCGTCCATCCATCCATCCATCCATCCATCTATCTATTTATCTATTGTCTGTCAATCTATCTATCTATCTATCTATCTATCTATCTATCTACCTATCCATTGTCTGTATGTCTTTCCATCCGTCCATCCATCCATCCAGTATCTGTCTGTCTATCTATCTATCTATCTATCTATCTAACACCAAAGCTCAAGGCAGAAACAGATGTACAGATGTCCCTCCATCAACACAGAAACACACATTAAGAAATAACACAAGTCAATATGACCTGGTTATTTTGTATTAGTCTTTGGCACAGTTAAAGGCCCAGGGAACAGACTAGGACCAGGTGTACAGCGCACAATGGGTACATCATGCAGCAGTCACATCCTGCGACAACATGAACAAACACTACACGAACTAGACTAAGACACTGACTGAATGAAGCAAGCATGGATAAATAATAGCTGGGCAGGCAAAACACAAACAAACATACAAGGAAATTAAATAATAATCACCAGAACTGATTTTGGCTTTTGATGACACTATTATTTGTCCTTTCCTTACCTTTGGTTATATAGAGCATGTGCATCACGCATGTGACTGGCCTCGATGTCGTATTGCTGTTGTGTTCTCCAAGCGCCGCATTTGGCATACTTATCTTCGCTATTAACTTGGGCCTTTGATAAATTCATTCTACAACAAAAGGGAGAGCAAGAAAAGGAATAAAAACGAGGGTCAGAGAGATGGACTGAGGAATTCTGATAAAGAACCATTGAGCCATTAACTACTGACAGACAGTGACGCAGCTCTGCACACTGTGAGACAAAATATTCCTTCTTTTCCTAACAGGCATTGTTCAATGGATCAGCTGTAACTGTGCTGAGGATCGGAAGAGGGTAAACCCGGGCTCTTTTGTTAATGCCAGAACCTAATTGAAACCTGCCTTGACGTTTTAAATGCACAAACTCATCATTCTACCAGCCGCAGATTTAACAAGTCTGGGGTGTCGGCAGATAAAAGAAGGAATCGGGGAGATCAGCGTACGCCTGTGGCCCCTGTACTTATCAATCCGAGAGAGCCTGTAGCTTTACGGGACCCGCCGAATCAGAGGGTTCAGAATGGTTTGAGAAATGACCATATAAAAACAAACGTACAGGGAAAGGTTTGACGTCACACCTGTACGAGTTTATTTGCTACATATAGGTGTTTAGCATTTAAGTAGCTATTCAAGGACAAAGATTGACGTCTTTACTAATCAAAATCTTGGTTTTAACAAAGTCGCAGCCGCAGGTAATCTCATAAATACATAGGAAACTCGCAGATGTTTCAGGAGTGTCTGCTGCAGACTTACTTTATGTAAATAACCCCTTGCCTGTGTGTTAGCACAGCAAAATCTTTAAACAAACTTATGGAAATTATTTGAGGCAACAAAAGTACCTAAGAAAAACACCTGCACATTAACACACACTTCAAGTCAACAACCTCTCCATCAAAGACGAACATTTCTGAAACACTAATTTTTGAAGATTCTGTAGATTTTGTATGATAAAAGTAAAACACCGGAGAGCAAAGGAAGTGAAGTGGTACGAGCCACAGGCAGTGTGGTTGAGTATGTGAGTCTGCCACACTCTCTAATTAACAGAGGAGGCCCCTAATTCTTCTTCTCCGTTCCAACTCAGCACACACGTTCAATGTCATTAGAGCTGCACAACCCCCAACTGTCCCCACACTCGGACTGATGAAACTAATCACTCAACTAATGCTGTGCTTCAGCGGCTGTCGGAGAGAATGCAGCCATGAAGATCCTGCCATTCTCTGTCTTAGGCTCTCGTGTTAGTTTCTGTTGATTTGCCTCTTCTATCTGTCTGCAAGGGAGTTTAGGTCTTTTTTCGCTGACTGTCCTTTTTTTCTCTTTAAAAAATCTTGCACTTTCATCATAACTGTATTTATTTATTTTTGTATTGTAGTTTTAGTATGTATTGGAATTAGAGGCCTAACCAATTTGTCAGTATCTAAATCCCATTTAGAGGACATAAACAATAACCGCATAAACGTAAAGAAAATAGTATGTTGTGAATCAACAACAGTGATCGTCAAATAATTTTGTTGCAATCATTGCTAATTTGAGAGTTAATTCTGGAGTGCTGCACTTTAGAGTGCGTGTTTACCTCATAAACAGTGGGCAGAACAGCGTGTGCTGTGTGTGTGTGAGTGAGGCTGAAGAGCCAGTCAGAGCTTAGTGGAAAAAAAGCAACGCACACACACACACACACACACACACGTAATGTGTTGGCTTTAGTTCTGGGCGAGTGAGCAGCGGAATCGATAAGCCCCAGCATCACACAAGCCACACGGCCTGATACACTCCTGTTTCTCTCAACTCTTTTTAACGTGTCTTTTTAACGTTATCTGTATCTAAATATTGGGATGCTTTCTAAAGCAGTGTGCAATATTCTTTTTTTTGTTGTTGCTTCATTCCCATCAGATGTGATCATTACCAGATCATTCCCAGAACTAGAGGCCATGCTGTATATAACAGGACACATCAGCATCAGCAGACGAGGATTAAAAATCAAAAGCCAATAAACTCTTTGTCTTTAGTGGCACAATATTAAACATCTGAAAAGAAACCAGAATTTGCATGTAAAATAGTACATTAACAATACTGTAAATACATTTTCTAAGCATATTTACATGCATTTCAAGCATATAAAATCTCTTTAGAAAAATAAAAGATCATCTTAAATAAATCAAAGTAAACAACAC
Source organism: Rhinogobio ventralis (assembly GCA_039654625.1). NCBI lineage: Eukaryota > Metazoa > Chordata > Actinopteri > Cypriniformes > Gobionidae > Rhinogobio > Rhinogobio ventralis. The sequence goes on along the minus strand of CM077202.1, from coordinate 29,563,163 downwards.
AACACATAAAAACATGCACAGTAAGACAAGCACACATACACGTACATATACAAACACACACATTTATCTCCGTCATTCTGTCTGAACACTTCCAGAAAAAGAAAAAGATCCATTTCATCTCGAATGCTAAAGTACGGCTGATATTTCAGAACAGCATTTGTGACAGAGCTATGTAAATAACATGGTAATCGTGGCCTCTGAGTATGTACAGTAAAATAGTTTATTCAAAGATATGAAAATTAATTAGGGCGGTATTGCTGGATTGTTGGGCACAGTCAAAATGTTTCCTTTAATTTGTATATTTTTACAGCATATCCCATTAACCATTTACTCACTACTTTACTAACATTTACAAAATGTTATAAAAGAAAAAAAAGAAATAATACACAACAAAAACTAATATTAAATTTACATTGTCTGATAATCCCACCATGAAGTCCCAATGAAAACAGATCAATATTATGTTGCTAACACTGAACTACTTCAGCTTTGATTCAAATTGATTAATAATATTACCTTTTAGTTCTATTTTAATAATAATAACAACAATAATACAATTCTTATTAATTATATTTTATATTATTATTATAATTACAGTAAGAACTAAAAGCTAATTTTCAGAAATAACACGTTGGTCAAACAATGAAAACAAGAGTAACAGCTAAAATGAAGTGTCACTTCAGATCAGTAGGAGAAACAGGCGCTTCTAGAGGAGAGAATGAATCTATAGGGATCTACCTGAGCCCATTTCACGCTACTGTCAAAACGCCTAAGTACTGCATCCATGCGGACAAGGATTAACACGCAGGACAATGAGCTGAATTAAGCCAAGAGTGTGTGTGTCTGCGTGTCTGTGTTGCTGCCATGCTCTGCGACTCACTCATGTGTTGCTATTCCATCTGTGAATAGTGGGGGTCTGATTGATTAGACAGGTGCCATTCTTTCTTATGCAGGAACGGCCGCCCCATGCATGGTAAATGCCATGCCTATCTCTCTCTCTCTCTCTCTCTCTCTCTACCCTGACAGCTCACCCAAGCTGGTTACTCATATCCTACTAATTACCTGGTACAAGACAGTCCTCCAAACAGCTAAAACACACGTGCACATGCATTGAACATTTACATTTATAAACCAAAAATAATTTCACAAATAATTCCTCAGTAAAATGTTTTGCTATTAAATGCCACAGCTAGCACTATCTTGTCACAGACACCGCCGGTGGTGGCTTTAAAGTGTGTCAGCAGGCTTTCTTGTTATTGTACGTCGACGAGCACGTGATTTAACCTTTGGGGGTTGAAAGCTGAAGAACGGGACAGGTGGAATTAAACGCGGGCCTTGCACGCAGGGGCAGCACAGGCAGCGCGGCCGGCCACGCGGCAGATGGACTGTCAGCTTTAATATGACGGAGCGCGTGCGGGCGCTCCAGCCTGGAAGCATGCGGATCTCTACGGGAATGCAGCCGTTCGCCCGCGCAACAGGGGCTGGGAGCAGACGAGAATGGAGCTATGAAGCGCAAATACACCCGTCTGACACTTCACACAAACATGCACGGATCTACTCTTACATCCCGCAAAGTACGCCAGAAAAATTTGTTTTGATATCCGCAAATACAACTGAGCATCTAACCTCGGGTTCAAAAAGTGCCACAGGCCGCAGTCAGGTACATCCATACCCTGTCTGGAAAAATTACCGCACATAAGCAGATCTGTTCAAAAGCCTCCCATCAGGATCGCTGGGTGAAATAACACTCGTTTGAATTAACTCAGTCAAGCATTTTCGCATTCTAGATGAAAAAGAAACAATAGCTTCTGTCTGCCTAAGCGTTTCCAAGGGACACGTTTAAGCAAACACAGAAAAGTCATGTTAAGCAAACACAGAAAGATAATGTACATAAAAATGCTGAAGAAAATGACACAGACAGGCTTGATTTAGCGGCATTTGAATTTCTAATGCAGCACATTTCTCCAAGGATTTCATGATTCTGATTTATTTGTGGGGGAAAAATTTGGCCTGAGGGTGAGCATATAGATATTAATACATATGTTTGCGTAATTTTGAAAAATCACTTTTTCTAAATATCCTGACTGAATTAATGCACTAAAATAATTTAATTTGATGCAAAAAAATTAGATTTAAGTTCAGCGATTCAAAGAGATGTTACAGTCTAGAACAGTCTCCAGAAACGCTCCACAGCTGACGGCAAGGTCTCAGGCCTTACACGGTAAGCATCGTACTGATCTCATCACACACACACACACACACACACGTGATGTATGACAGGAGAAAGCGCAAAGAAATATTTCACTGTCATCCGTCACCCAGCTGGGCGATTCATTTCCCATTCTCTGCTACAAGACCACCACAATTTCACAATTTCATTGAAGACCAATGAAGCTAAAAGAGATTCAAAAATCAGTCTGGATTTACACCACTAGAGCTGGAAAAACTTTACCCATCTGGAATCTCTAACACCCTGTACATTCACACATATGTATGTTCTTGTATAGCCACACATGACCATTAACAAACAAATGCAAATGCTTGTTTATGCATATCCATCCTGGTTTTCATCTTATATTCTAATGATAATTTTCTTCTATCAGTGACCTAATCTAATTTTTACATACAAAACCACCACACAAAAGACACATTCATTTATTGTAATGCATCTTCTGGTGAGAAATAACTAAACCGGAAGGGAAAACAGAATGAAAAAGCTATCCGCATGCCGAGAGACAAACGGTGAGTCTGCTGGGAGCCGGTGGAAAACGCAGTGGCTAAAAGCACTATTTTTACACCCTTATCTAGCCCTTGTGAACCCTCCTGCTTCTGGAGTGACCACACTCCCTATTGACCTGCTGTAACTGTATCCTACAGGCTCTCAGCCGGCCCGCGCCTGCTCTGCCTCTCTCTGGCACGCAGCAGGCCGAATCATTCGCAAAATAAAGACAGGAGCAAAGGGGAAATGAAGGTCTAAGAATTGCATTTAAAGGAGAGAATAAAGCACACTCCTGCTTATCCGAATGCAGGGGTCTAATCGCTAATGGCAGTGGGTCGTTTTTTGACGCACACAAGTGAGTCTCAGCTGGCGTGGGCCCTGTTAAAACCCTTATTCAACTTCTCGTAAAAATTGCCGCACTGCATTCGGAAAATCCTGATGGATTGATGCATAAATCACCCAAATTGACAACTGCATCATCAGGCTCCTGTGCGCATGGCCCGCCCTGTGTTTTCATGTGCACGGCACCTGCGTGCGACCGTTTCACATGAGTGTGTGCGTCCGTCCGACGGACCACTTATTGCACTTTTCAACAAAAGGGCAAAAATATAGCTTCCCTTTTTTCCTTACAGCCCCCCCCCCCCCCTCCGGCCTCTCTTTTCTCCTGAATGACAGGCCGCTAGAGGGGCCGGGAGGGAGAGGGGGGGGGGCTCTCTTTTAACTGGAGTTAATTACCCTTGGAATGCCTCAGACCCCTTCAAATAAGGGGAAGTGGCAATGCTCTGTCTCCAATAAGCAGGACAGCGTAAAGACAAAGAGTGTCCAGACAGTAATCGACAAGGGGCCACGGAAAAAGAAAGACATGCAGGACGAGCCACGACACCTCTCACACAGGGGAATGGGATGGAGCCAAATCAGGGCTGAACAGCAACAAAGGCCTCCCCGCACACACACACGCCACACATGGCAGAATAAATAAATCTGCGCTGTGCATATTGACATCATTTGACAGATGAATTAAGTAAATGATTTTATAAGGAGATTAAATGGAATTTAATTTACACAATCTCTCTTTATTCCTGCTGATCCCAGCCTCTGGGGTTTCATTCGCCTCTCGTACAAAAGAGAGAGAGAGAGAGTGAAAAAAGGGAGTACGAACGGGTGGAAGGAAAACGCAAAATCAAGTTTTCTTCAAGGGCCACAGGGGGGTTTTGGTGTTTTAAAATCATCCGCAAAAGCGACAAAAGGTTGAACATGCATGAGTGAACGCTCAGACACCTTCTGCACGATTCTGCGCTGAACTATTCAGCCCACTGCAGGCCAGCAGTGATTTTACACACATGACACCCGCACTTCCAGTGGACATTCACACTCCATTGCCTTTAAAAAGCTGACTGCCTGTTTCCGGTGAAATTAAAAAATATCAAGCATTAAGCTTTGATGTCATTTTCTTCCTCTCCTTTTTGCTTCAAAATTGTTTCTTTTTTTTTTATATATACGAATATTCCAAATATTTACTGAAGGTTTTGAGTAAAAATTCAAACGTGAACAATTATAAAAAAGCATGCATACAATTTTATGACAATCTTCTGAGAAGCTTCATGATTTTCTTCACGTAATTTTGGAAGTCTTATAAATGTCCTCATTCATTCGTTTAACAAAACTGAAAACACACTGAAGAATCAAAGTTGTACACCACATACGTGTAAAAAATGATATAATGTATAAAACTAATTTAAATGTATTAAAATATATTTTTGTTTTTAAATAAACAGTTTACAAAAAAATTCTCTTTTTAAAAAATAAAACAATTAACATTTAGAAATCCAAAATAATTTGATAAACTAATACCTAAAGAATAATACAAATAATAGCAATAGTAATTATATTATTTAATAAAAACACATTTCTAAAGATATAAACGTTACCCTAATAATTAAGATAATCCAAAAACACGCTTCATAATACCTCCAACCGTGAATGTAAATAATAAAATGAGCGTGCAGATGTAAATGTACATGCAGACGGTGAGAGTCTGTAATTATGATAATAGCTAAACCAGCACTTGTTGTTATTACCATCATTAATATACTAATTAGAATCTCAGTAGTCAATTTGTGTTAAAATAAAGATCAAACAGCGAGCGAGCGCCAAATGGCTAAAAGGCTGTGAGGAACCGACACTCTTATCTCCGAATTTCCTTTCATGAGTCTGAATAATCCAGTCAATCTAATGATCCTGTGCAGGGTGTGTGCCAGCACATCCACACGACTGCTGTCATTCCATCAACATAGAATATTTCAAATCTCAAACTTCACTAAATAGATTCACTTTCACAACTACGCTAGCATATGTTCTTCAGGTGTGTTTATAAATCGCACAAGCGTTCAGGCAGAAGTTGAGCTGCTGGTGTGTTGTATTTTGCAGGACGGTGGCTGAAGGTTTAGGAGAGCAGGATGGTTACCTGTTAGTGATCTTTCTGACCCTTCTCAGTCTCTATGTCTTTTATTCTTTTCTTCATCCTGTAGGTGTTGTCAGTTCACAGCACATTTTTCTTATCAGTATTCATATGCAGCACAGGGCAGAGTTTAATAGTCCTGTTGTTCCTTTAATCAAACTTGTACATGCACTTGTTCTGCTACATCGCAATTTTGTCAGATTCAGAAAGCAAAGATTGATGAAATTTACGAGCAGACATGATTTAAAAGGTCTTTAAAAGTTTTATTTTTAAATTGATTATTTTGTATTTCTTTTATGAAACTGAGATTTTTTTCAATACCCACTAAGAATGTTGTTTTAATTATATGTCTCACATAAAATACTGCATTTTAGCTTTTATCTCAGATGATTTTATATAAGCATGATTTAGCCAAACAACTAAATAAAATAGCTGGTATTTAGAACAATATAAAAGTCTAGAATAAAACTGTCAGCACAGCAGTTGACATCTGAATCAGTGTATTCACGTTTCCTCGCTCTGTGCTGACAGAAGGGAGCGGGACAGAGATAAATATGAAGCTAAGGAGCTGTTCTCTGTACCGGCTCCTGGACGTCCGCTCGTGCCTCGCGCACTCCCTCCCTCCTTCTCTCTCTCTCTCTCTCTGAGCCAGCACACCGTCTTTAATACATTTAGCGGGCCACATGCTGTGCGAGCGGTCTGCGATTCAAGCCACCTTAGACCGTTTTCTCCCTTCCATCCCATGGCTTTCGTCTTCCCCTCTACCCTCGGCACTCTCTCTCCTGTTGTTTTCCGCCACACACTCCTAATGATTTACACAAAACACTCTGTACTGTCAAAGCGGACACAGATTGCTGTAATAGTGGATAAGCCGTCAGCTACCGGCACGACGTATGTACATACGCACACAGCTCCAGACGCTTCCTGACAGCAAAAACAACCTTGACAAGGAGGACTACGGTGACCACATGCACACATAAACACACAAACAAACACAAACACACTGCCAGGACAGGAACTACAGACAAAACAAACAGTCTAGCCAGATACATAACTCTAAGTAGAAGGAATGAAAATGTACCTACTGTTGATCGGAGTGCAGGGAAAAACACTCAGGGAGCGAAAGTTCTACCGAATCCATGTGCGCTCTGCGATCATCGTTTGAGCAAACCTCTTCTATAAATTAAAGTTTTCTCTCTCTCTCTTTCTCTGGCTTCTCTGTCTCCGCTCCTCTTTCTCTCTCTCTTTCTCTCTCTCTGTACCTCCTCCTCTTCTCTCTCCCTTCCGTGACTGAGCAGTGCAATTAACAGGACCGTTCTCCCGGTGACAGCCTATAGGCACAGCCAGTTGGGACCAAAAGCTCTTGCACTCTTCTAATCAAGGACTTAAAGCCACGATTGCTGCTCATTAATATGAAGCAGGGCTTTGCATATGCAGTCCCCCCGGCCCTCCCGGATGCCAGATTGGTGGCTTCCCAGCCAATTGGAGTGAGACAGGGTAGTGTCTGCGCCCACAGAGAGACGGAGCAGGGAGAGAGGGGAGGGGAAAGACAAAGAGCGAGCGAGAGAGAGAGAGAGAGAGAGAGAGAAGGAAGGAGGGAGGGAGGGAGGGGGAGTGGTGTAATGAGAGGGAAAGAGGGTTTAAAGAAGCAGCCCGCGTCTCTCCCTCAGCAATGCTTATCGGCTCGTGCTGTCAAGTGCGGAGATAAAAACCGTTCACTTTGTTGATACAAAACATTGTGAATGAAGCTGCTTGCTGTTCGCTTTGTTTCGTTTGTTTCTTCCTTCTACCTGCACGGAGAACATAAAAAAATGTGTGTTATAAACAATCAGTAAGTTTGAATTTAAAAGTACCGTTTGTTCTGCGGTAAGGAAATTAGCTTTTTTGTTTTCGGGTTGTGAATATTGTCGTGCACTTTAAGTAAGTGGAAATGGGGAAATGGGGAGCAATACAGACCTAACAACCATAACAATCCACAGCAACATCATAACAGCGCCCATCAGAGCAAATGTGGAAGTGAGGGAGTGGACACACGCTACCGTGACCACATCACTGACAGATACAGCGAGAAAAGGCTGAGGAAAAGATCAAAGGCACCCCTTTGTTCTAGAATGATTGAGCCACATTTGCGGGGGCATCCAGGCTGCCGGCACGCGCAGTTCGCAAGTACGTGTGTATGTTTACGCGTGTGTCACCGGGCTCGCTGCATTTCCAGCAGCAGCAGGGAAGATATTGCTGGCATCTCAGCACACCGCAATTCCCCACTGATAAGAAAATTCAGGAGCCGCACCGGCCCACAAACCATTGTGCCTGCCCCACCACGCCGCCACAGAAATTGCATCTGACCATCTTTCATATTCCAAACTTGCAGGGATTTTGGAGGCAGACATCTCTTTAAAATGCTTGCTTTAGGTCTGTGAAACTAAACTAAACCTGTTCCCAGGACCTCACATACAAAACTAGATTTCTTTGATGGACTTAATTTATATTAACTGCTTTAATTCTGTTAATAAACAGTAATTTATCCTTTTGTCAAGTTTTTTTTTTTTTTATTATTTCAACAATCCTTATAATTCTAAAATAATAATTATAATAATAACAAAGCAATCAAACTTTTAAGAAATGATACATTTTTAACAATATAAAAAAAAACAATTCCGGTACCGTCTTTGTTATTTCATTGCTCAAAGAAAATTTTTCATGAAAAAATAACATGAAATTGTTTATCTTTGCTTTTTTCACCAATCCTTATAATTCTAAAATAAAATATATAAATATTTATTATTTAAATTTCAGTACTGTCATTGTCATTTCAGATTTAATAATCTATATTACAAAAAAAAACTTAAAAATAAAAAAAAATTAAAAAACATTTCTACAAACATCTATTAAGGCTCAGGTAGGCAGCAGGTCTGTTGTGTAGAGTAAGATATATCGAATGAGAGATGCACATCAACAATAAAGAGGCGCAGATCAATGCAACGCACACATTACTGAAAACTAATATCTTTCGGGGAAATAAGATCTACTTCTAAACTGCACAAAGAAAAAGCTTGATATGGCACATATAGATGAAATTCAGGCTTTTCCCTTTGAATAACCGATGGGCAGAAAAAAAGAAAAGGAAATGTGTTTGAACGATCAGAATCGCATATCTATGTTTCCAGAGAAGTGTAAAAGACTACAAGAAGATTGTTTTTATGACATGGGAGTCTGCTGCCATTGCTGAAGGACGCTCTGGGTCTAACAAAGGAGTTTCGAAGTAACGCTCTACTGTTTTCGACTGGCCTGCACACACACACATGCTCACACTTCGAAAGTTACATTTGCTTAATTTATTCATCTGTCTGCTTTTAAACAATGTACAGTCTCTGCAATTTTTGCACCACAAAAACAAGGCACATGATTAAAAAAATACTAAAGGAGTGGTTTCAAAGCGCTGTGTGTAAACGTCAGGCAGCCGACTGCCATTTGAAACTGTTTTAATTGCACTGTGACAAACGGAAACGAAGAGGATGAGGGAACTGGGAACTGCCGTAATGTTTGAATGCAGATAGGAGGGATACCTGTGTTCACTCGGGTCCCATGAGACCAACAAACATTCCTCATATTAAGATCCACGTAGATCAAATGCTGAGAGCAGGAGCTAACAGACAGCACTTATCTGCTCATACTTGAGGAACTAAGATGCACACTGAGACTGTCAAAAAAGAAAAAAAGAGGAAATCAGTTAGATGGACACATTAAAAATGTATGGTCTTGCTTTAAAAGCATCCAAAGAAAAAGGTTCAAACCTAAATCAAAGCAAAGCAAATGTTCATACTAGCAGATGAAGTTTTTTTTTTCTTCACAGACGATGCGCTTTTTTCATTTGGATTTCACAGCAGGGGTGCAGTGTTGTGTCCGGACGTATTGATTCAATTACAGTGGCCCGCCTGCTTTTGACAACCCCCCCTCTTTAGGTCACATTTCCATATCTGTGCTGAATGGACAGCCGTTCCCCCAAACACTGGCCACGTGGTGCTGGAAAGACCCAAAACATTACTCCAGACTTCTGTCACCCCCTCTATGTACAACAAAAACTGACTGTGATAGCAACATGCTAACAACATCCAGTTTAAGCATAACAACAATGCGCTCTTAGCACCATAAAGTTATTCAGAATCGAGCCTGGCTTCGCTACTACACGCTGTCATTAACAGCCTTTAATCCCTGCTGCACCGCTGAATACATTTCAACTTAAGTATGCACGACTAGTCTGCGCTGATTGAAGCGGCTGTCGATACGTGTCAATAGCTGCCCATCTTTTTCATTAGCAGTTTTAGCACAGCTCCTCTGCATCCATTGTTCCGACGGTGTGTGTTTTACAACGAGCCACGTCTCGCTTTCAAACCGAATCCCGTTCTGCCACAAGAGACGGACGAGCATTCAATTCACAAGCCGGCAGATTGAAAGACGAGCTCTGAGATGTAAAAACAAAACGCATTAGGCGCTAGCAAGGACGGGTGTGCAAAGTCTCAAAAATGGATTTGAAAAGACTCCAGTCTGGCTTTTGTAAGCGGTTGTGCGTGTGTACGTGGGCGTGAGAGCATTTGTGTGTTTTTTATTTGTGTGTGTGAAATGTTAAAGACAGGGATGACCCTTTTGGTCACTGGCTGTTGACATGTGGCTAAGAATTATCAGGGCTAGCTTGGCAGAGCATCAATCACGGCAGTCAATAGGGGAGGGCAAGTTCACTTAGGTCACATGTCAGCGACCAGCCACCGAGCATACAGTCAATGCGCCCGCCGCTGGAGTTGTTTAAAATCAACTTGTCAAAAATTGGGCTGTAATAAATTCAAGAGGCAGGATGCTTATTTGTAGCCACTCGGGTCAGTACAGGGCGTCTCAGAGTGAAAGCTTTCAAACTGAGCAGAGAACCGTACTACAAACAAAAAACACAGCATAAATCCGATGTTTTTATATTCATGTTCATTTAAAAAGAGAGTCATTTAATATAGGTTATGTATATATGTATATATATATATATATATATATATATATATATATATATATATATATATATATATATATATATATATATATTTTAGTGCTGTCAAATCGATTAATCGTGATTAATCGCATCCAAATAAAAGTTTGTCTTTACATAATATACAAGTGTGTACTGTGTATAATTATAATGTGTATATAAATACACACACATGCATGTATATATTTAAGAAAAATTTTATATCTATATATAATATAAATTATATACACAGTATATACATTCAAATATTCCTTAAATATATACATGAATGAGTATTTACTTATATATATAAAAATACTACACAGTACACACACATATATTATGTATACACAAACTTTTATTTTGGATGCGATTATTAAATGTGGAAGCACTGTTTAAGATACCACATGACAATTTACACTTGCATAGATTTCTAAACACGTGCTGTTATCAAGCAAAGCTTCAAATCGAAAAATGATTCTTCTAATATCTGCTTCTGCTTCCTCAAACTCAGAAACTCAAAGTCCCTTGCAAGAGAAAATAGACTGAAAAGTGTGTGTGTTTGTGCCTGTCATATGAGAGTGCTGCAGTGCTCTTGTATTGCGTCTTGATGGGGACACAAAGGCAGGTTGGCAGCTGTGTGCCGGGAGAGCCCTTCAGTCTGCAGTTCAGCAGTGGTCAACAGAGGGAGCTACTGGCTGTGCGGTGGTCAGTGTGTGTAAGAGTGTATGTGTGTGCGGTCTGTCTGATGAGCGGGAGCTCATCTGTGTGTATGTGTGTTTGTCCTCTGTTGTTTTACCCCAGTGCTGTCACAGAATGGATATATTTATGGCTGCCACTCTGGTCTGAATTGCCTTGTCATACAAGTACATGAAGGAATATTTTAGGACTCAGACTTAAGATGGGAAAATATGAATTAAAAATTCTACTACTGATATGATTATATTAACTGTACTAGATTATATTAAAGTCAAACAATAAAAAGGGCAATTTTTAGACTGATTTATCTGTTAACTGTTTCTGCCCTTTTAAGTCAAACCAGACACATCAGATATGTAATCATTTTTATTAAGTTAATTAGTTAATCAGTTGGCAAAATTGTAAGATACCGTGATTTATTCCAGTTGAGGCAATACAATATATACATTTCAAATAAATACAATATAGTAGCAATAATTTGTTTTAGCTATGAAATATTTCTTAAGAAAGGAAATGCTTGACAACAAATCTGATGAATGCATATCATTGAATTATGCAATAGAAATTACAGATGTCAATAAATCCATATTTCCAACTTATCTGTCTTTTCAGTTATTATAATATATTTAAATTGCCATCTTTGTGGGGACATTTTGTCCTCATAAGGTAGGGTTTACCTGGACCACACACACACACACACACACACACACAATGGGTTTTCATGGTTTAAGGGGTCATTCCATAAACATAATGATTTTTATACTGTAAAAACTGTATATTCTATACCCTAACACTAGCCCAACCCCTAAACCTGCCCATCATAGAAAACTTTCTGCATTTTTACATTTACAAAAAAACATCACTTTGTTTTTTCAAGCATTGCCATCTAGTCATTTAGTCCTCATAATGTAGGGAATACCTGAACCACACACACTCACACAAATACGCAATTGTCAATTCCAGTGTGCCAAAAGGTTGGTTTAAATAACTTCTACAATACCACTTTCAAAAGATTTGGGTGGGTGAGTAAAACTGTTCTATGAAATCACTGTTATGAAGGAGAAAGCAACACAAGGTTATTATGGTAGCGAATGAGTGAATAGCTAAGTAATCTAATGGTCTATCAGCAGGTACAATTGTCACATGAAGGAAAGTGCCAATTTCAAAGCCCCCCTGCTTGGCAGGGTGATAACAGGCTAGCGGGGGCTCCAGGGACAGCGGCGAGCCCGGTGTGCAGCATTTGCTAACCTCTCTTTGATACGGCCACTGCTGTTTCCTGTTTCCACCCTCTCCTCTTGGATCTCTTTAGCAGTCTGACTACATGCAGGACGCCCTAAATAAACCACAAATAAATATATATATAAAAAAATAAATCCAGAAAACTGATACCCAGAGCTCTGATATGCGATACACATTAGCCCATTGAAAAACCTTTTAGGAGCGATGGTATTTGCTGTTCACCATGTCTGAAAAGGTTCAAGACCTGTCCTATTCTAATCTATGGTTACAATTAAGACACTCCCCGTCATTCTCCAGGTGTGCTGGGATCATGTTTACTTTCAAATACATGACCAGCATATAACTGATATACTTTGAGCAGATATAGAGACAGTACAGTGCATGAAACGGTTGTCACTCCTGCACACATTTTTTTTCAATGTAAGATAAGCTTGGGTAAACATGAGCACAAAATACTGCTGTCTCAGAGGGTTATATGTGTGCATCGTGCACCTGCATGAACCACGCTGTGTTCCTGCCACTGATTACATCTCTATATAAACCTATATATATACATACATACATACATACACACACACACACACACACACACACACACACACACACACACACACACACACATACACTGCCTGTACAAAACAAGTCAGGAAAATGTTTGGATTTAAATAGGCAAATGCTTAAGAGAGTCTAGGATTGGATCATTATTGCACTGTGTGTTTGGAAACAGTTCTTCTAACCCTAATTGATGGAGTGTGTAGCATTTCATTTCTTAAACAACCATGTAGGAAGACACATCATGGCCATATTCCAGGATGACAATGTTAAGATTCATCAGGCTCAAATTGTGAAAGAATGGTTGGGATGAAGAATCATTTTCACACATGAACAGACCTTTGGGATGTGCTGCAGTAAACTTTAAAGAGTGCTTGACTCTTGCATTGTCAATACAAGACCTTGCATCTCACAGGTGCAACACACTCAATCAGTTAGGGTTAAGAACTGTTGCCAAACATATACTATGCTAGAAACATAATAATCACTGCAATAATGATCCAATAAATGACTCTTAAGCATTAGCAACTTTTATTTTTTTTGGCTGGGCAGTGTACGTGTATATAGTGCTAAATAAAAAAATAAAAAAATAAATGATTGAAATGATGGACTTATTAAATATTCCTATTGAAAGTGTCCTTCCTCTGCCAGGCTGTGGCCTTGGCCTCTCAGGCCCTGTTCTGAATGGAGAGCTGCCATCACGTCAACATGGCCTGTTTAACCACATCACTTTCATCATGCCAAAGCTGCTCAGCACCACACTGCGGCCCGTGTGTTTTATTTACCAAAAGATTTCAAGCGTCTGGTCTGAACAGGTAATTGATTGAGGTTGTCATTGCCATGGAGTGTTACTATTTTGAGGCACCAATATGAGTAGAAAATAATATTACACATCATCTGGATTTCATTTTTGCGCCACAACTGGCACCAAAGAGAATAGCTAAAATACTGATTGTTTTCAAACACTCCATATAGTAATTCTGTCTGGTGCCAGTAGAGGCACAGAAATGACACACTTTCAAAACAAATGCGTAGCTTGATGATGCCGAGATTGAGCGCGGAATCTTGGAAGTTGTCATCTTCACTTCACAGCCGGTGGAAAAGAATCAGGATGGGATGGGCAGAAATCATGTTCATGGATGAGATTGACAGTCGCCGCTTCCGCTTCTTCCGGTCAAGTGCATGTGGGGTAACACAGACCTGTTGTTCATATTAGATACATTTGAGTGTGTTGAAAATTATGTTATAACATAACTCTGTGCGTTCACTCCACTATTGCTATGAGACACTTGTTGCACACTGTAGTAAGTTAGATCCATATTAGAATATCATATTAATAAATGCTGGATGGCTTGTTGGAAATCGAGGGTAACGCGGGTATGACGTCACTGAACCGTGTCCTTGTAAAAATTGCTTATTTCTCTGGATTTAAACATTCTTGGAAACATCTGGGATAACGTACACAAGTCAACAAAATATATAACACTGTTCTAGTGGTTTTTGGATATTTTAATCCAAAAATCTTACATATTGTGCCTTTAATATTTCACTTTTTGCATATTTGTGGCAAAAAGTGCAGGCCATTTCCTTTGGAGTATAAACATTGTTTGATTGATTTGCGCACTTCATTTGTAGTCATACAACAGCTTTGTGTGAAGAGAAGACCAAAATAAAATGTGGTTTTCAACTAAAATTCACACTTGCATGCATTAAAACATGGTGCCTCAAGACACGCCATGCCAGGTTTAATTTAAGTGATGTCAAACATCATAGGTTCTTTCTTATTTCCTGACCAATCGCAATGTATTTGACTGTTCTGAAATGAATGCAAGCATAATTAAGATCTAATATCTACAGCAAACTGGTTTTCAACTTACATTTTGGTCTGTTCTGTTCATCACAAAAAAACTGTCATATTAGTCATAAACGTATAATATAGTGTATGGACTACTGTACTTTTATCTTTCTGGACAGTATAAAACACCATTCTCATTCCCATTTCAAGCAAAAAAGAGCAGCGCTGATATTCTGATAAACTTCTTCTTGTGTGCTCTACAAAAGAAATAGTCCTACAGAGGTTTGGATTGGAACAACATGAGGGTGAGTAAATGACAGCATGTTCATGTTTAGATAAACTAACCCTCTAATCTGAACCCATTTGCATAACCCTCACATCAAAGATAGAATTAAATCACACATGAAACACCCGTGACTCTTCCTGTCATCACAAAGCATGTGACTGTCCAACTTTCCATGCCTATCTTCTCCTCTCAGTTCTGGTTCAGCTCAAGACAGTGACCCCCCTCAGCCCACACAGAGCCTGTGCTTCTGCCCGCAGCTGTTCCTCAAAGCTGCAGGGATTTAGAGAAGATCTCCCTCTCCGTTAACACGTGGATCTGCCCTTTGGAGGAAAGGCGACCACATTTGCTGGCCTTTGCGAGGTGGCCCGCAGGGTGTCCTTCTCCATTAGGGGTAGGTCACAGGGATTCACACAGAGAGAGGGAAAGTAGGGACAGGTGTACATACACTGACCAGGGATTAATAGCTAATTATGAGCCAGGCTAATTCCACTTCATATGCTTTTCATTTACAGCATACTGCAGTTCTATGAAAAGAATTCACTAAGAATGGATTGTGCCTGTTGATAGCACCACTTATTTTGTACATAGTTGGCCAGTTCATTAAAGGAAATAAGCAAATGTAAGATAACAGCGCTTATGAGCGCTCAGTCGAAGAGAATGCAGCAGACTATCACAATCTAACATACTTTTTTGCATATTCACGCTATTTCAGAGCAGTGATTCTTAACCAGGGGATTCTCAACCATTTTTATGAATTATTTTACAAGATTAATTATTCATATAAATTATTTTATATAATACATGAATTAACTCTAAAAAATATAGGTGTTCAATATGAAAACTAACATATTTATTGTTAGTTAATTTGTCCCTTTAATAACTGTTGTTTTTACTGAAGAAAAAGTTGTTGAAACTCGTCTTGAATAATGAAATTAATCACAGTTAATTATTTTATACTACTGATTGTAGAAATACCAGAATATTGGATTTTGTTTAGTGAAGGTTAGTAAGTTAGCAAGAGGTGTATAAGCTGAAATTCATCATACACAAGTGGAAGACGGGTTTGAAAGTGGCACAACAAGTGTGTAACTGCAGAAATATTTTTAATGAGAGCCAAAAATTAATTATTTTTTTGTCTAAAACTGTATTCAAAAATCTATTATTCTATATTGACATTTGAAAATAATATATCAGCCACCTAATGCGTCGCTCTAGTGCTTAAAAGGAGGGAAATATAAAATATTCCAAGTTGAATTAGCAACAGACACAACTCTAAATATGGTTGCATAAATATGCTAATGGAAATATCAATTTCACCACAAATAATGCTTTAAATTATTAGGTGAACTTTTTCTTTACTCACCCTCATGTCAACTATTTTAGTACAGCTTCAGAGGACATGGAACATAGCACACAAACTATATAGAATATTTATATCACATCTTTTTGATCAACATTATTATTTAGTTTCATTATATTGAACAAAGTAGGGTATTTTTCCTTTTATGTTGTGCAGAAGAAAGAAAGGTTTGGAACAACATGAGTAAATGATGACAGTTTTAATTTTTGAGTGAACTATTATTTAATCAGACAGAAGTGAATTTAGATAGCACAGAATAGAAAGCAAGACTGTTTAGCTGATTTGTCTTAATTTGTATTCTGTTATAGTCAACATAAGTATTAAGTATCATAATTAATGCTAATTCGATGCAAAATCACTAGTAGAAAGTGATAGAAACACACATACGCTCTCTCTCTCATAAAAGTCCCTCCTGTATGGAAGTGGTAATTGACTTCTCAGAGAGAGCTAGTGGGCGGATTCAATCCAGACTATAGCCACATCTTCATACTGCTTCACCAGGACCAGGCTGCATGGGAGAGAATTCTTAATAAGGACCCCTAACGCCCTGCGGGAGCCTGATCTCTGTGTCCCTCTCTCTCCCTCACTCTCACACACACACAATCTAACTGCATACTCCATACACAGGTCCTGTTTCTACACCGACCTGCACTAAACACTCTAACAAAAGGGCTTGGAAGTGATATTGCTCTCGAGCGTTGGGACCCCCCACACACTGAACCACCGGCTCTTTTGGTGGGATCCTACGGCACGCACACACTTTGTCAAAAACACAGAAATATATATAAATAAATCAAACACCTGGAGAGCAGGGCAGTACAAAGCTTGAAAACAGAGAGATGACTGAGGCTAGACAAAGGGGAAGAGAGAGAAACACATCAGGGATTGCGTGGGTCTGTATTTGTTAATTTTTTTTCCCTTCAAAGCGTTGCTCATTTTAATAAAGGAGATCCCCAAGTATCTCTAAGTGCCGCAGATAAAAGAAATCATTTAGTGGCTTAAAAGACTATTAATGTGAAGAGCCACACTTGTCTCTTTCTCTCTCCAGTCCTCGGAGGAAATGTCATTGAGCCTGTTGCATCACAATAGCATGGAGGAGAAAATCTTGCATGATGGAATCTGAGATGTGTCGTTTCTTTGCTCATATTTACGCTGTAATCTGAGGGGCCCAGACAAATGTCACAATAAACAGTAAATATTAACTTACATGTATGCAATCACATGGTAGTTTGTTAGAGAGTCCAAGTTTGAGGCTGGAATCCTCAAGATATTTTCTACTTCTGACCTCTTCTGAAGCATTCTAGTTTTACTGAATTATAGAAATCTTGGAAGATGGAATTCTCCCATCTCCACTTGAGAATAACCAATTGAATATCACTTTAATCAATGCCATTTTGAAAATGATGTCAAATTGAGGGTTCTCTGGGTTGATTGCTTTGCCCAGACTTTACCAGTTGGAAAGTAAGAAGTAAAAGAATTCCAAGTTTAAAATGTGTTTAAAATATATCTTAATGGAACATCAAATCTCAACCCTCCACATATCTTCTGATTGTCATTTTCTAAATGCTATATCTGTTTTATAAACCCTGCCATAGACTTGGTGCAACTTCAGCCGAATTTAAGTTTCTATCTTTGGTTTGTTAGTTTACATACATTACCTTTTAAAAGTTTGGGCTGCTTAACATTTTTGTGAAAAACCTTCATATACTTTTTCAGTACTTGATGAATAGAAAGTTCAAAAGTATAGCATTTATTTATAATAGAAATTGTTTGTAACATTATAGAAGACTTGACTGCCATTTTTGATCAATTTAATGCATCCTTTCCGAATAAAAGTATTATTATTTTTTTTTTTTTTAAAACCCCAAACTTTTGAACAGTAGTGAAGAAACATATGCAACCCAATTATGTGAAAGCAAACACTTCTAGCTTTGTAAGCTCGATTTCAGGCATCAATACATCGGGAATTTATGTCAACTATCAACTAATAGCTTATTATAGTCTGCACATTAAAATGCTTTGGGTTTAAAGGGATAGTTCACCCAAAAATGTCTGTCATCATTTACTCACCCCCAAGTTGTTTCAAACCTGTATAAATGTCTTTGTTCTGCTGTACACAAAGGAAGATATTTCACATGCCTTCTGTTGTCTGATTTGATAGTTTATACTTTTCTACCAAGTAAAAGGATTTTTGGTATAATTTTAAAACCTCCTGCTCGTGGTACACATGTACACATTTTTACACAACTGATATTTATATGCATTTTAAGTCTGCTATTCTGTTATAAAGATCTCTTTGATTTACATTACAAGCTATCTGAATTTCATCTTATTTTTTGGCCACATACATATCAGCAACTGCATTTTTTGGGCATCTGAATAAAATTAAAATAGTTAATTAAAATAAAATATATTTTTTTTCCTCCTAGAGTATGAGCTCGATATTCTCTATATATCATATATTCCATATATTATATGTGAGCAATAAAAGCCTGACGTATTAAATATGATACTCAACAAAAAAAACACATGTAAACTTATTTCCCCCTAAACATTTAATAAAGGTTTAAAGGGTACATAACACACACTGTTTCTGCCAGTCTCATGTTAATCTTGACTACCTATATAGTAGTACTGCATCCTTCATATCTCCGAAGAGTCTTTAGTTTTATCATATTTATAAAAGACAGATACGCTGTACCAATCCTTTCCGAAAACAGCCGAGCTCGTGCAGGCATGCAGTGGACTAGCGCACACACACACAACCAAAACACATCATGGCATTATCCCTGGATAACTTTCGATTCACTATACGTTCGTGTTGTTTATATTATATGCACTTATGTGCCGATTGCCAACAAAACACAGACATTTGATGCAGTTTTACTCACCGCCTGCGGTTTCGACTCATGACCGAGAACAAACAAACACACTTGCTATTTGCAATATAACTCCATTGCTGCTCCGGAAAAACAAACTGCAAACTGTTCCCTTAACGCTGGGTCATTTGGGAAGCTGAACAAGGTTATCTTTCCCTCACAACCAGAAACACACTTATTTAGTGACATTGTTAATTTCGTGGTCTAAAAACAGAATGACAGTGCTGCCGACGGCGTTCGTAACCCCAACGAAGCTCGTTGATGGACGTGCTCTTGCTCCTGCTCTCGCTCTGCTTGATGTGCACGCGCTCATCCGGGAGAAGTGCACATACAAGCAATTCCGCCCTTTATGACTTCATACAGGGCCATACTCGAAAAAACTTTCCAAAACTTATTTGAATCCTGAAGGAGTGTATTTGGCACAAAAATACTCCACCATACACTCACCTAAAGGATTATTAGGAACACCATACTAATACTGTGTTTGACCCCCTTTCGCCTTCAGAACTGCCTTAATTCTACGTGGCATTGATTCAACAAGGTGCTGAAAGCATTCTTTAGAAATGTTGGCCCATATTGATAGGATAGCATCTTGCAGTTGATGGAGATTTGTGGGATGCACATCCAGGGCACGAAGCTCCCGTTCCACCACATCCCAAAGATGCTCTATTAGGTTGAGATCTGGTGACTGTGGGGGCCATTTTAGTACAGTGAACTCACTGTCATGTTCAAAAAAAACAATTTGAAATGATTCGAGCTTTGTGACATGGTGCATTATCCTGCTGGAAGTAGCCATCAGAGGATGGGTACATGGTGGTCATAAAGGGATGGACATGGTCAGAAACAATGCTCAGGTAGGCCGTGGCATTTAAACGATGCCCAATTGGCACTAAGGGGCCTAAAGTGTGCCAAGAAAACATCCCCCACACCATTACACCACCACCACCAGCCTGCACAGTGGTAACAAGGCATGATGGATCCATGTTCTCATTCTGTTTACGCCAAATTCTGACTCTACCATCTGAATGTCTCAACAGAAATCGAGACTCATCAGACCAGGCAACATTTTTCCAGTCTTCAACTGTCCAATTTTGGTGAGCTCGTGCAAATTGTAGCCTCTTTTTCCTATTTGTAGTGGAGATGAGTGGTACCCGGTGGGGTCTTCTGCTGTTGTAGCCCATCCGCCTCAAGGTTGTGCGTGTTGTGGCTTCACAAATGCTTTGCTGCATACCTCGGTTGTAACGAGTGGTTATTTTTGCTCTTCTATCAGCTTGAATCAGTCGGCCCATTCTCCTCTGACCTCTAGCATCAACAAGGCATTTTCGCCCACAGGACTGCCGCATACTGGATGTTTTTCCCTTTTCACACCATTCTTTGTAAACTCTAGAAATGGTTGTGCGTGAAAATCCCAGTAACTGAGCAGATTGTGAAATACTCAGACCGGCCCGTCTGGCACCAACAACCATGCCACGCTCAAAATTGCTTAAATCACCTTTCTTTCCCATTCTGACATTCAGTTTGGAGTTCAGGAGATTGTCTTGACCAGGACCACACCCCTAAATGCATTGAAGCAACTGCCATGTGATTGGTTGATTAGATAATTGCATTAATGAGAAACTGAACAGGTGTTCCTAATAATCCTTTAGGTGAGTGTACGTCCAACTCATTTTTTTTTACATTTTGGCCATGTTTAGCATGAGAATCCAACTCTTTAACAGTGTAAATAAGTCAGAAACTGAAAAGCTGAAAGCTGAAAGCATTACATGTCTGAATCGTTTCCTATCGCATGTATAGCGCACTATGTGCCATTCACCATGTAGAAATTAGTAAATGTGTGAACAGCTGACCGATTTCAGCCGCAGCTTCAGCGTCTATTTATAGTGTAGGGGGCGGGACGCTTCAGATTCTAGAGAGCATTTGATTGGACAGAAGATGTGATGAGAAGATGAAGTCTGCGATGATGTCATCAAAATCTGTGATTCATTTTAACGGAAGTGAGAAACTGTACGTTTTTAATGCTTATATCTCCTAAATACAAATTTTGTCATTGTTTTGGAACACACCAGCTTATTCATAACCTTAAGGCTAACATAGTCATAGTAAAGGCAAAAAAACTTCCATTTTGATTTCAGGGGGCCTTTAAGCTTAGATTTAAATACAGCTGAAGACTCCTCTTCATTGCAGTACACACACAGTCCTGGCCTCTCTGGGTTGTGTTTGTGTGTATGTGTCTCAGAGAGTCCACCCATCACCCCTTTGGTGTAGGCGATGGAGTGTGACGGCTCGTTAAAGAAAAACAAAGCCCCTCACCTTCCTTTATCACTAATATGCACCTGGAGAGCTGCCGTGCTTTATGATAAACTCGCACAGCTAAACGCACACTCACACAAACACAACCGTGTTTACACACCTTCCCAGAATGCAGCGGTAGCACAGCCTTGTTCCAGGGGCCACTGTAAACAACTAAAGTCAATCTGTGCTAGTTTACTGCCACAGCTCAACTCCTCTGCTCACAAACTGTTTTCCGCCAGCGATGTCAGTGACTTATGGACATGATATGAGTTTTCTTCCTTTTCTTCTCTCTTTAGATGAGTAAATCAAGACTGGAGCTGCGAAGCATTATGGGGAAACTATTATTGTCACACTGAAATCAAACTAAAATGAGAATGTTTTAGCAGATAAAATACAGAACGTGTTATTAATTTTTGGCAATAAACCAGCATGATTTATGACTATTTAAATCTACATACTGGATGAGCAAATGGAGTTACCTGGGTATATGTATCAACGCAAACCCTGACCTCACTGGGAAGAATCCCACTGCCACGCCTCCATAAAGTGCTCCACAGATCCAGTTATGTCCTCTCACTTGAAACTAATACTGTTTCCTCCCCCCTCATCCACTTCTATCCCCCCTCCCCCACCCAGGTTTGATAACAAATATTCCCTTGCCCAAATTAGAAATGTGAAGTAATTATACTGGCGGCCCTCCTACGGGTTATTCATAGGAGTCGACGGTCGTAAGAGAGCTTTCTTTATATAAATAGGTTACTTCAGAGGGTGACTTTAATTATGTTGGTTTCAAACAGAACATGAGTGCAGTATTCCGGCGGGATTAAGCGTCTCTGGCTCTTTGTTAACTGAGCACAAATGTATGCCAGCAAGGAGCATCTGCACAAGATCTCCGCTAAATTTATTCAGCCACCGCGCACCTCCACCGGTGAATAATTCCACTAATAATAAAGATTGCGAGAAACAAGAGGGGGAAAAGGAAATCTACATTCAAGAGAAAAAAAAAGAAAGTGTGTGTAGTTTTCAAGGACGACTTAAAAAACAAAAAACAAGTTTAATCTGTTTTGCATGGGAAAAAGGTATTCTTGTGTTTTGTTCTGTGAGTGTGTGTGCGTGTGCGTGTTAAAGTGCACGTCTCTCTCTGTGCTGCGCGGTGTTTGTTCTATCTGTGTTCAAAGAACCGGTGGTCTATTACTAGGCTGTAGTGGTTCTTTTTTTGCCAGTCTAAATGCTTTAAGGACAAGGTTTTTAAATTGGGAGCTGTAGGTCTGCCGAAAAAGTAAAGAGAAAAATTAGGGCCGTCAAAGTTAACACACTAAACTATGGAAGCTTGTTTCTGCCACAGAATAAAAAATAGAAAAGGTAATTTGCGACTCACAATTCTGACTTTTTTTCTCGCAATTGCAATAAAGTTAAAATTGCAAGATATAAACTTTAATAAGCGAGTTTACGCAATTCTGACTTTATATCATGCAATTCTGACAATTCTGAATTTTGAGATAAAAAGTCTCAATTACATTTTATTTTTTTTATTCTGTGGCAGAAACAAGCTTCCATACTAAGCAGACTTGTTTTCTATAGTTTGATTATTATGAATATTTATTTGCATAAAAAAATGTATTGACCAACCTAATTATCAAAAGGCAAGTATTGTATAAGCTAACGGTCAAATGTCAAATGTAATTTAGACTATTTTTATGTTTTTGTAGGTAAAACAAAAACTTTTTTTCTATTGTAATACATTTTAAAATGTAATGTATTGATGGCAATGCTGAATTTTCAGCAGCCATTACTCCAGTCTTCAGTGTCACACAATATTACAGAAATGATTCTAATATATGCTGATTTGGTGCTCAAGGAACATTTATTATTATTATTATTATTATCAATGTTGAAAACAGTGCTGCTTCATGTTTTTGTGGAACCTGATACTTTTTTTATTTCAGGATTAAAAAATCAGGAGATAAAAAGTTCAAAAAAATATTTGGAATAGAAATTGCTTGTAACATTATAAATGTCTTTACTGTACATTGATCAATTTAATGCATCCATGCTAATTAAAAGTTTTTGGTTTTTTTTTAACTCTTACCCCAAACTTTTGAATGATAGTGTATCACTGTTTTAACAAAAGTATGCCTGTTTTAATATCCAAACAACAGCAGTATGAGATTTGAATATATATTCTCATTGTTAAATTCAAAGTATTTGTCAAAATAAGTCAATACGACCAAATTGTCCTTAACCCTTGGGCAATTAAACAGAAGTGTTGATCAGATACCACCTCATGTTCAATGTACAGTACTGCAAATACCTCTGTTTTTATATACAGTAAGACTGATCTGAAAGTCTGATTAGTAGTAACCGTTTTCTAAGAGGCTAAGAACAACAAAACCATCTACATTTCCCAAGCAGCAATATCACAATATCAGCAAGGCAGAGCTTCAGCCTGGCTCTAATGTTTCACATTCATACACAAACAATATCCATCTGTTTGACTGCGGCAGAATTTATAGCCACCCCATTGATTGCTTTTGCCGGACATGATGGCTGTAAATTGCAGGCCGTTTGGTAAATGCGGGCAGTTAGAAGTGTACAAGTAATTATTTCACGGCTGCTGATTGAAACATAATTCCAATATGGCCTTCTGAAAATGACAGCATTCCCAAAGTCCTCCGTTTTAATTTGGAGGTGATACTAATTAGGGGGAGCATTATAGGACTTTTTATGTGATCTCTCTAACGGAGCCCCAAATAATTAAAATGTCAGCAGAAATAAATATGCATAAACAGCTCGTAATTTCAGAAATATCGTCCCACGTCGTTCGTGGCTTGTGGGAAAAGAAGCGCTCTTACGTTATTTATACTTTTTCAGGGAAGTTTATGTAGCATTTCAAAGAAGTTAACAATCTAAGACGGTTCAAATAAACTGAGCGGCTAACCACGAAGAGTGAACCTTATTACTGAGACCTGCAAGTTACAGATATTATCATTTGTTTATAATACTAGTCTAATTATTATACATTATTCTTATGAAGAACAAGAAACAACTCATATTTTTTATATGAAGAGTAACTATATATTTGGCATTTTATTTGTGTCATATGCCATTTTTAAATAAGTTAAAGTTATAAAAGCCCAACGTTAAACTATACTAAAGGGACACATGGGACAGCTTAATCAAGGCAAGTCACAGAAGCTATTGATGAATGATTTCAATTAAAAGGCTGTGTGCTCATATGCCATAAATACACTATTGTAATCAGAGCCTGTACAAAAGATAGACACATCTTTAATCTCAGACAATTCCACCGTGAGACATGGGAGTACAGGCATCACACACAATGCTTGTGCTGATATGAAGCCTAAGTTGTGTACCACTGAGAAAAACACAAAATAACGACAACTAAAGTGCAGCTCTGATACATGATTTTATACTTCCTTTTTTGTTATGAGAAGTATTTGGGGCTTTGGGCTTACTACACTGGACCTGTAAAAGGCCTTTGGGGTTCTGTGTTAATTGTTTCACGTAAACCACATTTCTGTAGTACAAGCAACGCATGCCGACATGCTGGTGCTCAGGTCAATCCTGCACACAGATATGAACGATTGCAATAAAATATTAATGGGATATGCAAAGCAGCCAGGGAAATCACCACCAGTTTGGCTGAGGGAGTAAGACAGGTCTACGAAATAAAAGGCACAGAAGATAAGAGTGATGTAACGCACATGAAGAACTGAATAATGACCCAACAGCTGGCTTCTATATCATTTCTGTTCTCACAAACAACACAAACTGTACACAACCTGTTAAAAAGCAGGGGACAACACAATCTGGGCCAGTGAGACCTAGCCCACATAAAGAAAGAGGGAGAGATGAGTTCTGACCTTGTCAACTAATGTCCAGCATATATCCGGTTACCAGCCCTGCCACTCTCAGCTCTTTCACAGTACAGAAGCAGAAAGATATAGAGAGAGAGATACAGAGACAAAACATAAGAGCACTATAATGGCAATAATCATTTTTAACTCACACAGTGATGTGCATAAATCACAAATAAGAGTGTTCACGATAAAAAGGGGGGAAAAATCCAGTTCAAAGTTCTTAAAAATGTACTCTTTGCATTCATGTAGATTTCATATAGTTTTGAAAAACTTTTATAGCATTTTCAAGAAATGTCTAAATGTACTGCATGGCTTTAAAAATATTGTGGAAGTGAAAAGTAATGCCATATATTTCTTAAACATATGAGTATACAAATTTTAAACATTTTCAAAAAAACCTTAAATATATTTTTCAAGGTAAAAAGTTTATCTTCTCAAATATAAGCTTTTAAATTCATAAATATAATTTGGTTTTTACCCCACATTTTACAACCTTCACTTACCATGGGTCAGATTTACTAACAGCTTGTGCCAGCGCAAACCCTCTTTTGGCATACAAAAAAACTACTGTCAGGATTTACTAAAGACACACAGTGAACAATTTGCGCTAAAAAAGCGTGGACAGTTATTTTTGAGGCTAACCTTAATGCATATACATTTGTAGAAGTTTCCCTTTCAGATGCAAAATTTTAATGAATCATTCAAGATGATTTACTAGGGTTTGCGCTAGTCAATTTACTGGTATTTGCGGCATTATTTACCGCCCAAAAAAGCATGTCTTAAACTTCCGCTGCTTTTGGTAGATTGCGTTGGTCATTATGGAAATGACCCATCTGCGTCTGTTTTTTTAATTTGCAATGCGTCAGTAGATCATGCGCAAAACTTTCCACTCCCATTGGCGCTTTTTTGGATTTGCGCTCTCACACTAATTTGCCCTGTTTAGTAAATCTGGCCCCATGCCTTGTTATAAAAAGGTCAAATTATCTGATATTTTAAGAGAAAATTAAGATTACAATTTCATCTTTTTAATGAGGCTCTTTTTCTTCATTATGATTTGAATTCAGAAATTAAAAACATGTATATTATATAAGAAGTGTAATTGCACGTTTAATGTATTTATAAATAAATAAAATGAGCATCATGTCATTACCAATATTCAAACTTGTAAACTGCAGTGTCAGTATCTTTTAACATCATAACACCAATACTAGGTGCTGGGGTGTAACGATACACTCATGTCACGATTCGAAACAAATCGCGATACTGAACTCACGAAACGATACTATCGCGATATTTTAAGTCAAAATAAAGAAGAGGGTTTTTTAACTAGTATAAGCTACTTTATTATGATTAGAATAATATTAGCCTTATTATTTCATCATTATCAGGACCCACAAATATTCCCCCACTGCATTATTATACATTATATATATATAGTAGTTTTATGTAGTAATGTCACTGAAACTTTCATTTTTTTCTCGCGCAGTTCTCGCACTTTTCAATGTCACGCAAAAATGTAAACATCCGTGTTATAGGCGCTAAAGTATGCGCACCATTTTAAATCTGTTCATCATATAAAGTCGTTGTGTCTCTTCAGAACACTTGGATTTTAACCACTCGATTGACTGTTTTTACGATGCTTTTATGATATTTTTTGGATCTTTTAAGCTTTAGAGGAATGGACTTTAAATGGAGGGACAGAAATTTCTCGGGTTTCATAAAAAATATCTTAATTTGTGTTTGGAAGTTGGACGAAATTCGTATAGGTTTGAAATGACATAAGGGTGAGTGCATGATGACAGAATTTACATTTTTGGGTGAATTATACCTTTTAAATACAGTAAGCTGAACCTTGGATAAAACCAACTCTATATCGTGAATCATATTGTTTACATCAACGATCCATATCGTCACATTTATATATTGCAATATCTCAATATAACAATGTATCGTCACACCCCTACAAGGTGCTAGTAGCTTTAAACAGTGTCACAAATTGAGCTGTTAAGACCACTATGAACGTTCAACTTAAATGTGCAAATTCAGCATTATATCCATGACATGTACGTCAAAAAGGTTAAAAGTCTCTCTATTCTTAGTAGCACGGTTATCTTCCTCTCATTCAGCTTCTATCCTCTTAGTTCTAAGAGAAAGTCTACGCATATATAGGCACAGGGCCCAACGCCACTTTCATATCCAGGCACAGGACTGGAGACGGGCATATCTGCTGTTGCCAGGAGCAACATTTGGTTCACTTAGAGAGCCCAGTGCCTCCTGTTTTCTCTCCATTTCAGATAAAGCCACTCAGCTAGATTTCCCCTCAGAGATATGGGCAGCCACAACTTGGCCTTCAGAGAAGCAATGCATCAGCCAACAATAAGCAGCTACAGATATGACCAAACAACAGACGTCATGATTTAGACACAATGGAAAATTGTCTGAGCGTAAGACACATCAGAATTCAGGTTAAAGCACAGTGTGCATGTATGTAAAAATGGTATTCAATGCCAAGATGGTGTTTAGGTTTGGGTTCATTCTCCTTTTAATTACCCAAATGAAAGGATTTATCGTGCGATTACCGTTACATAAACAATAGCATTGTGCTTACTAACTAATATTGAGCGGCACTGAATCAATAAATTCATAAACAAATTACTCCTATGAGCCAGTTTTGTCAAAAAGTTTTTCCAATCTGTCATAAAGAATAAAAAAAATATGTCTCATGAGCTTCTAGTTAGAATCGGTCTACGAATAACTGAATCAGTAGTTCTTGACATACTCATTGAATTTGTACAAAAAATCACTGAATCACGCAGCACTTGACCAACTCGCTGAATCAGACTCATTGAATCAGTCAGAACTGAATCGATCTAATGACTCACTAAATTAAAGCAATTCTTGACTTATCCATGCAATCATTTCTTTCATCACTGAAATGTTACAAATAAGTGTTAATGTTCCTGTCTATTATTAATGATCTTGTCCCTGTTCAACATTTGACTTAAATCTTTCCGTCTCTATTCTAGCACGGCTGCCTGGTTCTATGTAGGGCAGCTAAGAAACGCTCCCTGTGATACTGAGTGTAAAATTATACCTAAGTGTTCAGAGTGAGGGCTTTTTTCTCTGTTTCTGCTAACATGATGTGTTAAGCATGGTAGTGTGAGGAGAGATAAAGCACTTCCTTGTTCATTTTCATGCGCTGCCTTAAGTAGATCTCTGGGGAAGCTTCCGGCCTCAGAGGAGGCAGCAGGTATGAGATTCCTCTGCTTCAAACACATCCAAATGTACCTCAGTTCTTTACATCTCACATAACATGCTTATCCTCTCTCAAGAAAAGACAAATATATAGCACTGGGAACACAGAGTGAAGCTTTTTCAGTCAGTTCCATCAACAGCTGTGGATTCAAGTTTAAAAGTGGACTCAAAAAGTAAAAAAGGTTTTTATTGTTAATCACATTTTATGTTATACTTAATCTTAGTAATGTTGGGGTGTAATCCTACTATCTTGACCATTTTTTGTAGTGTGACAGTAGCAGTGTATCGTCACGAAACACTGCAAAGCCGGAATACTGAGGGTACATTTACACGACAATAATGTATTAAAAACAGAAAAGTTGTTCCTTTGCATTTTTGCAAAGTTTCATGTACCGATGACAACATTGCTAAAACGATCCTTGTTCACATGAATCTGCAAAATGAATAAAAGCGCTGTATTATGCTGCCAGGCCAGTAGTTGGCGATGTCTCTTTATAAAGAAACACTAAGCGCCTATAACTGAACACGTAATATGCATGCGCATGACGCCACCGTTTTCACAAATTAGCATTTTTGTAGTGTACATGTAGATGACAACGGTATAGCTTCTAAACCATGCACTTTGAAACCCGTTTTAAAAAGTTTGCCTTTTCCGGCCCCCAAAACGTCGTTGTTGTGTAAATGAATGGCCAAAATGCATAGTTTTACTTTTTTATATGAAAATGGTGTTGTGTAAACTCCCCCTGAATTGCACATGCAGCTTTACAGCTTATATATAAAAAGTTAAAAACTAAACCAACACAAGTCCCAACACAATCACCTATGCAACATTTGACATTTTTTAGTAATATACAAAATAATATTATTAGATTTTTTTACAGTAATTTTATGTAACAAAATTTAGTGAAATGATTTAGTGACGTGTTTTTGAATGGTTCATATATTCATTTGCTTAGGGATTTTTTTTAAGACAAAGATGGCTTTAATGTAGTTAGTTACTTCAAAACAACTTTAAATTATGAGTATATAAGCTATTGAGTGGTGCAGGGATGATGTATTTTTGTAGGCCAAAACCTAGAAATGAATTTGAAGCATTTTTACACTTCAAGCATTTTTGCACTTCAGGTTCCATTGTCCTGAAGTCAATGGGTTTTTTGAATAGCTTGAAATAAGGTCTGTGGTGAACAGAAGCTCAAGATATTTTTTTTTTCGTTTTATTCTATATAAAATACAGTAATACCCACTTGTGATTTTTTTTTTTATACAGCTTTTACTTGTCTTTTAAAAGGTGTTTACTAACAAGTGGCTAAATGTGACTACAGCAGTTTTTACAGACTTTGTTGTGTTTATAATCGTGCTCTTGCAAACTATAACAAGTCGAACTTTCAGGGAAAATGTTTTTAAGCAAAGACTAAAAGAGTTTAGTGATGGTGACGTTGAAGTCTCCCAAGTTCGTGTATAGCCTATGTTCAGCTTTTGACTTCTGCCGATTGTATTTACACTTCAAAATTCATAAAATGTGTGAATATTATCATGATGAACAAAAAATTTAAGAATCATAAGCTTTTGTTAGTAACAGACCTTATTTTCAGCAACAATCCAAAAGCCAATGGAAAAATCCTATTGGTTTTTTGTCGAGGGAACCAGGGTGATCCCAACTTCTGGGTTAGCCTAGAAAAATACATAATCTCTGCACCATTCAATAGCTTCTAGCAGATAATATTACATTTACTTTTATTACATTTACTGAAGAGTTATAATGATTTTAAATGAATCGTTAACCAAAAAACTCATGTCTGAGCTGCATTTTTCCATAGAAATAAATGGGGACCAAGGATTGTCAAGGACAAAAAAAGCACCATGAGAGGTTCATACGACTTGTACGTTCCAAGATTTAAAGCAATATGATAGTTTTGTGTGAAGAATAGACTGAAGTTTAAGCTGTTACTCACTGAATATCTTGCTTGACAGCCATAGTCACCATTCGCATTCATTGTATGGAAAAGAGCAGTGACATTCTGCTATAAACAACTCTTTTTCTGTTCTACAAAAGAAAAGAAAAATATGTAAATGAAGACATTAGTGCACTGTAAAAAGAATTAAAAATCCCCACAGACAGGAGACATTATGCTGGCTAAATGTTTGCGAATATGTGAATGTATTGAGAATGCTCACAATCGGTAACCCCTCTGACACTTATGTAATCATGAGGCAAAATCAATGACGTGTCCAAAACTATAATTGCCGCTCCTAAACTGCTTCAGTAGCAATATGCTGTTGACGAAACCTGCAGCACAGCAAAAAAACTCTTCCGCTGTCCACATTCTGCATCTTTTATCTGAGAGAACTGTGTAATTCCAATGTAAGGAGAGATTTGTGATGCAAATCCATGAATATGCAGAGCTTTCCCGATAAGATGAACCGCCCTTCGGCAGAGTCGTGATGCTCAGCGGCTCCTCACATCTTTAGTCTTATATCAGGTGCATCCCCACATCCCGGGCTAAATACGCCATTAGCGCTGATCAGTGGGTAAGATAATCCAGGTTATAAATATGAGGCTAGGTGAGAGTGCCTTTGGGCTAATGCTATATGAATAAGACATGGCCTATATTTTTGTCCTAGGCATAGACATGGTTTATGGGACATAGCCCACATTGTGAAATCCAATCAAAGGCACAGTCACAGAACCCTGCGTTCATAGGAGTTCCAACCTGCACTGACTTACAGCCATGGTGCTACGGCGAGACTCCAGCAGAGTGCGGGGGAAAGAAAGAAAGAAAAATGACACCATATGTACGACGGAATAGCATTTTAAAAGACCACCCTCACGCTGCACAACAAAGACTAACACTCTGCAATTAGTCTAATTAATGTAAAACAATGGGCCGCATGGCCACTTATCAAATTGATTGTTCTCCCTTTCGAAGGGGGAGTGCAGTAGGCCTGGCCTTGTAAAGGGCGACTAATTTCAGAAGATGATTGGAGTTGTCACGTTGCTGCGGGCCAATTACCTCCTGACTCCGGTCACGGACGGCAGGCGAGATAATTAGCATGCGTTTAAGAGGCGCACTTACCGCCCATATTCTAATTAGTTGCGTGTTGCCATAATATGGAAAGCGAGGGTGGACATCTCTAGAACTTTAGAGATTCGGAGGGGGGTTTGAGGGACAACAGTCCGTCCCCTCTGATCGTAATGAGGTTTTTTTTTTTCCCTTAGCCCATCTCAAGCAGCTTAAAGAAGCCACTTTTCTCAGAGTCCTATAAACTGTCTCCCTCTCATCTGTAGCCGTTGCAAATCCATCATTAATCCTTTCAATTAATTTATTCTAGCGGGCTTCTCCCAAGCTTTAGCCTCTGTGATTTCACATAGTACAGAAACCACAAGCCGCTACAGAGAGATTTGAAGAGCTCCTCTGTCCGTGCTGCTCATATCGTCACCTAAAAAAGGTAATGGAAGGAAAGTTACAATAAATAAATAAATAAAAAGGCGAGGGTGGCATTTGCCAGAATGATTGTACGTGTCCTGCGGGATGTGAGCAACTCTTGATTCTTGTGTGGCTGACCCTTGAGAGAGGATTCGCCTGCTGCCTTTATCCTCCACATTCTCTTAATGGCCGTTTTACACTTTTAATTAATTCCATTTGACACCATTGAGACTCCTCATATACATGTTAATTGCAATAGGAGGGATGGAAGGAGGGGGAGGCGGGGTAGTGTAGTTTTTGGTAGAACACTGCTCTCTTCCTCTCATCTGAGCTTAAAATGCATTTTGAGCAGGAACAAAATAATTGACTGAAGGATTTCGGTCAAAACTAGCAGAGAACACAAGTCTAAACGCTATTTGCTGTTGCTACAGTGCGACGTTCTCATCTTAGTCTCACTTTAAGATATGTTATTCATCAGGATAACATATGTCCTGTCCATCAAACTGACAAAGGGCTTTCCCATGATGAGAGACAAGAGCTCCGGGCTATATTAAACACCTTTTACATTGTCGGTAAACAATGTTTAGAGAGCAAATGACAAATGGGGATTGTCCTTTATCTTCTTCCGAAGGCTGGTTCATGATTCCCAAACTAACACCAACATTTCAACTATTTTCATTTGTCTAAATGGTGAAAAACAAAAATGTCATCTTCATACTGCCTTAAAATATCTGATCCAACAAAACCCAACTGTTTGCTGGGACAGTGTGAACTAGCCTTTAACCCGAAGAACCTGAAGAACGTGCGGGTGCGTTTTGCTTGATTTTTCCTCATGACAATGTAAAACAGCTTAAAATATTCCGTAATTTTTGGCTTCACAGACATGAAAGATATGTCTTTACAAAGCTTAAAGTGTCTACTTTTATTTGTGTACACTCAAAATAAAAACTAAATGTTGTGCTTTTCGCTAAATAAAGAAAACAAACAGGATGCGCTTTCTCCCGTCTGTCTCTCCGTGAAGTCCACCCTGAAATGCGTCTGAAAATAAACTGTAACTCAGCGAATACTTGCCACACATACACGACAGATATCTCTTATAAAGCCTGGAAAGCCTGGTTTACTTTTAAATGAAGTAATTTATATAAAAAAAACAAATATTCTCTGTTTATGTAATCCGTATGAAAATAGCGAGAGGAACAGTTTCTCAAGCGAGCCTCATTATCTTTAATGTGACCACACGCGCGCGCAAAGCGATTCACATGCTAATCGACCACGAGAAGGAAGCAAACCTGTAAACGCCCCCCATCACCTCAAAACAAAGAATCTTCTGCTTTTCATTGAGTTTGGGAGACACGCTGTGAGTTTATCTTGGATTTACCTTAAATAAGAAGAACGCGATTTTAAGGTTAGAATTTTTTTCTGAAGTTCGTTAATTTAAATGTAGACGCGCGACAAGTGCGCACAAAATAGAGAGCAACGCCGTCGTAATGCTCGTTTTTCCCAGACAAGATGAAAACGCTTAATGGCAGACACCATGGGAGCATTTAATTTGTTTTGCAAACCAGGTGTGTTCGAGTAAAGCGCCTTTAAACGTTGCAGGAACATCTGTTTATGTATTAGGGATGCGCGGTATACCGGTACTAGGAAAATACCGGTATATATGTTATTTAAAACGTTACGATATCATGATTTTGCATATTTCGGTATATGCTGCTGTTCCGAAGTTCACAGCTAGGTGGCAGTGCGCTACCCAAACTGACACGAAACCAGCAAATGTGGCAAGTGGCAACATAGAGGAATAAAATGGATAAAGCAGTTGAATCTCACTCAACATGCCAAAAACGAATTAATAAAGAGAGGAGTAGAAGTGCAATTTGGAATTACTTTGCTTATAAAACTGATGAAGAACCATCAAACCTAGCCAAGCATCTGTCACTATCCTGACTTGAGCAAGCCATTCAGAGATCGACAGGAGAGTGCATCATTCAAACCATCTAATTTAGACATTTATTTTCTTTTAACACTGATCAACGCACACATAAGATCGAATCGTTTAAATATCACGAAATCTCCAGCATTCATTTCAACCAATGACGTTTAGATCTCATAATATTTGCACGTATACTATTGCACTATTTACATTTGCGTAACATAACCGACTGTGTTTATGTGAATACTCACTAAAGACGGACGTTTTTACATAATTTTGTGTATTTGACTGTTTAAGGAAACTTAATTTGGAATGCGCAAGCTCTTTACCAGCCTTGTGTGTGCGTTGTTGGTATGAGCGCAAAGAAAACTCTCTCAAAGAGCTCCCGTCCCATGTATTACGAAATGCTATAAAATCGCTTGAATGTTCAAATTTGCAAGGTTTAAAAATACGTGGGCAAGTGATTTCCGATAGCTGTCCCAAAACGAACGTGAAAATGTTGAATCGGAGCATGCAGATTGCTTTAGTGTAGGTGCGATGTCTTT
This sequence comes from Rhinogobio ventralis, assembly GCA_039654625.1. Taxonomy (NCBI): domain Eukaryota; kingdom Metazoa; phylum Chordata; class Actinopteri; order Cypriniformes; family Gobionidae; genus Rhinogobio; species Rhinogobio ventralis. The sequence continues at coordinate 29,528,840 of CM077202.1, read as the reverse complement.
TGAAGCCAGAAGCAATTTGCTCATTTTGAGTGATGGAGAAGGGAGACGCGCAGTATTGCTGAAATTTCTTCTCACAAGAAAGTTTTCAAATGACTGATTTGATGTGATAATCTTTGTTGATTCATTTACTAATAAACATGTGGTAATTTCCCACTTTATAAACCCAAAACTTGCGAGAATGAGTAAAACTATGCGCAATACCCGCGCCAAAATCAGACCGTGTAGTATCGATTTAATATCGGTACTTCGGTATTAGATTGTGGTACCGTACCGAAATCAAAATTGTGGTATCGAGCCATCCCTATTATGTATGCATTTGTAGATTATATTGCAAACAAATCATGATATTAACTGTGATATACTGTAATGGGAGATCCATGTTGAAAACAGTTGTGTTAATTTTTTCAGGATTCTTTGAAAACAGCATTAATCTAAAATAGAAAGCTTTTGTAACATTAAAATGTCTTTACTGTCTCTTGACACGATTAATGCATTCTTGCTGAACAAAACTATTAATTTCTTAAAAACTATTAATTATTAATAAAACTATTAATTTAAAACAAATTCTTACTGACCCCAAACTTTTGAACGCTTTTGAAAAGCTTTAGATGGTTTGTGTGTAACAATTAACATTTATTTCTATGACGTTAACATTCTTTTTAGGATTAAATTGTGCATTAATAGGTTAAGCAAATCAAATGTGTTTATATCTGAGAGCCTTTTATACACACACTTAGCTGCAGACACTGAAATAACATAACATTGTCAAATAACATGATTGTCCCTTATTTTTGTCCTACTTTTTGTCCCATTCAGCTGATTAGGATTAGGTGAGGGGTCTTTGTCTTTCTCAGGTGTGAAAAACACCAATATTCATGATGATTCACGCCCTCCCCGCATAAGCCTTCCTGACACAAAACATGTCTTACGAATTTTAAATTAGTATATTGTTTTATGTGAATGAGTGGCCAGAGTGATTTTTACATTATCTTGAAGCAAAAATTCTAGCCTACGTGATCCAGTTTTCAAAAGTCTTGTGAACAAATATTCAGTACGGGTTTTATAGCCTTATAACAGTGACTTCATTTTTTTTTATATAAACATCATTTTCTCAAAACTACAAACTTTTACACACATGCTGCTCACATATTATTGTAGCAGAGTTTGTGTTGAATACAGAGTAATCAATCTGTAGCCATGAAAATGTTACAAGTAACAGAAATAAGCACAAATGTCAGAGTATGTCAAAAAACAGCTCAGGGCTCAGAGGGTTAAAGAGGATATGCTCTAAAATTGTGTTCTTATGTTTCCTACATGTTGACTGATTGATTGATTGATTGATTGATTGATTGACTGACTGACTGGTTGGTCGGCTGGTTACATTCTTAGTTTAACTTTTTTTTTTTTTTTTTTAAGATTATCAGTGATGCTTTTCTTTTTAAAAAGTTAGATATTAAACACAATATATACATTCTCTCTCTCTCATATCATATTAAATTCTATTCAGTTCTACTCTTCTCCATTGTGCTCTATACTACTATTCTATTCCATTTATTCTACTTCTCTATTAAGATACAACAATAAGTGTTAAGCAAATTCTGTTCTACTCTACTTAATTCTTCTCTGTTATGCTCCATTACTACTGGATGGTATGACCACAAATCTGTATCACAGTTGGAACTTTATATCAAGGCCGTAACCATGTCTTGAGCATTGGGGGGGACCAATTTTTTAATTTTTTTTATAAAGCATAAATAAACAGAACAGTGAACGAAATTCTAGGTCTAATTCTAATTGGGAAATAATCCTTTTGGGACTTTTGCAAACAATATTTGCATTAATTTGCATCACATATTATTAGTCCCGAGATTCTTCGTATTAGTGAATGAATACATAGATCTGCTAGTTATATTTGAATTCCCTAGTGGTCTGGTGGTAGAATTTTTGTAAACCGTGTCAAAGGTTCCGGGTTCTAATCTACTCTCATATAGTTTTTTTTTCTTCTTCTTCATTAAAATCAAAGCTATTCATCAATGATTGTATATTAAGAGCAGGGACACGTTTGTGTGCATTTTGTTTTGTGATTTAACCAGAAAGAATAGTCTCTCTCCACAACGGCATTAAGCAATAGATTGACACGCTCGTCTGTATGCGAAGACTGTGCACGAGCCAAAAGAGAGCGTAAACCTCACCTACTTTGATTTGATTGGCCATCTCAGTCATTTTGACATTGACGAGCACTGTTAGACCACTGAGGCAAACCAGACTAAAATGTAACTTTTAAACCTTTTTGTCATCCTAACAACAACATACAGAGCGCTGCATAATGAAGTGCAGCAGAGCAGTGCAAAAATTTCATATACTGGGGGGGATAATTTGGCCATTTCTAATTATTGGGGGAGACTTGTCCCCCTCAGTGTCTATGGTGGTTACGGCCCTGCTTTATATAGGTTTATAATGTCTTAATTTACTGTCAGTAGAACACAGAATTTGCTTTAAAAAATGGTGGTAATCAAATCAATTTATAAAACTAACAATGTAGTTGATCTTTTAAAATGTAATCAAATAAAAAAAAAAAAAAATTTTTTTTTTGGCAAGTTTACTGTTTGAATTAAAACTTGTATAAAAACATGCGATTATGATGTTTTAATAAATTGTTATAAGCTATTTATTGTTATTATTATTATTACTTGAAGTACTGTGCAATAGTAATAATTTCTATTTTCTTCAAGTTAAACCAAAGTTATATTTTGACGGGTTGTTGTGAAAACAGTCTCTGTGTGTATATGATATGACAATAGTTCTACCAAATTAAATGGTGAAATGCTAGTTAAGTGACTCTAAAGGATCAGATCTAAAGGATATGTTCATGTCCCCATATGGTGAGATGATAGACGCTGACCACACCACAAGCATTCTTCAGTAACCTATGTGTGTATTATGCGATACTGTGGCGCTCATTTACAGAGACACGCAGTACATGCAGACTTCAGATTTTAAAAGCAGTCTTTTTGAGCTTTAATATTCACAGACACTATCCATATTACGATTTGATTCATTGTACTTTTAATTTAATTCATTAGATTATATTCATTAGATTAAATTTATTTATTTTAAAAAATTTGCCAAATTCTGTGACATTCCACTTCATAGAGCAAATCATAGGTCTCTACATGATATTTGCCATGTTAAAAAGAGTTAGTTGTGTATGTTGTTTATTGTCGTTATAAAGTTATAACCATTAGTAAGAAGGGTGTGCAGTTAATAATGGCCTCCTCTCAAAACATTCTACATAGCACTCTTCATGGTCACTGAATAGATGAAGCAATTGTTTTACAGTAGCTACTGTATGCACCAGTTTTTTGAAAAATACATATTGTACACAAAACTGACATACCAGATGAACTGGTATACTGCCCAGCACTACATTTTACAATGCTACTCTATTCTTTTATTAAGATACAAAAATAGTAACAGAGTCTATTATGCTCTACTCTGTTTTACTCCATGCTATTCTATTATTATGATATATTAATATGAAATAATAACTGGCAAATGATTTCATTCTCATGCTTTCAGCAGCCTCATCTACTTTGAAGATGGAAATTCAGCTTATTAAATAACTTGCAGCTCTAATTAACTGCCTCTACATGCAAATGATGACAGCCGCATTATCAGTTATTATCAGTTATTGCACTGATGACAGAGTCGAAGAGGAAGAGACTGGTTGTATACACACGACAGCAAACGGCGGTAAATCTGGCTTAATACAGTTAAATCGTATCACACACAGCGCGCACCTACATCCTGATCTTTCTGTAAACACTGCATTATTTCCCACCCTACACTTCTTTTTAATGTGAACACGCTGCGCTCTTCAACAGGACGCGTTTGCTGACAGCTCCTCATTCAACTCTGCTGTAATACAGCAGTTCCAAACGACAGGCCAACGTGTCTCGGCAGAAGTGAGATTTAAAAAGGGAACGACTGAGAGACACGGAGATGGAGGAGATGGCGAGTGGAGGCTGACAGGAGAGGCAGGAGCCAGTGCACTTGGAGGAGCTGTCTAACAAGGTGCTGAGCACAGAAACCCAAGGGAGTCTCTGCTCTCTTACCCCTCAAGATTAGACGCCGGCAGTCAAGCAGGACATGAGAACAATGTGAAGGGGCGCTGGGGAGAGGGAGGTCCCCGAAAACAAGTCAGTCTACATGTCACTTTCTCTCTCTCGTTCTCTCTGTGTGAGCACATCTCTAAACATCTCCTTATGTCAGGACAAATTGCTCAAGCTTCAAATCTTATTCTTTGGATCCTGAAAAGGCAATAGAGAATTAATATATGGCAGGGGGATGAAGGGAGGGAGAGGCAGGGAAATAAAGACAGTGATGGCATTTATTCAGCAACATGTTTAGAGTATTCTTGTTTAGATCACTCAAAATAATAAACTGACTCGTCCTACTAAATAATCTTTGTTCAAGCTATTGTTCAAGCTATTTGTTCAAGCTATTGTCGCCTCTGGCTTGCTCAGTTGGGGACACAAAATTTTCAAATAAATATCCAAATAAATTTAATTACTAAACTAAATTATATCAACTACATTACTTGAATATATATGATAATTGAAATGAGCTGATGACATCACCGTTTTCTCCAGAGCGGCTGTACAGCCGAATCAAATTCTGTTCATTATTTTCCTGTTTAACACTGTGAAGCTGCTTTGAAACAATCTGCATTGTAAAAAGCGCTATATAAATAAAGTTGACTTGACTTGACTTGACTATTTTTTACATTTACATTTTGGGCCCTATTTTAATTACATAAGCGCATGGTCTGAAGTGCATGCCACAGGTGAATCCACTTTTGCTAGTTTAACGACGGAAAAACAGTCTGCGTGACAGGCGCATAGTCCAAAAGGGTTTTACCCAGTCTCTTAATGAGTCATGGGTGTGTTTTGGGGCGTAACGTGCAATAAACCAATCAGAGTCTCATCTCCCATTCCCTTTAAAAGCCAGTACTGCGCTATTGACTTTAGACCAGGTTTCTGTTGGTCAATGGCGCAGTAGTTTTCAGTTGCCTCAAAATAGCAACATACCAACAATGCAGATCAGCACACCCATGGGTGAACAGATTTGCATGAGTGCATTTGCTATTTGAACAACGTGGCGCTGGACATGAAAATGATAACTGCGTTGGGCTGAAACTAACAAAAAACATTGCGCCGGGTGTATGATAGGGCCCTTAAGTTGTATTTTGTTGAAATGCCTTAGATGTATTTTTTACAGTGTAGCAAACACATAGTGTTAAAATACATTCAGAACACTTTCAATGACCTGACAGCCACTCACAACACCACAGCATCATGGCAGGTTTCCTCATCTAGTATATTCCTAATGCTTGACTCAACCAAAGGCTATAAAGTGGCTCAAGACATTTCAATATCTTCCTACTGACACTAGTTGATGAAATCCAGATTGCTACTGTTGCCTGAACACTCAGCCATCACTGGTATTTGCACCACTGGCCATATGGCACATGCTCCAGCTGCCACCGCGAGTTCATCTCATGAGGCTGGAGAAAAAAAAATCTTGTGGTCACCTATATGCTACCAGTGGCAACTGTAAAACATTGTACTTTATGGTTTTGCAAGTGAATCACTGCTCTTTAGGGTCAGATGTTTGTGTAAGCTTACTTCTCAGCTTGAAAGTGCTGTTTTGATAGAGAGGTGGGACTTTATCTCTGTCTTACTCTTTCTGTCTGACCGTACTCCCCCTGTGATCACTCTTTCCTTCAAAGCCATTAGGGTCAGATTTCGCTCACCTTATATAGGAAGACGCTGCCCTTGAAGAATACATGGAGTCCTTAAGCCAATGTAGACTCACCAGCTAGAGTGCTTTAAGTGCCCAGTGCACACACACACAAACATTCACAGCAACGTATTTTGCATTCAGTCAAGCTGAACAATGTGGCTTTATCTTATACTAACTTTTCACAGTTTATATAAATGAAAAACAAACTTAAATTGAAGTTAGTTCATCACACAAAGCTATCTCCTGTATGTAAGAATATTTAAGACTATATTTTGACTATATTTGACTCGTCTTGATTGTCTTGACTCTTCAGAAGACATAACGCACAAGAAGTGCTTGTGTCATTTTTAAAGCTTGAACCTCCAGTCTCCCAATTGTCATTGTTAGTAAGTTAAGGAAGGTGTTTTGCCGGTTTATGGATTGTGCAGTTTCGTGACCTATAATGAAGCTTGTAGAGGCTTGTGTTAGGTAAGATCAGACCTTTACCCCACCTGACCTCTGAAGAGGGAAATCTCGTAAATGCTATTTTGCTGCAACACGCTAAAGCTCTGTGAGTGGCCACTTTTAAATGAGATTAGCACAAAAACAACACTACTTCCTGTAGGGAACTAGTATTTTTTTTTCTACACACCTACCATGACCCACATTTGAACTCGCTGTCCCTGTTTTTGAGACACTCTGTATGCTTCAGCAATCTGTGTGGACGTATCCCGGGCCCTAGGGATCATTCTAGGCTCTTCCGCAGGGGGTAAGAGACTTCCCTAATCATCTCAGAGATTACAAACATAGACAAAGGCCGAGGCAGATCTCCTGTCTCGCAGCACGGATGCACCGGCAACGTGGATTTAAGGCGCTGTACACACGCACAGCTAATGCCAACCATAGGAAAACTAGCTCATCAGCATTCATTACTCTAAACCAGATCCGTGCACCTGGAAAACTGGCTACAAATTGGCTTCAGGTCTGAGGGAGGTAGACGAATACCGTGTCGTACCCATAATCCACGGCTCAAGTGGCACACCCACACAGACTACATGGGCCACAGAAACCGATCTCTCCGCCACATCAATATATTTCAACTCGAGCACCGAGGAGCAACAGGGAGATCAGCAGAATGGGGCGAAATAATAGAATATTCATCCCTCTAATCCATATTCAATTCTTCTGTCTCTCCTCTTTCTGCCTCTCATTTTCCCCCCTCTCTCCTTGGCCATGCATATGAGGTTTGGCTGTATATCTCATTTAAATGAGTCTGCTGTCGCTCCTTTCCTCCCTCTTCCTACGTTAAACACGCACGTTCTCTTTCTGCCCCGCTGCACCACCCTGACAGGGCGAGGGCTTCCTCCTACTTCGGTAAAAAAAGGATGAAGGACCGTGCGGGTCAAAATCAAGCAGTGAACAGACAGACATTTAAGAAATGCAAAACGTTACCCTGAAACAAGTCTGCAGATAAGACAGAGAGGGTGAAGTAAACACCAGGCGTCTTCATCTGAAAAGATCTTGTAGATGAATGAGGTCTGCTCAACTGTGCATTTGATAAGACTTGGAGAAAAGGAGGCATCTCACAGCCCACCTCTGAAATGAGAGATATCTATGGAGTTTATTGTGGTCTAAAGCAAGAAAGAAAAAACTTTTTGCGAGGGAAAATGTACAGCCATTATTGCAAAATAAACCCTAATGATTGGGACCCTGACACAGAGCGGGGGTTGGGTTGTATCACCCTGAAGAATTTTATGATTGGTTAACTGATTGGTTAACTTATTACAGCTACTGACCAAATAAAATGTGCATGGAATGATCATTTGGGGTGAAATAATTGTATCTTATCTTAAGCTTTAGAAAATACTCCATTATAAGGTGTACAAAACAATCTGCCTAACAATAAGATAATTACTGCAAAATATTACAGTAATATTAATACTGAAGTCACTTATGTGAAGGGATGAATTGATTAACTTATCTTCCTTCATTTTTGTAAAATAACAAAGTATGTATATTTTTCTTAGCCCTAATATAGCAGGTCTGAGGTAATTTTCACAATAATCGATACTGACGTATTGTGATTGTACGAAACAAGAGAGAGCGAGTTTGCGGTGTGATACGAAAGTAGCACCTGTTTCAGTTACCCTGATGAGAGGTCTGAGCATTGCCATGGACAACTATGAACATTAGGATATACTGGACCACTGAATGCTGTGATTGACCAATCAGAATCAAGCATTCCTTAGAGCCATGTATTAAAATCTAGTTTTCTATTTTAATATACATATGCATTCATTCCTATGATGGCAAAGCTGAATTTTCAGCAGCCATTACTCCACTTCAGTGTCACATGATCCTTCAGAAATCATGTGGTGCTCAAAAAATGTACCCTTTCTGAATAAAAGTATTAATTTATTTAAAATAAACTGACCCCTGACTTTTAAATGGTAGTGAAAAAAAAAATGCTGTAAAAAAATCTGATTTTCATAGGCAAACCTCTTCACTGTGTCCTGTGAGTGGTCTTGGTCTTGTGATCTTGGCCCTTCGCCATGTCCATATTGTCCTGTTCACACCAAGAATGAGACAGCAACTAATCAACATGCCCCCCTCCTCTACTTTCTCATTCTCAGTATGTAACATCCCCCCACCACTCCTGGTCTCCATCTATCTATCCGACTAACTATTCCTCTATCATCCTCAGATTACAGGATAAATGAACGGAGCCATTACTGCTGTGCGCTAACAGGCCCTTCAAGTGCACGGTGACAAATATGGATACATTTCAGGACCACTGAAGCCACGGAGGAATAATTTTGTAGATTTCATCAAGAGTTCTAATTATGTTCCTGTCAAGTCCAGAACGCAGCAATCCATAACTGAGGAAAGCACTCATAGACGATCCGCCGCACGGGCGTAATTTATGCCCCGCAGAAAAAGATGTGGAGCCTTTTGTGTATCAGCATGCACAACACCTTCTGACTAACAAGAGAAGATGGAGGAAAAGAGGAGGAAGTTGAGTGAGTGATTGGAGGAATGGGGGGGGGGGGCACTTTGTGGCCGCATTAAAGGGGTTTCATCTATTAAACCGATTTTTTTTCTCAAATATTTCCTGTAACAAAGGATTTGTTTTCAGTGTGGGACTTTGAGAAGTCTTCAGCTCTTCAGTCGAGAAGACGACAGCAGGAGGACGGATCTGACAGGCCAATAGAGCTTGAGCTATTACTGAAGCAGCCACCGTCTGCTTTTGTCAGTGCATTGAAACTGAAAAGACCAAAGCAAGCACAAAAGGTTCACAAAAATGGAGAAAGGGGAGGAAAATGTACAGGGGAAAAAAGGGTGAGAGGGCATTGAGGAGAGAGGGAGGGCACAGGACTCCTCAAGGTCTTTCCAGTTGCCCAACTTCATCCTAATGAGATCTGCCTTGATTAATGGTGTCAATTTGGCAGAAAAGAATAAAAAGGATGTGGGCATTATTGTGTGTTTGATGCAGGTAATGATAGGTAAGACTATAGGTAAATCAAAGTGTAGTCAGGCAAAGCAGTTAATCTCCAAGTAAACTTTAGTCTCAAAATTCAAATGTTACAAAGGAAAAAGATGAGCCAGTTGCAATATCTTATAAAGTTAACAGGAATAATAGGGGGTGTTTGCAAGTAGAGATGCAACAATATTCAAATTTTGTCTGATACCGATAATTCTTTACATTTGAAAGCCGATAACCGATATATTGGCGGATAAATCTAAATCCTTAAATAATTTTTGAGAGCCTGATTACAAAAACAAAAGTCTCACCATTAAAAGACATGTCCCAAACACACAATTATAATGTTCTCATTATAATTGTATGTAGCCTATATGACAGACTTGTGCCAGCACATATTGCACTTAACTGTATTTTCCTTTTTTAAAGTGATTCCAATTTCAAGCAATTCTAAACCATCATGGCGCAAGGCCATAACCATGTCTTAAACATTGGGAACAATTTTTTATAAAGCCTATAGAAACAGAACAGTAAATTCTAGGTCTAATTCTAGGTAGGAAATAATCATTTTGAACTACTTGCAAATAATATTTGCATTAATTTGCATTAAAATATGCACATATGTACTTTTATTTTTATGCCTAATATTTCGAAAAACATAAAATGTTTCTTCACACTCGAATTCCATGAATCACGTTAATGCATATTTTCAATTCAAAACGGCCATATTTGAGAAAAAAAATGTTGAGTAGTTTGCATCACTGGATGTTACTGTCGATCGACTAAATATTAAATGTTTCGCTTATTACCTCACTCTCTTTCAGTGTTAAACTGAAGCTTTGCACTGGAATTCACGCTTCTGTGACCAGTAAACCCCGCCTACTTTGATTTCATTGGCCATCTCAATCAATTTGCCATTGATGAATGCTGTTAGACTGCTGAGGCAGACCAGACTAAAAATGTTACTTTTAAATCTTTTTGTCACAACATACAGAGCGCTGCATAACTTCAAATATTGGGCAGGACAATTTGGCTATCTATGGTGGTTACGGCCCTTTCATGGTGAACAGTGCGCATCTGAAATCTCTTAGCTGAAGGAAATAATCCATTATTTATATTACCTTTAATATATCGGCCAACTTTTCTTATTGGGCCGATAACGATAACATTAAAAATGAACATATCAGATATATTGTGCATCCCTATTTGTAAGTAATCCCCTAAGTATAGCCCAAGCCCAGTTACTTAAATTTAGCCTTTATGTTCAAATCCAACCCCATCTCATGAAAAAGCTAGAGGGGCAGCAAGTGATTTCTGAGAAACGCTCTTAAAAATGGATCGGACCGAGCAGTGTTGTACACTTGTAGCCAATCAGCAGTAGGGGGCAAATACACTAGTGATGGGGGACGAGAGAGAATGAAAAAGAGGGAGATTTGAAGAAAGACTGTAGAACGTGAGAAGGCTGAGAGACATTACAAAAGAGAAAGGTTCAGAGGAATATCACTGGAAAAAGAAGGCTCATGATCAGGCAAGAGCTTTAGGACCCACGTTAATATTAGCAAAGGCCTCCAGCGCTGCAGAGAGCTAAGCAGGAAGGCCTGAAAACGGACGAAAGTAACATTGGTTTTGCTATGTTTCACACAACCAAGATATGCTGTTGTTGTACTGGTAGCTATAGTAACAGGACAGTTTTGGGTGCCATTGTTTGTCTGGTGCTGGTGTCCTGCTGGCGACTAACAACAAACTCTTGCTTGTATAAACTCTTGTGTACTGCATGTTCCTTTTTTTTGTTCTTCCTTGTCATTCGTTCATCGTCTTCACTTTATTTTCCGCAAAGCATTTTTGCTTCAGCTATTATAAAGAGACATCCACTCTTGCATTCTGTGTTTGTGCATTTTGGCGGCGGAGCAATGAAGAGAGGGGTGTTTGTTTGGGTTGATTTCAAATATCAACAGAAATCGTGTTTCTCGGAAATCACTTACGGCACCTTAAGTATTTTACAAAGTTGCAATTTTGTACAAATTAGTATGATGTGATTTGTATGAAAATCTACAATTCGTAACAAAGAAAAAAGTAAGCTTGAACTTGCACCCCTAAACTTAACCCAACGAAAAATGAATAGACGAGATTGTACAAAAATGTACAAATGGCTTGTTTTGTCATGAAACTCTAGATGGCACAAGATGATTGATTCATGTCGCATCTGCAGCCAATAAGCTTGCTGCTTAACATTTAAATGGCTGGTTACCATTTACTATAGCAGTTCGCAGCGCACTTTCAGCGTTCATCTAAAACCCTCCACCTTCCCTAGCTCCACCTGTATAGATCTGCTATGGGTAATTGATATAGGCTATCTGTGAACACAGCAGCAGCGTATCGACATATGTATTGGCAGTAGCAAGTTCCTGTACTTGCTCTGCAGCGGCAGCAATTCAACAGCAGCAGCGTAGCAGATCTATTCCACCAAGAACAAATACATTAACATTGTCATATCAATCACCATGCTAAAAATCTTCCGAGAGTTGTCATGATAGAAATGAGATCATACAAATTCATATGAATTTGTCACCATGCAATTTGTCAAAAAATTAAATAGTTTTGAATTGTCATGAGACTTGGTCGGAAGATCGAATTATTATTGTGTCTTTGTATCTGAGAATTGTGTGTATGCTGGTCCACTGTGGTGGTTAGGGTCCATCTATTTCTGAGCTGATGACATTTCCTGTATCAGGGGACCCCATTAGAGGAAAGAGGGAGAAAAGACCCTCCACTTCACCCCCAAAAGGAAGAGTGGGGTTGTTTACACCTCCAACTCAGGATGGATGAGTCTCAATTGAGTCTCTGTGTCCTAGTACAAATCCGAGAGAACCTTTATGTATACAACAAAGAAGCAGAGGCCCTGACATTTGCCTGTTTAGTTGACCTTCTTGTAACTAGTCCATTGCCCCCATGTCTTGATGTCCACCTGCTTACACAATGTGAGGATTTTCTGTTTACATATTAAATATATAACAGCATATCATGAAAACAAAAGCAGATCAAGCTCTTCTATTTCGCCTACAGGAAATAGAACTTAGGGAGGGAAGTTTTAGTTATGACATCACAATCAAGGGCATATTAACATATATAGTTAAATACACACAATTTCCTATGTACATGCTTTGACATGCCATTTTTGCTGTAGAATCTGGTATACACGCTAGGAGCATTTTGAGTGTGTCAGATCTTAGTTTAACCTCCATGACATTGCTGGAGTCTCTCTCCTCCCACAAACTGCCTATTCAGATGGGCAGAGAGGAGAGACTTGTTTTGATATTCTAAATTGAACCACGAACTGAATTTATGGTTCCAACATTTCTTGAGACAATTGTGAGATTTAATAAAGGGAGGTAAATATGCTTTCTCTCTCTCTTTTCTCTCTCAATGTCCTCATAAACACACACACATACTCTTACAAATACCCACACAGAGCAAACTGGGTGCTCTGATTGAATTGGATCATTTATCAGAGCACAAATATTGTAGGCAGGCTGATGATGACAGAAGCAATCGCAGACTGCTCTCTGTGAGTTCAGCTGTTTCGTTGCTGGTTTCATTGGCTAGCGGGCGGCCCTCATCCAGCACAATGAACCTCTCCATGTTTGGTTAACAGGAGAAATAGGATTTGATTTGAGAAGGAGCTGTAACAATGTCAGTCAAACAGAAACTGCAAGTAAAAGGTGAACAACATCAAGTGATTTTAATATTACAAATTTAAATACGACTTGCAGTTTTTGCCAGGGTTGTGCAACATGCAGAATTGAATTAAGAAGGCCTTTTAATGGCAATATTCCTGAACCAAACAGTTATAGGAAAATATGCAGAATTGTAATTTAAATTTAAATCCAAGAAAGAATAATTGCATTAAGTACAGTTCTTAATTATTTTATTCATATATATATATATATATATATATATATATATATATATATATATATAAATATAAATGGGGGGAAAAATGGGGGGGAAATGGAAAAAAAGTATATTATATAGAGAGTGAGATGTGATGTGTGCAGCATGGTGTATAATATCATTCATCTGTGAATTTATGATCAGTGTGTGACTTAATAATGTGAGGCAGCTTAAAATGTGAGCAGAGTATTTATTTATTTTATTTATTTGACCAGAATTACAGATCAATTATTGGAAGGGATTATGTAAGGTTGGTCAAATAATATAGATCTAATCTAGATTTTTTTCTTCTTCTTTTAAATGTTAATTTCACCCAACCCTGGTGTTTGCACACACTCCCATGTAAACCAGAGACAGACATCCTCTCTCTGCTCTTCAGTGACAGGACCCCTCTATCTCGTTTTCACCCCTCCTTTCTTTCGCTCCCACCTCCTTCTCTGCTCTCGGCTCAGTCAAGCACAACTAAGCCAGCATGGAGGCACAATGAGGCCATTTACAGTAATCATTTCTTTTCACACTTGCTGATGCTCTTAAAAGGTGCAAGGGATCGTGAACTACCTCTATCCAACTCCACATGGCAATATCCTGTCCAATTAGAGGTGGCGACCACAACCGCAAACACAAGGCTTGGTCAGTTGGTATAAACTAACCAATCACTGTGCAAATCCTCATCCATCTGTGAATTTATGATCAGTGTGTGACATAATAATGTGAGACAGCTTCAATTGTGTATTCAATTCATTTTTAGGGTGTTTATTCATTTTGACCAGAATAAGGGGATTATGTCAGGATGGTCAAATAATTTTTGCTAGATTTTTGCTTCTTTACATTTTTGTTTTAGCTTAAATATTTTATTTATTCTTTCAAGGCAGTAAATGTTGAGACATTACCTCTCTGAAAAGTTTCTAGCATACAGATGTTGTGGAGCAGTAAGCTCTCTTAGATAAGTTGCATCTCTAAATTCATGCCCTTTAAATTACTAATAACCACCTTCAACAATAAATGTCGAACTTCACATTACCTGCTATAATCAATGTTACTATTATTATGACGATTATTATATGTCTCTGTTTTTGTGCAATGAAAAGTTAATTTTATTTAACAAAATTTCATTTAATTTATTGTAAATCTATGTACACAAACAGAAGAACTTTTATGAGTTAAAACACTACAATAAGATCTCATGTGTTAACATTAGTTAATGCATTAACTAACATGAAGTAACAATGAGCACAATTTTACAGCATTTATTAACCTTTGTTAATGTTAGTTAATAAAAATGTGCATGTTCATTTTCATGTTAGTCCAAAGTGCGTTACATTAATAGATACACTTTTTAAAAATGTATATTGAAATTAACATTAAGATGTTAGTAATGCTGTACAAGTACTGTTCATTGTTAGTTGCATGTTAGCTAGTTAATGTTAACAAATGAAACCTTTTTGTAAAGTGTTACCGTTAAATAAAAATAAAAAGATAAAAAGACCCCATTCCGATTCAGTCGTAAGCACTTTTTGAACACAAGAACTTAAACGAGAACACTGTTGCTGTAACAAAGTTCATGTCTCTCAAAGAAGCTCATCTTTTCAGCAGGGATGGGAATTCAATATATCTTGAGCTGTGCATTTACAATTATGCCACGGCTGTGACAAACTATGCATATTTTAATATAATAAATCAATTAATCAGTCAGCAGTGTACTTACAAAAACATACTATTGAGTTGAAATAAAAAACAACCTCCTCCTTCCCTCCTCACAAAAGATTTCACCTCTCCAAATGATCAATTTTGACTCTCTAAGAGGGAACAGTCACTCAAATAGACAACCTGGGGATACCGCATATAAATATAGATAAGACATTAATAAAGCACCTGGGATTTCTTTGATACAGTGGCCAAAGACACTGATGAGAAGAACCACTTAGGCACATTGAGGTTAGCACAGGTAGCGAGTGCAGAGCCCCGCTCAGGTTAGCAGACTCAAAGTCAGGCTAACATAATCTGAGCTCCAAAACTCAGATCACACTCTGATGATCCAATTAAAGGGAGGAGACTATGCAATCAGGCCGGCCGCAGGCTAGCTAACAGACGCAGAGGCGCTAACATCAATTTCTTAAGTGCTTCTAAAGGATTACGAATGCCAGGCTCTGCCTTAGGGTGGGAACATCTAACCCGTTCCTCCACGCCACATTACTGTAATTGGGTAGTGAAATTACAGCAGGAGGGGCCTCAAAGGGAGGTTTCCGGCTGAGGGGAGATTGTGTGTGGTTTTGACTTTGTCTTTAGGAAAACCTAGATGTTTTTATATACTGGAAGTCCATGATTTAAGTTAAGATCAACTGACAGCAGTAGTGACATTAAGTTAATTACCAAATATATTAATTTCCAGTTGTTTCTTCAAAAAAGCAAAATCTTGGTTAGGGTAAGGCACTTACAACTGAGGTGAATAAAGCCGATTCATAACCGTTAAAATACTTACTGTTTCAATAGTATAGCCACAAGACAAAGATTTTTTTATCATAAACACTTTTTTATCATAATTTGACATTTATTTTTCTACTAAAGTTATATCGAATTTCAAATGACTGTAAAAATTATCAGTTAAATCATTTAAATTTTTTAAAATACAAAAGTTTATTGTAAAAGTTTGTTAATGTAAATTCTGTTATAAAATTATCAACATTATCTGCTTTTAAATCCTCCAAAAGTTTCACATTCACATCCATTGTAAGTGCCTCACTGTAACCTTGATTTTTTCTTCTTTAAAAAAAAAAAAAATAATAATAATTTTTATGCCTACCAAACAATAATGCTGTAGATTGATCTTAACCTGTACTGAACTCAAAATATCCCTTTAAATTAAGGTGAAGTGTTTAATTTCTGTGCTGCTAGCATCACCAAACGAATAATGACTGTTTTCAAACCTTTTTTTCTCTCCTGAAAACACCTCTGTTCCAATTGGTCAGGCAATCAGATAGCCCCGCCCCAAACTAACAACACTGGTAGAGTCAATATTGCTGTTGCTGGGCAGGATGCTCAACCAAATAGAGCAATGCTTTGATAGCATGACGATGTTTATACTTTGAGAGAATCAACTTGCTTCTAGCATGTCTTGACATATTAAGGTGGGATAAGAGAAAGCATTTTACCATTAAAAATCACATACTACATCTTCAAATTTTCTTTGTGTTTTCTTGTCAGACTGCTGAGCAGCGGAAATTCTTGCCTCAACTAGGCTGTGTACTTGCTCACTGTTTTATATTCGCTTTGAATAGTAAGCTGTGGCAGCTGGTGACGCATACAAAAAGGCAAAAATGCTGCGTAATATGTGCCTCATAATGCATATTCACAAAAAAAGTATTAGCATACACTCTGCATGATAATACAATTAAATTGTACCAACTTCTCAATAATACAATTGCTTGTTCAGGCTATTACAGTGAATGCTGAACTGGTGCTGTTAGGTTTTATTCAACTGCTACAATAGCTCTCAAACAGAGCATAATTATAAAATTGTCAATTTGACATATTCTTCCAAAAAGCCAATAAAGCTTATCTAAACAGTGAAATTGCCACTTCAGATGTAGTCAATTTGTGCAGCCAAAGAACAGCACTGGAGAGCCGTTCTCCATATTCAGACGAGCCAAAACTGTGTGTGTTATTCCTCTATTCCCTTAATCTCACTCTAATCTGCTGAACTGATAAAGGCCAGACACCTGACTCCATCAAGAGAGTGTTATCTGGGGTGTGAAAGGGCACACAAATACTCACACACCACAAAAAAATCTTGCTTGAATATTATAAAAGGCAGAAAACCCCCTCGTTCTATCTACGTGGATCTACATTAATACACTGATTAAGAAATGACTGAAAGGGAAGACCTCACATTCTGGCTGCAAGCACCCTCTTTATTGAGTCTACTAATACCAGAAGTGTTTGTTTAAATAGCATATTATCTTCAATAAAGCATTAGGAAGGAAATAATATTTATGCCTTATCAAAGAGAATTTCCAGGGCTTTTAGCTTTAATTATTGGCAGATCTCTTACGCACTAAGGGCCGATAACAAAGGCGTTTCTTTGCCACATTGTTGTGGAGTGGCAATTAGAATGGAAAGCCTCGGGCCACTCTTACTGTGAGAGTGTGTGTGTGTACATGTGTGTCTAGGTGGGACGTCAGATTCGCGCAGGCTAACCCATGACCGGTGGAGCTGTTTTATAATTGAGGTCCCGTTGCCTTGAGCACAGCGTTTGTTAGGACCGTATCTGATACTGGGCTTTGAATTAGGCTGACGGTGGAGATGATGAGCTGCAGAAAAGGATGGAGCGCAAGCTGAGGACGTTTAAAAAAAGCATACAGTGTTATACTGACTGAACGGAACATTATATTCCAGCTTTAGCGTTGTACCATGTTCTTTGCATTTCTATTTCCAGGCCAGAAAGTGGTTCACAAAATGTCACATCGCTTTAAAAGCAGAGCAACCGAACGACTGGCCTTCAAGATAGTTTCCAGTCAAGAGGATATTTTGACTAGCTTTCAAATGGTATGCTCTACTTTTATAGGTGGTGGACTTTTTTAATGAATATCAATATTAAAACAATACTTCTTATCATTATTTTTAAATCACCCTCATATTAAATGGTCTTACGATCTGACATGAATTGGTAAAACTACAAATATTTTATATAGTCTCAATTAATATGAGGTCATAATCTGCAATAATAATAACAATAATATTAATAATAAAATGATAAATAATAAATGGTATTACGATGTGACATGAATTGTTAAAAAAATACTCCATATAGTCTCAATTAACATGAGCTCATAAAAGCTGCAATAAATAAAGGTTGAATTTTTTTATTTACTTAGTACATCATATCGCAAGATGTGTAAACTTCCATGGAACCAAAACATAACTATATGAGTCATCATTTTGACTCCAGGAACTTATTTCATGTCAACTACCAATTTGCAGTCTTAAATAAAGGTACTTTTGCAATATTAAACAAATGCATACACTAGATTATATCAACCCCTCAACATTTTTCCTAAGTGAGAGAGAAGGGGTGACCATCTTTATAGCACAGAGACCCATGACGTCATATGACCCACCAATAAACCAAACACAGAAAGCTGTGGAGAGTATTTCTACAATAAAGTGTCCGCAAATATATGTGAACAGTCCTACGGGCTTTAAAATCTACTAAAGCACCAGTGGCTATAAATTGCTGAGGTAAGCTTTAACCTGGCCAACCGCCTAGGTGAACTTTAAGTGTCCATTATTTGCAACTATGGTAACTTCAAAATGACTAAACCAAGATAAATCACTTTGGTGAAAATAAACTCTTTTTCTCTGCTCCAGCCCTAAGGCATAAAAGTGAAACTAAATGAACCTTTGAAACTGCATCTCAGGGGATAGTCACTATGAGAAAAAAATCCCTCTATAAGATTTTTAAGTGCTGCAATTATTGACAAGGACTATATCGCCTACACTTCTTTTTCTTTTTTTCACCTCTTTCCTCTGATCAGGACGGGGGGAAAAAGCACGAAACCCCGTGAGACATCAGCAGCTGTCAGGTCCTTTAACAGCTGCTATGAAGTAGTTTACAGCAGAGCATTTGCCACTATCCCCAGACCCAGTTAAGAGGCCTTTTTAAAATCAGCTCAACCAAAAAAAAAAAAAAAACACAGCTTACACACACACGGACACACACTCATACATTAATCAAGCAGGGCTGCACACTCGCCGCAATACATCAATTACCACGCTTTTTAAACAAATTCCGCCTCTACGACAGACACCTTATTAGGACTCGGACTGGAAGTGCAGGGGTATGAGTAAAAGTCTATTAACACGGACTTCGTCGCCGCTACTGTTGGCGAGTCCACAAACAAATTCAAACCATTACAATTAACAAGAATAGAGCGAATGGATTGAAGGGGGTGGAGGGAATGAGATGGCGGATGGCTGAAAATCCTTGTAACGACTTCCAGCTTGCTAATTTCACAAGCTAATAATAAAAAAGGACATTGCTATGCACGGGCCACCCTCCCTCTACCCCGCTCGCCGCGTCTCACCAGAGAGCTGCTGCCATTGTTCACATGAAAGACAATTAGACCCAGGAACATCAAACCTAAAAATGACAATCTGCTAACCAGCCCTGGGTATTGAAGGCATTCTCCTCTCCATTTTCTGGACTGATAGACAACAATCCTCTGAAGGCCTCTTTTTAAAGAGGAGGAAGAAAAGCAAAAGCTGGGAGGAAAAAAAACGAGGCCTTCTCACTGATTTATGCATCTCTATTCAGAATTTATTAACCTGACTGCTGCCAATTGAAGCTCTGCCACTCTTATAGCCCCGAGCCTCAAATTCCTGACACGTATAAAGAAATACACCAATAATGGCAGGCACGTATTTCCATACAGAAAAAAAAGGAAAGGAAGAAGAAAGAAAGAAGGTGGGCATGACAGAAGGAGTGTGTTCGTGTGTGTATGTGCGTGCGGTTGGGAATAGGGTTGCGCGATTGCAACAAGTCCCCTGATCATCCCTCCTCCTGTTCCGGTTGGACGGTGAGGGTCAGGTTACCAGAGCTCTCAGCGAAGAACCCAAACCACACTGTTGGCTTTTTCCTCCCCTTCCTCTGGAGCATCACTCATAATAGCTCTTCTACTCATGTCACCAGGGATGCCATAATATTGAACCAGCGACTTCTGCAAAACAAAGAGCGCTTTTAACAGACAGCACTGAGACTGATCAGGGAGATTGGAGTTAAAATTTTGCGTCATTGTAAAGAGCAAGACAATGAGAAACCATCATTTGCCAAGATGCCATAGGGCGATCCTGAGCCGTCAGAGTTAATGTTCACTGAGGAACCAAACTGGGCTGGGACAGGCTCACTGGAGGTCCAGGAATAGAGTCGATCGATAGGTTTGACTGAAAGAATGCACATTCTCCAGGGTAAAGATTGAGTGGGGCTGAGATCTGATCCCTGGCTGCCGTGAATGAGGCTGGAAACTGGATTCCAACGCAGGGAGATGCTCGAGCTAAGCTAAGATGGTGAGGTAATGTGGCAAATAATAGACACATGGTGGGAAAAAAAATGCAATCATGGGACTGAAAATACACACTCTTACCAGTTCCACCAGGCATCAGCCATCTTGCCATTCATATTGCCTTACTGTATGTAAGTGTTGATTGGATGTACAGTACAACTTGAGTAAAGGTACAACAAAGAAAATACAAAACTAAAACTGAAAATGAAATTAGAGCATAATCAACACAAAAGACTCTACACTAAACTGATAAGTTAAGCAACAAATAAACATCCCCAGATGACTGATGAAAAATCTCGAACAGGTCTGGGTGTACATACTGTATGGTTACACATGGTTTGGCAGTACAAGCCAAGGATGATCAGCTGTCCTTCGGTCTCCCTGTAGCATTGTCTTAGGCATCTTACATTACAGACAATGCCATTTATTGCTCTGTCCACATCTGCAGTCCTAATGCCTCCTGCAGCAGGAATATGGCATGTTCACGCAGGTGATCAGGGATTCTGGGATACTTTCTCCTAGTGTTAGAGTCAGTAGAAACGTCTCTTTAATGTCCTAAGATATTGTAACTGTGACCTTAAAGGGATAGTTCACCCAAAAATGAAAATTATGTCATTATTTACTCATCCTCATGTCGTTCCAAACCCGTAAGACCTTTGTTCATCTTGGAACACAAATTAAGATATATCTGATGAAATCTGAGTGCTTTCTGACCCCACAAGGCCCTTTCAATGCCCAGAAAGGTAGTAAAGACATCATTAAAATAGTCCATGTGACTACAGTGGTTCAACCTTAATGTTACAAAGCGACGAGAATAGTTTTTGTGCGCAAAAAACAAACAAAAATAACAACTTTATTCAACAATCTCTTCTCTTCCGTGAAACTCTCCTAAGCAATTCACGCATGAATGTGGTGCTCAGCCAATAGTGAGCCGCTGTTCTGCCATAGAACTCGGAAGCACTGCACAGTGAATAGCCCAACAATGTGAATATTGTAAGAGAGTGACAGGGAAGAGAAGACATTGTTGAATAAAGTCGTTATTTTTGTTTGTTTGTTTTTTTTGCACACAAAAAGTATTCTCGTCGCTATAGTCTCCACTGGACTATTTTAACGATGTCTTTACTACCTTTCTGGGCCTTGAAAGTGGTCGTGTGAGTAATTAATGACAGACATTTCATTTTTGGGTGAACTAACTCTTTAATTGTCATCTGTCTGTAAACTGTAAGTGTTTTAAGGACTGTTCCACAGATGCATGTAAAATATTTGTTTATGGTTATGTTTAAAACCTTTTCAATAAACATCTGTTAAGGGTTTTTATATATTCTTACATACACACAGATACATATTATATATATACAGGGCTTGGCATTAACTTTTTTGTCACCAGCCAATGTGGCTAGTGATTTTCAAAGTTGCTTGTCTGAAAAAAACTAAGATTTTTTGGTGTAAATATAATTTATTCTCAAGCAATTCTCATCAGTGTTGTATCAGCTATGACATATTTTAATCTAGCATATTTTTCGTATGAGCCCATACAATAGGTAGGCTTGTGAAATATATAGACAGTTTATTTTATTAAATATCAAAAATCTAAAAGGTGTGCATCATACCTGACACTTTACAGTTGGTTTAATGACTGTAAGTCATTCTCTTGTATACTAATGTCGTATGTAACTTTAAAGACGGTCCTTAAATTTGCGACGTCCAACGTCAAGCCAACTTTATGCCAATCACATCAGATGAGCTGTGGTTCTGCTGTGATCTTAGTTTTAAACTATTTTCGCTGCTGAAATAGAACAAAAACAGTCAATCACTGTATGATGAATGAATCTCCTACGTTCATCGCACATTGAATCTCCTACGTTCATTGTTTATGACGAGAGTGCAGATTTCAGTGAGTGAGAGCGCGTTCTGAACAAAACTCCGGCGTTTCAGCGATGACTAATCTGAACGCCTCTGATTATTAGACATAAGCTCAACAAAATCGCATGTGATTGGTTATAATGCTCACGTGATTATAACAGGTGCCTTTAGAGAAGACTACAATAAAATTCAACCCGCCAAAGTGGCTAGTGGGAGTGACTGTGTTACATGCTACAGCTGAAATCCACCCGCAAATGGCGCGTTGGTAGGTGTTAATGTTAATCCCTGTATATATATATATATATATATATATATATATATATATATATATATATATATATATATATATATATATATATATATATATATATATATATATATATATATATGTCAATGTGAAGGAATTTTCTGTATTGATTTTTCACAGGTATTTAACCCATATTTTGAATTACACATTTATTCATTGTGCTGTGTTTTAGGCTTAAAAGAGATCCTTAAACTTAATAGAAAAGGCACTGGTAATTTTCTTCCAAAACATTATCCATTTAGGACAGGCACTGTAATTTGTAAAAGTATAAAATTGTTTGTATGGTAATTTTTTTGTGCCAAAGTAACTTTTTAGTAGTGGTATGGTACAATGTGAAAATCTTTGTTTCACTTTTGGCTTTGAACTATCAGTTCACAAGGTTGAAGCATGTAATAGCAAATTTCATTACTTTAACTAGCTAATTTAGCCCAAAACATGGAGGAGGGAAAACCCAAAATTAAAAGCTTACACCACTGTGACCATTACACTCCTGAGAAAAACACAAAAACCCTGAGCGCGACCACCACTTGATAACTAATTCATTCACTTCCGGGGTTCACTCATGCCGTTCGGCCCGCTTATTGGTTTTTGAGCATCCCAGTCGGATTCTGGATGGAAACCCATATTGATCAGGCCTACAGTCGATGCCCATCAGGAGGAAACAGACTAGGCCATTAGAGTAGCAGTCAATGGCCAGGGCTTGCGAGGGGTAACTTTAGCACAGCCTCAGAGGCACATTGACGAGAATCTAATCCCCCTCTAAGTGCCGCTATGATACTGCCATGCACTTTCTCAAACGCTTCCCATAGCATCGCGTCAGGGATTTTTTTTTTGGCCGGGCACTGAGAACAGGCATGAAGAGAGTCAAATAAAGCCATCACACAGCATTATAGGGCCTTCAGGTTGCTATCGCCATTAATCATTAGCGTAGCGGCTAACTACATCATGTCATTCCATGTAAGTGTGATACAATACTATAGCGGTGTATTACATATGTCAAGTGGCTTGAATCAATCGCAGTGAAAACTATAGTAAGTACAGGCATTGTTTCATTTGTTCTGATAGACATGGAGTCCTACTTTCAGTTGGATTCTACTTTCAGACTCTTTTTCAATAACAAAATTTGACATGATTGTTATCATAAAAGTATCTATCTTAGCTCAAATTATGCTTAAAATGTTAATGAAAAGGTGATTAGCTGGCTCCACACAACTTCTGAGAGTTTTACATACACTACCTTTCAAAAGTTTTCAATTTAAAATAACTGTTTTATAATTTCATATATTTATTTAATATAATTTTCAGCAGATATTAATCCAGTCTCCAGTCACATGATCCTTCAGAAATCATTCTAATATGCTGATATAATGCTCAAGAAACATTTTTTATTACCAATGTTGAAAACAGTTGTGCTGCTTAATATTTTCGTATTGTAAATACTTTTTTTTCAGGATATTTTGATTAAAAGAAAAATCAAAAGAACAGCATTTATTTAAAATAGAAATATTATAAATTAGTGTATTTACTGTCATATTTGATTGATTTAATGCATCCTTGCTGAATAAAAGTATTAATTTATTTTAAAAAATCTTTAAAAAAACGGTAATGTCTATTTTAATGTCTCTTTTTGCCAATCTATTATCATGCTATAATGCATTTCAGATAATCCCAGCTCTAAATTAAATTAAAAAAAAATTAAACTGTGGTTGGTCGCTTTACATGCAGGTCAAACGGTCTCTTCCTGTCTGAGTGGCCAGAATAAGCTGCAATGGAGGACAGACTTTGTGTTGCAAATCAATGCAAGTAACCCATGCAGTGAAAACATCAAGGTTTACTCTAACTTCCAAAATTTGTAACTGCACTGAAGCCATCCAGTGTCATTTTATTGTCTGTCATTAACTCTGAAATCTATGATTAACACTAAATTGTAGCAAATTAACACACTAAAAAAATAACAAAAGTGTCTTGTCAAGCAAGAGCTGGGCTAAGCGAGGCTGGTGGCATTCCGAGTCACAGTGGCGGCGGGAAGCCTGCGGAGAAGCTGCTGGTCAACTGGTCTGAAGCTGAGCTGAGCATGCTAATTAGTGCTGAGCTGAGGAATGAGCTTGCATTAGCTATGCGACTAATCAATGGGAAAAATCACTGAGCAAACTTCTATACACCCATTTATTTTTAGTCCCTCGTAACCTCTGTTCCCTGCTCTCATTAGCGACTTGGTCTTAGAGGAGTGCGTGTCCAGAAGAGAGAGAAAAAAATATAGAAATACTGTCTCAACAACATGCTAGTCCTGAATTGTCAACTATAGAGCATATTACAATAATAATAATGATGCTTCTCCATATACGAATCAATTAGGTGAAAACGTTCCCAAAAATTGTACGGGTTGAATCAACAGTTCAGGAGTCCAACCAGCTCATTTAATCTCCCAGATGTCCCAGTACTAACAAAAAAAAAAAGCATGATTGTTCAATTTATTCCGTTTATTAAGACTTCAATTTAATGATGTAAGTCTCAAATCCCCAATCACGGCTTTCTAGGTTAAATAGGGTAAAAGATATTAAATTACAGGAGTGCTGAAGGCTCGCTCAACGACTTTTTCCTATACAGAACGGCCTGTTTGCCATTATATAATGGCATGTTTGCCATTACAGGACCCCACGAAATTTGAATAAAATCAATAATCAGTAAAAAACCGTGGTGGACTTTTAACAGCAAGTAAACAAATTTCCTTTGTGTGATTTGTGGCTCCTCTCTCTCTCTCTCTCTCTCTCTCTCTCTCTCTCTCTCTCTCTCTCTCTCTCTTTCTCTCCCTTCCTCCCTTATCTGCTGCCCTATTGGGAATAGCAGAGATTAAGCAAAGTAAACTTGGCTTTACTTATCATATTGTGCTCAGGAAGCCCTGTAAGGAATAGGGGATAAAATAATTTGAATGCAAATGCTGAACTTTGAGCCACGAACATTGTTTGGCACCGTCAAGTCACCGTCAGCAAAGGGAATATGATATTTGTTGGGATTTTCACAGCACAAACAGGGCAACCCATTTCTCTATCCAGCTAGCACCACCGTTTAACTAGCTCGGCCTGAAAGAGAGATCACATGCCACCCTGTGGGATTTTGTTTACAATGCAATTCTCCTATTCCTTCCCGATTTCACAGACTGCAGAAACGGAGCAGTGGACTGTGGGAAACAGGCGTAAGCCTATGGAGGCCACAACCACAGCTAAATGCTGTAATATGCTATTAAATGTTTAATCTCAACTGGGGCTGAGGAGACGCTCTCTGCGGATAATACAGTGAGACATCAATGGCTTCCCAAACAAACACACACATACTCAAACTCTAACTGCAAGCAGCAGCGACTGATTCCGACAAAAAAAAAGGGACTGTCGGTTAACAGTCCATGTAAACTTCAGTAAATCGTCAGTCTCGAAAATTAAAGCGATTACGTACAGTGTCCATACAAGCCTTGAAGTGAATAAAAGAAATATATACAGTACTGTGGAAAAGTCTTAGGTACGTTAGTATTTTCACCCACAAAAAAGGTTTTAAGCCAGTTATTTATATCTTTTTTGTAGTGTGTCAGTAGGAAATATCAGTTTACATTTCCAAACATTTGTTTTGCCATTAATTGTAATAATCCAGTGAGATTTGTGTATGCACAAGGAGTCTGACAACAGCCAGTATGCTCCACACAGAGATCTCATCATCATCATCATCATCATCAAGTCCATCTGGGATTACATGAAGAAACAGAAAACACTGAGACAGACTAAATCCAGAAAACTATGTGCATGTGTCACACCAAATATTGATTTGATTTAGTTAATAAAAGTTCATTGATAAAATCTATTTATTACATTATTTTGGAAAGCATCCTCACATTACAGCATTTTTACATTTTTAAAAACGTTTCACAGTACTGCAGCTTTGCAGGTATATATATTAGTATTTTGTATATTTATATTTTTATTGTAATATATTTTAAAATGTTATTTATATGAATTTTCCACATCATTACTTCAGTCTTCAGTGTCACATGATCCTTCAGAAATCATCTTAATATGCTGATTTGCTGCTCAAGAAACATTTCTTATTATTATCAATATTGAATACAGTTGTGATGCTTTATATCTTTGTGTAAACTGTGATGCTGTACATTTTGTTCAGGAGTCTTTGATGAATAGAATGTTAATTTGAAACCTTTTGTAACATTATAAATGTCTTTACTGTGACTTCTGATTAATTGAATGTGTCCTTACTGAAAAGTATACATTTTTGTCAAAACATCTTTTTACTGACCCAAAATCTTTGAACGGTAGTACTTAATTTCCCAAGAGAAAAAAAAGTATATTAACTAGAGATATTTCCAGTTTCTAAATACTATTCATTTTCTTAAAATGTACAGACCTGGAAAGCCAGGTTCCAAGTTCCTGTGTCTTCCACAGCAGAGCATGTCATGGATCCTCTGGGAATGCATAAACTCACAAAATGCAATGTATGTTGCTTTGGATGAAATGCATAATGCATACATTTAAAAATAAAGGCATTATTTGATGTATAAAATTCCTATTTTTTTAAGGTTTTATGGCACCATGGAAACCCTGTTGCATGCTATAATCATAAGATATTTGAAATAAAATTAAAAAAAATATTGAGAAACATTACACCACAAAACCTAGAGAAAAGGCAACATATTTTCATTGAACTACGGTGACAGAGAGACATTAAGAAAGTATAAAATCACAGACATTGCTGATTGGCCACCACAATATCAATACAGAAACCTTGAAAACCTCTGCACCAAAGCGAAGGAGACAAAAGCGTCTGTACGAGTAGCTGGGGGAGGCAGGAAAGGAGGGAGGAAGGTGGAAGGTAAAGTAACTCAGAAAGGAAAATAAAGCCCCCCCCTCCAGCACACAGCCCCCTCACTGGTGATTAATCAACCGACACACAGCCTGATGCACATTAACCAGATAATTAATAATTTCTTAGGGGATGCCAGCTTGGCAAGTGTTTTATCAACCTGCTGAAGGAGGGAGGGGGTGGAGGGAGGGGCCTACAGAACCCTGGGATCATCATTATCATCTGGCATGAATATTCATTAGGATTTGAACCCACAACCTACTGGTAATGAGTCCAGAGCCGCACGCACTAATCCTCACTTATGGGCGCCGTGGCACCATCACCATCACCTGTGCAGAGATGTCAGAAGAAGTGGAAAGAGCAGGTGACACACACTACCTCTGATCAACTGCGTGTTAGTTTTCCATACAGTACATGCTTATTTTTTTATAATACATGCTATAAAATTAAACAAAGTTTTACATCAAGTGACTTCATAAGATCTAAAATCCTCCCAAAGCAGAATTATATTTGTGCTCATCCACTTTTGTCGTTGCACATTTGCTGCTAGATATGTGAAATTTTTATGCAAACCTCACATGAAGTGAACGCAACACTGCAGAATTCCCCACAATGCACCCACTCAGCTCCAGCTGAAGTTTAAGTGCGAGACCAAACATGTGCCCCGTTCGTCTCTATTCTGTCTGACGGCCATGTCTCAGGCTTCACACCCTCTCTAAAGCTGCATCAAGTGGTCCATGTGATGCTATTCCCCTGGTACTGCGGTCCAAAGCTAACTCGCCCTGCTAAACTCCCTTCCCACCATAACATTTTGTTTGAAAAACTCAGTTTTTAACTTTCTTTACAAGTTCCATTTTACTGGGGTGTTAGCTGATTACGGTTTGAGTTTAATTCTAAAAACTAGTTAAAAATGTTTTTTTTTAAAGCGCATACAGAGCAAGAGCTTTAAACATGGGAATAACCTCTGTGGAGCTGATTTTCATGTGAATATATTCCAAGCAATCCACAGGAGTGGAGCAGGCAGCCCCAGACACATTTGGGTACCTGTTTCCGCTCACAGCCATCCTTAGAAGAAAACATCAAAAGGCTTTCAGGAAAATTGAGAGTGACAGCTCCTTCATTTGTATTCTCCATGACATTACAGATCTAAACTGTAGTCTTAAGGCTTTTTTAACTGTTTGTCAGGGGAGGCTCATTGTTCTTTGCCTCTTAGATCTCGGCTTCTGAGGCTCCTGACTTTCTGCATACTTGCCGTTAACTTTGATTGATCGTTTTGCTTCATGTCGCAGTGCAAACACGGGCAGGGCCCACTGTCAAAATTTTCCAAATCCAGGAAAACAGAAATAGGGCTTGCTTTCCCATCGAACTGATGCATATTTAGAGATATGTGGAGAACAGGCAGCACCAGCTCAAAATTAAACTGGCAGTAAGCATAAACATTTCATTGGATAAACAAAAATATTGGGTATACAATTTAGCTTTCCCTGGGCTACATATGTGCACTTTAAGACGTTTGATGGCCAAAAAACAGTACATTATTTGTCAAGCACAGCCCGATAACAGATACTTAAACATGAGAATCAGGTTAAATGTTGCAATGAATGATCCACAATACAAACTGGATATAAAGAACAGGCTATTTAATGCTAATGATAATAGTGAAATATCAGTATTTTTGGAACTATAATAAACAATTGGTAACACTTTACATACAATAAGGTCCCATGAGTCAATGTTTGTTATTGTATAAAAAAAATTTACAATACTAAAATGCAACTGTTCATTGTTAGTTAATGTTAACTCAGGTCCGTTGAATAATTTTAACAGATACAACTTTTGATATTAATAAAGCATTAGTAAATGTTGAAATTAACATTTACTAATGTTAACAAATGGAACCTTTTTGTAAATGTTATCGAACAATAACAAAGAATCAGGACATTTTCAATCAATATCGAGGGCATGGTTTATTCCAGAATGAAAAAATGTTTAGGCCTAAAAGTAAACAACTGTTTTAAAACTAATAGCTTATTACGTAAATAGCTATAAGTATAGCCTATTAAGTATTTTAAGTATTTAGTGCTGTGATAAACACCAAAGTGAATACTAAAATCTGAATGGCTGTTTAAAATATTTAAATGGTGTTCAGAAACAGAAAGTAGCCAAAGCCCCATTAAGACAAGTCATTTCACTCAGCGGCCATCTTTGAAATGCCTTTTGGGCATGCAAGTGCAGCTCCTGTCTCTTTGAATAGGGAAACATCAAATTCTCCAAAACTGTTCGCCAAGCTTACGATTAAATTTCATAATTGAAATCACCAATGAAATCTGACAACAACTGTCTTTTGAATTTTGTTTCTAAACGCTCAAATCATTTCCAGGCTGGACCAAGCTAACGCGCATGCGCAGTCCTAAATGTGCGTCGTCGTCTTCTCCTCGAGTTTTATGGCGGTTTGGCAAACCAACTTAAAAGGTGCATTTCCACCACCTTCTGGTTTGGAGTGTGGAGCGTACATAGGATTAACTATCTAAGAATATGACAAGGCGGAAAAGAAAAGGGGGGAAAAAGAAAAAAACTTTTATATTCTATCCATTATTCCTGTCTTTTTTTAGATACTTCAAAAATCTCAAATACCTCAAATACTTTTGATTGCATTAACTTATTTCCTAATAGCATCTGCAGAGATATATTATTAATTCCCATCAGTTCTAATTCTTGTAAGCATGCATCTCAGAACACTGACTGTTTCTATAGGAACCAGAGCTTCTAACGGCAGCTGCAGTGACTTTACTAATCAGCGATTATTAACTCTTTTATTAAAAGGAGGGACTTATTCCACCATATTGCATTTTGCATTCATGCATTTGCATTTCTCCCATTCATAGTAATATGAGTGCACAGTCTTTCAGTATATAAATTCTTTGAAGTAGCGCAGCTGTTTTGTTTACTGTTTTTCTGTAACAGCTGCATTTCTGCTGTTCCATAAGCACCATCTACTGTCAGACAGCGAATGTGCATTTTCATTCAGCGTCTCCTTCACTTGTTCCGTTGCATATGCACGAGGGCAATGCTGACCCTGCATTAATGCAAGAGTTGCGGACGGCCACCGACCTCGCTCTACGGGCGACGAAGGTGACCGCTCGCTCTCTCGGTCAGGTGATGTCCACTTCGGTGGTCCAGGAGCGACACTTATGGCTCAACCTGGCTGATATGAGAGAATCTGAGCGAACACGTTTCCTCAATTCTCCCATTTCCCAGGATGGGCTATTCGGCGGGGCGTTCAAGGACTTCGCCCAACAGTTCTCGACCGCTCAGAAGCAGACTGAAGCGATTAAACATATTCTGCCCCGGCGGCCAGCTGCTGCCTCCACCCAGCCGCCGGCCCAGAAGCCTCAGTCTGCTCCCCGCCGAGGCCGCCCCCCTGCGACTCCCACCCCTCCTGCCCGGCCCCAGCAGCAGCCTTCACCCGGGCCGAGGCGTGGAGGACGTCGCAGAAAGGCGGCCCCGCCCGTCCCAGCCCCCCAGCCTGCCAAATGGCAGTCTAAGCGGCAGTCCTGAGATGGGCAGCTCGGAGGTGACCTCGGTTCTTTCTCAGGAGATGATAGCAGGACCACTCCTTCCCCCGGTGGAGGGCCGGGGGAGAATCTTTTGTTTTCCCCTTCCGCCGCTGGCCTCACGGCCAGCGGTACCCTATCAATGGTTAAAGAAAGAACTGACATTCTCACCTCCGAGCCTCAAGAGGGCGCGGCTGGCAGTGCACGACGCCCCATGGCCTCGCCGCTCTCGGCCCCCTCTGTCCGCCTCGTTGCCCCATCGGGGGTACGCCGGTGGTTTGCTCTTCCCATTGCCGCTGGTACTATTCCCTGACCGAGGGGACCCTCGGCACGGATGCACTAGCGCACAGCTGGCCGCGGGGCCCACGCAAATATGCGTTCCCCCCAGTGAGCCTTCTCGCACAGGTTCTGTGCAAGATCAGGGAGGACAGGGAGCAGGTCCTTTTGGTCGCCCCGTATTGGCCCGGCCGGACCTGGTTCTCAGAACTTGTACTCCTTGCGACAGCACCCCCGTGGTCGATCCCAGACAGGCCTATGCGTTGAAGTGGAACCTCTTCGTCACCTGGTGCTCCTCTCGGCGAGAGGACCCCAGAAAATGCTCGATCGGGTCCGTGCTCTCCTTCCTCCAGGAAGGGTTGGAGCGAAGGCTGTCTCCCTCCACCCTGAAGGTCTATGTGGCTGCAATTTCAGCCCATCACGACCTGGTGGACTCTAAAATGGTTGGACAGCACGACCTGGTCAGCAGGTTCCTCAGAGGTTAAACCCTCCTCGCCCACCTCAGGTACCCTCTTGGGGCCTAGCAGTGGTCCTAGCTGCCCTGCAAAAGGCTCCCTTTGAGCCATTGCAGTCAGTCAAGCTGAAGTTCCTTTCATTGAAAGTGGCGCTCCTGACTGCTTTGGCCTCCATCAAGAGGGTAGGGGACCTGCAGGCATTTTCGGTTGACGAAGCGTGCCTGGAATTCGGGCCGGCCAATTCTCACGTGATCCTGAGACCCCGGCCTGGATACGTGCCCAAGGTTCCCACCACTCCCTTCAGGGACCAGGTGGTGAACCTGCAAGCGCTGCCCTTGGAGGAGGCAGACCCAGCCTTGGCACTGCTCTGTCCAGTACGCGCCCTTCGCGCTTACGTAGACCGGACGCAGTGTTTCAGGACCTCAGACCAGCTCTTTGTCTGTTACGGAGGGCAGCAGAAAGGGAAGGCTCTCTCCAAGCAGAGGTTGTCCCACTGGATAGTGGACGCCATTGTCCTGGCATATCAAGTCCAGGGCATGCCATGCCCCCTCGGGGTAAGAGCACACTCCACCAGGAGTGTTGCCTCCTCTTGGGCTCTAGCGCATGGCGCCTCGCTAACAGACATTTGTAGAGCTGCAGGCTGGGCGACACCCAACACATTCGCAAGATTTTATAATCTCCAAGTGGAGCCTGTATCCTCTCGTGTACTCGCCCCTACTGGCCAGTAACCGGACAGGCTCAGGTGTCTTCGCTTGCTGCGCCATTCCACTCCACGGACTGGATGCGTGCGCATTTCTTCTCAGGTGAGCTTTCCAGTAAGCCCTTAGCTCCTGCAGCACTGTTTATGTCGTCACCAGAGCGAGTGCCCTCTCGGCCACCCCTCGTGCTCGGCTAGGTGCCTCCGTGTGCATGGTTCCCCCATTGGGTAACCCCCACATGTGTATTTCCACGGTAAGTCTCTTGTAGCTCGTGTCTTCCCTTGGCAAGACACCTTGCCACGCCTGGGGTTGAAATATTCCACCTTCGGCTGGATACCCCGGAGTGTCCTCTATGCAGCTCCTTCGGGTCATAGGTGTATTTTTAAAGTCGGTTACGTATGTAACCCTCGTTCCCTGAAGGAAGGTAACATAATGCGAGATTGCCACGCAACGCCCTTTATACCCACGCCGTGGGGCGGGGTTGCGGCATGCAAATTCCGCAGAACGTAACCGAGACGTTATTCACTTCACCTGTCAATGTTCACAATGTTATGCCTGATCGGCGTATACATATACACATAAACAAACACAGATACACTAAACACCATGGTCTGGTATAAAAATGCACTCATTAAATATGACCTCAGATGAACATCTTTTATCTAAAATCTGCATTTTCATTTTCACTACTATTATTCTCTTGACTACAGTGGCTGCATCAACATAATCAGCAAATAAATGCCAATATAAGTGGTCAGCATGTTTTAAAAGCTTTTGCAGTCACATTATTAAGTTCTAAAATCATTCCATCAGATTTACAATGCACCAAAAAAATTGCTTTGAAACAGCCCAAAAAAATTGTCTAATATATCTAATTACCTCACAATAAAAAGATGCTCTGACTATCGCAATCACTAAAACGTGACAGAGAAGAGCAGGCTCCTCCTGCATGCAGCTCAGCTAACAGGGTTACGGCTGCTCTGCTTATAAACCCGGCTGCTTTGAAGTCCAACCCAACATTATATAGGGTGTCACTGTTTATTACAGATAACTAATGCTCTAAGTCTTTATTTGCTGCTATTTATTGGCATTTTATTGAGGGGGGTCACTGGAGAGATGCTGGCCGGCTTGTCTGCCCAGTTCTTTAATCACCGTCAGTAGGTAAAATCGTCTGTGACAACTAATCCAAAAAGCAGATTATATTTATTTTGGCTACAGTGGCTAGTAATTCGTTAAAATCAACAAAGCCTTTTCATTAGCCCCCCGCTGTTGTCCTCAAAACAGACATTCTGCTGGTCCCAAAAGCACAGAGCAACACACACACACACACACACACACACACCGCTCGCATGCCTCAGATAGACAAGAAGATGGAAAAAAGGGAGAAATATAAAGAGAAATAGCAGAGAAAAAAAGAAGAGAGAATTTGTGACGATAAAACAGCAGAAAGACATCTATACTAATGGAGACAGGAAGCTCAGAAAGAGAGAGGATAGGCACAACCAAGGGAGAGAAAGAGAGTGTTGCAGCCCAGACGTTGCCCTTTCTGTTTATTCCTCTGTGTATAACGCTAAGCTCCCCAGACAGCACACATACAACCCAAACAGCCCGTGCATTTGGCTTCTCTCTTCTTTTTTCCACCCCTCTCTGGAATAACAAAAATAAAATCCAGTAAATTAATAATAATTTTTAAAAAATCCTGCTAAACACACCCTGAAACCTAGCAGACAAACCAAACAAATCCTGCTTACCCATTATTAGCACAGATGCTATTTTGTCCACATCACATAATTGAGGTGGACACAAATAGCAGTAGGTTTGAGCTTATCGAGCAGTTCATGTCGGGATTTAAAGATTTTCGCACAAAACACGATTAACACTAGCATGCGACGTGTGGACCTTATGTCATCCTTTCAGACGGTGACGAAATCAGATCTTTGTGTTTGCCAAACCACTACGAAAGCTAAGTATATTGACTTTTAATCTTACTTTAGTCGAAGGTATCTGCAATACTGCAGATGGTCCGCCAATTAACGTTTGATCACAAATAATTTTTTGTTAAAAAATTAAAACATGGGTAAAAACATCAAAGCAAAATTTTAACAAAAGCACAAGAATCCAGTAACAGTTGATAATAAAATCATATTGGTGAAACATTCGGCAAACATTCCAGAGAGTGGCCTCGCATTTTTGTGTTTGCACTCTGGAGAACGTCAAATGTTTCTATGTGTTTTTGCAGAGGTGTGAAATGTAGCCAATAACAGTCATATTTGTTGATCTCTTGAACGCAATGGCCAATCAGAGGTGTTTAATTTAGTCAGAATCCACTCACCACACAAAACACCAGAGTTTTTGTTCAGTTTTCACTCTGCATGCACAATGTAAGTAAGAGATTCATTGTGCAGTGTAGACAACTTCATTGATATTAATGGAACTTTGTGAGAGTGCAAACTCAGACGAGTGACAGCTTTTTAGTGATTGTAAAGGCAGCTTTCGAGGCTATACATAATCCACTGAATAAAAGTTTTGTTTTTCATGCTGCTAAGAGGACCGACAGCCAATTACATGCCGCACAATTTCTGAAGTGACATCTTTAAGCTAAAGTTCAAGTAAATATTTCATTGTCCATCTGACAGTAAAATTTTAATTTATGACTGAACAACTAATGAATTGTGATTTTTATTGCATCATGTATGTTTGTTATGATGCATAAATATCAATTGTAACAATGAAAATATAAAAATCATAATATGGTTGGTTTCTATTGAGATAATAATAATTTGTTACATTTATATAGCACTTTTTTTGGTACTCAATATCAAAGGCTATATGCCTAATATGTAGCTCTGTTTGAGATCATTTGTATCAGGGGTCCCTGCTTCATGCCAAAGGGGTCTTTGCCCTGAAAAACATAGAAGACCCCTGCTTTAGTCATTCAATTCTTACAGAAAAATATATTTTATTTTTATTTATATAGAAATATATTTATTTTGGCATATTTTCCATCTACATATGTAAAAATAAATAAATAAGAAATTTTTTTACAGTATTTTTACATAGAAATGAATCGTTTTTTAATCGTCCCCTATGTTAGCATATTTCATATTCCTATCTACACAAGTAAACAAACAAACAAACAAAAACAAATAAATAGTTTTATATTAAAAGTTTGTATAGGAAAGATATTCAATAAATAAGACTATTGGTTTATTGGTAAGAACAAAAGAACATTTGCAAGGAAATAAAAAAATTTAAATGTTTGCTAAACTGGATTATGTAAGTCTATATATGTCATTAACATACATGCACTAAACAATACAAACTTTGATTTCATGAGGTCTTCAATGTTAAAGAACACCATGCTTCTCAAAAACATCAAATTCACTACCCATAATCTTTTAGTCCACACACAAACCAGCTGAAATTCGAATGTTCCAGGCACTGAAAACACAAATAACACCCGCCTGAGCATTTTTTTCTTATCAATGTTTTGTTTATGGCCCCCATCCCTACCATCCCCTTATTGCCATAAAAAAGCCATGAATGCTGGACATGACAGCTGAACATGTGAGTGCGTGTGGTAGCAGGAGGAGGCCCCGGGGCTTTGGGGGTAGAACAGGGTGAGTAGGGGAGCTGCTGAGGCGTGATCAAACAGGGCCACCGAGTTAATTCCCCACCATGACTGCTGCGGAGACAGAGTGTGTGTGTGATGAAGCAAATCGTATGCTCGTACAGCGTCGCAACACACACACGCAGAAAATCAAGTGCAAGTGCCAGACACAAACTATAGTGTTAGTGTCAAAGACTCTGTCACGCTCTCTCTGAACCAAATCCAAAGCGTTGGCTGTGCAGTCTGTCAATCAATATGTATATTTTCAGAGGCCCTGAAACAGATTACAGAACTGCATTCGGTACAACAACATGGTGTGTACGTAGTCACATCAATCATAATGAAAAGTCTTTAGAATCTGTTAGAATTAATGTCAAAAACAGAACTTAAAATAAATGCTCAAACACATTCCAATATGAAACCACATAGCCATCAGCCAATCAGCACAATTCTAGTCAGCCAATTGCTCCAAATAGCTGTTTCTATTCTAACTAATCAGCCATTATAAATTTCATAACAAGGTGAAATCTAAACTTTAAGATATCATGAATATGGAGTTTTCAATTGCTATAGAAATTAATAGAAATTAGCATTCTCCAGGTTATTGTAGATATCCTTATTGTAGATACTCCTAATCAGAGGCAGGTGATAAGTATGGAAGCTTGTTTCTGTCACAGAATAAAACAATTTAAAAACAAGTAATTGTGACTTAATTCTGACTATTTTTCTTGCAATTGCAAGTTATAAAGTCAGAATTGACTATTTCTCGCAATTGCAAGTTTATATCTCGTAATTCTGACGAGATATAAACTCACAATTGTGAGATAAAAAGTTGCAATTATCTAAAATTTTATTCTGTGGAGGAAACAAGCTTCCATAGATAAGAGAGAATTTTATTGGGCAAATGTCTAAATCTCATCAAGAGTCATCAATATTGTTGGTCTGTTTTTCTAATTTTTTTGAAAATTTTTCAAAAGGTATTGTGTCAGTTTTTAGGAGTACAGACATCCTCAAAGCTAACAAACATGGACTAAACAGCGTGTGATGTGACTTTTTCCCCACAAAACCATTCATATACAAATTGCTGCACTGACATAATGCTTTTGTAAAAAACATTCTTATATAAATTGTTGCAGTGATGTAATACAACACTAAATAGTCACTTTTTTGTCAACTTTTAGAAGTACAGACAGCCTTAATGCTAACAAACATGGACTAAACACCACACATCTCCCAATTTGATGTCATGGGGTCTTTAAAGGGGAGCCACAATAGTCAACCCAGTTTCCATTGGCTGAAGAAGAGAACCTTTACCTCCAGAAAGAAGGTCTAACCTTTAGACAATCAGCAAGGGACTCACACTGACGACGTTAGCCAGAGTACAGAAGATTCCCACCTAACCGGTTAACCAATCAGCTGGGTACTAGAGGCAAGGTTGGTGTGGGTGAGACGGGTGCAAGAGGAAGCTAATTGGTAGCCAGGGTCAGCGGGGTTGAGACCCAGAGAGAGAAAGAGAGACATCATTTGGGATGACAGGTCTCTTTAAAAGCTAATCTTGTTGGATTGCTGGGTGGGCATTAGGATGAGTGTGCGTCTGTAAGAAGTGCTTAAATGGGCTCGCAACCTGAGGTGGTGTTGGGGGGGGGGGGGGGGTTAAATAAATAAAAATTGTGAGGAGAAGTGAGGGACAGTCACCTAAGACATTGCTCTTCAACAATGCCTGTGTCTCTCCTCCATTAGGCTGCAACCGAGGCCCTGTGGTAAAAGTACTCCCACACCACAATACTTTTATCTTCCCGAAACGTTATCCCAGCATGTTAATCGTTTAATATTGCATTCTTCATGCAGCCATAAACTGCAGACGCTGTTCCTTTAGGAAGTTGTGCAGAGGGGCTCGTTTTTCCTGTCCTGAGCATTTAGTACAAGAGCCGAGGTGAACAGGTCCTATATATTACACAAAGTCCAGATAGAGGAACCTGGAAGCTATAGCAACAACAGTCCACGACAGGCCTCTCTATTTAGGGCAGAACAAAAATGGAAGAGAGATATTACATCAAGGACCACTTGACGTCAGACAGAAACCTAGAATATCTAAGTGCGCAGACTTTGAGTGAACATCATTAAATTTTAAATAAATGAAGCTGAGGCTATTAGTGGGAGAATTACAGTAATTTCAATGGGTTTCATTCATGAATCAAGCAGAACAACTTTGCGTAAACTGTTCGTGAAACTATTCTTGTGCAAGCTGTTGCATTAATGTGATAATCTTTTTACAAATAAATATTTTGTAAATGTCACCTTGATGCGAAAATTTATTCGCTAAACTGTCCTCATTGAAAATTGCCTCACTGTGACAATTTTTCAGTAAAAATCACAAGAAAATTGTTCATGAAACAATGCTTTTGTAAGTTGTCACAATGGTAAAACCATATGTAAATTCATGTACTTTTCTTGAACTATTCTTGTTTTATTTCAGTCTTTCCGATTGCATTCTTTTGATGCAACAATGTACGTTAGAATGCTTTTACAAACAAATCGCCAAATTATTGACAATACTACATGTCAAAATTGAGCAACATCATCAGAATGATTTTACACAGAATTCGAATTCTGCTTGTTATCTTTTTTGTCCACTGGAAAATTGTTTTTCTTCATTTATTTTACATTAAATTAAATATTAAGGAAATACATAATTGACACACTGAATGAAGCCTGCAAGTAGAGTTTTGACACAACGTCTGAAGTTATACCAACCCAATCATACAAGAAAACATAACTATTTAACAAATCGGCTTACATGCAAATTGCATTGCATGTAAATGTATGAATTGTCATGAAACTGTGTTGGTGATACTTGATTTGTCAACCATCATGACTCTTATTTCAGAATATTATGTTGTTTTATTCTTGGCATCATCAGACTGCTTTTCAGATTTCTGAGCTTTTTCACACAGAGACAGAGAATAATAATAGTACTAATCAGAATATGAGTGAATGATGGTGGAGATGAGCGATACAAAATGTAAGCATCAACAATGCAGATCACAGCGCGACATTTCACGCAATTAAGGCTAAAATACACTAAAATGAAGAGCACTGAGTAATTAAGTTTGCTTGACCACAGACACCCTCATCATTTACGCTTTCTTAACATTTGAGCCTTTTTTCCCGCCATCTTCCAAGCAGGAGGGTCGTGAGCTCGAACAATAGGCGAGGTGTAACGTGTGCCCATCTCCCGTTGTGTGGCACGAGTGCATGAAATGTGTGCAAGCGACATTAGCACCATAAAGATGCACAGCACTTAACCCCTGAACGGCCCCGGATGCACCTCTAACGTGGCGGAGAAAAGCACCATCACTTACACAAGCAAATTACATCGGCGTGCCTCAAAATACTATGTCAAAACCAGAGCGCAAGCCAGCTCACCCTTCACACAATCTCCAATCTCTCTCTCTCTCAGAGGCAATCTTCATATTTAGTCAAGCCAGTGAATATTTTGAGATTTCGGCCATGTCTGGTAGAGAAGCAAGAAGCATCAATTATTTAGAGGAGGTAACACGATGCTTCCTCTGTTGAGGCAAATCTGCAGGCCGGTCCCCTGAGACAATAAAAAATGAATTAGGGAGAATTTATTAGTGTGTGTCTGAGTAAAACACTGGGCCTCAATGCTACAGTCTACTGCCTGCCTGCATCGGCTGATATCAGTAAACACAAGCCACGTAGCTTGAGCATGAAAAACATGCACAGAATCAGAGTCTTTGGGGGTGCCTTAAAAAAGGCTCATCAATAAAACAGGCCTTTTTATATGTGCATTCTTTGCAGGCTGTTTCATGGCATGTTTGTTCACACTCCGACTGGGATTTGTAGGGAGCACAGCTGTGCATTCATCCTAAAAACAATATTCCACCTCAAAAGAGTTTATGCAGCATGGAGGAGAGAATTGGGGGGAATGAAAAACAGAAAAACAAATGAAAGCAGGCTGGCAGTTTTGCCCAGCTGTAAGATGACCCAAACGGCTGAGGGAAATAGAGAGAGAGGCTCCTTTGAAAGCCGCGGATAGACAAACTATAGAGAAAAGCATATTTAAAAATAAACCAAAGCTTTTAGCTCTGAAACATCTGAAATTTGATGAGGAAAGTGGATGATATAAACTCCACTCTGTGGTAGATTACCAAAATGTGGGTATGATTTAGAGTTGTTTAAGGTATGTAAAGTAATTATGTTTTGGCTTAGGAATTATCTTTAATATAAGTAATAGATCAACAAAATCCATGGGTAAATAATACAGTGACAAGAGTTTTATACACATATAGCCCTGACAATCTGATAATATATGCTCATTGTATGGTGTACTCATCTAGGCTAAGTTTTAGAATATGTGACCAGTGAGATTTACATTGATTACTATCAAAAACTGGCTCATTCTAAAAATAACTGAATAAAGATCATGCAATAAACGCACGGATGAGTAGATGCTAATCTCATCTCTATGGCATCTAATAAAAAAGATTTTGTTTTGTTGGTTGTTTGTTTCAATTTGGGGTTTCCTTTCAGTAGGATACAAAATGATTCAAATGAGTGCTAGCAGCAGTAATGCTACCAATCAATTAGCAAACAAGCAAGGCAGAAAATAAATCCAGAAAACTACAAGTGCAAAATATTTCCAATCCCACCACAATCTACCCTTGATGCATGCTAAATAGTGCAGTGTTCAGATAAAGCCCACAAGTTGGGAGAAGACCAGAGAAAAGACTTTTCACTCATCTAACAAGTAAAACTCATCCCATTCAAGAGATAAATGAATCAATATATAAATAAATAAAAGGGATATTAAAAATGGCTGGTTGCTGACCCTCCGCCTGGCAATTGTATTCCAACTGCTGTAATCTAGAATGGGAAACTGGCGACATGTCTGGGATTGTAGCAGATATGCATATTTAACAGGGCAAGACTTGATAAATAACCCACTTAGAAAACTCCTGACAGCCCGACTGAGACATTAGCAATGACCAGAGGAGACACAGTGCTCTTGCATGTATTCGTGCATGCACGCGTCTTCGGCAAGGGGAGGGGGGGGGTTCCCCTTTTAGCTCTGTGACGAGGAGGGCAAAGCATTCGATGCACGTACCAATTACTCTTCCATCTCACCCTCGCTAAAGGCAAGGCAATGCAATCTTCACATTATAATCAAAACCATATGACAAAACCGGGGCCATTAGAGAACAATTTCAAGTGTTTCGCAGCAAGACAGTGATTTTAGAATTGCACTTACATATGCTGAGTGCTTACCTCTGCGTGAATGCACCTGCTAGATGGCTCAAGCTTCCCTTACCTACGAAGCGAACAAGTGAGCAAGAACAACAAAAAAAAAGAGGGAAAGAGTGGGCTGCGACAAAGAAAACAACTTAACAGCCGAGGATAGAGGTGTAATTTGAGTTTATCTGTGTGGACAGATAATGACAGTTTGAACTCCATTTAGAGGTAGCGAGGCTCCAAACCTGTACTTTAGTCTGCCTCAAACATAGTTCCCTTCACACCTCTTCTGCTGACGGCGGGAAAGAGAACCAAACATGAAAGTCTAATGTTTACAGATTACATCTGACCAGTGGTGCGTGTAGTGATTCTGACCAGGTTCTTCCTAAAAAAGGAGGAATTTTGTGACAGATTGCTGGTAAGTGGCTGTATTTTGCCCAAGTATGTTCCAACAGCAATTTGAATACATTTTATCTCTACCAAAACCTAAATTAAGGATTATGATGTAAATCAAAACTATCAGGTTAAACAAAGTCCAATTTTTAACACACAAACAAATTATATATATATATATAAATATATAAAAGACTTTCAATATAATATTTGCACCATACAGCATGAGTCTTTTATATACACTCACCTAAAGGATTATTAGGAACACCATACTAATACTGTGTTTGACCCCCTTTCGCCTTCAGAACTGCCTTAATTCTACGTGGCATTGATTCAACAAGGTGCTGAAAGCATTCTTTAGAAATGTTGGCCCATATTGATAGGATAGCATCTTGCAGTTGATGGAGATTTGTGGGATGCACATCCAGGGCACGAAGCTCCCGTTCCACCACATCC
Source organism: Rhinogobio ventralis (assembly GCA_039654625.1). Classification (NCBI taxonomy): domain Eukaryota; kingdom Metazoa; phylum Chordata; class Actinopteri; order Cypriniformes; family Gobionidae; genus Rhinogobio; species Rhinogobio ventralis. Next base: position 29,486,841 of record CM077202.1, on the reverse strand, counting down.
CAAAGATGCTCTATTGGGTTGAGATCTGGTGACTGTGGTGGCCATTTTAGTACAGTGAACTCATTGTCATGTTCAAGAAACCAATTTGAAATGATTCGAGCTTTGTGACATGGTGAATTATCCTGCTGGAAGTAGCCATCAGAGGATGGGTACATGGTGGTCATAAAGGGATGGACATGGTCAGAAACAATGCTCAGGTAGGGCGTGGCATTTAAACGATGCCCAATTGGCACTAAGGGGCCTAATGTGTGCCAAGAAAACATCCCCCACACCATTACACCACCACCACCAGCCTGCACAGTGGTAACAAGGCATGATGGATCCATGTTCTCATTCTGTTTACGCCAAATTCTGACTCTACCATCTGAATGTCTCAACAGAAATGGAGACTCATCAGACCAGGCAACATTTTTCCAGTCTTCAACTGTCCAATTTTGGTGGGCTTGTGCAAATTGTAGCCTCTTTTTCCTATTTGTAGTGGAGATGAGTGGTACCCGGTGGGGTCTTCTGCTGTTGTAGCCCATCCGCCTCAAGGTTGTTCGTGTTGTGGCTTCACAAATGCTTTGCTGCATACCTCGGTTGTAACGAGGGGTTATTTCAGTCAAAGTTGCTCTTCTATCAGCTTGAATCAGTCGGCCCATTCTCCTCTGACCTCTAGCATCAACAAGGCATTTTCGCCCACAGGACTGCCGCATACTGGATGTTTTTCCCTTTTCACACCATTCTTTGTAAACTCTAGAAATGGTTGTGCGTGAAAATCCCAGTAACTGAGCAGATTGTGAAATACTCAGACCGGCCCATCTGGCACCAACAACCATGCCACGCTCAAAATTGCTTAAATCACCTTTCCCATTCTGACATTCAGTTTGGAGTTCAGGAGATTGTCTTGACCAGGACCACACCCCTAAATGCATTGAAGCAACTGCCATGTGATTGGTTGATTAGATAATTGCATTAATGAGAAATTGAACAGGTGTTCCTAATAATCCTTTAGGTGAGTGTATATAGCAGTAGTAAATTTGGCTCAGTGTCTTATTTTATCAAACTAAGCAAATATATTTTTATTGTATTGTATTGTAAGGTATATCACAATACCAACTTCTCTCTAGAAATTACATCAAAAGTGGAAAAAAAAAACATTTACACACAAACTTGACACCAACTGCAACTTTCAGATACCATTTTTTTATTTTTTAGCTCAACTGTCACAGAATCGAACCCACAGGATAGTAGGGGTGTAGTTGCAGACTTCTGCGCACTGTGCGCCTCAGCATGCGCTGACCCCACTCTGCAATTTTACATGGCATACCACTTCGGGCCTGAGTTTCTGTTGTTCCCAATTGAATTGTACCACGCTTGAATTCACTGAGCTCCTGAGAGTGACCCATTCTTTCACAAATGTTTGAAGAAGCAATCCGCATGCCTAGGTGCTTGATTTTATACACCTGTGGCCATGGAAGTGATTGGAACACCTGAATTCAGTGATTTGGAGGGGTGTCCCAATACTTAGCAATATAGTGTATCTCAGTAAACTGGATGTGACAATCATTGGATTCAGACGTGCCTTGTTGCCTTTCTATCTCCGTATGCTGCCTGTGGGGGCAACATTTTTCAGCTTTTGGACGCAGCTAATATTTCTGTCAAACTGCAATGTTTCTTGGCAACTGTAAACAACCTGTAGTAACACAGTGATTACACAGAATATGAGCGGAATATCAACTCACATTCTTTATAATGTCAGTGAAGCTGTCTACTTTTAAAAACACCCAATTGTGACAGAGTGGGCTATAGTTTTCTGTTAAACAGAGCAGAATTTCTCAGGGTTGACATATCTACTTACGCATTGGTACTGTACATCTCACAATGATGACATCATGGGACACACTGAGTGTTGAGGTGTCTACACTTGTATATAGTAAATGACAGAGGTTTATTGGTTTCCCTTCTTTTCTATTCTCCATCTTTCCCCCTCTGTGGCAGTTTAGACGCTCCAAGTCATTTTTCCACTTGAATGAGCTGGCTCATGACATTGTTTTATAAAACATGTCAGATCACTCCTCCAGTGGCCTTTTCTCATCTCTGAGAGGGGCCTTCTTCTGTTAGTGATTTCAACAAGAAATACTGACCCCTGCCCATAACACTTACCATTAAAATAGGAGCAAAGGAAACCCTGTAATATCTGTGCGCCTTTAGTGCAGCTCTCCACAAAAAAAGTGAGAGAGGTGAGTTGTGTGACCTCACTATCTGATCCAGAGAGGATTCGCTCTCTTTCTCTCAATCAGTCAGGGGTTACATCACAGTAAGAGGCTCTTTAACAGTAGAACAGCAGCTGTGGCTGGTCTCTGCGCCTCTCTTCTGCAGCGAGCACCATATCACTTGACAGGTTACACAATTTACTCACTTTACAGGCACATCATTTGCACCCTGATGAGTGCAAAAACATGACCGAGGGTGGGGTCTTTGTGGCCACCTAGGTCACCTCTTTAGCAAGAAGCCATGACATCAGATTAACAGCTGCTAGTTTTTCTTTTAGAGAGAAATATATCTGCCAGTAGAGAACTGCTAGACATAACAGATACAATATTGGTTTATGATTAATTAACTTGTATGCAAAAATGTAGTCTCAGCCTCAGACGTCACGTCCATGGACCAATGGCTGAACATCTGATGCATAAGGCACATAAAATGGGAAATACTTCAGGAGTTTCAAAGTCAGCATTTGAATTGGTTAAATTCTACATGATTTCTGGGAGATGTGCGTGTCGTGTTCTTTAACGGTCCGCCTGGAAACAAAGCCGTCATGATGCCAAACCCTCTCTTTGAAGAAGAAAGCCGTTGTGTTTAAAACTGTCACAATGAGCGCTTATCAGGATCAACTAAACGCTGGATTTTCAAAAGTACGTGAAGTTCGTAGCGCCATTGTTGCAGTAAACTTGCACTAGTGCTGGGCGGTATGACCAAAAATTTATATCACGGTATTTTTCTAAATTATACCGGTTTCGCGGTATATGACAGTATTTTTTTCCCTATGCACGACAGGGTGTCAACCAAATTTACTACTGTTTGAAAGAGGAAATACTGCAGTAGATTGACTAGAATTTTACTGTCAGTGAAATTGACAGTATTTTATGAGTGAATATTGTAGAAAAATACCACACTAGAATTAAAACAGGTTTGCAAAGCCCCACAAAATAATGCTGTGGGGAGACAACCAATAAAACACAGACCTGCAACTCACTCATTACAGACACATGAATATTAAAATCTGACCACGGAGAGAAAAAAAAAAACAGAGTTGAGGGCACCTTAAGCATTTAAAAAATCTAACCCTATTTAACAACAAACTTCCAAAACAAAGGAGAAATGCGGAGGAACATTTAAAAGGTCGAAGGATATTTTCAATACATTTAAGAGCACTACAGTCTCTAAATGAACGACACACATTAGTTTAACACAGAAAGAATAAAGCAGTTACTTTGAATTGTCAGTCTATTAACTTGCATCATTGTCTTCGGTGTAGCAGATTAATCCATCGTGTCATCGCGGTCGTGATCTGATGTACGGCTGTAGTATCAGTGTCCTTGTTTGCACATATATTTCATTTGAAGAAGACGTGATGAAATATGTGCGCATACACGCTGCTGGTTCATGTTTAGAGCACTAGAGTATATGAAATATGTCCATAAAAAACTTAAACGTGCTCGCTCCAGACTGTATATGATCCATGTGGTGAGCGTTGTTAATCTCATCGCGGCGCTCCGCGCAGAAACCGCTCTCATGCGCGCGCTGCGTGTTGTTTGAATTCTCCGCTGTAATCATAGGCTGAATCCGAAATCGCCCCCCATACCCTCAAATAGGGCATTATTTGAGGGGACAGCCATCTGTAGTGGTGTCCGAAATCATAGTGGACGTTATTAAGTGCACTCATTCAATCCCATATTGCCCGAATTCACTCACTCGTTTTCATTCACTCCTTCAAGTGAACTGTATTAGTGGACTAACGTAGGGAATAGTGAATGAGGGTTTAGGGGGTGATTTCGGATTTAGCCATAGGCTGTAATGCGATCTCAGCTGTGTCCTCACTACAGTGCAACAGTGAAAAGGGACTCCTCTCAAACAGTGTCGTGCTGCACCGCGTTCCGAATGTTGTTTAAGCGAAATATACCGGTATTGCGGTGTAATCAAAATTCATATCATAACAAAAATAAACACCGGTATTCAGTATGAACCGGTATACCGCCCAGCACTAACTTGTACAACATTCTTGAATTAATAATTTATTTAATGCATGACGGTCTGTTATCATAGGGTCATCGACTTTACTTTTTTACACCCCCTAAACATGACGTGGAACAAAACGAACTGTGATTGGTTGCTTTATATGTTGGACAATGAAAGCTACCATTAAGTCCAGATCTTATGCTTTCAGTCTGAAGGTCTGGCTATGCGAGACTAGCTAATATGTGGTGCTTCATGTGGTACCATACTTACTACCTTAATACACAAAGAATTAATGATGCAGTGAAATTTCAGCAACTGAAAATATTCAGACACTATATAAATGTTTATATTTCAATTGTAAATAATTCTATCATTAAAAGGTTAATATAAAAACTGCCCTATGTGTTGATTATTCAATAATTGATTAATTAATTGACTATTAAATTAAATAAAAACTTTAATTTTGTTTCGGTAATAATTTTTTTCGGTGCATCAAAGAATCCTTCATGTTGCTGTACGTTATTAAGTCCTGCCGAAGCAATTCTGTTATTCTTCACAAGGAAATGGCAAGTTTGATGGAAATTAGATCTAAGATCCTCAAAAAAAAATTATATATTTATAATCCTTAGAGTCAAGGATTAAAGTATCTGAGGATAGCACAGAGGGACAGCGACCTCCACAATTGACTGTCTCATTGGATCCCTGATGCCTTTCCTCTTTGAAAACATTTAAATTATACGTTTAAACCGTTAACACCTCAGGCTAAGGTAAAAAAAAAAAAAAAATCTAATTGTTTGGATGGTTATGCAAGTGTCTTGAATAACAATAGCTGTATTCCTGTAGGAGTTCTGCAGTCTCGTATTCTACTTTCCTTCCATATTATTGTGTAACTTTGCATTTTGTTAACCTAAGTTTAGAAACGGGTCCAAAATGCTGACTCGGGATTCTGCAAGAAAAGCACCTTATCAGGGAGCGCTGTGACGTGAAGGTGCTATCTAGAATAGGAATCTTACAGCTTTAACACTGGAGGGGGGAAATGTTTTCATGAACAAGACCATCGCTATTGTAAATTATAAATTTTTAGGCCTATAAGCAAAAATAGTAGGCTGAGAGGCAGCATGGGGAACTCAATGATGTTAGCATGGTCTTACCATGTCAAGCTTCAAAGGATCACAGATAATATTTGCTACTGTCCTGAGCGTTTAGACAGTCTTTAGCACTTGACCTCATTCTTCGTTACAGTAGATACAGCAGCTATGGGGTATCTGTCAAACCTGCAGTCCTAAATACCAGTGAGACCTCCACTTCTCCTACCTTCCTCTGGCTTTTCTCACTCTCTCTCTTAAAAGAGCTACGCAAACGGACCCTCGTGACCCCAAATTAATCCCAAAGTAATTGAACTTACTCAAATTCCCACAGGCATGCAGCCACCGTGTGAAAGCACTTGATGTTTCTTTGTGGAGAGGCTTAATTGGGTTTTCATGACTCAGAAATTGAAACCTTTCTCGTCTTCGTTTTTACTTTCGCTCTCCACACACTGACTGGTTTCCTTGTATCCATTTGCATTGAGGATGAAGAATGCGAGGCTAAAAAATAAGACAAAGTGGCAACAAACAAAAGTAGTTTTTTGAGAGATCTCACAAATGAAAAAACACATTGAGCATTTTTCTCCAAGATCATTACCCATGGACTTCAACAGCAGGGTTGTGTTGAAGTAGGACTTTGCCAAGTAATATAGGACAATTTCCAGTTTGGATTTATAAATCCAGAGGGCAATTATAGGTTGATAAAATGCTGTCAATGCCTCTAACCCCAATTTTAAACCTAATCCAAACCTTAACCCTTAAACTTGATTAGGTCACCAACATGTTTTGCTTTGGATGCTAGTTTGCAGGTGTCCCTACAAGGTATTTTAAATAGCTTCACCAGCAAGAATCCTTTGGCCGGCCAGTTTCAAAAAAGGCCATGCTGGTTGGCAAGTTTCACCAACTAAGGTGATGCTGGTCCATCAGCATGGCCAGCACCAATCCTGCATCAACCAGGAAATTCATGCTGGCCTAAGCTGGGTTGTTCCAGGACCGACATCTACAACTGATCAAAGTCGGAGAGACCTGCTTAACCCTTTTGTGTACAAATTTGCACTAGACAACTCAGCAGGCGTAATGACAGACAGGACTCCTTGTGCACTCCATATGTGCCGTCAAGTCCAAGACGCCACCATGTGCTCTTGAATGAACCTCTTCAGCAGGCAAAACAAGACTCTGTGTCTGTGTCAATGATGGTCCATCTCTGACTCTGAGACAACCACAGGGTAGATAGTGTGACAATACGGTACTGATCCCAAGTCAAGCCCTTACCTCATTCCAGAGTTCAGTGGCTACAGGAGAAACTGCAAAACCTGGTTTCGGATCAGTGGTACGAGGCAACACCCACTCCCAATAGGGAGCTCATTTCACACACCAGACGGCCTCTCAACAGGTGAAGCCTGCACTCTCCGTGGCTAATTTACAAGTGTGCAGCAGGGCTGAAAGTGATGCGCCTTCACAGAGGAGGAAAACTTTGTTCATTAACTCAGTGTATGCAAATATTCAAAGAGTTATGTAGAGTGAGCTATGGCAAACTCTCGAGAAGGAATTTCCTCAGGCTTAATGCTCTCTCAACTGAGCACCCAACAAATTACATTGTCTTTCCTAATTTTGTAATTAGTATTCATATTTTCATGTTGCCTATGTTTAAGGAACCACTACGTTCCAGCAAAAAAAGCTTGTTTTTTGTACTGTGCCCTGTAGATAAATGGGGTACAGAAGCTGTTAGAGAAGTTGTTTGTAGCTGCACTAGGATGCTGAATTTCACTGTTAAACTTTCATGCCTACACATGTGGGAATTAAAGTTTTAACTTAAATTTAAGTGGATGTCTTTCCCAACCGAATAATAAAGAAATTCATGATTTTTGTATGAGTTGGATGTGTTTGAGCTTTCATGCTCACCAAAAAGACCAGAAGCCATGGAGAATGGTTGACAGAGAGGCAGACAGTGGAGTGTGGCCTGGTTCCCCATGCTGATCTGAGCGTCGTGGTGAGGTGTGAATGGGGTGCTCCCCTGTCTGTGCTGCTCTGCTGCTTCAGGCGGCTCTCAGCGGCCCCATCTGTCCCCCCATTGCAGCACTGAATCAGGGACACAGCCAGACATGCTGCCATGGGCCTCCACGTGACCCGCCAGACATACACAAATACACACACCATGTCGCTGGTGAACCACAGATCTGTTCATATACCATCTCGTCGATGCTCGCGGAGTGATAATGCTCAACATATAGCCAGACACACTGCCATGGGCCTCCACGTGACCCGCCAGACATACACAAATACAAGCAGCATGTCTCTGGTGAATGACAGAACATACACTATTTCATCGATGCTCACAAAGTGATGATACTCAACACAGTTAAAGGGATAATTCACACAAAAATGATTTAGAGACTCTCCTATCATTCCAAACCTCTATAATTTGCTTTCTTCTGTGGATCAAAAAAGGAGAAATTTTAGAAAAATGTGCTGGTCGCACTTTTCTATGAAATGACAATGAAAGACGACTAAAGCTTTCAAGCTTCAAAATAATTTAAAAAGCACCATTAAAGCCATAGAATAATGAGGAATAGACTTAAATTATTAGGGTATTACTCAATGATAATATTCGCCTCGAGTGAGCTGTTAACTGCAGCATTTCACTGAGTGAGTGAGTGAGTGAGTGAGTGAGTGAGTGAGTGAGTGAGTGAGTGAGTGAGTGAGTGAGTGAGTTAAAACTCCAAAACCGAATCAGTCCAATTTTTAATGAACCTCTCAGACATTTTCAGTGAACAACAGCTTATATTTCAGGCTGTTTCTCACACACCTAGAAACAGTTTCTCACCTACTGAATGACTACAGAAAAGTAATATACTATAAAACTAATACAAACGCATGAATCATAAGGATCACTTTTACGATACTTTGTATTGTGCTTGTATGGCGCTAAAAGTGGCACTGGTTTATATGCTTTAATAAATACAATATAGCTACATTTCAAACAGTGGATCATCTGTATTATCAACATATATCGTCCTGGCAAGTGTTGAAATCTCCATGTGCATTTTGAAAAGCAAGAAAGTCATTTGGTGGACTATTCCTTTTAAATGTCATAACGAAGAGAATTTGCTAGTATTATTATTTTTTTTAAAAAGGATAATGTTAACATTACTCAATCAGCAGAGGGCATAAAACTTGATAGGGTTAAACTGTCTATGTGAACTTATAGGTATTCTCTGTAGTTCTGGAAAACACGTAATCAAAGTATACTAATGAAGACGGCAATGCTGCAGAAAACATACAATTATCCCTACCCGACCAGCAGATCGGTATACATGATTAAAATGGTTCAAATTAGTCAAATCAGAAATGTGGGTCAACACTGTAATTTTCGAACATGTTATAAAGAAATAATTCAAATGAAAATAGGGCCCGGAAAGAAAGGATATAAAAATGAAGACATTAAGACTGAAATTTGTGTATGAAAACTGTGTCAGCAGGAACAAAATTCACAGATTTTATGCTAAAGTAGGTTTTGCTTTTCCCTCTTTGGGCACTTACATTTTCTTTACTGCTAACGCTGAATGAAAGCCAACTGCTTTCTTGAATCTTCAAACATGGCAGCTACCCCAAAAGACCAAAACGATGCATTAGAATAAGAAGTGTGTGGTTCTTTCTCACACTCTTTCCATCTCGGTCTCTCACTGCCTTACTATGAAGGAGAGAACATTGAATATTCATGACTGCAACTCAAAACACAGGTGACATGCTTGACTTCTGTTATTCGGCTAACCTAAACAAAAGAGAGCCTGCTGCGTTTTCTTTTGAAGGAGGTGGGTTTGTACATGTGGGAACGCTCTCAAGAGACCGCTTTGCTTTTTGTAAGGAGCACTAAACCAACATGCTAATGATCCTAGAGGTGGGAAAAACAAGAAAGACGGCCATTCCGTCACTTTTTCAATCGAGAGCTTAGTTTTTTTCTTTTAAACTCTGGATTTAGCCTGGAGTTTTTTGGATTTTTGTATCAACACAGGCAAACAGATCAATCATTAGAATATCAAATAAAGAAAGTATTAAAAATATATATAAATTACATGAGTTAATAGCAAAATATTTAACTGAAAGGTGCTGTTCCTATCCAGCAATCGGATAGCATCTGAAAACGATTATAGGCAGGTTTGTGTTGCTGTGAGAAACACAGAGAAGTGTTTCCAAGACAAAAAACGATGGGGTCTGGTCTCTCGGGCTGTGGCGGATGGAAAAGTGCACCTTAATGTATTTATTTGCAGGTGAAGAGGAGCCCAGCGTTTACCAAAGGGCCAGTGGGTCAAGGAGCAGGTCATGGGGGTGTGCAACCCTGGGAATGCTGCTAGAGACCCAGGTCAGGCACTAAGAAGATGAGGGGTGATTAATGCAGAGAAACCAGACCTGAGTGTGACCCTGAGAGCGAATCCCCAACCTTAAGACAGAAGCTTTGGTCCACATATAGAAGAATATAAAGACTTGCAGACATTTTGTGTGTCTAAACTCCACATAAAACTGTACCTTTCATTGAAACACATGTCGGCCTGCAGTCGATTTCGTTATTTAAAAACTGATGTGGCAGGTCAGGCTTTAAATTCATTGCCAAACAATTAAAAAGAAAAACCACAATACCGTTCAAAAGTTTAGTATCTGTCTTATTTTCACCAAAACTGCGTTTCTTTTATCAAAAATACAACAAAAACAGTAATATTGCGAAATATTTGAATCTATTTTAAAATGGAATTTATTAATTGATGGAAAAGCTGACTTTTCAGCAGCCATTATGCCAGTCTTCAGTATCACATGATCCTTCAGAAATCAATTTAATATGCTGATTTTGTGTTAAAAAACATTTACTATTAACAGCAATGCTTAAAACATCAAAGTTTAAAAGAACAATTAATTGAAGAATTAATTGAAATATAAATCTTTTGTAAAATTATAAATGTCTTTACTGCCCCTTTTGATCAATTTAATGCATCCTTGCTGTAGTATTAATCTTACATACACTATATTGCCAAAAGTATTGGCACACCCCTCCAAATCATTGAATTCAGGTGTTCCAATCACTTCCATGGCCAAATGTGTATAAAATCAAGTACCTAGACATGCAGACTGCTTCTACAAACATTTGTGAAAGAATGGGTCGCTCTCAGGAGCTCAGTGAATTCAACCGTGGTACTGTGATAGGTTGCCACCTGTGCAATAAGTCCTTTTCGAGAAATTCAAATATACCAAATATTCCACGGTCAACTGTTAGTGGTATTATAACAAAGTGGAAGCAATTGGGAACAACAGCAACTCACACATAAAAAACGTAAAGTCACAGCGTGGGGTCAGAGCATGCTGAGGCGCACAGTACACAGAAGTCACCAACTTTCTGCAGAGTCAATAGCTACAGACCTCCAAACTTCGTGTGGCCTTTAGATTAGCTCAAGAACAGTGCATATAGAACTTCATGGAATGGGTTTCCATGGCCGATCAGCTGCATCCAAGCCATACATCACCAAGTGCAATGCAAAGTTTCAGATGCAGTGGTGTAAAGCACGCCGCCACTGGACTCTAGGGCAGTGGAGACGTGTTCTCTGGAATGACGAATCACGCTTCTCTGTCTGGCAATCCGATGGACGAGTCTGGGTTTGGCGGTTGCCAGGAGAATGGTACTTGCCTGACTGCATTGTGCCAAGTGTAAAGTTTGGTGGAGGGGGGATTGTGGTGTGGGGTTGTTTTTCAGGGGTTGGGCTTGGCCCCTTAGTTCCAGTGAAAGGAACCCTTAATGCTTCAGCATACCAAGACATTTGGACAATTTCCTTCTCCCAACTTTGTGGGAACAGTTTGGGGATTTGTAAGAAAACGCTTCCCCGCCAAACACGGAATTTTCCGGGTTTCTGTGTTTTCACGGTTACACGCTAGGGGGCGCTATTACGCATCTGCTGAATGAGTACAGAATCTCCTGATCAAAACAGGCGAAGAAGACGCAAAAAAACCAAGTGATCGTATGTAAGCAGATTCATATGTAAAATAACGTGATCATCAACATTAAACATCATATAAATCAAAACTGCCTAATGGTACTGAATGAAATGTCGACCCAGAACAGGCTATAGGACTGTGCAAGCAGTAGTGGTGTGATGGACTTGATCTACTCCATCTGTGTTTGATCATCACTCTGAATCTGATCTAGATGTAGTCTTTGACCAAAACTTGATTTTCTCAGCTTTTTGTTCAAAATGTAGCTTTTTTTATGAAACTTACCCATATTTATGTGTTGATAAAAAAAGGAATGCATGAAGGTTTTTTTTTTTTTTTTTTTTTTTTAAAGCAAAGGGTCTGCTCTTTCTTTTGATATATTGCATGCTTAGATATTCATACAACAAAATATTCTATGGGCCATTACATTTTTGTGAAAATGATCAAAAACCCTGGCGTTGGCTGGCAATTTTTTTTTAAAACGCTGGCGGAGAAAGAGTTAAGAACGGGATGTTATTAAAGTTCATGTGCATGTAAAGGCAGGTGTCCCAAAACTTTTGGCAATGTAGTATATTTTGCTGACCCCAAAGTTTTGAATGGTAGTAGAAGGGGTTGTGGACACTATTTGCCCCTGAAATTTTTTTTGGTTTGTTTAAACATCCCTACCAGCCCCGGTAGCCGGTACTATCCGTTTTGTCCAACAACCCAGATATGTTTTTTTTTTGGAATCCTGTTTGAAAACTTCTAAATTTTGCACATTCATTTGTTACTAGTATAGTACACTATATAATTATACATATCTCTCTTTGCCTTGACAGAAGTTTTGTTTACACATACATTTTTTTATATTATTTTCTGTTGTATGCCAAGTAAGACTGTCAGGAAGTATAAGCTTGCTTGCTCTGATGAGACTTCTGATTACACTTCCACCTTTCTGATCAGTGAGGAGGAAAGATAGGTATGACTACACTTCCTAGAGAGAGAGGGGGCCAGGGGAAGCTTGACCCAGAGGAGAGATTTACGGCGGTAATCCTGTAGATACAGATGTCCCTCAGGCTCTCGGACCTTAGCCTTGTGTATAACTTCGGCTCTGTGGACATCTTCATTACTGACTGCAATGCAGGTTCAAATCCTGTTATACAGCACTGCAAAACAACTTCTCACTCTTACTACAGAAGTGACTACAACAAAGAGCTGGTGGGTACTGTATGTCTGCAAAGAACTGGCAATGAAAAGATGAGACACACCGAGAATAAGACACACAAAGCGTGACCTCTTAGTATATTTTTACCTGTATGGCACAATCTCAGTTAGATTATTTAGTTTAAAGAAAATATTTTAGTTTAGTTCATCCATTTGTGGATTTTTCATCCTAAAAAAATAAAATTTAAACCCTTAAATTGGGTGTAGTTAAAACGGAGGGGGAAAAACAAACATTCATATCCATTAATCTGTGTGAGATGTACATCTCGTCTCTGTGGAGATGTCAAGCATCGTCGATACAACTGAAGAATTAAATGAGCGATCTCACACTGACGTGGTCTCATGGGTGCTGTTTACACGTTCCACTGCACTCCAATATTCATATCTTTCTTTTTACAGTTTTAACAAGAAGGCATTAGCTAACATTTATCAAAATATATCAGCAGATAGTGTTACATTAATGAAAAGCTGGCGTTTGATGTCACTGCTGTGCTTGTATGGAGGAACACTTTTTTTATACTATGTTTTATATCTGTTCTAGCTGAAGCACTAATTCATTTCCTCTGACAGACACAAAAACAGACCTAGCAAAATAAATAGATTGATTAAAAAGAACATAAATGACAGGTATGCACATACATGATACTGTAGACATGAGAATATTGTAGAAGGCTGAGGAGGGAAAAAAATAATTATGTTTACACAAGGTTAGAGATTTCAATGGAATTTAAACTACTTTATTTCACTGTAAGTGCTATTGATATTTTACATAAAGAATCATTATCTCATTCCCTACATAACCCTATCTGTAATAGGACCATCTATTTCCTAACACTTGGAAAGTTAAAAACAGCAGATTCATTTTCAGTTCAACCAAAAAAATAAAAATGCACAATATATCAGTACCATATCTAATGCTCACCTAATGTTATTCTTTAAAAACACTAATTGTATAATACAGTTAAACGTAATCTTAAAAGGCACAATATGTAAGATTTGTGGATTAAAATATCCAAAAAAACAATGTTATAAATTTAGTTGACTTGTGTACTTACATTTTCCCAAATGTTTCTAAGAATGTTTAAATCCAGAGAAATAAGCAATTTTAACCAGGACACGGACCGTGTCCATACGTCGCATATCAATGACATAATACCCCCTTTTATTAGACAGGTGAGCAACTGTTTGGATACATTAATCGACAGAAAACTAATCATTGTTATAGCTCAACAAAGTCTTATTGTTTAAATCTTGTTTTCTTGATTTACCTTATGTGTCTCATAGTAGCTGCAGAGCGAACGCACAGAGTAGCATTATGATTCTGCGAATTCAAGGCGTCATCAAGCTACGCCTTTGTTTTGAATAAGCGACCTCTAGCGGCGAAAAATTACATATTGTGGCTTTAAGCAAATCTCAAAATTAATATACATTTTTCATACTGTATATAATAATGTTGTGATGCCTAATTTTATTTGTAGCATTTAAAGTAAAATTTTAAATATATAATTTATTCAGACAAAATAGTATAAAATATATAATATCGGCCTTCTGTCAGTTATTGCCCAAACCATGACACTAATTAACACCTTATTGGTATCAGCAGGAATTTTTAATATCAGTGCATCCCTAACAAAACCAATTCACATTGAGTCATTATTTAAAAGAGTTTCCATGAGTCACAATGCAGCACATATGTTTTGAAGGGATGCACTGACATAAAATTCTATCTGATAATAAATCTATACTAATTTGTTAAAACAATTGAAAATAAAACCTACTAAGGGTAAGTTTACACGACAATGATGTACTGACAATGATGCCTTTTCCACATACAGAAGACAACATCGTCAAAATGAGCGATCCGCAAAAACAACTAAAAACGCTGTATTATGCATGCCAGGCCAGTAGTTGGCGATGTCACTTTGTAAAGAAACTCTATGCGTCTATATACTGCGCAAAAAATTGCACGTTGAAACCCGTTTTCAAAAGTATGCATTTTCAGGCACCCAAAATGTCGTTGTTGTGTAAATGAACAGCCAAAACGCATAAAAAAGTTTAAAGAAAAAAAGTTAAAAAAAAACATCATATCGGCTGATATGATAACCAATATGGTACCAATACATTGTGAATCCCTTTTTTTGGTAAGGAATAAATAGAATGGAACAAAACACGTTAATATGTTCTCTAAATGTAAATGTCTAAGCACACAATGAGTTGTAAGTTTGAGTTCAAAGTTTGAAAATACAATTTCCAACAGATCTCCATAACTTTTTAATTTTACAAAAAATAGCTTTAAGCTTGAGATAAGAAATCTTGGGAATTATTTTCATCTTGTGAAAGTGATTTTATGATTAAAACAAGAACAAATATCTACCAATGGGTTCATAAAAATCATTAGGGTGACATTAGGGTGAGTAAATGATGACCGAATTTTCATTTTTGGGTGAACTAGCCCTTTAAGTGTTCTGACCTACTTTTGATTTATTCATCCAAAATGTTACAAATTCCGTAACATTTCGCATTATACAGAAAATTAAATTTTTATGAATGGATTCTGCAATTCCGTTCATGTCTTCTGCATAGCAGAAATCATAGGGCCCTAATTTAATGCAATGATATTGAAGACTTTCTGCTCCAATTTAAGACATTTTTTTCAAGGCCTTAAATTGTGGAAGGTCAAATTAAGACTTTTTAAGACCCGCAGAAACCCTGTTTAATACTGATGTTTGTCACCATGTTTTTGATGATATATGATATAGAGATTGCCACTTATGTTTGCAAAATTTCAACCACCAGCAATGTTTTACTCTCAGACAAAGTCCTCCCCTTACAATTCAGTGATTTACAAAATAATCGAACAAATCAATAACAATCAGATCAAAAGAACAATTTGTTTGCAAATCAGGCATTTTAATGACCAATCTTTATAGGGATGATCTGCATAATGATGCACTACTTCAGAGTTCTTCCTGCCTGCTTCACCATCTATCTCTCAGATCATCTCAGGTGGAGACAGTCACTGGCCCTATTGTGTAGGGAAATGGCAAAGGGAAGGGAGCCAAAGAAAGCTGGACGTAAGCATTTCTGCTTTCCCTGCACTACTGCTGATATGAGAGAGATATCAGCGGGCAGGAGACAGAGAGAAAGTGGGAGAGAGAGCTGGAGCGTCTCTTTTCAGGACAGTGGTGGCAGAAAATGACAGTGTTCCTCTGGGGCTCTAGGGTAATCTTTGCCTTATGTATCATCATGTTCCATCGCAAGAGACATCTGCCAAATGACTCACCGTTTGCAAAACTTACAACGTGTGCAAAAATACCCAAATTGTCTGCATTAGAGCAGTGTGGTATAAAAAGTAACGTTCCCCCAAGAGATTTGGAGAACTAAATCCTGTCAATGGCAGACTATTACACAGAAAGCAGAGCCATGAGAAAATCTCCAGTCTTTCACATGGAATCAACAGTGTCATCACAACTATAAGATAAGCATCTTCACTACGGCACATTACTGACACCCTCATGCTGGCTGCGCCATCATGGGAATTTAAAGATAATTCACACACATTTATTACCCATGATCCAACAATAAAAATGGCAAGAGGTTGTTCTCACTGGTTATTTTATCAAATTATAAAATGAAAGTATTGACTCACCCTCATGTTGTTCCAAATCTGTACTGACTATATTTCTTCAGTGGCTGGAACATAAAAGATGATATTTTGGAAAATGTCTGTGATTGTATGGACAAAAACAGAGGAAAAAAGAACATGCTTCAAAATATCTTATTTTGTGTCCCATAGGTTAAAGTAGATCATACAAGTTTGGAGCGACATGAAGGTGAGTAAAGATGGCAAAAATTTTGGGGTGAACTTTGTTTTTTTAAACTGCACACAGGACCGACATGTCAAATCAAGTGGATTATTAATGCAATTTTATTACTTTTTTTTTGATAATAATGTTGTTATTAATGCTTTATATTAGGTGGCCTTAACTACTTTGTACTTACATCAAAATATGAGTGCAATGTACTTATTTTGTTCATATTGTAATGCAAAACACTTTTGCTGATATTGAGGTGGGATACGGGTAAAGTTAGGGACAGGTGTAGTGGTATGGGTAAGTTTAAGGGTAGGGTTAGGTGTAAGGGAAGTGTCAACAGTGTAATTATAAATGTAACTACAGAAATTAATTACAGATGTAATTACATGCAGGTAATTTTAAAAATGTAAGTACAATGTAAAAACATGTATGTACACAATAAGTGCATTGTATCAAATGATTAATTTAAATGTTAGTACAAAGAAGTTAAGGACACCAAATATAAAGTGGGTCTATAAAGTTGCACAATCATTGGATGGCAGGAAGAGACTGAAGAGGTGGAGATGGGTGCTGCATCCCAATTCGGCTACATATACTACGACATAACAGTATGTACTCTTTTTGTGAAGAAAAAGTAGATACTTTTAAGTTTGTAGCAGAAGAGTATGCAAGCTTTGGAACATACTACTTCGACATATTTAATATCGTTTAGTTACATGCATCCCATCACCGTTTAAACTGCCCAGTCAATCATCGTCACAGTTCAAATCCTCCACATTCAATTTAATTCCCTACCGTATCGGAGAGAAATGTAGTTATAGCACGTTGATCTGCCATTTGTGGGTCTTTAATGCAGAGACTCTCCTCATGTGTTTGCAATTTAAATATAATGATGCATTTAAAAGTTAATGGCCAAACGTATCATTACAAAAGTTCACAATGCTGTTGCAGGGGAAATATAATGTGGATAACATTAAATAAATATCTTTTAGTCAGGTTAAATACTGATAATTATTCACTCAAACCCCTTTATCTAAACCTCTCTACTTAACCGACAGACTCGCACATCTGTCATATTTGTAGTTTTTTAACACTTTTTATCTGCATTTGTAGTTCTAATTAAATCCTCGTCCAACTCGCAATGGGTTGTGGGCAATATCAGCCGTTAGTGTGTGCATCGATCTGCACGGAAATAGTAGACCATCTGGGTATCTTTGAAATACTCTTTTCAACATACTACGATTTGGGACATACTAATTCTAATTCCGAATACTATTTAGGACGGATAGTATGCGAATTGGGACACACTGGGGGTTACACTCCCCTCACTCTGTCAGAACTATTTCCTTGACCTCAGAGAGAGAGAGAGAGAGAGAGATAGATAGAGAGATAGAGAGAGAGAGACAGAGAGAGAGAGAGAGAGAGAGAAAACAAAAAGGAATGAAAAGTCAAAGAGCAAGGGAAAAAGGGAGAGTCATACATCTCAGTGAAACAACATGATTCATGAAAATGTCATGCTGACAGGGCTCAAACCGAGAGACAACAGTTTGCACTCCCAAAATACCTCTTCTGACTAATGCCACTGCAGGATGCACACACAAATGCATATACTGTATATAACGCAGGTGTACTTCCAACACACACATTTGCTGTGACGATCAGAAAGCGGCGACCTTCAAGCCTTTAAATAGTACAGACTCGTTCTGAGCAACACTGGTCCACACCTCACACTGGAATAGACCAGACGTATGGTGACAGTTATCATTAACAACAGTGACACACGGCTATTCTGGTTCATATTGATCGGATGGTATAAAGAAGCTGGAGGATTGTAAGATGTAAAATTATGACATATTTAAAGATTCAACTTATTCGTTTTCATACAGAACTCACATGTCAATTCAGATGGGGTGGGCACTTGTTCATTATATTAACTTTTTTATTTTCATTATTTCTGTTCATCAGAGAATCTTGCAAAACACTTCTACACTTTCCACACTAACCATTTAAAAATAAAATTCAAATATTAAAATAGAAAACTTTTTTAAATTGCTATAATATTCAGCAATAAAAATTATTAATTAAACCGTATTCTACACACTAATATACCCTTTAAAATGCCTTAATATATGTGCAAAACTGCAAATAAATTATTCCGATTACACATCAAGTAATTAAGTAGCACAGGTGCATGAATTCTGGGTATCCAGAAAAGCCACTGGTATTTAAAAAATAAGTAAATAACTTTTGGAAAAACCACGTAAAAAATAAAATCACTGCTCTTAATTAGCACATCTACTGAGAAAAACAAGCTTTTTGGAAGCATAAGAGAATTATATTATATTTTTTATATATATATATATAAAAATTTATAGCATATATATATATATATATATATATATATATATATATATATATATATATATATATATATATATATATATATATATATATATATATATATATATATATATATATATATATATATATATGCTATAAATTTTCACACATGCTATTGGAGACAGTCAGAAAAGGTCAGAGATAAACAGAGGCACCAAGTTCACATTGAAAAGTCCTTTACTACAAAACTCTATTAGGCTGTGTTTAATAAGGAAACAAATAGGCCTTCAACTTGCACTTTATTCAACAATATTCAGATACGCCTTAAGTCATTCTTAAAAATGATTGATGTCTCAGAAAAAGTAATCTAATTTGTCTTCATAACTGAGAGAGCAGTAAAACTACATCTGAGGATGAATAAACAAGGCTCATATGCTTCATATCGACACCACCTGTTTCCCCAGAACACCTTTGCACTGAAAGAGTTGCAGAATCCAGTGTCTAGTTAAGTCTAGTTTGCATGGAGCTTTGCTGTATTTGCACTGTAGAGCTGAAATATCACGGCCAGAGCTCGTTGTGCATTTGTGAGGCGAGTGATTCAGTTTGCTATAAATATGTCTGCCCTTTCCATTCGTCCAGCGCGTTGGATTAGCAGCTTTCCGTCTCCAACACCACGTGCGTACACAAAAAAAGTTTTGTCCCTAGATTGCCTATGTATTTTCCCCATCTTATACGCTTGCTGTGAACTAAGGAGTGTGATGGTGTGCTGCATATGTGAAAGATGAATAGTGAGAGAGAGATAGTGAGAGAGATGCAGTTAGGGACAGCCTCAAGCACACAGAGCTCCAGTATCACTCTGATTCACCCGTTTCCCTCACCCTCTTTCTGCCTGATGGAAAGAGAGAGAGTGCAAGCGCTCCGGAGTTAGGGCGCACCAAGAGTCTTTTTAATCTGTTACCGAATGAAAGTGTGCCAGATCACAGAGCGGCTGATGTCACTCGGGAAACTGTGGTGCTCGCGCTGCACTCTGCTGTCTTATCTATGGCACTGGGGCCACAGAAACCTGTTTGGAGACTGCTGCACATGTGCTCTACTTCTGTTTCAATGTCTAAAATCCTTCCCTTTTCCCTGTTATACGTTTTATTTTGGCATGTTTCTAATTAGATATAATCTGAAGTGCTGCATGGAGTGGAAAGTAGTAAACCTTTACATATAGTAAACTCTAGGAGTGAGCGATACACAAATTTAGATACTATAATTACACTTAAGTAATACCATATATACTGTACATACCACATCAATAAAGGTGCACTATGAATATCTTTGTGGTAAAAATGCATTATGAGCGAGCAAATAAATAAATATGTATGTATGTATGTATGTATGCATGTACACTATCATTCAGGTTTAGGTGTTTTAATGATTTTGCAACTTCCAAAGGCTGCATTTATTTGATCACAAATACAGCAAGAACAGTACTATTTTAAAATATACTTTTTTCTATCTAGTTTTCTATTTCAATATATTTAGAATGTAATTTATTCCTGTGATGGCAAAGCTGAATTTTCAGCATCATTACTCCAGTCTTCAATGTCACATGATCCTGCAGAAATCATTCTAATATACTATTTTTTTTTTTTTTTCAGGATTCCTTGATGAATAGAAAGTTCAAAATAACAGCATTAAAAAGAAGAAAAAAAAAGAAATCATAATAAATGAAATTTCCCTTTTGATCAATCTAACATGTCCTTGCTGAATAAAAGTATTAATTAAAAAAAAAAAATCTTACTGACCCCAAACATTTGAACTGTAGTGTGTACACACACGCACGCGCACACAAAATAACAACTCTGTATGTAAATCGCAAATGCAATTTCAATCAGTTACAGTTTTAACACTGTCAGTTTTAAACAAATAAATAGTACTTTTAAAAAAAAAATTTAAATGATGTACACACAAAATGAAGTGTGATAAAAGCAGCTTAATTTCACACTGAGTTGGTCAGTACATGGGGGCCACCATGATGAGATCACATGGCCAGCTGAATACTACCAGACACTCTTTAAAGCACAGACAGTCCACCTAGTCAGTGTAGTACCATGGCTAAACTATAGCTATGTTTCCATCCAAAGTTGTGAATTTAACATATGCACAGAATTAGAATATCGCATAAAACATTTACGAATAAAGCAGCGTTTCCTTCCAATGAGCCAAAGAGAATAAAATCATCACTTCCTGATAAACCGGCGATAAATATCAGAAAGATATGAGAAAAAATGAAGTTGCTGCAGCAGGAAAGGCCATGGTATATAATAATTTTCGTACATAATAAATATCTTGATGAAACGCAATAAACACGGTCATGTTATCTTGCTTTTGGATGCGTGCTGTTTGGGAACGCAGCCGTGTAAGACAGTTCTGGGAGATAATTATACCAAACCAATTTGGTAACAGACTTGGCTCAGGCATTTCAGAACGAACAAAACAGCATTTCAGATGATCGGTCTGCTGGTTGTTCCAGTTATGCCATCCCATCGCAAAGTCACATGACCTTTGATGAATTTATTCTGTAAATGTGTTTCCATCGTCATTTATGCGCATGTGTTCTTATTGGATAAAAAATATATCCGACTCAATTGAGCGCATATGTTTTTTATGCACATTTTTTGAATTTTGGTGTATCCAAAAATGCGCATAAAATAGTTGGATGGAAAAAGCTTACTGTATTTTTGAGTTAACTATGGTTACAAACAATGGCACAAAATGGTGCCATTCTCCATTGTATTAATGGAGAACCTGTGAAGAAACTAGATAAAATAATTTCCACCACCCTTCATTTTAGTTTGGTTTACATTTCAAAAGCATTTACATGCAAAGGCACAATCAACATGATTACACTACATTCTCCTGACATAAAAACAAAGGGAAATAGCGGTAGCGGAAGGAATTACATTGAAGGAAGGCTTGCCTACACATGGTTAATTATGTGTAGGCAAGCTCCTTCTGTCACTCTGTACACATACAGTACAACTTCTTGAAACATCTTGTCACTTGACTTCATCAATCTACACAACACATGGTGAAGTCACCGCCATCCTTTGGCTCCAGATTCATCCCTGTGCCTATAGCCTTATTCATATTTCAACATGAATCATGCTGGGATGTTGTGCTAGCATGAAAGGGTCATCTGACCCAGGGCTGTTATAAGCAAAAGAATTCAGGTCAGCTAGATGCTAACCATTCTGGCAGGAGCCATCTATGGTGTACAACATCAACAATGAAAAAACACAAAAAAACCTTTTATTATTCTTTTATTTACCTTTTTACAGGAGCGCTAGCAGCTACTGGCATCCATGTATCAAGGCTGAATTACCTCCTCTAGTTTGGGACAAGCTAATCTAAATCTTTGGCACAAATAATTGAAACGCTTACTTTCCATTGCAAAGCCCGAAGAGCATCGCATGCACATCGCAGCTCCCAAATGCGATAAGATGAGCGTATTAGCTATTATTGGATGTAAACATTAGTAACCTCAAAACGGACTGGAAAAAGGCATGACTCCCCCACCCAAGTGCCCTGTTTTTAGCCATCTGTCCATGCACTGCAAGTGTATATTTATATGTAAATACACGCGATGAGGGTACTCTTGTTTCAATGAAAATACTCAAGTTGTGATGTGATCCAAAGACTTGAGGCCAGGAACGAATCAACAGCATAGAGCTGGGCCCTGTCCTCTGCAATACATAGCAAGGGGGCCAAAGGAAAATATGACACAGCAAGGCACAGCTGGGTCATTTAATGAATTAATGGAGGAATGTCTTTGCACTGCACCCGCGATTAAAAATAGGCCTTCAAGATGAAATCAGATGCCAAAGGATCAGGGTAAGAAGGCAGCATTGGTCATATTTTTAGGGGGACAGATGATGAGGAAAGCCAGATTGAGGGACCTCATGAGAACATTTCCTAAGCAGCTGATGGGCTCCTCAAGCCAGACTTCTTATAACTGCACTGGGTCAAGAGCGCAGTGCTGTGGTCCACTTCTCTGATGAGGAACCAGGGGGCTGCTCTAACCTCAAAGCAATCTGCTTCTCTTAAGAAGCTTGATGGTGTAGTTACAGACGTGGAAACGGTGATCAAACTTGCATAGGCCAGGGGTGTCTGATCCTGCTCCTGCACACCTAAAAATAAAGGTTCTTTATGGGAATGTATGGTTCCATAAAGAAACTTTAACATCAATGGAAACTTTCCATTCTACAAAAAGTTATTTTTTAGTGGTTATTAAAAGTGACTGTTAATAGACTGAAAGGTTCTTTGCAGAGCCCAAAATGGTGATTTTTTTTTCGCCCACTGTTTTATGATGACGATAAATTTAGACTTACTACCATTTTCATGGACTGTTTTTTACCTTCTGTATAGTAGGAAAGTAGGTATTCGAACAAAGGGCTAGTAACCCTGAAGACCTTAATAAGCTGATTCAGGTGTTTAGTAGGGTTGGAGCTAAACGGCACCCGCATATGAGCAGGACTGAAAACCACTGTCACAACAATCCTGTCCCCTCTGATTCAAAGCCTGATCAAAAACATAATGTAGTAAGCTAACATGATATATTGATCTAGCTAATAAAGAGCTTTTACAGTTAGCACTATGCAAAGCTAGAAAAAAATACATTATTTAATTAAATTTTTAGCTTAAGTAATATATAGAATATGTGATATGAAATAAAAATAACTAAGCATATTTTCATTAATAAATACACCATTAAGTAGGACATTATTAATCAAAATAACGCGAGACCTGGCTTAGTGCGATTATCAATCGATTTAATTAAATATTTGCGTTGTGTATTTCAGAGTGACGTGCAGTAGGCCTACTGTGTTCTATCTTCTATGAGCAGTTCATTATCCAGTGTTTTCAGTGTCTCTGCAACATCCATCTTTGCATGTGCTGTGAGTTTGGGTCACTTATGACGTGCATTTGGGAATGCAACATGCGCCAACCATATTCCCTAAACTGGCTGTTGTCATATATATATATATATATATATATATATATATAGAACTGGCTAGTTATTTTCCAAAGTTACTAGCCAAAAGTTACTAGCCACTCAGCATTTTCACTGGCCACAATTTTGACATCGATACCATGGGGGAAAACTATAGATATTAACTATAGAAAAAAAAAACATAGCTATTTTTAATATTATCTCATAATTTGGTAGCAGGTTTATTAGGCTGCTGTCACTTTAAGACCTGACGCATGGGCGTTCACATAAAACTAGGGCTGAATCCGAAATTGCCCCCTAAACCCTCAATCACTATTCCCTAATACAGTTCACTTGAAGGAGTGAATGAAAACAAGTGAGCGAATTCGGACAGCCGCTGTACATCGGCTGTACACTCGTTATTGCGGTGCAATGTGGGATTGAATGAGTGCACTTATATCATGCACTATGGTTTCGGACACCACTACAAATGGCTGTCCCCTCAAATAGTGCCCTATTTAAGGGTATAGGGGGCGATTTTGGATTCAGCCTAAGGCTATCGATTTAATGTGTTAATTAGATTAAGTAATAATAAGTTACGATAAAAAATAACACGTTAAAATTATTAATGCATTTAACGCACTCACACCGCCCCAGACCTACTTAGGTCATCTTACATTTCATACAGTTGATTGATGAAGAATATGATGCAGGGCAACAACTGACTGTGTGATGAAGCCTATAGAATGCAGTTAGAATGTCCCTAAAATTCAAGATATGGGGCAAAAATGCCCGTTTTAGTCTCAGGGCGTTTTTACAATGGGCACGTTTGTTGTGATTGTTCCCACCGGTGCTATGTGCGAATACACTTGCAGGCTCACTCTCGCTCGTATCCAAGGTAAATCATCAACACTATCATCCCTTACATGTGTTTATTGAACTAAATACATCGTCATCTGATAAAACGCATGCGCAGGTTACTTTTTTTGCGCACCCGAGTCCGTGTTGCTTTCACATTCACGTGAATCGCGACACAGCTCAAGCGCAAGTTGCGTTACCGAACTCAGAACACCTCCTTCAGGTAGTCTCGAATTCTGTACCCCAGAGCTCAGCTTACCCGGGTCCGCATGACAGCTTTCATATTACCAATTTTTCATGTGAACCGTCCCCCGTTTTGAACTTAACTGCCAGTGTGAATATAGTAGTGGGTCTGTGCCATCATGATATATGCCTAAGCAATATCACACGAGTTCTGTTTTTCTGTCCAGAATAGCACGAGTACAAATGTGATATTGATCTTATACAACAATTTAATAAAATAAATAAGTTAATACTGTGTTGTTTTAGACACAATATTGTCTTTTTGCCAACAAAAATATAAAGACAAAGCAGAACTGTTCGTCTCTGACTCCGAGCAATACAGAGTGGCGTTTCATTTCTGAATCTGCATTTTGGACAAAATCGGGTGAACCAATGATTCAATGGACCATAAAGAGAACGAAGAGAATCATTTACTTCACTCCTAAATAAATAAATCATGTGAACAAATCGAATGAATGAATGACTCAATGACTTACTCAATTAGACATTTACCGCCACCTACTGGCAGTTTTAGTTTCTTATTTAGAGTATAATTTCATTAAAAATAATTTCATTTTTCCATATTAATAAAAACAAACATTAAAGGTATAGTTCAACCAAAAATATTTATTTCTGTAACTACTATTTGTAATGTCTATTAGATTTTTTACACAATAATGACTTTAAATTATCTTTTGAGTAATTTCTCAGCCAAATTTGATGTGCGATTAATTTACGATTTATTACAGTAATTAATTGCCACATTGTGTAATTAATTAGTTTTTAAAAAAATGAATTGCTTGACAGCCCTACTTAAAACATAACTGACTGCGTTTACGTGAATACTCGCCAAAGACTGGCATTTTGATCGGCAATAAGCAGCAAAAAAGAACTCAATTAGTACCAAGAGACGGCTTCAAAATCTGTGGGAATGAGCAAAATTATGCACAATACACGCAACAATGCTGTGTTTGGGGGGGGGTTTTACCACATTTGAATAAGAAACAATATTGAGTCTATAAAACACGAAGCACAACAAGCATATCGGTGAGAACACTCATTTAAACAGCATACACACCGGGACATTTGACTGCACGTCACATTCATTGTAATGCAATGGACTATGGCCTACATTAAATCTTTAAATAAAAGGGTTATTGAGCTATTTACACTGTCATATACTATAAAAGAGCCTGCACAGCGACAGGAAATAAAAATGAATGCAAAAAACATGCCTACGTTACCAGAGCATGTGAGCGAAGCGGAGCAGAGCTCCACTCATGAACCGCTCACCGGTAAAACAATGTGCGCTCAAATCCCGCTCCGAAAAAGAAATTTCTCTGTAGCCTACTTGCTGTAGCCATTAAAACACGTATTTAGTTTAGTTTCATATGTTTAAATATTATAATGTTATTTTTATTTTATTTCATTTACGTTGATTATGAAAAGTGAACATGCAGGCCACATCATAAGATGCGCAATATGTCAGAAGACATGGGGGACAGAAATTATTTTGACCACTTCATTAAGTTTTGTTTTGTCTTTCTTTAAAGTGAATTTCATATTTTATAAATTGTATCTTAATTTTAATCAATGTTTTATCAACCAATTGCCTGGATTTAATAAATAATAAGACAATGACATGAAGGCGCCGGCGCCGCGTGAACAACGGCTTAAATGAACTTCAGATAGGCCTATATTTGAACCAGCATATGTCACAAAGGGCATTCTGGGTTGAGCATGCAGCGCTGAGCGGAATGAGCTTTAGAAATTAATAGAATCTCCAGAAAGGCGCTCTCCAGCCTATTGCCGCTCTACGCATTCTACGCACACTGCAACGGTCATAATATGACCTCATGTATGTTTTAAAAACATAGTTCAACATATAAATAATACTTTTTAATGGGCCACTTACAGTGTTTATTACAAATAAATAAACCCCCACTTCCCGCGCCCCTGCAGATGGATCACTCAAATCAGAAAGAATGTAAAGGTTATGATTATGGTGATAGACATGAGCGGGATGTTATAGTTCAAGTATTGAACTATAATTCAAGGATTCAAGGATTCTTCTACATACTGAATATGATCGGGTAAAAGCACATTTTAAACATGTAGCACTTATTCACACACGCAATTGTTCTCTCCAATGCATTCAAACAAATGTAATCTTACAGTGCTTATCTGCTTACAGTTATCTGTATCTGATTTTGAATGAGCAGAAATCTGTAATGTAGTGACCCGTAGATAAAATAACTGATGAAAACGTACTATTTTTATCTTTCCAAACTAAATTTGCACTGCACAAAACAGCAATGATATTTAACTTTTAATGCTGATTAAGCCTAATAAGCTTGGCATGTCGTAGGAAAAAAATTCTGCACACTAGTGTTCCAATAAACCACGTTGAAACTCTCCCCTATTGTTTTTTTGGGGGTTTTTTTCATTTAATGCATGTTATAAACCGAACTTTTGTGATATTTCAGAGCTTACTTAAATACTTTAGCCACAAATTTCCTCAGAGCGAAGACGGAGCGGTGTTTCTGATATCAGTGAGCGAGGAGTGGAGCGTGAGTGGGAAATGGTGAACCCGGAGCGGAGCTGGAGCGGAGTGATTATTGAATGCTTACAGCGTGGAGGGGAAATTGCTGCTGCTCCACTCCGCTCACATACTCTGGTTGCAGCTCCCGTGCATACGTTGTGGCGCTCACGTGAACAGCATCGGCTGCTGTAGATCTTGAGAGCGCTGCACTATTAACAATGGAAAATGTGTAGAAGACTGACACAGACGTGAAGAAATTGTTGAATAAAGTTGTTATTTTTGTTTGTTTTTACGCACAAAAAGTATTCTAGTCGCTTCATAAAAATAAGGTTGAACCACTGCAGTCACATGAACTATTTTAACGATGTCTTATACCCTTCTGGGCTTGAAAGTGTTAATTAAATGGCAGTCTATGGATGGGTCAGACAGCTCTCAGATTTCATCAAAAATATCTTCATTTATGTTCCAAAGATGAACGAAGGTCTTACGGGTTTGGAATGACATGAGGGTGAGTAATTAATGACAGAATTTTCATTTTTGGGTGAACTATCCCTTTAAATGTCAGTCTTTGTCAATAGAATGGTTTTGGAGCGTAAGGAGAATTATCCGTTTCTAAGTAGGTTGCAAGAACACCAAATGTGACCATTATTTGACAAGGTCAACAAAACCTAAAAGATGCATACCTCAGTCCAGAGCACCTGTGAAATGGATCAGTTTTGCCTCATCTTCTATAAAGCTCAGATGAAGCTCCATGGACTTCGACTAGCTTCGTCATACAGATGACACACTGTCACTCTGGGATTACATGGAGATAAAACACTGCTCTCTCAAATCTCTGGGGTCCTCCCTCAATTTTCACAAGTACTCTTTGCAGCAAGAGCAAAATAGTGAATCACTTCAATGCAGCTACAAAAGAAACGTGATAAAACCGCAAAAGCTACATGGACGAAGGTGCGGAGGCAGATAGGACAGGCACTGGGTAGGAAACAGGCTTCCAAGATTTGAGCTCATGGCTTCAAAGGACACGCAGTGCAGCACAGAAAGAACACAGCAGGACCAATCTGAGGCTAGAACAAAAAGAGCCGCACTCCTACAGTGCCAATTCATTTCTCCTTATGAAACTGTTTAAGTTGGAGGGCTTTTCTTCTGGGAGGCTCTCAGCCAGAAGAGCTTGGCGCTATATTAATTTCATCCCTTTACCTTTTGCAACCCGGAGACCTCTGACCTGCCTTACCTGTATAAATAGAAAGAACTAATTTACTAGCGAGAAAGCGCTAAGGGGCAAACATGTCCTGGGTAATGAAGTGTTCAGCTTGTGCATGATTAACCAGCTGGTGGGGGTGGGGCAGAAACCACAGGCCATGAAATAAGGGGTAAAATTGATTAGCAATTTTCATTTACACAGCTAAACAAAAGCTGCTTTGCATATCACCCTGGTTAGTTTATGCTGAAAATACCATGCGTGAAGCTAAGCTAACGGACCTAACTTTCTTAGGTGATACTCCTGAACACACAAAAAAACAAGAGCTATTTTAAAAGAGGTGGTCATGCAGGCACACTGTACCAGGTGCAATGCTTTCTGTTAGTGGTCCAGTTCTAAATCTAGACTGGTGAACAACATGCTCAGAATGTTAAAGACACAATATCATTTGATCCTATTGTTGCATAGCAATTGTGCACCACTTTCAAAGTGGTCTCTTGCTGCTATTTTAGGAATCACTGAGATGTTTTTTGATTGCACACATATCTCTGGGTCTATGCATTGACAGATAATATTCATAACAACATATCCTTTAATTAAACGTTGATTCACATTGAATTTACTCTACTTACCACAATAAAACAAACAGTAAATCAGGATTACATTGGGAATTCTTAAAGGTGCTGTATGTAAGAATGACAGCTAGTGGTTGAAAAGGGTAGTGCAGTACAAATTCAAAATTTTGTTTGCCCCGTCCCATCCTCCTCAGACTCGACGCTCACGCGGGTTGCCATTTTGAGGACACACAACAGGAACGAGCACAATTGACAATGGAAGGCGAGGAGACTTACTGTAACACTGTAAGTTGATGAGTTTGATTTTTCTGTTAATATAGATTTTTAGATGGATGCCAAATCTTTTTAGGTCAGGTAGAATCTGCGATCTCTGATCCAGTTTGTTCACTGGCTTCCATGGCAGCAATACGTGGTGTTTTCCACCAACTGGCAACCTGTGGTGTCGAAATACTATTGGGTAAACTGGCAACGTGCGTTATCTCACAGACCAAAACAAAAACAGACATTCCAACACAGAACGCATGTTTCAAAGTAGAATAACTGGCTGTAGCATTGTTTTTCAGAGAAATTAGTATTTGAACTCAGCATGTTTCCTAAATATCTGCAAACATATTATGGTATTTTTATGCTTTTTTATAGTCAAAAACTTACATACAACACCTTTAAATCTAAACTTTAAAAGAATATTACAGGTTGGGTAACATTTAGGGTGATTTAGACATACAGTAAACTTAAAAAGCACCAGGGATTTCACCAATTCATTTCTATACATTTATAATTTTCCATGGTTTTTAATATTGATCATAAATACATTAAAAAAAAATTAGTTTTATAATATTATTGCATTTACAAAAAGCAATTTCTTGCCAAAATATTTCTAGAAAAAGAACAAAAAAAATCCACTATCCACTGGAAATACCTATTTAAAAATACCCTGATCCAGGATTTGCAGGATTCCATGACTGTGGGACCCCTGCAACTCAATTAACATGTTTCTGTGTGCGAAGGAATTTGTATCAGTGCTTTTATGAAAATATGAGCTTAGCATTTAAGCTAAATTGGTTTGCGTTGAAACTTCCATTTCAAGAATTTGTCAATAGGACAATTCATATTGAACAACACATTTCTTTTAAAACATTTTCAATTACTTTCAATAGCCACACATAATAACAAGTAAAATTAAAGCACCACCAGAATTACACTCAAGAAGTTCTAGTTTCCCTCCATTTTTTAAAAGTGTGTTTGCCTCAGGCACTGTCATCATCTTATCCACTGCAACGGCTTTATATTCAGATATTCACTATTGGTGGTAACTCCCAAAAAGACAATGAATCTCCTGTACTGAATTTATTCAAGTTATGAGTACTGCAACTGCATTATGATATAAAAGAGCATAAAAAGTATATTTTGGGTAAGTCCACATGCAAGTCATATCAGAATAGTGCGTTATACAGACCAAAATTGATGCATTCATACAGAGATGCATTAAATGGATCAAAAGTGACAGTAAATACAAAAAATCTGTTCTTTTGAACTTTCTATTTGCATTTTGTTTTCTCAAATAAATACAACTTTACTCATTCTTTCATAAAGCCTAGTCCCGAAACCGCTTCCTCTTATTCAGCTTTTCCATATAAATGCAGTATATTATGCAAGAAAAACTAAAGTTGGCTCTGCACATGAAAAAGTAGCACCGTGCAGCACCTGACATAGTAAATGCAGCAGAAAAAAAAATCTTCTCTCCAATACACTGTACACAACTCCAAATTTAATTTTCTGCAAGATTACACACAATAATTACTAGCTTTATAAACCCCATAACTAATGGCTTCCAATTAGAGGATCTATAGGTATCGATCTGTCGAGAATTTGAGAGTAGCTTTAACAAAAAGCTCTTAGTCTTAAAGAAAACACTGGAGCCATCCACCAAGGATGAGGAGAGAGGATATGGAAAGGGACTGACGGGTCTTTTTTTACAAGTAACGTTAAGACTGCAGATGCCAAAAGCTACAACGCAATTAATTCATCTCATTTCACCGTTGTTTAGATCGCTTGAGACTCTTTATGAATGCTGGACCAGGAGTATTCCTCCACGGCCTTCAGATTTATGGCATCTATCTACCACATTGTTTAGCTTGCTTGTTAATTATTCAAAAGGTGAAGGATACTTCAGAGTGTGGCCTCCACTAATAAACCATAGAAGATTAATTTCCTCCAGGAAGCCACATTTCAAACTGGCCTCTCACAAGGCTGAAAGTTACAAACACCATCACACCTTAGCTGCACAACAAACTTGGAGTTAAAATGCCTTCCATGATAATCTAAAGGGGTATGTCTTAAAGGGATAGTTCACACCCAAGATTGTTTTAAAAATGAAACCATGATTTACTCACTCTCAAGCCTTCCTAAGTGTATATGATATTCTTCTTTACGAATACAGTTGGAGTTATATTAAAAAATGTCCTGGCTCTTCCAAGCTTTATAATGGCAGCGCAAAATTTGAAGCCCAAAAAAAGTGTATCCATCCATTACAAAAGTAATCCACACGGCTCTGGAGGTTAATAAAGGCCTTCTGAAGTGAATTGATGGGTTTGTGTTAGAAACATATCCATATTTAAAACTTTACAAAGTAACATATATAGCTTCTGCCAGACCGCCTTCCATATTCAACTTAAGAAGAAAGAGTAACTCCTCTCGCAGTTCAAAATGCTTACACTCAACCTATGTCATGCGTCGCGCCACTTAGCTTTTTCAGTAAGTTAAATACGGAAGGCGGTCTGGCGGCTTTTTACTTTATAATGTGTAAAATATGGATATTTTTCTTACACAAACACATCGCTTCGCTTTAGAAGGCCTTTATTAACCCCCGGAGCTATATAGAACACTTTTACAATGGATGGATACACTTTTTTTGGGCTTCAAATTGACTGCCATTACAATACTTGGATTAGCCAGGACATTTTTTAATACATCTCCGATGTCATACACACCTAGGATGGCTTGAGGGTGAGTAAATAATGGGTAATTTTCATTTTTGGCTGAACTATCCCTTTAAAGCATCAAACTAAAAAATAAATAAATAACAATTTTTTTAAATTAATCTCACCAATAAAAAAAACTGGTAAAAATGTCACCACAGTATACCTGCACATCTCACACATTACAAAAGAGAAAAATTATTGTAGCTAAACATCACAGTATGTCTGCACCTTTCACACAAAAAAAAACCCAAATTGAGATAATATACTCATAACTTGGACAGGATTATCTCAGCCACAGCGTTTATGTTAGTGGGTGCAAGGTAATACACAGTTCTTAATTCAGAGTGTTAATCCTCAGGATTAACAATCTAAATACCTCTTTCAAGATAATGAATTGACGCATATGCGAACGAGTAACCGCATGTTATGTGGATCCCGAACTTCACAGGAAATCAAAAGACCTCAGTGTTCAGAAATTAATGCACCGGCTACTCTGGCAACTCCAGAGTCAAATCCTGCTGAACTAAAGCGACATGCTGTGTACCATGCCCCAGAATACATTGGGAAGAGGGTGAGCTTGTAAACTTGACGGATACATTATGACAGTGGAATACTAATCAGAAGATCATCTTTGCTCAAAGTCTACAGGATTTCAGAGGCCTTTTGCACTGCAAAGCAAACCGAGGATTAGCAGTAAATAGATCTTTTACAGGAACAGAGATATTCAGTATATTAACTCAACAAGACTTGAAACCACATAAAAATAATTGTATATATATATATATATATATATATATATATATATATATATATATATATATATATATATATATATATATATATATATATATATATATATTGTTAATTACCATTAAAAAGTTTGAAAAGCATCTCTAAAACTAACCAAGGCTGCATTTATTTGATCACAAATACAGTAAAATAGTAATATTGTAAAATATCATTATTGTTATTGTTTTTTTGTTTTGTTTTTTACTTTTTTACAATTATCCATCGATTTTCAAATATTTTAAAATGTAATTTATTCCTGTGATGGCAAAGCTAAACTTTCAGTTCCTGTCTTCAGTGTCACATGATCCTAATTAGGTGTGGGACAAAATATCGATAGGGCAATATATCGCTGTCCTTCTCCATGCGATATGAGAATCGATACGCTGGCACCAAATATCGACATATTAATTAATATAATAAGGTGCTCTAAATAGATTTCCCTGTTCCCAGCGTTGCTACCTCATGGCTCCTCGAGGTGGCGTTCAACACATGAATGAGGGAAACGTGAACATAAGTTAACTAGCCTAAGAAAAAGAGGTTTTTAACAGGATAGTAAGTCCAAAGTCTGGAAAACCTGCACTTAACTTTTTCACTAGCCTTTTGTTTTCATAGTTAGACAGATATCGTGATGTATTATTATAGAGTTGTCTAGCAATATATTGATTAATTGCAGAATTACTGTATCGTGATATTATCGGTATCGTGAGCCACATATCGTGTATTGTATCGTATTGAGTGAGACCCTGATTCCCACCCCTAATCCTAATTCTAATATGCTGATTTGGTGCTCAAAACATTTCTTATCACCAACCGTTGTGCTGCTTAATATTTTTGTGAATTATTTTTTTTTTTTTCATGATTCTTTGATGAATGTTCAAAAGAACAGCATTTACTTAAACTTTTTTGTAACAATGTAATACATCTGTACTGTCACTTTTGATCAAATTTAAATATCTGCTGAATAAATATTTACTTCTTTCATAAATGGCTGATATAAAAATTCTATATTTTGTTTATAAAAAAAAAAAAAAATGTAAAAACTTAAAACACAAATTTTAAATGAATTGGTGAATTTAGGCATCACAACATTATAACATACAGTATAAAATTTGATATTTATTTTGACATTTGTTAAAGAATACACTTACCTGTATTAAATCAATTTGAGTAATAAAGGTTAATTTTAAGTGAGCATTATATAATGGCAAAGGTAATATAAATGTACAAATAGAAGAAATGAGCATAAACAAAAAAAAAAACGACCAATATCAATGAATTTACTGTATTAAAATTTTTGGTTACACATTATATTAAGGTGTCACATGTAACAAGGACACTGTAAAATAAAGTGTTACATTTTTTTTTTTTTAAACACTCCAATATCGACCTATAACCGATATGGTACTGATATATTGTGCATCACATCTGCACAACGACACTGATTTTCATTCACTGAAATGTATTTTTGATGTTTACAAGTAGAACCGCTAGACAATATAGAGAGATGACAAGACAGCGAATCAGTAGTTTTCATTGCAAACATGCGGCAGAGCTGTGGCAGGCATCACTGGTGTGTGTATTAATAGACGATCCACATTCAGAAAGCTTTGGGTATCAATTAGGGAGTGATGCATACACAGCAAACAGGGTGAGTTTATCCACCCCCCCCCAAAAAAAAAATCATCCAAGCCTGTCTGGTTGTACAACATAAGTACTAACATGATCAGAAAAGCCTCTTTAGCTGGTGTCAAATTTTCAGTATTGCAAGTATGTGGGAATTATTGACTGGCTGACCTGGATTGGCTAGCAGAGCAGTCACAGAGCTACGACGAGATCCCTCATGCTCGACATAAATACAGTGGGATTAAAACAAGCGCCCATTTGCATGTTTTGTATTGTGTCTGCAAAATCACTGCCATGATGTGCAAGATGCATAATTTTAAGCGATACTTCCATTGTGTACAAACAAAATCATGGCCTACAAGCAGGTAGTCCTTGCACAAATGTAACCCAGTGTCATTTGTCCTATTATAACACAAAATAAAACATCTAAATCCTTACAGACTACAATATTGTGATAGTATGCTTCAGTTCGCAGAGAAACAGAGATTACCCAGCTTTGTACTACAACAGAGTGTAAGCTTCACAGAACAAAGTTTGGCAGGCTTTTTCGGAGACATAAGGCATTTTATGTTTCACCTAATCCCCTGTCAAAAGCATTAAGCATTTAAAGAACCAAGCACCACATATCCAGAACCACCGTGGCTCAGTCAAGCCTGGCGGGTCAACACAGAGCAGCAGGTCTCCCATGCACCCCTCTGTCCCTCCCCGTCAGAGGTGTGCCTTACTTACGCTGGATCCTGGCTTCCCTCAAAGAGTTCTCTGGTGCAGTTTTTCAAGGACAAGGACGTCCGCCCGCCGGCTGCCTCTCGCTTTTCCTCCCCTTTCCCAGTGCAGCGACCACAAACACACAAAAAAAAAGCCTGCTTGCTTTCCCTCAGCTAGCCTGAATCAGGGGCTGTGTGTTTCTCTCAAAATCATTAAGCAGGACCCTAGCTTGGCAAGTGAGGGTTAGAAAGAGGAGGGAGGAAAGAGAGAGAGCGAGAGAAGGAGAGAGAGAGAGAGAGAGAGAGAGAAAAGAGGCTGCTGGGCAAGCTGACCGGCTCGTTCCCTCTCGCTTGTGTACTAGTACACAGCGCAGGCTGATCTCCTATTGCAAGCCGGCAGAAAAGAGACGTTTTTCTGAAAAGCAGAAGCATCACGTTTCAAGGAAGTGGGAGCCTGGATCTCCGGACTAGGGAGCTAACTGTCACCAGCCGGGAGCCTCTGGGATCTATGGTCCCTGATGTATGCCTGTCTCATGTAAAAAATGTTGATTGTTCAACCTCCCCAAAACCAGACTTCTATAAACAAACAAACAAACAGCTATTTCAAGAGGGTTCACGTTTCTGGAAATACTCCAGAGCGTTTCCTGCTCATTTCACAACGCAGGATTTAAGCGGAGCCTGTGACTCTCGAATAAAACAGAAGCACAGGATGACACCTGACTGTGTTTGAGCAATATTTACATGTATTGCTACATACTACAACAATGCATACAACATGGGCTAAAAGCATTGCTCAAAATAGACATTAAAAGAGATACTTCTGTCATCATTTACTCACCCTCATGTTGTTGCAAACCTGTATGACTATCTTTCTTGTGTTAGAACACAAAAGGAGACTTCTGATGCACGATCACGCTGCTCTTTTCCATACAGCAATATCATACAGTAAAAAGGGGTCAAGCTACAAAAAGGGACAAAAAAAATTCAGCATGTTGCTCTCTAGAAATCTTTTGCCATAGAGAAAATTTAATTTGCATTTCTGTTTATTATCTTGTGCACGTCCTGATTTTGCCGAGTTAGATGCGTTTCTGGGTCAACATATTTTGTTGATCCTGGAACAACATTCCTGTCTGAAAATGTAATCATAACCATATCCCTACCCCGAAACCTAACCCTACCCATAACTTCTCCCTAAAATCAATGGGTGAAGCACTTAACCCTGGTTGTAAGCCTAAACTTGACATAAACTGTAAACTTATCACTCAAATCTGATTGGTTAACTGGAATGTTGTTCGAGGATCAACAAAGATGTTGATCCAGGAACATGTTTCACTTGGTGAAATCACGTTCTGTTTATCTTGTTACTGATAAATGAGAAACAATGCTGTTTAATGTAATTTCGAAACTGGTGCAGTGCATCTTAACATGGCAAGTTTAAAAATGTGCAAACATGAAAGTAGTGCTGGGCGGTATACCGGTTCATACCGAATACCGGTGTTTATTTTTGTGAATTTTGATTATACCGCAATACCGGTATATGTCCCTTAAACAACGTTCGGAATGCGGCGCAGCACGACACTGTTTGAGAGGAGTCCCTTTTCACTGTTGCACTGTAGTGAGGACACAGCTGAGATCGCATTACAGCCTATGGCTGAATCCGAAATCGCCCCCTAAACCCTCATTCACTATTCCCTACGTTAGTCCACTAATACAGTTCACTTGAAGGAGTGAATGAAAAACGGGTGCGTGAAGTTGGACAGCCGTTGAGTGTACATCAGCTGTACACTCGTTATTGCGGTGCAATGTGGGATTGAATGAGTGCACTCAATAATGTCCACTATGGTTTCAGACACCACTACAAATGGCTGTCCCCTCAAATAATGCCCTATTTGAGGGTATAGGGGGCGATTTTGGATTCAGCCTATGACAAGCAACACACGGTTGCGCGCAAAAGAGCGGTTTCTGCGTGGAGCGCCACGATGAGATTAACAACGCTCACCACATGGTTTAAGTTTTTTATGGACATATTTCATATACTCTAGTGCTCTAAACATGAACCAGCAGCGTGTATGCGCACATATTTCATCACGTCTTCTTCAAATGAAATTTATGTGCAAACAACGACACTGACACTACGGCCGTACATCAGATCACGACCGCGATGACACGATGGATTAATCTGCTACACCGAAGACAATGATGCAAGTTAATAGACTGACAATTCAAAGAAGAATGGGCAAAAAAGTAACTGCTTTATTCTTTCTGTGTTAAACTAATGTGTGTCGTTCGTTCAGAGACTGTAGTGCTCTTAAATGTATTGAAAATATCCTTAGACCTTTTAAATGTTCCTCCACATTTCTCCCTCGTTTTGGCAGTTTGTTGTTATATAGGGTTCGATTTTTTAAATGCTTAAGGTGCCCTCAACTGTTTTTTTCTCTCTCCGTGGTCAGATTTTAATATTCATGTGTCTGAAATGAGTGAGTTGCAGGTCTGTGTTTTATTGGTTGTTGTCTCCCCACAGCATTATTTTGTGGGCAATATTCACTCATCATGACGGTAAAATAGGGCATTCTAGTCAATCTACTGCAGTATTTCCTCTCTCAATCAGTAGAAAATGCGGTTAACACCCTGTCATGCATGGGGGAAAAAAATACCGTCATATACCGCAAAACCGGTATAATTTAGAAAAATACCGTGATATACATTTTTGGTCATACCGCCCAGCACTACATGAAAGTGATTTGAGAGCTATTTCTTAAAGGGGTCATGAACTTTTTATACTGTTGTCTGAGGTCAACTTATTACGTTCACGTGGTTTTTACATTAAAAACATCATAATGAATAAGTAATAGGCTATTTTCTACACTGGTTTTGAGCCTTTCTCCTGGAACGCTCTGTTTTTATGGGCATGCCACACTGAAGACTTGGAAGTAAACGCCCACTGCTATGATTGGATAACAGTTTTGCATAATGAGTTTCGGCTCCCCCGTCAGTACATGTGGGGAATTGTTTTGAAAACTTCCAATGTGGAGAAACAGCAACCAGAATCCACCCACAGGGCTCGCAAAATGTCTTTATCAAACAAACATAATTAATCTCTCATCCACCCACAATTAATATGAATGTTATTTATTATTACTTGGCCCGCCCGATCGGTGGATATATCCACGAACCGTGCATCACTAACACACACACACACACACACACAAGCCACGTACGTGCATCAGCAAAACTTCACTGCAGACAAATCAGCATGTTCAAAACTTCCGCAACATAATCAGTAGATATCAAACGATCTGTAACAATGCAATACTATCACATATAAAAAACATGTTTTACTCACATAAGTGTGTTGCACCATTCCTGTCGGATCCAATATAGAAGGCACAGCATTGTGTTTTAATCTCAATATGTCTGCAAATCCAGTCTCGACCTTTGTCTTGTTTACAAACGATTCCGCGGTGAAATGAAGCGAACAAACGTGCAATGTCTTCACCACGTGAGCTGGAACTTAGTTAAAAATAAAGTTCAACCACACATTCCTAATATTAGAATCCAAAGGAAGCTTATGCAGGGACTGTGTTCTTACACTACCAGGCACAGCGCAATATCTGGCTATCTTCGGCATGTTTATTGCTCGGTAGCACGATCCGTTTAGCTCCACGAGTCGGTGGGCGGGGCTACAGAATCAGGCGTGCTTATTCTTATGTTGAGGCGGCGTTTAACCACACGATAACGTCAAGGGTTGGCATATTCTGAGATTGAGCGTTTTCTGGGCCTGGTGTCAATAAAAGCTTTTCGTTGACTAACAAGGAAGTTTTCAGCTCCAAAACTTACAGGATACTCTTATATCACGATGAACTTTTATATATCAAAGGCTGAATGAAAAGTTGATTTCTCAATTCATGACCCCTATACCCTTCATTTCACTCTGTTGACTCAGATGACTGTATGGCATCAGAATACTTGGAAAGCATACATAATAGTAGTCCATAAGACTCTTGACTGTATGGAAAAGAGAACGGAAGAAAGTCACACGTTATGAATGACTTGAGAGAAAGTTTGTTTTGTTTCTTATCGCCATGTCAGTTTCTATTTTCCGACAAAAGCTCATTGGAAAAATGTGCACAGACCTGCATTTTTCTAAAGTTACAAAATTCCAAAAATGCATATGTATTAGGGGTGTGAATCGTCACTGGTCTCACGATTCAATTTGATTACGATTATCATGTCAACAATTCAATTCGATATCACGATGCATCACGATGCATCATGATGCATTGCATCCTCAATTTTCAATATTACTGCACATGGCTACATCTTTGTCAATGAATAAGACGTCAGATATATGAACTCACTTTTTATTTTATCTGCTCCAAGAAAGTACACTTCCTGAATGTAGCAAATATCAAACACAACTTAAGTCTGAACACAGCAGAACGCACACATGCAGCCTCGTACACACACACACACGCTGTAAATGTTAAAATAGTGGGTGCATTTTATTATTACTTTTTAGTTTTGCCTCCCTCCACCATTTTACGCTAGCACGAGAAGCGCGTATGTGACAAATGATGTCAGAGAAACGTCAGTAGGCTATAATCGATTATGGTTTATTACTGCATCGATGTAGAATCGTCCACATCCGCATCGCAATGTATCGATTAATTTCAACACCCCTAATATGCATACAATTTACTGCAATTTCCAGCTGAAATGAACACTAATGGCACTAAAAAAACCAACAACTTGTATTCCTTTTCACTCAAATTATTATTACAGGTGCAGATTATTGATTAATCAAGACTTATTTTCACCCAGTTCCTTACTTTGCATGGCTTTTCTGATATAGTAAATATGCTGGGTAACATTGCGTTTGCGACAAATCCCGTGAAACAGGAGTCACGATAAACAAGCTTGTAGACTTGTAGCAGCAAGCTAAAATGGCATGCTTGCTTGTGTTTTTTTTTTCTCTTGTTAACACGATCGGTTAAGTTTAGGTTAGGGTTTAGTATAGGTGGTAGATTATTAGCATAGAACTTCAACTCACTGGACATTTACTATCTCATGAAAACAGCAACCAGCGTAATAAAACGTGCCAGATTCACGGTCATCTTTTTTGGATAAAGCTGAATATATATACACATTTAGCGCCAGCCCCTGGAAATTTCGCTTTTAATTTTTTGCAAAACTTGCATGAAGCAACATATTGCAAACTCAATGAATAAAATTGCCTTTAGCGACATTTTACAGAAAAATTTGCTAAAGGCACGTTTTTCTAATGAGCCTGAGTTGCTAATTTCATGATGAAATTCAGGTTAAAATATAATTGTAGATGAAACAACTAAAAAGATAAGACATGAAGATAGGTAAATGGCAGCATTTTTCTTTTTTGGTGAACTCTAAATAAAACCGACAACTCTTGAAAAATGTATGCAAATGCTAACGTTCACAGTCTGGTGTCATTTAATTGGTCAACTCAATCTCATAGTGACCTGTCAAGTTCAGTGAACTAACAAACGTTATACTGAGGATAAGATTATGGTGAAGGTTAGGGTTATAGTTTAGTATTTGTTTCAGCATTGTAAAGGGAATCAGCAGCACTATGACTGAAATGACCAATGAAATCTGTGGGCAGGGGAAAAAATTACGCCACAATCTGTAGCTATATGCAAGATACATTGGACACTCCCTGTTGTTGTTGTTGTGGTTTTATTTTAGGGACAATTTTTTTAGTTCTCTCTCCCCATATTAGTTAGCGGGTTGTTTTGTTTGTTATTCTGGGTCCAATTTTCATAAGGGTAATCTGTTCTGTTTATTTTCATAACTTTTTTTTATTTATTTTTTATCGATTTAATGCTGTCATTATGAGAAAGAAAAAAAGAGTTTTGTTGTGACTCTGGGTCTGGAGATGGGAACATCAAATAATTTATTCCTACCATACCCCTAGATGTTACGTTCCTATCAAGTAGGAACGTAACAATAATATATAGATGATATATAGATAAGCCCAGTGTGACCCGAAAAGCTTTTGCTGTGTGAAAAACCAATCCGAGTTCAATGAACCTACTGTATTTCCCAAACTGCCATTTTCGTAAAAATTTGTACCACTTTATTTTTGTACAAAAATGTGATTTGCATAAAACATAAGCTTGAAGCTCCACCCCAAACCTAACACTCAGTGAGCATATCATATTAAAACATTGCATGAATTCACCAACAATTTGCCAAAACATAAAATAGTTAGTGTTCGAAAAACAATCTTTTATGTAGATACTGATAAATACACATTCTAAACTGAGGGTACCCTATACAAAATCAGTGGGTGCGGTTACAAATGGCAAATGGCAAAATTGAGAATACAGTTTACAAATCTGTGAGGAAAGTGTAGAGTGCAGATTACAAAATCATAGGCACAAATAATCAGATCTAAAAAAAAAAATCATAAATATTCCAACATGGTCCAATGAGGCTCTGTAAAATACAGTACCTTAAAGGTGTAGTGATATGGCACATTTTGAGGCTGTTTATGAATTGGGATCAGGCTCCTCTGCAAATAAACAAAGCTCAACAAGGGCATATGTGGCATCAGAGCAGCTAGAGATGTGCTGCTGATTTATATTGGCTGAAACTGCAGCTCTCAGCTCACGTTATATCCTGGTGGGTGTCCCATCAAATACAATAACACATCCAGCGTGCTTTTCACCTCACACACTACCATGTGCTCGGTAGAAACGTCGCTCTGCAACAGAATTGAGCAATTTCTAAAGCTTACGGAATGAATCGATCTCATGGCGGCCGCGTCGCTGTCTGTCTCCATCTCAATGTTACTAAACATTTCAAGGACAAGCGCTCCATTCGCTGAAACAATGCGCATTATTTCAATCGACGGGGGCTAAAGTTACGAATACAGGGACGGTGTGACAATCTGAAAATCGCATGCATCTGATTCACGCGCACTTCATTCTCAACATCTCCCTGACTTTCTCGAGTTAATGTTTTGGGTGAATTTATTCATTTCGGGATCTCGCGCGACACTGAAATGAAACTAAAACGAGGGTAAAATTGAAGGTGTTAGGTGTTACATGCTTTTTATGGCAACCATATGTCATTTTGATGCAGAAGTGGGTGATTTAAAAGCTTCGTGTACATAAATGTAGGCGTGTTGAAGATATAAAGCGTCAGTTACCTTGTGTGGCGGATGTCCAGGTAAGAACTGCTTCTTAAAGTGACAGCTCCTGCTTTTTAAAACTCCTGTCCAATCAGCTGCGGCGTACACTCACATTCGTGCGTCCACTGCCTCTAACGGGACGTTTTCATTCTGAAATAGGGGTCCTATGGAAATATTCTGGTCAATATTTATATTAATTGGTACAAATACACCCAGATGTGGCATTAAAGTGCAATAGAAAAGAAAATATAAAAAAAATGTATCTTAGGCTGAGACTACTCAAGCCTTTTGATAGTAAATTATTTGAAAAGTTTATTTAATCCCCTATTATAGCAGTGTAACAGTCCTCTAGCGTTCAAAACAGTCCATATATTATTCCTAAATGAAAGTTAATCATTTTTGACACTGATTACCTGTAGTTGCAATGCACTAAGGCTTGTTTTGTTTTCTGTTTTTATTTATATATATATATATATATATATATATATATATATATATATATATATTATGCACACCTCAGAATTTCAGCAGGTGGAGTACGTCATCATCAGGCTATTGTACATCTCTAGTGTATCATGAAAACTGCATTTTGCATGTAGTTGTAGTAGTCAGGTAGGCTACACATTCGGATGCAGGATAGGCAGTTCTAAAAATGCCCAAGGTGCCCCAAATGTCATTGTGCAAAATCTGTAAGTGCATTATTTTATAACCTTCAGGATAATGAAATACATATCATATCATATCTCTATCCTCATACACACACACACACACACACACACACACACACACACACACACAAAAATGCTCATATTATTCATGTTATGATTGCCAACATTTTTCACTTAATTTCTCTTCATCCTTGTGCCTTAGTACACACACACACAAACATACACACACACCTGCTCACAGGGATCCAGTTACCAGTCACTGGTAAACTTCTCCACTTGGAGGGTTAAAGGGAGCTTTATTTATTTGTTTGTTTATTCACTTTTAGATGTTTTTATAGTTGTGGGACATATAAATATGTTCTATGATGACAGAAATAAAGCCACTGTATATTCAAATTTCTAAAGCTCTTTTTCAGGTTTACTTTTATTATGTATTGACATAATATTGATATTGTTGATCTCTTACTGCTATGAAGTTTAAAATTATGTTTTGTTTAAATCTTTGCTTTACTATGCATGAAAACATTTAGCTTGAGTAAACTAGAGGTTTACAATGTGTTCCAAATTATTATATAAGTGACATATCAGTAGGATTTCAATACAATAAACATTCAGATTTCAGTTTGTTTTATTTGTCCATATCTTTTTAGATAACTGGTATCAATCTCGAACATGTTTGTTAAATAGTTTGCCAGGTCTACTTAGAACCTGTACATGGAAGTACACTGAAACCCTACTTAAAAAGGTTTTTCCACATTATTAAGCAAGTCACAGTTCTCATGCTATATGGGGACGAAGAAAGATCTTTCTGAAGATGGAAAGCATGACATGGGGCAATGTTATGCAAAATGTATGAAAATAACTAATATTGTGTGAAAACTGAATGGAGATTATCGAACTATCATAAGATTTGTGAGTCATGCACAAGAGAACTCAGTCAGATAAAGGCGTATTAAGGAAAGTTTCTGTTAAAAACGTTGCTGGTGTCTCTGGTGTCTCTAGAACCACTCCATGCAGGCTGGCAGTTGTGCGTATGGTTGCATTTCAGCCACCTCTACCCAAAGCTCACAAAGAAAAACGTTTAGAGTGGGTGTAGAATTACACTCATTTTTCAAGCATCGCTTTTAAATCGTTTTATTCACTGACGAATGCCGTACTACAATGGATGGTCTAGATGGATGGATTTCTGGGTGGTTGGTGATTTGGGCTTAAATATTGGGAAGTGAGATGGAAGGTCCCTTTAGGATCTCTGAGGGTGTCAAAATGACTTCAGCAAGATATGTGGAGTTTATAACCGACCATTTTCTGCTACACAGTAAACCCTAACGCTCAAAATAATGAATTGGTAGAGTAGAGACAACTCAAAGTAAACAAATTAGTA
Source organism: Rhinogobio ventralis (assembly GCA_039654625.1). NCBI lineage: Eukaryota > Metazoa > Chordata > Actinopteri > Cypriniformes > Gobionidae > Rhinogobio > Rhinogobio ventralis. The sequence goes on along the minus strand of CM077202.1, from coordinate 29,442,508 downwards.
TTGAGTATTTAAAACTTTCTTTTTCTTTTGAGTTCTCAAAACAGACACATTTTAAGTAATCTGAACTGTTTCATTGTTTTGAGTTTTATGAACTTGTTTCTTTTATTTAGACCAACTTAAATTGAACCGAAATTTGCTGGGATTTCTATTTCCCATGTGCTTTGCCATGACACTCAAAAGGGACAGTAAATGCCAAAGTTAAATGTTATATTATGTTTTTTTTTTTGTGCAAGTTTGACGTTAAGTGGGAGATTTAGATTAAAAAATCACCTTTAAAGTTGTCCAAATGAAGTCCTTTGCAATGCATATTACTGTTATAATACATTTTTTATATATTTACGGTAGGAAATTTACAAAATATCTTCATGGAACATTACTTAATATCCTAATGATTTTTGGCATAAAAGAAAAATCGATAATTTTTACCCATACAATGTATTGTTGGCTATTGCCACAAACCCGTGCGACTTATGACTGATGGTTTTGTGGTCCAGGGTCACATATGTTAAATGTACTATATTGCTGTCCTCATTCAGAAAGTGCTATGCTAAGTGCCAAATCATTGTGTAACCAATTAGCAAGGTGGCATTTATTGAATTAGATAGTAAAACTAGTTTCCACTATTAAAAATTTACGATTGCATGATATTTTTGAGTTAAATCTATGAATTAGCTTACTCAAATATTTCAAGTTCAAAGCAATTCAAATGTAAGATTACAAAATAAAAATCTGCAAGTTCTGCTTACTTAAACATTCAATTTCTTTATTTTCTTTTTCTTTTCTTTTTTTTGAGTTTTGCCAACTTATTCGGTTTTACAGTGTATGGTATAAAAAGAAGAATAGTGCCTTTAGAAATAAAAGGATTGTCAATCAGGACAATGGACTATCCCATGCTGCAAAAAACACCACAGCAATAAAACTGTATTTCTACACACACTGTAAACGTTTCTCTTTTTGAGCTTTGGGTAGAGGTGGCTGAAATGCAACTTTCCGCACAACTGTCAGCCTGCATGGAGAGGTTCTTGAGACTCCAGAGACAACAGCAGCTTCAAATACCTGTATGCTGCTCAACAGTGGCTTTTTTATAGCTATCCTTTTAATAAATGTTTTTTTAACAGAAACGTTCCTTAATACACCTTTATCTGACAGAGTTCTCTTGTGCATGACACACAAATCTAATGATAGTTCGATAATCTCCACACAATATTAGTTATTTTCATGCCTTTTCCATAACATTGCACCATGGCATGCCTTTCATCTTCAGAAAGATCTTTCTTCCTCCCCATATTGCATGAGAACTGTGTCTTTCTTAATAATATGGAACAACCTCTTTAAGTAGGGTTTCCATTTACCTAAGTAACTATTTAACAAACTGTCTGACTATTCTACTGAAATACTACTGATATGTCACTTAAATAATAATGGAACACAGTAAACCTCCAGTTTACTCAAGCTAAATGTTTTCATAGTTAAAGCAAAGATTTAAACAAAACATAATTTTATACTTTCATAGCAGTAAGAGATCAACAATATCATTATTATGTCAATACATAATAAAAGTTAACAAACTATTCATCAAACCTGTCTGAGACTGATACCAGTTATCTAAAAAGATATGGAGAAACAAAACAAACACTTTCTTTGAAAAACTAAAATCTGAATGTTTATTGTACTGATAAATCACTTAATAATAATTTGGAACACAGTGTAGTTATAACTGACTTCAGAAATTAAGAAATATAGGTTATCCAGGTAATTTTAGTTAAGTTTAAAAGCAATTATTATGGATATCTATCTTTAAAAAAGAGTAGAGAACATTTTTCATAGAGAACATTTTTCATATTGCATATTTTATCAAACATTTTCTTTTAGCAACCCTGGAAAACTGAATGGCAAAGTGACAGACATAAAAACAGGAAGCGTGAAGAGTTGAAGGAGACCGTTCCTAATTAAAGAGAACAATCAATCAGCTCCAAGACACAAACAGAGGACTAACATGCAACCAAATCCCTAAATCCTGCTGACGCAGAGGAAAAGTTTCATATCTCGAATGCAACCTGCCCCTGTAACTTCCACTGCACACTTCAAAGGAGAACAAGATGCCAAAGGTCACATCCCAACCTCAGTCTCCAGTGCTCATTGGAACGCTAGGGTAATAATAAGCAAGATACATTGTGTAACAACGCTTCATTGCTGCCATACTGGCCGTGCTGTTATTTCGATACAGTGCGGGGGGCAGAGAGAGGGGAGAGGAGAGGCAGGCGACAGCAGACTGACGCCAGCATGAGATGACGGATATAGCTCGGTGTATTGTTTTGGATTTTGCGCGGGGCTGGAGGTGAGAGTAGCCTGAGTGTTACTGACTGTCCCGGTCTGTCCATCCCTCAAGTGTCCCGGCATGTATTTCTCCCCTGGGGGGAAACACAAACCTGACCCCGAACCCCCATCCTACACCCCAGGATTAGCAGCCCTCCTATTTTTTGCCCCTTCCACCTTGTCTCTTCAGTCACATGCCAGCCGTGTGGTCTTTGTTTATGCAGCAATGATATCGCTAGACCAGGTTATTTATGTCTCCACGCTAATAATTCAGTTGGTGGAAATAAATGTATTTCAATGACCTAAACCATGAATCTTAATCCAATAATATGCCTCTGATTGAATTTATGACGTATTTATTAAACTTAAGACTAATTAGTTCTCGGCCATAAATTCTGTAAAGTGACTAGTCTTTAATGCTGACCGAGTCGACATCTCCAAAGTATCGTCTTTTATGATTTTAGAAATAATGGTGTCCTCATGTAACGGAGTAATTTTGCTGTGGTGTTTTGATAGATAATAAATATTACATGAAAAAATATATACAAAAGGTACAACCCACACTTATGATTTCAAATACTGACAGGCATGTGAAATTAAAATAAAGATATTTTAGCTGCAATTAAGAGTTATTTCTACTTGATCTGACCCTTAAAAATGACTGGTGTTGGTGTAACCTATAATGGATTCAGGTTGAGTCAGTCCAATAATATTTTTGACTTAAATAAAGCCAGTTTATTTACATGTTATCACATGAAGCATATTTTAGGTCTCCTGATAAAACGTTTTTAAGTGTACTTTTATTTGAAGGGTAAAAAGCAATACAAAGAACATCATATGTGAAGGCTAAATGTTTCTCCCTCTTTTTATCACTTTTTTATACCTTAATTGCATGTATTTGTGATACTAGAAATATCTCCTGTTAAATGGAATTATTTTGTTGAATATCAACAGGTAAAATGTCTTAATACATTATTAGCAAAATAGGTCTCAAGGTCTCGGTTCAGCTCATCATTGTTAGTCTGCTCAGTCACGTACATTAAGGAATTTTAGGTTTATTTCACTTTATTTCTTGTACTCTTATAGTCATTCCTTGCTGTGCAGCGTTAACAGTGGCAGAATTGAATTCTGAGGATTGCATCAACATTTCAGCACCCTGGACAGCTCCACACACAAGAGACTGCAATACAATGCATAGCTTTAGCACACTTTCAGATAATTGCCTAATAGGAAGCAACAGTGTCTATAAGATACAGATCCCACAACAGTGAATTATTAGGCAAACATGAGTTGTCAGGCAAAGCTTGTCTTATCATTCTCTTTTTTTACAAATCTAACGGTGTGAAAAACAACAATTTATCATCATGCCTTTATTCCGAGACAAAAGTAGTTTTCACAAGTTGCAGTGATGAGTCCATTGCACTTTTTCAACCACTATGAAGTTCTCCTACCACTAAGATGTCCAGATGTTTCATCCTTTCAAATTACAAAGAGTATATTAGATGGAGGATAATAATAAAAGACTAATAATTTATACAACAACAAAAAAATAATAATAATTTTACAGTACAGTAGTGGCCAAATGTGATGACCAGCCTAGAAAAAAAGATGACACCTTCAAACTTGATTCAAATGTTTATGATTGTGTAAGCATACTGTATAGTTATGCTTGGAGTCAATTGTTTTATTTGTGATAATGTAATGAAACATGCCAAATTGTGCAGACATCATTTTTGGCCAGGCTGTCATACTTTTATGAACACATGCAAAAACAAGAGAGAACCAATGCAATATTATTAACTGATTATGTTGTAGTCAATGTATGCTTTTTCCTGAGCTTTTTTTTTTTGCATAGTAAAATAAAACCTCTAGTTGTTTACCCCCTTTTTTGCCAAATACTTTTGTCAGATAAATACCAAGTTTAGTGTTTTATTCTTCCCTCATATTTAATTAATTTAAAAATACTAAATATTTCCTCATATTGTGATGGCTTAATTGAACTTGTAATGTCATTAAAAAACAATTTGCTTACTCTAGTTATATATGATATATATAAAAAACATGCTCTAATATATGCAGATTCACCTCATTTGTGTATTAAAATAATGACATCACTTTTTGCACCCCTTTATTCTCAATATTTAATATTTACCGCATAAAGTCATGCATGGCCTAGTGTATGTCCTTTGCTCAAAAATAGAGTCTCTTTGCTGCCACCTAATGTATATCCGTCCCAAAGCTTCTCCTGATCCGAGCTGGAAGCGCCTCATATGGGCACATGCGACGAGGCTTTAAACAAGCGCAGGACTGTGGAGATGTGCTCATTTAATCTGCTGTCTATCAGTCTAATCATATCATCAGCATTCTCTCGTGCACAAATACTACAGCGGCCTTTGATCCGACGTGGCCCCTCTCACTGATGGTTCACTTTAATGTTAATTAAATCAAGATTAAAGGCACCTCGGAGATAATTCAGCAACGCCGATATAAATCTATAAATCTTTAGGAGCACTTGTCATGCTCGCGCTCCTTCGATTAATGCGCCATTGCACAAAACTATTGGGTTATTTTCTCTCTCTTTTATTTTTCCTGGAGAGCAATCTACAATTGTTTAAGTTGTATATTATGTCTGGTTGAAAAAACAGTTTTGGTTTATTGTTCGGACCTTCTTGAAGCGCAGAAATTCTGTATAATCCTCTGTATTTAGGCCCGGGGTGTGTGTGTGTGTGTGGTGGTGGTGGTGGTGGTGGTGGGGGGGGGAGGGGGGGGGGGGGTTGCTGGCGCGTGCGCGTGCGCATTTGAATAAATAAAGAGGAGAGCGTGCAGTGTCGTATTTTGTTGTAACGTTTTTTTGTTCACTGTATCGCACACTGATTTAATATCCCCATATTTATCTGCAACAAATGTAAGTACCATGAATGCTGTTTTACACCCCATCCACCCTGTAACACTAAAAAACTTAAATTTTGTGCATGAAATTGTCGTAATGATCCAAATGACTTATTATGGGAACTTCTATTACCACCATATGAACATATAGGAATTCAAATTTCAAACAGCAAATAAAACCTAAGCTAAAAGCTAAAAAAGTACCAAAGAATCTGTATGTGTTAATCAAGCTAACAACTGAGACTAATCTGGCCTAATATCTGTGCCACCATTTTTGAACGTCCGTTAGAAGTGCGTTGGAAACTTGTACATCCCTCAATATATGTTTAGACATATTACATGTTTTATTTAAACATGTAGATGAAAAGCTTGTGTGGATGTTTTAAATCAAATTAAATAAGAAAACCTGCTGATTCAGATACCAGCTCTGCAATTTAATGTCCAGTATTACAAGTTAAACATGGAGTTATAATTTATCCTGAAGGTAGGCACTTTATTTTAGTCATGTTCTCCGTGTATATACTATGTACGTATTATAATATTTGCAACAACTGGGTATCATTAAATTATTACTAGGTACAAACCCTGAACCTACCCCTAAACTTAACCTTAACCCATGCAGTTACCTGATATAACCCTTTCTTAGGTAAGTACACGTAAGTGCACGTACTGTAAAATAAAGTGCAATCCTTTGTATTTTTACAAAGACTCTTACAACTTCTAATGTCACTCAGGAGGATGGGGCTCGTGCATGATAGTGATTTCACCCTGTGGCTCATTTCTAATTGGTTAAACTGATGACGTTACAACTCACTCGGTGTTACAGCACTCCTGGTTTCCTCTAATGCATGATGTTCAATGTTTAACTTTTAATAAACGTGTTTTTTTTTATTGCATCTAAAGTTTCATTATCTAGATTTTATTAAATGTATTAAAGTTGTGTTCAATCCAAATGCTACATTTGATTTGATTAATTTGACAAAACAAGAGTATCATTAACGCAACTCTAATAATCACGTCCATAGCAGTTCTCATCAGTCTCTGTTAGATCCGCGCGCTTTATCAGTTAGAGGTGTGGAGAGCTGTGCAGACGCGCGCGATGAGGGCTGGTTGGTTAACCTGCCATTGATATGCAAATATAATTAAGTGAAGTTACACATAAAGATAATTTGACGCTCGGTATGATCGCAATCTATAAACGCAAGTATGTCGGTACTCACATGGTCACTGGGTGTCACTTCTGCTGAGGGATAATTGGCTGGTGCGCGCGGTGTCTTTTCTCTATAGTTTGCAGTCAGTGCAGGTGTCGATCACTGCTCAGCTTCAAAACGGTGCGGCGCAGTTTATGATGCCTTCGGGTTGTTGTGTACACTTGGCTATAAATAGGTAACTTTTTAGATAAAACGGCTAACAAATGAGAAGGGATGGCGTAATTTTGCGCAGGAGCTCCCTCACTCAGCTAGATTTGCCCCCGGAATCTTCCATGTAAATTTCAACAGATCATTAGATGAATTATTCAAGTAGCCTAATCAAATTCAATTTCAACAGATCGTCGGCTGATTTCGTCAAGGAACCAACATGAAGTAAACAAACACATGTCTGGCAGTCGGTTTTCTTTTACTTTTTTCCCCCTGACAGAACAAATACTATAATTGTTTAACTACAAAGACTAGTTTTTACACACATTATCTTAACTTTGAAGTATCAGTGCGTTTCAGATATGACAGAAAAGTTTTCCCGCTGATTTTGGACCGTCAATGCAACAATGAAACTAAATCATTTTAGGCAGAACCATGTTTCAGAACATTAGAACTTTTATGCATACGGATATAACAACACTGTCTTCATGAAAATCTAAAAAGAAAGCAAGAATGCAAGAAAGAAAGAAAGTCGTCAAATCTCCACCATGATACATTTTGTGTACATTTTAGCTGTAATCATTCAGCAAGCAGTCTTTATCACTAACTTGTTAAAAGTCTGTAAGCATACACCTTACCCTGTCTAGGTATTAATTCCTTTATATTGCCTTTGATATATTGTCGCAGTGCACGTTGACTGTTTCATATTCATATCTAATCTCATGGCCCATAAACTAATAACATAAAGACGATTCGAATTAATCCATTCAGTGACAAGAGACAGACAAAAGGAAAGCGGATGTTTGCGTCATGATTTATAGAGTTCAACCTATATCCTTTTTTTATTTGTCAGTGTGGGGTGTGTGTGCGCGCGCGAGACCCTTTACATCTTGTCCATTTATGTAACACTTCCCTTAGATTTTTGGTGAAGCTATTCTCGTTCTACATACGTGTATAGCACACCGAGCCTCACGTTAAAGCCACGTTCTCGACTCTTAATTAACGTTAAACTTAATTACGCGTAATTTTGTATAGGAGAGTGCTTGGTGAGAGCTGCTCGCGCAGATAAGAGCAAGCGGCACGAGACGCGCTTTTAGGAGAACTGAGGTGCGTTTTCAGAGTTTTGGTATGCAGAAAAAAATAGTTTAAATACTTTCAAATAGTTCCTTCTAAGTGAAATAAAACATTTTATCATTTGTACATTATTTAGCTTTAGATTAATGGAAATATCCGGCCGGTACTATTTCTCACCCGTTCGTGTGTGTGTGTGTGTGTGTGTGTGTGTGTATCTGTTTTCTCACCATCACTCATTGATTTCGCTAATATGAATAAATGAGGCGCTTGCAAAAAGTTTTAGCTTTTTTATTATACTGCAACCGGAAGTTTTTACTTTATATACACAATAATGAATGCATTGTTCGTTTGGTGGTCACACATATATTTATGACAGTTTACAAATTGAGATATAAGCAGACATTTTTTTCCATATAGGCCTCAGAACCTGACTGTTGTCCATGGTCCTGATCTGCTCTCTTATAAAGTTTCTTTCTTTTAGTTTCTATAAGCATTCTTTCCTACTGCAGCATGCAAAAAGCAAACGAGTATGTCAAATAGGGTATCCAAATATGCAGTATATGAAACAATGTATCTGCTAAGAATCTGAAGTATGCAACCAGTGGATATTTTGCTACCTCATGAGGCCACAGGAGCAGAGGAGTCCTCAGATTTGCAAAAAAGAAAGTTATTTGTGGTTAAATCGGACTTAACATTACCTAAGTAAATCATTTTTGCAGTTTGTTGTTAGTACATCATAGGCGAAAGCCAATTTGCCAGTAGTAGTAGTATGTCTAGAAATACATTCATACTACACACCTACATACCTTAAGATTACACTTTGGTACTGAATTCTTTGTCTTGCTTTTATTGGAGTTCAAATATCAAACAAGACTTTGTGACTGTATGTCTAATCAGCGCCTTTACATCAACATAAGAACTGATTCTTTGAACATCAAAAGTCCTCACCACTTACTTATTTATTACCAAATTGGCCAAATAAAATAAAGGGCTATTTAAATTCATGTGAATTTATTCAAACATTATTAAAAAAAACATTTATATTAATTATATAGACACATGCATAATCAAGCCAATATTTAAAACTTTCTTCCTTTAGTACTGAGAAAGGTTTGTATTTTTTGTTTGTTTGTTTTAAATTACACCCAAAAGGTATATCAAGCAATACCATCAATGCAGATGGTATATCAAGGATGGTCTTATGAAGGAATGCTATTTCTATTTGAACATTTTGTAGCAGCAGAAAATGAAATGAAAGGTGTTAGATATCTAGCTCATCGTTGCGTAATATAAGACACTGCTGAAGCTCACAGCTTGAAAATGGATCAGATTGCTCCGCATTTGGGCATTAATTGATGTGTAACCTCAACCCTGTGGAAACCCGATAGGTTTCCTATTATTACGTAAAGGGAATGCCATTTGCTTTATATCGCTTCTCTACTTTCCTTTTCATCAATCCATCCATCCATCTCTCTCTCACACTCTATCAACACACATTGTAACTTTTTTGTCAAAGTTGTAACAAATAACAAAAATTATTGAAGTTTTCCAAAAAAAGACTATTTCAGTCTTTAATTGAGTGTAATAAAGTTGTAAAATCTTAGCAAGTGTGTTACCTACCGCTTTGTAATGAGTGATTTTTTAGTAAATCCTACACCAAGTTTTTTTCAATGTATATATATATATATATATATATATACACACACACACACACACCGATCAGGCATAACATTATGACCACTGACAGGTGAAGTGAATAACACTAACTATCTCTTCACCGGTTAGTGGGTGGGCTATATTAGGCAGCAAGTGAACTTATAGATCTTGTGGGGTGTTTCTGGTCTGCAGTGGTCAGTATTTATCAAAAGTGGTCCAAGGAAGGAACAGTGGTGAACCGGCGACAGAGTCATGGGCGGCCAAGGCTCATTGATACACGTGGGGAGCGAAGGCTGGCCCGTGTGGTACGATCAAACAGAAAAGCTACTGTAGCTCAAATTGCTCAAGAAGTTAATGTTGGTTCTGATAGAAAGGTGTCAGAATACACAGTGCATCACAGTTTGTTGCGTATGGGGCTGCATAGCTGCAGACAAGTCAGGGTGCGTGTGCGTCGCTTACCTGGGGAACACATGGCACCAGAATGCATTATGAGAAGAAGGCAAGCCGGTGGAGGCAGTGTGATGCTTTGGGCAATGTTCTGCTGGGAAACCTTGGGTCCTGCCATCCATGTGGATGTTACTTTGACACTTACCATCTACCTAAGCATTGTGGCAGATCATGTACACCCTTTCATGGAAACAGTATTCCCTGGGGGCTGTCTTTCAGCAAGATAATGCGCCCTGCCACAAAGCAAAAATGGTTCAGGAATGGTTTGAAGAACACAACGAGTTTGAGGTGCTGACTGTGCTGTCAAATCGATTAATCACATCCAAATTAGAAGTTTGTGTTTACATAATATGTGTGTACTTATGTATATTTGAATACACACACATACATGTATACATTTAAGAAATATTTGCTTTGTATATACTGTGTATAGACAGTATATATACACTCACCTAAAGGATTATTAGGAACACCTGTTCAATTTCTCATTAATGCAATTATCTAATCAACCAATCACATGGCAGTTGCTTCAATGCATTTAGGGGTGTGGTCCTGGTCAAGAAAATCTCCTGAACTCCAAACTGAATGTCAGAATGGGACAGAAAGGTGATTTAAGCAATTTTGAGCGTGGCATGGTTGTTGGTGCCAGACGGGCCGGTCTGAGTATTTCACAATCTGCTCAGTTACTGGGATTTTCACGCACAACCATTTCTAGAGTTTACAAAGAATGGTGTGAAAAGGGAAAAAACATCCAGTATGCGGCAGTCCTGTGGGCGAAAATGCCTTGTTGATGCTAGAGGTCAGAGGAGAATGGGCCGACTGATTCAAGCTGATAGAAGAGCAACTTTGACTGAAATAACCACTCGTTACAACCGAGGTATGCAGCAAAGCATTTGTGAAGCCACAACACGCACAACCTTGAGGCGGATGGGCTACAACAGCAGAAGACCCCACCGGGTACCACTCATCTCCACTACAAATAGGAAAAAGAGGCTACAATTTGCACGAGCTCACCAAAATTGGACAGTTGAAGACTGGAAAAATGTTGCCTGGTCTGATGAGTCTCGATTTCTGTTGAGACATTCAGATGGTAGAGTCAGAATTTGGCATAAACAGAATGAGAACATGGATCCATCATGCCTTGTTACCACTGTGCAGGCTGGTGGTGGTGGTGTAATGGTGTGGGGGATGTTTTCTTGGCACACTTTAGGCCCCTTAGTGCCAATTGGGCATCGTTTAAATGCCACGGCCTACCTGAGCATTGTTTCTGACCATGTCCATCCCTTTATGACCACCATGTACCCATCCTCTGATGGCTACTTCCAGCAGGATAATGCACCATGTCACAAAGCTCGAATCATTTCAAATTGGTTTCTTGAACATGACAATGAGTTCACTGTACTAAAATGGCCCCCACAGTCACCAGATCTCAACCCAATAGAGCATCTTTGGGATGTGGTGGAGCGGGAGCTTCGTGCCCTGGATGTGCATTCCACAAATCTCCATCAACTGCAAGTTGATGGAGATTTGTGGGATGCACATCCAGGGGATGGGTACATGGTGGTCATAAAGGGATGGACATGGTCAGAAACAATGCTCAGGTAGGCCGTGGCATTTAAACGATGCCCAATTGGCACTAAGGGGCCTAAAGTGTGCCAAGAAAACATCCCCCACACCATTACACCACCACCACCAGCCTGCACAGTGGTAACAAGGCATGATGGATCCATGTTCTCATTCTGTTTACGCCAAATTCTGACTCTACCATCTGAATGTCTCAACAGAAATCGAGACTCATCAGACCAGGCAACATTTTTCCAGTCTTCAACTGTCCAATTTTGGTGAGCTTGTGCAAATTGTAGCCTCTTTTTCCTATTTGTATCGGAGATGAGTGGTACCCGGTGGGGTCTTCTGCTGTTGTAGCCCATCCGCCTCAAGGTTGTGCGTGTTGTGGCTTCACAAATGCTTTGCTGCATACCTCGGTTGTAACGAGTGGTTATTTCAGTCAAAGTTGCTCTTCTATCAGCTTGAATCAGTCGGCCCATTCTCCTCTGACCTCTAGCATCAACAAGGCATTTTCGCCCACAGGACTGCCGCATACTGGATGTTTTTCCCTTTTCACACCATTCTTTGTAAACTCTAGAAATGGTTGTGCGTGAAAATCCCAGTAACTGAGCAGATTGTGAAATACTCAGACCGGCCCGTCTGGCACCAACAACCATGCCACGCTCAAAATTGCTTAAATCACCTTTCTTTCCCATTCTGACATTCAGTTTGGAGTTCAGGAGATTGTCTTGACCAGGACCACACCCCTAAATGCATTTAAGCAACTGCCATGTGATTGGTTGATTAGATAATTGCATTAATGAGAAATTGAACAGGTGTTCCTAATAATCCTTTAGGTGAGTGTATATACAGTGGTGGTCAGAATTATTGGCATCCCTGGTAAATATGATCAAATATGGCTGTAAAAAATAAATCTGCATTGTTTATCCTTTTGATCTTTTTTTAAAAAAAAATACATTGAAGTAAGTAAAAGAATTGAAAGTAGGGGGTAAATCACATTATGAAATAAATGCTTTTCTCCAAAACACGTTGGCCACATTTATTGGCACCCTTTTATTAAATACTTTTTGCAACCTCCTTTTGCCAAGATAACAGCTCTGAGTCTTCTTCTATAATGCCTGATGAGTTTGGAGAACACCTGACAAGAGATCAGAGACCATTCCTCCATACAGAATCTCTCCAGATCCTTCAGATTCCCAGATCCATGTTGGTTCTTCTTCTTTTCAGTTCACCCCACTCATTTTCTATAGGGTTCAGGTCAGGGGACTGGGATGGTCATGGCAGAAGCTTCAATTGTTAACCGTGGGCATGGGGTACTTTTTATCCCTGTTTGGGGATGGGGTACTTTTTATCCAAAAAGCTCTTTTTATAGTTTCATCTGACCACAGAACCAGGTCCCTTTTGAATTTCCAGTCGTGTCTGACAACTGAATATCCTGGAGAAATCGTAGCTGGACAATTTCATGTTCCTAGTCACCCTGGTGTGCTAAAAAATTTAAATATTAATGGGAATATACTTCAGAGATATTGTACTCATAAAAAGATTCTAGGGGTGCCAATAATTGTGACCAACGTGTTTTGGAGAAAAGCATTTATTTCATAATGTGATTTACCGCCCACTTTCAATTCTTTTACTTCAATGAAAGGTTAGATTTTTGTCAATTTTTTTAATAAAAGATCAAAAGGATAAACAATGCAGATTGATTTTTTACAGTCATATTGGATCATATTTACCAGGGATGCCAATAATTCTGACTACCACTGTGTATATATATATCATTATATCATTTATATTATAAATAAATATTTTATATATAAATCTAACAATGTTTTCTTAAATATTTACATGCATGTGTGTGTATTTTTTATATACATATTAATACACAGTACACACACATATTATGTAAACACAAACTTTTATTTTGGATGTAATTAATCGATTTGACAGCATTTTATATATATATAAAATGTAGTGTTGTACAGATATAATGTATAGTGGTGTAATTAATTGGTTTGGTTAAATATAGAGATTACAAAATCTAATGGAATGCAAATGGCTGTGGCTACGATGAACTCAAAAACAGCACAATCCACATTGCCCCTGTCGTCTCTGTGAAACTGTCTCTGTGTGGTTTAGAAATGAAGTTGGTCCCCTCAGCAGTGTACATTCAGTTTGCTGTATCACCAAACATGCACATGCCCTTTTAGCCCGAGAGAGCCGCTCAACGTTAGCTCTTTATCCAGATAATATGCATTTAAACAAATTAGGTTTGCCATTAGCAAAAAAACACACAGTGATAGTACCGTCTTCCTCACTCTTGACAAAATAAAAACAGAAGAAGAGTTTATCATGTGCACTCTCTCAACAAAGAGTCCATGACAGTGCTTGTGAATCATCCTTACATATCTTGTTTAAGGTCAGTTTGGAGGCGGATATCCGATTCCACATCAACACTCTCGGCTATAAGACAATTTGTGAACACGAGCCCAGATGCCGAGGCCTGTCTCCTCCAGCTCGTACCTCCCTCCAGTGCCAGCTCTCTTCTCCCAGGTAATTGCGATACTCTGACACTGTCAAGAGAGCAGCAACATGCCTCATCAGAGGAACTATTTGCATTTTGTGGCGTGATCGTTTATGGCATGCGTCCTGGTGAACTTCCTCTCTCTTTGTTAAATACGATTCAGATGTGACACCTTCAACCCTGTCGGCCCCTCCCTCGAAGCCATTATCAAACTCGCTAAGGTGTCAAACAAGATAAGAAAAATTAAAGAGACTGCCCCCTTTTCGCTTAATAACCCTTAAATCTCCACAAATACACTCGGATGCCTCACCACACCTCTAGCGGCTTGGGGCGTGTTGTGTTCTCTATTTATTTACCATCCCACAACCGGCGCACAAAGACTAATGGATAAAAAGTGACAAGCTATCAGGAGAATCTGAATGCATAATTGATTCAGGGCATAAATTAATATGATTATGCAGCGGCAAGGGGCATGTCTGCCAAGCGGCGGAGAAGCGCAGGGGGGATGAAACATGGCTCCCATCTTCAAGGCTGATAGGCATCAATATGTAACAAACATCGTCTTCTCCATTTCATGCTCTTTATACAGGACATGCCTCAGTGATGAGAGTCTTCTTCCTCATCTGAGATGCCATAACAAGGTGCTCGTTGAGCAAGTTTCCAGCTGACCGAGACTTGTACAAAGACATAATGAAGGTGTTCAGTTGTACACTGTCAAAGTTCTCAAAGTTTGATCTGTGTAGGTGAATTCCAGTTGGAACACAAAGGAATACTGGGTGACATGAGACTTCCAAAAACCTATGATAAGATGGTGCATTTTAATGGTATTTCTGGCACTTTTCTGTGCCATTGCAAACAAAATTCATATGCTAAAAAATCTGCAAAAATAGGGCACAATATACTGTATTAATTTGACTGAATTTTCTGTATTAATTTTTACAGGTGTTTTACCTGTATTTTGAATTTTGTTCCCGGTCTGCAGTGGTCAGTATCTATCAAAAGTGGTCCAAGGAAGGAACAGTGGTGAACCGGCAACAGGGTCATGGGCGGCCAAGGCTCATTGATGCACGTGGGGAGCGAAGGCTGGCCCGTATAATCCGATCAAACAGACGAGCTACTGTAGTAAAGAAGTTAACGCTGGTTCTGACAGAAACTTCATATGCAAAAAAAATCCACAAAAATAGGGCACAATGTACTGTATTAATTTGATTGCATTTTCCGTATTTGTTTTTTTTAATAGGTGTTTTACCTGTATTTTGAATTTTGGACTACTGTGTTGTGTTTGTAAACACAAATGTTTGTAAAATTACTGGATAATGTCCTGGTAATAAGCTGCCAGTACTTGTTTTGTTTTACGGTTTTGTTTTTTTACAGTGTATGTCATATGCTAATAATAAAACAGTAATACATTTATAGCATCAAATTAACATTGTTTACCACTAGTAAAATATAAACATATCAATACATACAAGAATGCAGTTATAAAATCTTAGCATTAAAGAAACATCATCTAATAATAGTAACATAAACAAACAAACAAGCAAATTCCTGACATCAAAAAATCTACTATCAGTATAAATATAAAGCAATAAATGCCTAGAATCAAACAAACATCATGTGCAACTAATAAAATAAACAAACAAACAAACAAACAGAATGCCATAATAAATTCCTAACATCAAAAAACATCTTCTACTCTAAAATAAATAAATAAATAAATGTAGCAACAAATGTCTAGCATCAAACATAATTTACTACAAGTAAAACAACAAACAGAATGCCATAATAAATATGGCATAAAAAAAACATAAAAAAACAGTAAATAGTAGTCAAACAAACAAATAAAACAACAGAAAGTAGTTATACATTTTCCAAACATTAAACAAACATCAACTACTACTAGTATAAATACATAAATAAATGCCTAGTGTAACGGGTAGATATTATTTAAAAAATAATATCGGGGGTGCGCTGCGAGAGAAGAAGAAGCAGAGTGCGGTGTATGAGAGTGACGCACAAAGAGAATGAGTGATGTGTCGTGTTTGAGAAGCTCGTCCGATAAAGTTACTTCACGGAAGTTAATCAGGGCTTTAGTCGAATAAAGGATGACAGCATCAAGTGATTTTGTGAACTGTATCCCGCGTTTCGTCGTTGAAGAGTTTTTGTGTTGTTTTGCTCCATGGATTGCACTGCATTGGACTGCTGGAGTGACGCAGTAATGCTTCTTGAAGTGCATATGAAGTAAAAAAATTCCGAACTGGTCACGCATTATTCGAGTGTTCTGCACGTGTAGTTGCGCGTGAGATGAGAAATGCTGTGCGTTGCAGTTGGTGTGGAACGTAGTTTTTGAGATGACTCACGTTTCAGACCGTTTTGTGTTACCCTGCCATCCAAACGACATTTCAGATTGATTGTTTTTTGGGGGTTTGACTAGTTTTGATCATCTTTTAATTTTTTTGGGACATTTCATTGAGGTTCAACTATGCTATCTCAAGTTTATTTCAATGCACTCAAATCATCGGTGAAATTTCATTGTGTATGCCCTTGTTTTTTTAGGGTTTTTTTTGTAAATGTGATTGTTTTTAACAGTAATCATTTTAGCAGTGAAAACTCATTCTAAGTGGGGTTTACGAAAAAATCACAAGTGTTTTCCATTTTGAAGTACCATTGGGTTTGATTATTGTACAAGTGAAAAGTTTATAACTGTTACATTGAAGGGGTTTGTGTCCAAGTGAGTTTGAAAGAACTCAAAGACTGTATTTAAATTTTTTTTATTTTATTTAGTGATTATTTAGAAATGAAGTAAAACACTTCCTTACAAGGAAGAAAAATATACACAAAATAAATACTGTTTCATTTTTGTACTTACCTTCAGTGTACCCTTTTTGGTTGAGAGCTGTCAGGGAGTAGGGGCGTCTTACCTATGCTCGATCAAGCCAGAGCAGAGAGAAGCCCTATCCTTAGCAAAGGTGGTAATTGAGAGCCAAGCCTCCGCACAACCGACCCCAGCTGCCATTTATATTCCACGAGACAGGAAGCTCCCTGAATTCAGTGGTTGCGTGTCAAAGCCGGGAGAGCTGAGTATTGAAGAATGGGTGGCATCGATGAAGTCTGCATTTCAGGTCATGAGGGTTCCCATTGAGGACCGGATTGAGCTGGTGAAACAGAATTTAAAAGACGAGGCCAAAGCCACAGTGAAGTTCATGATGGATGGAAAGAAAAAGACAGTTGACAACATCTTCACTGTTCTCCTTGATACCTATGGAGATAAAGTGCCCATTGGTACAAGGCTTAAAGATTTCTATGATCGTGCTCAGAAACCAGAAGAAACTATACGCTCCTATGCGTATGACCTTCGGGAAAGACTTAATCGTGTGCAGCGCCGAGAGCCAAATAGAGTGGCGGATGCTGAAAATGTTTTAAAGGAGCAGTTGGTGTTAGGCGTACAAGACGACTTTTTGCGATGAGAGATGAAGCGCAGAGTTAAAGCTAAGCCAGATTTGAGTTTTGTTCATATTTGTTATTCGTGTGGTGAACCCGGACACACCAGTCGCTATTGTCCCTAAGGTGGCAATTTGAGGAGGGGTCCAGCTGCATCACAGCATATAGTGGAGTTAGCTGAAGTTACAGAGAATGACTCCGGGGGTGCGGTGCAGAAAAGCCCAGGGCCATCATTGATTAGATGTCACACCGCGGAATGGCTGGCTGATGAGACTGCTGAAAAACAGAAGGACAGTGCTTTTGGGGATTGCCTGGCCATTGAGGTGAAGATAGCTGGTGTCCAAGTGCCTCTTAGATTCAGGGTCAGATGTGTCCACCAGAGTCACACTTCAGGCAGAACTTTGAGGAGCAAAAGCTGAAGTTATCCCCTGCGTGCTGGGTTAAGCGGACCACAGCCAATGGACTGGACATTCCTGTCTTGGGATGCTTGCTGGCCGATGTAGAATTTCTGGAAAAAAGTACTTCCTGGGAAGTGTATATTCGTTCTAAGCATCTCAGCAGAGGGGATGGAGAGGATTGACAAGTAGAATCGACGAGATGAAGCCCAGGTCCGGAGGGTTCTTGCTAGAGTTGAGAAAGAAGCAGGACATATGGGGCACGACAGAAGGATTGGGTATGCCAATATTGCCGGAAGACAGGCTGTCACTATTCCTCCTGTGAAAAAGTGCTGGAAGGTTGCTGTGGAGTTTCACCTAGGGTGACGAGTCATGTGCTAGTAAAGCCAGAATCTGGAACAAGTTTGCCAAAAGGACTCCTAGTGGCTCACGTTCTTGCTAAAACAGAGGGTGGAAAGGTCCCTGTGCGTATGGTGAACTTGAGTGGAAAGGCTGTTAGACTTGCTCCTTGATCCAGAGGTGCTTCTGTGTATAAGCCTAAGGAGGTTATCACAAAGGATGTGCTCGAATTTGAAGAATATGACGGTGTACTTAATGTCAAGGAGTTGGTGCAAAACAAGGTTCAAGCTGAGAAACCTCAACTTAATTTCCTGTTGAAGTGAACTATGAAGGACTCACACCAGAACAATGTGAGAGGCTCACAGAGTTGTTATTAAACCACAGAGATGTTTTCTCCAAGAATGACCAAGATTATGGCTACACCACGCCTGTGGTGCACAACATTCCTACAGGTGAAGTGCCAAGAGGTATTCCAAGAGGTCAAAAGGCATGTCCAAGATCTGGTGTCCCAGGGAATCCTCAAAGAGATCAGTAGCTCCTGGGCATCACCTGCAGTTATTGTAATGAAGAAAGAAGGCAGTGTGCGTTTTTGCTGAGATTATGAAAGCTGAACCAAGTGACATGTAAGGATACATATCCGCTTCCACGGGTGGATGAGTCTTTGGGCGCTTTGGGTAATACTAAACTGTTCTCTACACTAGACCTGACGGCTGGTTACTTTCAGGTAGCTGTGAGTGAGAGGGATCGAGAAGACAGCTGTCACCACCCCATTTGGCCTGTTTGAGTGGACCAGGATGCCATTCGGGTTGTGCAATGCCCCAGCCACCTTTCAGCGCCTTATGGGAGTGGTGCTTGGTGACTTGACCTTTGATATTCTTCTGGTTTATCTAGATGATGTTATTTTATTCTCCAAAGAATTTGAGAGCCACTGTGAGAGGTTGGAACTTCAACCATCTGAAACCGCATGATCTAAAGCTAAAGCCAAGCAAATGCTTTCTCCTAAGATCGGAAGTGAAGTTTTTGGGGCAACAGATTTCCGCAGAAGGCATAAAAGTGGATAACGAGAAAGTTAAAGCCCTGAACACGTGGCCAGTTCCCAAGAGTGTAAGAGAGATCAGGCAAGTACTTGGATTTATGAGCTACCACAGAAAATTCATCCCAAGGTTCGCCCAGATTGCCAAGTTACCACATGCATTGGTAAGTGGAGGAAAGAAAAGTAGAACCTTGGCAACTTTCACTTGGGGTCAAGAATGCCAGGCCGCATTTGACGAGTTGAAGAGGTGCTTGATGTCACCCCCCATCCTTGCATACCCCGACTTCAGTATGTCCTTTACACTCGCCACAGATGGAAGTCATCATGGATTAGGGGCCATACTCAGCCAGAAATAAGGAGGGACTGAGCGTGTCATGGCATATGCAAGCAGAGGTCTGAGGAGATCAGAAAAAAACGACAAAAACTATAGTGCGTTCAAGCTGGAACTCCTCGCGTTAAAGTGGGCGGTCACGGAAAAATTCAGAGAGTACCTTATGTATTAAAAATGTACTGTGATTACTGATCATAACCCCCTATGTTACCTTGATTCGGCTAACCTCGGAGCAGTTGAGCAACGCTGGGTAGCACCGCTGGCAGAGTACAACTTTGAAGTATGCTACAAACCTGGCCAACTCAACACTAAAGCAGATAGCTTATCGAAAATACCCTCCAGGGAGGAACCGGAGAAGGATGATAACAGCAAGGATTTCATCCGGCTAGGAGCTGAAGAAATGAGGGCTTGTTTGTGGCCGGGCAAAAAGATTGACCAGGAGGAACCTGAAGGTAAATCTGCAGTGCAAGCATCTGTAAGAGGGGAAATAAGTGGCTATAGCTGAAGTGAAATTGGGAAACAGCAAAGGAATGACCCTGTGATCTGTCCCATTTATAAAGCAGTGTCCGAGAACAAGAGAACAAGCAGAGTAAATCAAAGTTTCACCGAAACTCAAGAAGCTAGCCAAGGAGTTTGATCGTCTTAAGCTGCAGCAGGGAGTGCTGTTCAGGTGCATCCTCGACCCTAGGGATGGAGAGATCTGGAAGGTGGTTGTTCCTGAACCTTTACAGCGTGAAGTGTACGAGGGCCAACATGAACATGGAGGTCATTTCGGGGAGAGAAGTACGCTGACTTGAATGAGACGAAGTTACTACAGGCCTACTATGTCTGCGGATGTTCCATGCTGAATAAGGCAGTGCAAAAGATGTATACTGGCCATGTATACTGGCCATGTATAAGAGGTATACATGGATTATACACAGCTTTAACAGTCTTCTGGGGGGTATGAAAACGTGTTTGTTCTTACCGATATGTTCACCAGAGTCATGGTTGCTGTTCCTACTAAGAATCAGACAGCAAACACAACGGCAAAAGCTCTGATTAAGCACTGGTTCGTTTATTACGGTTGTCCGGCTCACTTGAATTCAGACCAAGGCATGTGTTTTGAGGCCAACGTGATTAAGGAGCTTTGCAAAATCTATGGTATAGGAAAGAGCCGTACAAGCCCATACCATCCACAGGGGAACACTCAATGTGAAAGATTCAACCGTACCATGCATGATTTGTTAAGAACCTTGCCACCAGAGAAAAAGAGAGATTCGAAGACTCACCTTCCTGAGCTGGTGATGGCTTATAACAGTCATGTCCATTTATCCATTGGTTATTCCCTGTTCTATCTGATGTTCGGAAGGGATGCACGTTTAGCAATGGATGGGCTTGGGGAAAAGGATCTAGAAGAGGATGAGGTTGATAACCTGGACGATTGGGTGAAAGGTCATCATACAAGATTGAAGCTGGCTGTGGAGGTTGCTAACGCAGTGTCTCGAGGCTTCCAGAAGAAGAAAGAGGTTATACGACTGCAAGTCGTTTGGAGCTCTTGTGAGGCCTGGAGATCAGGCGCTACTACGTAATCACAAACACAGAGGTAGAAATAAAATTCTAAATAAATGGGAAGACATGCCATACATAGTTGTAAAGCCAAACCACTCAGACATACCTGTGTTTACTATTAAACTGGAAAAAGGGGGTTCAACAAAGGTAGTACACAGAGATCAGCTTCGGCACTGTTCATTCCCGTCACCCACTACACCATGTGTACACCAGCGCAGAATGAGAGACAAGCCAGAGTCAGACACAGACATGTCAGACATTGTCTGCTTTCCAGAAACTGCACAACACTTCACCTTCCATACACACAAAGGGTCAAAGGGTGGATCAAGGGGAGTCAGGGGAATTAGAACAGCATGACAGCAATGGGGGTCAGGATGTAATATCAGAATCAGAGTTGTGGGTATAAGATGACTCAGATGATGCTGATATTTCAGAAGTTGAAAGAGAAAGTGTTCCTGAGATCAGACATTCTCAGAGGCAAAACAAGGGTACCTTACCTGTGAAATTCAGGGATGACTACATTCTAAAATAAGAGTCCAGAGTGTTCTGTAACTTTAAGATATTGGGATATGGAGTTATACATTTATAATGTGATGTCTTCCTAATATGTTGTTTGTGTTTCAGAAATGAACCTGCTGGAAATGTCGATGGAGTGGCAGGGTTTAGCAGGGGGGAAATGTAACGGGTAGATAAAAAAAATATATATATATATTATTTTCGGGGACTTTTATTTTGACGGGTGGACTGGTTTTTGACGTCCAGGGTGCGCTGCGAGAGAAGAAGAAGCGTGCAGTGTATGAGAGTGACGCACAAAGAGATTGAGTGATGTGTCGTGTTTGAGAAGCTCGTCCGATAAAGTTACTTCACGGAAATTAATCGGGGCTTTAGTCGAATAAAGGACGACAGCATCAAGTGATTTTGTGAACTGTATCCGCGTTTCGTCGTTGAAGTGTTTTTGTGTCTATTTGCTCTATGGATTGCACTGCATTGGACTGCTGGAGTGATGCAGTAATGCTTCTTGAAGCATCTATAAGTTCATATAAAGTAAAACATTTTCTTGATTGATGACAATTGAAGAGAACCGAACTGGTCACGCGTTATTCGAGTGTTCTGCACGTGTAGTTGCGCGTGAGATGAGAAATGCTGTGCGTTGCAGTTGATGCGGAACGACATTTTTGAGAAGACTCACGTTTCAGACTGTTTTGTGTTACCCTGCCATCCAAACGACATTTCAGGTCTTAGTTTGATTCATTTGGTGGTTTGACTCATTTTTATCATCTTTTCATTTTTTGGGGGACTGTGAGAGTTCAGTTGAACTACAGAACCTAAAGTGAACTGTGAGTGAGCACTTAAAGCAGGGGTGCTCAAAGTCCGGACCGGGGACCAAATGCGGCCCTGGGATGAATTTCAAATGGCCCGCAGCTTGTCTATTAAAATATATTATATGTGGCCCGCCACGCATAATTTACAAATGGTGCAGTTTCACAATGTCAACACAAGGTGGCAGTAATAGATTTTAGGCCCGGGAAACATTAACATGCCAAAAGCAGAACGAAACAGAGCTACTTGTGCGCGACACACAAGCTCACAAATGTGTTACTTGCTGAGTGTCTCGATCACACGACCACTAAAAAGCCAGTGAGAAGTGTTCAAGTTCGGCTTAGAGGTCTCCAGTATAAGCTGCAAATCTCTTTGTGATTTAATTTAGTTTAAAGCCAGCTGAAACAGCGCTGACTTAACAACACTAACGTGCAAATCAGGAGAAACACTGAGCCGATTCAGTTAGAATACTTTTCAAACAACAATTCACCATCATGGATTAACTGTGGTAACTAACTGTAACCGTGGTATTTTGTCAGAAATGTAGGATAATATCTCATTTTATTTCATTTTTTATGTAAAATGAGTAATTACAGACAATTTTTTTGTCATAAATTTGCAGTTTTGTGCATTTGTATTTATATAAAATGTGTTTATAGACTAAATATCATAAAGCTATTCTAGATATAGAAACAATATTTTAATTGAAGAGCTGTAGCCAATATCATTTCATATTAAAGCACAAAAGAAACCCAGAGCATGCAATGTCATTTATGTCGTCAATTAAGTCATGAAGTTACCAAAAAGATGATTAAAGCTGCCTCAAAACTTTGCATGTAATGTGTTTATGCGTCACATTTAAGAACAAAAGAAAAAGAGGAAAACAATATTTTTGTACTTTTAAGGATTAATCTACATTTAATTCAGATTTTAGTGTTTGATAACTTTATTCAATTTCTGTATATTTCCAAGGTCACAGGTTTATGACATTAATTGTAATGGGTTTTTGTGAAGATTGCTTTAAGCTTACTTAAATTTAAGGTTATTTTTTACTTAGTTGTTATTTTTTCAAGTCTAATAAATATTAAAATTGATAGCTCTCAATTATACTGTAATGTTGAATGGCTATAATTAATGGTTACAATTTGAGAGAGAAAAAAACTGTTTCATAGAGACAGAGACATCTGTAGTAGTATTGGTATCAGAGATACTGGCCTTCAGTCATAAAAAGATGGCATAAATATTAAAAATATACTTTGACGTTTATACATTAATTTGGAGATTGAATGTTCAGAAAACATGTGCGGTAAATTTTTTATTTTTATCGATTGACAGCAATAATATATAATAGAAAAGAAAATGGCTCCCAGATGTGTCCACAACATCAAATCTGGCCCAAAAGTGTTTTGGTTTTTTTCTACGGTGAAATTTCATTGTGTATGCCCTTGTTGTTGTTTTTTTGTAAATGTGATTGTTTATAACAATAATCATTTGAGCAGTGAAAACTCATTATAAGTGGGGTTTACGAAAAAATCACAAGGGTTTTCCATTTTGAAGTACCATTGGGTTTGATTATTGTACAAGTGAAAACTTTTACATTAAAGTGGTTCATGTCCAAATGAGTTTGAAAGAACTCAAAGATTAAAAATGTATTTTATTTAGTGATTATTTAGAAAGTAAATTACACTTCCTTACAAGGAAAAAAAATATACACAGAAAATATATACTGTTTAATTTTTGTACTTACATTCAGTGTACCCTTTTTGGTTGAGAGCTGTCAGGGAGTAGGGGCGTCTTACCTACTTCATTAGACATGGGGAAGGAGGAGTATATTCGACTGTGTCTCACATATATTTTTACTTCAGGAAGCCATCTTGTGACATTACTTTCCAGGGCAGCGCTAACAAATTTCCCCTACAAGCTAAATACCCCGTTACACTAGCATCAAACAAACATCATCTACTAATAGTATAAACAAACAAACAAACAAACAAGAATGCAGTGATAAATGCCTAGCCTCAAACAAACATTATATTCTCTCTATTCCAATAAATCCTCTGATAGTAAAATAAATATACAAATAAACAATTCCTAACAAACAAACATCATCCACTAGTAGTAAAAAAATACATAAAATGCATTAAAGGATTAGTTTAAAAAATTTAATTTCCTGATATTTTACTCACCCCCATCACATCCAAGATGTTCATGTCTGTCTTTTAAGGAAAACATTCCAGGATTTTTCTACACATCATAGACTTCAATGGCAACCAAAATGTTGAAGGTCCAAATCAATGCAGTTTCAAAGGGCTTCAGAGGGCTCTGCACGATCCCAGACGAGGAATAGGGTCTTATCTAGCCAAACCAAGTACTTTTTTTTAACCTAAATTGCTCATCTTGTGCTGCTCTGTGGCTCGCCACGGATTACGTAATCACGTGGGAAAGGACAGTAACAAAGTACAAAGCGTGTTTACAAAGCGGACGTGCAAAGACTAATACAAACATCCTTTAGCAAAAAAAGGTAAAACAACGATGTCGGACAATTTTGCAGTTGAAGATGTAGTGTTTCTTGGTAAAGGGCATTTGTATTATGCTGCCTTCACGTGCTATCGGAAATTTCCTAATTCCCACTTTAGAAGTCGTGATTACGAGCTTGTTGCATTCAAGTGTTTTTTTGTCGGAATGAACAGGAATCATGGATGACACCAGGTTTATTCTTGGCTATTTGTTGGGAAAATAGTATTAAAACCAACATCATATGTCGCGTCCCATGCACTGACAACCATATAAACATTCCAGATAGTCCGCTTTCTGCCGATTCTGTAATTTCAGTCAAATGCAGGCTATTTTCGCTGTGTATCAAACATACAATATGCTTCAAATGATTACTCGTACATGTAAATATGCACTACATTTATGTCAAGACAAGACGACTGTGGCGAGCGGTGAGGTGAGGGACCGTGAGAACGGGCCGGTGACGAGCGATAATGAGCTCCAGCTGCGCGCCACACCGGTCTCGTCTCACGGAGGAGTGACGGGAGCATAAAAGGAGGAGCGACGACAGTGCAAGACGAGAGAGGACCAGGCCTGGACTTATGTTGCGTTTTTGTTTACGTTTTATTTTGTGTGTGTGCGCGGCAGTCGTCCGTGAGGGGCTGCCGCGGGGATTTTTCATTTTGTTTATTTGTTTGATTAAAGTTTTAAATGTTCGCCGGTTTCCCGCCTCCTTCTTCCTGGGTTTCGGCACCAATGTAACAACGTTCGTTTGTTCCAGGAAGAAGGAGGCGGGAAACCGGCGAACTCGTCGCTCCTCCTTTTATGCTCCCGTCACTCCTCCGTGAGACGAGACCGGTGTGGCGCGCAGCTGGAGCTCATTATCGCTCGTCACCGGCCCGTTCTCACGGTCCCTCACCTCACCGCTCGCCACAACGACCTAGCTGTTTTGGGGGGAAAACTAATAAAATCATACCTGTCACAGCAGTAGCTAGTTCTCCACCATGTTTAAAGTTTATGGCACGCCCATCTCGGGAAATTGGGTATCGAAATTATTTCCGAACTTCCCAGTGGTAAACACGACATCAGAGGGTGTTCATGTGCAATTTTTACCTAGGAAACTCGTATTTACGATAATTCCGATAGCACGTGAAGGCAGCATTAGTCCTTGCACGTTCGCTTGGGGTGGTACTTCCTACGTCTAGCGTGATTGCACAAGATGAGCAATTTAGGTTAAAAAGTATATGCATTTTTTTTTTTTTTAAATGGCCGATGGTTTGGCTAGATAAGACCCTATTCCTCATCTGGGATTGTGCAGAGCCTCTGAAGCCCTTCCTTTGAAACTGCATTGACTTGGACCTTCAACATTTTGGTTGCCATTGAAGTCTATAATGTGGAGAAAAATCCTGGAATGTTTTCCTCAAAAAACATAATTTCTTTTCGACTGAAGAAAGAAAGACATGAACATATTGGATGAGATGGGGGTGAGTAAAATATCAAGAAATTTTTATTTTGAAGTGAACTAATCCTTTAATACATGCCTAACATATCTCCTCACCAGAGCCTAAGAAGGTAGTCTGAAAAACAATCCTGAACATCTAGACCTGGATCTTGCCTTTTAAGAGTTTACCTTGAAAGCAGCCGTGTTTTGAAGTCTTATCTCTTGTTTGCTGTTTCATGTGCATGGAACATGAAGGCTTTTAAGTGAGAGCAAATATATTAGATTTTGTAATTACTAGGGCACCAAGCTGTGACTCAAATTATGATTTACAGCAACAGATGTGCTCCAAGTTGTTGCATAAATATATTTGCGATGCATCTCAGACAGCAATATTTGTTAGTTATCATGTCAGTAGATCTCATTGGACATTTGCCTGAGAGTTTTATTCTGTTTTCAAACCTCTTCCTTTAATAAATGTTGAGGATTGTTTAAAACCAAAGGATCATCTGCTTTTCCAGAGGTGTTGGCCAATGGTTTCTGAGTAGGCAAAGTGAACAGAAGCACAGTGCTGACAGCATCCCCAATGTGGCTTATGCACCATTATGACTGGTCATGTGATACCAGGAACACGCTCAGACACAGTGTGCCGTGCACTAAGGTCAGGCCGCAGATCATCCTAATCTGGGATTGTCAACATGGAGCCATTGGCAAGGTGGCTGTTTGTCCTCAAGGTCCATTTGAGAAGAAAGCGCAAGGACTTAAATAAGGAAGTCCATGTGCCAAAAGGAGGCGGTTGCCAAAAAGCACAGATGCTGTGAATAGTTGGTACTTAAATCAATGCTATTTATATGAGAGTGACATACGTAAGAAAACAAGCGGAGTGTGTCAGTTAAGTAGCTGCTGTGCCATGTGCCAGTTCTGTGTCTGGCTCACTTTGCTCTCACATGTGTACACACACAAAAACAAGTCGTTGTCATGTCTTTACACTTACTTGAAGTTGCATCTAAAGTTACACGTACACCACAAAAACGTGCATTTACATAGTTTTACACTGCTTTTACAGTATTAATCTCAGCCTCAGACGTCACACCCACGGACCGTTGGCTGAACATCTGATGAATAAGGCACACAAAATTAGAAACACGTCAGGAGTTTCGAAGTCGTGATCTGATCGTTTGAAGTCTACAGGATTTCCAAGAGATGTGCGAGTCGCGTTCTTTAACAAACAAAGCTGTTGTGATGCCAAACCCACTTATGGAAGAAAGCCGACGTTTTTTACAACTGATAATGAGCGCTTATCAGGATAAACTAAACACTGGTCTGTCAAAAGTATGTGAAATATGTGAAGCTCATGTTACAGACTGTTTAAAATACGTCCAAGAGTTTTGCGCACTGGTCTTTAATGGACCCTTTTCACAGATTGTGATGACATGTTTTAAAGGTGCAGTATGGAAGTTTTTCACTTTACTGAAGCATAAAAATACTGTAATATGTTTGCAGATATTTAGTAAACATGCTAAATTCACCTACTTGTTTCTCTGAAAAATAATGCAACAGCCAGTTATTTTACTTTGAAACTGTTTTTGTTTTGGTCTGTGAGATAACGCACATTGGCAGTTTACCCAATAGTATTTTGACACCACAGTTTGCCAGTTGGTGGAAAACACAGAGTATTGCAGCAGCCATGGAAGCCAGCGAACAAACTGGGTCAGAGATTGCAGATTTTACCCGACCTAAAAAGCCTCGGCATCCATCTAAAAATCTCTATGAACGAGAGCATATTAAAACGTGGATAAATCAACTCATCAACTTACAGTGTGGCTTTCATTGTCAATTGCACTCGCTCCTGTTGCGTGTCCTCAAGCTAACAACCCGCATGAGCGTCAAGTCTGAGGAGGCGGAGGATCTCCAATATTTTGAATTTGGACTGCAGTACCTATTTCGACCACTGGGACCATTAACGACTGTCAATCCTACATACCGCACCTTTAACTGTCATCAGCATCGTAAATCCTGCAGTTTTCATTAAATTTTTTTTTTTTAAATGTGCGTACATTTATAACTCTACTTAGTTTATATAACCATTGCATCAAATTACAAAAAACGAACGCTGTTGTGAGGGTGTTTATAATGGCTCGTTTCCACCGAGCGGTACAGTGCAGTACAGTACGATTCGGGACGGTAAACCCTGATCCGGCTTGTGTTTCCACCGCCAACAGTATGCTTACTTGATAGGCAGAAAGTAGTGTACAACGTCATTCTCGCATGAAGAAGAAAGAGACACAGTAAACAACAATGGAGAACATACAGCAGATCTTGTTCTTGCTTCTCGGCATGTGGCTGTTTGTCATAAGACAAGAAAACAACAGTGTTGCAATGGTATTGTGTTTCAACTGTATATTAAAAAAAAATGGAGCCTCGTGTTGTCATTCCCCTTGTAGCACGAGTGATGATTCTCTGTCAACCTAATCAACATTCTGCAGTGAGTCTAGCTCCACCCTTTAGGTACCGGACTACTGTGCTAGGTACCCCAACGGAAGGGTCCCAAAAAAGTGGTATGGTACGGTTTGGTATTTTGGTACCATTCAGAACTTCTGACAATCGAAACGGAAATAATTGCGTACCGTACTGTACTGTACTGCTCGGTGGAAATGAGCCATAATTCAGTAGCTGTGGGAGTGACGGTAAAATTGACATCTTTCTCTCTTTTGACTGCCATTATCGATCACTCTATTTTTTCATCTTTTTGAAAGTTGTGAAAACACTATTGTGAAGTTTTCGGGTTTTTTTGCTATTTGAGTAAATGGGTACACAAAAAATATATTTAATTTAGTCTCTCATTCACCGCTATAGAAGTGTACCCAACTATGACAACTTCCGCTTCTGAGAAACCCCGGAAAAGTGAAAAGGGTCAGTTTTAGGGACACTGACTTTATATTTCAACTCCCCTAAACATGACGCTGAACAAAACGAACTGTGATTGGTTGCTTTACATGTCAGTCAGACGGCCTTTTGGGCGGTTCTTGGCCAATTAAAGCTGCCATAGAGTCCAGACCTTCTGCTGTCAGTCTGAAGGTCTGGCTATGCGAGATACACTAAAAACAGACAACAATGTTGTCAAAATTATCCCCGTTTACACGGATCTGCGAAAAAAGACTAAAAAGGCTGTATTATGCATACCAGGCCAGTGATTGGCGATGTCAAGAAACACCCCTCCGAACACGTAATACGCATGCATGAACATGTAACACGCATGCGCATGACATTTTCACAAATTCACATTTTTGTTGTTTACATGGAGATGGTAAAGGCAACGTTATCAAAACCAAGCACTTTGAAACCCATTTTCAAAAGCTTGCGTTTTCAGGCCCCCAAAACGCTATCGTTGTGTAAATGAACGACCAAAATGCATAAAAAGTTTTCCAGTTGTAGTTGAAAACGGTGTTGTGTAAACATACCCTAATAAAATACATGCTTGTCATGACAACGACATGCATCAAGCACAGCATCAGAATTACCTTTGATACTATTGGAAATATATTAGATAATGAAAGTAAACTGGGCTGCAAACTGTTTCATGTTGAATTAAAAAAGAAAGAAAATAGAAAATAATTTTCTACAAAATGGATAGTCCTTGTCTTGAAACAAGAACTCTTGAAAAAAAGAGGTTGCGTTTAATTTTTGGCTTATGTACGGTTTAGTTTAACTTAGTACACTGTAAAAATGTTTGTTAGGTAACTTAAGAATGTGCTTCATGTGATAACATGTAAAGTGGTTTATTTAAGTCAAAAATATTATTTAACATGACTGAATCAACCTGAATACATTAGGTCACATCAACAAAGAAATGTTTGCCGGTCAGATCAAGTATAAATGAATCCATTTAGTAACAACTCTTTTACAGCGTATTTTTTCTCAGTTGGATCACAGCAGTGCAGCGAGGACTAAAATAAATCTAAAGTAAAGACCACGTCATGGTGAACTCCAACCCTGTAATGAGAACCAGTGAGGAACCCAGATGAAACAGGACTGCTGTCCTCTCCACTCATTCTACTTGTTATCATATCCCAGGGGTTGACATGGCACAGTGTGCAGCCAGGTTTGAAACGTGACACCCTCATCGAACCCCTGGAGTCCCGTGGGAGCCCCTCAGACAGACTTACTCAAGCTTCAGAGATGAAAATCAATAAACAATCTGAAGTTCTCAGAAAACATTTGTTTCTGGAGATTAATGAATATACAAGCCCAGTGTATCCAAAGATCTGAAGATTTAAGCGTTTGCTCTCCATCTTGTTACCCTTTTTAAAATATTTACATTTAATTATATGTAAGCCTGATTTTTTTCTTCTTTAAAATGTAAAAACACCTAAACATACCTGAATGACAATGAAAATGTGTAAAAGTGCTTTAAAGAGTTGTGCTCAAGAATTTATTGATACTTCTAGGGGGCAAGACAGATATATAAAATCTCCATTATTTCTTCTTCTATAAGCAATATGTGTGATTCGGCCATAGTGGTACTGATGTTCTGAAAAATAGATTGCGAGTGTAATGCCACTTTTATACAACATATAAAAAACCAATAAGTTGATACTAAGTAACTTACATTTTAGGTACAATATTGCAGGTTACTTAATTTAAAGTCCCCAATTATGGTTTTTTGAATATTCCCTTTCATGCAGTGTGTAATATAGCTGTTTGTGAATGTAAACATTCTGCAAAGTTGTAAAGTTGAAAGTGCATGATAAATAAAGTTATTGTCTCCCAAAAGAAATAATGGGCTCTGAACCGCCTATACGAGCCATTTTTATTTCAAATCCCACTGCGTGACGTTTCTACCTCACTAGAAAAGACTTTTGCATAATGCCCACTTATGTGGTACGTTGTCTGAACAACTTGAGCAGCCCTTAAACGTCGTTTTACTGACGACTGCTTCTCAAATCTCAGAGTTCAACGCTTGCTCTTAAAAGATGTGTCAGTACCCATTAGAATCACAACCTGTAAGGGTGTACTCACACTAGGCACGGTTGCCTTGTACCGTGCCCGAGCGCGATTGTCCAGGGCACGGAACTTATCGCTCACACTTGTCAAACGAACGGGGCTTTGGGGGTCAAACGTGCTCGGGCACAGTTCAGAGCGCCTAGTGTGAGTACACCCTAAGTATGAATAATTATTGATGTATCTATTTTCTACCAGGTGTTCACAATACGTAGTTTTTTGTTTTATATTGGGTAGGTTTTAGTCTAACATACGTTATTACTGTCTTACTGAAATACTTGTGCTAAGCAGCTGTGGGCCACTATTACCTAAAACTGTGTCTAATAATGCAGACTGTCTGTTGTTCTTTCTACTTTGAGTAAAGAAAAAGGATGGAGCAAGATTTGTTTTACAATGTTTATGTTGCATCAGTTATTCGCGTTAGTGCTCGGCTAATGTATGCGCTGTTATTGATACAGTTCCTGCATGTGCACCGCAATAAATTTGAAATATACACATCGGTTTGTTGATGGACATACACATGGTAATGCTGATGCTGAGGAATTACAGCATCATCTCATAATGTACCTCAAAATGAGTAGCGTATCACTGAGAAACACCCTGCTGAAGTTGTCCTTTCTAAAGCTCATTCCGCTCAGCGCTGCACGCTCAGACCAGAATGCCCTTTGTGACATATGCTGGTTCGAATATAGGCCTATCTGAAATAACTAGGGCTTCCCCCAACTAAGCTTTTTTTTCTAGTAGTTGTTCATTTAAGCCGTTGTTCTCACGGCGCCGGCGCCTTCATGTCATTGTCTGCTATAATTGCTTATTATTTATTAAATCCAGGCAATTGGTTGATAAAACATTGATTAAAATTAAGATACAATTTATAAAAAACGAAATTCACTTTAAAGAAAGGCTTTCAACAAAACAAAACACAAAAAGTGGTCAAAAAAAAAAAAAAAACAGAGCAGAGTAGGCACACGGAAAGAAGGGATTTAGAGAGACTGATTCCTCCGTTGAGTCATTTAAGAATCGACCTTTGATGCATGTAAACCTATCCCAAAACAAAATTAGGAGCCTTTAAAATAGCATTATAGGGGCACTTTAATTTTGCTCCATGAAAAGACACAATTTTAAATAAAACCACAGCAAAACCGCTGTGTATCTTTGAGTAACAGTAGGTGTATCAAACCTGAATGAATTAGCATTTTTGAATGAATCTGTTGAATTAATGAACTAATGACTCACTAATCAAGACAATCACTTGTTTGGTTACTGAATGAATGGCCATTTTGAGCAAATTGGTTGAATGAATGATTCAATGATTCAATGACTTCAGAAGAGTCATTTTCCTCTTTTCAGTTTATTCTACTCTTACAAAATATATTATCTGCACTGTGCTATCATATTAATTTTATACCCCTACAGTCTTACTGATCAATAATTGACTTGAGTCTATTTTTTTAGGAATTTTCAGATAAAAATATCTGAGACAAAGTTAATGCTTTAATGAAACATATTTGTGAACTCCACCAAGTCTCCAAAGCTATGAAAAAGCAACCTCTGAGGAATAAAATGATCCTCTAGGCATTCTCAGTGAGCACAGTTGGGAGATGTATGCATTTCAGCCATGTAGTTAATCTTGGTAGAAGGCAATCAAATAAGATGCAATATGACAGCGATCATTCTGATGTGACGGAAAAGAACAATATCATAGGATGCTTCAAGCGTGAATCCAGCATAAAGAGAAGGTCGCAGTAAAAACACATCCTCTTCCTTGAAAAACATAAAGGGTGGTGGTGCATAATTGGCAAAGAAGATTGACAGGAGCGGCCAGAGTATATAGCTAAGAGGAGCATCTCATCAATGATTTAGAATTTGTGGCTTGTGGTCCACGGGTTATGTTTCGACTTGTTCAAAGTGTCTCTCAGTATTAGGCTAGATGGCAACCAGAATGAGACAGAGCATTATTTTCTCCCTTTATATCTCATTTGAAGAGCTCCAGGAGAGACAAAACCAGAGAACATAGCTGAGATTAAATCGACTCTTGGATGACCAGCTAGTCAACAACCGAATCGAAACGGTGACAGGCAATAACCAGGTTCTCTCGCCTCACTCCAGGAATTTCAAAAAGTGCAGGGGAGGGGACGCACATTTGCAGCCCTCCCTGAGGGGTGTCATCTGTCTAAACTTCTTAGCTTTAAATACAAGGGGCTCCAACTGTCTGTCCACATTGGTCTCAGCTGTGGGGATGGAGAGAGGCCAGTGACCGGCCATGTCCGTGATGGATGCGCACTGACAGACCTAACTGCACTGTTGGTGTACACACGTCATCATACCTCTGTGTGACATCAGCACAGTCTGCAGGCTGCTTCCTCACCGGCATTTCACAGTCTGGCCATGAAAAAGCCACAACACACACACACATAAGGACCACGGATCGCCCCCTGCCCATAACACTAATGAACAGGGGCTCCCCAACAGGTCTAACGCCAGGCCACCGGTCACGTTCTGAGCCAAAAAGTTTGTAAACTTAGCTTGAAGTCACAATTAATGTTGCTGGGTCTCTTTAGCCCATGTTCAGGGAGAGAATGTGTACAATGTCTAAAAATAAGATGCTTAGGGAGAGAGATATCACTCTTGACTCATAGTAAAAACACAGAAAGTTACAAAAAGAATTTTAGGGAAATAATGGCAGAGCAAAATTAAACAAGTCTCTGTAGTTTAAAGGCATGAAATCAACCCCCACTTATTTAATATCAACCCTAATACAATTTATTAGTGCAGATGATTTTGTTTTTATAAACTGCCCCTATTATGCTTTTTCAAATGTTTTCTGTCATTCAGCGTGTTATATAGCTGCCTGTGAATATAAAAGGTCTGCAAAGTTTTAAAGATCAAAGTGCATAACAAATAAAGTTATTGTCTCCTAAAAGAAAGAATAGATTGTGAACTGCCAAAATTAGTTGTCAGCAATTCCAGCCTCACTTCCTGTTACATTCCTACGTAACAATGTAACAAATTTGTATAATGCCAGCCTAAGGTCTTCATTGGCTGCCTGCAAACAACATCTACTTTGACCCGCCTTCAAACACTCTAGTTGTAGCTGAGGCCTGGAGTTTGGGTTGTGTTGTCGACATGTTGAGAAGACGCAGTTTTCAGCTTTTTTTTCATTTCAAAAAGATGACGACCCACTCTGGAATTGATATGGAAAAACCAATGCCATTGTTACTGATCGCATCACTGTTTATCAAGCATTGAGGAAGCCTCCAGAACTGAAATTCAGTTATGGTAATAGGTAGGGGTGTTCACGAGATGAGACATGAGATTGGGTTCACGAGAACATGACGAGACGAGATCTTTGCACAATATTTTTAAGAAATCCTCAATGACAAAATTCATGACTAGAAAAATAGTCTGCAGGTGCATTTTGAAATGGTTCAACTAATCATCTTGAATGTCATTTCAGTTCTACTTTCGGAGTATGAATTATCAAATGCATTGAAAGACAACAATACTCAAGCACTGTAAAAGGTTTTGCCATAAACTCAAATGACTGGCTTCTCTCCTGTATGAGTCTCTTCAGGCCTCACTATACATGAATTATGAACTTCCAGAACTTCGGATTGAGGCTGTGTGTGACCTCCTAATGGAATCCTTTCCTCAAATTGAACATAGTAAAAAACAGTATAAATAACAAAAATAAATAAATAGTTTTAATAAGTGCAACCATAATCAAAGTACTCTCTCAATATAAAAGTACAAACAGAGCAAAACAGAGACTATAGCTAAGAGGTGGTTACAACTACACAGCCCAGCCAAAGATAGCATTGATATTGGGAGACAGGCTATTGTATGTCGCCTAATTTGCACACATCAGGGAGCTCACGTTTACTTTTGCTTTCGATTCGCGATTGCACGTACTCTGTGTATAGGGAGCGGCGGTGCTGATTAACCGATTAATCAACCGATAGTTTTTAAAATGGATACTGGATAAAAATAAATAAACACAAAAAAAATTAAACCATAACACTCTAAGTAAAACAGTGCTGAAACCATGAAAATGTGCTAAATGAAATACATATGTAAATATGAATATTAAAATGAGAAGTTCTAACAGAACATATTTTTACTGAAAATAATTTAAACATTATAATTTATAAATTTAATAATTTAAATATTATAAATAAATGTTTCTTTAGATATAACCTAGAAACATTTTATAGGTAACCCTTTGCAAGTCCCATTTCTTAACATGGATGTATTAGCTAGCTTACATGAACGATATGCATTATGCAATATACATTTTACAGCATGTATTAATATTTGCGCAATACAGTTGTACCTTAATCATTCATGTTAGTTCATAGTGCATTAACTAAGTTTAACAGATCAAATAAAAATTAAAACAGCATTTATTAACCTTAGTTAATGTTACAAATGGAATCTTATTGTAAAGTGTTACCATTTCATATAAATCCAAACAGTCTGCTTTTGTAGAACACTTCACGATTATCTAATCAAAATAACAAAATATGTACTGAAATCGAATGCGTTTCTGATTTGTTTATATTTCTGTCGGCTGCATGACGATACAGTTTGCTCTCTCACACCACTAGTTGTTACATTGTTTTAACTGCTTGAGGTACTGCTAATGTTAGCGTCCTCTCAGCCTCAACGACAAAGTGCATACATACTGCTGTTCTTTACCTGCTAATTCAGCATCTAGTGAACAAATTAATTACTTTATTATTATTTGGCATGTACTGAAGTGTTCTGTATTCATACCGTTTCCATGTCGGTTTTTTAAACGCACATCTGAGGTGTAAGCGCTCTCCAGCCCAATGACAACTCAAAACCCGCCCAAATGGAATGAAAAGTAGCCCAATTTTCCAGTGTCCAATCAGATTAGACAACGACTGGATTCCCACAAAGGGCCTAAAATAAACGTTTTATATAATATATATATAAATTACCAGTCAAAAGTTTGGAAACTGTATTATTTACTGTATTATCCTGGTCAAGACAATCTCCTGAACTCCAAACTGAATGTCAGAATGGGAAAGAAAGGTGATTTAAGCAATTTTGAGCATGGCATGGTTGTTGGTGCCAGACGGGCCGGTCTGAGTATTTCACAATCTGCTCAGTTACTGGGATTTTCACGCACAACCATTTCTAGAGTTTACAAAGAATGGTGTGAAAAGGGAAAAACATCCAGTATGCGGCAGTCCTGTGGGCGAAAATGCCTTGTTGATGCTAGAGGTCAGAGGAGAATGGGCCGACTGATTCAAGCTGATAGAAGAGCAACTTTGACTGAAATAACCACTCGTTACAACCGAGGTATGCAGCAAAGCATTTGTGAAGCCACAACACGCACAACCTTGAGGCGGATGGGCTACAACAGCAGAAGACCCCACCGGGTACCACTCATCTCCACTACAAATAGGAAAAAGAGGCTACAATTTGCACGAGCTCACCAAAATTGGACAGTTGAAGACTGGAAAAATGTTGCCTGGTCTGATGAGTCTCAATTTCTGTTGAGACATTCAGATGGTAGAGTCAGAATTTGGCATAAACAGAATGAGAACATGGATCCATCATGCCTTGTTACCACTGTGCAGGCTGGTAGTGGTGGTGTAATGGTGTGGGGGATGTTTTCTTGGCACACTTTAGGCCCCTTAGTGCCAATTGGGCATCGTTTAAATGCCACGGCCTACCTGAGCATTGTTTCTGACCATGTCCATCCCTTTATGACCACCATGTACCCATCCTCTGATGGCTACTTCCAGCAGGATAATGCACCATGTCACAAAGCTTGAATCATTTCAAATTGGTTTCTTGAACATGACAATGAGTTCACTGTACTAAAATGGCCCCCACAGTCACCAGATCTCAACCCAATAGAGCATCTTTGGGATGTG
The DNA here is from genome assembly GCA_039654625.1 of Rhinogobio ventralis. Classification (NCBI taxonomy): domain Eukaryota; kingdom Metazoa; phylum Chordata; class Actinopteri; order Cypriniformes; family Gobionidae; genus Rhinogobio; species Rhinogobio ventralis. The sequence continues at coordinate 29,405,433 of CM077202.1, read as the reverse complement.
GTGGAACGGGAGCTTCGTGCCCTGGATGTGCATCCCACAAATCTCCATCAACTGCAAAATGCTATCCTATCAGTATGGGCCAACATTTCTAAAGAATGCTTTCAGCACCTTGTTGAATCAATGCCACGTAGAATTAAGGCAGTTCTGAAAGCGAAAGGGGGTCAAACACAGTATTAGTATGGTGTTCCTAATAATCCTTTAGGTGAGTGTATATTGGTGGGATATTCTATGCTAATTTCACTCTCACACTCCGTCATTGCGATATCGCAAGACAGCTTTTCACTCGACGAGAAATCTCATCACATTTTTATCTCGCACCCCTCACACCCCTAGTAATAGGCATTGCATTTCATTTCCGACATGCTGTAAGGGGTAGACCAATCAAAACAGACTGGGCCATCTGATCAATCAGGGCAGAGAAGACTATATATAAATATATATTAGTGCTGTCAAAATTAGCATGTTTATAAAAATATTTACGCAGCATCAGTTTTTCTAACATCCTTCGGCTAGTGCTACATTATATGATCACGCTCTTATTCATGCAAATACTTTTAAACAATTAAAGCACAACAAGACAAAAGAGATTGCGCTGTCTGTGAATGTTCTGTCTGTTACACACTAACAAAGCAAAGAAAGACTCGCGCCAGTATTGTGCGCACAGACAGAGTGCCAGAATCGAGTTCTCTTTCATGCTTGAACAAACAATAACACATCCTCATAAAAGCAGTCTTAAATGAGTTAAATAACATCTTAAATTTACTTAAAGAGTTGTGAGAAAATGAGATGCGTAACAGTGCGTCAGATCTTAAAGTGAAAGCAGCCTAATGCTGTGGGGTCTGTCATTAATGTTAATCAAAGAACAAAGGTAACAGAGAAAATTGTAGCTTTAATAAGGATTAATCTATATTTAATTTATAATTTATGCAGTTAAGAAAGGTGTTTGATACATTTCTGAATGTCTAACAGGTAGGAATGCCACAGGTAAATATAACATTTATTATAATGGGTTTATGTGAAAATTGTTTTAAGTTCACTTAAATTGAAAGTTGTTATATTTTAAAGCCTAATAAATGTTGAAATTGATAGCTTTCACTTATACTTTGGTGTTAAATGTCTGTCATTATTGTTTAAAAAAAAATCAATTTCATAGAGACATCAGTACCAGTAGTATCAGTGATACTGGCCTTCATTCATTAAAAGAACAAATATTTAAAATATACTGTCTTTAAGTTGTTTCTACATTAATTTGGAGAGTAACTACAATTACAATATAATATGTAATTTTACAAAGTAATTTGTAATGTATGTTTATATATATTTATATAACATACTATATATATATATATATCATAAAAAGCGATCTTGTCTTTTCAGAAAATGTAGACTAAACCACTCGATTCATATGGATTAGTTTTACGATCTCAATGAACCATTTGAAGTGAAAAGTGGTAGTTGGTAGTAGTCAATGGGACAGAAATCTCTCAGATTTCATTAAAAATATCTTCATTTGTGTTACGAAGGTGAACGAAAGTCTTACAGGTTTGGAACAACATAAGGGTGAGTAAATGATGACAGAATTTAAATTTTTGCGTGAACAAACCCTTTAAAAGAGCTGTGCATTCTGTTTCATGCCATCTTTAACATGGTCGTCTCTTCCGTACAGGTACTGGTTTACAACAGGGAGGAAAACAATTGTGATTTCATCAATAAAACATGTCATGTTCCATTTAATTATATAAGTTATATTAATCAAAATGTAAAGCATTGTTTGGCGACCCCAGTGCAACCCCTCTGATTTTAACCTACTATGTGCACTAAGGAAAGTGGCTGGCAACAGAATGATGTGGAGCACCAACACTGTTCTAGTAACACAGTTAACACAATGCAGATGAGATTAATTGCAAGGCTATCGAGCCACTATGATTCTCCGTCCATTATCACACAATGAGAAAAACCAGGTAAAGTGGATTTTGTCAACTGCTTAGTGCTAAGAGCAAATCCTGGTACATGCTGTGTTAATGAGTGGTTTCCTCCGAACAGAGAAACACTTAATGCACTACAACTAAATAGCTCATGGATCTAGCATAGATTAACAGCTCAGTTAGAACAACTTACCTTGTGTTGACAGACAGCCACTTAGCGGATTTGCAGAAGAATGAAGACTGTGAAGAAGAAGAAGAAAAAACACAAACAATTAAGCTCATCACTGAACATGTTATACAGCATTACAAAAGCATGTTACAAAAAACTATTTTTTTTGACCTCATGTAAGAACATGTATCTTCATATGTCAGTGGAGCTGCTGGCAGTAGTTCTTCTGGAGGAGAGACTATTGATTTTGCGTATTGGCTGCAGGCAAGTCCGTGAGGAACAAATTAAAGAGTCAGAGGTGCGGAGTCAGTAATTGCTGGTGCGGTCATGCCTCTTCACTCCCACAGTGTGTATTTCAGAGAATGAGTGCTCAGTATAACAGACTCCTGGACACACGGGATAAAGGAACATAGAGTTAACTCTACAAGAGACATCTACAACATATATAGTGGCATTGATAAACACAGGCTAATCATATGGTAATCATTTATTTTCTTTATTTGCTTTTATGTAGGAAGATTGTCATGTCTCTCTCTTGTCATTGTGGTAGGAGAGGTGTGAAATTTAGAGATAAGAAGTAGGATTGGATTTTGTCACAAATTGCATCGCAAATATGGGATTTATCAGGAAAAAACATACAAGGAAACTCAAGATGAGATTTTAGTGTTTACTTTTAATAAGACATCTTGTACATATACTGCATTTAAAACATTATGGTGAAGTTTAAACAGGACAAGTTCAAATTGAAATAAAAAAAATACAAATAACATCTTTTACTCAGAATGAGCAAGCAAATAATGGCTTGAAATGTTTGTTAAATATTTACTTATTAATAATAATGATAATAATAATAATAATAATAATAATGACTGTTATTTAAAATTAAGTATATTAAACCAGAAATTAAACTGCATCATATTGATTAAAACTGTAATAAAGTATTTAAAAAAAGTATTTTAAATACTCCTCTAAGAAATTAAGAATATTATTCATCAGATGCTGTTTACCACCTCAAAAGTATACATGTTATACCGCTGTTTCTTTCATAATGTAAGGGTCTTTAGGATTTGATTCTACAAGGCCTGGCATGTTCCATGTCCCCTCCTTTTCTTCCCATCTCGCTGGGCCCTATTAATACAGCATTTGTCAACAGATTAAATTTTTAACATGCACAGGCAAACTGGAGTTGGTCACTATCTAATGACAGGCAGGGTTGGAAGAGCGCCTTTCAAAAATCCATACCTGCCTTACCTCCTTCCAGAAACTATTGACACTTGTCACTCTGGATGCAATATCACATAAACATTTTCCGATTTATATCTCTGGTTTCCATAGCAGGGCGAAATCCTGTTAACTTCTGACACGGTCATCTCCCAAACACCTGTACAGGCCTGTCTATACTGATTGCCAAGCCACCAATAAACTGTGTACAGGGGGAATAATGTGTATTTGAGAACAGAGGAAATGAGAAAGGACTGGAGTTCTAAAAATGAGTTCACATTTGGCCTTTTTGCAACTTGTAAGAGGAACAAAATTAGGAAATGACAAAAGACAGTCGCATACTCACTTTACCCAAATAAAATGTGTTTGCAAAAGAGTTAAAGAACCCCTGCCCCCAGAAGAAGAATTAGATTTAGCTGAATAAATAAGCTTTCCATTGATGTATGGTTTGTTAGGATAGGACAATATTTGGCTGAGATACAACTATTTGAAAATCTGGAATCTGAGGGTGCAAAAAATACCCATACAATGTATTGTTGGCTATTGCCACAAACCCGTGCGACTTATGACTGGTTTTGTGGTCCAGGGTCACATATTATATAATAATAAAAATAATAATTATATACAATTATAATATAATCTATTTTGCAATATACAATATAAACTTTATGTATTCTATTGTATTATATATTATAATATATTAAATATATATTAAATAACTATATATTTTATATTATATTATATTATATTAGTACTGAATCACACATTCATAACATAAAATACTAGCAGTTAACTGTTGCTTTGTTATTTAGCATTGAAAAGGGTTAAAATGCACTGTAAGAATGTACTGTAAGACGATACAAAACACACACATGCAACAACATAAAATTCAACTGTTTGTCGGATGAAGATCAGAAAAATAAAATCATGCGTTTACGTTTGTTTGTTTGTAGTTAAAAGTCTCAATTTCTCCGCAGATAAAATGCCAGTGTGATCAAGCAGTGTGAAGCGTAACCTCCTGCCAACACATGTATACACACACACACAAGGAGGCCTTGAGCAGCCTCCCTTGTAGCCATGCTGGAGTAGAGCCCTGACCTGGCAGAGCGTGGAGTTGGGGCTGAAACAAAGCAGCTCCCCAAAAGCCTGACCTCTAATTAATACTCTTGGCAAAGTGGCCCTTCACAAGACATTACAGTGATACATGTGTTCTCTGCAGAGCTCCTCCGGCCACCGGCGCACAGGGCTCATCTCCTGCCCTCCCTGTGGGGTGATGGGGGGTGGGCGCAGGTCTGGGACAAGGCGCTGCCCACCGCCTGCTGTCACAGTCCATCTCTGTCTGCACACATGGCAACAGAAGTGTGGAATGACGGAGTGATATGGCAGACAGGCAGCCAGAGGAGAAAGGCAGTAACAAGCTGCTTGGTAGTGCTTAAAATGGGTTACAACACTCAAGGGGATTTTATTTTAACTGAATAAGACGTTGTGTAAGAAAACGCTCTCTTTTCCAGAGCATACTGGTTTTTCCGTTTGCCATCATGTCATGTGACAAGTTTGGAATACTGACAAGATAAGGGCCAAAATCTTAAAGGAATTTCAAAATGACATTTTTCTACCCTCAAGTCAGGTCATTGGGATTTTGCCAAGTAAGACATGTTCCTGGATCAACATCTTTTGTTGATCCTGGAACAAAATTCCTGTCAAAAAACATAGTCCTAACCCTAACCCTAAACCTAATCCCATAACGTATCCCTAAAATCAGAGGGGAATGATAGGTGAGAGAATGGTGTAGAAGACCCTAACCCTTATTGTAAGTCTAAACTGGAAATGAACTATAAACCTATCCCTTAAATCTGATTGGTTGATTGGAATGTTGTTCCAGGATCAACACAAACTACTTGGTGAAATCACGTTCTTCCCTCAGGTTACTCCAAACCTGTACGACTTTCCTACTTCTGCGGAACACAAAAGGAGAAATTGTGACGAATTGTAATGGATTACTGAGCTGGTGAGTTCAGAGAGATTAATGACTGGTTTTGTGAACTAAATCAATCAATCAATTCAAAAGATCTGACTGAAAAGAATGAAATGTCCTCAAATCAGACATCAATATTTCTCTCTTAAACTCACCTGAACGCAGCGCTAGAGCAGATGTCAAAAATGTCTGTCAATAATGAATTTAAAACAGAAAATAATAAGAATGTCCATTGTTGGATGCAATTTAATGTGTTATAATTTGTAATAATAATGTATATTCATTTTTGTTTGTTACACTTTGAATACATTTTTTATTTTGAATTTTAAGCCAAATTAGTTGTTTCAGTGGTTCAGAGAAGTACTAGAAATGACATTTCCATATGCAAGTGTTAAAGTGGGATATTCTGTATATGGGGATTTGTGCATGTTTTACACTAACTGTGCTGAGCTAAGAATTAGAATACAGGTTACTGCATTAAAAGAATATGCAATAGAAGAACATTTTATAACGTGTGCTGAAAATATATTTCTTAATTCACCAATAGACTGCTATCAAATATAAATTGGTTTAAAGAGGGTGAGAAAGAAATAACATAACAAAGAAAGAAATATAGACATTTATCTGATGACAGAATTAAAATGAGAAAATAAAGGACATTAAACACAGGTACATAAACTGGCCAGAGAGAAATAACCCCACATCTGTTATGAAAAAGAGTGATCTCAGTGAAGAGTATATCTCAGATGTGAGGAGAAAGGTAAAAAGAGCAAATGTTTGCGGGCAGGAACCAGCCACAGGGAGGTGTGACCAGCAGGCACGATAGGAGGATGCCAGGACACTTGAACCTGTCTGAAGCCATTGGTGCTACAGGCGCCTAATTGCTCTTGATGGAGATTGGCTGCTCAGGCAAGGAAAACTGAGAGTTTCCTGCCCTTCTAGATGTCTGTCATCTTTAACTTTTTGTGATGAGGACAGCTTTTACAAGATGAAGTATGTGTGACTGTGAATGTGGCTGGTTGTGCACATGTTACAAATTCTGAAAGGAATAGGTCGCATTAGATGCTATACTAGCTTTAAATGAATAATAATACACACCTAAACTTTTAAATTATTTTAAGAAAACATGAGTTGCCCAAAACTTGAGTTGCAACGGTGACAGGATGCTCTGAGGAATTATTAGGCATTGCTAAATAGTTGCTACGGTGTTATTAGTGTTAATGGAAACTAAAACGATAACTAAATGAAACATGTTTTGTTTAACAAAAACTAAAATAAAATGCATTTTCATGATTACATGTTATTATAAAACTTGGAATATTTACAACCTGCAGGTTAATTAATAAATATTAATATAATATAATATAATATAGTATATAGTATATAATATATAATAATATAATTTAAATAGAAATAGAAAGTTCAAAAGAGCAGTATTTATCTGAAATAGAAAGCTTTTGCAACATTGTACTACCGTTCAAAAGTTTTGGGTCAGTAAGAATTTATTTATTTATTTTTCTGGGGAAAGAACTTTAAAAAAAATTATACATTTATTCAGCAAGGATGCATTAAATTGATCAAAAGTGACAGTAAAGACATGTATAATGTTACAAAAGATTCTATTTAAAATAAATGCTGTTCTTTTTAACTTTCTGTTCTTCAAAGAATCCTGAAAAACTGTTTTCAACATTGAATAATCATAAATGTTTCCTGAGCAGCAAATCATCATATTAGAATGATTTCTGAAGGATCATGTGACACTGAAGACTGATGCTGAAAATTCAGCTTTGCATCACAGAAATAAAATTACATTTTAAAATATATGAAAATAGAAAACAATTATTTTACATTTTAATAATATTTCACAATATTACTGTTTTTATTTTTAATAAAATAAATACAGCCTTGGTGAGCATAAGAGACTTCATCTTAAAACATTAAAAATCTTACCGATCAAAAACTTTTGAACGGCAGAGTACTTTTTATATCTATTTTATTTGATTCAATAGATTAAAAATATCTATATTAAAAATATATATTTGAGGTATCAAATCCATATAGCATAAATACTGTGAAAGATGTTACATGCCAAAGAAATTAAATTAAATTTAAAAAAAATTAAATACATAAATAAAATAAACTTAAAATGGAATAAACTAAATAGAAATCTATGGGAAAAAACAATAAGGGTGTCTGATTATATCCCATAACCCCAAGAATAAGCAATAGTGATGCTAATCTTTTCAAGGGAGAGGGGAATGGGTTCATTAGAAAGCACAAATGCTTGACTCTTCCTTCTTTTGGCTCTGAGGGCGCTGGGACATAGCGATCAAGGGAGACGGGCCTCTTTCCGCTCACTTATTGATTGTTTCCTGGTGATGCTCCTATGGAATCCAATCTGGGGAAGATTTTTCACTGGCGCAGGCCTGTGTCAAGAGCTCCTTTCCTAAAATAGGCTGGCTGAACTAAACTTAGTAGCAAACACAGGCTTACCACAGTGAAATGATCAGATATCAACAGTGATTTGTGGGTAAGCAAATAAAAGGAAGCAGCCTTATGAATACAAAAACAGTTTCGTTCGGTTACACTGTATAATACAATAATTAAATTACACCTCACATTCAGTTTGTTTTGCCCTACTATCACTGAAACAAACACTAGAAGAAATGCAAGCTCTGTGATTCTTGTCTTGCTAAGCATTCGCAGAAACAAATTCCAGCGGCCCTAGTCATGTGGCGATAAATAAAGACTCTATCATGCTCTCTGCATGAGATTCATTTTTCCTCTTGGATTAAGCTCAATAAACCTGAACTCCATGATGTCTCAATGACTAAAAACACACCAGGCTAGAAATGCATATGATGATTCCTGAGATGAGATGCAACATCTGTTTGGTCAAAGAAGTGCTTTCACTGCCAACGATTTTCTTTACCACCGGCTAAGCCTGGCAATTTTCTTCTCCGAACAAGAGGTTGTGTGTCCTGGAAAACAGCAATCCCTGAATGCACATTTCATATACATCCCCTCTCGTATCTCTCAAAGGCACATTACCAATAAACAACCCAGTCCGCGGCAGGTTATCTGAGCCATGCTCTCCTGCAGTTGAGATCCCTGCTGTGTTTGCCCAGAGTGATTTTTCTGGGGACGATGAGGGCAGAGGACATTATGGGGGCTGGATAATCCTATAAAGAGCAGTGATTGGCCAGGACGGGGGCTAAGACACAGCTGGATGGAAAACAGACCAGCCAGGGTCTAAATTGGCATTGGAATAGCAGGATTAGGAAGTCAGGAAGATTTTTCTAATATGTTTTTCCATAACAGAGAATCATGGGCAGGAGCAGGTGAGGCTAGACTCACAGACTTAAATACAAACAAAAGTCTGTTCGCTGGTTCACTTTGCATCTTATTCTGCACAAGAACTGCCCATATTGATAAAGATGGGTGTAAATAAATAATCTGTTCTAGGAAAAAGAAAATGAGGAGGTACAAGGGAATTTGTGTAAACTCTGAAACTGAGTTTATGGCATATTTCAAAATAACACCAATAAAGTTTTTTTTTCTATTTAACCTTTGTTAACCTAATTTAACAAATTTTTAGGAAAAAATGCTCACAGCTCTGCTAGGTTATTATTTTTGTTAATTGTAATAAAGCTGAAATAAAATAAAACATTAGATATTATAAATTATTAGAGGAAAAACTAAATGAAAAATAGAAATGAAATAAGTTTAAGTGGGTACACTAAAATTACTAACTGGAAATAAATATAAACTGAACTAAAACTGAAACAAAAATAAATAAATGAAATCTAAATACAATTAAAAAAGAAAACTGAAAAAAGTATTAATAAAAACTATAATAGTATTTAAATAATTTACGCACATGCACAACAGCTCACACCAGCACGCACTCAGCACGCAGGGAAATCGCTTTTCAAGACAGTACTCTTAAATGTTTACATTTTTGCCATAATCTATCACTGTCTCATAAAGTTAGTGTCTGGTGATTTTTATTTTGTACATATTTTAATTGCTCTTAACTTCAAATATTTGAGTAAGCTAATTCATACATTTAAATTAAAATGATCAACTTAAATATTTTAAGTGGTGGAAACTTGGCTAGCTTTAACTAGCTAATTCAATAAATGCTACCTTGCTAATTGGTAATACAATGCTTTGATAGCATTAGCCTAGCATAGCACTTGCTGAATGAGTACAGCAATATAGAACATTTAACATACTGTATATCTGTATATAACCCCAACATAACAACTCTTCTAAACTAACATAAAACATCAAACACTACTAAATCTCCACCTTAACATTAATCTTGCACAAAAGAAAAACATTATATAACACTTAATTTTAGCATTTACTCTCCCTTTTGAGTGTCATGGCAAAGCATGCTGGGAAATAGAAATCCCAGCCCAGTTTCAGTTCAATTTAAGTTAGTCTAAATTAAAAGAAACAAGTTCATGAAACTCAAAACAATGAAATAACTCGGATTACTTCAAATGTGTCCGTTTTGTGAACTCAAAAGAAAAAGAAAGTACTAAATACTCATAAAAGTTCATTTGATTAAACTAATTTGTTTAATTTGAGTTGGCTCTACTCAAACCAATTCATTATTTTGAGTGTTAGGGTTTACAGTGTAGGCTACATTTAGACTGTCAGTCCAAATCCGTTTTTTGCGCATATCTGACTGAAATCCAATCAGATTTAGCAAGTGTGAACAGCAAAAAAAAACAAACAAAAAAAATCACATGAAAGATTTTTACAAATCCGTTTCAAGCTGCTTTCATATGTGGTTTGAAATCCTATTCAAATAGCATTTCTGTAAATCCCTTTCAGTATGACTGCTCTGATCAGATTTCACGTGGTTTATGTGACTTTCTCACGGCACGTAAAATGTAAACGGCAGACGTTGTTATAGGAAACATGCTGAAAGTCGCTGCAGAAACAAGGTAGTGTTGTTGCAAAGTGCCAGATGAGCATAAAATGACAATATAACAGAGACATGTTTTGAAACCGACGGAGACGACAGCACAGAATAAAGCCACGCATATCAGCCTCATATGGTGTCACTGCCTCATAAGGCAGCTACACATTGTCATGTTGTAAATAAGACAAAGTCTCTATTGCAAACCCCTCCAAAAAGAGCGGCATGGACACACAAATCAGATCTGAACAGTTGCAAAACACAATGTGGACAGTCAATAATTTTACATCAGATTCCAATTGGATACACAAATAATCAGATTTAGACTGACAACAAGTAAACATAGCCTGAATGTCTCATATATTCAATGCCACAAAACTCGCAAACTTGAAAAATCCACTAATTAGTAACTTGTAAACACAACATTCATTCCCAAATTACAAATAAAAAGCTATGCAAACTGCAGATCACTGATCCCTGTGTAAGTGGTCACAACCTGGGAATTAAGTATGATAGCCATTGTGTTAAGCAGTAGTAATGAACCTACTCATAGGACAAGAGGCATTTATAATTACCGAGGCCTCTGCCCCTCCCCACACCACTTGTGAGTTCAGTGGCGACAGCAGCAGTGTCTCAACACTCGGTTGGCATCAGTATTCCTGACATGAACGTGGCTGCAACCCCAGCAAGCCCAGGCCTCCTAATTAGTGCCAATTGGTGTTGATGTCTCCGGGCTCTCCCTCTCTTCCCACTGCAGAAGCGCACATCCTGCGCTCGGCCTGCAAGCAGAACCGCCTTGCAGGGGACAGGCAACAGTGCTTCAGTCTCCTCAAATCTCATGTGAAAGACAGAGCTGGAGGAGCCAGCGAGACCCCGCAGCCACACTGAGGCCACAGGAAGTGCACAACAGTCAGGCCACGGCCTATTTTTAATTCTGTGAAAGAGTTTTTTTGTGCTTGCCTAGTCACCTCAGCTTCAGGTCAAGGTGAAATGTTGCCCTCTGCTCAAATCTTCAGGCCTAAGGGAAAGATTGTGAACTGACCACATGAAAATGACAGTGAAACAAAAAGAGCTCCTTATGGAGACTTAAATGAAATGCCAATTCGTGTTAAATTTCAATGTGTAACTTAGTCATTTATCCACTCCTTGGCGATAATAGAAAGACAAAGCAAACGTCATATTACAGAGAACAGCTATTGTGATGCCCAGTGAAAACGGTGGGCAAAGTTTATACAGTCCAGACAAGGACAAATCGTAAAGGCTATTTCAACACAGAGCCACCACCATAACTCAAGATCCCCAAACTCGCTCTTTGAGTTATAGCTGTGACAAACTAGTGAGGGGCAGAAATGTCTGTTTTAAAGTCATGCACGCTGTGAGGTGTTTATTTATAAAACTTTCCTCCATTTAAATCAGCATTGTCCTGAATGATATGGATGAATAATGACAGAGTGATTTATAGGGAATATTGAGAAATAATGTAGAAATGTCGGCAGGTGTGTGTGGAGGCCTTGTCCAGGGGCAGTCTCTTCAATTCTTGATTTAAATGAACAGCAACAAATTGCTTGACAACAAAAAGTAACAAATATGACACTATAGAGTTAACAAGGTCATCTGTAAAAGTAACAAGCTGTGAATAAAAATGGCAGAATTTGACTGTGTATGACAAATCATGTGCCTTTAATTAAAAATTGTGTACGTGTGTGTGTGTGTATATATATACACATACATACACAGTATACACACACACACAGTATACACTCTCACACACACATACATACATACATACATACATACATACAGTATATATTAAAAAATAAGACATAATAAATAAAAGATAAATTATAGAACAGAATCCTTCGAAATCATTAAAAAACTTGGCACCAGTGACATTTTGGTTTGTGCAGGATACATGTTTTAATAATAATAAGCTATTAACATTTAATAATGTTAGGACATGTAAAATACAATTTAATTGTATAAATTGTTCAATATAAAAAAATGATTCACTAAATCACATTCAAGTCTTCTATACTCTCAATATAGTCTACTGTACATCCTTTGACCACTACCTTTGTCAGTATGACTACCTTAAAATAAAGTAACGTACTGTGTTTGTTCTCTCAGTGGTATTTGGCTCCTTGGGTGTCCATCACCTGCACTAAATCACAGCTACGCTCATTGTCTCCTGTCAGACACAACAATATAGTAGTGTGTGATTTGTGAGCTTGAATCCAGCACTGCACAACACATTCCACACAAGGGGGTCAAGAGTAATTAAAGGAGTCTGCAGGTTCAAGGAGGAGAGGCTAGCCTCACTACGACCATCTACTCTCAAGCTATTTCTGCCTGCATAAATATTCAGCTAAGATAAAGGACAGTAAACAGATCCAAAGCCTGCTGATTTACGTCCTATAACACACACACATCTCAGTCAGAGACAAAAAAAAGTATAGGACTTTAACACAGACAGCACAAGGTTTGAGAAAAGCATGCGTCCGAGTAATTCTATTTGTTTGTAAAAATTGAATTGACTTTTTCTTGACAATTTTCATGTTTGCAAAAAGTGCAACTTGATTAGATTATTACATCACTATAACATTCTTGTTTCCTTCCATTTAACATGCAACAATTTGCAATTCATATTCAATTTGTATGCGTTTTCAGTTTCATTCATGAAATAATAACAATTATGTAATGAAATAAATTTACATAAAATGTAAATGTTGACCCTTTAAAAAAAAAAAAAACCCATATAGATAGTTTTAGTTAAAAATAAATAAATAAAATAAATAAATGAATAAAAACTATAATATTTAAATAATTCGAAAATAACCGCTCTGCTACTGTAAAGTTTTTGTTGCAGTTTATATATATATATATATATATATATATATATATATATAAATATACACATTCACCGATCAGGCATAACATCATGATATTATAAAATTGTGTTGGTCCCCCTTTTGCTGCCAAAACAGCCCTGGCCCGTCGAGGCATGGACTCCATTAGACCCCTGTAGGTGTGCTGTGCTATCTGGCACCAAGATGTTAGCAGCCGATTCTTTAAGTCCTGTAAGTTGCAAGGTGGGACCTCCTTAATGGATCGGAATTGTTTGTTCAGCACATCCAACAGATGATCGATTGGATTGAGATCTGGGGAATTTGGAGGCCAAGTCAATACCTCACACTCGTTGTTGTGCTCCTCAAACCATTCCTGAACCATTTTTGCTTTGTGGCAGGGCGCATTATCCTGCTGAAAGAGGCCACAGCCACCAGGACCCAAGGTTTCCCAGCAGAACATTGCCCATAGCATCAAACTGCCTCCGCCAGCTTGCCTTCTTCCCATAGTGCATCCTGGTGCCATGTGTTCCCCATGTAAGCCATGCACACGCACCCGGCCATCCACATGATGCAAAAGAAAACGTGATTCATCAGACCAGGCCGCCTTCTTCCATTGCTCCGTGGTCCAGTTCTCATGCTCACGTGCCCACTGTTGCCACTTTCGGTGGTGGACAGGGGTCAGCATGGGCACCCTGACTGGTCTGACTGGTCTATGCAGCCCCATATGCAACAAACTGCAATGCACTGTGTATTCTGACACCTTTCTATCAGAACCAGCATTAACTTCTCAGTAGCTCGTCTGTTTGATCGGACCAAACAAGCCAGCCTTCGCTCCCTACATGCATCAATAAGCCTTGGCTGCCCATGACCCTGTCGCCGGTTCACCACTGTTCCTTCTTTGGACCACTTTTGATAGATACTGACCACTGCAGACCAGGAACACCCCACAAGAGCTGCAGTTTTGGAGATGCTCTGACCCAGTCGTCTAGCCATCACAATTAGGTCCTTGTCAAACTCGCTCAAATCCTTATGCTTGCCCATTTTTCCTGCTTCTAACACATCAACTTTGATGACAAAATGTTCACTTGCTGAGTAATTAGTAATTAATGACAGAATTTAAGGGTTAGTATAATAAGTTGTCTTGTACTTGCGAAGTTACTTCTAGTCAGTAGAATGTCTGTTGGGGGAACATCAAAAGAAATTTGTTAGCAGATATTACACAGACAGTCTACGAATACTCTCATGAGAGTAAGTTGACATGTAGGTGCAAAGTCACTATAGTAGAATGTCTAAAGTGGACCATCAAAATAAACTGTTACTGGATGAGGATGAATAAGAGACAGGAAAAAATGACAGAAGTGGGAGTTTCAATTGAAAACATTGCACTTATATATTATGCTTTATATTTTAAAAAAAATCTACAGTACTTGTAAAGTTTTAGATCTTTAGTCCACTGTATTAGTGATGTATGCTGCATTTTCTGCATTAATGGAAACATTCACACTCAGAGCAAATGGTGAAGGACATTGTTTCAGGGAACCACATCACCAAATCTAGCAGGGTTCTGGCCCATGCACTACTTCAGTTACCATTTCTTCTGTCCTACGTACCCCTCTCTTCCTCTCCAGAGGGGTGCGTTCATGAATGACCACACAGCGTGTTCTCACACCCCTCACTCTCACCGTGGCTCATGTTTTACCCCTTCACTGTGAGCTGTGTTGCAACATAAAACCACTACATTAATATCGCTTCTCCCACCGCAGCTTTACTGCTTGTCTAAAACCTGCTAATCTTTAAATGTGCGCACTGTTAACATCTGCTGCTGCTTTATGAGTCCCAGCACGCCATACAAAAAGTGGAGAAACGCAGCATAGGAACTGGATTTAATAGCGTAGTTAACAGTAATGGTGGTATCTGGTGACAAACACAGCAGAAAAAAAATCAAGAGAGAACTGTGTGTGTGTGTGTGTGTGTGTTCTCATTTATATCCCATTGTACTCCATGCGACAAGCATTCAGAATGATAACTAACGCTCAACAGAGGGATGTTGACATCTCAAACATGCAGCAGATATTATAAATGAACTTGTTTGAATATTCAGAGAGCATTTAGAAGTAACTGGATGCTATAAGCAATGCCGGAGAACAACACAGTCACTTTCTCTTTAATTTAGAAGTGCATTACAGTTGCACATTTACATCAGCAGTTGCTCTAACCAACTGCTACACTAATTGTATTTTCATTCACTACTTTATGTAGCTACACTGCGTTATAATTATTCAGCCACTGAGATGATTGTAATGGAGGAGGAGTGAAGGAAATGTGCAAAACTGGCAGTGTGCAATCACACACGCACACAGGAAGGCCGTGAACTGGGCGGAGGAAGATGGACGATGCGCTGAAGAACCAGGAACATCACCCACAAACTGAGCTGCAGGGGTGGGCAAAAAAATCTGGCAGCACATTAGTGGTCATGTCAGTGCCATCAGGGACACCTGGCACAGGCCGGACCAATGCCAGAAGGGAAAAGCACGGTGACGTTGTGACTGATAGGACAGGCGTGTTGGAAACAGCTGAGATCCAAAGACAAAGTCAAAACCCTCCCCGCGACACAACAGAGCCGCCCCCGCCCCTGTCTATAGGGAAATTGAAACAAAGCAGCGATACAATGACAGACAGATGGGAGTCTCATAACGCACTCATGTATTTTGATTGAGGTAGTGGAAATGTTTATAATGGGATATTTATAGTACAACGCAGTAGTCTGGTAAACAGTATACATCCACACTGACGTTTGATACTCTTGACCTTTGACATCTCCATATGGTAGGCTTCCATCGCAGGTGTATTACTGTAAATGCTTTTAAATACTGACAGACAAGTCTGAGGTAATTTACAGCATGCCAAGGATGAGGTCCATAGACATTTAAACTGAAGAAGAAAAAAAAAAAAAAAAAAAAAAAAAATTGAATATTCCTTTAATTGATACCTGAAAGAATAAATAAAAAATAATAAATCACTTGGTAACCTCACGTGACTCTTAAATTTAGATTTGCCAATATCCCAAAGTCTGCAAAAATTCTTGCAAGAGCAAATTATTTGTGCATTGCTACCCACACATTGATTTTTGTTGTTATTACTGTACGTCAACAATTGTCTAATTTGTGACCATTTTAATTTATTCTACTGAATTTTAGTATACACTTTTAAAATGTTTCTGGAATGCCAAGGTCACAGGTTGGATTCCCAGAGAATGCATTAACTTATCAAATGTAAAATATATATTTTGAATGCAATATAAGTCATTTTGGCTGATGTATGAATGTGAAGACAAATTTGATTGTCAAATTCAAGTTTCCTGAAGTATGAACAATCAAAAATGTCTCAGACATAATAGGTTTAAATTATAAAAAGTGTTAAATAGAGCTGAGAATACTAAAGTCCTACTGGTACATTTATGCATTTGGTAGATGCTTTTATATTAAAGGCAACATTGCATTTAAGTTATACATTTAATCAATTCTTGTGTTCTTTGGGATTCAAAGCCATGACTATGAGGTTGCAAGCGCCATGCTCTACTGTTTGATTTAATGGTATGTTAGCTGAATACATAATCACCTGAATTATTTAATAAATTAACACGCAAGGGCCAGTTTATGAATGATGAGAATTCCATCATCTGTGGAGTTTTTTGTGGCCTAGTAATCGCATGCACATGTAGTCCACACCAGTAACTCCATAATCAACATAATTATACAAAGAACAGGCTAAAACAAACAGCTACACTACCATTCAAATGTTTGGGGTTGGTAAGATTTCGGTAACACTTTACAATAAGGTTCATTAATTAACACTAGTTAACTACATTTGTTAACATGAACTAATAATGAACTGCACTTATAAAACATTTACTTACCTTTGTTAATGTTAATTTCAACATTTACTAATACTTTATTAAAATCTTGTTAACATTAGTTAATGCACTGTGAACTAACATGAACAAACCATGAACAGCTGTATTTTTATTAACTAATATTAACAAAGATGAACAAACACAGTAACAAATGTATTGCTCATGGTTAGTTCATGTTAGTTAATACAATAACTAATGTTAACTAATGAAACCTTATTGTAAAGTGTTACCAAGATTTCTTTAATGTTTTTGAAAGTTTCTTATGCTCACCAAGAATGCACATATTTGATCAAAAACGCAGTAAAACAGTAATATTGTGAAATATTAATACATTTAAAATAACTTTTTTCTATATGAATGTATTTTTAAAAAAAACATTTACTCCTGTGATAGCAAAGCTGAATCTTCAGTAGCAGTCTTCTGTGTCACATGACCCTTCAAAAATAATCATAATATGCTGATAATAAAAAAAACTCTTATTACTGTCACAGTTGAAAACGGTTCAGTGCATAATATTTTGTGGAAACCATGATTTTTTTTTGTCTGAATTCTTTGATTGAAATAGAAATCCTTTGTAACATTGTACATGTTTTTATTGTCACTTTTGATTCATTTAATGCATCTTACTGACCCCAAAGGTTTTGAATGGTAATGTACATGGTGCTACTTGGACAATCCTTACAGCTGTACATTAAGAAAGTGAAGCGCTGTTTAAAAAAAAAAAAAAAAAAAAACTATACCGAGCCATGCGATGCAGAAAAGGCCAATATAGTCTATAAATAAGGGGGGTGGGTATGCTGGGAGAGGCAGATGTAGGAGGGCAGAGAGGAAACTGCCGTAAAGTGGTCATAAGGAGATGCTAGAGGGGAATAACTCGGCTGTGTGTGTCATAGGGAGAGGCTGGGGCGGATGTCTAATGTATGAGAGTGTGTGTGTGTCACATCTGGGTCTGTGCTTGCTACACTCCTTCAACCTGTCCTACTTTCTCTGACTCTAAGGATGGAGGTCTGGCCTCTCACATATAGAAGTGTGCGTTTATGTGTGTGTGTGTGTGTGAGAGAGAGAGAATAAGACGGGGATAAGAAATGGGGGGGTTTCTTCTGAGAGCAGTCTGGCCTGATTCCCCATGTAGTCCCAGCGGTCTCCACCATATGGCGGGACACAGTGCGCAGTGGAGGTATGAGGACCTTAGCCTCAAGCCTGACTTAAATATCTCCTATATACACTTATACACAAAGAAAAACGCATGACTCACACATGCATACTAAGAACTAGACTTTATATGTCCATATATGGGGTGCATTTGGTGAGGGATATGCACAAATGGATAAGAATCCTTTGACATAATTTAAATGAGCTTTTTTGCAGAATAAGCTATATGGATCTTTCTGGAAAAATATGAAAGAAAAGAAAAAAAAGAAAAAAAAATGATATTAAAATAAAAGGCATATGAACTTATTTAAATTAATAAATATAAAATACAATATTGCAAATAAATAGGATGCATTTAAGATGCATATATGCAATGCAAGATGCTAATAAATAAAATGCATATATAATTGATATTTTAAAATATTCACTTTATGCATACCCCCTTATTGCATCCCTGCCACTTCTGAGAAGAAATAAACACATACAAAGTCATTTATATGTACAAAGAAAACAATAAAATAAAAAATAAAAAAGTAACACATTCACAGGAGACAATGCACCTAGTCCACTCACGTGGGCCACACAAACAGATGACCAAGAAAATTATGAATACAACACCCTTCATCTCTCTAGCTCTCAGACATCAGCCCAGACTGAGCAATCAAAGCAGTAGACTAGTAGAGAGTAGACTCTCTCTGAGGAGCGACACCCCACTTTAGCCTTGAGGAACACCACATCCCCTAATCCATCCATCCAGGTCATTCATGCTTTCATCCATCCATGCGCACATGGGCCACACCAGACCAGGCCTCAGCCCTTCTGGGATGCACATGAAGCCGGTGTGGACGGGGCTGATCTGGGGTGGGTGTCATATGTTTGCGAGGCTGATGGCAGCAACAGCTGTGGCATTGAGAGGCTGGCGTCTGGGGCGCGGCTGCCAGCACGGCGGGGACACTCGCGTCTGCCAAGGCTGTGCGCTGCTCGCTGCCACCACCGGCCGCCATGATTAATGAAGAAATGTCAGCACTGTAATTTTTTCTAATGTGCTCCAGAAGGAAAAAAAGGAACCTTCTTGTCACTTGAGAGGTCCTGGGTGTGTTTATGTAGGAGTGTGTGCCGGATAAGGGGAAGGAAAGAAAGAAAAAAAATAGTATGTAGGTGTGTGGCAAACAAACGTACACTCTTTTTTTCTGTAATGTTTGACACAGACACAACACAATCAGAGGCCTCAAAATACAACACAGATGTTGACTGTGAAACGGCGGCTTAATTACCATACAAACTGCTCTACTTGAGCGAGGCGTTTAAAACACCCTCATGAGGAAGTTCACTCAAGCAATTCCACAGATTACGCCTAATGAACAATATTTCTCCGCTCCTATTTAGTGCTCATTAAAATGTAAAAGGCTTTCATTCCCAAACATCCCTGCCATAAATATTACCCTCCATTGAGCGAGTCATGCGAAGTGGGCCAAATAACAGACCTGAGAAGAGCTAGTTTATCTCAGCCAACTGGATGAATTATCTTTGTTTTGTCTAAAAAAAACATATAACAAAATAAATACACAAAGCAGCCAACAATATGTTACAGCAGATGAGAAAAGGAAAGGATAGAGGTGGAGAAGAATCCAGAAAATAAGAATTACTTAAAGATTTTCCAGAAATAAAAAAAAACAAGATACATTAAATTATAGCATTAAAATAGCATTAAAACCCCATCCATTGAGCAAGTTTTGCAAAGTGGGCCAAATAACAGACCGAATAAGTGCTAGCTAGTTTATTATGCTAGCCAATTGGATGGATTATCTTTGTTTAATCTAAAAACACACAACAAAAGAAATGTAAAGCTCAAAGCAGACCAAGGTATACTAAAGCAGATGAGAAAAGGGAAGAATGGAGGTGGAGAAGGATCCAAAAAAGGATTACTTAAAGATTTTCCAGCCAAACAGCGATCTATATACAACTAAAAGACAATCAATTGCTTCTCCTCGCAAGGCTTAAGTTAAAGGCTTATCAATCTACTAATTAAGTAAACAAGTCATCGGTGCTCTAATTTATACATCATCAATATCTTGGTTCTACAAGTTTTTACCATTAATTAAGTTAATTAACAGTTTGAGAATACTGATTTTTTTAAGCTCGATTTTATTTATGTTGCGTGATTTAATGCAAGTAAAAAGCATTGATCATATGTAAAAATGCATGATAATAATGTGAATTATTATTGTCAATTGTTTGTATATTTCATGTGCTCAACACTGTATAAGTTCACTAAAAATGAAAGTAATATTTAGAGTAAAACATTGACATACAGCTGCCACAGAATTGCTCATGGTTACACCATGCTGTGACTGCCAGGCCATTGCCATCTGCTCAACCCAGCTAGTCTCACAGAGGAAGCCCAAGACTATGCCACTATAGGTAATCTCACTACCCACAATTCACAGCACCTCAGGGTCAGCCCCTGCCAGCTTGCTGGGCCTCAGCATAGAGGTGACAGTGGGAGACGAACACAGGAGACGTTGGAAGCATCTTTCAAACATGACAGAAACATGCTTATATTGACATGATGAGAAATGGCACATATTTGCTTAAATGTGTTGTTTACCCCACGTGAACAATACATATAGCATATCATGTGTGACTTGAATAACTAATTATTGTTATAATTAACGACACAAAAACGACACAATCTGTAAGTTTTTATTTAATGATAATTCTTTCTTTACTGACTGTTAAAGGGTTAGTTCACCCTAAAATGAAAATTACCCCATTATTTACTCACCCTCAAGCCATCCTAGGTGTATATGACATTCTTTTTTTAGACGAATACAATCGGAGTTATATTAAAAAATGTCCTGGCTCTTCCAAGCTTTATAATGGCAGTAAAAGGGAGCCCAAAATTTGAAGCCCAAAAAAAGTGTATCCATCCATTATGAAAGTAATCCACACGGCTCCGGGGGGTTATTAAAGGCCTATAAGAGAAGTGATGTGTTTTTGTATAAAAAATATCCACATTTAACACATTATAAAGTAAAATATCTAGATTCCGCCATAGGGATGCACCGATCTGATACTCTGATATTTGCCGGATCGGGTATCGGTCAGACAGGACTGATCCAAATCCGATACTGTGCGTATAATATTGTGTTATTGTTAAGCCCCAGTGCCCCACAAAAAACATTATAAAGCATCATCAACGCTTCGTGCACTATATTATAAGTGTTCTGAAGCCATTCCATAGTTTAATGTGAGGTACAGATGAATATTTAAGTCATTCAATTCAAGTTCACGTGAATGCTTCCCTCCTGTCTGTCAGTCATTCTCCATTCAGCTTTCAAACTGCATGTCGCGTTCGGTTACAACAGTCAACACGATGAAACTCTCTCCAAGATAATTCAATGTTCCTGTTATTAAGCTTGATCTGTAGATAACGGTCTATCTTGCTAGAGTTTATTGCTGTAAATCGTGTTACTTTCTACCGGGTGTCTGTTAGATCACAACACTGGACTACAGATTGTATTGTTCTTCACACACGGTAACTGAAATGTTAAACTGTTAAAAGAAACGGCTCAATAAAATATTGCATAGATAGATACATTAAGTGTCGATATATCTTCCCTTTGTGTTTTGAACTTTTCAATGCGGAGCGTTACGCGCTGTAACTCCATGTTGCTTCAAGCGCATCATCCTGCGCATCTTGTGCCGCGCTGTATTGGAGCCGTCCGTAATATAATATTTTTGCGTTATGAAAGATTATTAATAGCTTTTCTTGTTCTGCCCCATCTATAATATGTTGCTGCCTCATTAAAAAGCTGAGCTATACATTTAAAATAAATGTCTTTTAACTTCCTAGTATATAGGCCCTATTTCTATAAATATATTTACTTGTTTTGTGTATGTGTAACATTTTTACCAGATTTAGAGCTACACTTATTCACTTTTATTGTTTTCTTTATTTTTTTCCCCACTAAATGTTTAGATTTTAAACAATTATTGTGCATTTTTCTAGAGTAACTTTTGCTGCTGAATTATCCACTAATCTAGTTTATCCACCATCTAGTTTATAATAGTATTTTTGTCATAGATTCTTTGTCATAGATTCATGAATTCTACATCGAATTTTTAAACAAAACCGCATTCGTATCGGATTGGTATCGGCCGATACTCAGAATTTTTAATATCGGATTGGATCGGTTCTGAAAAAAATGGTATCGGTGCATCCCTAGTATTCAACTTATTAAGAAAGTGTAACATCTCTCGCAGTTCAAAATGATTTCGCTACGTCAGTTACGCTTTTTCCGTAAGTTGAATACGGAAGCTAGATATTTACTTAATAATGTGTTAAATATTTTGCTTCGCATTGCTTCGCCTGGATGCACTTTTTTGGGCTTCAAATTTTGGGCTTCCATTCACTGCCATTATAAAGCTTGGATTAACCAGGACATTTTTTTAATATAACTCCGATTGTATTCGTCTGAAAGAAGAATGTCATATACACCTAGGATGACTTGAGGGTGAGTAAATCATGGGGTCATTTTCATTTTTGGGTGAACTATCCCTTAAACTGATTTGACCTTTGATCATTGAGTTTTGCATCAGTCCGAATCATAAATGAATCATGAATCAGACCAACTGAATGAACTGGATCAACTAACTCACTGAACAAATCTGAATCATAAGAACCATTTGGTCAGGAATCACACATTGCTGCTTCTCTCATGAATGTGGCAAGATGCAGTAGGGCAGATGTTATGATCTTTAGTAAATAACAACTTCAATTCCATATCGTATGACTTCAGAACACTTGTAATGTAGTGTACGAGTCATATGAACCACTTTTAATACTTTTTTGGAGCTTAATAGCCTCAGGGTCCGCAGTGCGACGCCAGGCCTGACGTGTTTTTTGCTAGTTTCAGCCTGACACAGTTATCATTTCACGTTCAGCGCCACGTTGTTTAAATAGCAAATGCACTTGCGCCCATATGTTCGCCCATGGGCGTGCTGGTCTGAAAACGAGGTGTGTTCGGGTGCATTGTTGAAGCGCTGCTATTTTGAGGCAACTGAAAATGAACAGAACCAACAGAACCTGGTCTAAAGTCAATAGCGCAGTATTTTTTGTGTTATTTAAAGGGCACGTTAGTAATATGCATCTATAGGCCGGTGCACAACACGCGCACACTCTGCTTATTACACACACAGGGACGCGCAGCAGCACACAAATATTTTTAAATAATAAAATTAGAAGCATGGAGAAGCATTCATTCTTCCCGCTTGCAAATTCCGCCATGTAAATAGCGGATCCGCCATGGTGCAAGCACAACTGGCTTTTAAAGGAAATGGGAGATGAGACT
The DNA here is from genome assembly GCA_039654625.1 of Rhinogobio ventralis. NCBI lineage: Eukaryota > Metazoa > Chordata > Actinopteri > Cypriniformes > Gobionidae > Rhinogobio > Rhinogobio ventralis. The sequence goes on along the minus strand of CM077202.1, from coordinate 29,381,942 downwards.
CTGATTGGTTTATTGCACGTTACGCCCAAAACACACCCATGACTCATTAAGAGACTAAGTACAACCCTTTTGGACTATGCGCCTGGCACGCAGACCATTTTTTCCATTGTTAAACTAGCAAAAGTGGATTCGGACACACCCTAGGTGCACCTGCGCCATGCGCTTCAGACCATGTGCTCAGATCATTAAAAAGGGGCCTCAGGCTTCATTCACTTTTATTATACTGAAAATAATGTATTCATAATGTATATAAATATGGAAAGTTACACAGGTTTGAAATTATACGAGGGTGAATATTTTGATATACAACCTTTATAAAAATTTACCTTTTTGAAATCCTCGGCAGGTGCAGCACTTTGGCTCCAGTGGGGAAATAATAAGATGAGGAAATCTGTCAGAAAGGATGACCAGTGAGTGAAATCCCATCTTGGATGTTTTCCGTGTGCTATTTTTGATTTGTTTGTTTCACGGTGTTGAATCAATGGTCCTGTCAGGAGTGGTCAGGCCATATTGCTGTGGATAAACACATGAGAGCGAGTACAAGGCCTGTGGTCACACACACACAAATACAAAAACACAAACAACTTGAAAGCAGAACGCTCTAAAAACACTTTGCTTCACACACTAGGCTCCACAGCAGACAAGCTGTCAAAAGAATAATGATAATTTACGGACAGGAGAACAAAGCAAATAATCATCGTCTTAAATGGAGCATGAGGAGTGCGTATGGTTGAGAGTAGCCCCCTCTCTCTGTCTACACACTCCCGCACACAGAGCAACCTTGACGCACACAATTAACAGATGTGAATACATGCATGCTGAAGAGAAGCGACTGCAGATCTACGCAGGGGTTGTACATTATAATGCTATAACAAGAAACAAGAACAAAACACTAATAACTTTAGGTCAAAAGTTTTGTAGGATCTAGTTAGCAAGGTAGTTACATAGCTGCAATAAAATATTTACAAAACAATAGTCGGAGAGCAGACAATTGACTGATTAAGTGCAGTGTACAGACTTTAGTTAAGGTATTATATTTAAATGCATATTTAATTTGATGCAAATGAAACAAGGTCGTGATGGAGTCTGTTCTGTGTACTGTAGTGGTGATTATTAAGTTATAATAATCCAAAAAATATCCCCAAAACATAGTATTACCAGTGTATCTTCCTCAAAACTAAAAAAACACATGCTCTTTTATAGTATTTTTGTGTGGTTTGCCTGAACGTTTAGTCGACCAATTGGCCTTAATTAATGATTCATTATGTAAAAAGCTTCAATTTAAAAAGTAAAATTAAAATACCTTTTCACTGACTGAAGTTTACCCACAATGCCTGCACAGAAGGCCTTTAAGTGTTAGTTCACACAAAAGCCTAAGTTATATCTGTTCATCATATAAAGCGATTGTGTCTCTTCAGAAGACTTGAAACTGCTTGAATTACATGGAGTTATTTTTTTATCTCTTTATGAACTTTTTGAAGCATCAAAATTTTGGTTGCACGCACTTTCAAAGGGGGACAGAAATTTCTCCTAGGTTTCATAAAAAATGTTGTGTTTCGAAAATAAGCTAAATATATTTATATTATTATATAAATTTTAGATCAAATTTTAGTTTGGATGAACTACCCCTTTAAGGAATATGTATAATCTACAATTAATTAACACTGAAAAAAAACAACAACATAAAATGCAACACAATGACCAAATATGTCTGTGTAATATTTCATCCAATATTTGAATGGGTATGGCTGTAGTGGTAGCGCTTTAAGGGGAAAGAATTGAAAGACTGAAGACGGATTTAAACATTTCTGAGGGCTTGACAGTGCAAAAAAATGCACGCTAAATAAAGCACCACTGCTAAAAATATCAAAACAAAAAAGAAATATTCTCCATAAAATCAATAAAAACTCATCAATCTAACAAACTCGTCAAGAATCCACTGACTCCGATTCTAATCCTGTTCAATGTCAAGCGTCATCTCCTCCGGAATGCCTAGCATCCGCTTACAACACGCCTGCAGATCTCATTAGCATGCCAGACAACGAGACAGAGTGACAATAGATCACTTCTTCATTACAATGACTCTAATTAATGATGTTAAAAGCTTAAATTAAAAAAAGGGAAAAAGGAAAATATCTACCTTTTCACTGACTGAAGCATATCCACAATGCCAGCACAGAAGGAGTTTAATGGTTTAAACTTGGAGTTAATAGTTCAAATTAATTTCCAGTGTTCCTGTCTGAATAGCACAGTCTATGGGCAATACATGAGCATGATGAGTACAAGTCCGCTAACAGGATTTGGACGAGTGGAGAGGCGCTTTACGCAGGCTTCGTTCGGTTAAACTTTTGCTAATCTCACTAGGTCCTAACATAGAAGCATTGTTTCTCGTATTGTAGCAGAATTGTAGCAGGATGTAACAGGACCAATCACATTTAGCTACTTTGAAAGCTCTGCCTTTTTGAGCTCCGCAGAACACACGAGGAGGGTGAAATTGTCTTTGCCGTGGCTAAGATGAAATTCATCGCAAGGCCATCAGCACTTAATACTCGTCTGCGACTTTTGGAACACAGGCTTTCTGGGAAATGATGAATCGGGCTGTTGTGCGCTTGTAATAACCCCGCCGAATGCAAATGAGAGCTGAAGGAGCCATAAGACAAAAGACACATTAGCAGAGAACTCTATCCCAATCCGACAAAGAGTTCTGGCTGGCACAATTCACACAATTCAAGTAAGATAAATCCACAGCGTTTTCTCTCCGCTCTACGAGAAAAGTCTCGAATTCTGAAATGCACATTACAGTGACCTTCAAGCACCCTTCCACCAAGCTCCTTACGGATCAGACTTCAATATCCAACAGAATGTAAAGTGAATCCCATGTTTTAGCAGTCTTAAAAGATGGTTAAAGCTCACCTTATACAGTATGATGACAAAGCCTGCTCTTATTTGTACTTGTATGTAACATCACTACCACTTGTATGTTTAGATGCATACTCTGAAATATACAACACGTACTATGCATTTTATGTTTTTATAAACCACAGCTGAATGAAAGAAAGATATTCAATAATCCATGAACCTGAAAGGATTTGTATGGCTCTAAATGTAAAATGTATATGCACTAGAAACACCCTTTCCGTACGAATACCTACGAGCACTAATAAGATCACAGTGCATGACAAGCTAAGAGCAGCTTTAATACTCAGTCCATGGTTTCATCACGTCTACAAAGCATTACATGGCTCAGCGAGGCTAGCAACTGATGAGCTAAACATGTCTCAAGAGCGTGTCTTTGTCCTTTGTATCGTTTCATAATGTGACAGTGCAATTTGAAGCTATAACCTCATGTTAATGCACTGCCCTCAGCATTTGAGTTTTATCTATAACATGTTACAGCGCATTCAACCCCAAGACAAACTGGGACATCAATAAGAGCTTCTGCCAAGGGCACGAACTCATGTGCTGTCCAATCGATACACAGGGAGACTGTAAATACTATTAGAGACAGTTAGCTCTTTTAGTACAACTCATTACCACAATATGCTCGTGAAACCTTTGTAAAATTAAGGCAATTATGTTCAGGGATATAAAAACGCACCAGACACATCTTAAGCACGAGGAGGTTGTTTGGGTGTTGTTTTTCAGCCAATAAGAATGACCCCTTTGGTTTTACATAATCAGACAGAGGGCAATAAATAAGCAAATTTTGATTTGCTTTTAAGATAATCATAATCTCTGGAATCCAATTCTGTATCCTATTTACTCCGAGTGTGGCTACTCAAAATTAAAATGAGTCTATCAGCCGGGAGTATCATAAATGGGTATTTATCAGGATTAGAGGATTTTGAAGCCCATCTGAACACTCTCTCTCCCTCTCACTATGCTGCCCACCCCCTACTTTTCTTTTGGACGCTGTGCAATTACCATGCCAGAGTACCAAAAGTGACATGTTTGAAGAACAGATAAAAAGACATAAATTGGCTAGTAATGGCGATATTTCCTCAGCTTTAGAAAAACCCATTTATTCTCTCTCTCAACAAATCAAGGCACTGTCATTTCCCCACTCATCTCCGCCGGGCAGAGGGGCCTGCCACAATTTCTTTGCAGTAAGTGAATGGCGGAATGCAGATTAGGCCCTGCACTAACTAGTGCTCTCGGGCTCACCGGTATCTGCGCTTTCTCCATTTTTAAATCAGCCGTAATGGGGGCAGGACCTCTGGAGCACTAAAAAGAGGGAACTGACATGCCGGACAAACTGTGAATTTTTTCCAGAAGAGGTGGCGATATTGCACATCTGTCACTGCTGTGTAGACAATTACCAACGGCAGGACAAAAAAAGAGAGAGACGGAGGAAGCGACAGAGAGGGAGAGGGGGGGGCGGAATAGCATAACTAAGCTGAACAGGAAGGGATGGCTCTCAGAGCTGGAGGCCTTTGTCACTGAGTATTGACTCCTGCGTCCTTAATTGTTCATTCATTTATCCAGTGGTGTTTGTGTTGGCACAGTAATTAAAGGCAATCATGCCGTTTACCCCATACCTTTACTAATGAATAATCATGTGGTTTATCCCATGTATACCTGTGCTAATGAATAAATTAAGCACTAGGAGATTCGGGATAACAAATGAAAGGCTTCCTATATGTCCAATTTCACTAACAACAGCAGGCTAATAAAGATGTTCTCAGCTCTTTCAATGATTATTCAGATTTTAAAATAGTGACAGGACCAAGACAAAATGAACATTTAGGATTTCTTCCCCGACATATATTCACAAAAACACAACACAAAAATTGACTCGTTTAAAATTCCAACCCACCTAAACCTAAAAATAACAATAATATAAAAATAAAATTAATAAATAAAAAATAAAAGTAAATAAATAAATGTTTTACTGTCCTTTATGAAAGTTTAAGGGTACACACACACATGCGTGTGTAATAGCAACATGAAGAAATACAATAGATTCATTTGAAAATCAAACATTTAAAAAATATATACACTGTAAAAAATGATCGTGATTTTAACGATAAAAGACTGTAAAAATGCTACGGTTAAAAACAGTTAACAGGTTAACAGAAAGTTTCCGTACTATATACGGTCAATAACTGTAATAGAACTAACCTTACATTTAATGTAATTTTACAGTAAAATACAGTTAAATTAACCGTTAAGTTTTTGGAAGTGAAAAAGAACAAGTTGTGTAATTTACAGTTAAAAAACGTAAATTGACTTCCCTGCATGACACTTCACATTTGGCGTATTTTCGTTGAAATAACGTTTCTTCTTAGTTTTTTCTCATCAGTTATGTACATTAGGGTTTTATGTTATATTTAATGTTGTTAAATTAATGTTTATTGCATTTTTTTTTTATTGTATGTGTGTTATCATGATGGTGTTTGTGTAAATGACACTGTGCACCTTCTATATATTAGTATTGTCCTCCTAAAAGCTGCTTGTGATGAGCTTTGATTCATCATGTGACTCTCATCACCACTGTGATTGGTGGTTGTCAGTATAGATCAAATGTACATAACAGATATTAGTATTTCAATAAGTTGGTAATTAAACATCATTTCAGTTAAGTCTGTAAAACCTAAAATGTTGCTACCATATTTTTTACGGTAAAGTTCTGGCAACCACAACTGCCAGTTTTTTACCGTAAATTTTACAGGGATTTTTTTTTTTACAGTGTATGTATTTTGAAAAAACAGTGTCTATAGGCTATCCCCATCAATCTACATCTCTTACAAATATTACCGCTGCAGCATGTATGTTCATTTAACATCACAACACCCAAATGAATGACCTCACCAAGACATTTCATTATGTATTAGGGTTTAGATCCAACTAAATAACTTGGATACAAGCCACAATGCTACTTTATAATTAACCCAAAAATACAGTATGTTCATGTGATGCCAATGTTGATTAACTGAATGCACAGAAATCTGTGTTAAGGTGTAATGCTGATGTGAAGTGCTTTCGAATGTAAGCCCAAAGGTTGAGGTGAGAGGCGAGGGAAATCTGCTATTCTATATGTCAGGTGTGTGGAGTCAATGAGGCTTGACTGTGCTGGGCACCAGCAGGACTTTTCATGGTCCAGTTGTTAGTTGCATATCAGTTACAGCAAATCAGTAAAATAAATGAGTTGTTAAAAGCTCAAGTTACGCCAGAATGCCAAACCTCCCCAGGCTAATTCTTACAGTTGTCCTTCTAACATCCTATGCATATGCTATTGTTGCTGTAAGAGCATTTTTAAAATATCACATTGTCACCACTACTTGGTGTCGTGCTTTGTTTTAATCTCATCGTAACAGATGATCCGACTGGATACCGTAAAATAGTTGAGAACAGTTTTATTTTTTTTTTATTTTCATATTGCTGAGTGGTCATAAACTCTCAAATCAATACAGATTTTTGCTGATCATTTCATAGCAGCTATCACAATTAAGCCATTAGTGGCCGACAGTCATTAATTTTGTAGTATTTCATCTGGTAGTTAGAAAATGTGCTGTGTGCATTGACCCCAGATTAACAAGAAAAGGACAGTAGGCTTCATGCTGACACAATGCACTCAAATTGTACAATTAAAGATAACTTGTATTTACAATATTAGAGTCATTGTAAAAATATAAAAAAAACGCATACAGTATGCAGTGTTCTTTTAGATTTGTAATACTATTATAGTATTTATTAATATTTTGAAATATTAATTGAATTATACTTTTTGTAAATATTTCTATATAGCTTTATTTAAATGTTATTACAGTTTTAGTGCACCCGAAGTAACATGCCCTGAAAAGAGAGATAGGCAGATAAAAGAATAAAACAGCTGATAAGTGGACATTGTCATGGTTTTAAGCACAGCTAATTAAAGCCTGTTTTTCCTGATCTGGCTCTGTGAGTGACACTGTGATTAATAGAGGTAAATAATGGGAGATGAGGCTGTGATTCTCCCTCCGCACACACCTGTGTGCTGGGTGCCATATTGCAAGACTGACTTTAGAAGCCCGACATCTGGTGCCTGGCTCCTCTTGCTCCCAATATTTAAAGATGAGGCGCTGAAGCCAAGTCACCCTTTCAGTATCACCCAGTGTATCTCTGGTAAGTCTACAGTATTCCTTCGGTGATCGTTACAAAATAAATGAACAATGACATACATACTGTATGTTAATCAAGCACGATTAACATACAGTATGTATGTATTCTGTTATGTATCAGAACAGATTTCTGGCATATAAGGCCACTGATATGAAACTATATAAATGGTAAAACAGATTGGTAAAAGAAAAGAAGACAGAATGGATATGGAAGGGATAATCTCAAATGAAGGCTAAAGCGCTGTGATTCTTTTAATTCATCTAATGGTGTTCAGTACAGGCTGTGTTCATGTTTTAAATTCAGATCATATCGCCCAGATTGCATAACAGCATCCACAAAGGCCTGTGAAGAGTACAGGTCCTCTTTTATGGCAAATATGGGAGGCTTATAGCATTAAAACATACTGTTTTATAACATTTTTATTTATTTATTTTTAATGTCAATGGTTCTTGCTTGTTAGATATATTTTGGGGAAAATCTCAAGGTTTATATTATCGAAAAGTGAACTATAAATCTTTAAATAATGGCCTAATACTATCTCCAAATGGAATTTTCAGCCAGCTTTTCATGCACAAGTATAATTTAAGTTTCTCTCTCTCTCTCTCTCTCTCTCTCTCTCCTAACTTAAAGTCCTCATGAAATCAAAATTGACCATATTTACTTTGTTAGCAAACATTTCTGGTCTTAGGGTGAACAATTAATCCGTGTTAATACACAGAAAATGAATACACAGTTAATACACAGAAAATTTTTTTTTGCCGTGGTAATCTTTAATCAAAATCTATAAAGTAAATTCCGGTCTGGAATGGCATTCCTTCTCAGATGATGTCAGTTTGACGACTTGGGTTTGAATATCCTTAACCACTCCCCTCCAACCGTTAGTCTACTATGAGCGAGAGATGGAGAGGAGGAGCGCAGAAGTAAAACCCTTCCCTCTATTCAATATTTCGTTTCACTTGGAAATAAAATCAGTTGCAACTTCCGGTTCACAAGAACTTTAATCAACTTTAAAAAAATGTGTTTATGCAACAAATTAAGTTCCTCTAACTCAATTTAGTTTGTTGATTGAACGTAATTTAAAAAAAATGGTGAAACTGCCAAACAACCATCAAAAGTCTGGGAACACACCTTTTTGAAAAAGCTGTTGCTGGTGTTGTTTTTTTGGGATACTTGACATTACTTTGGGTCTACCAAAGGGTCCGGAGTTGTCATCCAAACCTGCCCTGATGTGGAGGAGACATGACAGAAAAGTTGTTCCCTATCAAGACTTTCTCATGTTCTGGAAAATGCAAAAGAAAATTTCATTTATTGATTGAGATTCATTGAGAAGAAGAATGGGATTATTTTTAAATTGAAGCTCAAAATAAATCATGGCTAAAGCGACAAAAAATATCACTTTTAGGGGTAGTGATGGAGAAAAGATTAATTTATTTAATGCTATTATGAAGACCACAACAATATTTGTTATTTTTCAAGGTTCCCCCCGACAGAAGCATAAATGGAACATCGTCCATTACATGTATTTATTTATTAACATCCCATTTCCAATTTGTCCAGGGGGAAGAGTTCTTGTAATCTGCTGGCATCTTAAATGCTTTTCTTTTCTTTGGATCCCTCCAGGGCAAAACTTTTCTCTGACTTCCTGTTGTGTCTTCTCTTTGTTTTGCAGGGCACTTCCTGCCTGCAGAGGAAGTTAATCAGCTCTTTAGCCTCTCAGCAGCCATCCTGTAGCTGCCCCCGAGCTCTGGAGAAGGGTCAGGCCATCCAGTCAAGACCCCCTTTGATAAAGCTTTGTATTCAAGGCGATTGGTGAAGATAACACAGCGTGCTAGAACATACCCTAGTGCTGGTAGGCAAAGAATGTCCTTGTCTGGTCAATCTCCGAGGGCAATAGCCAGAATTCATGGGGTCCAATCTGATCTTGATCTTAGGGCTCACTATATGACCAAAGCTTTGGGTGTACCATTTGAACCATGCCTAAAAAGGCTCCTGTATCTGCACCAGCTGAGCAGCAATCAGAGATGGCCAAAGGTCACAGGGCCACCTATGTATGTGGTAATATCTAACAGTCCACTATCATCATCTGGATTACAACATGCTGCGCTACACTATCAATGGATAAAGAAATCCAGATTCAATTCAACATTGCACTACTGTAACTTTAAGTGCAGTTAAGAAAATGTCAATATTTAGACTATCATTAGTTTTGGGTCAATAAGATTTGGGTCAGAAATCTTTTACTCAGCAAGGACACATTCATCTGATCAAAAGTGACAATATGAAACAGTAAAGGCTTTCAGATTGTTACAAATTACAGATTGTATTTCAAATAAATGCTATTCTTTTGAACTTTCTAGTCATACGGAATTAATAGAATAGATCATGGTTTCCACAAAAATGTTAACCAGCACTACTGATAATAATAAGAAATGTTTCTTGAGCACCAAATCATCATAGTAGAATAATTTCTGAAGCATCATGTGACACTGAAGACTAGAGTAATGATGCTGGAAATTCAGCTTTGCCATCACAGGAATAAATTACATTTTAAAATAAATGAAAATAGAAAACAGTTAATTTTAAATAATAAAATATATATCTAATCAATCACATCTACAATGAACAAATGCAAATGTTTGTATTTACATTCAGCGTAGGATTCGAACGCACAAAAACATGTGAGAATACTTACAAATGCTTCAATGAGAATCAGCTTTATATAACCCTAAAATTGAAGGATTAAAAGAATAAGCTCCCAAACTTCTGTTTAGAACTTCATTTAAAATGTAGATTTCAATGATTAATCTTTCTCAACTTTATAGCATTCTAAAATAAAAATAAAAATGTATATGCACTCTTGTATTTGCACAAAAGCAAAAAAAAAACTATGTAGATTGATGTTGTAAATCACTTCTAGAACAACAAAACTACACTTTCAAACTGAAAGCAGTAATAAACTACTTTTTTTCACAGGAATCAACATTTGCATATAATTTATTCCTCAAGCAAAAGCTAGATTGAGTTTTTAAAAAGTGATAACATTCTTTTTGAAATCTACAATAAATCAAAATGGCGACCATGATGCCGAACCCTTGAAAAAAGAAGAAAAATATGGGTATTTAACTTTGCATTGCATCCTCACATCTAACTTCACTGTATGGTACTCCCTCTACTAAGCACTTTTAAGGATAAAATATTTTGAAGGTTAAATCCATTAACCCACAATTGTCAATCCAATTACATGTATAACAAAACATCTATGCTCTCTTAAAGATGTACCGAGGTTAAAACAAATGCACTAAGAGTGAGATTTCAGCATCAATCTTTAGTATGAAAAAGGGCATGTTTATAAACAACAGCGACATATATTTATTTTGAATGGGGAAGATTGCTAATTTCGAGACTGCCAGTAATAACAAACAAGTCAACCAAGACTGGAGCCCTCGTCTCGTACGCTGAGCTGAGCGAGTGCGTTTAGATGAGAGGGTAGAAAGGAGCGGCGATAGGATTTGAAAGGCGTTACACTTGAGTGACTCCATGATTTGCATTTAGTGACTGAGACACATAAATGGCGCTGGGCTGTACGTCCAATTGTTTGTGGTCAAGCGGCGCGACGTTGGTAATTAGGATGCTTTCCAACACCTCAGGGTCAGACCAGACTTTCTGTGAGCGATCAGAAACAATTCAGATTTTAAACCCTTAAAATACTGATAATTACTTCAGCGGTGATAAGGGAATGGTGTAATGTGAAAATATTGAAAATATGTGAATTTTATTGCGATGTAGCGAAGAAAAGATGGGAAGGAGTGAGGAACTCGTCAATGAGTAATTTTTCCTTTTTTTTTCTTTTTCTTTTTTTTTACAACATTATAAATTTGACGGGGGAGAATATGGAAGGGAAAATGCTTTTAGTGTGTGATTTATACGAGTGTGATGGGAGAATCATAGATCACCACAGCAAGTCGACAGGCGCTGATGGGCCATATGAAGAGAGCTAATGCCGTCAGAACAAAATGTAACCAATCTTTGGACGCCCTCAACCATGCAATATGCCTAATAGAAACTCCAAAACTATCAGGCTGTCAGAGGCTCGCTGCGGTAAAGGGCCTAGGTCGGGAGATGTTAGATGGGAGACAAGTGGTATAAATTTACCTGTTGTGGACCCTCCACACACACACAGTCAAATCCTCAAGGCTTATTTTAATTTTGCCCCCTGCAGATGTAACAGTAAAAGCTTGTCTGCCTTGACATTAATTTGCAAAAGATGCTCTTAGTGTCAGGCAAATAAGAAAATAAAATAACAGGCCATAAATGAGCCACAAAACAACACATAAAACATGCATGTAACTCCAAAACTACACCATGACAAAGTCACTTTGACTGCAGGCGATGAACAAATCGAAGCCACCAATCATGTTTTTATCTACTGTTCAAAAGTTCGGGGTTCAGTAAAACATTTTTTTAAAGAAATGAATACATTTATTCAGCAAAGATTACATCTAAAAATGCATCTTGGGTTCCACAACCGTTTTCAACATTTATGATAACAATAAGAAATGTTTCTTGAGCACCAAATTAGCATATTAAAATAATTTCTGAAGGATCATGTGACACCGAAGACTGGAGTAATGATGCTAAAAATTCAGCTTTGCCATAACAGGAACAAATTACATTTTAAAATCTATTAAAATAGAAAACAGTTATTTAAAATGGTAATATTTCACAATGCCACTGTTTTACTGTATTTTTTAATCAAATAAATGCAGCCGTGGTTAGCATACGCGATAAATGTAATTCTTTCAAAAATATTTATTTTTAAAACGTAAATGTTTTAACGTTTAAGCATTAGTGTATTCCCTTATTGTACCTCATTTCACCATTATACGCGACCTGGCAACAACATTTTACTGTTAATTTGGTTAATTTTCATACAATTGCATTCAAAGCTATCCAAACATGCAGATCCTCCATTAGTCTTATATTATACATAAAAAAGAGCAAAAGCTTTTCTGAGAAAATGGCAGATGGCAACAGTTGTTAAAATAGGACTGATCAGTGTGTTTTTAAATTAGGGCTGTCACTAACGATTATTTTGGTAATCGAGTAATCGGCCGATTATTTTGACAATTAATCAAGTAAACAGATATTTTGTGGTGATAAAAATTCAAAGACCTAAGCCTTTAAAATGACTTCTAATTAGTGCTGATTAAAGATTATTAATTAATATTAATATATTTTAAAATAAAAAATTTATATATATATAAATACACACACATGCATGTTTATATATAATATAAATATAATAAATATACATACAGCATATACATGCAAATATTTCTAAAATACAAGTATGTGTGTGTATTCAAATATACATAATAATTATACACAGTACATACACAAATATTGTGTAAACACAATATTTTATTTTGGTTGCAATTAATCACAATTAATCGTTTGACAGCACTACTTATAACAGATATATAATAACAATGAGGCAATAATATTTGATTCAAATAACGTATTAAGCGTATCATATGGTTTTATAGAACAACACTGTTTATATATTATTTATATTATGTATTTTAACAATCATCTTATGTACACATTATGTATTATAACAAATGCCTGCAGAGGGCGCCAGCAGCCTGGTGTTTTTACACTTTACAGCAGATCAAATCATTATTTAATATTGGCCAAACAGCATTTAATTCAAATGTTCAATTAATCTTTAATATTTGGCCACTTCTTTACGATAGAAATGCTACAGCCACTGTAATTTTCGAAAACAAGAATATGTGGACATAAAAACATGCAAACCTGCACACATGTAAGTAATTAAAGCGCATATTTATTAAATTGAATTGCAGCCTTTGTGAATTCACAATAGTACTATGCCATAGTATGGTTTTTAAATGGTTTTAATACTTTTTGCAGCCTTAGAAAACAGTCTAATAATGCGGTTCATGTATTTTCGTCCGTGGAATGTGCCACTTCCGGTATTTTGCCAGTTACTCGACACCGGTAAATTGCAATCTAGGATTTTTATAATCGAGCACTCAAATTCAATTGAAGAATCGTGACAGCCCTATTTTAAATATTCTTTATTATCTATATATTGCTTGTAAAACAAATGAGCATGCATTTTTCGGGTAACCTGATTGTTCATATCAGTAACTAAAACAAAATTATGTTAATTACGTTATTGATAGTAAATACTGCATAAATACAATAATGTCTACACCCGTTCTGTTATTTTCTCTGTTGATGTTCTCTTTCCATAGCTCAAATTGACTCAAATTGAACCTTCTGACATGGCATCATGACAAACACACCAATCCACACCCCTCAACCTTTCACTCTCTCTCACACACACACAAGATGAGGCCTTTAATCACCTCTGTGCGCTCTGACTCTAATGTCCTAATGGAGAGTCACTGCGCACCTCAATGTATTTATCATAAAAGCCAGTGCCAGTGTAAAAAACCTAAACAGTCTAACCTCCCTCTCTCTCACCTATCCCCTCTCTCTCTATTCCTGTGCGCCCCTGGTGAAAACATGTAATTCTACTTCCATTAAGCAGAATATGCAGCCCTTCACATTGGGGAGCGAGTGGGGCACGAGTTCAGTTCCTCCGCATTCACTGCATAGGTGCAGCTCACACGGTTCATTTTAAAGCAAGGAGGGGAAGGCAACCCTGGAGGTAAGGTGGAAAACCCCAGCCTATACATTTTTTTAGAGGGAGGTGGGCACATCAGCTACATTAATTTTGTTTTGAAATTGCCTGCAAATTAACCTGAATAGCCTGAATATGTATATGAAAATGTTATGATGAAACCATGAGCATCACAGCTCCTGCTTTATGCCAAAGGTGACATCATCACAGCTCTCGCGATGGTGCACATTGTCTCCGCAAGGTTCAGTTGTGTGCTTTTTTTCCAGGGGATGAATTTGAGGGAAAGCTGGTTGAACAGATGCTCAGAGAAGAACTATATGTTCTAATTTATTCAGTAAAAAAAGGTTATTGTTAGTTCTGCGATACCAAATTCATTAACTAATGTTAACATTGAATTTCTTGTTAACACTATTTTACTATTTTATGTCCTTGTTATATATTTATTACATGTATGTTCATTAATGAATAAAAATAAAAATAATTATGCTTAATTACATGCAACAAACCCTAAACCAAAACCTTTTCCTAAATCTATGTTAAGTAATATTACTCAGCACTTATAATTGCACTGTAACAAGTACACCATAAAATGAAGGGTTACACTTTATTTTAAGATGTCCATGTTACTGTAATGTTCTGGGGAGGATATAAGCCACACGCACAAACTAGAAATTCTCTAAATAGACATGAATGATGAACACAGGGGTAACAACACATTGCATAAGACAATAACCGACAGAGGACAAAACTGAACATAGAATATATATACAGGGATTAACAAGGAACTAATATGACACAACTGATAATTATAGATAACTATAGGAACAAATGTGGACATAATCAGAAACCAAGGAAACCGAAACTAAACAGAGCAGGGATACAGGAACTAAGGGGCTGTTTTCAACTAAAAATAGAAAACTTTTTATGCGGTTTTTATTTCATTTACACAACAGCATTTTTGAAAATGCTGAAAATGCAACATTTTAAAAACAGGTTTCAAAGTGCAAGATTTTGAAAACTTTATTATCGTTTCCATGTAAACAAAACAAAAAACGCAAGCGCATGAATATTACGCGTTTAGCTTATAGCCGCCTAGTTTTTATTTACAAAGTGACCGCAACAGCTACTGGCCTGGCATAAATATTACAGCGTTTTTAATCGTTTTCGCAGATGGGTTTTTTGACAATGTTGTCGTCTGTACGCAAAAAACGCAAAATGGAAAAACGTTCCCATTTTTAGTACATCATTGTCGTGCAAGCGTACTCTAAGTGAAACAAAATAGAATTTTTAAATAAGAGTCCATAATCATGACAGTTACAGTGTAATTATACATTTAAGTACTGAGTCATATTAATTAACTTGGTTTAGTGTTAAGCCGAAAGTATACTTCATCTTTTTACACGTACACGAGCGTACGCACACAGTCAAATGCACAGCCTTGCAAAGTATACTTCTTTTGACTTGTACGCGTACACAGACGTTCGACGCATGCACAGTTTTGTCTTGCCACGAGTTACAACCCATGTAAATATCGCAAAAAAATTAAATGCGCATGTGCGACCTGGGAGTACAATGTACACGCGGTTGCAAAAATCCGCCGTTGAGCGCTCAGTACACGCGTACTCTTCTGATAACGAAATCCGCGTCACGTGTAAAAAGTGAAGTATTCTTTGGCCTTTAGTTGCATGTAATTATGCATAATTTATAGTTTTTACTACAGTAACTACATGTAACAAAGACTCTTTTTTTTAATATCAAATATTATAAAAGGAATACCTAAAGTATTTTCCGTTTGCTCAGTGACTAAGAATGTTCAAACAATATGATGATTGCATATAAAAAACTAATACTACAAAAACATTTGTTTTTATGTACATAACTAAAATCAACAGGTTTTATACTATGGAAAACTAAACACATTTTTTCCGTAACATCTATTTTAAATCCAATTTAATTTCATAAAATGATTTTTAAATATTCAGTTGAGTTTATACAAATTTAAACTGTATAAAAACAACAAACAAAAATAGCTTGAGTGCATTTTGTAGCCAGTCTACTAGTTTTTGTCCACATTCCCCATGTATGATCAACTACCAGTTAAATTTTGAGAACAGAAAGGTGCATGCAATGTCTATTTTAACCAAGAACCACAATTAGGCCAAGTTTTGTGGACACTGAGTGAATTGTATGTTGAAACTGAAATTTAGCAATGAGGGAAAGACATGCATCTGCTCACACACAAACACATCTGGCTCCTGGTAGCCTTTTCTCTCTGCATTTATTCCAGTTTGTTAACCTCGTGCTGCAAGCTAGAGCATCTGAACAGGGCAGAGACAACTCGCATGAGATATCTGCTATTGAAAAAAAACAGTCTGCATAGCCTGAGAGCCTGGCGTCTGATGCAGTGGTGACAGATATATGTGTCAACAGTGATCAAGAGTGAAGCGTAGACAACAGGTACTCTGTTTCTCCATTTATCTCTCTCTTGTCAGTCAGTGGATCAGCAGCAGCAGCTAGCACATGCCCCCCGGCCCGCACCGGCCCAAAGGCGGCCTGCCGCCACCAGGCCGCCCGAAACGGGCAGATGTGACTATGGTTCCTGGCATTTGGCAAGACCGCTCAGCGTCAAGCAGACGGGGATGGGGCCGGACAGAGCATCAGCTGTAGCGCCAGTGCAGGGGGCCCTGGCAGTGTCACAACATAAGGGGGCCGAGAACCCTATCTCACTTTGCCTCCTTCCGCAACTCTCCCTCCACAATCATGCCTAAGCCAGCAGCGGCCACTGTCACAAGCCATCACCGCCCCACAGGGGAAACTGCAAGTGCACAGCACAGAGGAAGAAGAGGAGAGGATCGGGCGCTCGTGCTAGCAAGCTAAGTGGCCACAAAAGGTGCCGTCACATGCTATATTACATGCATCCTCTTGAGGTGATTTTTTTCACCCTGCAATTTTCAACATTGCCAAGTTGGAAACAGTAGAGCTTGCCAAAGCCAGATAAACAAACTTGCAGGGGAAGACAAAACAGCATTTAGAAGAAAAGAAAAAGGCAAGAAGATGATAACCCGTGGTCAGATCGGCACGGGGGGAAATTGCTGAAGACATCTGCAAGATGTAAGTCTTGGCCTTAGCTTAAGAGGACAAATAGAAAATAAAAACCATCTGAACAGCACTGAATCGTTTGCAAAGGGAGGGTCTTTACGTTGCTGGAACTAAAAAGTAATGCTGTGTATGTGATGCACGACGAAACAACACAATGATAGAGTGTGTGAAAAAGCTGTCATGTGACAATGAGCAGTCTGTGTCAGGAGTGTGACGTGTCATGGTGTGACAGTTGTCTAGTTTCATCGGTGTGGCTGGTGGGAGAGGGGGAGCCCTGCAGACACGCTCAGACTTACAGAGCAAAGTTTCTTTCTTTCGCCTGTTGTCTGAGCTTCAGTGCATTAATCTTCATTAGGCTGCGACTGGCACCGCACTGAAAGCATCGAACCCTCGATTGTGTTCCTCAAGCCCTTGTTGTGTGTAACACAACAAACGTCGTGATGAATGATCCATTAGCTCACAACAGCTGCCAGTCATCACCACAAAAATTACAACAATCTCAAACACTACAAATTTATATTTTGATTGATTATAGCCTGAGAGTCATTGGTCTTTTGGGCCTAATACTGATTCCGATATGGATGAGTAAAAATATCCGATAACTGATATATCTGTCACTAACTTTAATTTTAAACATGGTGTATATAGCTGTTATTTGATGCGGTCACACTTTAGATTAGGGTCACTATCTCTATGATCTCTACTATAACTATGACTTTCGCCTCAATAAACTCCTAATTACTGCATACTGCATATTTATATATATAAATAACAGTTAGTAAGGTAGTTGTTAAGTTTAGGTATTGAGTAGGAAGTAGGATTAAGGGATGTAAAATATGGTCATGCAGAATAAGGCATTAATATGTGCTTTATAAGTACTAATAAACATCCAATAATATGCATGCTAATAAGTAACTAGTTAATAGTGAGAAATGGACCCTAATCTAAAGTGCTACCTAAATTTTTATCCAGCCTGAAACTAAGAGTATACTTAGTTTTTTTTACGTGTACACGAGTGTATGCTCACAGTCGAACGCACAGCCTTGCAAAGTATACTTTTTTTGACTCATACGCATACGAGTTACAACCCATGTAAATAGTAGAAAAAATTTTAATGCGCATGTGCAACCTATGCGTACAAAGTAAACAAATCCGGAGGTGCGTGTTCAGTACGGGCGTACTCTTCTTATGTTGAAATTCATGGCACGCACACTGTACGCTGACCCTTGCATACGCGTAATAAGTGAAGTATACTTTGGCCTTTAGACTACACAAAAAATTTATATTATTTTTTAAACATATTATATTTATATTATTAAACATATTAATTACAAATATTATAATATTAACAATAACTATAATAGTAATACATATTTTAGTTATTATTACAATATTAATAAAATACTATTGAATATGAAGTGTACTAAATAAAACCATTTAAAAAATGTCTAATCGTCACAATATGCTACCGCAAGTGTACTTTTTATGAATTTCTAAAATTATTAAAAGTGTATTTTAAAAAAATGTAAATGTAAAAAAAAAAAAGTTTGAAAAAAGTTTGAAAAAAAAAAGTAAACATTTAAAATAACTATACATGATCATGTGGCAGAGCAAATTGCATTCACTTCATAATAAATTCACCACAAAAACGACACCCTAGATCTGTAACCAAATAAATTTGACTAACAGAAGTTTCCTATTATCAAATTATCTCTATAATCAACAGAATGTGTCAAAGACCAATAAATGAACTAAACCTTTATTAACAGATGATAAAGCTGCGATTGTATATCAAGTTGTTCTTGAAGATAAATAACAGCTGAATAATTTGCTTTGTTGGGCCAGAGTGATAAAAGGTAGTGATTTGTATCCACTGATGAACATCAGGAAAGACCTCAGAGTTGTAAATGAAACAATCCCTCAAAGACCAGCACTTGTCTTACCTTTATATGAGCATAAGTCATTGAGTCTGAGAAAGTCAACACTTTACACAGATTGGGGTTTACTTAATTATAGCAAAGCAAATCGGCCATATAGGAGGTCCTATATCAGTCCAAAATCAAAAATGTGGAATTAATCTTTAAACAAGACTTCTCTGTTTGATTGAATGAAATAAATGTATGAATGCTTTTAACTGGTCACTTTACCTGATTTCAGGTACCTCTACTGTAATTGCACCCCAAAGCCAGTTATTTCCCAGACATCCGAGCACCATCAGCATTTTGCCCCAGTACTGTTTTCATTGAGGACCGTATATTTCATGATTGACAGTCACACAATGCAGTTCAAACACTGCTGAGCCAGGACAGGATCAACAAGGGTGACCAACTCTACAGAAAAACAGAACAGACTCTGATGCTGAAAGATGAAGGGAGAGAGGGATGAGAAGCAGAAGAGTAGAAGAGGAAAGAGGTTTTACCTGCTGGCAGTTTTTAATGAGCACTTCACTTCTGATGGCCAACCACACACACACACACACACACATACACACAATAACACATGCCTAATTCATGTGGCAAATTATATATGGAGAAGTAGCAATGTGCAGTAATGATATATCCTAAAGTGCCATATAAAAACTGATTCATAAAAAAAAAAATCAAAGTTAAATGGAACACAGGGGGAACTATTAATTGCTACAGTCCAAAGCATGCACATAATGTGCATTTTATTGCATTACAGTGCATGTCAGAAAGGACATATGCCAGATATGACACAGAAATGTTGGATGCACCTTACTGAATTTATTATTCTCATGATCTTTGACACTTGCTGAAGTCTCCTGCTTCCCTGAGAAAAAGACCCTAGTAATGTCACATGTTTTTCAGAGGAAGAAAAGATCCCTCATTAAAGTCAGTGTCCCATGATCCTCAAACTCGTATTTCCAATCTCCAGTAATACTCTTGAAAATGAATAGTCAAGTCAGTAAATTTCATCTGGAGCTTTCATACCATTTCATCTCTCCTTTGGGTTCTCATTGTTTGCTCTTCATTACCAACATGGTCAAAACTGATCCCACGGAACACTTGGGATCTCACTGTATCTCCATTTTTGTCTAATTTCAGTATTATCTTCAAAGAAATAGTGATATTAAAACATGCAGCAGACTCTTCCAACTAGACACCTAATTCTATCTCCTTCTCAAATGTGAGAATCTATTTTCAAGATTCATTTGTCTTTCTTTTTCTCTATTAATAATGGTGCCAGTGCATATCAAAATGCCATAATGAAGATTCACAGCATTTTCTCTCTTACACTAATACCTTATCAAAGTTGAATCTCTTTCTGGAAAATCAATTCTCTTTCATATCATTAAGTTATTCTCTAGCATGATTACATGCCTGCTGCTACTGCTTAGCAAAAGGCAGCAGAAAAAAAAAACTAAGCATGGTAATCTATGCATTCAATGGGATACTGCTTCATAGTCTGGGAAATATCTGATATCAATATTTGCCATGATGGTATTGATTGCCTTGATGGTGCAACACATTAAGCAAAAAAAATTAAAAAAAAGGAAGAAAAAAAAGAGGATGAAATAAAAAGAGGCTCTGATTCAACTTTAAATTTAAATTTAAGTGCTCTGGTTGCGTCCACCTGAAAATTAGCTTAAAAATTAGATTAAATAAAGAGTCTAAAACTAACACTTAGCACGGAACAATTGCAGGTAAAAGATGGCTTTGGCAAATAAATAAAACCGAAGAAAGTGTAATGCCTCGCATAGCTCAAAATGCTTACACTACGTCCAACGTCATTGTTGCGCCAGTTCTGCTTTTTTCGTAAGTTGAATACGGAAGGTGGTTCACCGAAAGCTAGACAATTTACTTTATAACGTGTAAAATATGGATATTTTTCTTACACAAACCCATCGATGCGCTTTAGAAGGCCTTTTTTTTAACCCCCTGGAGCCGTATGGATTTCTTTTATAATGGATGGA
The DNA here is from genome assembly GCA_039654625.1 of Rhinogobio ventralis. Taxonomy (NCBI): domain Eukaryota; kingdom Metazoa; phylum Chordata; class Actinopteri; order Cypriniformes; family Gobionidae; genus Rhinogobio; species Rhinogobio ventralis. The sequence goes on along the minus strand of CM077202.1, from coordinate 29,361,135 downwards.
TACACTTTTTTGGGCTTCAAATTTTGGGCTGGGGGTTATTTTCCCTTTAATATTAATTCAGCATTAATTGTCAGAATTAGTCTGATCCTCACTGATATGTGAAGTGACTAAAAAAAAATTATCTTGATTTTCTCAATTTACCCAACATTTGCAGGTGTTAAAAAAAGTTCATTTTGGACCCATCTCTGTGTTTAAAACAGCACAAGGGCAACTTCAAGAATAATAATTAATGTTAATGATACTCAGCAATAATAATGAGACTGTTAAGCAAGAAAGTCGAGAGAAACAAATCAAAGGGGTGACAAAAAAGGAGTGGATAAGAGAAAGGGAGAGAGAGAAGGAGGGAGAAGCAAAGAGACAGAAAGAGCAAGGGGAATAAATGGATAATAAAGGGAGAGTGCGGAGGGAGAAGTGCATCTGACTGGAAGGAGGGTGGTGATGTATGCGGGCCTGTCAGCAGGGGGAAGATGCAGTGCGCTCTTCCTCAGGGAGGCTATCTCCCTCCCACCGCGTGCCAAGTGTACACACACCAGTAATGAAGTGGTCCACGACAGACAGCACAAACACGCACATGCACACAAACTCTTATCATCTTGGCCTCCCACAACCTCCTGCTAGGCCCAAATTACACACTGGCAACTAGACGGCATTCGTATTTAATCATACTGTAACCTAATTGCACCAGAGACTGACTGTATAGTAATTTGTTATTGTTGTTATGTGCCATTCCGCTCTAAGTGATTTAAATAAGGGCGTCAAACCCACAACTTCTTGAAATTGCCGTCGAGCACCAGGAGGCAGCTCGATGCGGAGATAAAGAGTATGTGAGCACTGTGAGAACGGGAGAGGAGGCGAATGTGTGTAATCCGCGAGCGAGAGTGTGGAAAGGCAAATGATTCATGGAATAAGCATTAAAAAGTGAGAAAAAATGAGGGAGGAAGAGAAATCGATGTAAATGGGTCCCTGGGGACTGTGGGTAATAAGGATTACTTCTGTGAATATACCAATCCATACAACAGGCCAATGAAAACTTGTCAGATGTAGTCTTTGGGATTGTGCGAGTGTTTCTCACATTGTGTGATGTGCATATGCGCCCATGGCCTGCGGACTATCGAAGTGTACAGGCATGCAAGCGTGTCATCTGGATTGATTTGCATATTGTATTATGATAATGTGTATAGTCTGAGTTTTGTGTATTTTAGTCCCTGTCTATTAGCTTTGAGGTCCTCTACATTACCCTTCAAAAGTTTGAGGCATCCTTTTTGAGGCAAGAAATAAACACTTTTCAATTTAGAAAGGATGCATTAAATTTATCAAAAGTGACAGTAAAGATATTTATAACGTTACAAAAGATAACGACTGTCCTTTCTATTAATCAAAGAATCCTAAAAAAAGCACAACTGTTTTCAACACTGAATATAATAAGAAAATTTTTCTTGAGCAAAAAACAGCATACAGTATTACCATGATTTCTGAAGGATCATGTGACACTTTAGACTCGAGTAAAGGCTGCTGAAAATTCAGCTTTGCCCTCACAGGAATGAATTACTTTTAAATGTATATTAAAATAGAAAACAGTTAAAGATGTAATAATATTTCACAACTTTAGTGTTTTTAATGTACTTTTGATAGAATAACTTTGGTGAGCATAAGAGACTTCTTTCAAAAACATTAAAAAAAAAAACTTTTGAATGGTACTGTATATGCTAACGTCACCCTAATAGTTGACAAAATTCACTTTTAGTAAATACTGTATATACACATTTTAAAAATATTTTTATCCAATCAAATGCTTTCTAGAATGAGAATGCACAATCTTCTAATGAGTAGCAAATGATGGTTTGTGGCTGATTAGGTTAAAGCTTATTAACCATTTAAAACAAAAGAGAAAAGCCATTTTATATGTCCCACCCAAACTGTTCCACAGGAAACACATCAACACAAGTTGCTCACTTCTACTTAGGCTTGTGTACTGTATGTTGAGTATGTGTGTCCATGGAGTGTATGGACATGTCCATGTTAGTGTCACGTCTGGTTCTGTTCTGGCTGGCTACATGTGTGTGTACGCATGTGTATGTGTGGACTTTAATCTGGCTGCTATCTCAGTGGCAGGTTGAAAATGGGTCTACGGCGTGCCACTGGAGCTCTGTAATCCATTCTCAACAGTGAAGCATGGAGGCAGAGAAGCCTGCGCCCATTGTCATGCTGAGTTACATGGACTCATGATCACATTATCTGGCCCTGGACCCCACTGATTCATTCAGTTTACAGTATTCTCTGTTCACAGCCAACTTATTTCCTTTAGCCCGGCCTGCCGACAACCTCCTCCATGCCGTATTAATCTTATTTATGGACTTATCGTAGCACAAATATCACAATACCACTCTGCGCTGGGCTCTCTCCCCTCGCACTGCTCGAAAATAAACATGAGGTTGATGGAAACTGAGGCTATTCTAGAGAATAAAATTGGCTGTTTACTACCTGTGGGTTTAAGAAAGTAGTCTTTTGAGAAGTGGGAGTAACAGAGTGGAAAGGATGTGTGTGTGCTAGGTAAAGATGTGCGTGATACACTATGAATACACTCAAATTAAAGAATTAATAATGTGTAGATTTACGCTAACCAATAATTTTTTTTTAAAGTTTATCTAAAATTTTTAAATGTTAAAATACTTTCTCCAATAATACATTTGCATTGATTTTGCCAGAAATTGTGAGCAAGTTTATTTTTTTTCTGGTAATTCTTTTCTAGTGGAATAGAAATTTCTTCAGCTTTAAGTGTTTTTTATTTAAACGTATTGTTTATTTATATTAAATTACTGTAAACGAGGGGGAAAACCATTAATAAAAGTTAATGAAACCCATATTCACAGTGGGATTATGGCCAATCACATCATTGTAACATTACAGGTCAGCCGCGTGACACAGAGCGTCTGATCATTCTCAATCTGCGAACCCGAGAGCCTGGGTTTATGATGCGTATGATTATTGGAATGTCATTATCGTGATACTGTATACAGAATTATGACACAGCCTCAGGGACCGATTACAGGAAAAGATTCATTCTGAAGGCTGGAATTTCCTCCACCTTCAGAGAGAGAGAGAGAGAGAGAGAGAGATAGAGATAGAGAGAGAGAGAAAAAGAATGACAGAAAGAAAAAGGGCTGAAGAGTGATTAGGTTTATTCCCTTATATGCCTTCACCAGTGAAATATTTCCTTTACTTACTGCCAATTGAATAAAGCATGCGGAATGAGACGAAATGCAATGCACGAAACCAGCACATGTGTCTTCATTTCTAAGGCTTTATTTCCTGACGGTTTTCAAAGCTGTGGACTATATTGATTCGGCTTCCCTTTCCCCTGGTAAAGATAAAATAGTGAATGAATGTGCATTAGGAGGGTGAGGGGAGGTGGAAGGATTAGGATGATTTCATTAGTCCTCCGTGGTGGATTGGGTCGTGAATCCTGGGCTTAGGTTGACAGAAACACTTCCCTTTTTTTAATTTCTCAGGCGGATCACGGCGTACCGCACGTTTCTATGTGACAGGATGAGCCGCTGAGTTGATCGGGGAGCCTAGACTGGCACTGTGTGTTTTACACCAGAACTGTTCTGTTTTTAAAGCATAAGTACATATTGTTAGTACAAGTATTGTTAGAATAATATAATAATTTTTAAATTTTCAGTGTACAATTCTAAAACTAGAAAATGAATGCATTTTAAAGCATAGCTAAATCAATCTATTAAAAAAAAAAAAAAGTACTTATTTACATTTTGATTATATAAGCCATTACAGCCTCATGGACTATTTTTAAGATTCACAGCACTGCAATATCATGGCATGAAGATACAAGGGTTAAAACAAGCCATACATGAGTGTGATGAATCTATAAGATGACACTCTTAGGTGATTTTAGAGTCGTGTGATGGCAGCGTAACATGGTGTGCTTCAGCAAAATGACACCTGTATTTACTGCCTTTCGGCTCTCCCCTGTAATCCACATGCCTCGCATTCATCATCAGCCGATCAATTGTCTGGACTCCAGTTAATATTTTTTCATGGATAAATCATTTATCAGCTTTTACGAGCAACTGACTGATGATCGTCTGCATCAGATCGGCCTAGAAAGCTTGTTGAAATGCTAAAATGGGAACAAAAGACTAGATGCATAAAGATATTAAATATGAATATAGTAATTCTAAAAATAATACAAAGGCATTATGACTATCAAATAAAGTTAAATGTTAAAATAATTAGAATACAGATGCAAATTTGAGAAAAAGCTAAATAAATGCAAAATGAATTAAAATTTAATGCAGAGCTCATTAAAAGGAAATGCTTTATCTAAGCATAGCATATTGATTTGTATGTATGTGGATGTTTTATTGTGGGAATGTGTGTGTGCTGGCGAACGCAGTCAGATGTGTGTGTAGTGTCTGACTGTCAGCTGTATGATATGCTGTGAGTGGCCTCTGCTGGCTAACTGAGGGCAACATGAGTCACAGAGCAGCAACCCTGCAATCATACACACACACAATCTATTCTTCATACACACAGCACTGTAGCACGATATATAGAAGACTATTGTTGTATTTGACTTTAATGAAACAAAAGACTGGGCTAATATGAGGGGCAGGTTGCTTGGAGGTTGCATGGGGTACAATATAACATCCCCCGAATGTTATTGCACTCACCACACCAATCCACATTTCTATACATTTCCTTCCATACACTTAGTAAAACGTAAAGCAACAACCTGACAACTTATTAAACCACCCACAGCTAGATCTATATGAGTCCTGCTGCTGTTTTTAAAGTGATCTAAAGTTTGGCTTCCATAAGCCAACAGGATAGATGTGGTCACGCAGTGGTTTCATAAGTGCAGACCATTTTGAACGGGGGCATAAAAATACAGGATAGATATACTGATGTGAACGAATGGCGATATAAACACAGAGTGGGTCCCCAGGGGAGCTTTTTGGCAGAAATAATCAATAGCACGGCGCAATAGGAAAATTCATCAGAGGCTCAGTTTTGACTCTTTCTGTTTTTTGTGAGGCATTACAAAATTTTACCGCTTTCAGTGTTTTAATGGAGACTGAGTTCATTCCCACAGAGGACTTTAAACAATTGTAATCATCTCAATGTCAAAGGGAGAAGTCAGTCCTCAATAACAAAGGGCAAAGTGTTTACCAAACCGAATGTGTAGAAATAATTCATAACACATTTCTTTTTTTTTCATTAAGTACTATTTTAACTGTGGGGTTTTTACAAAAATGTACTCGCTTCAAAAAAACAACAAAAAAAACCCAATATAATCCTCAAAATATTATGTATCACTCTTTGCTTTATTTTAATAGTAAGCCTAATAGTTTAAATCTAATAATCTAATCTAGTAATCACATCATTATCTTACTGTACCACTTTGATAAAAAAAATTAATTGTGCAACTTTTCCATGTTTACTGACATCATAATCAAATAGATATTAGGTGACAATTAAGTACTACTATCTACAAACATATTTTTAGATTGATATGAAAAAAATACTACAATGAATTCAGTTGTCAGCAAACTTTTCATCTGATTTAACTTAAATAGAATCACAATCATTCATTCTTCTGTCAAAGTAATGATAATAAAAAAAATAAAAAAAAGGAATATATATTAAAGACCCCCATGTTTTTAATGTTGTTTATATGTCTATGTGGAGTATTTTCTCCTTAAAACTGCAGTGAAATCGCAGGTGTTCCTTACATCACAAACTACAAACTCTGTTGATATGAAAAATCAGGTACATATTATAACATATATTACAACTATATGCCTTTTCCCACTGACGTTCTTGTACAAAGTGTTTCTAAGGATGCTGATTTTTAGAAGGCAGACTGAGATGGCGAACGGGAAGATGGTTTGCGTAACATTAGCAGCACATTATTAGCTGCATTATTAACATAGTCAAGCAAAAGGCTAATATTAATTATCATTATGTGTCCGAAGAGAGCGATGCGTAAAATGTCATTACCATTCTGATACATCGACTTGGATACAACCCCGTATAATTTGCTCTTCCACTTCTTCTGAATCAGTTTCTGGTTCAAACATATTTGGCTGAATTAAACTAGTATTTCCACTTGCCATTGTGCAGCGTTTACTACAGTAAAGTTGACAGAGTGGATCAGGTATTCTGAGCTTGTGCGATTGATTGGAGGCGGGGCTAATTTGCATATCTGCATATAGTAAAAGCAGCAAGGGTGTAGAGTTACATTCAAGTTATTTTAAGGCATGAATAATTTATTTTCACAGGGAAAAAAACGTTATGTAATTTCGGTGATCAAAGTTTTAAGGGATACAATTATTGACTACAGGGAGAATAGCAAAGAATGATACATTTTGAGGATTATATTCTGTTTTTATATTTTGATGAAGGCGAGTTTGGTAAAACCCCATACATAAATATATAGCAAAGAAGTAGACCAAGTGCTGAGGTGACAATGACCTCATATGAACGCAGTCATGTGACAAAAACAGTCATCCACGTCAGTATGCATCTGAAGGTAGGGGATTTCCAGTTTCACTTGAAAACCAAAGCTTTGATGCTGATGTTTATAAATGTAAGGAGGATGAGTCAGAAACACACTGCTATGCTGTCTGTGAAGGTTACGGCTCCAGCACATCAGAGAGGGAGACATCAGTAACACGTCTCATCCATTAACTAAACACAGCCAGACTGGTACTAAGCATCACTGAATCTCTCAGAGTCTCAGTGAGAAACTACAGCACATGCCTAATAAGTGCAAGTGTTTTACACAGACACATGCATGACTGACACGTCAAATATAATACTGAAATGAACCAAAATAATTGTTTCCCACTGGCAGAACACAATTTAAATCAGTGTAATGTTTACAGTTTTCATTTCATAGTAATCCAGCACAATCGATTACAATTTTGAGGAAGGTATATTTATACAAATACCCAATAAAACTGGAGAATTAGTTTTTAATGGCTAATATAATACAATTATTTAGTGTTTAAAACTATTAATGCTTTTTCTTTTAAAGTTGATATTAAAATAAACAGGAAATCAAAACAACCATGCAAGAGCTTCTTAAATATTCATTTTAAATAAATGCATTTTGCTCACTTTCATTTCAGTGATGCAAGCACTTTTTACAGGCTAGCAATGATCAATCATTTACATTCAGTATGACAAGGCTTCAGTAATGGCAGGAAATGCTGTGATAACACATAAATATGTCACAGTTGTGAGCCTGTATGAAGCTAGTTTCTATTCAGCATACACAGAAAATGCGGTCCTTGAAATGGTGTCCAGTCACACATCAATCACTCTTCTCTCATACCATCGTTAGAGCTCTTAGAGACATCAGCCACGTAAATGCCAGCAAATTACCAGACAGCGTTACAGTGATAAATCTACCGTGTGCTGGCCGCTATTTAATTAGCAGTGTGTTAACGTATACTGTATGTATATATGAAATTAAATCAACAGATCTTATTCGTGTGAAAATATTCAACATTACTGAATCAACCTGACTATGGCTGCACCAACTAAACTAATTTCTAAAGCTAAAAATAAGATTCCATAAGGAAACCACTGCACAATTTAAAAAAACAGACAAACAAAACATCATAATTGTGCAAAGTGGATATTTATCAGGAGTCATTTTCTGTATAGGCATACATCTTAAAGTCTTGGTTACAAATAGCTGGGATGTTGTCACACTTTATGAGGTGCAAAGCTTTTCAGCTATTTTAATTAAAGCTATTTTACGTAAAGGGATTATTACTGTACATGCAAAATAAGTATTAATTAATGTAACACTAATAATAAAAGGCAATGCACAAAAATATAAGGTTACAATTAAAAACAATACAATAAACAGTATTGTAAATTATGAAAATTTATAGCATGTGACAAGTTGCCCCTACTGACAAAAAAAATCCTGAGAACAAAATTCAACCAGCATAGTTTTTATGGTGTTCACTTGTTATTGAACAGTGATTACAAAAATATGATACTAAAATGTAGTTTGGAGGACCAAATTTACAGAAATTAGTTTAAGAGAGAGAGAGAGAGAGAGAGAGAGAGAGAGAGAGAGAGAGAGAGAGAGAGAGAGAGAGAGAGAGAGAGAGAGAGAGAGAGAGAGAGAGAGAGAGAGAGAGAGAGAGAGAGAGAGAGGCTGGACAGTGATGAAAAGTCCATATGTTACAGTGCCACCATAAATTATGTGGAAACGTATGGTAAGGCCACCAAAGGGGCCTCCAAAAATAGGCCACAGAACAGCCTTTGACTGGGTGGAAACAAATTGCCTAAATTTCACTTTGTGATATCTGCAGCTTGTGACACCCCTGTTTATACAGCAATCAGAGTCCAGAGAGAGAGAGAGAGAGAGTGTGTGTGTGTGAGAGAGAGAAGGTGGAGGAGAGAGAGGGGCCATGGTTAGGTCCTGCTTCATCACCCTCTCACCCATCTGCATCAGTCCCGCACCTCTCAGGGAGCTTAAGATTTATCACCACACACAATACAAAGAGGAGAGGGGATTCACAGGGTCTGGGTCCAAGACTCACAGGTCACTGATGAGCCATGTACATGAGCGTTACGGCAAGCTGCTCCATCTCACAGAGAGTTTATTACTCACAGGAAGTATTGACTTAAGGCATTTGTGATCAGTTAGTGCTAACTGTGTGAGAGATTAATTAAAAAGAAAAGCTGCAGGTTGTCTCCTATAGGTTGATCAAAAAAACATATTTGAATTTTTAAAAAAAATTATGGTGTATAGTTATTTATTAAATTATATTTTTACATTATATAAAATATAATTATAAACCATATTATATTTTTATAATTAAAAGATTTATTTTTGATCAAAAAGTATGACAAATATTAAGCAGCACAACTGTTTTCAACATTGATAAGAAATGAAGGATCACGTGATTTTGAAGACTGGAGTAGCGGCTGCTAATAAATTCAGCTTTGCCATCACAGGAATAAATTTGTTTATATTAAAAAAAGGAAAAGAGTTATTTTAAATTACAATATTAATAATAATAATTATGATTATTTCACAATATTCCTGTATTTACTGTATTTTTGTTCATATAAATGCAGTCGTGCATTTATGTCCTGGTCAGTATGAGATACTTCTTAAAAAAAAAAAAAAAAAAAAAAAAAAAACTTTTGAATGGTAGAATATAAGACAATAAATATGAACAAAAAAATGAGAAGAATTCTGGAGTCAAGTTTTAGTAGTGCTTTGACAAAATGTGCCATTGTGCTTGTTTTGAACTTGTTTCTTTCCCTCTCATTTCCTGTCCTCCTCCAACTACTCAAAAAGTAAGTGGCATCTAGGCCTAAAAATTAAATATAAAAATCAATTCCTTGAAGTAAAAAGGAAAAAACTATGTTCCCATTGTGCTAATATGCTAAAAATAACCAGAGCACACAGCCTGGTCTTTTCTCGCCGTGACTGGACGTCCGAAACCTACCTGAGGTGACAGACAGCTTCAGTCAGACTGGTCAGAGAAGGGGGTAGGAAGACGGGGGGAAAAAATCCCATTTGCAGCATGCCAGATGGGACTGGCTGGATGCTCCACTGCAAACAACACATCTTTCTTTTAGGCCTGCATGTCCGGCTCACCTTAGCGTGGGGCCTGGCAGGTAATGATGGATCTTGAAAGCCTGGCGTAAGTGGGTGACACTGGCTGCCTTGTTATAGCTGCCAGTCTTCTCCCTGCTCCTGTCATTATTACACGCTGAAGATTTATTTGAGTTTGGAGTTGTACGCTGGGTGCCAGCCATTTGCAATTCATCACCGGCTCTACAGAAGCAGCCGGACGCGGCCAGTAGTCGGGGCTGTAATTGCCAGCGTCACCTGCCGGCGGAAATGATGAGGGGTCAGAGGAAGGGTCAAGCCCCTGTCCCGGCCGGCCCTGCTCACCAGGGGGACCGCTCGCCTCATGCATCCCTGAACTTCTGAACACACACACACAAAAATATACCAAGGACTCAAAACATTTTTCAAAAGCATTGCCACCATGTCAACACTAAAAAGTTAAATCCAAAGCAGCTATATGTTCAGTATTTTACTTGGGTGTGCAAAAAAGAATTTAAAGAAACACCATGTAAACATTTACATAATTATTTTACAGTAACAATTTTTTCTTCCATTTGCAATTTAAACAATGTTTTCATACCGCTATATACCATTTAGCCATCCAGATCCATCTGTGGTTTATGACACCAGCGACATTTCATTGCAGGTGACTCCTCGCAGTACTAATCTGTAAGCTTTATAATAATTTTTATTTTGATATTTCTTCCTCCCTCCCTCTGCAACACCTAATGAGCATACTTCAATATATATATATATTTTTTTTGCTTCATGTCCTATTTTTCTTTGGAATAAACAAACAAAGCAAAAACATCAACAGAAATAAAGCGGTACCTTTTTTCATCCTGATAGAGCAGATGCTGTTCTCGGAAATATATTTATTTACTCTATAAATCATCACAATTAAACATCATAAGTAGGCCATCATAATTAATTGGTCTAGTGAGAGTTGGCGTGACAGGAAGGCACCGGCAGTGGGGAAACTGAAGCGGCTTCACCCACATGACTCCATCCATCTCCACACACTGTGCCGCAGCTAAAGACAATGACACAGAAAGCAGCCAGCGAGTGGTGGAAACGGACCGCCTGTCGTCACAAGTACTGAACCGCTCTCAGGAACCATCATCTCTAAAACAGCGCAATCCATATTGTCACATTGAAATGTCTAGTGACATAACATAGGAAAAAAATCAAGGAAAGCAATGAATCTTCCTTTTGATTAGCCTGTGAAATGAGTGCATTCATGAACGGGCATGACTGCTTTGGAAAGTGATGATTATGCAAAAATACTCTGTAATACTGGCATTACAATAAGTTTAATCACTTGCCAATAGCTCGCCATTTACTGTTATTACTCAGAATATACTGTATATATTTTGTAAAACAAAGTTCAGAACATACTCATATTTACATCTGTAAGAGGTTAGCATTTTTTAAATCAAATTAAGATGAAATATAAATAAAAGATGAAAAATAAAATAAAATAAAAATAGATATTCCAAGACAAAACAAATTTATACAATGTATCCTGTTCGAACATTTACCTACCATTGGTTATTATTAATATGTTTTGCTTCCTTGAACATCAATAAAATACATAACTACACTATCTTTCTAAAGGTTTGAGGTCAGCAAGATTTTTAATGCTATTATTCAGCAAGGATGCATTAAATTGATTATGTGCATTAAAGTGACAGTAAAAACATTGATATGTTCCATAAGATTCCTATTTTAAATAAATACTGTTCTTTTGATATTTCTACTCAAAGAATCAAGAATCCACAATTAAGACATTAATCAGGACACGATGAACGACTATCACAAAAGACTACAAACAGTCACTGATGATCATATAAGGCAACATATTAAGAACCAAATGGTGTGGGAACTTTTGAACTGGATACGTTGTGTAAAATCTGTCTTTAAATATTTTAACAAAAAACAGTCCTAAAAAAAATATTTTTTTAAAATGCATTTTTAATGAACCCTCTTATTTTGCACCAATACAGACAACACAGTCTTTATAGGAGCTCTTCTTAAGTTCACACACAGACAGATGGATTGCGGCTGTCCTTCAAAGGCTTCTATCTTGCCTTTCCATGTTAATGAATTCTCTGTGCTCGGTCTGTGTGTCACACATACACACACACACACACACACACCAGAATACTCCATGCTACTTTCAATCTCTGGCATCTCATTGTGCCCTTATCCCTTAGATGTCCTCTCCTTCTTTCTGTCCCCTCATTGTGCCTCTGATTAAATCCCATACCTCGACACCCGCACACACACACCTTCCACCCACTCCTCCTTTTCTCTTTCTCCTAATGATATGGGCAGCACATTGTTTCCCCATGCTTAGAAGAAGTTGCGTTTAAAGCAATAAATTTCCCGCACATTTAGGAGAAGGTCACCAGGGCCTGGATGCAAAACATAATGAGAACGAGTACAAGGTAAAAGTTGTCTTTTCCAAAGAGCAAAGGTGCTTTCGAAAAAAGCCTAACTGAGACGGTCTTTTAAAGGGAGAAAGGAGAGGTCACCTTTATCTGGAAGAATGGATGACCTGTGATATCCATCTTTTGATCGAGGGGAAACAGGTGTGATTGTGTTGTGAATTATTTAAAAGACATTCTGAGAAGCGGCGGGAAGGATCTGTTCCAGCACGCGCGCTAAAGCAAACAAGACAAGAGCTTTAGAAAGCCATTTTCATTCCGCTTCGATCAAAAAACTGTTTGTACTGCATGTGCAAAACACCGTTTGCCCGCACACATGGACTATGCATGAACGATGTCCTCGAAAATGACACCAAAGTACAGCTATGGAATGGAATGCTCAAAAGTTAACGTAACATTTCACGCGAACATTCAGGGGAAACTCCGGCTACATTTACATTTAGACAAGAGTCAAAATTTGCAAACGTCCTGTTTTAATGTAAGTGATGTCTACAGCCGTGGAGAGGCTGAGAGATTTATTGGCTTAATTTGCTGACCTCTAGCACATGGATCTTGAGGGCAGCACGAGTGTGAATCAGCAGCCGCCGGTGCAAGTGGGTCTGTGAGGAGCGACGGAAGGGGGAGGGGGGTTCAAGGTCAGCTCGTTTTAGCTGGGTCAAGTTCAGCCTACTTCCACTGCCTCCCTTATGCATTCAATTACACAGTCACCTGACACTAAATTAGCATGACAACCTAATTTACCTTTTCACCCCGCTCAAGTATACGCTCTTCCCTTGCTCCTCTTCCCAACACCGGTGAAAATCTGATCGAGATATACTGGAAGAGACAAACGGACAGACTAACAGACGGAAGGGGACAAAGGCGGAGAAAGGGATCGCTTGGTCAGCATAAATTCCTCCTTAAGCCCACTGATTCAAGACCAATAATATTTTCAAAATGTCTGACTATATTAATTATTGAGGAATTGGAAAATGGCCTCAATCAGGTCCTTAAGTCCATACTCAGTCCCATTAAGCTCCATCAGCGCAGGGGCGCTGGAGGTACGGTGTTCAGTAATGAGAGGAACCTTCACGCCTGCAGGCTGACCTAATGAAGTGCTGCCTACTTAGAACAGCTTCGCACCGCCAGAGCACATGAAACAAAAGACAGGCAACCATAAAAAGCAACTGTAAAAAGGAAAATTAATCCCAGTCTGTGGAGCCTGTTCTCATCACTGACCTTGTTACCGTACATGGTTGGATGTGGCCTTGTGTTGAGGTGGTGGGCCCGAGCAGGGAGTAGATGTATCATAATATGAGATGAAGGCAGCTGAACATGGCGGTTTGAGGTGCTAGACATGTAAAATCAGGGACGGAAACTGGAAAAATATTTCAGAGCTGCAGGGAGCATGGAACTCGCTGTATTGAGCTTCTCTGAAGAGGAAAAAAATTATATAACTTTAATCTCTCAATTATTATTAATCTCTCCCAATTATTGCCAAAGACACTCAAATATTATGAAACCCTTTTGAGGGATCTGCTTTCTAAATATAAGGGATCTATATATTTCATTTATAAAGTACCATTTTTATACTGTGAAAAAAAATAAGCATTCCAATTCTAGTTTAAAAAAAATAATAAAATCTGTAAAATCTATATCTATAAAAGTTTCTAAATTGTAAAAATATAAACTTTTTCATTTAAAAATAAAATTAATGATTTCTTATCAAAACATAATGGTAAATGTTGGTTCCTTAGTTACCGAACCGTAGTTTGAAAACTGAAAAATTTCGAATAAATGTTTTCTGGTAGTATCTTAAAAATTTCAGTCCATGATAATGAGAGTAAATAGAAAGCAAATGGAGACTTTCGCTGTAGTCTCCTGCTTCATACATTTTACTCATGAGAACCTCAATAACTTCACAAGTCTCTTCTAGAGTTGATACTTAAATGAAACAGTTTTGAGAAAATAAATCTCCAAAGTCAGGAATAAGCAACCTTGGAGCAATACAATTTTCAAATGGGTATTTAGTTTAAAAAGGAGTCTTAATACAGTAAGTCATGTCAAAATCTGTGTTGAATAACAACGACAACTACGAAAGAAATGATAAACATGGGTGTAAATATGTACCAAAGGAGCTGAAAAAATAAGTAACGTTTAGGTCATTTGTTAAAATAGACTTATTCTGTTGAGGAATATGAAATCTGCTTCCCAAAGGACAGTGTTTTTACACAATGTGAGCTATTTCCAGTCACAAACAGTCGGCCTCTTGCCCTTCACAGTCCTTACAAGGTAACTGCACTCTCATGAGCCTAGCCGTGGCTCAGCTATATCGGGATGGTACAATGTACATCATCCTCCGAAACCCAGCCCCACACGAAGACACAATCAATTGTGTGTTCCTCTGAGTTCTCTCCTACGCTCTTTGTTTCAGTTGAAACTTAGTGTGCGAGCACAAACCGTCCTCTCTCATTGATCAGAAATTCAATTCAAAAGTCTATAAATAAAAATAAATGAGCAGTAGTCACCCGGTCCCTCCCAGAAGATGCCAGCTGTATGGAAATCAAATCTATAATCCTTCAACTGTCGACAGGAACGCATCCAATAATGGCCCAGGCCAAATAATTCACATGCAAGAATTGAATGTCGCAGAATTAAATGAATTCTGTAATAATGGAACGAGCGCCTTAGCTTGAAAGCGGCGCTCACAATTTCTCATATACATGACTAGTTTAAGAAGAAAGACGGAATGAGAGAGGAATAGTCGAGAGAGCACTGGGGGGGGGGGGTGTCTAAATCTAAATTACGATGTTAGATGTGTAGTTTCCAATAGGACCTTGACATAACTGTTGACCTACTCATGACACGATCACAGTGGCGAGGATTTGGAATTCTATTAGTATTACCAATGGAAAAAAGTCAAGGAGTCATCAGGAAAGCAAATCTATAGCCTCTACTCTACCAGACAATTACTGTTGTTAAAGTAGAATTAGATGGGTATTGACAATGAGAGGAGGAATAGGATTAGGCTGACAGGGCCACTGCACTGAGAGAGAGATGAGAGAGCGAGAGAGAGAGAGAGCGAGAGAGAGAGAGAGAGAGAGAGAGAGAGAGAGAGAGAGAGAGAGAGAGAGAGAGAGAGAGAGAGAGAGAGAGAGAGAGAGAGATGAAGGATGTGTCATAAACTTCATCTTGCTGGTTCATGTTTTACTTTTTTTTTACTGTTTGGTTAAAAACATGGAACAACTTGTAGATTTTCCTTTCTGCATATGAGATATGCATATGAGTATATCAGAATCTGATTTCTACAAGGAGATACTAGTTTGAAAATAGTCTGTTAAGGGTTGAGCATACCTTGTTGGGCACAAATAAAGTTGTTTAGTCATGATGTAGGCCAACCCAGAAAGTTTACCTGTCATGGGTTCCCTTGGTAATGTATAATGGATCTGACATAGTGTCTTCATATTTGAGGTTAATTCATAAATTCATGTTTTAAATTTGTAAAGATTTTTATAATGTTACAGAATTTTTTATTAAAAAAATGCTGTTCTTTTGAACTTTCTATTTAAAGATTCTTGAAAATATAGTGTATTATGTGGTTGATCAATGTTTCTTGAGCATTAAATCAACATATTAGAATGATTTCTGAAGGATCATGTGACACTTAAGAATAAAGTAATGGCTGCTGAAAGATCAGCTTTGCCATCAAAGGAATAAATAACTTTGGCTCAAAAGAAAATAAATAAATGTTTTCTTGTCAAGCAGTTTGTTGTCATTCAGCAGCTGAGGTAGTAGTATGCATTTAAATAGATTACAATTTTAAAAAAGTGTTTAAAAAAATAAGCAAAAAGTGGAAATGGTGATAGTAATACACTTCGATGATAATGGAAATGGCGACTGAGAAAGAATTAAACAGCTCAAGGATTACAGATGTGCAAATCAGGGTGGTGGGTTGGGGACAAATAACTGGTACACATAAAAAATAAAAGACAAAAACCAAGTGCAGAGACATTATTGCACATTCTGATATTCAAAGATGTTCAGACTTCTATACAGGAATGGTCCATTAGTATACGGCATATCCAGTGACTTCAGCTGCTGATGTATTGTAAATGAAAGTGTTGTGTTAAAACTTGAAACAAGTTAACTCAGATTTAATAGAGAGAGAATGAACAAGAGCAAGTGTGATAGAGAGAGAGAGACCCACTCTGCTCATCCCGTAGATCTTTACTTCTTATTGAAAAACTAGCTGCAGTTAATATTGACACAGCAAGGTGTGAATCAATACATTGAGAATGAGCAATACATTTTAATTTCAAACTGCTCAAACTTCAGCAGCAAATCCATGCAGTTAAGCTGTTGTGGGAGTGGGTGAGAGGGGGCAAAGGAGGGGGTGGATGAGATAGAAATTTTCTGTAGATCAGATCCAGAATCAGCCTCCTCCAGCATGACATTTCCTGTCAGATGATATAGACTAGCTGAAGTGACTTTTTAACCTGCGGTTCAGCACTGAGTCACACAGGCCTGTTTAGCTCCTCACTCTGTGCTGGCTGACTGCAAGGAGTCCATTATATTTAATACATATTCATAGCTAAAACTAAGCTTCTCAAATAAGATCTAGCTAAAAAAAAAGAGATCATGCAACACTGAAGACTGGAGTAATAGCTGCTAAAACTTTGACTTTGCCATCACAGGAATGAATTAAATTACAAAACAGCTATGTTAAACTGTAACATTACTGTTTTACTGTATTTTTGATCAAATAAATGCAGTTTCGATAAGCATTACTGATGTACTCAAGATTTTATTTCAAAACAGGTCAAGACCATAACTTTTTGCCGGTCTAATTTATTTGTTAACATCATTAATGTGATTGGATGAAAAACTGCTTTAAATGCAATAACTTATTTCTAATTTGATTCCTTTTATTATTGTGCCGGGTCGGAAATCAATGAGGGATTGTGTCAATAATGTCACCAAAATTAATAGATATTCCCACAAATTTCAAGATATGATCGCAAAAAAGTTCTTTTGTGCGAACTTGTTTTTAATATTATAACTAAACTAACATATACACTCACCTAAAGGATTATTAGGAACACCATACTAATATTGTGTTTGACCCCCATTCGCCTTCAGAACTGCCTTAATTCTACGTGGCATTGATTCAACAAGGTGCTGAAAGCATTCTTTAGAAATGTTGGCCCATATTGATAGGATAGCATCTTGCAGTTGATGGAGATTTGTGGGATGCACATCCAGGGCACGAAGCTCCCGTTTCACCACATCCCAAAGATGCTCTATTGGGTTGAGATCTGGTGACTGTGGGGGCCATTTTAGTACAGTTTTAGTGGAGTGTAGTTTTAGTGGAGTGTAGTGGAGTTTTAGTGGACCACACCCCTAAATGCATTAAAGCAACTGACATGTGATTGGTTGATTAGATAATTGCATTAATGAGAAATTGAACAGGTGTTCCTAATAATCCTTTAGGTGAGTGTATAATTAAGCACTATCTCAAGACAAGAAGAAAAGAGCTGTTTTCACAAATATGAGCATGACTGCAACTGTGACATAAACAAAATTATATTTTTCAAATTATTTATGCAGTTATAATTTTAGCAATTCAGATGCAACTTCTGCGCCACCTCTGCAGAACAGATGTATTTTGTTGTTAGTGATTTCATTTGATTGGTAACAGCTCAGTGTCTTATTCTTTCAATTGTATTTATTGATTAAATATGAAACATTTCTCAGGCAGTAAATGTAGATCTTTCAGATGAATTTAAAGGAACACTCCACTTTTAAAGGAACACTCCATTTTAGTAGTCATTGTCATGTTCAAGAAACCAATTTGAGATGATTCGAGCTTTGTGACATGGTGCATTATCCTGCTGGAAGTAGCCATCAGAGGATGGGTACATGGTGGTCATAAAGGGATGGACATGGTCAGAAACAATGCTCAGGTAGGCCGTGGCATTTAAACGATGCCCAATTGGCACTAAGGGGCCTAAAGTGTGCCAAGAAAACATCCACCACACCATTACACCACCACCACCAGCCTGCACAGTGGTAACAAGGCATGATGGATCCATGTTCTCATTCTGTTTACGCCAAATTCTGACTCTACCATCTGAATGTCTCAACAGAAATCGAGACTCATCAGACCAGGCAACATTTTCCCAGTCTTCAACTGTCCAATTTTGGTGAGCTCGTGCAAATTGTAGCCTCTTTTTCCTATTTGTAGTGGAGATGAGTGGTACCCGGTGGGGTCTTCTGCTGTTGTAGCCCATCCGCCTCAAGGTTGTGCGTGTTGTGGCTTCACAAATGCTTTGCTGCATACCTCGGTTGTAACGAGTGGTTATTTCAGTCAAAGTTGCTCTTCTATCAGCTTGAATCAGTCGGCCCATTCTCCTCTGACCTCTAGCATCAACAAGGCATTTTCGCACACAGGACTGCCGCATACTGGATGTTTTTCCCTTTTCACACCATTCTTTGTAAACTCTAGAAATGGTTGTGCGTGAAAATCCCAATAACTGAGCAGATTGTGAAATACTCAGACCGGCCCGTCTGGCACCAACAACCATGCCACGCATTTTCAGGCTCTGCGTAATATCATTGCGCCTACTGCACCCATGGTACGGCAGCAAAGTTCCTTAATTATTACGCAAGAATGAGAGTATAATCCTAGCCATATCGGTCTAGAAAATCGCAACTCCGTTGGTCTTAGTACACGATGTAACTACAGAAGAGTCAAGTCTTAAATAGGAAAAATATCGAAAGACTTTGGTCATTTTTGAGTGAGATGCAAATGGTCTAATCAGATTCAATGATCTATGCTAAGCTATGCTAAAAGATCTACCGCCAGACCGAGAGATTGGCTGAATGGATCGAAAACGGTAAAACTCAACTGTTAAACTCTAGGGGAGTTGGAAAATGAGCCTATTTTCAAAAAAAGTGGAGTGTTCATTTAAGGAGTGCTGGTTTGGTCTTGGTCTTGACTTGGTCCCGCCTTGCCTTGGTCTTTGTCATGTCTTGGTCTAAAACCCTCAAAGTATTGGTCATTTCTTGGTCTCAACACACACTGGTCTTGTTCTTGACTTGGTCTACAATACTAGTGAGATTCATTTATTTTCTTATTTATTTTTTCCAAATTGGAAATCCTTGTAAAGTACATTACATTGCTAAATGTACATATATATCCTGGTTATTACGTGTTAAGCATATAGGTTAAAATAGTAAACATCTTGTTGAAGTCATTGCCTGTAGCCACACCTCTCTGCCATTGAAGCTAAATGACATTGAGGCTGAGCGATGTGAGAAACGGCCTAACGCTCACAGAATGTACACGGGCATGCGCAAAAATACACTCCAGAATGATCTATGTCTCCTTCTTGCTATCGATAACAGTTTAACTACATCACAGCAGACAGCTTGTGTCTCTTTATCAGCAGCTCCTCTCTCGTGCTCTGCATGCAGGACGTCGCTGGCTCTGAGTTTCAGAATCAACCTCTATATTATTAAATTCCATTTTGACGTTAAACCGATAGATGCCTCCATGCCTGGATAAAAAACAGCTGTATTGCTGAGGTTGTAATATACAAAAAGGTATTTTTTTTCCATTATGAATTGTACTTATAATACAACCAAAATCAGGCTGACTTAAAACATCCCCTGCTTTTATGTATCATACTAATAACCGTATTAACACGCAGAGTTGGATAATGAAACACAGTCATTATGTGCATTATTCACAAGCAATTAGTGATATTATATCATTTATGAGCATGTCATAAGCAACATGAACATGATTAAGACTTATTAGGAATTTGTATACTGCAATTTGTTTAAAGCTCTTCTACATTATTTATTGAAGGCAGATATGCAGATGTAAGAAAGGGTGGCAGCCTACAATGGCATTAAAATCAAATATATTTTATACAGGCTCTGATTATATAAACTGAATATAAATAAAGAAGCAAATGTTCAAGGCTCATTCTGTGATACATTCAAGTCGAGCGTGCTAATGTGGTCGGGGGACTGACAGCAGGGGCCTCCAGGCAGTCACACAAGGGTCAGTGTGGCTCTCTCTGGTTTAGCGGGGCCAGGCAGAAGAGCTATGCACTTAATCACACCCAGAAGACTGGTCATTATTGCAGTCAGTCAGGGTGAATTACCATATCAAAGCCTGACAGACAAGAGAACAGAATGATTGGCACACTATGATGACAGCTCCTGTTGAAGGAAGAGGACAGCCCTATCACACATACAAAACCAAAGGATTTGGGAGAATCCAAAAATTTGTTTGCCATTTGTGTAGGTACAGTAGGCCAACTGATTAGAGGAAGAATACTTTTTTTCTTTTATTTACTTAAAATGTATGCAGAATATATCATTTTTTTAGGGAGGCACCAATATTAACATTTTAGATGATATTGATAAGCTGATAATTATTTATACTGTTAAAATTATATCACACTTTGGTCAAATAAATTGAAAATAAAACAGTAAAACTAAAATCCATTGTTTCAAATGCTAGAAGTGAATTTCGGCATCACAACATTATAATGTACAGTTTGAAAAAAAAAAAAATTTCAATTTTGAGATTTTCTAAAGAGTACATTTGACAGTTATTAAATTATTTGTATTTTTAAAGAATTACTTTAAGGGATAATTGAAATGTAAAACAAATGAGCATGCCATGCACATTGCACAATTAAATATTCAATAGCGAAGGATACCAGTAATTAGAATGATAATAATAATAATAATAATAATAATAATAATAATAATGTCTGCTAACCAATATAGTAATGATAAATTGAGTATCCCTATTTTTATCAACTTCATAAGCAATGCAAATTATCATGCAGCACTAATTCTAAAATGATGGGTTTACTCAGACAGCCTTTAAGATTTCAAAACTGGACTAAACTACTTTAAATGTTGTTTTCTAGGTAAAGCAAGAGCATGTAATTAAAGTCTAAGAAGGGGAAACATCTGTTTTCGTCCCATATAATTAGCATAATTAATTAATCCAGACAAATTATTTTTTAACACCTAGAATAAATCACAAAGCCCTGCTTCTCTCAACTGACCCTGTCTGTGTAGTATGGGTAATTGATCAAGAGTAAATTGGACAATGTGCAGCAATGAGGCGTATTGTATCCTCGTATTTGAAACACACCCAAATCATTAGTCTGCGAGCACAGATGGATTGAAGACCATCTCTTTGTAATATAAAATCTTGGCATGAGATAGCAACTACCAAAGTCTTAGCTGGATGTTGACAGCATCTGATGGGGTTTGCATCAAGTTTTAAAAGGCATTGCTGTGCAACATACTCTAACGCAGCCAATCAATTCATAGCCTCAGGTAAAGATCTGATGACATGGAATGGTGTAAATGATTTCTAAATATACTGAATGCAGTTATTAGGCCTGAAAAATAGTCTCTGTAGCCCACCTTTGTTGGACAAAAAGAAAACTACAATCAGAAAAGCATGTATAGGCTCACATGTGCACACACACAGGCCAATAAAAACTCTTTCAAAAATGTCTAGAACGGTTTATGAAAAGACAAAAAGAGGGCCTCAGGGAATACCTCCCGTGCGCAGCACCGGTATATTGCTGTCAGGTTCACTGTCAGATGGGTTAATCAAAAACTCAAGGGGAAAGGTGCTATCTTCACCGCACACTGCCATCTTTATCGATTCTATTTACAGCACCTCACCAGGATCGCACTTCTTTAACTATTCAATTGGTCCAAAATAGATTTTTCCATTTTACGCAGGAGCGACAGGGAAAACATTAGACCAGAACAAACGTGATAGAAATGTATCACAAAAGCAGATGAACAAACATTGTGGAAGATTTATGGCTGGGATTTTAATAAATTCGAGGGAGATGAATTGATTTTGGTTAGGGGTGTAAGCAACAATTTATTGGGTGGGAAAATGCATTATTTTCCAATTGTTATCAAGCTACAGTAAAACTGATTTGTGTCCTATTGCATTTTATGGATAAGAGGAGGAGGAACCTTCACATGATTTAGATTAAATGTATTAATCAAAACCACCCAGTGTGAACAATATATCTACAACTTGAGAAGATTTTTGACATTTAATTCTGTCGCAACATTTTGGCTCTGTACCTCTTCCTCCAAATTCAATGGCCGCCACAGCTGAGGGAACGCTCTGTTTTAATTTTATGAGGCTTAAAGTAGCTTTTAACCAGCCAAGCGGCAAATAACATAGGATTAGAAATATTTAGCGTTTTCCGACTCCTTAACAAGGATAATCCTTTAGAAACAAGTCTGACCTTTGCGGCTTAATAACTTGGCAGTAGTTAACTCTTTAAATGATAGCTGGGTAATTTAAAGAATGATTTCATAGCAATAATGATTGGGAAAGAGATCAAGTGAAACAGAGATACACAGAGAGAGAGAGAGAGAGAGAGAGAGAGAGAGAAGGAAAAAGAACCAGAGAGAGAGAGAGAGAGAGAGAGAGCGAAAGAGAACAAGAGAGAGAGTGTTATGCAGAGATAAGCAGTAAAAGGAAATTTCATGAAATTTATCTGGTGTGTCGTTGTCAATTAAGCTACTAGACTGAAGATACACACATTAATATTATAAACACGCATTAGCACAGTCAACTGTTATCCATTAATGTCAATGCAAATAGGATGTTGCATGTGGCAGAATTGCAAGTTCTGATGTTCAAACAATAAAGGTCTACAAAATGTACTAAATGGAAACCCAATTTACAATATAAGCTATTATTAAATTCTCTGAATATACACAAAATAAAATGTGGGCTTTAAACAGACCACTATGCCTAAAATTGATCACAACAAACCACTCTATGAGTTCAGTCCATAAATGATCAAATGCCCACCAAGGTCTCTTTGAACAGAAATCCATTTTGTTCCACGAGTGCCTATGTCCCGCCACTGTGCTCCACTTACTCTCCTGATTTGATAGTGAAAGCAGAAAACTTATAGTATTTTAAACCATCAACTTACTAAAGTCCCATGTCATCAGGCCCATGAAAACTAATCTTTCAGTAGTAATAGCTCCTATAAAAGTGGACAGAGCCATTGATATAGAGGCAAGTAAACAGGCAACAAATCCTTGGCTTGGCTCAGGTGGGCAACGAAGCAAACAAAAAGCTAGAAATGAGATCGGGCCCTGGATGGAGCACACTGGACCATGACTAAAATAGGCCAGAGTTCACAGGTCAAGGTTTTTACGAGAGCTGCCCCCCTCCCATCCACAAGATGGATAGCTTTATATACTACTCGGTTTAAGATTGGATTCAATTCCCAGCAATTACAAACACTTTTAAATAGGCCTGTAACAAACAAGATAATGTTTTTTTTTGTCTTCAGGTTTAAATCAATTCATGATAGCATTTTATAATCATTAAATAATTTAATGATTAAATAATTTGTCTTGTTACTAGCCTATTTAAAGAAAGAAAGAAAACAAAATGTATTCAGACACCTTCAACATTTTCTCACATTATCAGTTTATTCGCTAGAGTTTAGAAAATGGTAATAAAATATGACAAGAACTCAGAGTTAAACTGTGTCAGAACAAATTCATCTTGATAATGTCAGATAACTTTGATAGAAAGGTATGTAATGGATTACAATCAACCAATCAGCTGTCAGCTGTTAAGTTCAAGTTCACAATTAGATAATACCAATTTAGGTCAACCAGTTACCAAGCAATGCTTAAGCTTGGTACACACTCTGCAAGAACAAAGAAATTTGTTTGTTTTCTCGAGGTGGCAAGAACAAGAACAAAGTTCCATTCCATACTTCACGAGAAAAGCAGGTGCCGAACATCTCCGCTTCTCCGCATTAACCCCGCCCACTTTAAATATCTGACCAATCACACAATAGTTCTCAGACACCCACAAGAAAAAAGTTCTGCTCAGATGATGTGTCGAGAACAAGCTGCGAGAACTCCCAAACCAGGGCTGCGAGAACAAAATGACGTCATTTTGTTCTCGCAGCCCTAGGAGCGAGAACTTTTTTCTCTGTTCTTGCGGGGTAAGTAACGGCCTTTAATTTAGTTCAGTCTGTGGTGTAAAAGGTCGCATTAGCAATTAAAGAAAAAACACTTAATGCCGAGTTCACACTGCCCGATTTTAACTCGCTGACAGGTTTTGCGAAATCGCCGACAAATGCCCGAAATCATAGGCAATCATAATCAATCTCCTGCTGTGTGAAATGTGTTCTGACTGAAAATTACATCGGCAACAGCCAATGAGAGAGCAAGATACAGGCCAGCGGGAAGTTCAGGGAGGAGTAGACCTGAATATCAGTATTTTAATAGATATCAGGGTTGCCAACTCTCACGCATTTGGTGTGAGACACGCTTTCAGGCTCTGTCTCACTCTGCCCAAGTAAATCTCACGCCAAATTGCCAAACCTGCTTTTGATATGAAACAAAGTCTAAGCTTTTACATTTTTTTTAAAGTTTTAATATGAAATTCAAACAATAAATACCGTTTTGGCGCACTTCATCATGTGGCATAACAGTTAAAGCGAGAGGCGTTGAAAAACGTTGCGACATGCTTTCATCTCCCCACGGCGCGCGTGGTCACGTGGTTCATGGAGCTTTCAATAGTTCTAAACAAACCAGCACTGCCAATACATTTTAGTAGTGGGAAGTTCGGATCATTTACTGACTCTTTGAATCTCGTTCAGCAAAATTAACAAATCTTTTTTCAAGTCATTTCGTTCCTTTCAGCACAATATAATTAAAATGTTACATATTAAATTTTCCAACACATTTAGTACTTTTGGAATAAAAAATTAACTATAAGTTAATGCAGCCATGGCCAAACTTTGAGAAAGAAATGATTAATAGTTGCTTAGCTGGGTCTTCAGGCTATGTATGCATTCTGTTAGTTCACCTCACCTCCCGATCCAAATCATTCTTTCTTTTTCACACTTAACATTTAATCACGTCTGTTCCCTGGAAAGATTAGTTCCCTTTCAGTCTGTCACGTTCGACGTACGTCGGACGTCACCGACGATTTGGGATCACTTCTGGGAGCCCCCATCAGCTTCGAGATATAGAGAACGGGCCAATGGCCATTGGCGTGCGTGATTTGCATCTCACGCTCCGCCCCGCGCTGCGGGTATAAACAGGAGGCGAATGCAGCGCACTATTGTCATTCACTTCGGAGCCGAACACGGTGTTGACGAAGGAGACTGTTCCTGCTTCAGCAGAGAGAGACGAGAGAAGATGCTTCTTTGAGTGCTGGGAGAGAAGGCACGATCAGCGGCGGCCGCGAGCTCACTGATACAGTGATAAACTGCTGTTTTTACAGCACTGTTGGTTTAGTGAGGGCGTTCCCAACGGTGAGTGCATACACAGACTGCACTACTCTCCTGTCTTTTGCCGGGGTTGGTTCCTGGGTGCTTCAGCACATTTAAAAGAGATTTCTTCTAAAAGAGCAGCACGGGTGTGACACTGCGTCTTTTTCAAGACGTCATTCCACCCGTGCGTTTCTGAATGCGGTTGTTTCCTGTCCTTTGACGGCCACGATCCCTCTCGCATAAGCATGTTGAGATTGCGTTCGTGGGTGATCCATGTTCTCTCAGGAGAACGGGATCACGTCGGCGCGTTGTTCGTCTTGCCGCCTTCATAGGGGCTTGAGTGTTCAGCGCGCCGTGTGCCGTCTCGACGGCCACGCTTATGGTCTTACATGCCTGCTGGTAGCTTACAGGTGGGATTGCTGGTTCCAAAAAAAATATATATATATAAAAAAAATAAAAAAAAAATAAAGGGGACCTAGCATTTCATCTGGGGCTCTAGCAGAGGACAGATGTCAATCGCTGCATCGGAGAGAGGGCTGTTATAAGCTGGAAATGAAGATGATGCTGAGTTTCCCACTATAATGGTGTGTGCTCATGCTGAATCAGATTCAGACTTGACAGCCATGCTTTCCCGGGTGGCTGAGGCGTAGTGCAACGCGTAAATCGCCTTGCCCGCCCCCTTGCCTTTTTCCCGGATGTGCATTGGAAAGCTTTGGCAGTGTGGAACTATTTGGTGCCAAAATATGGGGTGCCAATGGGGCCATAATCTGGATAAAGTTTTCCTCTCTCTCACTACCCTCATCGGTGAGGTGGCAGTGCCACTGGCAGGCCACCTCCGCCCTGCGCTCTTAGTGCACGAGGGTAGTTCTGAGCCGAGGTTGAGCTGCGCACAGTGACTGATTTACATTTAAAGTCACAGCACTGGCCCTTGGCCAGACGATGTCCACCCTGGTCCAGAAACACCCTTGGGCTACCTTGCAGGGGTGTGAGACGTCGCCAGAGTACGCTTTCTCGATGCTCACATCTCACAAGGTGACCCTTTTCGGCGACACTGTCGGTGACTGTGCAGCAGTCCTCCACAGTGCAAAGCAGATGGAACCCCTCAGTCTGCTCGCCATGGGCATCCCACGATGCCACCCGTCTTGGCTGCCAGTCAGCTGAGATGGGTGACCCGGACTTGGTTTAAGCTGCTCTTCCCCGGAGGAGGGCCGGGTGGAGAATCATTGCTAAATTTTGTTCCGCCACTGGTGTTACAGCCAGTGGTACCCAAATTCTTAAGAGCAGTTCCAATACCTCTGGGTCTCGGGAGTTCAGGAATGGCAGCGTGTGACGCTATGAAGCCGCGCCACTCTCATTCCCCTCCCCACAAGAGGGCGACAATGGCAGTGTGCGACGCCGGGGAGCCTCGCCACTCTCATTCCCCTCTTCTCAGCGGTGTGAGGACGGCAGTGCGCGATGCTTTGCCTCGCCACTCTTGTTCCCCGCTGAGGAAGGAGGTGAGGTAGGCAGTGTGTGACGCCACAAAGCCTTGCCACTCTCTGCCCCTCCTTCAGTCGCCAGCGGACCGCAGCGTATGGCTTGAAAACGCTACCATGCCTTCTCTCATACCCTCTGTCCAACCGTGGGGGCAGGTAGGTGCTGCGTGCGCACTCAGACCCCACTTCAGGACGCTGTGCCTCTTGGGTCGGGTCCCTGCCCTCCACTTCGCTGCCCTACTGCGGGTACGTCTGTGGGGCGGGTGTGTTCATGGTACGGTTTCCGGAAGCCTAGCTAGCACTTCCGGGACGGTCCCGCTGACTCACCTGCACCACCAGGCTCGGCTATGCGATTCAGTTTGCACGGCATCCTCCCAAGTTCTGGGCGTCCATTTCACTGTTGTGTGGAGCTGCGACGCCCATCTTGTGGAAAGAGATCGGAGTCCTACTGGCGAAGGACGCGATTGGAGCCGGTCCCTCCAGCCGACATGAAGTTGGGGTTCTATAACTCCTACTTCATTGTGCCCAAGAAAAGCAGTGGGTTATGACCAATCTTGGACCTGTGAGTCCTGAACCGGGCCCTTCACAAACCGCCCGTTCAGATGTTGACGCAGAAGCGCACTTTCGAGTACATCCGTCCCCAAGATTGGTTTGCAGCGATCGACCTGAAGGTCCTTCCCTTCAGGACTGTCCCTGTTGTGTGAATACAGAGACACGGTGATCAGTCACCTCAGCCTGTTGGGACTTCGGGTCAACTGGGGAAAGAGCAAACTCTGCCCCGTGCAGAGGATCTCTTTTCTCGGTATGGAGCTCGACTTGGTCAATCTGACAGCGCGTTTCACAGAGGAGCGTGTCCAGTCGGTGTTGAACTGCTTGAATTCAATAAATGCAGGACAGCGGTACCACTGAAACATTTTCAGAGGCTCCTGGGGCATATGGCATCCGCAGCCACTGTAACGCCGCTCTGATTGCTTCATATAAGACCGCTTCAACGCTGGCTACACGACCGAGTCCTGAGATGGGCGTGGCACAGCGGATCCCTCCGTGTCCCCGTGACTCCGAGGTGCCGCCAAACCTTCAGCCTGTGGTCGGACCCTTCGTTTCTACGGGTAGGAGTTTCCCTAGAACAAGTGTCCAGGCATGCTGTTGTCTCCACGGATGCCTCATCCACCGGCTGGGGTGCCACGTACAACGGGCTTGCAGTTTCGGGTCTGTGGACGGGGCCTCAACTGCAATGGCATATCAATTGCCTCGAGTTGTTAGCAGTTCGTCTTGCGCTGGGCCGCTTCAAAACGCCGCTACTAGGCAAGCACGTTCTGGTCCGTACGGACAACACTGCAGCCATTGCGTACGTCAACAAACAGGGTGGTCTACGCTCCCGTCGCATGTCTCAACTCTCCCGCCATCTCCTCCTATGGAGTCAGAAGCATCTGAGGTCGCTTCGTGCCATTCACATTCCGGGCCTGCTCAATCGTGCGGCCGACGAGCTCTCACGACAGCCAGTGCTCCCCGGAGAGTGGAGACTCCATCCCCAGGTGGTCCAGCTGATCTGGAGTCGCTTCGGGACTGCACAGGTAGACCTGTTTGCCGCCCTGGACACAACCCACTGCCAGTTGTTTTATTCCCTGACCGAGGGGACCCTCGGCTCGGATGCGCTGGCACACAGCTGGCCCCGGGGCCTACGCAAGTATACGTTTCCCCCTGTGAGCCTTCTTGCACAGACTCTGTGCAAGGTCAGGGAGGACGAGGAGCAAGTCCTGTTGGTTGCTCTGTATTGGCCCAACTGGACTTGGTTCCCGGAACTAGTGCTTCTTGCGACAGCACCTCCCTGGCCCATTCCTCTGAGGAAGGACCTCCTGACTCAGAGATGGGGCACCCTATGGCACCCGCGTCCGGACCTCTGGAAACTCCATGTCTGGTCCCTGGACGGGACGCGGAGGTTCTAGGTGGCCTACCACAGGCTGTGGTAGACACCATCACTTCCGCTAGAGCTCCCTCTACGAGGCGCCTCTATGCGTTGAAGTGGAACCTGTTCGTCGACTGGTGTTCTTCTCGCTGAGAAGACCCCCTGAGATGTTCGGTCGGTTCTGTGCTTTCCTTCCTACAGGACGGGTTGGAGCGAAGGCTGTCTCCCTCCACCCTCAAAGTCTATGTTGCCGCTATCGCCGCTAATCATGACATGGTAGGTG
Organism: Rhinogobio ventralis; assembly: GCA_039654625.1. Taxonomy (NCBI): domain Eukaryota; kingdom Metazoa; phylum Chordata; class Actinopteri; order Cypriniformes; family Gobionidae; genus Rhinogobio; species Rhinogobio ventralis. Next base: position 29,332,077 of record CM077202.1, on the reverse strand, counting down.
GTAAGTCTCTAGGGAAGCATGATCTGATCGTCAGGTTCCAGAGGGTGGCGAGGAGACCAAATCCGCCTCGCCCTCCCTCTATACCCTCTTGGGACTTAACTCTGGTGCTAACCGCACTGCAGAGGGCGCCCTTTGAGCCTTTGCAGTCAGCTGAGTTAAAAATCCTGTCTCTGAAGACAGTACTCCTGACTGCATTGGCCTCTAATAAGAGGGTAGGGGACCTGCAGGCATTTTCGGTCGACGAATCGTGCCTGGAATTCGGGCCCGGTAACTCTCATGTAATCCTGAGACCCCGGCCCGGATATATGCCCAAGGTTCCCACCACTCCCTTCCGGGACCAGGTGGTGAGCCTGCAAGCGCTGCCTTCGGAGGAGGCAGACCCAACCCTAGCTTTTCTCTGTCTAGTCCGCACTCTGCGGACTTACGTGGACAGAACGCAAAGCTTCAGGACCTCAGAACAGCTCTTCATCTGTTATGGAGGCCAGCAGAAGGGAAAGGCTGTCTCCAAGCAGAGGATGGCCCACTGGATAGTGGATGCCATCGTCTTGGCGTATCAAACCCAAGACGTGCCCTGCCCGCTCGGGTTAAGAGCCCACTCCACTAGGGGTGTAGCTTCTTCCTGGGCGTTGGCTCGTGGCGCCTCGCTGACAGATATTTGTAGAGCTGCAGGCTGGGTGACACCTAACACGTTCGCTAGATTTTATAGCCTCCGTGTAGAGCCGGTATCTTCCTGTGTGCTCGCTTCCCATAGTCAGTAACACCGAAGTGCCCGTTCTAAGTGTCGGCTTGCTGCGCCACTCCCTTCCCTATGGAACGGATACGTGCACTTATATGCTCCAGTCGAGTTCCCCAGAACGGCGAACCCTACGCAACGGGTCCTACGCAACCCGCGGCAGTCGGATGTGGCTGAGCGTCCGACGCCAGGTCTAACACTCATATGCATTGGTGGAACTTGTGTTAGGCTGGGTTCCATATGTTGTGACCCCCACGGCGGTCCCATATGTGTATTCTTCCACGGTACGCCTCCCTACGGCGAGCCCGTGTCTTTCCCTCGGCAGAGCTCTCTGCCGTCTCAGTTAGGTGTTGTTCCCCCGCCGTACGTCCCGTCGCCACAGTTGCTGTACCATCACTGCATGGCCGAGTCACTAGTTCGGCTCCTCAGTGAAAAACAATAGTGCGCTGCATTCGCCTCCTGTTTATACCCGCAGCGCGGGGCGGAGCGCGAGATGCAAATCTCGCACGCCAATGGCCATTGGCACGTTCTCTATATCTTATTTTTAGGTTTTGCATTTGAATAAATATTTAGACATGATCAAACACTAGATTTCTTTAAATGTGAAATTTTAAAACGTTAATATTACATCCTAATATCTTTAATTTTACTTATATAAGCACACACAAGTGAATATTAATGAATGCGAGCAAATATAATTTAACCCAAGAATAGTTTAAAATAGTGCTTATTTTCACACTTTTTTTCTTATGTGTACAGCAGGCTATACATATGAATTAAAACTGAATAAAGATCGAAATCGATATTTGTCTTTCTGCAGTTTATCATTTTTAATAATTCCAGTCTCACGCGAGAACTCCGGTCTGACGCAGTTGTGATCTCACTTTGTTTGCTTGTCACATCTCGCGTGCGTTTAGTTGTGAAACGTAGTTTGCGCACCGGAGAGAGTTGTCGGTGACTATTCCTACTGTAAAGTCATGCAGTGTGAAACATCCTGTCGCCGATCCATCGTGCAGTGTGAACACAGCAGTGACTGAATGCTACCCCAGATAGTCACGCAGTGTGAAAAGAGCAGTGATCCGATGAGTGTCTGAATAATTTTGGTCCCAAATTTTTATACATTTTACTGGTAGTCCACTGTATGAAAATGTTTTGGGTATAATGTGTCACAGTTTACTTTATTTTGCTATCCTCACTTACATAAATGAACTAAAGTGTCCTGCACTCACTAGTAAAAAAAATATATTAGGGGTGTAAGGCATACGCCCCCCACACCCTCAAATTGCTCATTTATTTAATCTTTAATATTATTGTATTTAATTTCAGTGTATGTAAACAATTAATTTACATTCCACAGTTGTTTACTTTTTCTGCATTCTTTTCTTGTGATTCATAGTTAATGTTTATGTTCTTTTCATGCTCTATCTACACAGTCGTATGTATGCATGTATAAGGTCAGTCTGTGACTTTTAAGCTGAAGCTTGGCAGACAAGATTTGTAGTAGATCTGAAGAATCGCAAGATTGAAAAAAAAACGTCAGTGTGTTCGCAAGACAGGTTGATGAGCATGCGTTTTTGTTGAGGCTGTTCCCCAGATTGTATGTGTGTTGCAAGTGTTCTTGAAATAAAAAACGGACCTTATATCTCCCTAAAAACACACGCGTGGACCTCGTGTGTAACAGGGGCACATTCAAGCTCAAACCAGTGCGTAACGTTTTGCTACGATTTCCGGGTTGAACAACATGTTTCCTGGAAATGGTGTGCAACGGGTTTCAGATACGTTTTCTCTTGTTTGGTGGGTGTGTCAAAAATGTCATTCCAATCAGCAGCAACATATAACCCACATGGTATTAAAGAGCTTGCACAATGGGTCCATAAAAAACTATACATATTTATATATTTTGCTATTGTATTGTGGAGTGACACTTTCATTAACTTTTCTATACTCCTCTGATTATATAATGGTAAATATTACAATATCATTGCACAACAGTGATCAGCAATAATGATAAGCCTAATACTCACAATAAAAATAATACCGTCATATAGATCATAACACAGTCTCGGAGGTAAGAAGTGGATTATCCTTCACCTGAAATCTGTCTTTTCATCCTGAAATGCGAGGCAAATGTTGGATCACAATAATTAGGGACCACAGTTTCCACAAATCCCTTTACCCGACTGGGATATTCTCTTTTATTCTGGACGGCAAGTGCAGTGACTGTAACATCGAGCATATTTTGCAGTATTAAACACATATTTATACCGATTTCATCAGGCTCCAAAAATTCTTCAAAAAGAACACAAAAAATGGCCTTCTCAGCTGCCATAGTTGCAACTCTTGCGTCATCAGAACAGGGTGTTTAACGTACCACTGTTTCCGTTTAAAATAAACGTTTTGCAACATTTTGTCGGGGCTGAATGCAGCCCTGGTGTCAGAATAATTTTTGGTTTGACTGTATTTATATATATGTGATTTATATATACTTGTGAATGTATAAATTCTTATAAATTTATATAAATATATCTTAAATATACACTTACCTAAAGGATTATTAGGAACACCTGTTCAATTTCTCATTAATGCAATTATCTAATCAACCAATCACATGGCAGTTGCTTCAATGCATTTAGGGGTGTGGTCCTGGTCAAGACAATCTCCTGAACTCCAAACTGAATGTCAGAATGGGAAAGAAAGGTGATTTAAGCAATTTTGAGCGTGGCATGGTTGTTGGTGCCAGACGGGCCGGTCTGAGTATTTCACAATCTGCTCAGTTACTGGGATTTTCACGCACAACCATTTCTAGAGTTTACAAAGAATGGTGTGAAAAGGGAAAAACATCCAGTATGCGGCAGTCCTGTGGGCGAAAATGCCTTGTTGATGCTAGAGGTCAGAGGAGAATGGGCCGACTGATTTAAGCTGATAGAAGAGCAACTTTGACTGAAATAACCACTCGTTACAACCGAGGTATGCAGCAAAGCATTTGTGAAGCCACAACACGCACAACCTTGAGGCGGATGGGCTACAACAGCAGAAGACCCCACCGGGTACCACTCATCTCCACTACAAATAGGAAAAAGAGGCTCACCAAAATTGGACAGTTGAAGACTGGAAAAATGTTGCCTGGTCTGATGAGTCTCGATTTCTGTTGAGACATTCGGATGGTAGAGTCAGAATTTGGCGTAAACAGAATGAGAACATGGATCCATCATGCCTTGTTACCACTGTGCAGGCTGGTGGTGGTGGTGTAATGGTGTGGGGAATGTTTTCTTGGCACACTTTAGGCCCCTTAGTGCCAATTGGGCATCGTTTAAATGCCACGGCCTACCTGAGCATTGTTTCTGACCATGTCCATCCCTTTATGACCACCATGTACCCATCCTCTGATGGCTACTTCCAGCAGGATAATGCACCATGTCACAAAGCTCGAATCATTTCAAATTGGTTGTACTAAAATGGCCCCCACAGTCACCAGATCTCAACCCAATAGAGCATCTTTGGGATATGGTGGAACGGGAGCTTCATGCCCTGGATGTGCATCCCACAAATCTCCATCAACTGCAAGATGCTATCCTATCAATATGGGCCAACATTTCTAAAGAATGCTTTCAGCACCTTGTTGAATCAATGCCACGTAGAATTAAGGCAGTTCTGAAGGCAAAAGGGGGTCAAACACAGTATTAGTATGGTGTTCCTAATAATCCTTTAGGTGAGTGTATAATGGTTCTTTCTCGTTATAGATCGTTAAATACATTAAATTTCAAAATAGATGTTATGACTATATAAAATGTAATGCAGAATCTAATATAAAACTATAAAATAAATTAAAACTAAAATATATATATGAATAATTTTGCATACATGATTTTGCATACATGATTATCCATATTATATATATATTTGTATTGATTGGGTAACTCTTCTTTTTATATCTGGATGAAACTGTCCCACTATGAGAATAGTCAGGTAGATTGAACTATGTTGCCTCAGACAGTCTCAACCCTACAGAAACTGAAATAATCAAAACCAAAGTCGTCACATTTGATTACCATTCACACTACACAGCCATGTTTGAATAAATGCACTGTCATGTTTTTATCATCAGAAAGATGCTCCCTGCAGGAAGGAAATGTCATTTTATGTTTCATTGAGTGTAAGTAGAGTACTAGACAAAAGAAAAGTGCATACAAGGGGATTTGTATGACAATAAAATTCAAACCCAAATAACACGGTCTGTGACAAGCAAATCCCAGTAGACTTGTAGTCTTATTCCCTCTCAAACTGCCGTTATTAACAACAGCACAGTAACTCTGGCAATGGTGAGCTCCAGAAATCAAAGTCTTGCTTAATCTTGGCAACACAGAGCCATTCTACTTTTTGCAAATATAGTCCTACGTTCCTCTCCTACAAAAGGATTTTAGAGTGAAAGTAAACACTTCAGAAATACAACTATGGAGTAACATTGCCCAGGAGGATTTAAATTGGGTTTTTTCATGGCCTCTAGGCAATACCTATATGACAACAATACAGCAGCCGCAAAACAAAAACAGTCTGACTCAATAGAGACATGAAGGGGTAACCAACAGATGAATGGTAAAACGATAAAAAGAAACAAGTTTGTGCTTACGGTGGACGTTCACAGCCAAAGCGAGATAACAGAGAGCAACATGGCTTGATTTATTTTCTCTTCAGCTCTTTTCAAAATTGGATGGCAAACACTCCCTATTCCATTAACTACAGTCCATATGATTTCTGGCAAATAAAACTGTGCGGTAGCATCTGTGCGCCTGATACAGTGGAGGAGAAACTGCAAACGCAAATGATACGTTTTATTATTTGCCACCATCAAATAGGCCCTTGCATCTGCTTCTCTGGCACCGTATCCGCAAACACAGCGCCCGTGTGAGATGGGAGAGACCTCAATCAAACGTAAGCTAAGCCTTTCTTCAGGACATGAAACAGAGCACTCCTCTAGCTGATATTATGTCTGCCAGAGAAAACAGGAGAAGATGAAGAGGGAAGAAAGGAAATGCAAAACAGAAGGAGGATGGAAAATAACATGAATTACCTGATTATGAATAATAAGCAGCAGGCGTACACGCTGTACTTATAGCTTGCATGAAAATCCCATCATGCATGGTAGTGTAAGTTTCTAATTAAGTCATATAGAGCTAAAGCATAATCAGATTTTTAAGCTTTGTATAAATGCGGTGTATAAAATATTCTTCTCTACTATATTTTGAGGGGACCAAAAATAAAAAAGGCGTTCCACTGGTCACCCAGTCAGAAGCACTGTAGATTGTTAAAAGAGTAGAGGAACGTAGAGCTATGATGAAACAGTGAGTACGCAGGTGATATATCCCTGCACACTAGCAGTGGAGCCGGCAGCACTAAACGCCCTTCTGCATGGGGCAGAGGAGCCTCAACTTCATCAAACCCCTCGCAGGATCAGCCCCCTTCTTAATGGATTACTGCTGTCTCAGTGGAACCACACTGCAAATAATGATAGAACACCTGCAGATTAAACCATCTTACACAATACTCAATTCATTACCTTTTTCCCCAGATAAAGGCCAGCTAATAAAAATATGATTTTCTCTCACAGCAGAACAGTCACACCTTTATCCTTTAAGGGAAACAAAAGGAGAAGAGGAAGGTGATATCATCCAAAAGCAATAACGGCCATCATTGCAATTACATGGTCACTCCATTGCGAGGAAAAAGAAAAATGTGTGGTGGTTTAGAATGAAAATTTCAGAAAAATTATAGTACTTGAATGAGGTGTTTCACTATTTTGCTAAACTGAAATTTTTTTAATTATATAGTAAGGTTACATTTAAACTATAGCTTATGAACTGTTTTTTTTTTATAAGGGTTCATAAAGATTCTGCGCTGGTACAAATATAAGTCAAAAATAGGACAAATTCAACATTAAAAAAATAAAAATTTGTTGCACTGTTTTGAGAAGCTTCAATACAGACTATGGAATCCCCTTCAACCTTGATGCAATCCAAAGTGATTCACATAATCAGTAAAGTGTGATCTAGAGAAGTAAAACCAATGTGTAGAATGTAGTGGTGGTCTGATGCGGGGCAAAACTGGGTCACCTGGCTGCATGTAAACATGTGGGCTCTCAACAGCTCTCTCCAGGTGACACCTCATCACCGTGCTGCTAGAATGATGGCTTACACCCGTCTGGCTTGTCAAAACACTGTTTCGCAGGCAATTACCACGGTGGCCAGCCCACCACCGGGTTCGGATGGATGGGCGACACAGCCAAAGGGTCACTCCTCTGCCCATATTTCTAATGCTTTGCTCTGGTGCGGCGGGACAGCAAATTGGCTGGCGTCTGTCAGCGGTTATCTGTATTGCCGAGAACTCACAAGACATCTTGTATCTTGCCTATATCACATCCAGACAGAATATCAGAAAACAGAGAGAAAAGATAAAATTGTCAGTTATCTCTAAGGATTTGTTCAAAATCATGTTGCGTTGAAAAAAAACTCTTGCAGTAAGAATTTATTAAATGTGTATGTTTACTATATGAACCAAGGATCTAAATAATCAAATATATGGCCTGCCTTACTAACCCAATTTACAAGAAAAAAAAAAGTTGGTTTGTAGTTGTACTAGTTTACAGAATGAAATAAATACACATTAACATACATTTTATGGTAAAGCCTGCAAAAGTAAAATACTTAGTGATATGTAGCCTGCATATTAAATACATTTGACTGCAGTTTGCATAAATTAAATGGTTGTAACAGGTGTCCAACAGCAAATAACATAAACACAGAAATAAATATAATTACATGCAAACATTCGTTTGCCATACGTATAAAGTTTAGTTGTTTGAGGCAAATTGTGAACGTTTTTTGAGGACTCACTGAGAAGAATTATGTTTACCAACATTGAACAGAGCTGTTTTCCACATGATAAAGCCTCTGGTTCTCTCAAATCAGTTCCCGCTCATTTGAATGGACGCGTGCACTTCACTTCCTTCACTGCGCGTGACTGCTGACGAGCACTCGCTCTACCCCGCGAGCACATGGGTCTTCCCGTTGTCATGGAGACCCTTAAACATTCGGAAACATGGCGAGACTTGTGAAACTTTACAGTCAAGTTGATAACATCAAAAAGCAATATTTCATCAGAAACAGGTAATGAAATAATGCACATATTAATTTCGCTACATTTGAGAACGGTCTTGTTTTGTATCAGTCGACGCAGGCGAGAAATAATGCGAATATCAAAACGTTTATGTCAACAAGTTCCTTCTTCACGGCTGTTTTTAGATAAGAATAACAAAGACACATATTGGTGAAACGTCTAGATGATAAGAGAACACATTAATTCGGTGAACTCAATAAAAGCCTTTCATGTTACAGGATTGCGGAGGAAAACAGACAGAAAGAGAATGAGGCTGCAGTCAGAATTCAGAGCTGGTTTAGGGGTTGCCAGGTGAGGGCATACCTCAGGTAAGACATTTCATCTGACAATGTTTTTCAGTGTGTAACTTACAAACAAAGAATTAACTCTTTAAGTTAAGGTTTATTTATTTGTTTGTTTGTTTAGAGGGGAAATAAGTGGCAATTCTGTTTCAGTTCATTCCTTAGGCTAGATAAGACTTTTTACATATAATAATTATGCAACTTTATTCATTCATTCATTCATTATTTTTTCCCTATTTATTTATTTATTTAAAGTTAACTATACAATCTGATGGCAGTAAATAGAGTGCAACAGTCTGGTCTGGAAATAAAAATCCCATTCATTTTCTCCTTAGCGGAGTTGATTTTTATAAACCTTTAAAGACAGAACTAGTGTCTATGAGGTTGTTAATCGGTGATAAATGCTTTTGTTTAAGTCATCAGCCCTCATTATTTCAACTTATTTTTTTAAATAATCATGTTTAACAGTGGAATTCTTGTTGAAAGACTACCAATGATTCCGTCTAAAAACCTCTTCCAATCAGGGAATCGATCAGGGAACCATCTCTTGTTGCAACTCTTTAGCGTCCACCCATTCCCATGAAGCGCTGCAAATGATGAAATCAAGTCAACATCCCTATGCTTTCAAACTACTAAGTCAAGTCATAATAAAAATATATATTTTTTTACTATTCTTATTTTCATGGAATTATAATGATTTATCCCTGCGCACCATTATTTGTTAAAAATGTATGTGCCCTCATAATCTTTAATCAAAATAGATTCCCCTCCCTTTTGCAGCAACATTTCTTCTCTTCTATGATGACATGTTTACTGGAGTGAGGGCAGGACAACCTGTCACTCACATGACATCACAACAATAGCAAACCACAACCATCCAATCGATTCCAGATGGACAAAATCAAGTCCCAGCCTACATTTTTTTTTTCTTGTTCGAGAAGCCGTTTCACTCTGATATACGTCAAAATAGTAAAAGAAAAGACTATTGCAACTTCCATTTCATGCCGACGTAATTGTTTTTTTTGCATGTATATGCATATTTTACAATAAATGTAAAATATACTGTTTCTACATAATCAACGTATTTAAATCGATTGTTTTATATTTATCCATTTATGTTATGTCTTTTGCAGTAGTTTATGGGATTGGTGTTCTTTCCCTTATTAAAACCATTAAGTCTTTTACCTTTGTCTTTATGTCTGATTTTAAATATTTTTTTGCTTCAAATCAAAGTTTGTAATGTTGTGATTCACCTTGAAGATGGTTCGTTTGGTTCATGGTTAATAACTCTTTAGTGAAGAACCAAGGCCACTGAAAAAGTGGGCGGGCACTGTTGCACTCTATAGGCATGACAGTTTTAGAATCCATATTGTATAGGGTAGACAGATGTGTTAATGTGGACAGGTGTATGATTCTATATTCTCAGCATATACCTTTAAGTGGTCGCTGAAGCCTAAATCTAATACATTTGGTCTTTAAATGCAAGAATTAGCCAGTGCACAGGGCGCTTCAATGTGTAACCTCAACATATTTCTGTGCAGTGAGCAGACAAACTCCCAGACAGTAGGTTAATTTAGATTACTTTAGTTAATTGATCAATGTGTTAAGTGGCTAATTAAGCGCAATCTAGGCTTCTTGAGTGCAGCTCCAGGGTTGCCACCATCCCTATACGCATTGATTTTTTTGAGTTATAAATGGCCTTTTGGAAATTGATGGCCATGTTGAGTTCAGAGTTGCCATAGACATGCATTTAGGGGGTGGTTAATGATGAATGCAAATGTACAGTTGTCCAAGAAAGCCCTATCACGGACAGGCAGAAGGAAAACAGGGGACTTTGAGGAAGGAAGTTTTGATTTAATCAGTCTGAAAGTACATAAGTATAATTACTTGTCAAGTGTTGTTTTATTTTTCAGTCATCTGCATAAAAACGCAACATTAATACAAAAAATATGGCGGGGTTTCACTGCTCGGGTGCTTTTCAGACAAAGGGTAAAGGTAAGTTGTGAAGACATGTAATATTGATTATGTTATGATAACCCTCATTAACATTTAGCAGTTAACAGGCATGCCATGACTTACATATATCTGGCATAAGTTTGTAATTTGACAATTCGTATTGATTTCCAATGGAATGCTTTTATCTCGTCCATGTTTTAAAGGTGCTGACAAATTAGTGCAAACAATCTTCATTTTCTTAATTTTTTAAACAAAACCTAAGGATTTTGTGGTAATAGATTTTACAATCTAATTGTTTTGGAATTTTTTGTTGTCTCTGTTTTCTGCTGTATGTTTAATCATGACCTACAGTTGGTTGTCTAATATGTTATGTTTTTATATAATGTACAGTTCAGTATTGTTTTGTATTTTTTTTACATAACTTCCAGAAGTTCCATAAATCTTTTCTTTAAAAAAAAAAAAAAAAAAAAACTAAGAACATTGTACATGTTCTTATTTTGTCTGATTTCTCGTCATTTGTAATCAAAAATCTTTCCTCTACCATCATGTACAGCAGTTCATATCAAGTTTTCAAGTGAATCATTTGTGCCTTGTGTCTTGTGAATATTCCTCACCGTGTTTAGTCGGTCCATCCTCAGTGGCATTCCATTGATTATCAAACTCAGCAAAGAGCATTTTACCTTCATACATCTCCATTAGTTACCAGCCTGACTTTCATAGATTTTTCACAGCCATGTCTGCATTATGTATTAAGAATAGGCACTTCCCTTCGATACAAACTATGACTTGCCACTCCACCCTCTTATCTGCTGCTGCTTCTCCATGACTTTTATGTATTATGTATAAGGAGGATTTTATTCCTCACATGTTGGGAAAACATCAGAGAGCCCAGTCACAATGTAATGTTATCTCCCTCTCTTCACAGACAGCATATTTTATCATGAAGATGAATTTCTACAATAAGATGGCTGTCAAGGTAAATATTTCTCTTGCTGTTTAGTGAGTGAAAAGTCAGTAGGTCACACATTTGATTTGGATGAAACCTGTAAACAGATTTTACTGGTGTGTGATAACTGCATTGAAATCTAAAGTGAAAGTGGTTCATAAAATCAAAATATGATTAAATATATTCAATAATTTTGATATATATATATAAATATGTGTGTGTGTGTGTGTGGGTGTGTATTTATTGACATCTGTGACGTTTCCATAGCTATTATAAATATATGAAATATATCAATAGAATATACAGAGATATTTACTTTTAGTTTGTATTCCTCAGTTACCCGTTTCCTGTGTTCCGTTTTTTCCGTTTCTATGAACACTAATTCAATCTGCACACTGTTCGCCCTTGAGCTCCATATCTTTGTATATTTAAGTTCCTCTTTTTTCAGTTGAGTTATCCAGTATTGTTGTGTCAACACGTTGTTTCGTTGCCTTCTTCATATCTGTGGATTACCTGAGTTTTTTTTTATTTTTTATAAATACTTTTTGGAACCTTTTGCATCTTTGTCATCTTTATCTAGACTAAACGTGACAGAATACCGGACCCACGAAGTGAAGATGGAGATTGCCTCCATTAATGCAGCTCCCACAGGAAGCTTGCTCAAGCCCAATGGGGCTGTGATTTTTATATTCCAAGGAGGAATAGACCTGGAGGAGTATGGGGAGGAATTTGTCAGCATCAGCAACCTCGCACATTGCAACGACATCACGCTCATGGAAGGGTTTTTGGATCGGATTTAGAATCTAAACTGCTGCTGGAAGCTGGTGGAGTACATCAGCTTCGCCCTGTGGGTCGATGGATCTTCTTTTGATGTAGGCAAAGAGGAAGAGGATTCCGCGGCCAATGTCCAGTCACACTCTACATCTGTCACCACCCTATAGCCAGACCCAGCACCCACACCCACCACGGATAAGGAGCCAGACCCCACCGCAGACTGAGACACCTAGCTGATTCTCACCACGAAGATCAACCCTGAGACAATGCCCACTAAAGAGCCAGAGCCAGCAGCCACATCCGTCCCAGAGGAGAAGCCAGAGGTCCTGGCTGACCAGGTGTGTGAGCTGGCCATAACATTCGTGACGGTAGGGTTTTTGGTGGACCTGGATTCAAAGGAATGGCTGATAGTAGACTGGGAGACCGAGGTAGTGCTTCCTACCCTACCTGCCCACAAACCTTCTCTGCTGCTGGTCCCTTCCTGCATTAATGTATGTTCGTCGTCGACACCAGTCCTGTCCATCACAGAGTGTTCTTCATCACCACCATCCCTGTCCATCACAGAGCCTACTTCCACACCCAGTCTTCCTGCATGCTTCACCAAAGCCAGCCATTCCCTCGGCTCCTCCACACTGACTCCCTTTAGCCTGTCAGCTCTGCTATCAGCCCTGCCCTGATCTGCCTTGGGACTTCCGGTCCCCACCTCGGCCCATTGACCAATAGACCCTTTTCATAGACCCTTTTCGTAAATCCTGCAAAGTTTTTTGTATTTTCATTTTTTAAAAAATGTATGTACATTTATAACACTAATACTTTGTATTATATTACTTTTGCATCAAATTACAAAAAACAAGTTACTGCTGCTGTGAGGGTGTTTCTAATACAGCGTCTATGGGAGTGATGGAAAAAATAATATCTTTCTTTCTTTTCACTGCCGTTATCAATCTCACTCTATTTTTTCCCTATTTTTGAAAGTTGTGAAATCACTATTGTGGCGTTTTTCTTTTGCTATTTGAGCAAATGGGGACACAAAAAATATATTTACTGTATTCTCTCATTCACCGCTATAAAAGTTAACCCAACTATGACGACTTACACTCTGAGAAACCCGGAAATGTGAAAAGGGTCTATTGGCTTCGCCCTGGCTCCTCGCTCCCTCGTCCCATTGGCTTCACCTTGTTCAGTGGTCGCCCCATTATTGCCACGGACATCCGGGCTGTCTGCTATCCGTCGGGTTCCTCCATCCCTCAGGCTCAGTCCTCACTCACTGCAGTCCTCTGGCACCCTGGCTCCACCTCGGCCGCTCGTCACTGGGACTCCACCTTGGCCTCCCAAGTTTTATTTAATAAATATTTATGTTACATATAACATATTGTATCGTTGCGCTTTGGTCAACCTGAGTTCGAGTCCCGGCCCGTGGACCTTTCTGAAAGAAAAGAATTTGCTATCATATTTTCTCATCTTTTATAAGGCCTAAAGTTGTAAAAAGGTAGCAATATCAATCTTGCATGTTCTGTTTCATAGCCTATAAATCAAACACGTTTATATTTGAGTGATACATGGCACTTTTATAGAGCTATTGGTATGTATAGAAGCTTTAGTTTTACAATTGTTTTTCCCTGAGGTGAAACTTTTAAAGAATTTTATAAGTCTTACAAAATTTCATAGCTTATTGAAGAATGTTGCATTTCTATGGAGGATTGCATATTTCTACTGTGATGATTGGACATCACAAGAAATGTGAACTGAGGAAGTGATTTATACGCAAATCTTTTGTGTTAAATCTAGGGCCCACCCTGCATTCTTCACTACCACTTCTGTTATGTGAGTCTAATTTGAAACACGAAGCTTGACCTCTTCTCAGGGGTCACAGAATATGAGACTAAAGGTCCTGTCACCACTTAGACACAAACAGAAGTCGCTCAACAGGACAGACAGCTTTTATAGCCCTTGTAAAAGATAGAGTGCTATGTCCGGGAAGCACCGGTAATGTAAAAATCTGCTGAAGGAAAAAAAGAAAGGGCGACTGTGAAAACAGTCAATGAAGGATCAGTTTCAAGCACAGACTGGGTGTGTTGGATGGAAAAAATGGGCTGTCAGTTAGTTTGGAAAGCTTCATGGGAACGTATGCATGATGTTTACTAATGAATGTCACTTCATACAATTCTGGTCATAAGTTTACATACATTCAGTGTTGCACTTCTGTTTAGTCATTTCCTATATCCTATCACACTCTTTACCAAAAGCCAATGTGGTAGCCCTTTAATATAAATCAGTGTTTACAAGGGAGGCCTGATTTGTATTAGATCTAATTGAGCAATATGCATCATTGATTTTACTAGTCTAAGAGGTCACAAAGAACTCAGAATCCAAGCCTGCAATTACTTTATTTAAAATTATCTATTGACTACTGATCAATGGCAATTCTTGTTTTGTTTAGTTTTTGCCTTATTATAATTTTTTTCTCATTTACCTGCTATTGTTTAAGCACCTAATTAGCCTGAAGGACATCTGTCCTTTTTGTTTTGGGTTCTCAGTGGTGCTGTCATGGTGGCACTAACCAGCACTCTCATTCTTCATGGAGTGACAATGACTGCAAGCTCGAAAGTGACTGGGAACTTCTTTAATTTGGTCTGACTTTGATTCGTCTTTTAACTTCTAAATACTTTTTGAAATTCAAAAATGTCCTACTCTTTATCAGCCATACAGTGGAATAGTAAAGGCAACAAAATAATAAACAAGTACATGTATTCATAATCAGAACTTACCCTTCTTTTGCAGATACAGCAGAGATGGCGTGGCTATTATGTGAGGAAGTATGTACACAATTATTATGCACGCAAGAGATATTTGGAGGGATTGACAAGGAAGAATGAGCACATCAGGTGAGAATAATTAAAATGATTACCTTTTAATACATATAATGCTCCAAATAAAGTAATATTTGTACATAGCATTGCGTTAAACTAATGTTCACAGATGACCATTGTCTGAAATTCTTGCAAAGACAAAGGAATGTCATGCCTTTTACGGCATGTTTGAGACATATACATTAGCAGCATGTCATGCATAAATCGCCTCTGGTTACTTGAAAATGAATAACTTTATGAAATTTAAAATTAGCCTCTGATTTGTGTGCCCATATTTATAAAAAAAATTCTGCTTCAGGGGCTGAAGGAAGATGCCATCTTTTACTTTTGATAAAAACGAAGTCACATTTTTTAATGTGACCAATATATTTTGTGGGAAAATATCTTAAGGGTTTAGCTAAAATTAAATGTAAATCTGTTAAGTGCTCCTTGGATCACTGACTCCCAACACCCTGCCCCCTCCCTCCATCTCCCTACTCCAGCCTCTCTTTAAGTGGGAATGTTCTCTTTTAATGGGGTTTCTCACCTATGAATCACGTTAACACATTGCATTTCTCTATAAAAACACTGGGCCATCATGTACTACACTGTCTTAAATGTTGGAAACTTTTTTCCCCGTTTTGGGAGAGGCCACAGTTTAGTGTGATTGTCATGATCAACCATTATGAGTTTTTCAATATGTTGTTTCCCAGCGAACAGAGTGGGAAAAAAAACAAACTATAATAAAATAAAATGCAAGATCCACCAGTAACTGCTTAACAGAAGTCGTATCATCAAGGGCGTAGTTTTGGTTTGAACAATGGGGGGGTTGAAGTTTGAACCGTTTAGCGGGGTCCCAGGGCATGCTCCCTTGTTGTGAGGTTTATTTATTTGTTTGTGTGTGTTTATTTTAGCAAAATGGTCTTTTGTGGTATCAACCACACGTGTTGATAACATAACTGCAATAAAGTAGTAGCCTAGTTAACAATTACTTGTTTACATAGGATATGATGTATTTTATTTTATTTAAGCTCCTAAAAACTTATCAGTTTGACAGAATTTTCTAAATCAAAATGCTATGATAGGTCAAAAACTAACTTTAATAAAAATGGTCTTATACTGAAAATATAAATTTAGTGTCATCTCTTGGAACATCTGAAAGACATTTTCCCCTAATATCTGTCATTATTAGCAGAACATATATACACATGGGGAAAACCAATTGTTTAGTCAATAATTCAAGAAGGTCCAGACTTTAAAGCACTTTCTAACTTGTACTTGGCCTTATGAAAAAGTAACATAGTTCTTGTAATTGTTTAACTATAGCATTTGTTTACAATAAGGATATAGGCTACTAATTACAGGTAAGAAAATTGATGGCTCCTCATTATCACGTTATGGCCAATTTTAACTTTCTGTTTTATCTACAGCATTTGTTATGAAAAATAGCAGCCTACACATTTAGAAACTATAGCTACAATATGCCACAGTTGTAATATCTTTAGTGAAAAATATATTCCATAAACAAATTATCTATTATAAATTTAGTCAAGTTGGTCAAAATTTACCACGATAAAGACAATAGAACCTGATAAATTTGAGTATTATCTGAAGTTTAAAAAGCTTTCTAATTTATGTTGGTGCAGGATGGTGTTTTCTCCTCTTTTCATCAGTCTTTTTAGTTTATGTGGCTGTTTTAGATAATGTTCGACTTTCTCCATAGCGTTTTAAAGTGGTAAATTATCAATAAAATTCAAATGGGGTCGCACATTTTATCCTCAGCTTCGCAATAGGTACGGCTCGCACAAATCTTTTCACACTTTTGGAGTGCGCTGGTGAACACGCAGAAAATACAGTGATTCACACATCACGCATGCACAATTACGGGAACTTAGTGCTTATAAAAGCTCTGAATGTGCAATGTATATAATTAATGAATAGCCTGATTCTATTGTTCCATTAACCATGGTAGGCTATAAATTTGACTTGCTTGTTTTGGTTATTGTCCCCCCTGCAAACCACGCCCCTGCGTATCATAGATACGACAGAAGTTTCATTGTATAATGAAAATGTCAACTTAATTTCACATGGACAGATAAAAAAAAAAGTGAATTAATGTTAATTATATATCAGTTATTGGCTCATTTGATAATTTCAGAAATTCCCAAATATTGTCAGATTAATCTACCTAGTCAGTATTAAACAGAGTCAGAGTTGCTTCTTGTTGTGTATAAAAACATAGGAATAATCAGTCTTGTCTCAGTAAGTTTTGGATATCTGTCCAGCTTTGTTTTTACAAACAACATCCCATTTTTTTTTGTATTTCTCTCTTTCTCTCTTATTCTCTTCCGCTCTCTCTATCCGTCAGTAGACCCTATCTGTTAGTGCATTAATTAGTTGTTTATGTAATGCTTCTGAGGTCATGATGAATCAGTCATAGATGTGAAGTGAAAGATCACTACGCTGATTCTGACAATCTGTTCCACGTTGGGCTCAGGATCACCCACTGACTGATTAGTCACCCCTCAAAGGTCTCAGTGCCAGAATTTTAATCCGTACAGCTCCAGCGCTTGAATAAATTATTCAAAATTTTCCTAATGGTTCCCATTTAGCACAAGTAGACCATCCCGGCATGCCAATGATAGGAGGCCAGCGACTGCCCGTGTCAGGGCGGCCCCTCTCTCTCATTCTCTCTCCCTGCCAGCGGTGAAGGATCCCCCTCCTCCCCATGCAAAACGATCTGTGTCGTTTCATTAGCTCTAGTCTGACGACAAGGCCCACTATGTTCCAGTGTCCATCTTCATTCAGTTGTCCTTCTCTGCATACCTTAATGAAGTCAAGACCCGAGTTCACCGCGGCAATTCCACAGCAAGAGTTTGTGCAATG
Source organism: Rhinogobio ventralis (assembly GCA_039654625.1). Classification (NCBI taxonomy): domain Eukaryota; kingdom Metazoa; phylum Chordata; class Actinopteri; order Cypriniformes; family Gobionidae; genus Rhinogobio; species Rhinogobio ventralis. The sequence goes on along the minus strand of CM077202.1, from coordinate 29,314,482 downwards.
TAACAATTTATCACTTGTCAAGAAGACACTTAAAGTTCCAGCACTTAATAAGGGCTTCCTCTGGGCTTGAGTAATTAGAACTGAGCGGCTTGCATATTTACTAAATGTGGAGTGTCATTGCCACCATGGCCTATTGCCTGCATGAATTATTTCTCTATCTGTAATAAACAGCTGGGTAATTATTACTGCCATAATCAGATAAATTTCTCTCTGTAATGTTTGAGCATGGAAAATCTTTAACTCTTTGGAAGCACAGGGGGAATTTATGGACTCCCATTGCTCAGACTACTTTTTCCGCTCTTGTGTCCCTTTCAAGGACATCTGTGAAACTCACTCCTTAACTGCAGGCCTTATTAAATGTTTTTTTTTTTTCTTTATAAACATTTCATAGTATTTAGGGCAGGTCTTTTATCAAAGCAAGACTGCAAAATACACAGGCCATATGCTTAATCACACAAATTACTGCATTCATTACAGAGAAGTACACCAAATCCCATTTTATGGGCAAATTGATCTTGATGTTTTCCACCTTAGAAGCATTTAAATTCTCCTAATTATTCGTATTTTGTTTTTTTTTGTGGGTGTGTTTTCATTTAAAACAAAACTTGTGTTAGGTGGCTTTTGCTGGTCTTTGCAAATGTTTTAATTAAATTACAGTGAGTGGAAATTTGAGAATTTATAGATAATACTGAAATTCCTTTAAGACAAATGTCAAAAAGTAAAAAAGTAATTATACTTCATATGCGGCATGACAGACCCACATATATATATATATATATATATATATATATATATATATTAGTGCTGTCAATTGATTAAAGAAATTAACTAATTAATCACACATTTTTTCTGTAACTAATCGCAATTAAGAACATTGGAGTTTTTAATATTTTTTTTTTTATTGTAATTATTTCAGTTACTCTCCAAATTAATGTAGAAACAACTTAAAGACAGTATATTTTAAATATTTGTTGTAATGGCTTGTTTTTATGAAATTGATAAATATACAGAAATTGAATAAAATTATCAAACACTTTACAGTCTTAACTGCACAAATTATAAATTAAATATAGATTAATCCTTATTTAAAGTTACCTTTGTTCTTTGATTAATGACATTGATGACAAACCTCACAGCAACTGATTTATTAGACTGCTGTCACTTTAAGATCTGCCGTTGTCAAACATGACGCAGATCTGACCCGCATCTCATTTTCTCGCAACTCTTCAAGTTCATTTAAAAAGTCGTCACAGACACGACATTCACAGAAAGCGCATTTTCGTTTGTCTTGTGGCACTTGAATGATTTAAAAGCATTTGTGTGAATAACAGCATGATTATATAATGTAACGCTAGCCAAATTATGGTAGAAAAAACGGATGCTGCGTTAATTGCGTTAAATATTTTTACGTATTAAACTGAAAAAATTAAACGTATGCGTTAACGCGTTATTTTTGACAGCACATATATGCCAATGCTAGCATATTGAAAAAATAACACATTTAAAAAAGGTTAAGGTAACTAATAGGATAGACTGAATCTGCTGTAAACGGCTTGTATTTTTGACTGAATATTACATCCCTAGCTGTTGATAGGTAAGGGTGATTAGCACCTGGTGAATTGGTGGATTCTACAGTAAGTGGATGCAATTCAGTGGGCCCAGGGTGCTTATAGCGGTGTGTTGTGTAAGGACACACAAAGGTCATCTGTGTTAGCTGCTCCCATGTCTCCCTACTGGCCCATCAACACTAATGAGGTTTATGTGTTACCCCAGCCTTCTCTTAGACACAGATCGAGATCCCCTTCCACGGTTACAAATCTATTTGGCTTTTGTCCACTGCAGTGCAATTAATAATAAGCTGGAGATATAGGTTGGCAAAGGTCACACAGACAGCGTGATGCCAAGCGAAAGAAACCGAGGCTGGTCAGAAAGCGTTTGAACATTGTGACCTCAGACCACAATAGAAAACAAACTCACAGCCCAAACTACTCTGCGTATTTGATTTATTTAGGTGATTTACTTTTACGGAGAGGAAATGGGAGAGAAAAATTGCATAATAGGAAAAATGAGGTGATTTTTAAAGGTCAGTGTATTTTGTGCATGTTATGTTCATTATTATATATTTTTTAATTAATTTGTATCTTGTTTTCTTTTTTTTTTTTTTGCTACCTAGGCTTTTGATGCCTTCCAATATTTCAAACTGTATGCATACCATGCCTAACAACACCCTTTGGTCATGATTCCTAATGCATTATCATTCATACAACAGAAATACTTTTTTGCAAAGTTTCACAGAAATCCAGACTGTCAAACTATTATTTTGTCAGTGAAGCTGCTCTTGAACAATCCACAAGTGTATTAAACATTGTCTGATGTCTTGGGACTTAGACAAGAGTTTACAGAAGTGTGAGTTGGAAAAACGGTGGGTTTATTTGTACTGTTCTGCTTCCCAGGAGAGACCTGGTGGAATTTGCAGAGCTCCAGAAAAAAGAGAGAGAACAGATCACTCTGGAAAAAGAGGAACAAGAAAAAAACATCCAGGCTCAAAGACTCCACTTCCTCCTGAGCACTAAACAGGTCAGTGCTAAATCATTGAGACGGACATGCACGTATATCCTGCATACATACAGTATATGTATTTGAGATCACAGAATCAAAAGGAACCGTGCATGGAGTTATGAAACCTGCATTTATTCTTACAGCAGGCTCCTAACTGCTGCAATCATTTGCTGATATATATATTCTTTTCAGAAATCCCTCTGGCTATAATGTGTCTTGATAATTATGATGAAGTGTTCTGGCCATTGTTGATTCAGCAGCAGTGCGGGGTGAGCCGATATTTCATTTTGTGGCCTCTCCTTCATGCTTTTATGGTCATCACAGCCTCCTGTGGCCACACCGCTCATGCCATGTTCCTGCTCTGGTCACTTGACGCTTAGTGCCAACCACACCATGAACAGGGCAAGAGGACATTACTGCCAGCTGCCTGCAGTCTGAGGCAGGAAATCAAGAAATAATACACATCAGCTAATGGCTAATGGACAACAGATGCGAGGGACCACATGCTAGTTAAAAGATGCTTTAGAGGGAGATAAGGATAAAATATGGGTGTGTGGGTTGGGGTTACTGGTATTACCTAGTTTACCAGTCTATTATTTTTCTTGTATTATTATTTGAAATGAATTGATTGGATAAGCATTTTATAATGTAATGTAATATGTTAAAATAATGTTTTAAATTATGATTAGTCATGAATTGTTAATGAGAACAAAATTTATATAATATTACCGGTTAAAAGTTTGGGGTCGTTAATAAAATAAAATATATATATTTTTAACGTTTTTGAACAAAGTCTCTTATGCTCACTAGGGCTGCATAAATTCAGTAAAACCATTAACGTCTAAAAAACCTATTATAAAACGGTTAGTTCCAGTCATTGATTCTGATTGGTCAGTAGTTGTGTTTTATTTGCGATAAAACACGGCTATGACTGCTTCACCTTCTCTGTATCACTGCACAACACCCTTAGCAACCACTGCAAAACACCCTTAGCAACCACTCTTAGCAACGTCAGTCCTACGTTCATAATAAAAAAATCCATTGAATGTCCGCTGCGAAATATCTTGTCCTTTTAACAGTAAAGGGACAGTGACAGCGCTCATTTGTCAGTTGCGTCTTGTTCCCGTGTTCACAAAAGTTTTAGTCCTTTCAATATAAAAGTCTTAGCTACTGAGTGATTCACTCATTCAAAACGTTTGCGTGGTTTTTACATTCAAAAACATCATAATGAATAAGTAATAGGCTATTTTCTACACTGGTTTTGAGCCTCTCTCCTGGAACGCTCGGTTTTTATGGGCGTGCCACACTGAAGACTTGAAAGCAAACGCCCACTGCTATGATTGGATAACAGTTTTGAGTTTCGGCTCTCCCGTCAGTACATGTGGGGAATTGTTTTGAAAACTTCCAATGTGGAGAAACAGCAACCAGAATCCGCCCACAAAAATGTCTTTATCAAACAAACACAATTATTTATCTCTCATCCACCCGCAATTAATATGAATGTTATTTTTTATTACTTGGCCCGCCCGATCGGTGGATATATCCGCGAACTGCGCATTACTAACACACACACACACACAAGCCAAGCACGTGCATCAGCAAAACTTCACTGCAGACAAATCAGCATGTTCAAAACTTCCGCAACATAATCAGTAGATATGAAACGATCTGTAACAATGCAATACTATCGCATATAAAAAACATGTTTTACTCACATAAGTGTGTTGCACCATTCCTGTCGGATCCAATATAGAAGGCACAGCATTGTGTTTTAATCTCAATATGTCTGCAAATCCAGTCTCGACCTATGTCTTGTTTACAAACGATTCCGCGGTGTAATGAAGCGAACAAACGTGCAATGTCTTCACCACGTGAGCTGGAACTTAGTTAAAAATAAAGTTCAACCACACATTCCTAATATTAGAATCCAAAGGAAGCTTATGCAGGGACTGTGTTCTTACACTACCAGGCACAGCGCAATATCTTGCTATCTTCGGCATGTTTATTGCTCGGTAGCGTGATCCGTTTAGCTCCACGAGACAACAGAAGCAGGCGTACATATTTATCTTTTGAGGCAGCGTTTCAGCATATGATGACGTCAAGGGTCGACATATTCTGAGATCGAGCGTTTTCTGGGCCTGGTGTCAATAAAAGCTTTTCTTTGACTAACAAGGAAGTTTTCAGCTCCGAAACTTACAGGATACTCTTATATCATGATGAACTTTTATATATCAAAGGCTCAAGGGAAAGTTGATTTCTCAATTCATCACCCCTTTAAGACAGTCTTTGCCGCTATCTAATGGCGTAATAATGTAACTTCTGTTGCTGTCACTGATCTATATAGAGAACATTTATATAGATCAGTGGTTGCTGTTTATGGTCAGGGACAATTTTTTCAGCGGAAGGAAGTTTTTTTGAGATTTTACTTCATGAAAGTTGCATTGATACATATATTTTGGCTTTAATATTTGTATTGTGTGCAAACAGTTTTATAACATATAAGGGGGTATATATTTATAACAGCTAAGGGAGTTTTAGGTTTTAACAACGCCCCTTAGCTGTTATAAATTCATTGTAAATCACGGCTTCTTGAGGCTTATTGCTTTATTTTAATATAGGTCTTTAGTGTCACATGATCCTTCAGAAATCATTCTGATATGCTGATTTGGTGGTTATTATTATTTGTTAAAAACAATTGTGCCACAATATATTTTTGGTGGAAACCATTTTTTTCAGGATTCCTTAATGTATAGAAAGTTCAAAAGAACAGCATTTATTGGAACTGTCACTTTTGAACTGTCACTTTTGAACAATCCTTGCTGAATAAAAGACCCCAAACTTTTGATTGATAGTTTAAATTATATTATAGGGGCGCATATGTAAATGTTAAAAATATAGTGCATATGATCATGCACATTATTCATGAAGCATCCTAATAAGGACAGTCATTTAAACCACAAACCTCAATCTCAGACTTGTCAGTTGTAGGAAAGGTTTAACTCTCTTCTTAGTTTTCTCACTCTCTCTTAGTTTCTCTCAAGTCTAACTCTGCTCTCCCCCTCCCTGATTTTCTCATTCTCACTCTGTGTCTCTACGCTGGGCAACTTATGTTCCCACAGTCTGACCTTGTCTCTGTGAAATGGATGGGTCTCCCATGGTTCATCGTTAACCAGAGAAAATTCCGCTGGACAAAAGTGGCTGTGCTGACATAGATGTAGTTCCTCGGTACGAGGGTCAACATCATTGCTCTTTTCCTGTAAGTCTGAGGCAAGTTGGGAGTTTGTGGTGTACCCCCCACCATGTGACACCCAAAGCTATACTATCCAAACCGGCACAGGAGCATTACTGAGGCGTATTACCTGTGAAAGCTATTAGCATATATAGTAACAAAACGTATGCTGCTAATTAAGCACATATGAGGAAGTGTCTGATTAGAGACTAATTATTCTAACTGTTATTCCTCAGGCCAAACCAAGAACCACTGAAGTGCTACAGTAAGATCAGACAGCTCATAGTTAGCTAGCAGACATTTTCGCTAGCAGACATGACACATGCCAGAGTGATGGATGTGTGTCCATTCAGGGGAGGTGACAAGTATAATTGTTTTGCTGTGGTCGACCGAATAAAGTGGGTTCCTTTTCCTGAAAGCTAAATGTGTTTTGCTGTGGGTTTTGCATGGATACCTATGATGAGGGGTACAATGGAAGCTGTTAGCAGTCCATTGCTAGCAAATGAGTTATTAAAGGGGGCATGAGGATGTGTTTGAAGTTTTGCTCTGCAAGGTTTAAGGGCAATCATTTAGAGAAACAGACTTTCTCTTCATTATGCTAACAGAAGCATAACATTGTTTTGTTCACCTTGCTTATCCAAACACCCTTTTTTGTGTTTGTGTGCATCTTAGTGTCCAGGTGTTTTCAATTCACCGTTCAAAGCAGAGCCGGATGAGATGGAGCTGAGACTGAGAAAAGTAAAACCGCTTCTGGCACGATCTGCTCCCAAAGAGAGGAAGATCCCTAATATAATCCCCGATCTGTCCAATCTGATGCCGAACAGAGAGCGTCTACCACCCATTCACAAAAAGCCACAGGTGAGATCATGCCCAAGATTTCCTTTATAGGAAATAGTTCACGCAAAAATGAAAAATCTTTCATAATTTTCTCACCCTCATGTCATTCTAAAAACGTATATGACGTCTTCACTGGAACACAAAAAGGCGATGACTGAAGCAATGTCCATATGACTTGTGTGCTTTATTCCAAAACTTCTAAAGACCTAAAATAAGTGAGGAAAAGACTGAAATTGTTGTTATTCACTGAAAATCTTGACTTTTGTCCTAGCTGTCCTTGCTGTTTTCATAAGTAGCAATGTATAATTCGTGAACAAATGGTTCTTATGAGTCAGATATCTTCAATGAATCAGTAGATCAAGTTTATAAAAACGTTCTGAATGATTAGTTCATAAATCATACTTAACGGAACTCTCGTATGACTTCAGTCTCGTAAGACTTTTGTCTTGTTCGAAACTTAAAAGCTCCAGTCCCCATTTATGGTAACTGCATGGAAAAGAGCAACCAGGACATTCTTTAAAATCCTTCTTTAGTCATATGGGTTTGGATCGTCATATGGATAAGTAAATAATGACAGAATTGTTTATTTTTGTTGAACTATTGCTGTATTGTGCTAAAAATCAGGGAAACATTTATTTTTTTATACATGTAGTTTGTTTAATTTAATGTTGTTATAGGAACATTCATTTGTCTTTAAGAAAACTCACTCTAAAACCTTAATTTATATTCATAACAAATGTCTCACCACTCGTTACTAGGATATTATATCAACTTAAAGTATTTGTTGACGTCCCTCTGGACTATTCCAATGAAATGGACTCAAAAAGATGATAGTGTGTGATGACAATTAACAAAAGAGATCCTGAGATAACTATGATTAAAGCCAGGATTTATTGCCACTGTGAGATCATTTCGAAAAACTTGCTGTAAAAATGGAATAATATCATTAAACATGCCTCCCTTCTCGCCTGGATACCGCCTAAGCATTTAGACAGCCAGATAACCGGTGATAAGCACGCCTGTCAACCCAAGCCCCTTTATTCCATGGATCCCATTAAGGGACTCTCAGCAAGGGAATACCGCAACATGTAAAGGTGCCCCGATAAAGAATATCTTTAAGTACTTCCAAATCTAGCATGTCATCTTGTCCAGCTGTGAGGGAGATTTGATGATACGTATTTGCCATTTGTGTTATTTACGGTCCATGACTTTTATGGTAACTGGTTCTTATTATTGGTTTCTATTAATGTAAAACATAAGTGAGCAGAAATGAAGCGTGAGTCATTTCTTTTTATTAGAGCCCGAGTTCTTCTCCCTGGGCTGGCTTTTCACTCCAGCTGGGCCCAGTTAGTCGGAATTCATAAAAAAAAAACTGCCCCATCTTTCACACAATGTGCAATAGATGAAGATGCATTATTTATCTACATTTTGCCCTTACAAAGACCCCAGAATAAGCGCCAACCCTCCACCCTCAAACCCCTCCTTCCCTTCCCTCATGCCATCTCTCTCTCTCTCTCTCTCCCAATTATTTGTGGTCTGAGGTGGAGCCCCCTCCCTAGGCATCTCTCCCTGTGTGATAAGCATCTGCGAGAGATAGATTGATTATGTGTATTGTTAGGGGAAGTAAGGGGATTGGTCAGTGCCAGGTGCTGATCTGGTCTTGATAGTATCAAGGGCATGGAATGTTGCGCCAGCATGAATTAAAAGCAGCAATGTCTGAAGGTCACATTTAAACTAACAGCAACCAAAACAATAAGTTTTGCATGTGGAGCCATGCCACAAGTGTGTACAGTTCAAAACCTTGCTTCAGTTCAAAAAGTATATAGCATAACTTTCTATTTGGGTAACTAAACACATCTAAAAACTTGTTTATCTACATGTCAATTATTTGTATTCAAAATAAATTATGTTTGTGGTACAATACCATACCTGTCCAAAATGAATGCCAGACCATGGTATTTCTATTCATTTTGGACAGGTTACATGGTATTGTTTGCTTACCATATTCATATGCCATGGTGTTTACTTTATACTATAAGGTATAGTGGTACTTTTTATTAGCATTGTTGAATGTATCTATAATAGTGGTTTAGTGACATGGTTAAGAAGCCAAGTCAAACTTTATTTTTAGAGTATGTGTAAGCCAACAGAAGTTGACCCAGAGTGCTTTACAATAAAACAATATAGTAGCTGCAAAAGAACAATACAGCTCCAAAACGTCAGATTTCATCAAAATGTAATGTGATGTTAAGCGATTGAGAACATACAGACCAATCAGTTAGTTAAAATGTGTTCTGTGATATGATATCACATGCATTATTTAGACATACATTATTATGTTGATTTAATTTTATGAATATATTGACCAGGTTGAGAATTTATTGCAGTTCAGTTTGTCATTTAAATGACATAAATGAACAAGTAACTATTTATATGGCTAGAAAACAAAAGCCCTCATAAGAGTAAAAATGTCCCTGTAAAATGTATTTTCTTAATTAAAAAGACAATTTTGACATGGCTATTCTATGTTAGCATGTATATGTCTAGTGCATTTACTTGAAGTCTCTACCACCCAGCCTCTTTAGGGCCTTCACTGTATGGTCAACATATCAATATCAGCACTGGTCAGGTGTGTTAATGTCTTAGATGAAAAGACTGGGGCTTTCGAGGGTCCAGCTGGCAGTCCACAGGGGCCTCATCAATAATGAGGCGGGCGGGTCTGGGCAATAAAACATTTACCTTATCCCCCGTACCTGTCAGGGGCCCTTTCGCCCAGCTCTGGAAGTGCAGCAGCAGCGGCAGCGGCCCCTGGAGCCAAGCCTGCGCGTGGCCACATCCATCACTGCCCTGGAGGAGGCCAGAGAGGAGCTCAAACGGCAGGAGTGGAGGACTCGCGTCATCGACCAGACGTAAGTTACACACACACAAGTGCTCGCATGTACACATCCCTAGAAGCTGCACTAGAGGTTGTGTGAAATGCTTGTATGTATTGAGTTGGAGCTGAATATAGTCAATGGAACATATTCTGTAGCAGTATTTGATAATGAAGTGTAATTTCACTGTACAAGATCTCAATAAGATTCAAAAAGTATTTGGACACTTATGTAAGTGTGGCTTAAAGGGGAAAATGAACATTCTGTCATAATTTACTCAATAAATTACTTCGTGGCATCTGTGGAACACAAACTACAATTAAATTTTATCCTGAAGGATACATAACACACACAGTTTCTGCCAGTCTCATGTTAATCTTGATTACCTATAGAGTAGTATTGCATCCTTCATATCTCCGAAGAGTCTTTAGTTTGATCATATTTATAAAAGACAGATACGCTGTACTGTTTCTTTCCGAAAACAGCCGAACTTGTGAAGGCGTGCAGTGGGTGGAGCTAAAGAGTCACAAGTACACACACACACACAATACATCATGGCATTATCCCTGGATAACTTTCGATTCACTATACGTCCGTGTTGTTTATATTATATGCACTTATGTGCCGATTGCCAACAAAACAGACATTTGATGCAGTTTCACTCACCGCCTGCGGTTTCGAGTCATGACCGGGAACAAACAAACACACTTTGTTTTGCTCCGGGAAAACAAACTGCATCCACTGTTTCCTTAACGCTGGGTTATTTGGGAAGCTGAACAAGGTTATCTTTCCCTCACAACCAGAAACACACTTATTTAGTGACATTGTTAATTTCGTGGTCTAAAAACAGAATGACAGCGCTGCCGATGGCTTCCACAACCCAAACGAAGCTCGTTGATGGACGTGCTCTTGCTCTTGCTCTGGTTGATGTGCGCACGCACTCATCCGGGAGAAGTGCACATACAAGTAATGCCGCCCTTTATGTCATACAGGGCCATACTCGAAAAAATTATTCAGAATGCATGAAATACCATTAGACCTTCCCTTTAATAAAATTAAAGTCATTGAAGTTTTGGAAACATTCTTCATAATATCATATTTTGTGTTCCACAGAAGAAAACGTACAGGTTTGGAACAGCATGAAGGTCAGTAAATAATGACAGAATAATTTTTTTTTGGTGAACTATGCCTTTAAGTAACACTTAAAAACATATGAATGGTATTGCATAGTGCAATCCATTGTATATCTTATCTTGTACAGTAGGGTTAATTTTCATTTTTGGGTGAACTTAAGTTTCCAAATACTTTTTGAGGCCACTGTAGATGTTAATATGAACATAAAAAATTATGTTTCCATCCAAGTGTAATAATGTAAATTGTTGAGTGCTCGGACTCTATATGTGACATTGTGTAGATGCACATTATTTACACAACAAGAGAAGCCCCACACTTTATTCTCTCAGTTTAAAGCAGATGGTAAAATCTCAAGTGGGGTTAGTTGCTAAATAAGTTAACAAACAACTGCAACTCTTAATAGCCCTATACGGTTTCATCCTTGCTGAGACATTATTAGCATTATTAGTCTTCTCTGTAATATATTTATCGAAGCAGATTACCATAATAAATACTGTATTATTTTTTTTACGTTACTTCAGTGCCATCTCTGTTTTAAAACCCTTCCGTTTTATTTTAATTACAAGCTCAATGTGCAATGTTTTTTAATCATGTTTAATTTTTTTTCTTCTTGCTCCGACTTTAAACAGTAAATTAGCTAACCCCATTAACACAGAATACCCCAAACAGGCTGTAATAGGAGAGGTGGTTACTGTGTAAATCGTATTATACATGTGGTGTCTGCAGGGCATGGCAAAGCATGATTAGAGTCTTTTTGATCCAGGATCCTACTCTCATTTCCCACTAATTTTCTCTGAAATGTTTCAAAGAGCCACCAAAATGTTGCTGCTCCTTTTTTTCCATCGCCAGCTTAATTTCAGTCCTAGTGATGTCTCAGCCTCAGATGCAGATAATGTTGGGATGAATTACAATGATTTAGAGGGGAAAAAACAGCTCCATAGTGAACTAAACTAGTTAGCTTATAGTTTGACTGAGAATTTAAGTACTTGGACAATGAAGTGTTTATTGAGTTTTTAAAATATTTCTTGTTTATCTGCTTTTCAAGAGTATCATTGAGAACTACGCTGTAAAATATTTTGTCAGGTAAACTAATAATATGCTTCATGTGGTAAATAAACTTTAATCTAAATACTACATCAGGTTGCACAAACAAAACTTTTTTTTTTTAAATAAATTGAATTACTTTTTAAAATAAAGTGTACTAAAATCTAAATGAATGAATGAATTCTATTTAAAAGTGTTACAGTGCAGGTTGGTTTACAAATATGCAAGGGAAAGACTGAATACATATGTCTCTTTTACTCTCCCCCTGCTTCTTCTCTGTTCTTTTCCTTTTACTTCCTCTTGCACTCCCCCTTTTCCTGTTTTGGTGGCCTCCTAGGGTGTTGTCACTGGGCATTGGTCTGCACTGCCAAAAGATCCCCTGCGAGAAGTCAAACTTTCCTTAATGGCTTTCAATGAATAAAAACTACCCTATTAAAATGCAATTCAGTGGCAATGAAAGCAGTAAGTGAAACAGCCGGCAAGCAGCAGAAGCGTTGTGTATTCTGGGACATTGGGGCCACATTAATTTTTGCTCTGTGATGTCCGTCCCATGTGCACATTAGCATGGGTTGCACTGTAATCTGTCTTGTAGGGAGGCTGGTGTCTCTAGTGGATAAGGATGTCTGTGGGAGATTGGGCCATTATTTAAAGGGCCAGCGTGGTGTTTGATGTCACCCCCTTTTTTACCCTGCACCATCAAAGCTTTACCAAGCATTATTGCTTATGTGGTACTTACGTGACAGGAGAAGTCCTCTAATAAATAATGATCTTGTTCAGGATGGTTCTTTAAGGAAATGACTAAAGAGAGTGTCAAACAAACTCCAGTTCTGCTAGAAAGTTTCACTTTAGTTGGCGCAGCCAGTATTAATTTATATTTTTCCTAAACAGATGTTTCAGAAAGCATCAATTCAAAAATATGAATGTCTGTTTAGACAATCCCATCAGTTTTTTTACTCTGAATATGTCCCAATTTTGCAATGTATTGCAAACTTTTAACTTTTCCAGGTAGAGCGATTATGGTTACATTTTCCATATTTGTCTGTTTTGATTTCATTAAAGAGGACAGGGTTTCACCTGCACTTCTGGTTTTATCATCATTAAAGGGAATGAACACATCAAGCATTGGGAATAAAAATACCTTTCTTTGCAGATTCTGTTCACAGAAAGTGCCAAGGTTGTTGGTTGTTTGTTTGTTTTGTGACAAGCCAAGCCAATGCCCAGCAGACATTTACCCAGCCTCGCGCAGACACCTCTTGTACCGCACTGGATAAATCTTCCTCCAGGCAAAGTGTCTTGGGTACAATTTACAAAATCAACCTCGCTGTAATTAACATCTGGCATTTTTCCTAAGTAACCGCTATTTGCACTGAACGTGTGCCCAGCAAACACGCAGCATGTGCAGAAACAACCACAAGACATCACAACGATTAAGAAGCGATTTGGGTTTGGAAATGATCTGGACTAGAATGAAAAGTGCCTGCGAGGGAGGGATGAGGCAATGTGATGATGTATAAGTAACGTGCTGTGAAAATAGTAGAGCGTTAGCTCTTAGCAGTCGAGTTATCCAATACCAGAGGCCAGTAACACTGAGGTTAAGCTCTTTTTCATACCTATTTTTTTCCCCCTATTCATATACACTACCGGTCAAACGGTACTACATTTTTTTAACTAAATTAATACTTTTATCCAAAAAGGACACACTAAATTGATCAAAAAAGTGAGTACTAATGTTAAAAAAATATTATATTATATTTCAAATTAATGCTGTTATTTTTATTTATCAAAGAATCACGGTTTCCACTAAAGAATCAAGCTGCACAACTGTTTTCAACATTGATTATAATAAGAAATGTTTTGTGAGCAAAAAAAACAGCAAAATAATGATTTCTGCAGGATCATGTGACACTGAAGACTCGAGTAATAATGCTGAAAATTCAGCTTTGCCATCACAGGAATAAATTACATTTTAAAATCTATTACAACAGAAAACTTGCATAATATTTCACAATTTTAAAGGGGTCATGAATTGAGAAATCAACTTTTTATTCATCCTTTGATATATAAAAGTTCATCGTGATATAAGAATATCCTGTAAGTTTCGGAGCTGAAAACTTTCTTGTTAGTCAAAGAAAAGCTTTTATTGACACCAGGCCCAGCAAACGCTCGATCTCAGAATGTGCCAAGCTGTGACGTCAGAGTGTGGTGAAACACCGCCTTAACCAAAGAAGAGACAAACGCCTGATTTGTGCATGGCATGTTATAGATAAATAACATAGGCCTACGTGGAGCTAAAACCGGATTGAACTTTAAGCAATAAACATGCTGCATAAGCTTCATTCGGATTCCTCCAATATTATGAATGCATGGATGAACTTTATTTTTAATGAATATCCAGCTCACGTGGGTAAGACATTGCACGTTTGTTCCATCATTTCACCACGGGGGAGCCGAAGCTCATTATAATATGCAAAGCTTATCCAATCATAGCAGTGGGCGTTTACCTCCAAGTCTTCAGTACAGCACACCCATAAAAACCGAGCGTTCCAGGAGAGAGGCTCAAAACCAGGGTAGAAAGTAGCCTATTACTTATTATGATTTGAATGTAAAATGTAAAAACCACGTGGACGTCATAAGTTGACCTCAGACAACAGTTTAACATTTTTTTAAAAAGCCAGTTCATGACCCCTTTAATGTATTTTTGATCAAATAAGTAATATTATCTTTGTGTTTTTTTGCCACAGTTTCCTTCCATTTTCAAACACAAGCCGAACTAAGCGGTACGAGGGCCTGATGCACACCTCCACCCCCTTTGAGCAGGTGGCATATGGGACCAAGCACTTCCGAGAGGAGCACGATGAGTACCTCCAGGGGAAAAAGGTACACGTTTCGCTAGCATGCACATGTAGAACTGCCAAAATGCATTGTGTGCTGGCATGTATCTGGAAAAGGGATATGGGGTCTGTGATGCTGATGGGAGGGGGACCGGTGAACCTACGCACCCCCACCAAAACAACCTCCATGTTGAGCGTCGCAAATTTGTCATATTTGACAGCAATTTAATAAATACCCACAAGTAAATGAGGAGAAAAGGCTTTCTCCCCCCCTCAAAGTCCTCACATTAGGTAATTGACTGTGTCTCTGCTGAAGGCCGTTCATGGATGACAGTTCTTTATTGGCTCTTACCAGCAGGCACTACCCTCTGCATCCAGCGCAATTGCCCAGAAATACCTCCTCCGGAATGAAATAAATAAGAGCCTCTACTGCTGACACCGCTCATGTATGCTTGGTTGATACTAGATGTGGCGCCTCGGTTCCGCTCTGTGTTTTAATTGTTATCTCTATGGCATAAATTCAGAACAGAATTCATCAGGTCATTCCCAGAATACATCAGACACTGGTCTAGTTTAACTATGTCCAGGCGGTTCCGTAATATGTCACAGGTTAAAAGACATGGTACATGCTTCTCTCTGATTCTTTTGGAAAAAGGCCCAGTATGTCTTGATTTATACCGTGATGGTCTGACGCTGGTGTTCACACCATCTGACAGTAATGAAGACTCAGCATAACGAGCGTGCCTATGATCAGCATAATTGATGTGGCAGAGGACACCATTTTAAGGATTATCACTGATCCATAGCTAAACAGGAGGCAAACCCTCAGCCTCATGGGTGATTCCCCACCCAGAAGAGCTTTACCACACTAATACGTACACCACACTGACTGTTCCACACAAACCAAAAGCTTGGGGTCAATAAGATTTTTTTTTTAAAGCATTAATACTTTTATTCAGCAAGGACACTTTACTGTCAAAAGTGACAGTAAAGACATGTATAATGACACAAAAGATTTCTATTTTAAGTTAATGCTGTTCTTTGGAACTTTTTTCTATTCATCAAGATCCTGAAAAAAAGGTGCTATGGTTTTCACAAAAATATTAAATCACACAACTGTTTTAAATATTGGTAATAATTACAGATGCACCGATGTATTGGCATTTTCTGCGTGACTTTTTTTTATAGCCTCTGCCGCCTCATGAACTTCATCCTCACTTCATGAGCATTTTACCGTTTCATTTGACACAATCTGTCGTCATATCAAACACATAAACTCGAAGGTCTTCATGGCAACCCGTCAAAATAAAAGTTCGGTTCATGTGACACTGAAGACTGGAGTAATGATACTAAAAACTCAGCTTTGCCATCACAGGAGTGAATTACATTTGAAAATATATTAAATTATAAATGTTATAAATTAAATTGTAATATGTCACAATATTACTGTTTTTACTGTATTTTTCATCAAATACATACAGGCTTAGTGAGCATAGGAGACTTCATTCAAAATCATTAATTTTTTTTGAATGGTAAATGCACATGACTTTATTGATTGATATTGTGAAATATAAAGACCCATGGTAGGAAATAAAATCATATATGATATCTATTCATATTTGTAGACATAAATGTATTGTGATTCTTTTATAGTATATGTTGTGAGATACTGTATAAACTCACAATTACAAGAATTCAAGTTCCCATTATCTTTTCGTTTTTTACTTGAGAATGAACAGGCTTGCAGAAGTAACCAACTACAATTTTGTTCATTGCATTCTTGCGTTTGATCTGTTGGCACATGCCAGGCTCATTAACCCTTAGCAAAGTTGCCTCAGTGTCTGTAATTAATGCAACCAGCTCATGCAACATACGCACAGCATTTCTGCTTTGAATGGATTATTCTTTCCCCCTCAACGCTATTTTGATAAGTTATCTGGAAGAACTCTCTCATTCTCTCCCACCTCATCATCAAGGAGCCCATCCATTCCTCTATCACTGGGGGGTGCTGGGTACGTTTTGCTTGTCTAATTATTTTGTTTGCTTATTTATTTATTTACGTCCTTTTCTGAAGAGCGCGACTGCCGAGCTGTTTTTGATTAATCAAAATGCATTAGACTTCTAAGAGAGTAATGTACTCCAAAAGATGCCCTCCATTTAACCCGGGTCACAGTGAGACCCATGCGCCAGAGGCACTGATGTTCCCGTGAGAATTACGTATGTTAAGATGACGGTACTCTCGATGGGTTTGATTCGGATATTAGATTTATGCAAACCGCCGTTGGAATATGTATCTCTGTCTTATATAACAAAATTGAAAATGAGAAATTTTCTTTATTAAGGATTTTTTTGGTTTAACATTTAAAAAAAAAAAAAACATTTAAAAATAAACATAAGAATATAACACTGTTTATATATTTAGATATTTCCCTGTGAAAATGTAATGTGGAAAAGGCAGTTTGTGCTAGGTATGTGAAAAAGAAAATTTTAACTAATTTCTCACAGGGAAAGCTTTGTCCCTTGATGGCGATCCCAAGCTTTGAAACATAAATTGATTCTAAAGAGGAAATTAGATGGCACTTATTACACTGTCTAACTAGTAACCCAGTGTCATTTGTCTGTGGCTTGATAAATGTTCCACGTTTGCCTACCTTTGACGGTTACCAATGAGAAATACGTTGCACGCAAACCATTTTTTTTAATAAATCTCCTAAGCCCCTCACTTTTTCCCTTGCATTGACTCGCATGAAGATAATGATGGATATGGTAATTTCCAAGTGCATCTCTGATTTAATTATACCCATTCTCTTTTTCCTTTCTTCTCCATTCATTTGTTCATCCCACCCCTCATAGGACCCACACCTTGAGATGTGTTATTTCCCAGATTAACATGTCTTAACCTGAAAGCAGTGCTTGGTGATTAATCTCAATTGTGGAGATAAAAGGAAGTGATGCAGGAAGAATTACAGAGGCTTCAGACATGCTCAGATACATAACTAATGAACTTTGCCTCTGATATTTGAATCTAGGTCCTTTTTATAAAAACCCTTTTGAGGTCTCATTTTTTTTTCTTTGAACAACGAAGTCCATTAAAAACAAAAGTTTTCCTGAACTAAGTGAACTTAACTATGGTTATGGTTAGAAACGTTAACCCTTTGCATTGTCTGTCCTTTTGTCTTTTTTCTCCTCCATTTAAGGCTGTTTCTTCAACTTACAGGCAAAAACGAACCGATTTTCAACTTTTTGTTACATAAAGGTTGCGTTGTCTTTTTTTCTTTCTTTTAAAGGGTTTAATATTTTTATTATTATCATTATTTATTTAGACTTGTCCCAGACATAAACTTTCAATCTTAAAATATGAAAATGTAGCTAATAAATATATTTACATTTTTAAGCTATGATCATCTAAAAAGAGTGAAATAAATGTAAAAAACAATTATTTCTACTGTGTGAAGCCCATCACTTTTTCCCCTGCATTGACTCACATGATCATATATATATATATATAATATAGACTGTTCCTCAGTTGTTATAATAAAGTTTTAAAATAATATTTTCATTAAAAGTTAAGTGTACTTTATGAGTGTACTTTATGAGATTGTGACATGATTTGTGGTAAATAAAAATCAAAGTACTGTACAAGTATCACTTGTGTGCAAAATATTTTTATTTTGCGACATTTCTGAATCAAGAAATAAAGTTATGCAGAAAGTATGAAATACTATTTAATTGTATTTAGGATAAACTATAGCTAGAGTGAGCTATTTTATTCCTTAACATTTTCAAAAATGAATGGCAGTTTGAGGTGGAAAAGACATTTATTCATGATGGTTAAGGGGAAAAAAATGACAGAAAATGTATGTGGTGCATATACAGTACATACACCTGTATGATATAATATAATGATGTAAAAAAGTGTGTTTTAAGAGGAGTTTAATTTATAAATGTCTACAAAATGCTGGTAGTTGAAGAAACACCCTTAAATGGAATCAGTGAAGGGCGGCATTACAATGATTTGAGCTCTTTAAGATATGAAGTGACGGTCCACAGCGGTGTGTTGTCAGCCCAGTAGTGGATCAGAAGTGATGCGGACAGACAGAGGCACGGGTGCCGGGCTGTTCCCTCTCCTATGTAATTAGCGCATTATTTAATAGCCCCTTGACAAGGATGACCCTTCATCAGGCTGTACGCTGGCCGCTGACTAGCCAGCCCTGCGATCTGATTTTTTGCATCATCACCGATTCTAACAAATTGAACCACCAGGGCTAATTACGGTGGCTAATAAAGTGCAGGCAGTAGCATTGCCTCGGTGCAAAAGCCTCTCCATCGCCTTGCATTAGACTTTCATCAATCATGTTTTCAAACTGATATATCTTAGCGCCAGAATACCAACACAGGCCTACATTTATTTTTTCTCTCTTCTTTTCTAATGTTGCTTCAGTAATTGCTTTTTGCTCTGCCAGACCCCCGTCTCCATTGTCCCCCCCTGAATATCGCCTCTAAGCACAACTGGAGCAGATTTTTTTTTTTAATTATTGTTGTAGGCAACTGGAATATTTAGCCTAAAATGATGCTTTGTTAGTGGCTGCTCTTGTTAATCACTGGCAGAATAATGCATCACCATGATATGTGTGATATATGAGGTGTGTTTAAATGCGAATGATATTCATAATGAGCAATAAATAAGTGATATAAAAGTAGGACAACCTGCTTTGACTCCAGGATAGGAAATGGCATGCGAGTGTTTCTATTATGCACACACACACATGCTCATATCCCAGACCGGACTACATTAGTGACCAAGAGCCTCTGGGTGATTCACTATATCCATTTTATTGGGATATAAAATCCCTCGGCCCCTTCATTTGCCATGTAATAAACAATTCGCCTGACATGCCTCTCACTTTTTTCTTACATATGTATCAATTAACTTTACACCTTCTTCTATTATGTCAGCATTTCCTTTTTTATCGTCATTCATATAAATAGTAAATAAATATAATGTGTTGCAAATTTGAAATGGCATTTGCCTTTCAGCAGGTAACAATGTCAATTTTGGATGACTCTAAAAGTTTAGAAATGTGCATTGTAATGATTTCAAATTTTGTATTTTTATTAAAAAAATATGTATTTATTTTGTGGAAGCACTGCTTGCTTTGCCTCGGGACAAAACAAACTAAACTTTTTTTTACACTTCAACAGCAGAAATCTGCACCTTCATTCAGACATGACACTTTCATTCTTTAGTATCCAGATGCATGTTTATTCAAATATAAACTGGTTTCCTCTGTCATTCTGACAATGAAAACAGACCCTTCTGAATTTCATCTGTGCTGTGTCTCGTGCAGCTATACTTGAAAGCTATTTGATTTTTTTTGCATAGCATGAATCAAAGTAATTTTTCTCTTCACAGTGTGAATTAATGAAATCCGAATTACTGTACGTTAGCTTCCAAGGACAGGGATTTGTGTTCACGTGCCAATTATATGAGACTGTTGCAGGTAATGGCTAAGCTGGAATCTCATTTAGATTGAATGCACTGGGTCTCTTCAATAGACACAGAAGGATTACTTTAGCCACACAACATTACGTAACTGCGCCAAAAATGCATCATTCTGGTATTGTCAGTTAATCTTACTGAAATTGTCTGTGTGTGTTAGCTGATTGAGAGCCATATTGGGGTCATGTCACCTGAAATAGCTTGATTATATCAAATTTATGATTTTCACTGACTTAATTGTTATAGCTACAGCATTCTGAAGAGCATGATAATGTATTATGGATTTACATAATGCATTCTGTTGATAAAACATCTACCCTGGAAGATTGTGATAAGTTCAAGATATATATATATATATATATATATACACATACACACATTATATATGTGTGTGTGTGTGTGTGTGTGTGTATGTGTGTATTTATATGTATGCATTATAAATGACACAGTCTCATCTCAGCACTTTTGATGAATGGCTACGCTATTTTTTTAATTTTGTCGTTTCATCTGAATATCAACATTTGTGAGATTTAGTCAGCTGAAACAGTTTTGAGGTTCACTGATCTAATGTTGTGTCTCTGGAAAATAATCTATGACTGTATTATGTTGAATATCAATTATTATTATGTTTTTTCTGTATTTGTTAATGAGGGATTTGTGGACACATTAATGTTTTTAGATTTGTGGAGTAAACGTTATAGTTTTTATTTTGAAGTAAAAAGATTAGACCCTTGGGGTAAGATGTTAATATATAAAACAAATATATAAAAATGTATAAGAATTAGATCAAAAATAATTTATACATTCTGTAAAAGTTTAGCCATGGGGGGCTTCTTACTCTAGGTAACTATTAACTATTAAAATAATAATAGTAATATTGTGAGCAGTAGGGACCCCATATCTGATTAATATTTGCATATAGTATTACTTGTTGCCTGAAACCATGTTAAACTACACTTTTTTTAATGATACTCTTTTCATCCTACATATCAATTAATGTTGTTTTTTTTATGCATGTGGTATTCTGGTTTTTCATTAGGTTTTCATTTTTAAAGCTAGAGATTTTTCAGTATATATATATAAAATTGGTCGTTAGGTTTAAGAAAGGCATATTTCATCATGCATTTGATTAAAGTGAAATGATTATGCACTGCCATGTCAAATTGAGCTGATTACAATATAACATAGAGCTTTTGTTTTACCTTAGACTGATTAAGTTTTTGATTGATGTTTTTGTAGACCATTTTTAGGGTATAACTGTATATCAATGTGCTTTTAAAAACACAAGCTCTTTTAAAATCCTAGTGCAACATTTGCTTTGTTTTCTTCATTTGTACAAAACTTATATTAAAATTGAATAGGATTTCACATGTTATCAAAAATATTGTCAGTCCACATGCAACAACAAATACTTTAACGTTCATTTGAGCAGAAAGAAGTGCAAAGGGTATGTGCAGCTCCCCTCAGAGCAGAGCCAGCACCAGGACACACAAACTGGGGGGCATTCATAATTCTTGAGGAGGCCACAGCCGTCATGTTTGTTTGCACTGCAATTCAGAGAATTGGATCTGTCGGATTTACATCACATAAATTAATCAATTTCTCCTAAAATACATAAAAGTAGGTGGCAAGCGAACTAGGAGAAGAATAGAGTAGCCTAAACGTTATAGTTACTAACACAATGTGTATCTGGTATGAATAAAACAATGTCAAATTATAATTGAAAGGATTATTATTGCCACTTCCATAGACGGTGTGTAACAAACTGTAAAACATTATGTGGTTGAAAACATGGAATAGTTGATATATATGAAAAGCGCTGAGCGTGTCCGTCTCTGGCTCAGGGCCAGCCGAAGCGCGAAAGCACATTTGAATTTAGCAGTTGATCACGTGATGCACTGAATGTTATAATCACATGGTGTGAACATACACATCAAAGGGTTTCGAGGGTTGAGGGAGGACCAAATCAGAGGGTTGAGGCAGTGCCCCCTTTTGCCCCCTTGTGACGCCAGGCCTGGTCAGGAGTAGCCACGTATGAAAGAGTCCTCTGCCATTTCCCTACCGGCCTGTATAGAGCTGTGCAGTGGGAATTACGCCGTCAACTTCTCACTAGCTAAAATAATGTAAACTCATTTCGGCTGAGGCCCAGCTAAGATGTCAGCGTGTATGAATGCGAAAAGTGCATTGGACGCATTAGGACTTGACAGGGGCCCTTCTTGAAATAAGTGAAATTAATGGAGCTCTTTTCATGTACGACAAGGCCGCGGCACCCCTTTCAGCCTGCTTACAGTCAGAGAAAAGTCAATACTTTTTTATTACTCCGGGCTGACCTACCTTCTGCACTACAAGTGCTAGCTGTGCTAATTGGTTTCAGTTGTGAGGGGGGAAAAAATAGAAAAGCTTCATTCCGAAGAACATTGGAGCAAATAAATCAATCTCATATTTTTTTATCCCTTGTCTGTTTTTATTGGGTAATGTTGGCGAGAGAGGTAACAAATGCTTGGTTAAAATATGGGTTCCATGGGCTAAAAAGTGTCTAAGTGCCCTGAGTGCTTATCTGAAGTCCGCTGTTGTTCCACTGCTGTTATTTAGCTGTTAAATGAAACGCAGTCTGAGGTGAAAGATAACAAAGAACATGGGCTACAGCTATTTTAAGAGAACAGGTTGACGTGACAAATAAGAACATCAGCTAGAGGAGAGATTCATTTTATATATTCAAAAGGACTGAGGGCACTTTAGAAATGTGTCTTGCTGATTCCAATTAAGGCCATTTGTTAATGTTAAAAGAAATAGGTTGGTTTATAAATAGATACTAGAATTCTGAAATACTCGATACTTGGTCAACGATAAAATAACGGGCTACTGTAAGATCCTTATTATCTCACCACCCTGTTTTCACCGACCAACATCAGTCATTAGTCATCTAAAACTGAGCCTTGTTATGGGACAGAAATCAAAGTTTTTGCAATAATCTTAATCTAATTTCTGAAGTTTGATTGCGTTTTGTTGCGTAGTGAACGATGTGAATGAATCTATTTTCCACTTTGGAGATGATGTCCTTTTGTGTTTCTTGTGCAGTTGTTAGAGTTAGTGTGGAGTGCTGTTTACAAGGACAGCTAGCTGCAGCATTTCCCGAGGCCAAGACACACAGATGATTGTCATGGTGGCGTACGCTGACTGACAGAGGGATCACATGCATGCCTGCCAGAGGGAAACAGTCAGCGCCCCAGTCTATGACATTAGTTTGTCCTTGCTCAACTTCGGCTTTTTTTAGTCTTAAAAAAATTAAATATATAATTAAATCGCCTTCCTTCCAACCTCCCTTTCCTCTTCCCATTCTTACTCCAGTCTGTTATTTCCATTCCAACACAGCTCTTGCATTAAGCTGTTGTGGAGATGAAGGTGGCGTGTTTTAGACCAGGTCAGCCTCTAGGGGGGGTCACTGAGAGCCAGTGGGCTCTGAGAGATGCTCCAAGACAGCCTGTGTAGCTGCTGCAGCAACTAGGCCACTAGCAAAAGCTGAATTCAGTCCAACTAAAAATATCTGACGCAGATATTTTGTGCAGTGCTGCTAAAAGAGGGCAGGATTTGTTGTGGCTCATGTATTTATCATTAACTGGATGACTGGGAGAATGTATTATAGCAGTGATGAAGAGCCATTGCTAGTCACAGCAACTACTGTGAGGTTAGCGTGGTCATCCAGACATCAGGGAAAAGAGATTTCTGATAGTGTTTCTTTTTGGAGATACAATCTTAGCTTTTGCTAGTTACGATAAAATACTTGTAGTGAGAGTTAGTGCACAGTTGATGAACTGAATAAACTTTTACACTGTAAAACTTTATAATAAAATGCACTAACTTAGCGCTAATGTTTTTGGAAATAAAGTGACTTGCGTGCTTGTGATGGCAACCTTGCATTGGACAAACGGTTTGGAAAATTGATGGATAGATGGATGATTTGTATGCAATTTACTCACATAATTGGAGCCTAAACGCTACTCGCCAGGCCACGTCTTGAGCTCAAATCTTATTTGAGCCTTTAAGAAAGAAAATCACATATGGGATCTCTTGAATATCTCACTTTTTTATATCGCAAAAAGATTAATGTGAGAACAAATTGAGACTATCTTCCCCATATTTTTCTTCAAGGTAAGAGTTTAGTAATCTGACTACTATAGAATTTCAGAATAGATCTCAATTATGTCTCAAATAGTGTTATCAAAAGGCAGACTTCAATATGACCTAACATGAATTCACCTAATTTTCCTAACAAACCATATTTTCAAAGCTATACTGTCTCATAAATTTATAAATTGTTATCGTTATCTCTATCATTTTAATATATGTAATATAAACATGTATTTGTAATATTTACCATTGAAAGGTTTTGACTGTTTAAAAATAACTGTTTTTTGGATATATTTTATATTTTAAAATGCTATTTATTCCTTTGATGGCAAAGCTGAATTTTCAGCTTCATTACTCTTTATATTCTTATATGCTGATTTCGTGGCCAAGAAACACTTTTGTGGAAACCATAAGATTTTTTTTTGTCTGTTCAAAAGAACAGCATTTATTTGAAATAGAAACCTTGGTCAAGCTTTAGTTTAGTTTATCACTATTAACTAACTATAAACTACGACTTGTGCCTCAGTAAACTCCCAATTACTATTTATTAATAGTTAGTAAGGTAGTGGTTAGGTATAGGTATCGGGTAGGAATTAAGTAGGTCATGCAGAATAAGGCATTAATATGTGCTATATAAGTACTAATAAACAGCCAATATCCAAGTAATATGCATGCTAATAAGCAACTAGTTAATAGTGAGAATTGGACACTAAACTAAAGTGTTACTGAAACCTGACTTTACTGTCACTTTTTATCAATTTATTGCATCCTTACTGAATAAAAGTATTCCTAAATAATTTTAGGAGACACATCTGAGATTAAGTTGATACTTGAACTCCATTCATTCTCCTGAGCTGTGAAAGAGCGAGCTCTGAGCAATAACATTTTCCTTTGGAAGCATGTGTTTTGTGTGTGTGTGTGTGTGTGTATGTATGAGCTAAATGGAAAACTAATAATTGCACCATCTCTGCTGAGTGTAAAACTTTTTTTTTTTTCAAACTACTGACATCCAATCAATGTGCTTATCATTTCAGCCCTTCAAGACCGTCTTCACCACCTGCCACGTCTTTGACAAGTTTGGACAACTGTACTCCAACGCTGGTAATATTGTATGAGATAGCCGAGTGGAAAACAGACAGAATCAATAAATACATTAAATGAAATATCCAATTATGCATCATTTGTTTGTCTGGTTCAGAAAGTACGAAGGTGAGATGGGGTGAAGAAAACATTTGGTGCCGCATTCAGAGTAAAAACGTCTCGTCCCCTTAACATAATTACATGCTATTTGTATTACGCACAATTGCTTTTTGCACTTAATATCCGCTGTGTTGATGAAAAAAATTCTTTAACAGCAACGATTTTGATCCTGGATAAGAGACTAATGAAATTCCTCCATTAGTTTACGCACTTACCGATGTCACACGCGGATTCTTACTTCACTTCCATCAATCAACGCATACAGGCAGAGCAGGCAGCCACCTCATTGCATCGCTCCCGGAATCAGCCATTTTGAAACATTTCCCATGCATTGTTGCCACGGAAAATAAATGTCATTTAATTTCAGTGAGTGGGAAAAGGTGAAGGCACTGATCCAGTCTTCTGCTACAGAGGTTTCATTTCCACAAATAATTCTGAGTGCTTTGTTCTATGGTGTGTGTGTGTGTGTGGGCCCACAACTGTATGAAGCCTCCTGGCCGGCATCGCCACCAGCACCCTGTTGATGAATCTGAGACATGGGCAGCAGTAATTTGGAGATGCAAGGGCTATCTCTTTGATTGCTCCTGGTCCGAGGTAGTCCATCACTTCACAATAACTCACCCTGCTGCTGACTCCTGCTTCCAAAAAAACAACGCTTTTCCATCAGGGCGATTAGAAAAAGCCCTAGTTGGCTGATCTGATTACTTCCTGTTTTAACACTAAGTTTGACCCCACAGTGGAAAAGCAGCACCCCGCTTTATAGCTACCGGACATGTGGGCATGAAACAACATCCCAGTGCTAACACGCTCTTTAAAAATTATATACTTAAAGATGGCCTTGGTGATGGGTTATGGAAAAGCTTCCCCTCAGATTATGATGTAGCACCTGGCTAAAAACAACATACTAGATGTGCAATTTTTAAGAGTCTCAAAGGCATTCTTCTTCATTTTCTTGACCTGTAAATACATCTAATTTGGCGTTCTTTTATTAGATAATGAGACTTGTAATGAAGAACTTGACAGAAGCACCAGATCTCTGAGCGTGGGCTCGCATAGAGTGCTTTTTGATGGGCTATCTAGACAGGTCTTGGCTTCAACTCCACCGTGGAGCCCAGCCAACATGCGCCAAACAGAATGAGGCACGCTGACGGCGGGACGTCCTCTTCACAGAGTGAAGCCATATGCAAGAGAGTATACGCCACTGAGGAGGGAAAGAATGAAGAAGAGCGGTAAAGCTTGCTAATGAGTAGAGACAGGGAAAATATGCAAAAAACATTTTCTTCATAACCCTGTCTTTAGGAAAACTTTTTCCCTGGCCAGAAGGGTGTAATAGATAGGATTTTTTTTATCAACTACACGTTTGGATCTATTTTTCCCCAACATAATTTTTTTAAATAAATACATGAACTGTAATATGCCTTTTCTATAATAAGGATCAAGGTCAAAAAAAGTGTGTAAAGTTTAAAATGTTCTAAAAAAGTCACAAAAAAAGGAAATTACATCATTATAGAGGACCCCTGCAGACCATTGGAATTGTTTCTCTTACAAAAAAGAAGTTTATTCAAGTGTACTATTAGTATACTTCTTTTAAACTACAAAATAAGAAAGTAAACTAAAAAAGTTTTACATGTCTGATTAATAAATATTGATTTATAAAGAAAACAGATATGTTCCTAATTCTGAGTATGTGAATTTACTTCAAATCTACTTTACTCTTTCCCAGCCATTGATGGAATTTTCCGGCAATCCATGTTTTCACTGTTATGTAGGGGGCGCTATTACACATCTTCTGAAAGAGTACAAAATCTCCGGTTCAAAACACAGACAAAGAAAAAGCAGAACAAAGCTATATAAGCACTGCTTACGCACATGTAAAATATCTTGATTATCAAACATTTTACAGCATATAAATCAAAACTGCCTAACGTTACGTATGAAATGTCGACCCAGGAAGAGCTTTAGGGCTGTGTTGATGGACTTTTTGTTCAATCTTGCTTTTTAATGAAACTTACCCACATTCTAGTGTTGATAAAAAAAGAATGCATAAATAAGCTAGAATAAAATGTTTTTTTATTTATATATAAAGCAGAGGCTCTATTCTTTCTTTTGATCTATTGCATGTTCAGATATTCATACAACAAAATATTCAGGGGGCCATTAAAGTTGTGTGAAAATTATCAGCGCTGCTTGCAACTTTATATATAAAAAATATATATATAAACACTGCCGTGGAAAGAGTACAGTTAAGGGTATATTTCAAGTATAAAAAATAATACCTAAATAGGAACAAAGTAGTATACTTAAAGTGCAAAAATAATATATAAATAATAAACTATAAATATGTTAACTTAAGTATAGTTGCAGTATAAAACTACTAAATTAGTGGTTTACTGAGAGTATACTTCAAAGTGTATTTAACTAGTAAACTATCAGTATGCCTATAAGTTCACTTGTAGTATAGTTACAATACAAACAAATAACTTGTGTGCTCAAAAGTTTACTACTGTTACACAAAGTATACTTAAAAGTATACTTGTATATACTAAAAAGCCAATTTAGTCCCAAGTAGTATTGCAATAGTACACTTACAAGTATACTACTAGTACATTGATATTAGTATACTACTACATAAAGTATACTTAAAATATACTTGAAGTTTACTTAAGTATACTTAATAAAATTAACTTAAAGTATACTTATTTTTTAAAAGGGGTGTCAAGGTCAAAAATTCTTAAAGTTCAGTTCATCCATGCATGTTTCATTTTTAATCAGAATGTGGATCTTAGTGTAATGACAGACTTCTCTCTGGTGATGTATGGCAACAATCAAACCGATGGATAAAACCAAATCCTCCTTTCTTCAATAATCCATTTCACTCAGATGTGTCACAAAACGAAAGAAAATATATATTTCTACTTCAGTTGCATTCTGATTTTAAAATATCAGATAATTTTACCTTTTTATGACAAGGCAAGATTGTCAGATTACTATTTATGATTTTTTTGAGTGAACAAACCCTTAAACCAAAAAACTTTTATGTATTACTTGTAATATTCATCATGACTGCATGCTGTAAAACTGGCTGCAGTTCTTTCTAAAGAACATGAGCTATCATTCATTGTATCTGGCTTTGAGAGAATGACTGTGTGAGGCTGGTGAGACTCTGGGTCGGTCCAGGGTTTAGGGTCAGAGTCATCATTCAGGCCATCACTCACAGAGAAGAGAGGGGGTCCAGGCATGGAGGGTGGGGGGTCCAAAGGCGAGAGAGAGAGGGGGGTCAGAGTGCTGACAGTGAAGTGATGGGCTGTCTTAGTTCACTGCTGAGCCACAGCAGGACGTGTCAGAGTAGCAGGCTCACTGCCCGCGCTGGCTCGCCTCCTACCTGTCTGTCCACCCCAACCAACTCACTTAAAGTACCAGCAGATCACTGCCTCTGCCTTTCGCCTACTTTTTCTTTGTAATTAGCCTGGAGATTACGCAGCATGCAAATGGGATACGATTTTAAGATATAGTCAATCATATAGTTATATAGTATAAAAAGTATATTTATTTTGATTTCGGGTTTTTAGGGATTAAAAAATCCTGATTAGCAGATTGAGGGAGGAAGATGTCTAATGTTTTTCTCTCCTACAATGCCGGTGATCTTATTACCCTGAAGTCTAAATTGATGATTGGCAATTAACCAAGCTTTCGTGCATTCCTGATTCAAAAGAAATTTTTTGTGCTTCAATTCACGAATAAATGCCAAAATCTGTGTTGCCGCCTACAGTAACACATCAGCTTTCATCCATCTTTCCGAAACCTGGAAACTGTTGGCAGCCTTTCATGCAAATGCATCTCATTTGAGGCTAACGCACAGCAATCTGCAAAATTAAAAGACACAAATCTCCTCTATTGTCCCCTGAGCGGAGAATGAACCTTAAGTAGAGATTGAGCGCTTTGTAATCTGCGTTAATGTGCTTGTAGGCATGGAATTTGAATTGTACAGAACGGAGCGGGCGACTCGAGATGAGAGCCCCGCCAGATGCTGTGGCAGATGTGTGGCCCAGCTCACTTGGGTGATTCCATAATTACATTTCGCATGCAGATACGAGCAGGCATTTCATGCTGCTTCAACGAAAGCCTCGGCCCCTCTGACTTCCCTCAGACTAATGCATAATATTGTGACAGTTCCGAGTGTGATTTACTGATCATCCTATTGATTTATATGTTTCAAAACATCAGCTGCAAGCAGCAACAGATGTTTGTGGTCTGCTGTCAATCCATGTTTTGATTGTGTGCTGTTTTAACTCAGATAAGCTGTTTGCCTGGGTCAATTGGAGCTCGAGAGCGTGGTTAAGCTTGATTTGTGTTATGGAAATGATGAATCTTTGGGTTAATGATGATTTGTAGTCAGAGCTGTGGCCTAGCAGTTAGAAACACTTTAGAGTGTGTGTGATGAGAGTTTGAATCAGACATTTTCTGATACCTCTCATATCTCCCTTAATAAAAGTGATTCCGGAATTTTTTGAACAATGATGCTCGAAACTCGCATATAATGAAAGTGCTGAAGAACATGACACCATTTTCACACTGCCCCAACAAACATCAAAAGGTAAACACACTTTTCAATTTATTTATTTGTATTGCATTAAGCACATTTATGCAGCAATTCGTATTACTGTATTTTAAAAAATATCATTATTATTACCTTAATGTAGGAAAAAAACATTATTAGTTTTAGTATTATTATTATATAAACATTTTATTAATTATATAATTATTATTACATTTATCTTTGTTAATATATTAATTCATGCTGATTTAAATAAAACAAAAAGTAATTACATAAAAATGCAAAAAGGCTGTTTTAATTTCCACTAGCTTAACTTTAAGCTGTTAACTTTTTTTGCTGTTAAGCACATTTATGCATCAATTCTCCTTACTGTCATGCAAAAAGAAATTCATTCTTTTTACCTTAATGTGAAATTATTACTGTTACTATTAAATAAATGTAATTTAAATGGTAAATATACAGTATACATCATGGTATTATTTGTTGTACTGCCTTTTTACTGATTTAACTAAATCAAAAATAATTACCAAAAAAAAGTCTTGAATTTGGGTTGAAGTGTGATAACTAAAGAAGTTGGTGTTTGTAGCAGCAGTTTGAACTAGCATTTACTATTATATGAAAAAGTTTTGTTTTTTTTAATCCGATGTTTAAAAACCATTGGTCATGTCTTATTTTGTATTGGTACCAAGTTAATCATGACTGCCACTGGTACCCTCTGAGATGAAACAGATCCATGACACCCCTGGGCCAACTGAATATCATGGTTCTCTAAAATACACTGACTAAGATTAACTACATAATGGTGTCATCAGTGATGTTATCAGGCATAGATTAGCTGGTACATCTCTTTAGGACACTTACAAAAAGCCTTTTTGTTTTCACTTTGAAGTCCAAACACACAGGCATCTCCACACACCAAATCGGGATACAAATGGAATCCAACAGGCAAGGCAATGATGAATACCGATCAGAAGAGGTATTGACAAGCATTTGTTCTGCCTGCTGCATCACAAAGAGACAGGTGTCTGTCTTAAACAGACGTATTGACAGGTTTGTACCTCTGGCAATTGTCAGCCATCTGAGTGACAAGGCATTATTGATAGATAGGATGTGCTGACATGCCTTTAAGAAGAGATAGGGAGAGAAAACAAAGAAAGAAAGACTTTTGAAACCCATATGATCACACACAAAGCGCCAGACTTGAGAAACTGACCATCTATTCTATCTATTTGAGGAGGTGTGTGTCTGCCTGCCTCTGTTATCCGGGCATGACAGCGGCGGATTACTAATGGTCAGGATACATGAGTTGGCTGAGGTGGTTGCCCTGACATAACAAGAAATAAAGATGATGCTAATGGGCAATGGAGGGACGTGTCAGCTGTGGTTCACACCGAGTGACCCCAGGCCCTGACGGTGACCCCGGGCTCTGGCAGGGTGGACAGGTACAGCTCACCGTGAGGGCTGTGCCCCTGCCTGGCTCCGCTCAGAGAATCAATCAGCCCAGCTGTCAGAGACTAACCTGAGCAGACAGCAGGGCTATGGAGAGGTAGAGAGAGATGCTCCCGCAGGGACTCCACACGCTTCTACGACCAATACTAAGAAACCACCCTAACAGAAAACAACTCAACCTTTTCTCCTACTGTACATATCTGCAATTCTCTGGGTGAAAATATTATTTGGATGTCATGGTAGTGGAAATTTATTTAGATTATTTTTTCTCCGCTGAGAAAAACAGCAAATGACCACTTCACATGGCTAGTTCAAATTATTGTATTGCTGGTTATTGCAGGTATGTGCATCAATGAGCCTTGGCCGCCCATGACCCTGTTGCCGGTTCACCACTGTTCCTTCCTTGAACCACTTTTGATAGATACTGACCACTGCAGACCAGGAACACCCCTCAAGAGCTGCAGTTTTGGAGATACTCTGACCCGTCTAGCCATCACAATTTGGCCCTTGTCAAACTCGCTCAAATCGCTTGCCCATTTTTCCTGCTTCTAACACATCAACATTGAGGACAAAATGTTCACTTTCTTCCGAATATATCCCACCCACTAACAGGTGCCGTGATGAAGAGATAATCAGTGTTATTCACTTCATCTATAATGTTATGCCTGATCAGTGTATATTCAGACCAACAGCATGATTGCAAGTGTGATATAGCTTTTATGTAACAGATAATCAAGACATTAATGTTGAGTAATTTACAATATTAGCTGTTACTTTTATTTTTGCTTTGTCAAGCATAATCATGAGTTGTGCATCTAGAGGCAACAGACAGCAATGGTGTTTTGTTCCTGAATGAATAAGTGTTGGTGAACTAATCCGCTGAGTGAATGATTCAAAGACAAACACTTGTTTTGTTCTTGAGAGAATCTATGTTGTTGAACAAACTGGTTAAATAAATAATTCAATGACTCTCTCCTAAAGACATTTGAATCAGTGTTGCTCAACGAAAGACTTTGAATTGTTGCCACCTACTGGCATAACAATGTTACCTTCAGAAAGAGTCACACTAAAAATTGACTATATAAGCAGTCTTGGAACAGCAACTAACTTGGACAATCAACTGTTTTAATAACATTTTTATATATTTTTGTTATACATTTTTTTAAATAAACCTTGAAGTATTTGCATGCTAAACAAAAAACTACATAGGTTTAAGGTTTAGGGTTTTGTTACTTAGACCATGTAATGTGTAACTAAGTCACCTTAAAATATAGTGTTACCAAAAGTTGTTACATGGTTGGGCTAGTACAATTTGTACAAAGTAGTCTTAGATGGTTATACCAGCTGTTATAGAAATGTGTTATAAATGCAAATATTTCTCAAGATTAAGTACAAAGTGTAAACCCTATCTAGATTTTTTACAGTGAATGTTGAGTGTTTGTCTAGAACAGTGCCAGTTTTAAGCTCTTACATTAGAACGCACTGGCATGTATACTCTCCCTCTGTTTAGCATCAGAGGCTCTATGACCTTCTCTTCTCTGGTTCCTGAAGCACACACCCGCATCTACACAAACACCAACACGTCCTGCCTAAGTCCGTGTCTTGCATCACCTCAGGAAACTTGTGGCTAATTTCATTATTTTTGGGGGGGGAAGCAAAGAGAGAATGCAAATGAGTGCAGACAGCTGGTGCCTTCCTGGTGGCGAGGAGTGATGGAAGGCCCCAAGGCCTCGCTCATCAGACCCTCGTCCTGCTTCCTCTTTTCAGACAGAAGCCCACCGGGGAGAAGGCGGGGAGGCTGCTCCGACAGCGGGACCAGATGGTCCGAGAGGTAAAAAGCGCGGCTCATTCAGTTAGCGCGACGCTATCGGTCACCTGGGCGACGGTGCTAATGCCTGCACTGCCTACAGGCGTCCGATGAGCTTGAGGTGCAGTGCTTCTTTGCCGGCCCCCTTGTGAGGAGAGATAGGCCTTCCAGTCAATCACACTTTCTCACACACGTACAGAACGCACGAGGGTATCGTGGCTGCTGCCTTCTGGTCTGTGACCTGGCACAATTTGTTTCAAAAAGCTCAAGCAGCTGTGCAATGTTACAGTGTATTAAGATAAATGTATATCTTTATGTATATGCATATCTATGAATAAATGTCCAGTACTTGCAAACTACTTAATTCAGCATTGAAAATTGGAAACTGAAAGAATAACTAAAAATGCTTCTTGCAACATTACAACTTTAAATTATGTTTAAATAATGAAATGAGTTTAGTTAATACTTTCAGACAGTTAATGTAAGACAATTTTATACATGAAACATGATGTATATATACATACATACACAACTTTAAAAACCCTCTTTTCTGTGGAACAACTTACTATTTTAAAAGTACTCCACACGGCTCTGAGGGTTAATAAAGGCCTTCTGAAGCAAATCGATGGGTTTGTGTAAGAAAAATATACGTATTTTAAACTTTATAAAGTAAAATATCTAGCTTTCGGCGGACCGCCTTCCGTATTCAACTAAAAAAGCAGAACTGATGTGACATATGCCGTCGGAAGTAGCGTAAGCGTTTTGAACTGTGAGAGGCATTACACTTTCTTCGTAAGTTGAATACGGAAGGCGGTCTGGCGAAAGCTAGATATTTTACTTTATAAAGTTTTAAATATGGATATTTTCTTACACTACGGCTGTCATTTTTGTGAAAAAATGTCTCGATTTTTGAGACATAAGTGTTCATTGAATCGATTGTAAAATCGATTTTCCATGTCTAAAGACGTTTCCATTTTCATTGCCAAATATAGGCCAATCCACGGACAACTAACAGGCATTAGGAAGAACATAAAGGGGGCGCTTGAAACGCACAAGTCAGCAATATTTCTGATGATTTATTGGCGTTAAGTTTCGTGCACAATGTTAAACAGGAGTGCAACATTCTCAAAAAACAATAAGCAGAGTGGACTGCCATAACATCAAAGAAAAACATTACTGCAGGCTTCAACATGGCTGTGTTTACGATTAGAAATGTCAAACTAATTTCGCCTACGTAGGCGATTGTAGCCCATGAAAATAAAACTTAAAATTCACTGTAGGACTAGCCTACGTTGAACGTGAAGTTCATGTAGGATAAACACGCAGGGACGCTACATTCAGTCGCTACAAATCAGACAGTGGACTAGAAACATCTGTCGCAGTCTACAACAGGGCTGCATTTATGATTTAGGCTATTCAAAAATCTCCAAAATTATATTACATAATGATTCAATCCATTATAGACAACTGTTCAAAAATGAAACTTTAAATGGACTTGAGAACAGGCCATGTGTTTTTTTTTTTTTATTGAACGTAACCGACACTTAGGCTAGGCAGGCGTATAATGAAACGTGCAAATAAGGCTAGGCCTATTACAAATTATTGGACAGGAAAACAAGTCGATCAACATTTTCGGGGTCCAGAGCTGAGCGTTTTTTATTCACTATATGTCTCAGATACTTCATTGATAGCCGCGCAAGGTGGGGGTATTTTAGCTTTCGCAACGCCTACTGCATTTTCGAAATTCTTTATTTTCTTTTTCTGCTTGTTTCTGAGTTTTGTTACATCTATCTTTTTTATTTGTTTAATTCGTTAAAAATTAATAGAGTACATATTTGGTTCAAATCGATTCCCTATTTTCATTTTCGAAACTTGTGATGGTTGGTCCGATCGATTGTGCAATCGATTTTCGAACATAAAGTGACAGCCCTAACACATACCCATCAATTCACTTCAGAAGGCCTTTATTAGCCTTCTGGAGCCGTATGGATTACTTTTATAATGGATGAATGCACTTTTTTTAGGCTTTAAATTTTGGGCTCCCATTCACTGCCATTATAATGGACAGGCCTGCATTTCCAGATAACGTTGTCTCTTAGCGTGCTACGAAGACACTAAAGGTATAACTTAACTAAAGGTATACCATTTCTAGGCGTGTTCCCTGAACTATATCTTAGGAGGTTGCTTAAGGTATACCTTCTTAAGTGCGACGTTAGCCGGTGCTGTCCGTGGCGGCAGTGTTGAATTGGTTTATCAATGGCTCAAAAATCTATTATTCACTCTATGCAGGGGCTGTTTAACTGCGTTATGTGAGAAAGCGGTGTTCTTTATAATAGAAGCACTTGAAATTGCATTTATCAGGACTCGTGAGATCTCATAAATATAATCCAAATAGCAAACTAAATCCAACCGTGGATATTTTATATAATTTTGAAATGATTGTGCGAACCCGCAACCTCTCATGCCCAACCCACTACACTAACTGGCAGTATGCCATTTATATTATCATAATATATTTTGCCATAGCATTTACTCCACAAGCAGGGTTAATTTCCCGCATCATATTATTGGTGTAAATCACTAATTTCTGTTATTGGATGACCTACTCAATAAAAGAGCAACACGCGAAACATAATCAACAGCTAGGCCTACTATAGCGGAGAAAAAAAGAAAGAAAGAAAAGAGCCGCCAGCAGCTGAATTTCGGGGCTGAGCTCCATCGGGTTTGTCTTGACAAAGTCGGACCAACAAGATCTAAAAGCTGCTGAATTTGCTGCCAATGCAGACAAAATTTATTTTGAATTGCAGCTTCTGACATGGTAGCCAGGGGATTAAAGTTTTCACGGATAAAATCGTGCACATAGAAATGGCTCCGCGGACAGCGGCGTCTTTGATTTAGCACAACTATTCGCTGTATCGCTGCCATAGTTTGACCAAACTCCCCTCCAAAATCATTCTCTTTAAATAGACTCCATAATGTTTTTTTGCCAGCTGATGTACCTTTGGATAATTTAATTAAAAAGCTAACAAACATCAGTTTAATGACAATTGTATTCTTTGCATGAAAACACTTCAATTAGCATTATATTATATGTCAGCCAAGAATTATATTGGTAGGCCATAGACTGAGATGTAAAGAAACAGTGGTGGTTACTACCGGAATGAACTGTCAGCAGTGATAAGGTATAGCTAAGAGTGGTCCAGACCAACCTTACAAAAGTATGACTTACAGAAGGCATACTTAACTAAGATCTTTTCGGGAAACAAATTAACATTAAGGTACACCTTAAGGTATAACTTAAGAATGACGTAGCATTAAGAAGGTTTCAGGAAATCCAGCCCAGGACATTTTTTAATATAACTCCGATTGTATTCGTCTGAAAGAAGAACGTCATATACACCTAGGATGACTTGAGGGTGAGTAAATCATGGGGTAATTTTCATTTTTGGGAGAACTATCTCTTTAAGGAGTTGTTTAAAGTAAAAAACAACGTCCTTTATTCCTTCCATTTCAATATAAAAGTCTTTGCTACTCCCTCATAAAGACAGTCTTTGCTGCCATCTAATGGTGTAATAATGTAGCTAACTTTCACTGAAGTCAAATTTAAAAATCACAAATGGACCCTTTCTCAAAACCGAATACAGCATGTTATTTATATAAAATATTACTTATTGATCAATTATATTTACATAAACAATATTAGCTATTATAAAAATATAAGAAGGTGGAAATACAATAGGAAATAAACAAGCAAAAGTACAGCTTTATAGTAACCTACCGATATTTATGATTAGCTAAATCAATTTGCTCTGGAACAAGTAATAGATTAATAAGACCAAAGAATGCCAGTGGCAAATTCCCGAAGGACTGGTTGAGATAAAGCTGTTCTCTGTGGGTATATGAGCGCTAAACGGCCGCTGACATTCTGGAGCTCACATCTTCCGTATGTTTATATACATGAGTCATATATTTGAGGTCTAAATAATTACATTCTCACATAAAAAAACTCTTAAAACTACATTCCGTGACACAACAACAGTAGTATATGTAAAAAATAAAAAAAAATAAAAAAATGGTGGATTTGCTCGACCACCATGACAGTCATCGCAAGCGAAGTGATACAAAGTGGTATGTGAAATGGCACCAGCGCTGATACTAGTAGAATATTGCACTGCTAGAAAAAGGCCAATCAGATTCGAGAACCAGAAAGAACTGTTGTATAAATGAATAATATATATTCTGAAGGTTCATTTGTCACTGAAGACAGGAGGAACACCAGAATATTACCATCTGATCACTGTTCATTG
Organism: Rhinogobio ventralis; assembly: GCA_039654625.1. Classification (NCBI taxonomy): domain Eukaryota; kingdom Metazoa; phylum Chordata; class Actinopteri; order Cypriniformes; family Gobionidae; genus Rhinogobio; species Rhinogobio ventralis. The sequence continues at coordinate 29,277,029 of CM077202.1, read as the reverse complement.
GTACTCACACAGAACTTTTTGTAAGGCTAGACACTGTGTCTTATTCCTACACAAATAGCTGTCTTTGTTGTATAATTGTACCACTCATATTCCCACTAGATGACCTTGTCTTGAAAAGGTTTGACCAGCAGTCTATTAATTCATACTGCGTGCCCTGAGGCATGGGCTGTGTCTTCATCTATTTGACCTTTGACTGCTGATTAATTAACATATTCCTATTTCCCACCTTATTTTGGACATGAACGTAAGTGATGTCTCCGGGCTGTCCGTGCAGCAAGATGAGCTAGGACTCCACTGTCAGGTGTCACACAGCGAAGGGGTAAAAGGCCACTTCCACAGTGCCGATCTACTGGCCTGCCACTGAGAGAATTGTCAAGTTGTCTTGTGAGCGCGTCTCTCTTTCCCTCCACTGTTTGACATCTGCCAGCTATAGCTCCAAACTCCCTAGCCTCCCCATCCAAACAACACTCCATTTACAAACAGCCACTGTCTGCATCTCCTTCTCATCAACATTTAGATATAGCCATCATTTACTGGGCCAGGCCTGTCAGGTAACATATGGGTGTCAAGGCACAGCCTGTGTGAGAGAGGGAGCTGGGAGAGAGAAATGAGGAAAGGAGGGGGTATCCAAGCAAAATGTAGGGGTCAGATACATTGGATGAGATGGCAAAAGAAAACATGTTAAAAAATAAGTGGATCTGTTCCAAGACCTAGTGCACTGCCTCTCTGTTGCTGATTTGAATAAAGTTTATAGATTTGATAAGGAAAATAGATTATTATTAAATTAATAGTTTAAATGAATATACTTTTATTAGGGCCCGAGCACCGATGGTGTGAGGACCCTATTGGAATTGCAAGGTCTATTCTTCTTCTTCTCCGAAATTAATCAGATTTTTGAGGGCCTAAACATGCTTGAAAACTCATAAAACTTTGCACACGCATCAGAAGTGGTGAACATTTACATCTGATATGGGTTTCAGAATTAGGCGTGGCAAAATGGCTCGATAGCACCACCTACAAAATTTCAATTAAGCGCTGTTCGCGCTATGTTTTACGTACAAGTATGAAATTTGGTAGACACGTAACAGCCCAATACCTTCAAAAAAGTCCCTGGAAGCAAAATCTGAAAACCCAACAGGCAAGTGAGATATTTTCAATTTTCTCTGCCAAAGTTTTGCAGTTTTTGCCATTTCCAGACGTTGTACTTTAACAAACTCCTTCTAGAGATTTAATCAGATCAACATCATATTTGGTCAGTCTAATCTAAAGGCCTTGGCGACGTTAAATTGCGGAGATCTTGTGTTTTCACGTTTTGCCATGAAACAGGACGTTGTTGTAACATACAATGTCCGATCTGCCCCAGACTTCACAATGTTTGAAGAGTCCTGCCATGAACACATCTACATGACAATATTCAGTTATAGTCATAGCGCCACCCACTGGCAACAGGAAGTAACATGTTTAACACTGTGATGCACTACTAGCAACATACTAAAATATGCAATTGAGTACTAAACATGCTAGAAACATTCTAAAACATGCTAGCAACACTTAACTGAGTGCTAAAGCATGCTATTATCGTCATGAAACACAAAGTTGTTGTAACTCAAGCATACAATGTCCAATCTGCCTCAAATTTCACGTTTGATAAGTGCCCCTGCCTGAAGACATCTACACGCCAAAATGTAGTTATAGTCATAGCGCCACCAGCTGGTAGCAGGAAGTGTGGCAAATACAAATGACTGATGTAGTCTTCCTATTTTTATGTACCTAAATACATATTGCCAACTGTGCTCTATTTTCCTAAAGCCACTGGGTGCGAGGGCCTGTTCGTCGCTGCTTGCAGCTTTAATTTGGTATTGTAATTTAAATATACATATTATCAATACTTATATATATATGAATATATATTATATATATGAATCAATGCAAATTTTTAAAGAAAGTTCTGCTTACTCTTTTAATATAATGCTTGCAAGCTTCAAAATAAAAAAAAAATATCTTATATTCCAAATATTCTGAAGTCATATGACAGAATTGTGCAAGAAACAGAATTATTTGAATTATTATTGACTGAATATTCTGACATCTGATCTGCCCTAGTTCTCTTTAGCATGCTCTTGAGAGTTCATATGAAAAAGACCAGTGTCTGACTCATTAATGAATCATTCTTTTGAATCAGGTCTTGTCAATGAATCGTTTTATTAAGTTCACAAAACTGGTCTGAAGATTTAATTATGAATCAGAATGATTTGGTTCAGAAGTTCAACTCACTGAGACTCATTATTGATTTTTTCACAAAGATTAACAGTTCACAGGAGGGCAAGATTATCAGTGAATTTAAATTAAATTTCAGTTTGTTCTTCATACAGAGATATTATATGGCTTCAGAAAACTTTAAATATACAGTGCACAATTCATTCATTCATTCACAATACATACTTTTAAGGTGCTTTTGCATCATTTTTGAAGTTTGAAAGCATCATTTTAAGTGTCTTTTGTTTTGTCATGAGGATGAGTAAATCACTGAGCTAATCCTTGCTGTCCAGGAACAGAGCATGCGTGCATGTATTTCTCGCCTGTCTTTTGGAGCAGGGGAGGAAGAATCGTGTGGATTAGCTTTGAGATTCACTGGAGTACTGCCGCAGGACCTCCAGCAGCCTTCTGATCTATCAAAAACTGATGGAAAGACACAGTTCAATTTGTCCCACTTTCATAAAAGATAATTAACCTGTCAGTCTCCACACCATAACAGCTTCATTAGATTGGCAGTGGGGCACAGAACAGTTCAGGTGGAGCTGAAAAGGATGTGTCCCAATCTGAGCCCCCTCTCCCCTCGCTAAGTATGTGTCAAAATATCAATGTAACACAGACATGTGTTGGAAATAAACACAAGTGACACTGTACAGTAATGGCTTATGTAAAACAGAGCGTGTGTATGGAAGCGAGAGCTTGACGCAGGGTAATGCAACATGGAAATGCATGAATAGTATGAGGGGAAATCAATTTTGTACCACTGAAGAGTGAAGTAGTTTTGAAAGGCCTTATGGTGCGAATAATGCAATGCTGTCTAAAATGAGGGTCAAGGGTTCAGTCTATTGTCGCTGCTCCATAATCATATAAATGATGAGACTTCAAATGTGATGTTCTGGAAGGGCTGATCATAAAGAGTCAGTCATCCTTCCAGAAATCCTCTAAGGACCGCGGCATTGTGCCTACTGACTCGCTCATATTCCTAACCACACTGGGCTATGAACTATCAATCCATCACACACATGATTTTAGTATCAGTATTCATTGCCCAGGTAAATATCCTTTTTAAAAGGAACTTGAATTAGCATTTCCTGACACTACACTGCTTATATAACATTTAAAAAAAAAAACTGTTACACTACAATTTCAAAGTTTGAGGTCGGTAAGAATTTTAGTGTTTTTGAAAGAAGTCTCTTATGCTCACCAAGGCTGCATTTATTTGACCAAAAATACAATAAAAACAGTAATTTAAAGTTTTTTATGTTAATATATTTTAAGTTATTTTTGTGGAAACTGGGATACATTTTCTTCCAGAAACTTTGATGAATAGATTTACTTCAAATATAAATCTTTTGTAACAATGTAAACATATATTTAATGCATCGCTGCTAAATAAAAGTATTAATTTACTGACCCCAAACTTTTGAATATAAGTAAATATATAAGGACAGATATTACTGTATTGTTGATATAAGCAACTGTTCTAAGTAAAAAGTACACTGTAAAAAAAAAAAAGTGTACTTAAATGTTAAGTACAATCAACTTGGCTGTTTAAGTCATTTCAACTTAAATTACATTAAAATGACTTTAGTTGAATCTTGTATAACTTATATAAAAGTTGAAATTTGCTTTAACTTATTTTGATGAGTTAAAGCAATGTAAAACATTTGTCATACCTTATTGATCATATTTTTTACAGTGTAAAACATAAAAGAGCAAAAACATTTTTACTTATAGTATCTTAAATATTGTTTTACATTGGATGAAAAATCATACTGAGTTTCATAATAGTACAAAATTAAATAATATATTTCACCTACGTTACTGCAGAGTCAATGGGTCTGTTATGTTGAGCCACAATTTTTGGAAAACTGTACAATATATTATTGTATTTTGTATATGCTATATACTGTATATATTTTTATTAATGAAAAAAAAATTCATTTATTATCCGTACAAACACATTCCAAAACTCAAAGAAAATCCCTAGTTTCCCATCTGTATTTATGTTCATATGCGTTCAGCTCATAAATACAATCTTGAATGCACCAATAGACATCTCAAACTCTCAATATCTTTTAAAGATTTGATGCCACAAACCTTTTGAACTTTGGCTTTTGTGAAGCACATCAAGTCAGAATTGAAGCAATACGGACCATGTACATGCTAGTGTTGTAATTAAAAAATAAATAATTTCCATAATCATGGCTAATACCCAAACAAATGAAGAGATAATACGTTTAGGTGAGGCCACAAGTTAAGCAAAGTCTTTGTGTATGAAATATGCCCCCCTGGACCGGATACTTATAATGAACTATTCAAAATAGCATATAATTAATGAGCACATTAAGCTGTGATGTTTTAACAGATGCAGCCTCCTTAATTACCAGGGGAGATTATGGTTCCTGCTCCATTCTCTTTCTAATACACCCACGTCCACATGTTCATCTGTTCCTCCATAAACACAAACAGCATATATGTGTGGGCCAGCGGACCAGGTGCGAGACCCCTCACTCAGCGTCCAAAGTTTAGTGACCTGAGGTGACGAGAAAAAAAAACACAATGCTGACCCCAGTCCCACCAGGCGGCTCTTCTGATGGAATGAATATTCAAATGTCTTCTCATCTCTTTGGTTGAAGGTGAAGGGGGCTTGTTGAAGACATCTCTTCCAACAGATGGACCACAAGGACCCATCTGCTGGTGAGGCAAGTAAAAGCTCAATGATGCATCGCAAAACGATTTAGCTTTCAAGGATCCCCGGCAAGTAGTTAGTAATGATGGCATCTGCACCAAGAGCAAACACTCTATTTTAGATATGATCTATCGCCTCTCCGAACTAGAAGCCTTGCCTTAAAGAGACAGCATCTCATTTCAAGTTACAAGTCATTTCAAGAGTCAAGTTATGAGTCAAAAGCTTTGCTCTCTTTTATAAATGCCTTCAAAGTTATCAGCACCGCCACATGAGTGTGCCTTCATCCCACAATGAGCAGAGCATGATGCATTTAACATTTGTCATATGATCACGCTCATTTGCTTTTATAGATTCCTATCTGCCAGTGGCTCAAAGAGTGCAATAATTGTATCTTTGAAAATTTCCTACTTTAGTTTCCTATTCCAGGGACTAAAGATGTTTCCACCTAATATATTCAGATTGGCTCCCATCCAGACAGTTTATTATCATGGTAATTTGCTTATTAAGTGCAATCTTGTTTTGTTCAAATAAAGTGATAATTAGATATTCAACATTAATACCTTGAAATATTATCTCTTATATGATGTTGGGGGGATTTTTTAATCTCTTCTCCACCGAGTAGACGATAAATGTATTAGATAAATGTATTAGTAAACTCTCCACTTTAGGCTGAGATTGGTTGATGCTTATGGGAGACGTTAAAAAAGCTTCCCACAATTTATATTGAAAAACATAAACAGTACAAAACATTCTTGTGAGAATGATTGGTGATTAGGAGCAATAATTTATTAATGGGTTGAAAATGTGTATAAAATGTATAGTTGTGTATGGAACTATATAATTTCCAGCTATTCTTACAATTAATTATTATTTTTTTTTTTAGTAATTGCATTTTTATTTATTTATTGAATATAAATTAATTTGTAGATATAATTCATATTATTGAATGTATAATTTATAGGGCTGCAACTAACGATTATTTTGATAATCGATTAGTTGGCCGATTATTTTTTTGATTAAATGGAATAAAAGCCCTTTTTTATTTTATTGACAAAACACTATTCCACATCCTGCCCTATGCTGTCCTTCAAACAAACATGTCAGCTGAATGCTATGAATATATACATACATAGTGAATATATGTACCCTTACAAAAATGAACCATGGTTTTACATTGAATAAAACAAAACAAAAATAATAATAAATAAATAAATAACAGGGTTATTGTAGTTATTCCATGGTAACCACAAATTAACCATGGTTTTGCTTCAAATCCATAGTTTACCTTTATGGTATTTGTGTGGTTATACAAATGGTAATCAATATGGCAAAATGGACACAGTACCTGTTACTGTAATTTCTTTGTCCTGCAGAAACGTCTTACATTTATAATTACACCCTGTTATCCCTTTATAGTTACTACTCATAAAATACTTGAATTACATGTTGAATAAATTAAACTAAATTTAGCGTCCAACAGCAGATATTTAAGCTAAATGAATGTTTTTGCACTGAATATTAAAGAAACACGCCGACTTTTTGGGACTTCAGCTTATTCACCGTATCCCCCAGAGTTAGATAAGTCCATACATACCATTTTTATCTCCGTGCGTGCCATAACTCTGTCTGACGCACCCACCGCTAGCCTAGCTTAGCACAAAGACTGGAGGTAAACGCCTCCAGCTAGCCTACTGCTCAATAAGTGACAAAATAACGGCAACATTTTCCTATATATATACACATGTTGTGATGTGTATAGTTACATTGTGTACTAAGACCGACGGAAAATGAAAAGTTGCAATTTTCTAGACCGATATGGCTAGGATTATACTCTTATTCCTGTGTAATAATTAAGGAACTTTGCTGCCGTACAATGGGTGCAGCGGCGCAATGATATTACGCAGCACCTGGAAATAGGCTAACTTCCGTCAACATAACCAACGTGACAACCTGCTTGCACAGAGAGCGTGCTGGGGACTATTTTGTCACTTATTGAGCAGTAGGCTAGCTGGAGCCGTTTACCTCCAGTCTTTGTGCTAAGCTAGGCTAGCGGTGGGTGCGTCAGACAGAGTTATGGCACGCACGGAGATAAAAATTGTATGTATGGGCTTATCTAACTCTGGGGGATACAGTGAATAAGCTAAAGTCCTTAGTTCCTTTAATCGTCTCCCTCTCGACTGCGTTCTGTCTGTTTGACGCGCATGCGCTCGTTCAGTGAAGTTTGAAGTCTGGACGCACTTTCATGCCAAATGGAAATACTTGCGTGAATTAGTAGCATTTAGAGGATATAACTACTGTTCTCTATATAGATATAACCTGAGCTGAGGACGCAGACGCACGTACACATCTGTCAAAGTGCATGACAAGGTATGTTAAACGCTAATGCATTTGCTTGAAGCTTAAAATAAACAATTCTCATGTTTTGGGCACTTGGATCATTTACCTTTTCGCTCACTCTGTTTCCACTCCACTATTTCTAGATGCAAATTTTGTCCATAGAAATGCCTTATTCAGTGCTGTAATTTGGCGCGACTGGTGGAAGCTTATCGTGCACAGAGGGCAGACCCGACTAATCGATAATAAGACTCGTTATCAATGATTTTCATTATCGATTATATAGACTAGCCCTAGTAATTTATTAAATATCGACAGTTAAGCATAACATATTTTTTGTCTAACTTTTCTCCTCCAACAAAAAGGCTAAGGTTTTTTTTGTTAAAGAATCAGTTGAGGGAATGATTCAAAGACTCTCATAGGGACGTGACACACCAAGGCGACGGTTGGCTGTCGGCCAACATCAGGCTGTTGGTGAGCGTCTTTCGGGCTAGTTTTTGTGGTACGTCGGCTCTAGTCGGGCTCACATCGACGCAGTTCACCCAATTTAGCATGTTGAAATGGCGTCTGGGTCATTGGTGAGAGAGATCGTTCTGATTGGCTGTTAAGTTTAGTGAACGAGAAAGTGCATGAAAATAAAAGTGAAAGTGTGAGAGCAAAGTCAAGCACAACATAGAATGAAAGCTGTTATAATTTTATGTCATCTTATCATTCCAATACAAGAATATATTCATAACATGAGCCACCTGGAATGAAGAAAGTGATCAACATTGATTTTCAAAATATTTAGCAAGCACTGCTTTGTTTACGGTTTGTATATCTGCACTCCTAGTTTCAGTTTCTCTTTTTGAATGACAAATATAGACTACTGATACCTGCTGGTAAACAATTATTTCCTTACACGCAAGCGCAGAACACGTGCTGGCAGTTGCCTGAAGTCCTTTTGGTGTGTTCAAGCACAGCTTTTTGGCCCAGACGCAGCCGACGTGTTGCAACAAAACAGTCAGTTTTTGTCACCGCTAGTTCTTTGACGTAGGTTTGGTGTGCCATGCACAGCCTCTACAGATGCCACTTGTTTGGTTCCTGAATGAATCAGTGTTTTTGAGAGAATCGCTGAATAAATGATTCAGTGACTCGCGCATAAAGACAGTCACTGTTCGCCACCTACTGGCAAAATGATGTAAGCTGCTAAAACTGCAATTATAAAAAGCTGCTATTATATTATAATAATATAATAATGTTATGTAATATAATATAATACATAAATTCTCCAAACTTCTTATCCTCTGTATAGGGTCATGGGGATGTTAGAGTCTATTCCAGCACCTTGGGCCGAAGGTATGATATAGTATTTTATAATATTTATCTTTTTTTGTGTGTGGTTGGCCCAGTGACCATAAAAAAAATAGTGGCAATGTAGCAAAAAAATAGGGCTAGTAGTAGGACAAGTACAAATCAGCCATGCCAGCATTTTTTTTTAAAAATCCTTATTGTTGAGCCCTGAATAGCAAGGTCCTCCTCACAGTCTTCCACTATCTAGGCCAGCCAACTACATATAGTCTAGTTATGTAAGCGTCAGAAGATTGAGATGTGCTCTGTCCTGAAGTTGTGGGTTTTTTATATCCTGTCCGATGAGTGTGTCCCACTGGAGTGCATATCTCCGTCTCTGTGCCTGTGTGTGTGGGCTTACATTACATTACGCTGTCTCTGTAGAACAGCACACTACAGCGTGTTTGCCCTTGTCTTTTTCGTCCTGCTTACCTATCCCTCCCAAAAGAAAGAGGTCTCTGTGTGTGTGTAAGGAAAGAGGCAGTGATGATCATTTGCTGCCAAAGTAAAGTGTTTGCAAACGAGCGCGGTGCAGAGGTGCGGTGCGCTCAAGGGCACATTTGTATAAAACTAATGATAGCATGTAAATGGACAAAATTTCTATCTGAGGAAAGAGGCATCCACCCCCTTGGCGCGCCATCGTGTTGATGGAGTGCAGAATCTCATTACGGATCTAATACAATAACTGCCGTGTCGATCCAGAGAGGCGACAGAGAAACAAGATTAGCCTTATTACTTTATTATGTGCTGTGCGGCATGGCTCAGAGTGGACAATTGCATTAAAGCACAGATGAGATCACGTAGAGGGAATTGCTCCCCCTCTGCTCCACCCCCCGAAACGATTTAATTGATTCCACATAAAATTAGCGGGGACAGATTTGGAATTCCTGCTGTTGCCACTTAGTAAACTCCAGACTTCTTTGGCCATCTCTAGTGGAGTGTTGTTTTGCTGTTATGGGCAGCGGTGAGGACAAAGGGGAGGGCGTTTGTCACTGTCTGAGAGGGCTCGGGGTGGAAGGGTTAATGACTGTAACCCCTGTTGTGCAGTTTGTTTTGTGTCACGCTACTTGGCTATCTACTCTGATACTCATTACGGTGTATCTAATTACTAAAGTTGGCATGAAATGAAAATTCACCCTATCTATTTTCTAAACGCATATTATAGTCTAGATTATAGATTCGTCCGTGCATATGTTTTGATGGACTTTCTGTTGACGTGGCAAACTTGTATATCTGCATCCACTTTTTGAGTGCAACGCCCATATCTCAAAATCCAGTCAACAACCAATAGAACCAAGTCCTCAACCTAGGATTTTTAATGTAAGAATCATGCGAACAAATTCTTAAAATATATATAAAATATATTCAGAAATATATATGTATATTTCTGTCCACATGTCATGTGTGGGGCTCCATAGTTTTCAACATTGCCAATAATAAAAAAATTAATTCTTAAGCAGCAAATCAGAATATTAGAATGATTTCTGAAGGATCATGTGACACCGAAGACTGGAGTAATGATGCTGAAAATTCAGCTTTGCCATCACAGCAATAAATTACATTTTAAAGTGTATTAAAATAGAAAATGGATATTTAATTTTTTTAATTTTAATAATATTTTACAATATTACTATTTTTATTGTCATGTTGATCAAATAATTCCAGCCTTGGTGAGCATAAAAGACTTATTTCAAACAAACATTAAAAAATCTTACTGACCTCAAACCTTTTAACAGTATACAACATGAAAAAAAATGCATCAGTCCAGTTACACATAGAAACAAATCAGTTCAGAAACAGTTTGGAAGAAATTACTAATCTCACATTTAAGAAAAGAAGTGTTAAGGTCTAGGTCAGGGAAGAATTTATTTGGGAATTCCTTTTAAATTCCAACTCAGTTTCTGCAACTCAAAACGGAATGTAAAAATAATTAAAAAAAATAAATAAAATAAAATTGACTGAACAAAGCCTTTCTTGAAAGTTTTGAAGGTGAAAGGTTATATAGGCCTTACAGACAGAGAACAAAAGAATGATAGATTCAACTTCCAGTAGGTTGTGGTTAATTCAATTCAAATTCACAATTATGAACTAAAAAGAGAACCAATTTTGAATGCTGCTCAACCTCAAATTTTGTCTGCAAATCTGCCTTAAAATGATCTACAATTGCATTATTGTTCATGTGACAAACTGTGAGACAGGATTTCATCCCAGCAGTTTCTAATCTATCCAGGCCTCAGCAATTTTAACTGAGGGAAACAGAACACATGTCCAAACACTCACACACACACACAACACACAGAAATAAGGGAAGAACTGAGGTTTCTTTCATGGCTCATTTATCTGTTAGCGGTTCATCAGCTGTCAAGACCTGGTGATGATATCATGTGTGACATCTCACCTTGACGCTGCTACCTCAGTGTTCTTTTCCAGCCCAGACTCAACCTTCCTCCCTCCCGGCACAACAGCATCCGAACTTATCGTGACCTTCCACCATAGTCTCACCCTCTCCCAAAGTGTTCCTCTGGGAAGCAGGGATGGCCATATGTGTCGGCCCAGTGGCCATGTACAGTCGCTGGCGGATTCAGGATGCTGCCTGTCACGCTGATATCTCATGGCTGCTCAGAAGATTCTAGCAGTACACAAAGAGCCAGTCAAGATTACAGAAAAGCAGCAAGAGTTCTTCCTCCTCACTAAACCTTACTTTATTTTGATTGAAATTTTAGATTTTAAATGTAAGTTTTAGAATGTAAACTAATTTCAGAAGATTTCAACTGTTTAAGGAATGCTAAATACAAAAAATAATTCAATTTATGTTTGTGCTTATTTTATCATCCTTCAGATAAAAATTGCAAGTCTGCTCGCTTAGAAGCAAGTCATATATCATAGGCTCTGAATTGCTTTCCCGTCTTGACAGTATTTGACAATCTTACATGGTAAGCTACTGAAATTCATGAGACTTTATGAGCAGAAAACTCCTTATTCCCATGTGAGGGTGGTCCATCATGGGAAAGGTCAGCAGTGTAATGCTGTTAGTCCCTCTGTTCTGTGCTCAAATGCTCCTCTCAGCCCAAGACCTGTCACTTTTCAGTCCGCCACTCAAAGCCATTTTCTTTAATAGAGCACTTGTCAGTACATTCTTCTGTACACAAACTCCATCTCTGCATCTTCTTGCTGAAAGACCCCAGTTCATCCACAGCCACTTATTTGATCATGATAATGCTGACTTTCCATTTTTCTGATATATAGATTTATTGACCTGAACATAAGTCAAGATGTCAAGAAAGGGCCTATATTCAAAGTTTTTTGGGGGATTGGGGGCAAAAACGGCATTTGTTTTCTATCTCATAGAATCATTAAACAAGCTCAGAATTAGTAGGGTAAACAGACTCCATTTTAAAGGGTCCCCATGTGGTAGGGCTGTGCGCAAGCAAAGGAAAATAATACAGAAATTGCTAGATATTGATAGATATATCACATTACATGGTTTCATGTCCACTAATGTCATTGTTTGACAATGTAGTTCATTACATGGTCAAAATACATTTTCCATCTATTTTAATTAAAAAACTGTAAATAATAATAAAATGAAATTAATAATAATAATAACAACAACAACAAAATGTATATATATATAACAATAATAAAAAATAAAAAATTCACCAATAATATTTTGCACCAAATAATGAATAATTTGGCAAATAAAAATAAAAAGTAATCAAAAAAATATTGACCTGAGGCCTATACGAAGATGGTAGTTGAACAAACTCAGGGTTACAGAATTAGTTTCAAGTTGACAAAACCAAACCAGTTCAATCAGGCTGAGTTGGTACTATGACGCTTTTCACCAACTTTCTCTGTCAATTGATTTTTTTATTGCATAACAAATAAAATAACAACATACACATATGAGGATCACAGTGTATTCAACTATTAATTGATCTTGAGTTCATGGAGCGCGTGTACGTAAAACTGTGACATCAGCAGCGAACAGCCAATCACATGCCTTGAAACAGGGAAACTGCAATTAAATTCTCGTGAGAGAATCAGCAAGATTTTCTCTCTTCTGCCAAAGTTTACAAGATTTAAGAATATAAAGAACATAAATGCATATGGACTATATATATATATATATATATATATATATATATATATATATATATACACTCACCTAAAGGATTATTAGGAACACCTGTTCAATTTCTCATTAATGCAATTATCTAATCAACCAATCACATGGCAGTTGCTTCAATGCATTTAGGGGTGTGGTCCTGGTCAAGACAATCTCCTGAACTCCAAACTGAATGTCAGAATGGGAAAGAAAGGTGATTTAAGCAATTTTGAGCGTGGCATGGTTGTTGGTGCCAGACGGGCCGGTATGAGTATTTCACAATCTGCTCAGTTACTGGGATTTTCACGTACAACCATTTCTAGAGTTTACAAAGAATGGTGTGAAAAGGGAAAAACATCCAGTATGCGGCAGTCCTGTGGGCGAAAATGCCTTGTTGATGCTAGAGGTCAGAGGAGAATGGGCCGACTGATTCAAGCTGATAGAAGAGCAACTTTGACTGAAATAACCACTCGTTACAACCGAGGTATGCAGCAAAGCATTTGTGAAGCCACAACACGCACAACCTTGAGGCGGATGGGCTACAACAGCAGAAGACCCCACCGGGTACCACTCATCTCCACTACAAATAGGAAAAAGAGGCTACAATTTGCACAAGCTCACCAAAATTGGACAGTTGAAGACTGGAAAAATGTTGCCTGGTCTGATGAGTCTCGATTCAGATGGTAGAGTCAGAATTTGGCGTAAACAGAATGAGAACATGGATCCATCATGCCTTGTTACCACTGTGCAGGCTGGTGGTGGTGGTGTAATGGTGTGGGGGATGTTTTCTTGGCACACTTTAGGCCCCGTAGTGCCAATTGGGCATCGTTTAAATGCCACGGCCTACCTGAGCATTGTTTCTGACCATGTCCATCCCTTTATGACCACCATGTACCCATCCTCTGATGGCTACTTCCAGCAGGATAATGCACCATGTCACAAAGCTCAAATCATTTCAAATTGGTTTCTTGAACATGACAATGAGTTCACTGTACTAAAATGGCCCCCACAGTCACCAGATCTCAACCCAATAGAGCATCTTTGGGATGTGGTGGAACGGGAGCTTCGTGCCCTGGATGTGCATCCCACAAATCTCCATCAACTGCAAGATGCTATCCTATCAATATGGGCCAACATTTCTAAAGAATGCTTTCAGCACCTTGTTGAATCAATGCCACGTAGAATTAAGGCAGTTCTGAAGGCGAAAGGGGGTCAAACACAGTATTAGTATGGTGTTCCTAATAATCCTTTAGGTGAGTGTATATATATATATATATATATATATATATATATATATATATATATATATATATATAGTCCAAAATGTTTTAAAATTTAACACACCAAAATGGCTGAAGACACAACTAGAAATAAATCACAACCTAAATAGACCTATTGCAGATTCAATGTCAAAATGCAGAATCAAAAGTTTTGCTGTATCATAAAACATAAGAAACAACAACAACAACAAAACAACAATGTATGATGGTCCAAATATTCTCACATCCAGGCAAAATAGCTCCCATATTGACTGGTACTGTGACTTGATTTGTCCTTTTAACTCCACTGCAACCAGGCCCGGATTAAGAACACGTAGGGACCTGGGGCTATAACAAACCCAAGGGCCATAGTAGCCGATCTTGATGCCACAAGTTTTCTACCACAGAAATAATTAGTATTTTTTAAAAACTAAATTGTCAAAGCACAGAGATACAATGAGTATATACTGACTGGATATTCAATTTGAATATTAAGTAGGCCTATATATAAATATTCCAGGCTGCAACACATTAACAGCATAAATGCATTAACTCCAGATATGAGGTCAAAGCAAACAGGTTTCCAGAAACAGCAACAACTTTTGAGTATACAACTGCCTTAAGGAGTTTTAAAACTGGTGAGGTCCCAAATTTGAGCTATTTTGGGGGGTTTGGGGCATGGTCCCCCAAGAAAATTTTTATTTCTCTGATCTACATATGTGCATTTTAAGATGTTTGAAGGCTAAAATTAATAATAAATCGTTTTTAAAACCATGTTAGTGGGCAGTATACCTGTCATACCTGCTCTCTCCTCAATTCCATCACTCTTTCACTTTCTTTTTCTCTCGGTCTCCTTGTCTTGCCCTGTCTCTTCCCCTCCTAAAGCTGAGCTCTGGCTGATAGTCTTTTCATTTTCGTCTGTCAGTGAAGAAAGTAAACATAGGGTCAACTGATGTTTAGCCTATATTTTATTAAGCATTTTCTTAGACAAGTTAATTCACTGAAGGCTACGAACGCTAGGTGAATAAGTTTAATAAATTCATTTACAATATGTACACACACATTCATTATTTTATTCCTAATCTGATGAAATCGGCTTCATTAATGTCCTTTTTTAATTCAAAATGGCGAAATTAGACAACATTTTATTAGATTGCCAGATTTTGTCGGTTCTTTAACATACCATCCTAAAACAGCTTTCAAACATGAAATGTTTATTTTAGCTACTTACATCTCGCACCGTTTACTGAAGTGTCGCGTGACTCGAGCTCAGCAGCTTTTGTGGACGTAAAGCCCGCCTACTTTAATTTGATTGGTTCTCAAATATTTTGACATTGATGAGCGGTGACAGACCGCAGGCAGCTCAGATGAGAAGATATTCTTGCAGCACTAGTGTTAATACTCTATTAGTCAATTATTTCACAACATTTATTATATACACCTCTGAAAAATACAGAGGTTCGGACCTCGGTGACCTCATAGCTGGCTATGGCCATGATTACAGTCTTGTAGGCAGTTTACCTCAACCCTTCAGTTTACATCGTCGGAGCTATTCAGTCTGGTTCAGCTAGTTTCGCCACAGAGCCTTTACTGTACACATGATGTTGCGCTTGTATTCAAATGGATAAAGCGACTGCCTGGTGCTTGTTATCACCTCAATAGAGCGGCGAAAGCACCGAACAAGTTTGTCAGTGCTGTGCGTGAGACGATCCAGCTGCTCTCGTGATGCGACTGCTGGATCTATTTATTTATTCATTTATCTGAGGTGCTAGAACGCAGTTCCGGACCGTTCCGGCCCACTTTAACCCCTGTGTGTGTGTGTGTGTGTGTGTATATATACACACACACACACCGATCAGGCATAACATTATGACAGGTGAAGTGAATAACACTGATTATCTCTTCATCACGGCACCTGTTAGTGGGTGGGATACATTAGGCAGCAAGTGAACATTTTGTACTCAAAGTTGATGTGTTAGAAGCAGGAAAAATGGGCAAGCGTAAGGATTTGAGCAAATTTGACAAGGGCCTAATTGTGATGGCTAGATGACTGGGTTAGAGCATCTCCAGAACTGCAGCTCTTGTGGGGTGTTCCTGGTCTGCAGTGGTCAGTATCTATCAAAAGTGGTCCAAGGAAGGAACAGTGGTGAACCGGCCGGGCGGCCAAGGCTCATTGATGCATGTAGGGAGCGAAGGCTGGTCCGTGTGGTCCGATCAAACAGATGAGCTACTGTAGCTCAAATTGCTCAAGAAGTTAATGTTGGTTCTGATAGAAAGGTGTCAGAATACACAGTGAATCGTAGTTTGTTGTGTATGGAGCTGCATAGCCTCAGACCAGTCAGGGTGCCCATGCTGACCCCTGTCAACCGCAGAAAGCACCAATAATGGGCACATGAGCATCAGAACTGGACCACGGAGCAATGGAAGAAGGTGGCCTGGTCTGATGAATCACGTTTTCTTTTACATCACACGTGGATGGCCGAGTGCGTGTGCGTTGCTTACCTGCACTATGGGAAGTAGGCAAGCCGGAGGCAGTGTGATGCTGTGGGCAAAGTTCTGCTAGGAAACCTTGGGTCCTGCCATCCATGTGGATGTTACTTTGACACGTACCACCTACCTAAGCATTGATGCAGACCATGTACACCCTTTCATGGAAACAGTATTCCCTAGTGGCTGTGGCCTCTTTTAGCAGGATAATGCGCCCTGCTACAAAGCAAAAATGGTTGAGGAATGGTTTGAGGAGCACAACAATGAGTTTGAGGTGTCGACTTGTCCGATCCATGGATGGGGTCTTCATTTATTGTTATCTCTGGAGTGACAAATCACGCTTCTCTGTCTGGCAATCCGATGGACAAATCTGGGTTTGGCGGTTGCCAGGAGAATGGTACATGCCTGACTGCATTGTGCCAAGTGTAAAGTTTGGTGGAGGGGGGATTATGGTGTGGGATTGTTTTTCAGGGGTTGGGCTTGGCCCCTTAGTTCCAGTGAAAGGAACTCTTAATGCTTCATTTTGGACAATTTTATGCTCCCAACTTTGTGGAAACAGTTTGGGGATGGCCCCCTCTTGATCCAACATGACTGTTCAACCAGTGCACAAAGCAAGGTCCATAAAGACATGGATGAGCGAGTTTGGTATAGAGGAACCTGACTGGCCTGCACAGAGTCCTGACCTCAACCCGATAGAACACCTTTGGGATGAATTAGAGCGGAGACTGCGAGCCAGGCCTCACAAATGCACTTCTAGAAGAATGGTCAAAAATTCCCATAAACACACTCCTAAACCTTATGGAAAGCCTTCCCAGAAGAGTTGAAGCTGTTAAAGCTGCAAAGGGTGGGCCAACTCCATATTAAACCCTACGGATTAAGAATGGGATGACATTAAAGTTCATGTGCATATAAAAGGCAGACGTCCCAAAACTTTTGGAAATATAGTGTATATATTAGGTATACAATTCCAAATCTTATTTATATTACATAATATCCATATATTTATATTCATTGAAACTGAATGTTTAATAATAGTTGTTAAAACTGCTCGTGTAATTGTTGTCAATTTTGCTCCTTTGGCCAAAAAGAAACATATTTACATATTTGTAGGGTGTTTTCTTAGAATAGTTGTATATGTGTATAATGTGTATATGTGAGCCTTTATAACCTAAGACAAATTTAAATCACTCAATGGATAATAAAGTCTTTTGAATTTGAAAATCTATTACCATGTAGTGACGTTTAATTTGACTTTTTTTGCGTCAGAGATATGTCACTTTGCTCACAGCTGATTGGTCCAATTTTGGTTTGAGATCTCTAACAAAAGAACATAACCTACCCAGGAGCAGGTTAGCCGTGGAGCGCAAGTTACTATCGCAATGAACACCGCTAAAAGCTGAGCCACTTTCATGGTGCCTAAAACCCAGGGTTTGCGCAAACTAAACTGAAACATACCTGGCTAGCCACCTAAACCGGCTTCATGGTATAGGCTGCTGGTATCCAAATAATAATAATAATAATAATATTTATTATTATTATTATTATTAATAGAAAACAATAGACTATAGGCATTTAACAAGTGGATTTGTAAGATAAAGTGTCAAATTGCCAAGTCTATACTGAACATGCCTCCTTAAACAGCTAAAATGATATGGCTATTATACAGGACAAAGCTATTGAACCTCTCAGTCTTCTCATGAACACTGCAGTCTCTCAGCATACACAGCTACCCTTGCGTCTCCATCTGAAAACAACACTCAGCAAACTCGACACAAGACCGAGAGCATGAAGAAAGAAGGATGGTGGCTCTTTAAAAATAAAGTTGGAAGCAGTTTTGGACAAGGCAGAGGGAGGAAGAGTAATTTGAATGGTTGTGCTAATGACCTGAGGAGGAGCAGCACAGCAGTTGTTTCGCTGATTCGATGGCAGGTCATCGCGACAGATGTTCCCAACATATGTGGAGAATTAATTACCCACTAGTAAACAAAATCTGTGATGCAGAGAGTCGTTTTGTCCAAATTTCTTTCGTTTCGCTGTTATTAGGGGCATAATTTTTCTTGATCAGCCGGGCCCACTCCAGTGCAAGAGCTCAGTAATGGGTTGCGCTGAAGGGCTGCACGCAGCACAGACGGGTCTTTAATTGGCAGAGTTGATTGTCAGCCTGCACAATGTGAAAGCCCTTGATTATCTAATTGGTTGATTGAAGCGCAGCGCGCCTGCCAGGCCACTTCACCTACTTTTTCTCCCAGCGGCTGGAATGTCGGGAATGTTTTTGCTGAGAAGAAACAACTTGGCAGGCGGAGAACACACACTGGTGAGCTTTCGGCTGCCAGTACAGAGAGTCGAGTGCATCTCTGGGCCCAGGCAGGAGAGGAAGCACTGGATAAGTAACAGGAAGGGAAGCTGCACGCATAGCTTAACAACCTGAATAAAGCACCACTTAAAAGTGAGGACAATTAAGTGCTATATGCATTTCTTTATGTCATTATATTGGTTGGTGTGATGCTAAAAGTTCCAACTTAATTGAAAGATGGAGACATGCATTAACCAGGCACGCTGTATCTCAAGAAGCTAAAATGAAAATCAATTCATAAATAAGGAATGACATTGTCCTCACAAACAAGGCAGAAAATTGCAAGAGGTAGTTAGAAGTCTCTCAACATCAAATAATATTGATTTTCCACCTCCTTGTTCACACCTTCAGTTTAATATTAGATTACTTAAAGAGGCACCCCCTCAAGGTGAATTATGCATTTCAATACGAAGCAGTCGGTTAAGAAAACCAGTCAATTCATATGACACACGTCTGAATGCTATACATACTGTCAAAACAAGAGATTTTGTAGCCTAATTACTAGTAATGGGTGAACATGCTTATTTTTCAATCGGATCCCATAGCTAACACACACAATGCCAATATTGATATTAAATCAATTATCAACATTATATAGGCCAAAACTGCAAATTATTATTCTTAGTTTTTTAAAGAACAATTACAAAACATGATCAATCGTTTAACAACTTTGGTTTAAAATAAGCTTACAAATGTTGTCACATACGACTTGTATGGACATATTGGTCCCCTATCCCTACTAATTACTATTCACAAGAATTTTTAAAATTTACAGTAATTTAATTTTTTCTTTACAATGTAGGATTTTAAACTATTTGTTATAAAATTGTCAGCATTAGAGAAACCTAATATCCTAAACATTTAATTGAATATAATGTATAGCAAACATTTAATTTGTAAATATACAGCCCCAGTGTAAATTCCTCAATGTTTTGTCATTTTAATTGAAGAACTCTTTGCCCAGCCTGGCCAATTAAGTTCTGGAAACTAACAAAGTCACCAAAATGATCTATATATTGCTTTAGCACACCTAATTAGTGCCTTAATCATATAGTTGAGTAGGAGACATTTTTAATGCAGCATGGCAGTGCGATTAGCTGAGGTTTAGCTCTAGAATTCAGAGAGAATTATCTGTGACGTGTGACTAGTGTTCCTCACAGACTACCATTCACGTCAGGATTTCCAAAAAATAGAAATGTATACCAACTGGTTAGAAATGCAGTGAAGGAAAATTACTGGTTGCTTGAGTGAGCTAAAGCTAATGATATGTGTGATTAATTCACAGGAGGAATTCCAAAGACTTATTTCTTCATTATGTCACTAGCCTATTGATTGAATGACAGTTTTTCTTCAAGATAACACACAGGGGGAAAATATAGTCAGATTTGTTTTTTACAGCTCTCAGTAGTGATGGTCTGGCACTGTATTAGCCTCATGCTTATAATGATGCCTATACTATTTATTTTCATTAACTGTCAAAAAAAAATCTGCTTTTGAAAAGTGCTGTAAAATAGCCATGCATCTGTGACCACACTTCAAATGAAATCTATATTGAAATCTATACATTGCTTGGCAACTATAAACAGCCTACCAATAGGCTAATGGACTTTATTATTAGAGGTAGGGTAGGCAATTTCAGAGAGGTTAGCAATAGAAAGTTAGTTACAGATGTTATTACATGCAGGTATTTTTAAAATGTATGTACAATGTAAAAACATGTATGTACACAATAAGTGCATTGTATCAAATGATTAATTGAAATTTCAGTACATTGTAGTTAATGACACCTAATATAAAAGAGCACTCTCCAAGGCATGCCTTCTTCAAAACACATGAACTCGTACAGCAGAGTCTGCAAAGCATCACGAGACGGCATTAAATTACCTCATGTCTCAAAGCACATAACATTATTATAATAATGAACGTAAACAACTTACAGAGCTCTTACTTGTAGCACCTGACTGCTGCAGATTAATTTCGGTGTTAATAGTGTTGACACAGAAACACATAAATGCGAGTCTAAGGACGTGAATAGCTCTAGGCAGAACGTCACGGGTTGCCATCTCTTAATTACGGTAGTTATGGCGTGAGCGCAGCATAAGCTCATTGTTTTGGTTCAGGAGGAACTGTAAAAGGCGGCTGCTGTTTATTTGTGGGGCTTGGTGTGTCTATTTACAACTCTGCATAGCCTTACGGAAGGTGCCGAATCTGATGACATTGGATGGCTGCCACAGCAGGGTGCACGGAGGTATGGAAATACATATGTTGACAGGCAGGTAGGCCATCATATCATTGCATTGGGACCAAACTTTTTTTTTGTCTTGAGAGGAAGATATATGTACATGTTTTAATATTTAGTCCACTTCTATTGATTGCTATTAGGATGTGAAGAGTTTCAACCAGTATAACAAAAAGTTTTTTATTGTGATTGTTATTATTAATAATAATAATAAACATAATTATTTCTTGACAATAGATGTCTCATGCTGTTCTGCCACTTGAGGCCAACAGTGATAGTTTTGGCACTCTTCTAATAATATCCCTGAAGCTAAGACAGTAATGCACAGCATTTTGATAATTTCTTTGATAATTATTTTTTATAGTCTAGTCTAGATTCCTATATAAGAAAAAGATAAAAGAAATAGTTTTTTTAAATTATATTATTAAAATGTAAATAAAAAATATGTTTAAAAACTACCAGAATTTCAAAATAAAAGTTCATTTAAATTCAAAGTTCAAACATAAAAAATTGAATTACCCTTTATGAGTCCAGTTTGTCTGGACCAACTGTATTGTACAGTAACAAAGAGAACATGCTTGCATTATGTTAGGGGCATCATGATAAATTTAAGCCTGTGTTTTCCCTCTTTTTTTTCTTTCCTCTGGTCTCCAACGTCCTACACAATCAATCAGCGCCTCCCCCCCACCCCCTTTATTTCCCTGTCTGCTGGATTTCGGATCACTGAATGTAAATCCTTGACAAGGGTATCTATATATAATATTAATGTGCACTGTGGAGGGTTCCCTGTGAACAGAGAGCTGACTGCCAAATAAAGAGTGATCAGAGGCAGGTTACCCATCCTCCCTGGTCCTCTGCAGCTCTCACCCCCAGGATGGATGGGGCATCATTAGGCAAAGGAGCTCGGCCATTCTCCACAGAAACGGCCAAGTCGGAGGTACCCATCAATCTAGTGGCGCCTGTGCTCCCTCAGATACTGTCAGAGTGTTAGGTGCGGAGGGGCCTGCGTTGGTGTTTGAAGACCCTCTGTGTCACCTGCAACTCGTCTCATCTGCAGGCATCTGGGGTGGCCGCCGCCAAGCTCTCCTATGATGCTCACTCCCCCTTCTAATTTATTTACTGCAGGAAATGGCCACCAAGGAGAAAACGGACAGGGAAGGAGAAAACAAAAATGTTGCCATCTACCCACCAGTGAAGTGGCCTACGGCTTGGGTTTCGCTACAGGGGATGGCTGAATCCCTAAGCGGTTAAAGTAACCTTTGCTACGCCAGCAGAATAGTTGTTACTTAAACCAAATTCTTATGGGCGTATAAATCCACATCACATTCTTGCGGCAGACTCACACCACAGATGCATGCTGGGAACATTCAAAAGTCCCAAAGGAGCAACGACGATCATGCAATGTTAATTTTAACACATTTATTTTTTTGTTTGGTCATAATTCTTGTCTTTTGCCGAAAATATTTAAAATTATTCATCATGACAATCAATAATTTTATTAAAAATTACATTTATTTTAGTCAATGAAAATAATATAAAATGTATCATATATAGTAATATTTATAATATCATATAATATATTAAATATATTAAAAAAAGGCTTTAGTGGATAAGCAAAATTAAAAAATTGCTAAATTAAATCAAATATTCCAACATTGATACATGTACTATTAACATTTAAAAATGATTCCTAGCAGATAGATGAGAGGGGAAAAGCATTTTCACATCCAAAAGATGATATCACACCCAAGAACAAAGCCTGCTGGGTATTGTATCTAATTGATTTCACTGTTTGTTATGTTAATCTAATAGAGAAAACCGTGGGATATTTAAATCAAAAGGGAGAGCTGTCAGTTCAGATCCAAAGCGGAGAACACAATGATACTGAATTCTGCATCAGGCTATTGGTAATCAATCGGAATGGAGCTGGCATTGAAAAACTGTCTGCTTTGCAATTGTGCTCCGTTTGAGCAACAATTTGAAAATAACAGTGAGAAAAAAGGGATTGTGACAAAGTCAATATGGAGAGCCGTTTGAAGGACAAATGAGAGAATTGCAAAGTACCTGGGTCTTTGTTACCTTGTCTGGCTGGATGCACGTGGCAGCAGCATTCAGAAGAGCTGAATGGAGCTTTCAAAGAGCAACACAATCAAAAGCCAATAATGCAACAGCTGAACAGAGACACATGAATATTCTAATGCAACCACTGTGTTGTACAGCAGTAAATCAAATGCCCGAGGGCATGAGCTAAGTGAATATTTCTCACGCATTTTCAATATTACTGAAATATTAATGAGAACTTAAATAAGGAAATCCCTCCCTGGACCTGCTTTACAATCAAATTTAAAAGCAGAGCCCTGTGTCAGCTGTAGTAACATCATTAATATTATGGATGTTTCTGTAATCATTCCATCAGAGAACTGAAGCTCTGCATTTCTCCCCGAACGGCATTACTGTAAAAAAACGAAAAATGACAAATGATTTATCACATTTTGTACATTTTGCAAATTCATCAAACCGATACGGTGTCACACTGATACCGCTACGTTTTACATTATTTAGGGTAAATGGATGAGCAACTTTCTTAGAGGAAAGTATCAAAAGTGGACAATATTAATAAATACTAAGTCAAATTTTTTTCTTGAACAATGCTTGTCAAATTTGTTTACAGCAAGTCTTTGGGGAGGGAAGTTTCATTATGATGAAAATGAACCTTCAACCAGTTTATAGTTGAACAAGTTAATAGGTACCAGTTGATGTCAAGCTCTATAAAAGTATTCAATACGAGTTCATTAAAATTTCATATTCATCTTTCATCTTCAATTTTAAAGGGTCATTAAACCCCCTGTTTCAGCAGTAGTCAGTTCTCACCACAGTTTTGAAAAATGCTACAAAAGAGGGCGTGTTGAGCAGTTTTATTTAGCTCTCATTAAAAGCATCAAAGCTCCCCACAAATGCACACTGCAAATCACTATTACACACAACACGGCTTTGTAAGCTCACTGTAAATTGCACAAATACACCGAGAAAATATATATACAACACGCTGTTGCAACTTTGATAAGATTTGATTTGAGGCTTATTTTGTTGTTTTTATAAGCCGTTTGATTGGTTAAAGGGTCGTAAAGACCGGTTACACTCACAGTGTGGATGAATCGCATTTGTTTCAAAGAACTTATCTGACGTAGAAGCACCTTTCAGCAGTTGTGGCCTAATGGTTAGAGAGTCAGACTGGTAACCCGAAGGTTGTGAGTTCGATTCTCAATACCGGCAGGAAATGACTGAGGTGCCCTTGAGCAAGGCACCTAACCCCCAGTCGTGCCCCCAGTGCCACAGCAAAAATGGCTGCCCACTGCTCTGGGTGTGTGTGTGTCCACGGTTTGCAGAGTGAGTGTGTTCACTACTCACTACTCCTAATGTCTGTGCACTAACTTAGATGGGTTAAATGCAAAGGACAAATTCATAATATGGGTTATTTTCACTTTTTTTCCCACTGTCATAGGAAATCAACGCGTGCAGTCATGACTAATTAAGCAAGGCGTCTTCTCATAGGATAAGGACACACAGTCTCATGAATAATTATGAGACACAGATGAGTCATCGATGTACTATAATACAAGAAAACGTCACATCCTGTGACCAATTTAAACCCGGAAGTTGAAAATAGTGCAATAAGTTTAAAATTAACTAGTTTTCTCCTACAATTAAAACTAACGGATGGTAACATTGATGATGTCCAACATACATCAAATCTCAGAGAATTTGGTTTAGAGTTTCATGACCATTTAATTATCATCCAATGGTATAAAATTAATTAAAAATAGTTTTTAAAAATTGAATATAGTGAGTAAATCTAAAATCTTTCAGTTTACTAAACTTGACAATAACATCAACAATAACAACAGAGCAAATAATACCTTACTGGGAATACCAACATGTATATAAAGATGTATTTCAGTTACTTTTATACATTTAAATCTATGTATACAAAAGTACCACATATTTACTTTTTGAATTGTGTACAAATATAGAATGATTCATATTTTCAAGTTCACATTTGAGTTAACTTGTTTATTGTAGAAAGTAATGCATCTTTTCTGCTTTCTTCATAACAAAATAATTTTTCCATTCATTTTCATTGTATACAAAAAAAAAGAATAGCAAGAAACTATGCTAAACTTCAGCATTTGTGTTCCACAGAGGCAGAAAAAAAAATCAAAGGTTTGGAACAATATGGTGAAGAGTAAATGACAACAGACTGTTAATTTTTGGTTGAACTATCCTTTTAAGATATTGAGTTTTCAGGACAAATGTCTCCTGTGTAGTCGAGTCTTACGGTAATACTCTGTTCTCTTGCTGCCATCTTTTGTCTTGTTCTATAGCTTACTCATGCTTTCTCCCTTTCATCTTTCATACTCAGCCTCCCCACCATCCTGTCTGCCAAAGGAGGACTTTTCCAAGGAGAACTTTTAGGGAGGGGAAGAGGAGAAGGGGGTTTATAGGAGCCGGAGTTGAGGGAGAGGGGTATCTGACTTGTTAGTCCACCACTGTCCAATTTGTTGAGGGTGGTGCGTTTGATTAAAGCAGGGGTCCCTCCTGCTGCTCGCCCCTCCCATCAATCACAATGATAAGTCCCAGAAAGGCAACATATTGCCTGGGAAGAGGACGGGGAGGGATATCAATTTCACTGTCGTGCCGTTCTCACTCCCACCCCAAACATCTCGTGCCGTTTTGGTGGAAGTGCAGACTGCCAAGGAGGAGGTGAAGGGGAGAGAGGATGTAGCAGTTCTGCTGGGGTTTGAGGGGGCAGCCAAGGCTCTGGGGATTGAGAAGGGGGCAGGTTTGCAGTTAGAAAGGCTGGTCAGGGTCAGTCGAAGTTTGTTAAATGTCTTTTTCTTTTTTCCCCTTTTTCAGGTTAAATATGGTAGGTTCTAATACTGGACTCATTTGTGCTGACGCTGTTCGCATGAGGCTGCATGGGCTAGCTTCCCCCCGTTGTGCTGAAATACATATGAACTGCTTCCCCTGTCTTGTTAGCAACATCTATGACAATAAACCAGCTGCCAATCAATAGGTGTACAAAGGTGTGGATGGCAGACAAAGGTGAAGGTCATGATGACTGGCTTAGCTCTAAGGAAAGAAATAAATGCATGACCACGATGTCATAATAGCTGTTATTCTAATGAACTTAAATTACTTGGTCACATTCACCCTCCTTTACCGACATGGCCTCTTATGCAATATTGTCATTTAGTCAGAGATTTAAATTAGCAATTGACTAAAAAGCTTTAAGACATTATACACAATATTGCAATATTGATGCAATATTATATATTTTCAAATACTGGGCAGTCTATTAAACGCATCCAAAATAAAAGTTTGTGTTTACATAATATATGTGTGTGTACTGTGTATAAATATTATGTATATATAAATACACACACATGCATCTATATATTTAAGAAAAAAATTATATTTATATATAAAATATTTATATTTATATATAAGATAAATTATATAAATATATATACAGTATATTCATGCAAATATTTCTTAAATATTCATGAAGGAGTGTGTATTTATATATACATACATAAATTAATATAATATATCAATATAAATATAAAAATATACAATATAAATTTCATTCATCAAATTTTATCATTAAATAACAATCATCATCATCATCAATTTAATTTATATAAAATAAAGTAATACTCTTAATTACCTGTGAATTACTATACTTACTATTAGTGGGTTTTAGCACTAGGAGATCTAGAAATTTAGACAATTTGTTTATTTGTTTAGATTTATCATTTCTTTTTTGTAGGTTTTTTTGTAGTTCCTGCATAAACTGGAACTGACATCTTCTGTGAAGTGACAACATGTGTCTTTTTTCTTTGATAATCTTTTTATATCTCAATTAGACTTTACTAAAAGTGCACTCGACTCTGCGTGGACCTCAATCAATTCTTTTTCATCTCCCCGAGCTGTCGTCAAACATAACAAGATCACAGCAGGAAGTTCATGTCACCAACTTCCCCCCTGAACATGATAACTTCATCTGCCGCTAGATTTCTCCGCCAAAGCTCCCATCCTGTCACATTCACACACTCAGTCACGTACAACCGTTACCAGCATTTGCTTTCCATCTAATGGAATCAAATGCTGCAGAAACCCCAAACGTCAGCGCTTTTCATCACTTTGCATGGCCACTTTATTGTCCTTCTCTGTGCCTTTTGAATGATAATGATACAAATTACAGTTTGGCTATATTAATAGCTAAACCCGAAAGCAGAGAAAGAGATAAGCGAGAAAGGGGGGAAAAAAGGTGTCTGCCTTTTCACCGTTGCTAAGTGCTAACGTGGGATTTCCTGAGCCCATTGTCATGTCAACTGGACCGGCAGCTATTCCATTGTGATGATAATGGATTCGGTGTTGTTGGCTCAGAGGTCACAAGGTCAACATAAGCTCCTTAATGGACTGTGAAATAACTCTAACTGCATTAACCTCCCCAGATCACATGGTGGGGAAAACACTCTCTCTCCTCAAATCAGAGGCCTTTATAGGCGCCACGCGATTGGATTGAATTTTAATTGGCAAGGCGTCCACCTGGCAGCAGAGCAGAGATTTTAATCTTTCAGAAAGGTGAGATAGGGAAAGATATGGTAAACAGACAGAGGTAACGGCTGACGGGGTTGTGAGGGTTAGAGCTAGAATATGGAAGGTCACTGTGGCTTGCCTTTAACAAAAATGACTTTTTACTTGTGCGTGTTTGCATTTTCATTGCTTCATTGTGTTTGCATGCTTGAACCATTGGGCATCTGTGCTCACATCCAAGAGTGGGCTTCCCTGGAGACAAGAGCCAGGAGGGGTGTCATGTCCTCACGTTTGGCAAAGGGAAATGAACGTTTAAATCACTGTGATTAGCGAGGCTTGGAATTTGGTGGCTTGACATTAAAATAATTGGGCTGGTTGTAGGAAAAATGACAAAAATTCAACACCGTTGGAAAAAAGATAGGTAATTTCCACTTAAAGCTTAAATTTAGTCACATTATATAAAGAAAGTGTAGAAAATATTATTTATGTGAATTTAGCATACATAAAATGCTGTCGATGAAATTTCCAAGACAAAAGAGGTGGCTATTTTATTCCCCCCAAAAATAATCATTTCACCATCAGAGAATGGAATTAAATATAATTTTGTGGTTGAAAGGTTAATGACAGTTTGAATTCTCCTGTTATATATCACTTCACTAAGAAAAATTCAAAAAGAAAAATGTGTTTTACGAGAGTTTATTTTCTAAAAATCCACAGGGCCAAAAGTGCCCATGTATAGTCGAAGAACCAAATCCAAAAATAAAGTATTAAGCTGAGACAGGTCTATGGAAAGGTATAATACACGTACGTCTTTACGGTCAGTATCAAGCCACTTCAGCTAGGAAATTAGGGCATGCTTCAGGAGAACTCAAAGTGCTATCACCCTCCTCCAGAGCAAATTGCAGGTGGCGAAATGAGGTGCTGAACTTCATAACGCTGATGGAGCATGTTCCGTGTGACTATAGGATAAACATCAATTAATTTCAGTCAATAAATAACGCTTTGAGGTCTTGCATCAAAAAAGCCGAACAATTACTTTTCCATTTTTCTTGCCAAATGGGCTGATGAGGGAAAACAGGGGATCCAGCCGCGTAAATCAGTCTTAATTTTGCCTTCCCCATTAAAAAGCCGCCATTAAGACCCTCCTCGCCTCATTTCATCTTCTTCTTGTTTCACTTTTTCAATTTGTGCGAAAGGGGGAGTTCACTCATCATAAAATTTCACTTTGGCTGGCCTATCATTTGCATCTGAGCCAATAAATAGCAATTAGCATTAACAATTAAACCAGAGAGTGGAACCAATGCCCGCTCCCTTGGAAAGCTGATGAATGGCTACGGGGAGGCTTTTTTCAAAGGGAGCTGGGGGACATTAGCTTCCGTGGCCTTGCCGTAAAACCACGCGCTCCAGGAAAGGAGTACATCCCAAGCTAAATGCTGATTTATTTGGCTCTAGACACATCTCTTGTGGGGGCCGAGAGGACGCTGTGCACGTCTGTGGGTGGCATATTTGTGTGAAGGAAAGATTACGAGGAATTTCCATCCAATCTGCCGCCGTGACTTCCAGCTAAAGTACATAAGTGTTATGTGGCGCATTTAGTTGTAGAGAAATCACATTTTATCCTCACGTCTAGGTGAGACGGAGTTTTGCCCTTGCACATCGCAAGCATAAGTTTCCTACGAATCCAGACTATAACCGTCTTGGCTGTACTTTTCTCAGTAATAACCGGAGCGCGACACCTCACGCAGTGTATTATCCGCGGGTGGCATATGGGTCTGTTTAGCCTGGTGTAATATGAAAGCACATTTTTAATGTTTCATTTTAGTGACCCATTTTATTCCCCCTCAGCAGGACATGAAAGTAAAGTGCAGGTTTGAGAGAAATTGAGAATAACCTCTAATGATAAGATTCAGACACTCTCTAATGATTCAAACACAGCACCTCTGAGACGACGCCAGACGAGAAATTGCATCGGTTAATGACGTGATGACTTACTGCACAAGACCCCTCCTCTCCAGTCTTGTATGCCTGGATGCTTGGCTTTATGTACACAGTGGGTACGCCGTTCAACTCTGCTGAAAAGGAGATCATATTGTCCGTGCCTTATGATTGCTTTCGCTTGCATTAATCATCCAGTAAAGCACTGACACAGCGGTATGGGCGCCCTGCCTAACAAACCATAGACTAAGGACAGTGACACCCAAAAGCGAAAAAGGGGTTCTGGTGAAATTGGAGGAGAGCGGCAGTCATTCTTTTTTTCTTTCTTTTTTTATTAACATCACAGGCCCATTAGAAAGCTCCTTGTTCACCTTCAGTGGAGCAGCAAATGAAGAGGCTCCAGAGCACAGGACTCCTACCGTCTCCACGCGGCCACGGCGCAGGCCAGCGCCAGTCATGTTGTAACGCTTGTAAGAAACAGATGTTCCTTCCCTGACAAATCTCCCCTTTTGATTTATTATTCATTTGCTCAGATCACAATGGAGAAGTCTTTGGCTCATTAATTAAATCCCACGCAAAAATACAAAATAAAAAAAACCCTGACCCTCACAAACTTATTACCAGCAAAATGACTTTGACACATCACAACTGAGAGAAATTTTTAATGAGAAATTTGAGAGAAACAAAATAGCATTAATGAATGGCATTCTCTCTCTCTCTCATATGTATGTGTATATATGTGAAGAACCATAATGTTTCTTATTCAAACAATAATAAAATAAATATTAAATAAATAAAATATTAAATATTGCAGAATAATTATATTCATACATAATGACATTAAAGCTCTGCAACAGATTCTCTATATACAAATAAAACGATTCAAATAATAAAAATAAAAACGTATATTATCTTCATGTGATAATAAATAGCATGTTTGGGATTGCAAGATATCTCATGTGAAATATAGAAAATGTTATGGAAGGAATTTGATGAGACTGCATACATAATTATATATTTCAAAGAAAGAATGTTAAAAGACTGGGCCTGAAACCAGACAACCTTTGATTATTGACATTTTAATATTTTGAATTATATGACCAAAATATTGTCTGACATTTACATTTATTTACCTATACATATATATTTATTTTTAGTGCCACATAATTCTTCAGAAATCATTCAATTCAATGCATTACATTAATAACATCTTGATTTGCTGTTCAAGAAACATTTTTATTATCGATATTGAAAACTAGGCTACTTAGTATTATTTTTGATGAATAGAAAGTTCAAAAGAACAGCGTTATAAATATCAGAAGTATCTTTACTGTCACTTTTGCTCCATTTATTAAATACTTGCTGAATAGAAGTATTCATTTCTTGAAAATGACCCCAAACATTAGAAGGGTAAATATACAGCATTTTAGTAAAAGCAATAGGCTAAATATCCCTGCTCCAACCAGATATCAGTCAATCGTGACAGCCCGCTGTGCTTGTTATTAAAATCACACTACTTGTGAAACACAAGTATATTGTGTGCAATAGCTGCCAATTCCAGTGTGTCAAACGATCTTTTAATTAGTCCTTTTGCTTCACTTGTTGAGAGCAATTAAAAATGAGGAAGCTGTCCCACCGGTCAATCTCCAAACTCTCACCAAACACAACGCCGCTCTGGGGGAAGTCATCGCACAGTTGGATAATGCAGATGTCTATGTCACACCCCAATTAGAGTGCTCTCACACTCCTGAAGGGTGACAGTCTCATAGCGACTGCGTGCCAATCACATTTTGTCATTTCTATGACATCATTTCGCAATCGTAGCACATGCCAAGTCAGCTGCTGAAGTCTAATCTGCATCCTGCTCATAAATAAACTGTGTCAAGTGAAATTTTATTGCAAGCTAAAATTGATTGTGTTGTTCCAGTACAGAAGCCTATAATTTGGGCTGTAATCCCTATAAATCCAGTTGTGATACAAATGTGACCGGTGCTTTTTTTACAGGCCTATGCCCAGAGCCCTATACGAGCGCTGCACAAAATTAATCTGACACATAGAAATTTTAAGGGGAACTTAAAGCTGTTCCTAACATGTCTGTTGAGATCACATATCCCAAGGACTGTCAGACAAGATCCGGGGAGTTCCAGTACGTGAAGGTCAAGGACCATGCAATAACAGAGTCTGTGCCCTGAACAGAGAGAATGGTCACATGACACTCAACTTCTTCATTACATCTTCTGGAGAAGATTAAATACCTATGATTGGCATCAAAATGGATAAAGGTTTGATCTTAATGTTGTCCCCAGTTTCCCCATGCGACTGCTTTGTTTGATGAAAGAATGTAAAAATACCCCTCAAGTCCCGGCGTTTGAGGCTGTTCCTGATGCAAAAGCACTTTGGGAGCTGCTAAAATTAAGCGATGTCACTTCTCAATGACACTTTAATGATACTGGAGCTCAATGAAAGAGTTGGGATGCTTTGGAGCATCTGCTGGAGATAGTCAAACACACACACACATCCAAATGACAGAAACTTCCTTTGTCCCTGCTGCCACGAGGACCGTGGGGGACGAGGCCGGTCTAATTAAGTCAATCCGTGGGGAGAGCTGGTGTCATTTCTACTTGGCATCAGCACTCTGGCACTGGCAGAATGGTTGGCATTGAGCATCTCGGAGGAGAGATGGAGAGACAGATTTGAGGAGAGAGATAAGTAGGAGACATGTAACTGATTTGGCACGCACCGAGTGCTTTGGCATGTCTGTGGTTCGGCGGCTCCTGTCTCTCTCCATCTCCCCAGGCTCCTCAGTGTGTTTGAGTAAGCACTCTGTGTTCCGACAGCCCATGCCAGCAGAGCAGGTACAACATGTCTTAATAGAGTCAACAGAAACGACAACGGGGAGCCTGATGATCAGTCGAAGAACATCATCAATTAAAATGTCAATAGATTAAAACTAATTTCACTGATTTTTGAGTAAAGGAAAACAACTGGCTACATAACGGAAAAAATACAAATGCATTTTCGGAGGTATTCAATTTCAATGTATTGGTGCAACCTTTGGCTTCCATTTTCTCACAAAATGTGCTTTTCATTGCTGTAACTCAGAATCAAAAAGTGTACTGTCATGACAAATATTTATAAGAAATATTTATCATAAATAATCTAGTTCAATACCAAAAATAAATTATTGAAACTACTGATTTTGAGCTACATGTGTTAAATTGTCACCACAGTCAGACAATTTCTTTACTGTTTAAATGAGGCTTGACATATCATGTTTATCAAAAATGTTTCAAATTTAATTCACTTAATTAAAATAAAACTCATACCAGGAAAAAAGACCAACTTTGCCTGATTTTCATAACTATCTGACATGTTGAGAAAAAAAGTAGGGACACAGATGTGAAAATGTTAAAGTAAAAAAAGGTCAATTTGTGGGACGTTTTTCAAACTTTTTACAGTAAATATGCGTGTATTAAACTGCAGCATTCACTTGTTGAACATTCAGTAAGGGTGTGCTCATGTTAACAACTGCCAAAGAGGTTTTAGCATGAATGGCTTGTGGTAAACCAAGAGGGAGGATTACAAAGAGGCTCTAAAACATTTTTGTTAGTGATTAGATGATGCAGAAACGCATGAATGCCTGCTGCCACACCGCACAAGAAGTCAGGATGATGCATATTCCCTCTGAAAGAGTATTAATAAGGGTGTAAGTAGGCTTGACCCCAGAGTCCACTCATATGGTGTGTACGCGATGCTGAATGAAGTCGGAAAGGGAGGGATGGCTCCTGCCAGCCTGATAACATGGGGGTGTTGGGCAGGGTGAGCGGGGCGAAGAGCTTAAGGGCTAAAGCAGGCCAGCAGCTTGGTGGATCGCACTAGCCCGGGGAAACAGGGTGGCACGGCCGAGGTGCTGTCCGGTGGGAGATGACAGGAGTGGACAGGATGTCACCGGCAGAGCGCATGCCTTCATCCCCGCGCTCCTCCTCAGTCTGGCAGCTGGCCCCGCTCAGACACAATGTGAAGAGACAAGCCAGAGATGTTCTCTTTTTCTAAATGTCACATGAACTCGCACAACACAAATCGGATGGAGAAAATCATGGCCGCAGAGTCCCCGTGTCACATTTCATGAGTTCACGCATTCACAAATGCCTCCGTTTTCAGCGTTTTGGGGCCTGTTGTCTCCTTATTCACATCTACACTAAAGTCTCTACAGGTAGAATCTTGCCCGTAAGCGTTTTTCAAGGTTTCCTCCATGGTGGGAGTAGATGATAGCTTAAACTCTTTGTAAAACTGAGTGTTCAAATAAGATAAAGGCAAGGTTGAACTGAGCAAAGTGGACAGGTAGGTCTCAGGCACCATTGTAGAATCCAAAACACAGCTTTATTCTCATGAAAAATAACTGAAAAACCACAATATAGTTAGGGGGGGAAATGTAGCCTCATGTTCATTGGGAATACGCATTACACTAGAAACTAAAGCTGCACTCACACCGCCCAACCGCTAACATGACAATGTCTGCAGGTTTATACGCTCTCATAAAGCATGTGAAATTTTCTCAGGATCCCTAAGGCTTTCCCTGCCAGTGGCATGAGTTTACACATTTTAATGGAAATGTTTTCCTTGGGTACCACTCTATCCTCATTTCTATTGCAAAGAAATTTGTCTTTGCATCCCAGCGCGTATAAAGTAGTCAATCACTGAGGTAAGGAATGATTAATTTATGGCTCCTTCCTGCCTTCCTTATATAGCTTCCAAGGGAGCTATATGAGACTTTCTGGCAGGACGTATCACTGACCTGGATCTGTTACCCGCTAAAAGTGCTCAACAGGTCTAAGGAAAACTGTAATATATATTAACTTAATAATAATAATAGTATAGTCATTTATTATTAAAATAATAATTTTTTGTATGTTGATTTTTTTCTAATTAATAAGCTGAGCTATATTTAAAGGCTTACAATAAATGCATCATAGACAAATAAACAGTTACAAATGTTACTATTGCAAAGTGTCAAAACAACAACACAAGATCTGCACCTCCAGAAAAAGAAGGGAAAAATACACTGGTTGCTTAACTTAACAGAGAACTGTGATATTGACAGTCTCAACGTTGACGTCTCCCTTATTTATAGTGTAAAAAGGTGATTGGAGGGGAACAAGGTTTAAATAAAGATTTTGTAGAAGATGCTAAAAATAGCATTGAGTTTGTGTCACGTTCAGAGGACAGCACCAAAGTATTAAATATATTATTAATTATGTTGCCTATTGAATTATTGGCCCCGTTCTGCAGTCAAGTGAGGCAACAAGCTGATCAATTTACTCTATAAAATACAAAACACACCTTGCAGATCCGCTTAAGGGGAAATGTGCCAGACTGATGTAAGGCTTGTGAATAAAAATAAACTTTTGATATATTCTGCTAAACGCTGTAATAAACAGAATCTAATGAATACTGCTGGTAGTTTCTAAATGGATTTCTGAAGCAACACCAAATTTTGCATTTGAATTTATCTACATTTCATATTCTTCAGCTTTCCCAGACTTACCAGTAAAAAGTTTGAAAGTCTTTAAAGAAGTGCATAAATACTGAATTTCTCCATCAATGTTTTTTTTCTTTCTCATTTCTACTATTTCTTTCTATAACCTCCATCTAGGTTTATATGACAGAACATTCTGCATTCAGTCTCTGCTTTCCATGATTATCTCAACAGTAAGAGGATTTAATGGTGATACTGGTCTGACCTCAGAGGTCAGTTTTCACATCTGAATCTAAAACACACAAAATCATACAGTGTCATAATTTTGATAACATTACGTTTATGTGATATGCAATGCGTTGTAGTAAAATATTTCAAATTATTTATGCCCTAAAGTTTATAAAATAGGGCTACAAAAACTTCAGACCTTTTCTAAAATGTAAGACACTCAGCTTATATCATATTTAGTTTGTCTAAGTGGTGTTAATCAACATTTCCTGAAGGTTAAGTACTTCCTTTCACTGATCATTTGCTGAAGAAAAAAATAAAAATTACTTGCTAAGACTCCTATTAATTAATGCATATGCACCACAACGATTAAATACACCAAGCTGAAGCTACAGATTAGCAATTTATATAACAATATGACGTTCTGGCTTTGTGTCTGATAGTGTGTGAGATATGAGATTATGGTATTTGCGGGCATTTGACTGAGTTAGTGGTGCGTGTTCTTTTGAGACTGCAGTTTGAGTGACAGAGTAAAGGACTGTTCATTAAAACATTGTGATCGTTCTGGTTGCTACAACTCCCAGCGCTTCATCTTTACCTGAAGCCTTCAAGGACACAGCAGTGACACAGACGCTCCAGCTACAAGTTACATGGCTTTAGGCCAGATATCTGCTGTGTTCTGTTTCTGTTTGTGTAGATTCAATTTGACGTCTCACTCCATTTTTCGCTCGTTTTCTCTCTCTCTCTCTGCTCTTTGCACTCTGCTATATTTTAAAGTTTCCACTTGTCAAAAAGTAGCCACAGAAAGAGAGTATTTTTCCCTTGATGGCTTTTAATAGAACAACTTTTATTGTGTTATATAACTTTTTCTTCTTTGCTCCTTAGCTTTAATTTTATTTTAACAACAGTTCCAGCGTTCTAATCTGAATGGCCAAAACAAAAATTCAGATTTCCTTAACATTTGACTTCCTGCATATCAGTTCACTACATTACATTACAGATAATTTCCTTAAATCCATTTCATTTTGGATAAAATTATCTACTCCCATTAGATTGATGCTTGTATTTCTTTCAACCCTTTTTTCTCTCTCTTCAACAACAGCCCAAACTGAAACAGGCTCTATACTCCACACAAGGGCGGCTGAAAGTCAGCGAGCGTGTGCTGGAGTCGGATGTCACATGAAGTCTACATTGTGGCAGCTACGTGCAGCGGCCTGTGGCTCTGGCTGGAAGAACAGGCAAAAATAGATTGAACATGCCGGTGCTCTGCTTGTTCCATTGCTGTGTGTTTGTTACTTTTTTCCTGCAGTGTTAGACTGAGCTGGGACAAAAGGAGACGCAGACTGCAAAAAGGTGCGATTTTGACAGATGAATCGGGCTGGCTGAAGGGGAGCCCAAACGAGAGACTAAATCAGGACAGAGAGAAATGCAGAAGAATGTGTTTTAGACTTTCTTCATACCTGAACTCATCAGGGAGTCTGTGTGTGCGATTATAGGAGGATCTTTTTTTATGGTTTTGAAATAGACTTGTGCCCTTCAAGACTATGCACTTCATCGGCAAGAAACAAATTATATCACAGCATAACTATGTTTTATGACATATTGTTACATTTCTATAGAATAATAATGGCATAAGCTTAATAAAATAAAGTGCTTTCAAGTGCATACGTCTCAGCATTCTTTTAAATTAGTATTTTACAAAAAAAAAGCGACACTAAATTGTGCTTCATGCGGTAACATCTAAATTAACTGTTTTTTTGTTGTTGTTGTTTTTTGTATCCTGAATACATAACAAAAGTCATGAAGGGTACATTTTTCACTTTTTGTAAAACAGTACTTTTTGTCAGCTAAAATAAATTGTGGATTTGTAAATAAATGTTTGACAGGAGACACAACACAAGAAAATACCAGTTCTTACAGCATCCCACCGCTATGACTTTACCCTTATATTCAATATTTCTGTCATATATTAATTCTCCTTCATTAATTAATTCAACACAGATTCTAGTCTCATCCTCATCAACTCCCTCCATCATGGAGTGTAAGCCCAAACGGTTTACATTTCTCACTTTCAAGAAATATATACACATGCAAACTCATGAAAAATTCTATAAAGTGTCATGACCGTGGCTATATAACCTCAATATTAAATGTTGTGGTTTATAATAATTACAACAACAACAAAATAAATTGTATTACAATAAAAAAATTACTAAGAAAAAAATATATATACAGAAGTATGAATGCTTGATAAGCAATCACGTACCAAGTTATTTCACATTCTCTTAAATGGATATTAGTCAGAGCACCTTTTGACTGCTCAAGTAAGAGCTAAAGAGAGTTTAAATCATGTCCTAATTACCGCCCAGCTATGGAAAGTAGAGCGCTCTGATTTGAATTTGCCCTGCTTCTGAAATAGCTCCCTAGGTCCAATTCAACATTTCACCAGAGCTGATGTACTGTTTGCAATATTTAAAGCCCAAGTCATGTAAGGCGGAGTTTCAGAGAGGAATGAAAAGTAGAAAAAAAAAAAAAGAAAAAAAAACGATGTATACACACACACTATTTTTTATATATATATATATATATATATATATATATATATATATATATATATATATATATATATATATATATATATATATATATATATATATTTTGTCTAGGTTCATTTAATTTGAAAGTGTAATTTATTTATGTTTGCATTTGCCTTATGGCTTATCTGCTCTGTTTTAAGACATTAAAAACAACTTTGCATCTAAGTGATTAAACAATATCATTTAGGCTAGCTGTTTACAATAAATAAAGCAACAAGAAAATGAACCTCAAGCCTCACTGGTTTCAAAGCCTGGGAGATTTGTCCTTTGACATTTTATTAGTAGCAGCAGAAATAAAATAGACTTTTTTTTTTATTCCTCAACTTTTAAAAGATGTTGGTCCATTAAACCACTGCAATTAAGTTGCTCAAAACTCCCCCCTCGTGCCATTAACTGCAATATCTAATTAAAACTAAAAAAGGGAGTCATCTTTGATTGATAGGATCTCTTTTCACTATTTTGCATTTTAATGTTCATTAATAAACTTTTATTGTTTGGCTAATTATAATACCCCCTTTAGATAATGACTTTTTGCCTTTTGTTGTAAAGTGCACTCAGCTACATATGGAGAGGCAGAATCAGATGAAGCCATGCGTTACTTCTCATTTAAAATATTAAAAATAAACAATTGTTTATGGGTTTAAGGTTTAATTTGCATGAGAAGTCAGAGATTTTCTTTGAAACTGATCAAATTCCATTTTTCATTTGGCTTTTTTCAATGTATTAACTTTTTCTGAAGATTCATTCAGCCCAAAGGACAAAGAGAGCTATTCAAAGCCAATATTAACTCACCAGTCAACAACTATAAGCAGTCATCAAATTGGCCGCATGGCCGAGGTTGGTAATTTGCATACAACACGCCCAACCCATCTCCATATAAGGGCTTTCCACACATCCTTTCCCACAACCATTCCGTCACTCTCAGTAAACATGACGCTTTCTAACAGACTTCTCATTAGCCAGCTGTACATACATGTATCTGCATTGTTATATAGAGAAATCTCGCAGCTCAACCTATAACCTAGATTTTCTTACTCTTTAACTGTATATGATGAAATAAAAAATGAAATACACTGCCAAAAGTATTGGGACACCCCTCCAAATCATTGAATTCAGGTATTCCAAACACTTCCATGGTAACAGGTGTATAAAATCAAGCACCTAGACATGCAGACGCTTCTACAAACATTTGTGAAAGAATGGATCACTCTCAGGAGATCAGTGATTTCAAACGTGGTACCGTGATAGGTTGCCACCTGTGCAATAAGTCCATTCATGAAATTTCCTCACTACTAAATATTCCACGGTCAACTGTTAGTGGTACTATAATAAAGTGGAAGCAATTGGGAACAACAGCAACTTAGCGACGAAGTGGTAGGCCTCGTAAAATGACAGAGTGGGGTCAGCACATGCTGAGGCGCACAGTGCGCAGAAGTCGCCAACTTTCTGCAGAGTCAATAGCTACAGAACTCCAAACTTCGTGTGGCCTTTAGATTAGCTCAAGAACAGTGCGTAGAGAGCTTCATGGAATGGGTTTCCATTGCCGAGCAGCTGCATCCAAGCCTTACATCACCAAGTGCAATGCAAAGCGTCGGATGCAGTGGTGTAAAGCACGCCGCCACAGGACTCTAGAGCAGTGGAGACGTGTTCTCTGGAGTGATGAATCACGCTTCTCTGTCTGGCAATCCGATGGACGAGTCTAGATTTGGCGGTTGCCAGGAGAACAGTACTTGCCTGACTGCATTGTGCCAAGTGTAAAGTTTGGTGGAGGGGGGGTTATGGTGTGGGGTTGTTTTTCAGGGGTTGGGCTTGGCCCCTTAGTTTCAGTGAAAGGAACCCTTAATGCTTCAGCATACCAAGACATTTTGGACAATTTCATGCTTTGTGGAAACAGTTTGGGGATGGCCCCTTCCAGGTCCAACATGACTGCGGACCAGTGCACAAAGCAAGGTCCATAAAGACATGGATGAGCGAGTTTGGTGTGGAGGAACTTCATTGGCCTGCCCATGAGTCCTGACCTCAACCCGATAGAACACCTTTGGGATGAATTAGAGCAGAGACTGCAACCCAGGCCTTTTTGTCCAACATCAGTGCCTGACCTCACAAATGCGCTTCTAGAAGAATGGTAAAAAATTCCCATAAACACACTCCTAAACCTTATGGAAAGCCTTCCCAGAAGATTTGAAGCTATTATAGCTGCAAAGGGTGGGCCAAGTCCATATTAAACCCTATGGATTATGAATGGGATGTCATTAAAGATCATGTGCATGTAAAGGCAGGCGTCCCAAAACTTTTGGCAATATAGTGTATCTCTTAACACCAAAATCGAGGCCACCCAGAGTAAAACTTAAGCCTGTAAAAGCCAGACAACAGCTTGCAAAATATTTGTTATGTGGTAAGGGTAGTGGCAAAGGCTAGGCAAGTATTAAACTCCTTACATCATTTTATAAAACGAGAGAAGGGAAGAAAACAAGAGAGCATAGGGCCCAGTGGAAGAGTAGATTGATCAGGGCTTGTAATGGGGCAGTGATAACCTTGTGTAATGATATGTTGCTGTGCTTGTGATTCCTGTGCTGGCCGTGGCCGCCGTGCATGATGGATCACAACAGCGGGCTGATAGTGCCATTACTCACTGACACGCGCACCTGCCTGACACCCATCCCCTCTAGACACAGCAGCCCCCCAGAACCCGGTCCACTGAGACACTCCACTGGAATTTCTGCAGTCCAGCAAATCCCGCAAAGTTCCCCGGCTACCTCCCTGTGCCTCTTTTGTAGGACGTTTCCCTTTTTTTCTCTTTACCTAATGTTTCCTCTAGTTTCCTGCAATCTTTGTCTCTCTAGTGAGTTTGAGTATTTGACCTTTGGAATTTCAAAGTAAACTTCAAAGTGTTTCTCTTACAGCCTGTAAATATTACAAAAAATCTGATTCTAAACAAAAGCAATTATATTTAATTATTTAATATTCTGATGAATAGGCATTTGTTGTTCTGAATTACAGTACAGTAACACGAGTAGCGCTAGTATAGAAAACACTCCCATGTGGCCCTGGTGTCTCCAGAGACTGTCACTATATCTTCCTGATTGAATTTCACCCTCATCTTAAAGATGTGAATCTGGAAAACTGCAAAAAAAAAAAAAGTCATCACTCGCTACCACGGAAAACAAGCCCTCCAGCAGACATACCAAAACATGTGCTACTCAAAACTGGGCCATAATCCACACATGCTAACGCTAAAATTGATTGAATATTTATAAAAAAATTCAGTTGACTCTTTTTGTTAATGTAAATGTAAATCCGTGCCAAAATAAAAATAAACACATACACACATATTTACACACACACATACATTATATATATATATATATATATATATATTTATGTCCCTGTTACGCTTAATTTTCCTGGTAAATAAACATTACATAAAAAGAGAACAAATACAATTCTAGTATGTATTTTTATACTTTTTTTTTTTTTTTAAATATAAATTTCATCAAGTTTTTTTTAACGCATTTTTACATTTATTCCAAAATAATAACTAAAGGCTGTAACAATTTAAATAATATATATTATTTGTTACAAATGTTCAGCTTTTCTTTTTAATAGTCAACTTATTTCAGCGGTCATCAAACTTGTACACACTGGTTACAGAAACAAAGATGCACCCTGATCGATCACTAAAACCCCCAGTCATCCTGTTTTCATGCCATTTCAAGTTTGATTTTGATGTGACAATGCGGTGATATCTAAGTGGCTGAGTTGTTTACTTACTTTTTAATTAGCCTTCCCGTTAACGCCATCATTATGTCTTCATTCATGCGATTCCAGAACTCGCACGAAAACAAGAGGCGGAATTTAACGCACAAACAATCATATCCAATTATAACCCATCATATCCAATCATAGCGCGATGGGGCCATTGCCTCCTCTCACTCTCCCCATTCATTTAAATTACCCCCCCAAAAAACTCACCGCAAGCTTTAGGGTGTCTGTTTTAAGTCAATGGGGACAGAGGGGGCATGCCTCCCGCTGTAACTTTACCTGCGGGTGTCACTGTTGGAGAGTGCTACTTTATAAAAACCAGTGACTTCTACACGTTTTAATGTCACATTTTGTAATATTTGCATTGTTTTATTTTTGCAATATCGATTATTTTCTCATCTATTTTTTTTGAGGAGACACTTTGAGGAAACACCCCTGAGATATTTTATATATATATATATATATATATATATATATATATATATATATATATATATATATATATATATATATATATATATATATATATATATATATATATATATATATATATATATATACATACATACATACATACATACATACATACATACATACATACACACACACACACACACACACACACACACACACACAAATTAATAACACTGATAAACGTAAGCTTTAGTACATTCTGTACATTGTAATGATGTGATGCCTAAATTCACATTTAAAACTTTTAGATTGATAAACTTTTACTACTTATCAGTTATCAGCCATAACATAATTATTGGCTTATTGAGGCTAGAATTTTGATATAATAATAAGATAAGATAAAGAGGTATAAGATGAAATAGATAAGATAAATAAGATAAACAATATTAAAATTATTTTGCAACTAAATGAGAAAAGTATGATGGCCAGGTCTCTCTCTGGCTTGTAGTTCAGAGGACCCTCATGACAGAATCACAGCTTTTTACTCTCACAATGTGCACCCCAGCAGAGCAACAATATTGGGCTAGCAAACGTGTCAACCCTCCTGATAACTGCACCCTACTAGCCACCCAAACCGCAGCCGCCCCTAGCCTATCAATCATGACGGGCCAGCACAGAGAGCCTGCCTCCCCTGCCACTGGATGATGGAGGAGGGGAGAACTGGAGCCCCATGCATATCAGCCACTGCATTTGTAGCCCTCCAGGAGAAGAGCAGGTGTAGGGCTGAGAGAAAGAGTGAGGGTACGCATGGGAGTGATAAAACACTTGCCACTGCTCCATCCTTTCGTGCAGATGTTTCCGTAATCGTTTTGCCTGCCTGTTCATGTAAGAGATCACATCACTTTAAAATATTGTCTTTCTTAGGAGAATGTCAGGCTTACAAAATTATTTTATTCATATTAATTTTGAGATATTTTATAGCTAGAGTTAGGGGTGCAACAGGGATAAAACACCTCCAGGGAAGCCCTTTTGATTTTATTTCCTCTCAAAACTATAAAAAAAGGAGCAGATACCACTACAAACACATATACATCTTATTTAAAAAAAACGGGCTGTTTGCATTATCAAATATATTATGTGCATTTTGGCATAATTTTGTGTGTTTTTGTCTGTTCAAGCACTGTCTGAAGTGGCTTTCTGTGTGCACAAGTTGTGTGTGTGTCACACAGACAGGAGATTCTCTTTTGTGTCTTAAGTGTGGTAAAAGTGTGGTAAAAGCATTTGCATAAATAAGAGCGTGATCATATATTGTAACGCTAGCCAAAGAATCATGGGAAAAAATGGATGCTGCTTTAATTGCATTTAATATTTTCAAATACGTTAAACTGAAAAAACTAATCATGTTTGAAACAGCTTCACAAACTGCTTCAACACAGTATTATTATTTCTGTTACAAATATTCAAATTATCACACAAGTACTGAGATAAAAGTTTATAGTTTGGATAAACACTTATGTCTACGGTATCAAAATACAGTAAATCACCTTTTGAAAGTAATTTGGCACTCAAATAACGATTGTATGGTACGCATTATGCCACTAGGCGGCAACAAGTGACGGCTAAAAATATATTTGTCATTGAATCATTTATTCAAGAGATTAGTTCAAAAATGCAGATTTATCCAGTAATTAAGCAAGTGAAATGATCGAACTGATTTAAAAAATAATAATAATTCAATCAAATTAATTAAACATTTTTAAATGCAGCAATGAATATTTTGTAAAACCCTCTTGTAAATTACGTTATTTTGTTTAGTTGTCTTTTAAGAATCGTGGGAGAATCGCAATCTCTATTTGAAACAAAAAAATCTTGATTCTCAATTTTTACTGAATCGTGCAGCTCTATACACATATATACATATGGTTCAATCATCATAAACAAAAATAATCATTTTGTGTCATTGTACCCTATAGTTTCAAACTAGCAATTATTGTACATTCACACATTTAGCTATTTCTCTTTTTAAACACACCTTTTAAGAAAATAGGAGATCATGGTTGCATGAGGTTTGCACAAACCTTATTAACTGCACATAAATAAGATAAAATAGTAGAGTCACTTTAATTTTACTAGTTCGCTGTGTATTTCAATTCAAAAACTCTCTTATCAATTCCTGCATACTTTGGAGGTAACTGTAATAATAACCATTAACAATATAATTTAACACATCTGCATTCACCACTAAAGATCTTCTCTCAACTAGACATATTTTCTCATATTCATGGCATTTATAAATGTCAAAATATTGTGCACATCCCTCTTTCTCTCTGGCAGCGTTTAGCTTGCAGCAAGCCAGACGAAAGGAGGATTACACTTTATTGGGGGAAAGCTGAGAAAATTACTCAGCGGAAAAGAAAACTGTTGGCATGCCATCAAAAACTCATCCAGAAGAATTACCATATGACTCTTTACCACTGACTGCCAAGAGAGGAAAAAAAGGCTTGACTTGAAAACCGTAGGAGTGTTTTGCGCTTCTAAAGGCACACGCTACAACTGCGCGGCTACAT
Source organism: Rhinogobio ventralis (assembly GCA_039654625.1). Classification (NCBI taxonomy): domain Eukaryota; kingdom Metazoa; phylum Chordata; class Actinopteri; order Cypriniformes; family Gobionidae; genus Rhinogobio; species Rhinogobio ventralis. The sequence goes on along the minus strand of CM077202.1, from coordinate 29,232,396 downwards.
CAAACACTTGAATAAGCATGCATTAGTATGCTTGTTTTAATCTTGGATGGCTCTGTGCTATTTCCAGCACCTATTGTGAAAATGTCAAGTAGTGAAATTGAACCGGGTTGCAGATATCTGTGGCTGTCACAAATCTGTCTAAACAGGTTCTGACTGTTTAAAGAGATTCCAGTGAGAACCATTTACCATATTGCCTATTGACTGCTCAAATTACAACTGTCAGTTTAACTAAAATATTATTTGACTTATTTTGATAACTTTGAAAGTCAGGGTTAACGTTGCTCTTAATATCAAAATAATGTCCATTTCAGCTTTTATAACAGAGCACAGTGCTAAAAGGAAGTGGCAATTGTCAAGGTACCTGTAAATGCAATTCTCAGACTAGAAATGCACTTTGATGTGAAGACTGTCAGCTTCCACTAAACATGCGTGTCATTTTTTTTTACATCTACATTTGCAGTTTTGTTGTGAAGACTATCAGCTCCTCTGTAGTTTTGAGTGCTTTCTGTTTATGAGAAGTAAAACATTTGAGAATACTTTTGAAACAGATGTCTGTTGATTGGATTTGTCTCAAAAACTAACGTATGACTGCCGAGAAATTCAAATGATTCACAAAAGAGTGAATAACATGACACAAATTGAAGTTTAGTGGCTAATTAGCTTTAAATGGGCCACTTAATTGGTCTCGAATGCAATGAGAAAAACATCCATATTTCACTTTGTCTTCATTAACGCACTGGGAAGTGCTCATTTGATTTATAATAATGAAGTAAAATAGCAGATATTTATTTCTTGGCCTAAAACATTTTACTGAAGCATTTAACGAGATAAACTGAGGAAACAAACATGTAAATATTGAAATAAAATGTTGCCATGTTGAGCACACGGATCATTGATGAGACTCTATATTGTCATTAAGCCATTAAAGCCCTTACAGAATGTGTCGCTTTTTAGCCCGTCATACATTTGTTACCATATGATGGCTCTGGAACTTGATGAAAGACCAAAAAAAATGCAATTATATGCACCCGGAGAAAAAAAATTGGTTATGATTCAGAGATCCGGCAATAGTAGATGTTCAAGACGAAATAGCTGGAGTCAGGGAACAGCACTGAGCTGTGGAAGGATCACAGACTGGCCCTCTTGAAGATGGCACCTGAGGGATTCTTGCCATATGTTTAAGCTTTGTCTTGTCCTACAAAGTTAGTACGCCCTTCATCATGCTTCGTCAAAGAGGAGCTTGGCTGTGACAAAGAATACAGGCTACCGGCGAGAAAGGAGGATTCAGTGAGGTATCGCTCCTAGTTGCTTTTAAACAGGGCCAACCGCTGCACTGATCATGGCATAATTAAAGAAGCAAAGCCAAGAGATTATCCACCTGGTTATGGGCTCAAGTCTCTTCACTAATAGGGCAAATGAGCAGCTCCAGCTTGCCGGTTCAGGCCAGCCACACAACCGATTAATGCAGTTTATTGGGATCTGTTAAAAGCATTAAGTGAAGACAAGAGCAGTAATTCGTCATGTTTAAAGGCAGGGAAATTAAATCATAGCAGAGGGAAATGAGCATAGATAAAGCAAAAATGCTCTTTTAGAGGTTACCTGTTTGCAAGCGGTGTACTTTCGCGCACCGTACCCCTCCCCTCCACGAGTCTCCTGGTGGACCACTTTCATTCTCCTTTAAGTGGGTAAATTGGAAATAATTGCCTCAACCGTAAACAGAATTTGATTAAAGGACAAAAGATACCTGTGAGAGCATATGAGAGGGAATTAAATTGGATTTGCGTAACTGCTAAGTGTGGCAAGAGCCACAAACCCACTTTCTCATTTACCGTCACTGGCAGCTGCGCTCAGCACTGCTGGATGTAGCGACATTTCACGTCCATGGGACAGTTTTTCATTAACATCACTTGATTTTAATTGTTTAAAATCTTTTTACAGCTTTTCCTATATTATTTTAAACATCATTATGCTCATTTAACATTCCAAATTTTGTCTTTTGCTCTTTTTTAACATTCATCGACTTTCGACTTCATCCTCTTCTCCGTGTTTTTAAGCATTCAAGTAACTCGAATAAACACCAACAACAATTCTAATCTTCAGTCAAATTATGGCCTCACTGAATGAGCAAAAAGTGCTCTGAGAATATATTTTCCGCTTTCTTCTGAAGGAAAACAGGTACCAGACAGCTGAACTTTGGAAATCCATGAAACTACAATGGAAACAATTTACAAGCTTTTCATTTACATAAACATGCAGCCTTGTCAAACAAACATGCTTGACGTTAACCACAGAAAGCCTGAAAGCAATGCTACATTTCTGATGGGAAGAGATTTTTCAACATAATAGTAAAATTAAAAAAAAATAACTCCGGTCATAACTCGAATAAACAGACATGCTGAACAGGGAAATTTAAATGCATACAAATTCTGCAGACTTTGTCATAGTTTATGCAACTTTAGCAACCAAACCTATAAGCGTTAAAATTAGTTCTCACACTCACACACAATTATGGAGGCTGTAGTCTTAAATTGTAAAAAAGAAAAAATAAATAACTAGGTTTTTAAAATGTTTTGAAGAGTAGAAGGACAAAACTAAGGCATGGTGCAGGGTATGCTTTTGTGAAAGCTTGCATATTTTCACTCTAATTAATTTTCCAAGGACAAAAGGCAGGAGTTTTGCTAGACTCCATAAATTATTACAAAAGACAAGAGAGTGGGACCATCCTCTTAAAGAAGAGTTTCTGCTTTGTCTAAATTGTGTGTTCTTTTGCAGAGGTGCTTGGGAAAATGCACCATTTCATGGTAGGGGGGGGCCATCTGCTGGTCATATTAAACAACAGATTTTCCAAAGAGCTTGGATCTTGATTCAAGTATTTATATTTACTTATATTGCATTTTATTTATAGTTGAATGGTGTGCCATGTATATTAAATGCATAAGCATGTAAAAAACCAATAATATAATTTGTTATTCAATGGTTTAAAAGCAACTTTGTAACTGTATACTGGATAGTCTGTCTCTAAAGATTTAAGCTCCCTGTATTGATGCGTCTGAGCTTTAGTGTTTATATTTGTGGAGTAAATGTGTGTGTTTCTCAGCTTTTGTTTCTCTCCACCTACATTTGTGAACTAAAACAAAGAGGTGGTAACTTAGTGGAAAGTGATGAATAGGTTTGCTGGCACCATCACTCGTACAATGAAGGTGCCAGAGCCGGGTGCAGAAATGTTCAAAGTCATTGTTCCCCTGGAGACGGGTCAGCATATTGGTCAAAGCCTGATGCGACTCTACTGTGCTTTATCCTCATGTGCACCCGACCACCTCCACCCAGAGCCAAGCGCTGAGGATTCTCACATTTATTTTGAGTAAAATCTCCCTCCCAACTGCATCGTATGCACAAACATCTCCTTGATGTTTGCAATGCGTCCTTTGATGTTTACCTGCATATATAATTGTCTTTGCTGTGCCTTTGTAGAATAGATCATGTGTGTAATGTTATTCTGAATCTGATATATCATTAGAGCGATGACGCATCAGGACGTTGCCCAATACACTATGTACATTTAACTTGGTTGGTCATTTATAGACACTTGACTGGGTAAAAGTGTGTAAAATAATGCAAACAGCCTGGTTTAAAACCATAACACAATATTGATTTATCTTAAAGAGCTATTTATGATCCTTAAAATGTACTTTCTATTGATTATGTAACCTTTTGTAGTCAGGCTGAATTGCATGGTCATTGAAATGAATCAACAATGTTAACTGAATTGTGTACATATAAATTGTGTACAATTTCAAATGTTTTTTCCTAAGTCATTTAGTGCCAAGTCATTTTAATAAAAGAAACATTATATATACACATCTGTTATAGTTTATATATAAATAAACTATAACAGATGCATATATAATATATATAAAACCATGTTATGTTATAACAACAATATTTAATAATTATGCACATTTTGTGCTTTATCCATTTAAAAGACAATATTGTATAACTGTAAAAAGATCTATAATGTAACTGAAACAACGTTTAGACATTGTAATACTTAAAATTTACAAAGATTCACACAAAAGTTTAGAAAAGTTGACTGGTCTAGTTATTGATAAAAAAATTTCAGTCGTTATACTAATCTCCATGAATTTTGTCTCATTTTAAAAGTTGGATGTGAGGAACAGAGAGCACGGGTGGGTGCGTGTGCGAAACTGTCAAAGACACGGCGAGCGCCCTGAGAATCCCCACGCAAGGCACACCTTATTAAACACTGCCTGATAGGGTCAATAGCCCGCTCTCCCAACACCAACCTAGAACAATTTCAATTTTAATAGCTTTTACTATGTATTTCACAGGCAAGCCCCCATTGAAATAGAGCCATCAAAAAGTCCCGCCGACAGATTCAAGCCCGGGAGCTTGGCGTAATTATCCCAGCGGACACGCGCCTGTGTAAGGTAGTTCAACCTCGTTCATCATCTCCAGCAGGCCCCGGACTCTGCCTGCTAATTTCATCCCCAGGATTAGCTTTGCTCACTTGTCTATCTTGTTATATTTCTTGAGGGTGAAATATCGCCTTCCACTTTTAATAAGGCTGAGCGGGGCCACGCACCGTTGCCTGCGTGCGGCATACGTGCGGAAAAAGGGGCAGAAGGGGAGCAAAACTTTGCTGCGCGCTCTTCTGGGGAGTGACCGGAGAGAAAGAGTGAAGGTGAAAGCGTATGCCTGCGATACCTGCAGGGCAATGCAAGCTGTTTGCTCTCTGAATAGAAAAGAAAAGAGGTGTGTAGGAGCTCTGGGCCATGCACGCTGATACACCTCCAGAGAATGCCCGTGCGCGCCGAAATTAGCAGACGCTCGCAAGGCGGAGCACGAGCGTGACATCTTATTAAACTTGTGGATCAAATCCGTGTATCCTCAGATCATTTGCCATCCGTTTGTCACCTTCACCCTCCACCCCGCGCGCCCTGCGCTTAATTACAATGTATTGTGTTTAAAGGGGCAATTAAAGCCATCACACCAATGGCGTGTTGGACTTTAATTACCCATTGACAATAAGGGTGAATGTTTCTGTGTACTTGTAATAGCTTGTGCCTCGTTTGTACAGTGCACTATTTTACGCTCATTCTTGCTTATTTTTTTAGAACACAAGCTAACACTACAACATGAATAAGTCATTAAAAAGTCATTATAAGATATATCATTTAGATCAATGGTTAATGCACATTTAAATATGTTAAACGTTATACTGTAATTTTTATTATTATATTATTTATTACTTATAAAAGGTAAGATATTTCCTATAGTATTTTATTTTATAGACAATATTGCTATATATTATGATTTTTTTTTAATATTTTTTGTAAGAAACTAGAAAACAATTGTTATTGAGGGGGGGGAATAAGAAAATATGTAATTTGTATGTCTAATTGTCTAATTTGTATGCACGTTTTAGATAATTTCTAATGTAATAATAATAATATTAATATTAATAATAATATTAATTATAATTTATTCAATAATTTCAAGTCATCCTGCAGCCTCCTCTGAAATTTGCTGAGGCCCGACAGTGGGTCCCGGCTCACTGGTTGAGAACCACTGTTATAGAGTATTACTTTGCATACTCTATTATTCTATTTTGTTGTGGCAATGACAACTTATTACAATGCATTGTGTCTCTGCAGGCAAAAGTTAACTTAGTTTAACCTTTAAATAGGCGGACCGTGTTATCAAATATGTGCCTGACAGTCCAGGCCAAAAGCTCAAGGAAAAAAAACTATAGACCTAATTACATTCGGATCACAGTGACATGAAGTATTTCAAAACACTGCTAGCTATTATTCTGTTTCTGCTCACCTTGAAATATTCAAGAGCTCACATATCACTCATTCATCAGGCAGAAAAATTGAAAAGAGAGATGGCAAAATATAATTAACCTTGTTACAGCCAGGTCAAACAACCGATTTTTATTCGTTTCATATGACAGCGCTTTGAGGCAATATTTTCCCAGGGAGACTCATGGCATACGACATAAATTGAGATAAAAATGAAAACAAGAAACCTGAATTAATACTACTGTACTGTATCAAATAAAAAGCTTCTTGGCACCTGTGAGATACCCTTAAGCAGTTTAGAGGTAAATCGCTATTGAACCAGATCCTTTTAGCTACTGGAGCTTATTGCTTCAGACTTTCATCACAGAGGCCGGCTAACATTTGATACTTCATCATCTACCCATGGCCTCACAGGAGCCACTGAGTGCACATGATACACACACACAGCTTAAGGATACAACATCTAAAAAACATGATTCTTTGATAAAAAAAAAAAAGAAGAACAGCATTTATTTAAAATAAGAATATTTTGTAACAATATACACTACCGTTCAAATGTTTGGAGTTAGTCATTTTTATCTTTCTTTTTTTTTGGAAAGAAATTATTACTTTTATTCAGCAAGGATTAAATCGATCAAAAGTGATAGTAAATATTTATATTGTTAGAAAAGATTTCTATTTCGAATGATATTTATATTTTTATTCATCAGTGAAGCCTGAAAAAATTAATCACAGGTTCCAAAAAAAATATTAAGCAGCACAACTGTTTCCAACACTGATAATAACTGAGTATTAAATCAGCATATCAGAATGATTTCTGAAGGATCACGTGACACTGAAGACTGGAGTAATGATGCTAAAAATTCAGCTTTGCATCACAGAAAGAAATTATATTTTACTGTATATTAAAATAAAAAAAACATTAATTTCTAATTTCTAACCACTAATTTCTGTATTTTTGATATATATATATACACACAACAACTAACACCTTACAGGAATATTGTAACTGTGCACTGATTTATTGTGTTGCTTTAAAAGTCATGAAAACACATCATTTATAAATCGCAATGTACCAAATCATTAGGTTTGTAAAATACTTCTGCTCATTTGTGGGATCTTTTTTTTTCAATGTTATTGATTTAAATTAATTACCATATTTTAAATAAATGGATGAGCAAGTACAAATTGGTAAGTTGATGATTAGACAGTGTTATTGAACTGTCTCTCTGGTGGTCCAGACCTGATCCGGTCTAGGTGTTTCCTGCTTAATTAAGACTCAGCTGTCACATTGTTCATTACTTTTGCAACCTTCTTGTGAGTGAATTGCCGCCGTCCGTTAATATTTACAACCTAATACCCTCAACCCCGAGAAGCCACAGCACTCAAATTATATGTCAGATAATTAAAACAATAATTATGAACAGTCAGCAAGGTATAAGCCATATTTCATAGATGATTGTGTATTTATTTTCCATTTTTCATGGTTTAAATGTATTTTGTATGCAAATAAGTGCAGGACACTTTTTAATTAACCGTAAGGGGTATTACGTGTAACTTGGTTATAAAATATTTTTGTATTCATCATGCATATACTAAAAAACTATATTTGTATACAATATTTTAATAATATTGTCCTAATTTTACTGATATTTACTTATCATCATCATTTATAAATAATATTTTATCTTATAAATGAGTTCTGTGAGGCACTTGATGACACATAAGTGCAGCCATATGAGGTCATCATCCTATATTCTTATATTATACAATTGCAATCCATCTTACAGATGCTACTGCTAGTACTCCAAGTCAGTACACTCAGCTCCAGCCCCTCTCCCTCCCTACTATCCCCCTCTCACATAAAGACGGTCATTAATTGAATCACATAATTTTCTTCCCTGCCTCCCACAAAAGGCCATTTGCAACTTCAGGTGTGGCGGGATAATGGGGGATGATATTTCTATCCAACAATGCCAGGGGCAGACTCTGATCATTTTCTCTTCTGAAGGTTAAACTTAGATAACCTGCCTTTGGCATTTAATCAGCTACTTGTTAAATACTCTTTTGGTAATAAAATAATTTAAAATTTTATTGCTTCTCAAATAAGGCTCTTTTTAAATGGATTTAACGACTTTGTTAAGGCTTTGCTGAACGCATCCCTAGTTAGGCTAGTGTGTAAAAGCCTAATGGTAATGATATGCTTTACAGCTTGCAAAATCGCAATGATATTCATTAAAATGACTTTGGTAATCACTGTGTGTAAATTAGAAATACCTGTCCCATCGGCAGACATTTAAAGGGATAGCATCCCACCATATAGAATTATAAACTATAATTACTAGTATACTACAAAAGTCTCCATGGTTTCTACATAAGAAATAGGTCCTTATCTAATTTAGAGGTATCATTAATGCATTACTTTGTGATAACTAGCTTTTATTAATTTCTGAGTTAAATGTTCCTTTACATATACAAATACAATTAACATTTCAAGTTGTATAAATTTAAATAGGCCTATGAATGTATTCTGAACAAATATGAATTAACTAATTATTAACCTAGATTAATAATGCCATAAACATTTGTTGTTCATTGATAGTTTATTTTACCTAATGCATTACCTAATGTTAATTTTACATATACTTGTATATTTTTAACATTTCAAGATGAAATAATAATTGCAAAATGTTAATTAATGTATTATGAACAAACAAGAATTAACCATTTTTATTAATTTGCATGAATAAATACTGTACACTTTATGTACTCTACATGCATTTTGCAGAAGAACTTTTGGTTGTGCTTTGGCTCTGCGGATAAATATGATTATCCAACGGCTCAAGCTACTACTAGGCTTAAGAGATATAAGCAGTTTAGATGGAAAGGATCTCAAGCTGACTAGCTGAAGACGTTACTGTAGCTATACCCATTAATAGACACAGTACTTTCTTGAAAATAAATTCCAGCACAGCACTACAACAACCATAATGAAATGACCCTTCACAGTAGATAATGCTTTAACTCTGTTAGAGAGCTACATATGGCAATTTATCTGTTCAATTAAATACCTTACTCACCTGTTGAATGATAAAAACACCATCTCTACGTCTCTATTTCAAATCCCTCAGTTCTCGGCATCTCCGAAAAAGCCAAGCCAATGTTGATTTTCGTTTTATTACGAGCTCTGTCGAATTCTCTTTTTCACAGCAGACTCTCCTCTGTTTTTAAAAAATCATCCTTTGAGATTCAAGATTTAGTGTGCTCAACGTCAACCTTTCTTGCTCTTTGTGACAAGTAGCCTATGCCACTCCCACACGATACACGCGTCAAAGTAGTCGGAGCAACATTTCTCCATTTACGGATATGACGAGACACGCATGGGCGAGTGTATGTACGCAGTGAAAACCATCCTGTCAGGTCTAAAATATAAACACTTACAATAGGCTTACCATGGTGAATCGGGGTAAGACAAAAACACGTTTTGGAAGATGGATTGATGATGTATTGACTCAAAAAAAGGTTACACAGTGTCCCTTTAACTAATTGAACTTTACTGTAAGGCAGTGGTTCTCAAAGATTACAACGACAATCGACAATAGCGGTTGGCGCTCTTTAGAAAGTGGCACCTAACGCTAATTCCACCAAATCGTTATTCTTCACAACGTTGACTTGTCACCGTTCCTCACCATAGAAAATCACGGTATCATAAGCTGCTATTGTGAACATGCCACGTCGCTCTGGTGAGAAGACTGTCAAAAGAGATCACTGCAGCCACTGATGCTTTGTTCATCCAAAGCACCACTGAAATATTTACTTTTTTTTTGTTTACTTAAATTACTTAAATAGAAGTTATGCTCCGATCTATTATTCTCTCTTACCCAGAGGTGGAAAGTAACGAATTACATTTACTCAAGTTACTGTAATCGAGTAGTTTTCTGTGTACTTCTACTTTAAGTAGTTTTAAAAAACTGTAATTTTACATTTACTTAAGTATGTCTTGTTTGAAGTATTGTACTTCGCTACATTTTAAAACATATCTGTTACTGAGTAAAAATAAATTATAATACAATAATACAAAGAGTATGGGGTGTCTGTGGAACAAAAGTGGGCGTTTCTAAATGTGTGGGTGTTTTCAAACTGGTGTTTATAAACCATGCAATGAAAATGATCCCCTTCACCCGACCCCACCTTAAACCCTAGGTAAGGTAACGCAGTGAAAAACGCCCCTCTGTTTATGGCCTCGCCCACTGATCTATTAACTCCTACCTGCAGAGACCTATACTTGAACCCCTGGTTAGTATGGAAACACTTTGGATATAGAAAAAAAAAATGTACATGTGGTTGTCCTGGATATCCAATTTGTAAAAAATGTGGATGCAAAGTGGCTGCAAAAGGAGAAAACACAGAACATGTTCGGGAACACAATCCCTCTGTGCAGATAAAGGTATGTTTATAACTTAAGGCCGAATGATTTCTGTGATGCAGAGGGAATCCCTGAATAAAGTCATGAGAATTACAGAAAATTATGAATTTACAGTATAACGCAGATGTCACGTAAAACACGCAAACTGATGGATGAATGAATAAATCGAAAGTAGAGCTGTACAATAAATCAAATCGCGACATGGTCTGTGAATATTAAAGTGCAAAACACTGCTATATAAATATATGATCTGCGTGTTCTGTCTCTGTGAATGAGCAGAGCCATTTCGTCTACTACATACTCAAGTATGCGTGATGCTCATGGTGTTTTAACGTCTCACAAACCATATTTGGACATGAACACATTAACATTTCCAGAGCTGATCTGAGATATCACCTAATGAGCATTTGCATAATTTTATTTGAATAAAAAGCATTGTCAAATACACTCTGAAACAGGTCTACACTACAACCCGTCAAAATAAATGTTTGGTTTAACTAGAAGAAATTATGACAGAAATATATTACTATTGTAGGCCTACAATAGAATGTACTTATCAAAATAATAATAATAACAACACTGATAATAATACATAATTTAAACATTATTTAAGAATATATTTTTTAATCCATGGTTTAATTTAGTAAATCTGTTTTGCAGCACTTAAATAAAAGGATAAAAGTTTGTTACATTTTATTTGAATACCACAGTTTTTTGATAATATATTTGTATTAAATCATAAATGTAACAGGACTCTATTATTCTTAAACATTTTAATAAATTAATGATAAAAATAAGTTGTTAATCTAATCTAATTTATAATGATTTATTGAATTTAGTTGATTAGACATGTTTTATTGAAATTTTAATAAACAAAACAAACAAATGGTTTCAAGTTTGATATAACAAAGCAAAAAAAACAGTTTTCATTCATTTAATGGCCATTTTAACTGATGATAATAATAACCATCATTTAATAATACAGTTTATTTAATAAATAATTGTTTAATACCGTGATGCTGTGAAACTCATGTTTTCTGATTATTATTTCGTGAAAATCTCATTCTATTACAACCCTACATGGGAGAGTCCCCCACCCCCGCTGTTAAATTTTTTTTTTAAATGAACTGCTTTTTACTTTTACTTGAGTAGATTTTTTGAGTAGACGTGACCAAAAAAGTTTGAGAACCACTGCTGTAAAATGTTACCAGTTTAGAGTCAGCAACATTTAGTAATGTTGGGTAAAAAAGTCTGTCTTGCAAATGGTTGCTTTACAATGTTGATATCACTCTTAGTTGGTTAAAGACCACCAAATACATATGCAAAAGTACTCCAAAAAAAAGATAGGCTTTCACCTTCCAAAATGTCCATCAGAAGACTTGATTATCTGCCCTTCAGAGTCCAGATATGGTTGTGCTTCATGTCCACTGACACCCATATAAATGGCCTTATTATCACCCACTGGAGTGGGGGAACCTGGTGTGGTCTGGTCTAATGAATCAACAGCAAGCTCTCCTTTTTTTGGCCAGGCTCCAGCTCTTGTTGTCTCATCAGGTTCTGGTGCCTGTTAATGACAAAGTAACAATAACTCACCTGGATTAAAAGCTTAAATCTGCAGTTGAGTGGCAGTGTGACCAGCTAATGAGGTGCATTTGGGTAAATTGTTGACAGTACTCTTCACAGAGAGGGAGGGACTATCTTTAATTTACCAAAGCTGTGACAACGGCGGAAAGAGCAAAGTCAAGCAGATGAAGATGAATACACTGGTTGGGTCCCCGAGAACTTCTGCATTAGTGCATGACAACCTAAAATGCTCTTGTCACCAATGAGCGTCACATTCGCCTGTGGGCACTTAGTGGGGGAATAAGAAGCCGTCAGGATGACAGATTGCCGAAGACGGGGACTTGTGGGAAAAAATGAGAAATGAACATTTGGTGGTTGCGGCACACGATGGGTGACAGTTATGTGATATGCTCATGTCAATTTAATAATTCTGTCACCGGACGAGTGGAAAAGAGGGAATGTATGAGAGAAGTCATTAACTTCTTACAGGTCTCCATATTCTGTGAATGGTTAAGTTAGATCAGCTCTTCAGAGATTTCAAAAACACAACACATTGTTTAGGCCTAGGTTTACATGTAACAAATGTGAATATTTAGGGAAGAAATTCCACATGAGAACTTTGACTTCCTGCTTAATTCATTTCTTGTGTTTTTTGTTGTTTCACATGCTGAGGTGTATTTCATTGAGATATAAGCATGTGATCATATTGATTTGGTAAGATAATGCCACAAGAAAAGTTTTACAGAAGATTTTACTCTAGTTAAACCAGCAATTAATGATTAATACTGTAAAGTGGTAATACTATAGTCTGGGTTATACGATTGGACATATGTTTGAATTGAGAAGAGAATTAAATAAGGAAATAAAATAAAATTTAATTAAATTAAAGGAAAAGAGTTCCAAACTCTTAAACGCAATCGGTGTTGTAACTTAATTTGTCCAGCAGATGGCCATAAAGAGTTGATGGATACAATCATGTTTGTATCATAGGTTTGTATACGTGCTCGTTGTATACAATTCATTATCACATCAAGCTTCTTGATGATTTAATAAATTACATAGCCTATTAATGCCCCTGGTCTGTGTATGGGTAGTTGACAAATAAGCAGTAAAAAAAAAAAGTAAAACACCACTTTTGAAGAAAAAATACATGTTATTCTGTCTGATGTTAGAGAAAATATAAGGGGTCACTAACTTCGTCAATTCTTTCACTGTTTTTTGAAATTTTTTACTGAAATGTGTCTTATGGTGTGACAGAAATATAGGGGTGTCGCACTAAAGGACTAATTATCATGTGCACGTGTCATGGGCTTCACTAACATGACCTTGAATGGGGTCCTTCACCAAATTAAACTTGTCAGTGGAATTACCCGATATGGTGTCACACCGGAGGACATGGTTTTCAGTGACACAATGCATCAAGATCATGCGCTTTTAGAAATATATGGACTCATTTACTAAAATAGACACTTGTAAAATTATGCCTGAGGTATTTATTAACATTTGTATGCTTTTCTTTTTAATTTATAAAAGTTGTAATTTATTTAACCATGCTTGAGACAGTCTAATAACAAAGCCGTTTTTATATCAACAGGTCCACGTAAGACAAATAAATGTTTAATCATTTACTGCATTTTAAATAATGAGAATACTAATTATATTCATTTTTATCTTGTGTGAGTGAAAATGCCATGTCACGTCAACAACCCTTTTAACGTTATAGTTTGTGTAAAACTCTGGGACCACTGGCTATATATTTAAAGTAAACAAAACTAGAAAAACCAGCACAAAAAAAGTCCGAGTTAGATTGTCACTGATTTTGCTTTTATTTGGTCCATAATATATAGTTACGCTCACCAGCCCTTAGGAAAATTACCCATGGTTTTACCACAGTAACCACACTAAGACAACGCATTTGTGAACTGCGTATTTTTACTTATAATAAAAAGCAGCAACTTACCTGGTGTTTAAATTACACTTGACAGTTTCTCTCCATCAAGGCCGTTCCCAAAATCCCGCTCAAGCGGTGAAGTTGGGTGATACCATCTCGACAGGGACTGAAGGGGCGAAATCATCTCAGAAGACGATGAACGGGCGATACCACCACACAAGGCGGTGGGGTGTCCTGTTCGCTGTGAGAAAAAAATCATCACATGCGGCCAGCGGCATTTTCACAGCAGGGCTGATCCGACCGCTCGTGTTCAGCTGAAGCGGCTGAATCGCGCATCTCGGAGATATGTACATGAACAGTCCGATCCCAGTCAATTTCCCCTGGAATATCTGAGTTCTTTCCCAGTCAATTAACGGTAAGTTTGTGTTTGCATTTAGTCTGTTGCGCTTATTGCATTATGTGATCTATAGTAAATGTATAGGAAAAAATGTTGTTGCACTCAATACTCTGATCCCAGCACATCTCCAATGAAAATAATCGCTAAATACACTTTAATACTGTCACAGTAAGACATAGTAAGTTTTTTTTTAAAGACTACAAAGACTTTTGAATAAAAGTCATTTTTGTTATAATCTATAATATCACTTTTAACTTGCAACTAATGTTTTTTGATTGAGTAATTAAATAATTTAAAGTTAATATCTCATTTATTTAAATGGTTCATTATGAAATGCAAAGATTTATTAATGCATTATTTGACCATCTGTGATGTAGTAATAATAAGCAATATAAATATTTAGAAGAGTTAATGGCAAAATATTGATTTGCAGTAGATTTTATTAAATGTTTCGATCTGTACATCAGGACATGTTGACAGTGCTAACTGACCTGTTGCACAGAAGTTTAATTCCCTGTAGAGTCTCACACTGAACATAATGTGATTGAGTTTATTTCTGACAGCAGGACTCATTCTCATTTGGGACTTTGTAATGATTATTTACATTAAACATTTTGTATTGCATTATTAAACAGTGTCTAATAAACTTACAAGTAACTGCTGAAAGAATCAGGAACTTATTGCTATCCTTAAATTAATAGTATAGCCTACTTTGTTGTTCATAATGTGAAAGAGTAGAATGTTTGATTTGCTGGATTTCCCTCCATTTCCCACTGTAGACAACACAAGTTTATCTCTTCTTTTCACTCAAGGACAAATATTGCCTCTTGCTTTCACAGTGAGTTTCCTTTAAAAAAAAAAGGCTGTAAAAGCACCACCATTTGCTACACAACACAATATTCAACAGATAAAGCGTTCTCAAAAAACCATTTTTACAGCAATACAATGCATTTTCCCTTATGTTTTGTGGATGCATTTGCAAATAAATTCACTCATACTATCCAAGTGATAAAAGTGCACTAAACAATATTTATGAAGCTTGCAGTAAGGGTTTAGAGCTGAGGCTGCAAAACAAGTTTGCTTGCATTAGAAATAATTAATATGTCATTTGTAACTCTCTCACTTGTGTCTGATCAAGCTGACATATTGAATTTGACTGATCTTTTAATAAGTTTGCTTAATTGAATACACAATTTTTGTATATTTTCAGTATTGTTTTCACAGATAATTATATGATTTATGAAGCTTTCTTATACTCAATGAGGTGATGATTCTGTATAAATTCATGCAATGTGATTTGTATGATGTACGAAATACAATTTCTAGAAAAAAAGTAAGCATAAAGGTCCACCCCAAAACCTAACTGTATAGCAGTGTATTAGCAGATCGTACGAAATCGGACAAATTCATACGAATTAGCCACCATTTCGCCAAAACGTTAAAATAGTTACAAATTGCCATGATAGTGTGTTGCAAAAGCCACCCCACAACCACTGGAAGGAAAACTTACTCAGCCCTTTGGATGTAGACATCCTTTATTACTCACAAGCTCTGTCACAAGAAAACTTTCTGTCAGACTGAAGTAGTCATTATAGAAATTGGTAACAAGAGCCTCAGGTTATTTGAACAAAGGATATCTTGAAACTCAGGACTGACCAATTACTTCAGCTGTCAAAAGATGACATATATCTGTTATTAAGACATGGGTATAGAAAAGAACAGCTTTTTGGTGGAAACAGCTGGTGTTTGGACTGTGTGAAGCAATGTTCACAACGTTCAGGGCCAGAGGGGTATTTTCTGCACATATCACAGTAGACTGTGTTGACTTAGTAGGACTGATGCCATTGGTGGACCTGTAAATTTATTTAGGACAGGTGGTCTGTGTACAGATCATGTGAATGTGACACTCAGTCTATCGCTATATAAGCATCATGCTTTGATACTTACCAGATATCTTCATTTTTATCCAGTAATGTATGCTTCTTTTCTGCTGAAAATGAACAAATTATTCCCGCAGTAGCCCAACACGGCTTAAGACTGGACAAAAAGACCTGTCTGAATGCAACAGGCCATCCTTGAAATGTGATCTCTCGCAGGGGTGCAGGGGTCAAAGGCTAAAGGTGATGAGAAGAATGAAGCGGTGCTATCTGACTGCCCTTCTCAGCCTCTTTGTGTCCATTGAGCCTCTGGCTGGACCATGCCTGAGAACATCAAAGCACTGGCCAAACATTGTTTGCCAGCCCTGACCTTTGACCTGTTGCTATGCGGCGAGCTTTACGCAGGAGTGTGTGTGTGCGTGCTGGTAGAGAGAGACAGTGGGCAGAGGAGAAGCAGAAACCTGCTGTTTCACCCACTCCCTGATCAATAATAACATTCAATGAGTTTCCTCTCTCTGTTTCGGACTCTTCTACTAGTCGTCTGCTCGGTTTTATTGTATGTGAGGAGCATGGAATGACCCCAGCCCCCACTTACACACACAATTCCCAAGGCTAAAAGTCTAAAAGTCTAAAAGCAGTCCAACCCATACTTCCATCCTCTTTAGAGAAGAAAAAAGTAGTGAAAATAGCACTTTCTTTCTGTTTCAGCTCTGTCAGATGCCCATTTTTAAAGATACTAATAGTTTGTCCAAATATCTCTAATGTGATTTGCGCCTTTGTAAGAACTATGTGTATCTCCTCACCTGAACTGCAGTTTTCAATTTTGTGTTTTTTGGAATAGTTAGACTTTGTGATTGTTTGAAAAGTTAAATATTAGGCTGAAAGTCTAAAACAACCCCTTATGACAAACTATACATTAGGTCAGTGAGATTTTGTTTTTAAAAGAAGTCTCATATGCGCAACCAGGCTGCATTACAATTTAAAATCACCATTTTCTATTTTAATACATTTTAAAATGAATATTTTAGCCAATTATTTATTTCTGTGATGATACTCCAGTCTTCAGTGTCACATGATCCTTCAGAAATTATTGTAATATGCTGATTTGCTGCTCAAGAAAAATGTCATCTTATCAATGTTAAATACAGTTTAATATTTTTGTGAAAACTGTGATATATTTTTCAGGATTCTTTGATAAATAGGAAGTGCAAAAGAAGAGCATTTATTTGAAATAGAGATGTTTTGTAACATTATAAATACACGCGGTAGTATATATATATATATATATTAATGTCCAATGGTTTGTTTTCTTGGGTCGGTGTGTTCAACCTGGTGGTGTTTCTTTGACCAGTGTGAACCAGCTTTAACATGAAATTGAGGGAACAAATGTGCTTCAGCTGTGATATTTTCTAGCTACTTCTTTACCATTTGAAGTGCAGTGTAAAGAGTGTCAGAAAGATGTGTAGGTAACACAGACAGACTGAGAGAGAGGATTGTCTGTAAGAGAAAAGGCCATAAACAGAGACACAATAGTTGGGTGATGTTGTCTTGGGGGGGAGTCTGGGAAAGATGAAAGACCTCGTCACCTCCCTGTAAGGAAGCTCTGTCCGGGAGGATGGGGCTGTTGAACGTTCTCCCTGCTATCACGTCTTGCTCTTTTATCTCCTCGACTATCTGCAGAGCCTGTTTGCGTTAACATTTGTTTATTTAACTGCCGTTTTCTCCCCCTCAGCACAAATGCGAATATGTTTTTAGGAGCAATAGAACGGCTCCTGACTAGCTAAAAAAAAAAAAAAAAAAAAACTCCAAAAAGTTTTTGCCATGAGATCCCAAAGATTCTGGCTAGCAACATTATGTGAGCATGTGAATTTCACTTTCTGGTTATAAAAGTTTTATTAGCGGTACTGGTTGATGTTTATATGACATGTTGCTGGTCTTCTTCATTGTTTTAGGGTGTTACTGTGTTGTGAATTCCCAGTGTGTGGGATGTGTTGGAGCTGAGAGAAGGAACATATGGCAGAGAGCATTTAAAGGCAAGGGGATTATGTCCAAGGGGCTTCTTTTCTGCCCCAGAGGATTTCTTATTAGTGGCATCAGTGTGTTGCCATTCACACGGTTGGGCAAATTAGATTCACTGGTGTCCTATACCTATATAAAATAAAAGCAGACATTAAAGGAATAATTCTTCCAAAATATCAAAAGTCTTCATTTGCTCATCTTCCAAGCCCATAAGATTTTTCCTTTATGGAACACAAAAACAGATATTTTGAAGACTTTGCTGGTCGTCCTTTTCCATGTAATTGTCCCTTTTCACATTTCCGGGTTTCTCAGAAGCAGAAGTTGGGTAAACTTCTATAGTGGTGAATGAAAGACTAAATTAAATATTTGTTTTGTGTTCCCATTTGCTCAAAATAATAATAAACTCCACAATTGTGTTTTCACAACTTTCAAAAGAGTAAAAAAAATAGATCGAGTTTGATAACGGCATTCGGAAGAGAGAGAGATGTCAGTTTTACTTTCACTCCCCCAGGCGCTGTATTAGAAACACCCTCAGAGCAGCGTTAAATTAGTTTTTTGTAATTTGATGCAAAGGTAATATAATACAGCGTATAGTGTTATTAATTTACAATAAGAAATCAACACGATCTGGAGTTCCACGTGAGGGCTAAAACATTGCTCACACAGATTTCACTTGTGTTCAAGTTGGTTAATCGAATTTGTCAAGTTATCCAACAGAAAACTGCTTTAGTTTGAAAGTGACTTATGTGTGAGTGAGTCTTCATGCATCGCTACAATATTGACAGTGGACAATGGCCAAAATGTGACCACACCTCAAGTAGATTGTAGAAATCATTGGCACCAATTGTCTCTACAATCTATTTAGGATTACGATGCTTTTGGGAAATACAGCCCAGATCAGTCTGATTTATCCACTAGTCTTTCAAACCAGTTTTGTGAACTGGATTCATTATTGGATTCATTCATAGTTCATGTGTACTTATTCATTAAAAACATCTGCCTGAAAATAACAATTTGTTGATGTTAAACCAAAGCTAGGGCATATGTCAAGATTTTCCGTAGCTTTCAGTCTGTTCCTCACACAATGTTCTAATAAAAAGAGTAAATCTATAAAATACATTATTCATCCTGTGAGCGCAACCTTTTCCAGTTTCCAACTGTTTACTGTTAGTGGTAGGTCATTCACCCTCTCTCTCTCTCTCTCTCTCTCTCTTTCAAATTCAAATTCAAATTCAAACAAGCTTTATTGGCATGACTTGTACAGTATTGCCAAAGTATTGGCCATCACATAAGCAATGAAAAGAAAAAGAAAGAAAAAAATCAATAAAGTCAATAAATCAATCAGTAAACAATTACATGAATACATTTTATAATCAAGAAAATAATTACGACAATAAAATAAATAATAATAATAAAAAGCTTTATACATTTGTACACATTCAGACGAGATAAGAATATTTCTGACTTTAGTTTTGTCCACTGGCTGACTCTCTTAGTTTGTGGCAGGCTGTCACATATTTTGCTGCTGTTGCAATCAAGCTAGATTTCTCTCCCAAAATATGAATACATTTTTCTGAATTTGCCATAAAATTTGGTTCTAGTTGTTGGAATTTAGTAAAATAGTCCGATCTGATGTTGTGATAGTCATCGCAGGGCAGCAGGAAGTGTTCCTCTGTCTCCACCTCTCTCTGAGAGCACAGGGAACACTGCTCTCGCGGCTGCCATCTCTGTCTGTGCCGTCCTCTCTCTATGGCCAGACTGTGGTCACTCAGCCTGTATTTGGTTAGGGTCTTTCTCACTTTATGCTCTTTCACGCAGCTCAGGTATTCTGCTGGTTTATAGTCTCTTTTCAGGTGTAAATAGTTCCATCGTAATTTAGTGTCTTCTTTCCAATAGGTAATGTAATGTTGTTTTTGTAGTTGTATAATTTGGTTGGGCCAGATTGTGTTGTGCTGCTGTGGGTGTAGCTTCAGCCCCAGCTGCGAGAGAGCGCTCCGGTGCAGGCTCTCTCTCTCTCTCTTTCAATTCAATTGTGCTTTATTGGCATGACAATTGTTACAATGTATTGCCAAAGCATTTCTAATTTTACAGAGAATCAACATACATGTACATATACATACATTAAATAAAATAATAATAAATAAATAAAAAATAATAATAATAGTAATAAGTTGAACAACCAATAAACATTTAGAATTCTAGGAACAATTTAGAATTCTGTGTGTGTGTATGAGCGCATCACTGATTGGTCAACTCCTCGCTCTTTTTGTGACAGGCATCAATGTAGGATACAATGTAGGCTGCTAGTAGGATACAATCTCTTTTCTCTCTCTCTCTCTCTCTCTCTCTCTCTCTCTCTCCCTCTCTCCCTCTCTCTCCCTCTCTCCCTCTCTCCCTCTCTCCCTCTCTCCCTCTCTCTCTCCCTCTCTCCCTCTCTCTCTCTCTCTCTCTCTCTCTCTCTCTCTCTCTCTCTCTCTCTCCCTCTCCCTCTCCCTCTCTCTCTCCCTCTCTCCCTCTCTCCCTCTCTCCCTCTCTCCCTCTCTCCCTCTCTCCCTCTCTCCCTCTCTCCCTCTCTCTCTCTCTCTCTCTTTCTCTCTCTCTCAGTCTGGGTCAGGACGCCCTGACATTGGCTAATGGTGACTTTATGAGGTTGCAAATTGGACACCCTACAAAAATCTTGGGGAAACTGGCTCTCTGCACAGCCTGTTGTGAATGATTTGGTCTTGTTCTGTGCTAATCATATATTCCCTCACAACAGAGAGAGGTTGATTGCCTGATGAGTCACTAACATCAAAACCGCTTATATGAGCTGAATTCAGTGTGTTTGTGTCCTCGAATAGCCTCTGTGTTACAGCTGTTTACTTTCTTGCAGAGTTCTCAAATTAAACTAGTTTTGTTATTTACAGGTATGATGTTTTACTGGGATAATGGTCTTTAAAATAATTAATAATATAATAATAATTCTAAAAATAACTCAATAATAATTTGTATTATTTATGGAAGCCTGTTTCTATGGAAGCCTGTTTCCGCCACTAAATAAAAAAATAAAAAGAGTAATTGCGACTTTTTATAATTTAGTTTTCATCTGCCTCTTTATAATAAATATAAGTGTCAGGAAAAAATATATTCCTTTTTAAATTTTTAGATATTAATTTCAAACATTCAAAGATTCCCAACAAATTTATCTTGGAATGCATTTTTACAGCAGTACTGACACTATGACGACTATAAACTTTATTAACACTTTTATAGAAAATGATGGCATACATTTTTTGTTTATAATTTTCATTATTTTTTTCTGAGTAACCATTTTAATTTGTTATAACAAATTATCTCTATTCTATTCTAGGTCATGGGGAATTCGTATACAGGACACCTTCAGAGCACACGGTTTGAGGAAGTGCTGCACAACTCCATAGAAGCGTCACTGCGCTCCAACACAGTGGTGCCCAGACCTGTATTCTCTCAGCTGTACCTGGATGCAGAGCAAAGACCTTATTCTCATGATGGTGAGCTTTTACTCTGTCTTCTGTGGTATCACACTCTTTAGAATGATGTGTTGAGTATCTTATACATCTCCTAACCAGACATGTGGTGACAAAGCAAGTTAGTTAGTTATTTTGTTGTATTTAAAAAAACATATTTTATTTTTTCCCAACAGGTCGGATAGATGAGGAAGATGACGAAGAGGATGGCTCAGATTCGAACAGCCCTCCAATCCCATATCAGATGAAGCCTCCACCAGAGGGATCCTGTACTACAGATGGTTAGATCATATAGACCATATGTAACAGAGCAGATCAGTAGTGACTATTTAAGCCATAAGTCAGTACATTTATAGCCATTCAGACTATTGATGGATGATCAGTGATTCTGTACATTCATATAGTCACTGTGTCCTGACTCCTTATACAATGGTGACCAGACTTCTGCATTTTAGGGTTCTGTCAGGCGGGTAAAGACCTTCGGCTGTCGTCCATGGCCACCGAGTCTTTAGAAGTCCATCCTGGATTTCTGCTGGTCGGCGCGAAATCTCCCAGTGTGCCTGATCACATTCTGGTGTGTGCGGTGGACCTGCGCTTTCTCCCTGATGAATGTGGACGTAATGCACTTTTAGGTATGACGCACTGAACCTGATAAAGCAGAATCTGAATAGTTTGAAAGAGAGGTGGAAAATAGGAAAGCCCTGACTTAGGTCAGGGTACCCCAACCTCGTAGAAGTCGGTGGGACATTTTTAGGTCTTTAATTTGGGTTTCTATGGCGCTCAGCACCCTCGCCCCCCCCCCCCCCCGTAATGGTTTGTGGCTATGGAAACTGGGTGCTCTGCTGGGTACTCTATTTTAGATAAATGATCTTGGTCCTCAAGGAATGTAGAACGCATCTGTGCACTCATAGACATCCACAAAAAAAGCAGATATTCACCGGATGTCTTGTCTGTACTAGGTTTCTCAGGGAACTGCATGGGCTGTGGAGAAAAAGGCTTCCGCTACTTCACTGAGTTTGCTAACCACATCAACCTAAAGCTCACCACGCAGCCTAAGAAGCAGAAGCACTTAAAGTACCACCTGCTTAGAAATGCACAGGGCATACTGGTCAAGGGACCGCCAATCTGCTGGAAAAGAATAGGTAAGACTAAACCGAAATGATTAGACGATGAAGGTATTCTACACTTTATGGTAATCTTGTTGAATGGCATCTTATTTTGGCAGCGTGTAGCATCGTGTAGCATCAGCATGGATTATTGACAACCAGTGATTTGCAGAAGGGTTATGACCCTGTTCAGCATCCTGGGTCACCCTGACCCATTCACCAGCGCTTGCCTTCTCAGTCTGACAGGCCAGATGGCCAGCACTCCTAGTTGAGCTCACTGCTACCATGGTGACACATCAACACTGGGCCAAAGAGCTTTGGCAGTGTATGCGCATATTCAGAGATTTATTTACAAAAGAATGCCTACATGAGTGTAATGGCCTGTCCACACACAGACAATAACTATAGCTATATTCTAATTCTATGAAAATAGGAAAGTCCACACTACAGCTACACAGAGCCAAACAACGGCATTGGAATTTTCAAACTGATGAACGATAAAAGCCAATGGCAGCCAATCAGAATTCATTCGGCTTACATAACTGCAACACACGCTTATAATAAATGGAACGTTGTTCCAAACTATGTTTACATTTTCTAAACAAAATGTGGCACAAAAGTTGCAGATGTGGTTGCTATGGTTTTCCTAGATGATTTTTATTTTCTCATGTTATGTGCAGACACCCGAATGAGACATGCAGTCTGTAATGTAGCTGCTGGACCAGAGGAACAATCGGGACATGGACCCTCTGACCTGTTTCCCAATTCAGCGCACACAGCATTGAACACAATTAACCACACAGGTAAGAAAAACCGGGTGTTCAAATAGAATTGCAAGGGCGATTCTAGGATTTCAATGTTAGGGGGGTTCAGCCCCCAATGAGGTTATGATTTAAAAAAATTTTTAAAAAAAAGATTAATATGTTGTTTGTATACTAGGGTAGGCATGATCGATACAGTGGGTTCTACACTATCTATCAAGTAATTCCCTGAATATTGAATTCATTTCTAATCATTTTAAATAATCAGCTAATATTCATTATTATTCATTAAGAATATAGACAAACTTTATATTACTGTAATTGTCTAGATCGTCTAGATTTAAAATAATTGTTTTTCAACGCATTTAATAATTTAAACACTTTTTTTTACTCTACATTTGTGCAGTAAACACAGAAGATCTACATTTATCATTTTCATTCATGGAGATAACATGGACATTTTTTGTCACCTGGTGGAAAACAAACATTTTAAAGGTGCACTATGTAACTTTTCCGTCCGCTAGAGGTCGCTCTAGTTTGATGACGCCAAGTTTGAGTGCAGAATCTTGGGACATGTGGTCTTCACCTCACAGCTGGGGGAAAAGAATCGGGATAGGACTCGGGCAGAACTCATGTTCATGGATGCGATTATTAACGTTACTGTAGTATGAAGCAGAGCAGGACCGAGTGTTGTGGGAGCTGAGCAAGGCCGCTGGAGCGATTGTTAATAAGATGAACGCAACACACGCCTTGCGAGCTGCGTAGCTTTTATTATGCCACAGTCGCTGACGCTATTTCCGGTCATTAGTATGAGGTAACGCAGCTCTGTTTATCGTATTAGATACATTTGAGTGTGTTAAAAATTATGTTATGACATTACTCTGTGCGTTCGCTCGGCGGCTGCTATGACACTTGTTGCACACTGCAGTAAGAGTAAAGCGTGGGAAACCGAGGGTAACGTAGATATGACACCATTGACAGGCAACTCCCTCACACGTCCCGGTTCCTTGGTTAAAATAGCAATTTTCTCACAATTTACAAATAGTTGGAAACATTTGGGATATTGTAAGTACTCAATTGAACAAAATATATTACACTGGCCTAGTGATTTTTGGATATTTTACTGAATTTTTTTTTACATAGTGCACCTTTAACATGAAAATTACATGAAATTACCACTATAACCAGTAGATGGCTGCAGAGGACCACTCATTAACTGATTTGCCATTTCCACTCCCTTTTATAGTTCTTTTTGTGTGTTTTGCTTTTAGATTTATTATAAAATGAATATTATAGCAACTATTAGCAATTTGATTGCACTGAAGTATGGAAAGGTTACAAATTTAGATAAATGGAATTTCATTAAATAAATAAATCCAGATTTTACAGTGGATGGGTAACATCATATTATGTAAACTGTGTTTATGACAAAGAACTACACAGATGCAGATATCATAACAATCTATCAATTAATGCACACACATTGTCCTCTGCTTTTGACGCTGCGCTGCTGGATTGAAGAACACGCTGAATAACACAGACTAAAATACAGGGATGGGACGAAGCCTGTCGCCAGTTTCATATGAGTTTTAAAGGGGACTGAGGTTATCACAAAATAGTGTACATATTACGGAGTTATTCGCACATTTTTAGGGGGGGCTGTGTGGAAATTTAAGGGGGCTAAAGTCCTCTTAAAATGGGCCTAGTGACCCCCCTGAATAGATGTCTGATATATTTTACCCACCCTGTCCCCATCACACAGATCTAAACACCCATCTCCATATATCTGAGGCCTCCCCTCCCATAACCAACGGGAGTCATATTCCTGGACCGCCACAGCCTGGAATAGTGGCCAATGGCCCTGGAAGGTCCACAGTAATAGGTAATCCTGCAGTTACTATCCAGCAGTCATTATTCACTCAGTGTTTATATTTCAAGCTTGGATCAGAGAAAAAGGAAACCTCAATTTTACAGGGGTGGTCCCTAAACTAATCCCCCCTTTAGACTTCACACCTCTAATGAAAGAGAGACCCTCTTTTGAAATGTTTAAATGCTTTGAAAAGAGGCAGCTGTATTGTCTAGGCCTTTTCCTCCTCCTCTTTTGTTGTTGGTGTCTGTCATTATTCAGCATTTGGGGCTGTAAAAGATCCCTCTCTTTTATTTCAGCACTCTCTGACTATCACCTCCATAAAGTGGTGCTTTAAAGTCTCTTCCCTGCTCTCTCCTGCTCTCTGTCTGCATTGTAAAATGTGAGACTTCCTTCCTGATGCTTTGGTTTTCATTAGGATTTAACACATCTACCCTTTTTTCTGTTTCTCTTTGCATATCCGCTTGTGTTTACAGTCTGGTTAATGTGTAACATAATAATCACTTCCTGTAACACCAAAACCCACTTTTAAACGAATTTACATTCCATTACTTTTAGAATAACAAAAAAAAAGGAAAGTTTGTCAAGGTAAACTTTGATGTGAGCTTGGCAAAGACTTGTCTGAAAGTTTAAAAAAGGTTTTGAAAGCTTTGAAGTTACAACATCATATGGCAGTATAGATAGATAGATAGATAGACAGACAGACAGGCAGACAGACAGACAGATAGATGGATAGATAGATAGATATTACAGACAGATAAATAGCAACATGCTAAAATGTAAATATTTAGTTTGTTCTCTTCTACATTTCTGTTGGTCATATTTACCACTGACCAGTTTTGCTGCTTTTCAAGGCTCCATGGCAAATTCTGGGCCTCCCAAAAAGAGACACAAAGGATGGTCCCCAGAATCCTCTGCTCCTACAGAAGTCACCCCCAGAGCTGCTCCCAACAGCATGACCAATGGCATTAAATCAGGTTGGCACAATCATATCTCTACTGACATAAAATCCCCTGCCCTCATTTACCGCTTATTGTGTTGTGAAATGTTTCCTTCTGAATAAGAGTGCATATAGTATTTAGGGACATTGACAGCTTAGCCCAGAGTCATGGTGGATGTGGGGGATGGATATTTTTTAAAAGTGCACTGTAATGCAGTGATGTAAAGCACGCCACCACTGGACTCTAGAGCAGTGGAGATGTGTTCTCTGGAGTGACGGATCACTCTTCTCTGTCTGGCAATCCGATGGACGAGTCTGGGTTTGTCAGTTGCCAGGAGAATGGTACTTGCCTGACTGCATTGTGCCAAGTGTAAAGTTTGGTGGAGGGGGGATTATGGTGTGGGATTGTTTTTCATGGGTTGGGCGTGGCCCCTTAGTTCCAGTGAAAGGAACTCCTAATGCTTTAGCTTACCAAGACATTTTGGACAATTTCATGCTCCCAAATTTGTGGGAACAGTTTGGGGATGGCCCCTTCCTGTTCCAACATGACTGCGCACCAGTGCACAAAGCAAGGTCCACAAAGACATGGATGAGCGAGTTTGGTGTGGAGGAACTTGACTGGCCTGCACAGAGTCCTGACCTCAACCCGATAGAACACCTTTGGGATGAATTAGAGCGGAGACTGTGAGCCAGGCCTTCTCGTCCAACATCAGTGCCTGACCTCACAAATGCGCTTGTAGAAGAATCGCCAAAAATGTCCATAAACACACTCCTAAACCTTGTGGAAGCCTGCCCAGAAGAGTGGAAGTTGTTATAGCTGCAAAGGGTAGGGAACGTGCTCGTGTGAGCGAATAGGTCAGAACTTTGAATTTCACACACCTCGTAACTGTGTTATTTTACTCTAGCCCAGTGGAGACTGAAACACTGTTGCAGCTTGCTGAGCTTTTCATGTTTGCTATACTTCTCATGGCGAGACCACACTCAGGTCTTTTATATCACAAAAATGTGATCTGCAAGTTGACAGACCATGTATCGAAAAAAAGAAAATGATTATCAGTTGGTTCTTGAGTGGTCAGCCATTTGGAGCATCCCTAGAAACGAGATCCATATTGCATCCATATTTGACCTCAAAACATATACCCCGGGCCCTCTGAAGCAGGTTGGGAACCACTGACCTAAGAGATTTAGTATTGGATTGATTTTGGGATGGTGGTTATTAAGGATGTGTATGCGTTCAGACCATATAAATCAAGTGAGTGTTGATACACTATTACATCAACTATATCAAGTGTGGATGTGTTTGTCTTCAGCTGACAGTGGGGCATCTGGGTGTTTGTCTATGGGGTCCTCTCTGCCCCTTGGCCCGGGAGAGTCTGTTACAGTGCCTGATCACCTACTCCAGACTTGTGGACTACGGCCTGTCATTTTTAAAGGTAAGTTTTCCAAGTGTTTTTCTTCTTGCATTCCGGTGACAAACACATTTTTTTTCTGACCCTATTTACAATAACGGCAGTTTCTGTTACTAATATTTGTTACATTACAAAATAAAAAAAAATAACATACACTGCCGTTCAAAATTTTTTGATCTGTAAGATTTTTAATGTTTTTAGAAGAATTATTTTGTACTACCGTTTAAAAGTTTAGGGTCAGTAAGAATTTTTTATTTATTTTGGGGAGGAAATAACTTAAAGAAATTAATACATTTATTCAGCAAGTATGCATTAAATTGATCAAAAGTGACAGTAAAGACATTTATAATGTTACAAAAGATTCTATTTAAATTAAATGCTGTTCTTTTTAACTTTCTATTCATCAAAGAAAACATTACACAACTGTTTTCATAAATGTTTCATGAGCAGCAAATCAGCATATTAGAATGATTTCTGAAGGGTCATGTGACACTGAAGACTGGAGTAATGATACTGAAAATTCAGCTTTGCATCACAGAAATAAATTACATTTTAAATACAAAACAGTTATTTTACATTTTAATAATATTTCTCAATATTACTTTTTTTTGTATTTTTAATAAAATAAATGCAGCCTTGGTGAGCATAAGAGACTTCTTCTAAAAACATTAAATCATACCGATCAAAAACTTTTGAACGGCAGTGTATTTACAATGTTAAAAAATATTAGAAATGTATATAGACATTTCTATATACATATACATATAGTATATAGTAGAAGAAACACAAAATGTTTCCGGTGGTTTGTGCCTGTTTTGTCTCCTGTGTGATGTGAGCAGTGTCTGATAGCGGTTCCCACAACTTTATCTTGGGCCAGCTGTTCAGTTACGCCGTGTTTGTGTTTTTGTTTGTAGGGCACGGGACACTGCCTCGTTTGTGTGGGAACCTCGGGGACGTGCTGGTGAGTGGCCTGCTGCAGAAATGCTATTGCAGTTCCCAAAACCTCCCACGTGTCTACGAGCAGTACGGCACTGCTCCTATTCAGCCCATCTCCACTGAGATGCTGATCCTGCTGACTGTCTACTATCTAGTGCAGCTTGGTGAGAACAACAGTATTTCAGTCTGTTTATGTACAATAGTAAACGTTTTGATTCCAGGAACCCCCAATATGAGTCCCTTCCTAAAATATATGCATGTATAAAGATCAATGTGTACTGTTTACACAAAATATAAAGCATGAAATCCCTCTATTAGAGTAATATTTGATGTATAAAGGTGTTTTGTTAATTGAAATGAAGGTAAAATAAAATTATTAGATAGAAAAACTAAAATTTCTCCAATTAAGTTGTATGAGCAGTATATTTAAGTGTATTTGTCATGTTACAACAGCACCTGACCAGGCTCCTCTGATGGAAGACTTAGAGCAGATCTTCATGCGTTCCTGGCGAGAGTCACACCTGACGGAGATCCGGCAGTATCAGCAGACACATGCACAGTTTCCACCTCCTCTTCCCTGCCTCGCACAGCCCCTCACTCCCTCTCAGCTCCCCTGGCTGGCCAAACTGGCCACCAGCTCATGCGGGGAAGGAGTTCTGGTGCTGGACACGGCGCCCTCTCTGGTCGAAGCGCTGGAGGACACCTTTCACAGACTGGTGGATGGCAAATTGAGCCAGACCAGTTATGTGGTGATCATCTGCATGAACAGGAGCCAGGAAATAGAGTCATGTGTGGTGGTGACAGGTATATGGGTTACAGAATTCCAAATAATAATGCTAGATATTTATTTAAGATTATTACTAGAAATGCACAGTATATCAGTTCCATATTTGTAAACAGGACGTTTTCTTATATGTAACGAGGGGAGCTTCAAGGACAAAAGTTTGGGAACCACTGATACTTCAAGTTGATCTTTAAAAAAACTCTAATAATTTAATAACAGTTAAAATACTATAATATATAAATTATACTAAAATAACAACGGCTTAAGCCGCGTTTCCACCGCAGGAACTTTTCCCAGGAACTAGGGACTTTGGAGTGGTACTCGGTGTGTTTCGATCGCAGGAACCGGGGTCTAAATGAAGTTCCGGGTAAAAATTTCCCCCTCAAAGCGGCCCTGCTCGCGAGGTAGTACTTTTTCAAAGTTCAGGAACTTTTAGGGGTGGGACTTGGGCGCTGAACATGCTGATTGGTTGAGCTCACCCAGCATTTTATTTCAACCTAAAAGTCAGTTGTGGTGCGTGCAGTAAGAGTTGTTTGCTATTCGAATCAACAATTACGTTTTAAAAAATACGACCGATGGACCGACAACAAGGTTCAGGCTTTATTAAGTGTATTTGCAGAAGACGAAATCCAGTGGGCTCTGGAAAATCGTGTGCAGTCTTACGTAACCGGACTAATCTTCACAGTACTTTAGACTGCGATGAAAACGCAGACAGCAACAGGTCTGGGGGAAAAAAGTTCCTAAGGAAAAAGTTCCTGGGACAAATTGTTCTGGGTAATTTCAGTGGAAACGGGGCTTTACAGTTAAAAACTACAGTTTTCAATATAATAAAATGTATTATTTTTTTTGAAGGCATAACAAAGCAGTAAGTTAAACATTATCACATTAAACATTATTAAATATCTAAAGTGCATCACTTTAACTTTACCACTGCTAAAAAACCCTGCAAAATTAAACAAACCTCTTAGCACCCTTGAGGTCCCTTAAAATCTCAAATCAATTTTTTTTGATACTGTACATTTTAATGTTGTAACGCTTTAACTCACTTGTAGCATTTAGAACAACTGTTTTTATTTATTTATTTATTTATTTATATTACTATTACAAAATAGTGTAGAATTATGGCTTTCGGTCTTAACGTGAAAAATATATATTTTTAGCTGTAGCGGCCAGAATTTTAATAACTCTATGTAAGATGCATGTAGATGTGAAATGAAAACAAATTGAAATTTGATTTATAATTTTATAATATCTTTTTTATAATAAAATTTTATAATAATGTTTTCACACAGGGAAGCATCAGACTCGTGCTCTAGCTGAGAGTCTTCTCTCTCCCAGTGATTGTGTGCGAGAGATCGTCTATGAACTGTCTTCTGGGATGTCAGCAGAGCTGGAGTCCTATTTCAGTTCTTTGGGTCCAGGTAAGACCTCTGGTTTGATACATGGATCTTACCTCTGCAGTTTCCCCGTTCAGTGTTTAATGCACCCCTATACCACTCATCAGATGGAGATGTGGAGGCTTTGCTGGAGAAAGCCAGTCCTGAGAACGCCTCCCAGTATTCTAGTATAGAACCATCCGGAGACAGTCCTAAACCCAAGTGTGCCGGTGAGACTGACTGAATCCAAGTATCCAAGTATGAATTTAATCCAATAAATATCTTCAGCGTAAGGTGTGTTAACACTTCAGAGTCTGATTTTTCGATAGAATTCTCGGTAGAGTGGCACGAGATTCGGCCCGTTCAGCTTGCTGTGGCACGGAAGCTGCTCTCGCACGTTTGTGCCATCGCTGATTCCAGCACACAGAACCTGGACCTCGGCTCATTCGACAAGGTTGAGTTCTTAATCTGCGTTCCGCCCTCAGAGGTCACCTTTCATCAAGTCGTCCTTCACCTGTGGAACTCAGGTAGAGTACCACCACTCATTATCCATGATATGAGTCTCTACTGCACCCTTACAAAAAATTAAAAAAAGTATACTTTAAGTAAAATTAAGTATATTTTCCAATTATACTCTGTGTTAAGTGTACTAGTAGTTTACCTGTAAGTGTACTATTTCAGTACCTCTTGGGGTTAAATAGGCCCACTTTTTAGTTTATAAAAGTATACTTTTAAGTGTAACAGTAGTAAACTTTGAGTACACAATTAGTTTATATTTAAGTTTTATGTACGTTAACTCTTAGTTTACTAGCTATACACTTCTAGTCCACTTTTTTCACTTAAAAGAAGTATACTCTCAGTAAGCTACTAGTTTAATAGTGTTTATACTGCAATACTGCAGTTAACATACGTATAGCTTATAGTTTATTTTTGCACTTTAAGAATAAGCCACATATACTTAGAATACTTGACTAAACTTTTCTGAAGTATATCTCGATTAAAAGTACACGTTTAGGCCAAACAATTTTTTTAGGCCAAATATACTTAGACTTTTCTGTATAAGCCAAGTATACTATGTTCATGTAATCAGATTACTTTTTTAAAAGAAGTTACTTTTTCCCATTTATTTCCCTCTCCTGTCCCTACGTTGAGAGAATTGTGAGTAAGTGCAGAGGCATTTTGTGCGCTGTGTAAACATGATGTTTACTGTATTTCAGGACTAAATGTGATCATGCATTTACTTATCTCACTTCAAAAAGCTGAATGAATAAATAAAGACTATGAAATGCACATTCACAATATTAGGCAAACCTGCAATAATTAAATGTTAAATAACACAAATATACTTTATGTATTTAATCTCACTTAACCAATGCCTTTGCTGCTGACCTTTGATGATCCAATTCAACCATACGAATAATGAAAATGACTTTAGTTAAACATCACTTTTTTTTATTGCTGAAGTAATAGTTAAACTTTCTCCTTCTGTGTCCTATTCTGCAATCCAGAATGGCAGCACAGCTAAAAGGTTTGTTTGAGTTGCGCTCTCTACTGTACAGATGTGAATTTGCATTTCTTTCAATCTGAGGCTTATTCATTTCACTTTTGGTTTAAAAGGGCCTTCACATTTTTCAAAAATAGAACTTTTGATATAAAAAAAAAAAGCAAACCCAGCCCAGGTGAGAAAAAGTAACTCAAAAGTTACGTTACACATTACTTTCCATAAAAAGTAACTAAGTACTGCAATAAGTTACTTTTAACCTTTAATATATATATATATATATATATATATATATATATATATATATATATATATATATATATATATATATATATATATATATATATATATATATATATATATATATATAAACACTTGGTAATGATGTATGAATGCATATTTGTCATTTTAACTGAACTTATAGGACTGGTGGTGGTGCTTAAGATATTGTTGGTCATTCAGTGTTTCGGTGTTAAATAAAAAGATAATAGTAATAGATAATATTAATTATTTTAAAAGATACTAATAGAGATAATAATACTACTACTAACTCTACTACTAATAATAATATACAGTGCAAGGGTTGATGATATGCTGGGTTCATGAATGTTAATCACGATGTCAGCGTTCACTCAAACTGATTTGCTGAAATCAAAACAGGGACAGTAATAGATGAGTGCCAGCCAATGAGATTGCCGTTTGCGCATTAGTTCCGGCCACTATCTTCTGCTTGTTCTTAAAAGCTTAATAATTCCAAATGAACCCTGTTATTTTGACAGGAAAATGCAACAAAGAATATTGTTTACATGTAGCATGTCGATTCTGCGTGTGTAAGACTAAGTGTGTTATACTTAGCCAATGGCTAATGATAGACATTATTTAGTTGCCTAGAGTGAAGATTAAGTCACATATGCGAGTGATTTACTTGCATTGTAGAGTGTTGCCAACACTGCTGATGAGTACATACAAAAAGTAAATTAAAAGTATACTCTCTTATTATTCGTTTAAAAGAAGTGTACAAATAGCGCTCTTGAATAAACTTCTTTTTCTTACCTTTCTTCTTTCTACAGAGCAATTTTCTTTCTCGTTTTGACATTTCCCTTTAAAACAGAAAGTTAAAGGTCTTTTCCTTTTTAAATAGGGATTTTTTTGTCACAGACCTGGAGAAATCCCATTAAGAAATTATATTAATATTGCAGATAGATCTCACTTCCTGTTGTTGTATTTCAGGGGTGTTACGGGAGTTAGGGCTGAACCAAGACTGCTTGTCACTGAAGGAGGCGGAGCAGTATGTGGTAAAGCTGAACCAGAGTGCAGTGGAAAAGATCAACAGCCTCATTCAGAAATCCAAGATGAACCCCTACACGCTTTTCATACTGGTGCATGATCACGCACACTCGGACATCAGCAGGTATAAGGCCTCCCATGATTCTCCTTGAACCTTAGTATCCTCTTTGCTTGGCTGTTGGTGGAACAGTCTCTGTGTCTTTTTTCTCATGACAGTGGGCAGTGCACTGGAGGAGACTCCAATTTAGGACTAGTGGATGGTCTGTTGAACTGCAGGCAGATTCGAGATGCTCCCAACATCCTGACGCTCCATGTGACTTCATTCCCCTTCACCTTGCAGACTCAGTACACACGCATCAGCCCTTACAATGAGATCCACTGGCCCTCTGGATTCAATAAAGTAAGAATGCCACATACTATCTATTTAAATTAGTAAGTTAAGCTCGACCACAGAACTTTTTTATTTAGTCTCCCTGTTTTTCTCACTTAGGATGTGGATCTTTATCACGAGAAGACAAAGTACTTTGGTGTATCTGAGCTGCTGGAGACGACCCGCTCTGGGAGTGGCCTTCCTCTGCTACGATATGACAGTTCGTTTGAGAGCATGGCTGCTGCTATGGAGGAGAGGTATGTTTTCAGTGTTATTTTTAACATTACAGCTATTAATTTATGTATATTTTATATACTTTGGTGCATATACGCTATGGTTCAAAAGTAAAGGGTCAATAAGATTTAAATGAATACTTTTATTCAGCAAAAGTGACAGTAAAATAGCATTTATACTGTTACAAATAATTTCTATTTCGAATAAATTATATAAAAAAAAAAGAATCTTGAGTCTTTTGAAAAAAATTATCACAGTTTCCATAAAAATATTAAGCAGCATTGATTGTACATTGATAATAATAAGAAATGTTTATTGTGCACCAAGTCAGCATATTAGAATGACTTCTGAAGGAGCATGTGACACTGAAGACTGGCGTAATGGCTGCTGAAAACTCAGCTTTTCCAGAATTAATAATATTTTAAAATAAATTAAAATAGAAAAGAGTTAGTTTAAATTGTAATAATATTTCACAAAAAGTACAGTTTTTACATTAAATAAAATATATATCATAAAAGACTTATATTGCCTCAGTGTTCTCTATATATGATGTTTTTGTATGAACTCCTCTCCTTACTTGGTCCTGACAAGGTCCTGACTCTGTGGTCATTAAAAATCCCAGGATGTCCTTCGGAAAATGAGTAGGGGTGTAACCCCGGCATCCTGGCCCAAATTTGCCTATTGGCCTCTATCCATCATGGCCTCCTAATAATCCCCATATATACCGTTTGGCTTCATCATTGGTCTCCTCTCCACCAATCAGCTGGTGTGTGGTGGGCATTCTGGCACACTATGGCTGCTGTCGCATCATCCAGGTGGATGCTGCACATTGGTGGTGGTTGAGGAGATTCCCCCCTTCCATGTAAATAGCTTTGAGTGCCTAGAAAAGCGCTATATAAATGTAACTAATTATTGCTTCTCCTCAGGTTCCCAAAACTACACAGCGCGGTGATTCGCACCCATGTTCTGATCCAGCATTACTCTCTGGCCCTGATGGCAACAGCGGGTGGCCAGGCTTTACAGGCTTTGCAGAAGCACATCTCAGTGGAGACTCTGGAGATGGTGCAGTGCCTCCTCAACACATCCCAGCGGTGTCCCAGCCATCATGGTCACATGCTGCTCTTGCGGATACCCTCACTAGCTCTTGCTGCCTTCGCTCACCAGCGCCTATGCCATGTCCGCAACAGACTCGGCCTCCACAAGCAGTTTGAGATTATTCTAGGGGATCCATGCTCTGCTCTCACTGTAGGAAAGCACTTCCTTGATCAACTGAGGGTATTTATTTTTTAATCTTTGTTTTTTAAATAGAAATAAAATAATGTGTCATTTATTATTGGTGTATTTGTCTTGATATCCATATATTAAATGTCTTTAGGTATGGCTGAAGATCTTAGACCCAGACTGGGCTCCTCGGACATATCTAGAGCTGGAGGCTTTACCCTGTATCCTCATCTTAACTGGCATGGATCCACTTGGAGAGTCTTTACCCAGGTAAAACGCTCATAGTAACTCATAGTTTTTTTTTGTACAATTTTAGACATTACAGGCTTGTTTCCAGCTGTTAAATATGTTTTATTGTATTTCATATAATAAAAACTACCATCCTTTAAGAGTAGGTTTTGGAAATTTTTCAATGAATCATGAAATGGGCCTTTTAAAGCCTTCTAATCTATTTTGTTTGTTTGCCCAAATAAAGATTTGGTGAATTTGTACAGAGGTCAGCATGACCTCAGAAAAATAATTACCTGTAGCAATTTGAGGCCCCTTTCAAAATAGTTTTAATAAATTAATTGTTGTGCTGTCCCAATTTTATGTATTTATTTTACTAGCACAGGCTATTTGGAGTTTTATTACATTCAAAATGTCAAGCAGAGTTACAGGGCTTTTAGTCAAAATTTTAATATCACTATTAACCTATGCACATCTCCATGCAAACCTGGAAAAGTGTATTTATGTATTTTGAAATTTCTGTATAATATTATATTATGATATATTATTATATTATTGTGTTATAATAATATAATTAATAATATATATTATATTGTGAATTGTTTTTTTTTCCAGTTTAATATTGCTATAATTTGTTTATTTAACACACCATACTTATTTACATTTCCTTGCATTTTTACATAACATACCTGTACACGCATACACTGATCAGGCATAACATTATGACCAGCACCTGTTACAGCACCTGTTAGTAGGTGGGATATATTAGGCAGCAAGTGAACATTTTGTCCTCAAAGTTTGTGTTAGAAGCAGGAAAAATGGGCAAGCATAAGGATTTGATAGAGTTTGAAAAGGGCCAAATTTTGATGGCTAGACGACTGGGTCAGAGCATCTCCAAAACGTCAGTTCTTGTGGAGTGTTCCCGGTCTGCAGTGGTCAGTATCTATCAAAAGTGGTCCAAAGAAGGAACAGTGGTCAAGGCTCATTGATGCACATGGAGAGTGAAGGTTGGCCTGTGTGTTCTGATCAAACAGACAAGCTACTGTAGCTCAATTTGCTCAAGAAGTTCTGATAGAAAGGTGTCAGAATACACAGTGCATCACAGTTTGTTGCATATGAGGCTGCATGGCCGCAGACCAGTCAGGGTGCCCATGCTGACCTCTGTCCACCACCAACAGTGAGCATCAGAACTGTACCACCAAGCAATGGAAGAAGGTGGCCTGGTCTGATGAATCACGCTTTCTTTTACATCACGTGGATGGCCGGGTGCGTGTGCGTCGCTTACCTGGGGAACACATGGCACCAGAATGCATTATGGGAAGAAGGCAAGCCGGCGGAGGAAGTGTGATGCTTTGGGCAATGTTCTGCAGGGAAACCTTGGGTCCTGCCATCCATGTGGATGTTACTTTGACACGTACCACCTACCTAAGCATTGTTGCAGACCATGTACACCCTTTCATGGAAACAGTATTCCCTAGTGGCTGTGGCCTCTTTCAACAGGATAATGTGCCCTGCCACAAAGCAAAAATGGCTCAGGAATGGTTTGAGGAGCACAACGAGTTTGAGGTGTTGACTTGGCCTCCAAATTCCCCAGATCTCAATCCAATTTGCTGAACAAACATGTCCGACCCATGGAGGCCCCACCTCGCAACTTACAGGACTTAAAGGATCTGCTGCTAACATCTTGGTGCCAGATACCACAGCACACCTTTAATCTAGGTCTAGTGGAGTCCATGCCTCGACAGGTCAGGGCTATTTTGGCAGCAAAAGGGGGACCAACACAAAATTAGGAAGGTGGTCATAATGTTATGCCTGATCAGTGTATACTGTATATATAGTCTATTTTTGTATATTGTTATTTCCTATTTACTTATTCTATTTTTGTTATTTTTATTATCTGTCTTGTCACTGTTATTCTGTTTGTGCTGCGGAAGCTTCTGTAACCAAAACAAATTTCAGTAAAGCTCTTTCTGATTCTGAATGTAGAGCTTTTGAACATGCTTGTAAGTTTTAGTGATTGGATTTGAGAGCCAAATTTGAGAGAACTGAATTGTTTTTTTGAGCCTGTTTTAGGAATAGATCTTAAAACAATAGCTTTACTTTCATGGTTTGTTCTTAGGCTTACCTCTCACCCATGTTGTTCCTTTGTCCCTAGATCTCTGAAGTACTGTGACCTGCGTGTTATCAGCCTCTGGTCTCTGCAGCGCACCACTCTAGAGCAGGAGCTGGGATTGGCCGCGTATCTACTGAAGACAAAACAAGACGCCCAGCATGGGCCCCACGCACCCAGCGACCTTTCTGAGAGTGACCCTGAAAAACTTAGCAGCACTGACAACGAGGAGGAAGAGGTTGTGGTGGATGGTCAGTACTGCAAAGCCAGAAAACGTGAAGTTCATACTAAACTGAACATAAAGCATTTCGTTATGAGAGTATGTGCACCATTTATACACTAAATTAGACAGACATTTTCATGGTCAAGGCATTCCACAACTACCCTAAACATTCATATAGTCAGAGAAAAAGAATATCAAGCTGTTAGTCAGCTCAGCTTCATGCCGTCTGTGTTTTAACACAGTCTTCAGCACAGCTTTTGAGAAGAAGAGGATCCTCTTCCAAGACTCCAGCATCTCCTCATTGTTCTCCAACACCTCATGTAAGAGGAAATGGCGATTAAGGACCTCAATGACTGAGAACTTTCTTTGGGGAAATTTCCAATAATTCAAAACATAATAGATGAATCGGTATCAAAATCTATATCTAAAATGTATTTAAAATTAAAATCAAAGGATAACTTTTTAAACAGCTTTTTATTGTTACAATGTCTGTGAATAAACAAGGTGTACTTTCTCCATGTTACCTGCACCCAGATATCCCTTTATTTGTCGGTAAAAGTTGTCTTTTAATTGTAACACTTTGGGTTGTTAGTTAAAATCAAACAAAAGTGCTTGTAAATTCTTTTAGCAGTTGTTTGTAAGTTACTGCAACACTCTTTCAATTTAACTCCAAAAACATCCTGGAAAAAAACAATCAATTTTTTCTGATAATAACTGATAAACTGATATCCTGAGTGGTATGCCTAACGTCACTTTAATTAAGCATGGGAAATGGGTCTGATTTGGGACTTGGGACAGTGATCTGTGATTTTGCTTTCAGAATGGTTCCCAAAACTGGTGAATTCAAAGGTTTTTAATTGCATGTATTTTGAGGGATTCTCTCACACTGACCTTACCTCTCTCTGGTGGTCTATAGTAAACAACGATCTCCCTAGACTGGGTAACCAGGACTCCCCAGCTGCCTCCCAACACCCACAGTCTGACTGGACTCCTTTGGATCCAGAAAAGCAGCCCAACCAGAGGCGGCAATCGAAATCCACTTCGTCCGGCTCTTCGTCCACGCGGGCCTCTCCGCTACGGCAGAGCTGCTCCTGGGCATGCAATCTAAGCCGCCCGCCTGTGGTGCTGCTCCCTAAGGCTGTCTACGACCTCATCACCACTGTGGATTCCAGTGGCCTGCCCAAGTCCACTTCCTTCCTTCCTCACTCTTCGGTCGAGTGGGCCAGCTCCTTTAGGCCCCTCCTCAGTAAGATGATGACCTGCACCGAGCAGTCGCTGTATTATCGCCAGTGGACTGTCCCTAAACCCTACCACATGGACAGCAGTAACCGAACTGAAGGACGCACTGATAACTTCCACCCACGAAAGCTGCTGCTAAGTGGGCCACCACAGGTAAACAAGGGTCTGGAAAACTGGGTGGTCGATATAAGACTGGTGGGATAAAATGGCTATTGTTGTTCATGTTCAGGTGGGGAAGACTGGGGCGTATCTACAGTTCCTGGGTATTCTCTCTCGTATGCTGATCAGACTGATGGAGGTGGACATCTACGATGAGGAGGACATCAACTGCAGTAAGTATTAGGGATGGAAATAAAAATCACCTCCTAAGAGTTATTCATTCAGGAATCGGCTGGGTTTCACTGTTTGTGCCGTTGGGTCTTGATTCACTGAGAAGAACAGACTCATAAGAATCATTCATTCGTGAATCAGACCACACTGGTCATGCTGTATGTTTCATACTTTAGATTCATCTGTGTTTCGGTGCACATATGAGAACCATTAATGAACCATAATTCGGTTCTGGTATTGTAAAACCTTTTTCTGAATTCCTTTTATTCAAATCCTTAAGCACTGAAGTCTTAAAACGGTCTTGGGTTCCTATAGGTAGCAGTGAAATTATTAATATTTTTTTCTCCAGATTGCGAGACAGATTTGATGCGATATCATCAGCCCGTTGCATCGTGGCCCAGCACAGACACTGTACAAGGGATGCCATTTGATTACACCATTCATGACCCTAAATACGAGGACATTAGCACTGTCTACTCTCCAGACTTCACTCCAAATTCAGATGGTGAGACCATCAAGACAATCATATAATTTAGTTGAGCCCTGCTGTAGTAGTTCTGGCATGTAATAGGTATTAATAAAATAGTTTGTTTTGTCTTTACTGTTTTAGATGGACACTCAAGGAGACAAGAAGATGTGTATCTACGCAGGCAAACGGCACGAATAAAACTGTCTAAATACGCAGCATACAACACGTACCATCATTGTGAGCAGTGTCACCAGTATATGGGTTTCAGTCCACAGTATCAGGTGAGTCCTAAATACACTTTATTGCACAGCTCTCTTAAATACTTGATTTTGATTGGTCAATACAAGCAAAGAAATTCTGATCACTCTGTCGGGGTTAATTTAGGCAATAATGACCGGCTGATTTGGCTTTAAACAGTATAATCTGTATTATGATGTGTGCGTTTAGGCCTGACTGTATTTTGGGATGTTGATTTTCTGTTTGCAGCTGTATGAGTCCACACTGCATGCCTTTACCTTTTCTCATCTTCTACTGGGAGAGGAAATCCAGCTCTACTTCATCATTCCCAAATCCAAAGAACATCACTTCTCCTTCAGCCAGTCAGGAGGCCAGTTGGAGAGCATGAGACTGCCCCTTACTTCTGATTGGGTACGGACTAGTAGTCAACTAATAGAGGCATGAGTGCATGATGAAAATGACATTTTCACTTTATAGTTTCATTATACAAACTAGTAAATGTCTTCTAAAAGGTTTTAGTTAACTAATCTTGACTAGTTCCAGACTATATAATTAAGTAATTAAAAAAACAATTAAAGCTAGATTTGATGTTTGCAGAATCCCGATGTTATCAAAAGTCCAATTTTCACACCCACCACTGGTCGCCATGAGCACGGCCTGTTTAATCTGTATCATGCCATGGAAGGAGCCGCCCACCTGCACATTCTAGTGATTAAAGAGTACGAGATGGCCGTCTACAAGAAGTACTGGCCCAACCATATAATGCTTGTCCTGCCCACTATCTTTAATGGAGCTGGAATAGGTAACCACCAGTAGATTATCATCCTGTTTAATTGATGTTGATGTCAGTAGGTCTTTAATAAAATTGCATTCTTTCCCACATTCTCAGGAGCAGCTCATTTTCTGATTAAAGAGCTTTCCCATCATAACCTGGAGTTAGAGAGGAGCCGAAGAGTGGAGCATGGAAATCGGCCACAAGACGTCTGGCCCTTCATCATCCTCGCAGATGATTCCTGTGTCATGTGGAACAGTGTCGATGTTGATCCAAAAAGGTGCGTAATTTTGTTTTAATTTACACTTTATTCATCTTACATACACTATATTGCCAAAAGTATTGAGACACCCCTCCAAATCATTGAATTCAGGTGTTCCAATCACTTCCATGGCAGCAGGTGTATAAAATCAAGCACCTAGGCATGCAGACTGCTTCTACAAACATTTGTGAAAGAATGGGTCACTCTCAGGAGCTTTGTGCAATAAGTCCGTTCGTGAAATTTCCTCACTACTAAATATTCCATGGTCAACTGTTTGGTATTATAGTGGTATTATAACAAAGCAATTAGGAACAACAGCAACTCAGCCCCGAAGTGGTAGGCCGCGTAAAATCACAGAGCGGGGTCAGAGCATGCTGAGGCGCACAGTGTGCAGAAGTCGCCAACTTTCTGCAGAGTCAATAGCTACAGACCTCCAAACTTTGTGTGGCCTTCAGATTAGCTCAAGAACAGTGCGTAGAGAGCTTCATGGAATGGGTTTCCATGGTCGAGCAGCTGCATCCAAGCCTTTCGTCACCAAGTGCAATGCAAAGCGTCTGATGCAGTGGTGTAAAGCACGCCGCCACTGGACTCTAAAGAATTCTACGTGGCATTGATTCAACAAGGTGCTGAAAGCATTCTTTAGAAATGTTGGCCCATATTGATAGGATAGCATCTTGCAGTTGATGGAGATTTGTGGGATGCACATCCAGGGCACGAAGCTCCCATTCCACCACATCCCAAAGATGCTCTATTGGGTTGAGATCTGGTGACTGTGGGGGCCATTTTAGTACAGTGAACTCATTGTCATGTTCAAGAAACCAATTTGAAATGATTCGAGCTTTGTGACATGGTGCATTATCCTGCTGGAAGTAGCCATCAGAGGATGGGTACATGGTGGTCATAAAGAGATGGACATGGTCAGAAACAATGCTCAGGTAGGCCGTGGCATTTAAACGATGCCCAATTGGCACTAAGGGGCCTAAAGTGTGCCAAGAAAACATCCCCCACACCATTACACCACCACCACCAGCCTGCACAGTGGTAACAAGGCATGATGGATCCATGTTCTCATTCTGTTTACGCCAAATTCTGACTCTACCATCCGAATGTCTCAACAGAAATCGAGACTCATCAGACCAGGCAACATTTTTCCAGTCTTCAACTGTCCAATTTTGGTGAGCTTGTGCAAATTGTAGCCACTTTTTCCTATTTGTAGTGGAGATGAGTGGTACCCGGTGGGGTCTTCTGCTGTTGTAGCCCATCCGCCTCAAGGTTGTGCGTGTTGTGGCTTCACAAATGCTTTGCTGCATACCTCGGTTGTAACGAGTGGTTATTTCAGTCAAAGTTGCTCTTCTATCAGCTTGAATCAGTCGGCCCATTCTCCTCTGACCTCTAGCATCAACAAGGCATTTTCGCCCACAGGACTGCCGCATACTGGATGTTTTCCCCTTTTCACACCATTCTTTGTAAACTCTAGAAATGGTTGTGCGTGAAAATCCCAGTAACTGAGCAGATTGTGAAATACTCAGACCGGCCCGTCTGGCACCAACATCCATGCCACGCTCAAAATAGCTTAAATCACCTTTCTTTCCCATTCTGACATTCAGTTTGGAGTTCAGGAGATTGTCTTGACCAGGACCACACCCCTAAATGCATTGAAGCAACTGCCATGTGATTGGTTGATTAGATAATTGCATTAATGAGAAATTGAACAGGTGTTCCTAATAATCCTTTAGGTGAGTGTGTGTGTATATATATATATATATATATATATATATATATATATATATATATATATATATATATATATATATATATAATATATACACAGTGCATCCGGAAAGTATTCACAGCGATTCAGTTTTTCCACATTTTGTAAAGTTACAGTCTTATTCCAAAAAGGATTAAATTCATATATTTTTTTCCTCAATTCTACAAACAAGACCCCATAATGACAACGTGAAACAAGTTTGTTTGAAATCTTTGCAAATGTATTAAAAATAAAAAAACGAAAAAAAATCACATGTACATAAGTATTCACAGCCTTTGCCATGACACTAAAAATTGAATCCTGTTTCCACTGATCATCCTTGAGATGTTTCTACAACTTGATTGGAGTCCACCTGTGGTAAATTCAGTTGATTGGACATGATTTGGAAAGGGGCACACCAGTCTATATAAGGTCCCACAGTTAACAGTGCATGTCAGAGCACAAACCAAGCCATGAAGTCCAAGGAATTTGCCAAAAGGTACCTGAAGGACTCTCAAACTATGAGAAACAAAATTCTCTGGTCTGATGAAACAAAGATTGAACTTATTGGCCTGAATGGCAAGCATCATGTCTGGAGGAAACCAGGCACCGCTCATCATCTGGCCAATACCATCCCTACAGTGAAGCATGGTGGTGGCAGCATCATGCTGTGGGGATGTTCTTCAGCGGCAGGAACTGGGACACTAGTCAGGATCGAGGGAAAGATGAATGCAGCAATTAAAAACCTGCTCCAGAGCGCCCTGGACCTCAGCATTATACTCAAAAAGACTTGAGGATGTAATCGGTGCCAAAGATGCTTCAACAAAGTATTGAGCAAAGGCAGTCAATATTTATGTGCATGTGTTTTTTTTTTTGTTTTTTGTTTTTTAATACATTTGCAAAGATGTGTACATGTGTTTGTGTTTTTTATCATTATTGTGTTTTTAGTGTTTTAGTCATATTACTTTTTGGGAGAATAATAATAAAATAAAAAATAAAGAATAACGGATCGCTTCCTGTACTCAGTTGTAAGTCTAAATGCATAAATGTAAATAATAATTAACTACCATTTTAAATAAAAATGTTAAATAAATGTATCCTGTCATCAAAAAAGTCTGATGGAAATGAATAGGTCAAAAAGTGTGGGAACAGAATTTTAATATTGGATTCATCCCTATTTTTACCATCTGTCTGAAGTAGTGTATGTTTTTCAGCGGTACCGCAGGGACAGAAAGAAACGTGTCCTTGAAGCAGGTTCTTCAGCACATGGAGTCTTCTCCAGATATTACTCAATATGGCTTATGCGGGATGAGGAAGTGGTCCAGTCGTGGAGGTGGGGCTGGTCTGCAGAAAGAGCCCTTCTCACGTGGGCACCTGCATGACTTCCTGCTACTTAATGTGGACCTCACACAGAATGTGCAGTACAACCAGAACCGGTAAGTTCTGAGAATGTCCAATTTGGTTGGTTTTTCCTCCATTATTGTCCAAAGATTCTCATCTTCCCCTCATTCTCTCCACAATAGTTTCACATGTGATGATGTGGACTTCAACCTGCGTGCCCACAGTGCAGGACTCCTCATCTGCAGATTCAACAACTTCAGTGTAATGAAGAAGCAGATCGCCATTGGTGGATATGGTACCTTCATCATCAAGACTAAGGTAAGTTTCTAGTCAGCGTCCAAAACCTTTTTATTGTATAGATCTGACAAAAATCACATTTCATACAACTACTAAAACAACCTCCTTCTGATGTTCTTCTGAATTCTCCACAGATGACAGATGTCCCCACCACAATCCAGCCGTCCCAGTACATCTGTGCTC
Organism: Rhinogobio ventralis; assembly: GCA_039654625.1. Classification (NCBI taxonomy): domain Eukaryota; kingdom Metazoa; phylum Chordata; class Actinopteri; order Cypriniformes; family Gobionidae; genus Rhinogobio; species Rhinogobio ventralis. The sequence continues at coordinate 29,187,680 of CM077202.1, read as the reverse complement.
CAGACAGCAAGCACCTGTTCCTGGCCACACCAGCTCAGCTACTGCTGGAAAAATACCTCCAGCACACCAGCCATCGCCTCTTCCCCCTCAGTGCCCAAAACTACAGCCACCCAGTCCTCTCTGTTGACTGCTACCTGAACCTCGGCCCAGAGGTACATACCTGTACATTTACAAAAAAAATCCATAGTAGACCAATGTAGGGCTGCACAGTTAATTGAATTAAAACCATAAAATCGCGATATGGCTTAGTGTGATTATCAAAACACGAAGGCTGTGATTTAAAGGGGTCATGACATGAGAAATAAAATTTGCCTTGATCTTTTGACAAATAAGATGTCTTTGTACCATTAAAACATCCTGCAAGTTTCATAGCTTAAAACAAAGCATTTATTTAATCAATCTCCATAAACAGCTCGTTTGAAAATTGAAAATTAAGAAATTAAAACTTTGGTAGTTTTTTTATATGAAATGTATTATATTATTATTATTATTAATTTTATTTTACAGTGATATATTACAATAGTAATATTTCTTAATTTGTTTTTATATTTTTATTTAGTTATAATAATCATTATTATTATTTATTATTATTAGACCTACAAACAAGCACAGCCTACATCAGAAAAAATAAAATTAAAATCAACCTGTTTGTGGTTTATTTGTGTCCATTCCCAGGTGACCATTTGCTTTGTCAGCTCCAGACCTCACTCCATTAACTTCAGCACTACTGGACTGCTCTTCAGTGGCCTCCTCTTATACTTTTGTGATTCCTTTGTGTCTCCTGGATTCCTCAAAAAGTTCCAGTTCCTGAAAGGTAAAGACCAGGGAGATAAATAATGTATGTATCTATTTGTCTGTCTATTTGTGTGACTTTTTGTTTAATAAGTATTTGCTCTTTTGTGCTCCAGGGGCGACTCTGTGTGTGATCTGTCCTAACCGGAGCTCTCTACGTCAGACTGTAGTTCGGCTGGAACTGGAGGACGAATGGCGGTTTCGTCTCAGCGATGAGTTTCAGACCGCAAACGCCAAAGAGGACCAGCCTCTCTTTTTCCTCACAGGAAAACACATATGACTCTCAAAGCCGAAGACTTAATCCCTTTGGTCTTATATCCTGTATGTATATAATATTAGCTCTGTATATAATGCACTGGATGTGCTGTAAATTTCCTGCTTGCTTGCTGTTGGTGTTTTTTCTCTTTTTAAGATCATACAGTAAAAGATGATTACATTGCATTATGGACACACCCTCAAAACAAGATTTACATCTTCATCATTGTTTAAAATGTATTTATTTACTGTGAACTTTCTATGTTTTTATCTTTCTATCTTTTATTGTTTGGTGTTTTAATAGTTTTTTTTCTGTCACAGTCTTTTAATGTCAGCTTTATGCAGTTATAAAGTGTTAAAAAAAACTGATTGAAGTATTTTGTAGAAAAGATTATTTTTGTAGCTGTGTTTGGCCAGTTCTGTGATAAGTGTGAATGAAGGCGTAATGTCATTAAAGTACTTATGTCATACATTTCAAATTTCCACAGTTATCCGCTCAACATTTTTTTCTGTTCCAAATGCTTTTGAAGCTGTACCTCTCTATGAACACTAGAGGGCAGAACAATCACAAAAGTTTAAAAAATGTGCTGTGGTAGAGCTGCTAAAAGCAAATGTATTCTTTTAATACAGCTGAAAGGAATGGTTTAACTGGCTCAGAAATCTACGGTGTTCTTTATAAATAATGAAAAGTATAATTTGATAATGTTTGTAATGTTTAATTTTTATATTGAGCTTTCATAGTTCTTGTGTAATGAATATGCCCGACAGGGGGCACTAAACCTCGGGGTCACTGCATTGTAAAAGTAAACTGGTTATTCCAAGCCATTTCAAAATATGCTTGGAATATTGACTGCAGTTCACAATGTCAGTTGTCCTTGCCTCCAAAAAAACCTGACATTATTAACCCTTTCATGCATTAATTATGACAACTTCAGTCAGAGTTTTTTTCCCTTTCCTACCCTTTCCATGTGTGTTTTTTATTGCTCTTACGGCATGAAAAATAATATCTAAAAGATATTTTAAGATCTCCACTTGGACAGTATGCATTTTTGGTTTTAACTGAAGATATACTGTATTAAATATAATACAGTAATAACGGTAATACTGTGTATTTAACAAAACAATGAATACGATCATGTGAAAACTTTGTATAAAATATATACAAAAAATATAATACAGCTTCAATTATTGCAAATGCAATTGAGTTTGTTCCTGTTCGACCAGCAGACTGAGAGGAAATTCATACAAGTTGAACGTTGCATGTCTTTGATATCAGAACATGAGAATGTGATTCCATCAAAGAACTGGTGGAGGTACAACTCTGTGGAAACCCAACTCACACTATGTAGACGCTCACGCTCCCTCCAGTCTACCAGAGTATGTTGATTTACCCTTATTAGCTAATAATTCTGATTATGTTCAAAATGGATCAATTTCTACCATAGTGCTCCTCTCTGAGAAAACCTCAGACTGAAATCTATATTAATCTATTGTTGTTTTCAGACTGTGGAAAAAAATAGCGATAAGGTGTTTTCAAACTCATCTGAAATGTTTAGTGTTGGGGGTAACGCATTACAAATAACATGCATTATGTAATCAGATTACTTTTTGATGTACTGAGTAAAGCAATGCATTACAAGTAACATGCATTACATAATCAGATTACTTGTAACATCAAAAAAGTAATCTGATTTTGTAATGCGTTACTTGTAATGCATTACTTGTAACATCAAAAAAGTAATCTGATTACGTAATGCGTTGCTTTACTCATTACATTAAAAAGTAATCTGATTACGTAATGCGTTACTTGTAATGCGTTGCTTTACTCGTTACATTAAAAAGTAATTGATTACATGATGCATGTTACTTGTAATGCATTACTTTACTTGTAACATCAAAAAAAGCAACGCATTACAAGTAACATGCATTACATAATCGGATCACTTTTTTGATGTTACGAGTAAAGTAACTCATTAGAAGTAACATGCATTACCTAATTACTTTTTTGATGTAACTGCAAATTACATTCTAGTAACACAAATACATTTATTTACAACCACAAAAGTTACTGCAGATGAAGTATTTTCAAGAGCAAGAGTCATAGAATTAGCTGCATGATGTCCTATTTTGTGGACGGGTGATTTTCTCCCAGTCTAAAACCACTATTGGAAAATTTAACAAGATATGACTCCTTAGATGTTACTTGATGTTACAACATTTAGTTTTACCTGCAAGAGTCACCTATGATAGAAGGAATGAATGGATATTCCGATGATGCACTCGTGTTCACTGTAGTGGTTGATGTAAAATTGTGCAATCAAAACCCATGCATATACAAAAAATGGCTTTTTGAATAGCTGTCCACTGTAGTAACATCTATGCGTGAAAGGGTTATTAGTAATACTCAGATAAATTCAGTTTCCATAACAACGCATCTGCTCAACGTTATTATCTGGATGGCAGGACAGGTGAATAAATTACCTGCTAGGCATGTTCTCAGGGCATGTTATGTAACATGTACATGTACCATTCATCATTCGGTTAATAAGGGACATCAATGTGTCACTAAAAATTTTTACAGCAACCACAGCGCGTGTCATGTTTATATGGATCCTGGGGTTATGACCACCCACAAACATGACTGCAGCTTGCAGTTAAATTCAAGCATGATACTTTATATTTAAATTGAATTCCAATCCACATTGGTGTCACCAATATATATATTCCGATCACAAATCGCTTTGAAATGAATCCACTCTGGTTACTGAGTATCTCAACCTTTTATCTTTTATTTGAAATACCCATCATATTGTACTTTTACTCAGGTATATGTGGCATTTCTTGGTCATCAGAGAGATTAATTGTATTGAATGCTGTGGATATGAACTCAATGGGAAATAGCTAAACTAAAAAGTTTCTCAAATTCTGCAAGAATGTTTGAACCTAAATTAACATTTGAACATTGCGTACCTGTAATCAGATCAGTGTATGTTTGTATGAACGTGTATGTGCATGGATTTGTGCTGACCACAACTGTTACACAATTGAATCACTATCTCTATACACAATAGACTAAGAGGACATATCCATTCTGTCGTTTGGTGTGAATTTATGGCTTCTTCTTTGAAGCATGTGGAAACGGTGCCTCGTGTTGCAAGTGTACATTCTGACCGTGTCTGGTAGGGTAAGGGTCAGTCTCACAGAAAGAGTCACAGTAACCGCAGAACCGGCCCCTCCTGAAATGACATGTGACATGATCTGACGGATCCCTGGAACTGAAACATGTACAACTTAAAAATAACGTTTTTATAATCAGACTCACAGTTGTTGCAGCCTAATTGTAAGTTAATGTATTTTTAATAACTTTAACTTCAGCAATTATTTCTGTGGTAAACTGCAACCTTATAAAGATACCAGTTATGCCAAATATGAATTACCAAGAGTGTTATTAGGAGTGTGTTATTGATTTTATACAACAGTTCAATAAACTAGAACTTATATATGAAACTGTTGCGTGTCTCTGAGCAAGCAGCAGTAGTGTGTTTAGTTCTTAAATGAATCAGTGTTTCAAATGAATCAGTTTAATAAATGATTTAGTGACTCACTTATAAAAACGGTCACTTGTTGCTACTGGTGTAATGATGTAAAATGGAAAAAAAGCGTGAAGAGAGTTTATGCACAAACTACGTTTATGTGCACTACAAAATGTTATCAAACAGAATACATTTGAGATGTGGAAATGACATGATATTACAGAAAAACTTTTCTCATTAGCATCAGTTTGAGTTGAGTTGTGCACATGTTTATGGTTGGTCTATAGATCATGTGTGCATCTTTGTGGGTGATTATATACTAATTGTGAGAAAGCTATAGTGATATCCCCTCTCTCAGGGAGGGTCTGACCGCTTGGGGCTCTTCATGCCAGACCTCTCAAGTTTCGCCTGTGGATACCATTCCAAGAACACACTTGGTAAAATTAGTATACGAAAACACCTTCAAGCCCAGTATATAGCTCACTGCTCAGTTGTTAGCACAAGCATTGCATAAGGACTAGTCTCAGCATCATAATAAAGGCTTATTTCATATAAGCGAGTGGATAATGGAATCATGATAGCAGAGGATCAAGTGGAAAGCTACGATGAGAGATTCAGCCCAAATGAGACGAGCTGGACATGGGTAACAGACACTGATTTGTTTATTATTCAGTATGATGGACTAAAACACTGAAAAAACTGTAGCTTTTTGAGTGTAGCTTCATTGCAATTTTGTGCTGATTGTGGCCTAAATGATTGTTCTGAAACAGTGATTACTCTTATTTTCAAATAAGATTCTCATTTTAAGAATGAATCATCAGCATATTACAACAAAAGTGCATATAATATGCATGTATTTGAGATATGTTGCATATATGACTAGAATTGAATGATTTGAATATTTATTATATTATGTTTATTAATTCGTTTACGGAATATGAGGAGTTTTGCCGTCTGCAAATCAAATGTCCGTTTGGCACGAATGGGGGGCGGTCATCGGCAGGGATACCATGAGCGTGTGTCTGCTTACAGTCTGTTATGTGCCTAGAACCAAAGAGCATTGAGTGCGTCATTGTGTCAGGTTACACAGTCATTTCCAAATAGACAGGTTTGCATATCATTTGAGCGATGTCATTCTTCAAAGTGGGTGTTAATAGGATGTCTGTACAATGTTATCATTTAATTAAAAAGAAACATCAGATGTTTAATTAAAGGTCAGGCAATATCTGGATAAATCATAAGTGTTCAGCAGGAGCAAGTGAAGGTCAGGAGCTGTACGCTATTGTATATTCATAATGCTGCGGTCATTATGGTTATGATTCATGAATGATTCGTATTTTAAGAGTTTGTTCTGAGGTGCGGTGTGATTAAATACAAATACAAACTAGATTTTTTGAGTTTATAGCGATTTATGTAATTCAACCCTCTTTTAAGACATGCATTTGAAGTTAATTATGGCCAATTCTACGTCACGACTGAAGCTCAATACCACTGCAGCAGAGCAAGCGTCTGCTTGTGCTGAGATGAGGGAAACGGTTTTGTTGTTTTTTGAGATTGAGAACAGCTCTTTAGCTTGATTGACTATAAACAGACATCAGCATGAACTTCCAGCCAAGCCTGTTCTTTGGTTTCCAATTTTGCACTCTGTGTGGTGTGAGGGGTTTAGGAGAGACAAGATATCACCACTCATGTTCCTGCAACTTCAACATGTTCCTGTATACTTAGACCAAAAAGTCCAGTGGTTTAACCCCACCCCCAACAGCTTGTTTCCTATTGAACAACCAGTTTCCCACATTCTCTTCCTCATATATCTAGGAAAACCTATATGAGGTAGCCTTTGGGTGTGATTTGTAGACCTTGAACTCTTAAAACACAATTAAAAACACAATACCATTTTTATAATGAATATACATTTTTTTCTAGTTACTATAAAATGTTATTATTAACATAAAATGTTTGTGTGTGTTTTTTTTTTAATGTATCTGAGCAATTCAGGTTTGATTTAGCACTTTTGATTTTTTGTCTGCAGAGTTGCATACTGTCTATTCACTGATTTAGTAGTCTTTTGAATCGTCTTAATTTGAGGGCTTTTTTGGTAACACTATTTTACAGTGTCCTTGTTACACGTTACATGCAGTTTCTATAGTAATTACTAATAAGTACATGTTGTATTTAATTAATTTTACTCAGTACTTAAATGTATAATTACACTGTAACAGGAACACCTTAAAATAAAGTGTAACCGCTTATTTCAGCAAATATTGACATATGTAATTAATTTGAATAATTAATTAACATAACGTAATTAATTTGATTACATTTTTAATCAGGTGATTTTAATCCTTATTAGTACACAGTGTTTTTGACCTATGAACTTGGACATTCACGCACTCAAAAACACTTCCTCCACTTGTTTACAACCCAATCCCTCATACTAACTGAGCAGGATCTAGTTTTACAGCCTATGGTACATACTGTTCTGCCCCGGGACGTCAAAAACACAATAGATTGACGGAGAAAAACAGGCCCCACTTCACTGAAGAGTCTCAGTGTCACTCTTCCCTCTTACAATAGTAAGGTCAGCAGTTTAGTCAACACATGACCCCACATGTCTTGTGTCACAGGCCCCTCTCTGATTGGTGGAGACGGCCCAACCCAGATGACTCCCCCTTCCTCCAAGTGAATGTATTCATGAGAATTCTTGGTAAAGTTTTTTCACAATCAGTCACATGCTAAGCTTATAGACCAAAATGTAAAGAGCCATATGGACAGGTTTTAGAGTATATACGATAGTATTTACATCTACTGTAAATAGTTAATATTTTATCTATTCATAGACAAAGTGTTACAGTATGACAGACAAGAGACAGCAAAACAAATCAAAATATAGTATGAAATATAAATATATCAGTGTTTATTAGTATCTTGACCGCCATGTCAACAAATTTTATTCATTTCCTTCACTATTATTTTTCTGCACTCTGACATTGTAATCACACAGAACATTAGAAGTCTCCTTGGACTACTCAGACCCCAGACCCTCTAAATCACATTCACTGATTCTTAGAAACCGCACCAGTGTTTCTGGAATGTACTCTAGTTTGCTGGTTCATCCAGTGGAGAGGTCAATGGATCATCATTATGAAATAGAGAGCGTACTGAGAGAACACTGTGTAATCAGAGACGTGGGCAGTCCTTTCTATAGTATAGGCAAACTTCTTTTAGGTTGTTCCCCTGACCATTGCTTAGAAACTTGCACACACACACACACACATACACATACCTTTGTCTTCTTTACTCTCTCTTTTCAGAGAAAGGCAGCAGTTTGTGAACTTAAAATACGCACACACATTATCCATTGAACCACTCAAACAAACACAAGGTCAGGGTTACCACAGTACACTACACTACAATAACTGCTATATCAGAATGAGAAGAATGTATGTTTTCAGTGGCATGTGCAAATATCATCTAAAGCAACATCCAGTTTATTTCTTAACATAGATATAATCCGTAAAGATGCATATCTATGCATCTTTGCAATACTAAAGCTAAGTAATACACTGTACTACCATGGTTTACCATGGATGTCTGATGAAGGCTTTGAAGTTTGCAGAAACGTCACTGTTTTTAAAGAAATTAAGTCAAGTTTGTAGAGAAAGTGTGGCACTTTTCTTCTAAAAATTTAAACTATCATTGTTTTAGATACAGTACCATGGTGTTTTAGACATTTACCATGATAGTACCACTATAATCTTTGCAGTACCTTTACCATCAAGTAATGTAAATACAATGGTACATTTATATATGGTAAACATTCAGTATCAGAGAGATATATATAATAACGTTACCATCTTATACATTCACTGTACCATGTAGTTTTCAAATCAAATCCCCAGAAAACGCTGATATTTTAAATTCGATATAAAATTAAATCACCATGATGAAAATGACTGTAGATTACTGTATACACATCTGGTATGCAGCATGCATTTGAGACATAAATGCCTGTAATTAAAAACCTTTTATTTTGACTGCATGTAATGGTGGTGGAATAATAATCAGTAAACCACCACTCACCTACCCACGTCTTTTCTATGATGACTTACAGTCACACACAAACACACACACACACATCTGGTTCGCTATTTTTGTGGGGACTCTCCATAGACGTAATGGTTTTTTATACTGTACAAATATTCTATCCCCTTACAGTGTAAGGAGTTTAGGAGTAGGTTTAGTGTAAGGCTTACACTAAACCTACTCCTAAAAATACCCATCACAGAAAACTTTCTGCATTTTTACATTTTCAAAAAAACTCATTCTGTATTATTTATAAGCTTGATTCCTCATGGGGACCTCAATTTAGGTAAGCCCCCACGATCCACCCCCCGCCCCGGCCGGGCCCGGCCCGAAATGAAGTCCCCACCTGGGTAGAAAAACATGAACACACATACACACACACTACTGTAAATTTTTGATTGCCAGTTCAGCTGCTGCTGCTTTCCTGCCACGTGAGCAGAATTGTGTGCGTGTTAAATCCATTAAACGCGTGCATTGTCAGCATTACCTCACCGCCGTAGTGGCAGATTCAGCAAGCAATTATAATTAAATATTAACTAGGCAAGTAATTAAAATGTAAAGAGTTGTCATATTACAGTAGACAGAAAATAGACAAAATCTTGCCTTTGACGCCTGAGCGTTCTAGTCGCGTTGCGTCGCATAAACAACGCGTTTGATTGGTCCACTGGGTGACGACGTCATGACTCCTTCCACAAACGTGAGAGACGCGTCGCGCGCATACTATTGGATACAGTAGACTGCTACATTAACTGTCAACGGGAGCTTATAGCTGTTTTTCGCGTCGCGTATTTAGCAGTGTAGATGGGCGCAAAGGGTTAACTGTGATGTCAGTTGCAGAGGCAGGGACTGCTACTCACTGCAAGCAGTTCCCACCCTGCTTTAAATACAACGCCAACACAGACAGTCAGAGAACAGTGTGTAAAACGGTAGAGACAAAATACATGAGAGAAGAGCAGCGAACATTAACAGGATTCAGCAGCGTCCGAAGATCCACTAAGTGCATTTGAATGGCTGTCTCATCCTAACGCGTCTGCCGCATCCCACGTATGTATTACAGGGAATTCCACCCTTGCCGGGCTTTTCATTTCCATCCTGTTTATAATCACCATCTAACGTAAATGCATGCATTTGTTTGGGTGAATATAGTTATATGCACAGTGAAAGGGACTTCTGTTTTATTAGCACAAGGGAGGATTGTTTACATTCTTTGGATCTTTGACTGCAATGATCGGTGACAATCGGTTTCTATAGCAATCATGCAGTTATCAAGACGATTATACACATTGTATATTATTTATATTATTATATATGACAACAACAATTCTAAAAACGTACCTGCATGTTATTATATATCTATTATACAATATCCATGATTTAGCAGAGATTGCTTTATATATATATATATATATATATATATATATATATATATATATATATATATATATATGTGTGTGTGTGTGTGTGTGTGTGTGTGTGTGTGTGTGTGTGTGTGTGTGTGTTTTGATCTGTTGATAGTTGTCCTGCAGCTCTAGCTATTAAGCATCATGCACTGTACATTTGAATGCCTGTGCTATTATAGACACCAGTATCTAACAGCAGAACCATTGGAGCCATGTCAGGCAGGCCCATGTGACTATGGTGTCTGTGTATATGTGAATGATCAGTCTGTTGTGTATGAACAAAGAAGACTTACTTTTTACACAATCCCAGGGTTACACAGGGGGCAAATGATTTGGGTTAATAAGGTTGTCAGGTTGTTCTAAGAGCCAGAGTTCCCACAGTCAAGGAAACCCTAGAAAGATTAGGGAATTTTCCAGGCCTGGATAAGTCTGTAGTGAAAATACAATCTAGTTTTGCACTTACGTCAAATATTTCACTGGTTTGTTTGTCTGTTGAAGGTCATTTGTACAGTCCTAAATATAAATGTTTCATTTTCTGGGTTGGTAGAGCATGCCAGAACCAGGCTTCATTAAACCCTTGGCAATGCTTAAGGAACACCACTTGTAATTCTTTTTTGAGCAATGTCATTGTGTCTATCACTTGCAGTCTTTAGGGGACTCAATGATATTTTACCTTTCACCTAAATTGCTAAACAGATCTTGGCTTGATTTAAGCAAGACAAAGTTTTTGCTCGACAGGTTTTTTCTTTCTTTTCCAGTAAACCTGCAGCTGCAAAACTTTGCACAATCGTAGAAGACTATTTATTGTAGAAATTTTGAATATGTTATCATACTCTCTTAACACACAGATGGCTCCTCAACATAACCGTTGTTTACAGAGTTGACTGTGCACTTTCACACTAAAAGCTATTAATTTTAGTCACCCCATGCCCTTTAAAAGCTTAAAATCTCTCTGTTTCAGAGTCAGACCATGAACTACGTGGGTCAGCTGGCTGGTCAGGTTTTCGTGCAGGTGAAGGAGCTGTACAGAGGCCTGAACCCTGCCACCCTGTCTGGCTGTATCGATGTCATTGTGGTGCGTCAGCCTGATGGCACTCTGCAGTGTTCCCCTTTTCACGTCCGTTTTGGCAAGATGGGAGTGCTGCGTTCGCGGGAAAAAGTGGTAAGCACTAGTGCAGACATGCTTTAGGGTTGCAGCGTACAAGATATTCTTATTTTTGCAGCTTACAAATTCACTGATTCATCTTGTGTGTGTGTGTGTGTGTGTGTTTGGAATCTTCAAGCTCCAAAAAGAACCAGCAAACACCAAGTGTGGCTTTAAATGTCTTGGAATAGTGTCTTACTGTGTTTTCATTGTGCTTGTTTGTCCCAGTGAGGTTTGTCACATGTCACACAAGCACATTCGAGCTTCTGCAAGAACCAGTGAGGTTTGTTCTTGCACATCAAGCAAGCATGTTTAAGCTTCTGTTTACCATATTTGATGGGCTTTATGTATGTGTGGCAATCAATTTTATATGTGAATACAAGCCTAAATTAAATCCGTTCAATATATAACACGATCCAGTCTCTTCAGAAAACTTGGATTAAACTGTTTAATTCATATGAATAACATTTACATGTCTTTTTGTACTTTTTAATGCGTAAACGTTTTGGTTGCGTGGACTTTAAATGGATGGACAAAAGTAATGATAAAAATATATTAAAGTATATTACAAATAACTTAATTTGTGTTACGAAGACGTGAGGGTGAGTAAATGACATCAGAATTTTCGTTTTTGGGTGAACTATCCATTTAAGACATGGTAATCCTGTTCAATGTCCAGAACGTCTGGTGTCACATATCAAGAAATGTATCGCAGCCATGGACATACGGACTTAAATATAGTCTTTTAAGTTGTAGACTTAAGGGAACAGCAGTTGTTTGAAGATGAGATAAAATTAGCATTGTCATTGGCTTTGTGTTGCACATGGCTTACTGTTGTAAATTGTCTTTATAATAGTGACAGTATTCCCTGTTCCCTTTCTGCTCAGGTTGACATTGAGATAAATGGGGAGCCGGTCAGTTTACAAATGAAACTGGGTGAAAATGGAGAGGCATTCTTTGTCAAAGAAACAGAAAGTGATGAGGTGAGTACTGGTGTTCTGTGCCAAACAATAAATCCGAGCGTTGTTTTTATAGCGGTCATTGTGCACTGAGAAATGTAACACGATGTATACAAGTCTCTTCCTGAGTACCATAGCTTGAAATCTGAACTTGTTTACTGGAAACAATCCTGCTGCACGCATTCTGTTACCTGAGCTTGAACACTTTGCTCTAGAACAGACCCTCTCTGCCAAGGCCACCGTAGCCCTGTCTAAAACAGGACCCATCAAGCTTGAAAGAAAAAGCCGGCCAATTTAAAGGGCAAAGTAATGCACAGGAGAAAAGCCCTGAAACACTGTCCGACCCCTAAGATACGGAAAGCTCTGCGCGGGTAATGTTGGTTATCCTCCTGGCTTAGTCTTCACCTTCCTTATTGCTTTCTGACCACAGATGGTTTCTTGCTCATCACAGGCACAAATGCCTGAGATGAATATCTGCTGAGGTACCCTGTGTTCAGTAATTGCTAGAACGGTTGCCCTGGTTAGCGCTCATGTGGAACATTCTGTCTTTTGAAGGATTGTGACAGTGGCTGAAAAGAGCACTTGTCCTAAGATCCCTCAACCCTTGCCTTATTACTGAAATAATGTTGTTCTTTTTGACATACAGCTGTGCAACAATATTATGTGCTTATATGTTCCTGCCTGATTTAATTTTATTACCTGCTTATGTGTTCTAATATGTTTGTGCTGCATATGACTAATATAGCCAGTAGCAAACAGAGAGCTATCACTGGATTGCATGCACAGGAATATGAAATTGCTACCCTCCTGACTAAAGTATTTAAATATGATATTCTGTTTTAAATACAATTAAAATAGAGGGACATTTAATACATTGGATGCTTTGGTGTAGTAATTTAGGAAATTATTATCTAGAGATGTAATGGCACTTATCTATCTATCTATCTATCTATCTATCTATCTATCTATCTATCTATCTATCTATCTATCTATCAGCCATTTATTTTGCCTTTATTTGACAGTGAAAGTGGAGAAATAGTGTGTTGTAATAATGTGTGTGCACTACACAAACATAATGTGTCATATAGAATCAGTTGCTGGAGGGGATTTTTTTTTTTTTGGGGGAATACCATAGACAAAACGTCAGATGACATATATTACTTAAATAGGTATCCTGAAACATCACACTTGTCTCTGTGTAAGCCAAAGGCTCTGTTAAGGGCAAAAAAAGAATCAATGCATATTAGCCATTCAGAAGACTTGGATTTGACTTTGTTTGGGTTGCAACTAAATAACTAACTTTATAGCCCTATCTCCTCTAATGAAAAGTTATGTTAAAGTGCATACATACATATTTCTAAATATTGGTAATGGAACTACATATTTAGCATTATTTAAAAACAATAATACAAAATTATTGCATATTTGCTACAAAATGCAAAAACTCCCTAAAGCATGCCTACATTTCATACGATTTATTACTCTGTCTACAGGAGATGGTGCCGTCCCACTTGGCTACCTCACCCATAATTTCAGAAGGCTCTGCCCTGATGCAGGCCCAAGTGGGAAAAGGCTTGTCCCGTCTGTCTGAGTCTGGAAACGGAACCTCTATTCAAACCCTGGGCCCCATGCAGGCCCCTGGTGACAGTTCAATAATGAAGAAGAGGAGGAAGAGGAGGAGAAAATCTAAAGTAGACAGCATGAAGCGAGAGGACAATGGAGACTTTTCAGAAGATGAGGACATGTTTACCATCGACATGAGTTCTGATGATGACACAGATGCTACATGCAGCAGGTTAGAAAACAAACAGCATGGAGAAAGTTTTTTAATCTGAGAAATATTATTACCCACATTTTGTTCCATGTCGTTCTAAGCCTCTATGAATTTCTTTCTTCCATGGAACACAAAAGCAGAAAATTTGAATATCTATGCTGTTCTTTTCCATCCCAGGGGCTGTCAAGCAATAAAAATGAAAAGAAACAGGGGGCATATTACAGAAAGATCCTAACTTTATAATCCCATCTTCTTCTCTGTTTGGCAATTTCAGTTAGGACCTCATTCAGGACAAAAGCTATTACAGAATGACATTTCTTAAGTGCATAATCGTATCTTAACTGCGGATTGGAAAAGGGTATTGCAGAAGCATCCTAACTTGACAAAAAAAATCCTAAAAACTCTAAACTTTAGCATAACCCCCCTGGTATCCTGTCTTCAAAATAATTTGAAAGCCAACTGTAAAAATCACATAACAATACCCCTGTCTGAGAATGGTGTCACATTTATTAATGATACAAGATGAAGAACAGCAATGTTTGATGGTGGAAAGACTTTTTGAACTCCCAAATGATGTACTACACTTTGACAACAAAACACATAAATGATTACGGAGTCCCACGAAATATAGTGATTGGCTTGGCCTTTTATATCAAGCTTATCAAAACTTCTGTTTCTGCAACACTTAATTAAAAGCACACCTATTTTGTTTCTCCATTTTAATCTCTAGCATTTACTTCACAGCAGCTGCTTGTGTGTCATTGGTTGCTTGTTAACAGACCTGAGAGTTGATTACCGAACTCGATGGAGATTTCCTAACTACAGATAAGAAGAGATTTTGTAAGATAGGATAAGAATCCTAAATCAAGTCAAGATTTGCTTCTGTAATACGAATTAGTGAAAAATCCTAAATTAACTTGTCAGATCTTAACTTAAGACTTAAGATTCTGTAATACGCGCCCCAGAAGTATATGCCACCATGTGACTTATTTGCATATTAAAATGTATCACATTGCAATTGTTTTAGAGACGTGTAAAATCCAATGACATTTGGTATCACTGACGTTAAACCTGTTATGGCACATTTTGATGTGCTATTTTGAGTTTTGAGAGCTGCAATGGATGGCATTGTGATGTTTTTTGGAGCTTGAAAGCCCCTGGTCACCATTCATTTTCATTATATGTGGGTAAATGGGGATAGTGGTCCTGCCAAGATCTCACACTGAATCTAAATCCCACTTTTGTGGAGCTTAATTTATTTCCTGTATAGAGCATAGAGGACACACACATGCAACATTAAAGACAAAACAGATGGTTCTGTAATGAGAGATCCTCCTTCTCTTAACCCCTAAAATCACTGCAAATTATGTGATTACAGTGGCATAATTTGTTTGCTGCAAATATGCTGGAATGATTCCATTTGCATTGGTCTTGGGATGTGGGCTGTGTCTGTTTGTTCACTCTTCGAATAAGCTCTGCAATGGAGAGAGAGAGGCAAAGTGGAGAAAAATAGGTCGCCAGTCCTATTGCTGAAGTAAACAAGCGGCTCAAACAGCCCCTCCAATGTTTTTCCACGAAATTCATGAAACCATGCCAGTTCTGGCTCTAGCTCGAGGGGAGTCCTTTGTAATGCTGGGCAGTCTAGTATTACCCACACATATCCAAGAAAAGAAATGATTTGCAATATAAATCAGTTAAACAACATAAACATCCTTTTCCTTCTTTTAGTCCCAGTGGACTACAAATTATGTATTTTATCTATGCAATCTGGATAAGCAAGTTCCACTACACTACACTACATGCCTAGCATTACCAAGAATCTGTTTCCCAGGTACCAGTAATAAAGTGACTGTAAAGGCCACTGGGAAAGCGCTGTTCACAAGGCCAAAAAGAGTCAGCTGGGAATGAATGCAAACTCAAGAATGTGTTGCTCAGTAAAGCAGCATTTTGAATCCAGAGACTAGCTCTTTAGAAACCCCACAATGCTCTCTGTCTTCCTGGAAGAATGAGCCTGTTGAAGAAAAGCACACAGATTATCCCTGGGCATGTCTAAGTGCATGGAATATCTAAATGTACTTTAAATTGTGCTCGTCTGTCACTTTTAATCCTCAAGCTTGTTACAGCAGGATGGATTGACTGTCAGTGTTTTTATCAGCTGGATAAAATCGTTTTTTTAGAACTATATCTTTATTGTTATCTTTATAGTTATTATGAATGGGCCTTCACTCTTTACTTTTGTGGGTATATATACTTATATGTTTGCCTATACTGTATGTTTTCAGAGCCATGTCACATGAGCTGTTTGCTGAGCAGGTGAAAGGAACTAGCAGCACATACACACAGTCTGAAGGGAAGTGGGCTGGTGTTCAAAGGTATGCTTACCAGTGTTTTTTCAAAAAGAAGTAGTTAAAGGCAGCCAAGTTCTTGTCACAATTATGACAAATCACAATTGCATGATATAAAGATGCAAAGTTGCCGTACATGTACTGTATTTAATACATTGCAAAAAAGACAACAATGTACCATGGCTTGAATATAACATTAAAAGAGCCTCTCAACTGGAGACCCGTCAGTCAGTCTGTAATCCATTCTTGATCTTTGGGAAAAATTTATTTGTGTATCTTTATAAAGAAGAACAGACAAATATTGTGTGCATTTTTAAATATTGTCCTTATATTGTAATAATTACGATCACACGTTGTAATCATTGCCTAACATGTCCACTGTGTCTGCTTAACTGAATACAAGATGTTTACTCACCACCACATAACTTTATATTATTATATATTATCTTCTAACTGTATATTTGTTACAATCCACGCCTGTCCTGGACTCCATTTCCCATGATCCTCCCTGTCTCACACCTGAAATCACTCACTCCTCATCTCTCCCACTCTCCCTGGATTCCCTGCACCTGGTCGTCGTCATTAGCACTCCCTTTATATTGATGTCACTTCCCTGCACTCCTTGTCCGTTCTTATGTGTTATGCGTATGTGTGTCGTGTTCTGTTTCCGTTTATAAATAAAAACCCGTCTTTGTGGAAGCCCTGGATCTTCTCTTCCCTGCTGCACTACACACCGTAACAATATTACTGCCAGATGGACATTATTTTGACACACTCATCTCTGATTGATACCAGATCATTACTTCCTGATTGTAACATTAAAACTGTGAAGCTGCTTTGAAACAATAAGTATTGTCAAATGCAATATACAAATAAACTTCAATTTCAAACAAAAGAAAACAAATCCAGAATCGTAAAGATAAAATTCATTCCAATGGGATTGTTTTATCACCACAGTAAAGGAAAACCCCAGCATATGCTGTATTGCTGACTGCATCTGAGACTGAATCGAAAGCTATATTAATATATATCGATCATCATCAGCAAACTGTTCCCCAGCTACAGCATGATGATTAAACTGATAATATATCATGCCACAAACATGCCAATACATTTAGCTGTATTTAGTCTACAACATACTTATATAGTGTTGTGCTTATATTTTATTCTTTCTATATATGAGATTCAAAATAATGGCCATTTAAATCTAAAGCTTTGCTTTTTGTTTTGACCCACAGTACAGGGTTGGAGAAGACATGCTCTTTACCCATTCCCACCAATGCAGGATTATCATTTTCCTGCCCTCAACAAACAGCCATGTTCCAGTCCACACACAGGTAACCGCCACAGTCACCATGTTATAATGTAAATACATTTGCAACAAAGCCATAAGGTTTCACTTAAGCCCAATTTTGTATTGCCCAGTTTTAAGATTTTTGCTGTTTGTCAAGCATGAAATTTGATTCGATTTTGCAGTACAAGGAATGAAAAGGCATTGTTACTAGCTTATTTCACAACAGCTGTATAAATACAAACCTACAATTAATCCAAATATTTCTCAATGTCTCCATCTCTCATTCCTCCCTACAGCAGTCTAAATAACTCCTTGCCATCTACACCCAAGAGTGATTCCGAGTTGCTGGACAGTCAGAAGGGAAAACCAGACAACCCTGAGATGCTGTGGACATGGGGAGAGCTGCCTCATGCTGCCAAGGTACAGTAGTCACCAGCCATGCCGCATGACCACAACAAATTAACAAATCTGAATCAGTTAACTGTACGTCTTTCTTTTTACACAGCCTTCATTCCTGCAGCCCCTGTCAGAGCCCATGGTGGTGACCCCAAGATCAAAGCCACCGTCTGAAAGCACTCATTTCAAAGCCATCAATGGGGATGGAACGGGGGAGTCTCAGAGCAATGATGTGTATGTGCCTGATCTCAGGGCTGAAGAGGCAACATCTGCCCCTGCTGTAGATGTGGAGGCCATCAGCGCAGCCGCCCATCTTATCACAGACCTAGAGGAGGGGCGTCACAGTCCTGGGGCTCATGGCATTAGCAAGACGGACTCTCCATCCAAGAGAAAAGGTGTATATACTGTATATATATATATATATACACATACACACATATATATATATATATATATATATATATATATATATATATATATATAATTTGCACATTTATTTTATATGACATTAAATATGAGCTTTGAAAAACAATGTTTGACTATTTAAAACATATAATGTCACAAAACATCAATTCCTAGACAAAAGAAGCCAGCACTTGGGATCAGATGGAATATACCTGGATGACATCACAGAGTTGGAGCCTGAGGTGGCAGCCCTGTACTTTCCAAAGAGGTACATTTTTACACTGATTATGTTTAAACAAACAATTATGAAATATCATGACTGCACAGAGAGCCTTTTAGCCATTCACTTGTTCATTTATGAGCTAGGTGTAATGTAAGTATTTTAAATTATATTTAATTGTCAAATTTTTTTTGTTGTTCAGTGATGGAACAACTTCTGTGAGGGGCGGGGCAGATCCGAGAAGTGCAAATCAGTCCCCTCAGTCAGTGGGCAGCAGTGGAATGGACAGTGGGCTGGACAGCTTTTCTGACCAGTTAGGAGACTTGCCTCATATTGCCATCTCTCTATGTGGAGGACTGACAGAAAACAGAGAGATCACTAGAGGTAAAAGAAGTTGTAAAAGTTGGTGCATGGTTGGTACAAGTTGTCATGTACAATACCATTCAAAAGTTTTGGGTCAGTAAGATGTTTTAATGTTTTTGAAAGAAGCCCCTTAAGCTCACCAAGGATGCATTTATTTGATCAAAAATACAGTAAAAACATACTGTGAAATATTATTAGATACATTTATTTTAATTGTTTTATATTTTAATATATTTTAAAATGTAATTTGATGTAAAATGTATTTACTGTCACCTTTGATCAATTTAATGCATCCTTGCTGAATAAAAGTATTAATTACTTTTCAAAGGTAGTGTAAAATAATGTAGTTTCAGTTCCTGTTCTGTTATTCTGTAGACTCTGTATCCCGTTTTCTTCTAGATTTCATTAACTGGGGAAGTAATTAAGCAATTCAAGTCTTCATAATCTTTCATTCACAGAGGAATTTGAGGAACGAGCAATATCTTATCAGGAGTTTGCAGATAATCCATCTATCATTGATGATCCCAACCTGGTTGTAAAGATTGGAACTAAGTATGTCATATGTGTGCCACATAAAAAAAAACATATAGCATAATGTCATTTATTAAAATGTAAAAGTACTAAGTAGTTTATTTGATACATTTATGAATTATTTAGAATTATTACGTTTTGTTCTCCCCACAAAGGTATTATAACTGGACCACAGCCGCTCCTATCGTACTGGCCGTGCAGGTTTTTCAGAAACCCTTGCCAAAGGTAAGAACTGCATAAACGACACACACATGTTCAGAAAGGTCTTTAGGTATTCAACCAACCAACACTGACAATGTGACCTCATAGTAGTTTAACTCAAACATTGGTTGATTGGTGATGTATATACACTGTATGTACTAGGTGACTTAACTTTAGTTCCATCAGTAAAAGATACTTGGTATCATACAAGGTTTTCGATCACCAACACATTAAATGGCATCTTTTAACAAAGATTATTACTATAATAGGGGAACCTTTAGGAAATTCTTAGAAAGCACACTTTTTTTTAAATAAAAGATAATATAATATATATATTTTTATACAATTTAAATGATTTAAATTAAAATACACATATAATAATTTATATAAAGTGTCTAATTTATAATAAATCAGAATAAATGTAATAATTACATGAAAAAGATTTCAAATCAATTACACTGCTTTACAATTGACCTAATTTTACAGAATTCTTTATTTATTGGATTCATGTGCCCCCTGCAGGCGCATTACAACAAAGAAAATTTTCACTTTTCTTTTCAACATCTTTGTCCTGCATATACAAGTAATAATAATAATAATAATGATAATAATAAAAATAAACTACTGCACTCCACTGGATGTCTCACTTTTGAATATCTATCATTTCAGTTTTTATTTAATGCACTCAGTACTGAGGTAATTGATGAAATACATCACAGTGGTAGAAAGACACTGTTTTGTTTCTGTATTGTTTGTCTTCTCCCAGCGAGTGTTTCATTGCTTTTTAAAGTCCTTGTGTATACTGCACCCCGGCTCTCATAGCACTCCAGGGCATTTAAATTTTGTCTCTTCCCTCCTCCTTGTTTTTCTTCTTCTTTTTAATTGATCTCCCCTCATCCCATCCCATTGTGCGCAATTGCGCCAAGTATTCCTGTCTGAGTTATGTCTACTCTGCTCTTGGTTTCTTCACATACTGTTTTCCTAGCGTGTTCGGCTCTAGTCCTGTACGTCTTTGTGAATTTGTGTTTATTTATTAGCTGCATGTGTGTTCAGTCGCAGTCATCCTGCCATTTAGTTTTTGAGTTTTGAGTATCAGGGGCTCTGTGCATTTGCTCCAGGCCACAGTAGAGAACATCATGAAGGAGAAGATGCCCAAGAAAGGAGGACGCTGGTGGTTCTCATGGCGGGGCAGAAACAACAGCTCCAAATCGGTATGCTTGCAATATTACATATAGGAGATAATTGTGAACTGAATTAAAGGTCAAGTGTTACCAGATTTATCCAAAGACATTTTGACTTCTCGCAGGTTTGCAAATATTATTTATGTAATAAAAGCAATCAAATCTGTGATTCTTACTGCAACAGGAATCAGCATCAGACCAGATTGAAGGTGGAGAAGAGTCTATAAGAACAGCAACTGTGAGCAGGTACAATTTAAACTTAATGTATTACATTTAGAAAAACACTGAAAATTCAATTCAGTTTTTCAGTTCAGACCAATGAAAAAAAAAAAAGTCAGATAGGGTGAATGAAAATGCTAATTCACTCTCCAACAGTAGATGCAGTAGGTTCCTTTGCTATTCAACATTCTTCTTGGTCAGGGGCAGGTCTGCACACCCAAGGTGCCCCCCCCCCCCATCAGTTGTGATTGGCTTGTTTTTAGTAAATTTCTAACTGCATCTGGCAGTGGCGGATCCTGGCATGGGCAATATAGGCAGGCATGGGGTGCACACAGCTTTCAGACATGACCTTGTCCTGCATCAGAAGGTCTTTTTTAATTCAGGTGAAGAGTAGGCTAATGCCACTAAATGGAAGCAAGCTGATTTTAGTCAGCCTTCTCTAGTTATTTATTTTATTATTTAATATTTATTTGAGTTAATTGCTTATTGTAAATATGCATTAATTAAATTATTTTATTAAAATTGTATTTTGTTGTTTTTGTATATAATTGTACAATTAAAGCGTATCAACCAGGCCGGCTTCCAAAAGCGCTCCCTTTATAATCACTAAAAAGCTCTCACTCTTTGTTCATCACGATATCACAAAGTTCCGTTATGATCAATAAATCTCTCTACACTGCGCAATCAATCTATTATTTACATTGTGTATACACTCTGTATGTTATATTGAGTGGATTCGCAAACTTATAACTTATAACGGAACAAAAACTGGTGTGTTGCATCCTTTAGGTATGAGACACAACCAGCAGGTCTACTGTCATGAGGATGATGAAAGTGTTTTCATTTGAGTTAAGCTTTTAACTCCCTTAAGTGTTTTTCTACATCGATTATGTACAATTTCTCATGTGGCAACATATTTAATAATATATTCTTCCCTCTCATTATGCTCATTTTGCGGCCACCCTCTTTTGAGGCAGTGCCCCCCCACCCCTTTTAAAATGCTCTAGACATTGTCCTTGTTCTTGGTATGAACAGGCCATTATTCAAGGTCTCTTGCATCGAAAAAGTTACATTTAACATGAGCATTTTACACCGTCATTCAGGCCTTTAGAACTGAACAGACTCAAAAGAGAATTACATTTTTTTGGTACTGTATCTTTAAGATTTCTATATACAGTAACTACGAAATCAGGTCTCAGAATATATATCATATCAATCAAAATTTTAACATAAATGCATTATAGGAGAATGTAGGTTTATAAAGTGTGCATCATTTTGGACTGTCTGGTGATATTTTTACTAGATTAAAGGATGAATCATCATCCAGTGAAGATGACAGTGGGAGTGCTAAACAGAACCCCGTGAGCAATCAGCCTGAAGTTCTCCACAGCTCTGGAGGCCACTGGTACAGGAAGACTCTTCGTTTGTCCCCAGAACAGCTAGTAAGCATCTCCATTTTCAATAAAGCCAGTGGTCAGTCAGAGACTACAGTAAGTTATGGAAACCCACGCTACAAGCATGTTCCTCTTTTCTCAGGCCAGTCTGCACTTAAAAGATGGCCCTAATGATGTGGTCTTCAGCGTTACCACCCAGTACCAGGGCACCTGCCGCTGTGAGGGCACCATTTATCTGTGGAACTGGGATGACAAGATAGTGATTTCAGATATTGATGGCACCATCACAAGGTGAGACACCTCTCTTGGGCAATACAATAGGCTAGACGGATGCAAAAAATGAAGTATGCAGTCTAAAGTGCAAAGTAATTTTCAGGTCTGACACCCTGGGACATATTTTACCAACTTTGGGTAAAGACTGGACCCATCAGGGTATTGCCCGACTCTACCACAGAGTCAGCCAGTAAGTCCCACACCACGTACAGAGTATGTCACATCTATCAAATTTGAGCAAATTTTAATATGTCTAATATATCTATTGTCTATTGTCAAACAGGAACGGCTACAAATTTATGTACTGTTCAGCTCGGGCTATTGGCATGGCTGACATGACCCGGGGTTACCTGCACTGGGTTAATGAAAGAGGCACTATGCTACCCATGGGACCTGTGCTGCTTAGTCCTAGCAGTCTGTTCTCTGCATTTCACAGGTTGGAACACACATAAAACATATATAGGCTTTAAAAATGTTAATTTTGTATTAATGTTAAAAATGTTAATGCCATATAGTAACTGATGTATTTTCTTTCAATTTCAGGGAAGTAATTGAGAAGAAGCCAGAAAAGTTTAAAATTGAATGTCTGACCGATATTAAAAATCTGTTCTATCCAAACAAAGAACCTTTCTATGCTGCTTTCGGAAACAGGGCAACAGTAAGTGCTAGTAGCAATATTTGATAACATTACCTTAATCTGATATATGCAAATCTCTAAGTAGCATTCTTCTCTCTAGGATGTTTATTCATATAAAGAGGTGGGAGTGCCTTTGAACAGAATATTCACTGTGAATCCTAAGGGAGAGCTCATCCAAGAGCACGCAAAAACCAACATATCATCGTGAGTGATCTAATGAAAACATTTCTTTTCTGATTTTAAAAGAAAAAAATAATAATTTTGCACTAAAGCTAAACCTGTTTTGGAAATTGTTTTATTTATTTATTTTTACATTTTCATGATAATTAAAGGGTTAGTTCACCCTAAAACTCTGCCACCGTCATGCCGTTCCAAACCCATAAGACTTTCGTTCATCTTCGAAACACAAATTTTCTGAAGAGACATGATCGCTTTACATGATGAACAGATTTAATTTAGTCACATAAACATTCATCAATACACACATCAATTAAAAAAAAAAAGCTCAAGCATGCTTGCTTGACGTGCGAGAACCAATGAGGTTCATTCTCGTGTTACGCAGCATGTTTATGCTTACATAAGAACCAATGAGGTTTGTTCTTGCACGTCAAGCAAGTTCAGTTGCGCTTCTGTTCATGTTTGCTGATCAATGTTTATATCTAAATCAAAAGCCTAAATTCAGTCTTTTCATCATATAATCGAGTCTCTTTAGAACATTTGGACTAAACCACTCAATTCATATGGATTATTTTAACAATCTCTTTATGAACTTTTTGAAGCGTCAAAGTGGTAGTTGCGTGGACTGTCAATGGAGGGACAGAAATCTCTGATTTCATTTAAAATATATGAATTTGTGTTCCGAAAGATGAACGAAAGTCTTATGGGTTTGGAACGACATGAGGGTGAGTAATTGATGATATTTTTTTTTCATCTTTGGGTGAACTAGCCTTTTAAGCTAATTTTCCCTTCCAAATTTAAAGAATTTAAATTAATCCGGACGTTTTACTTTCAAGTTCCTATCACCGAAAATTAAAATAGGATGATTTTGAACTTAAGCTTGTTTTCCCTTCCAAATTCTCATTTAAATGCATCCAGACATATTACTTTCGATTGTTTTTGTAATTTCCATCTTCGAAAATTAAAAGAAAAAATTGCATAAAACTAAGCCTTGGGATGATTTGTTTTTTTTTTGTTGTTTTTTTTAAATTGTGAATTTTTTTTATTATAATTAAGCTCTCATATAAATTCTCATTGAAATGCATCTGGATGTTTTACATTTGTGTTTTTGTAATTTCTGTTATCGAAGATTTCTCAAGAATCTAATGGTAGATAATCTAGTAGTGTCTAGTAGTTTGGAGTTTGACAGTCTGAAAGTACATTTATCCTAATATTCTTGCATGTTTTACAGTTATGGCCGTCTGTGTGAGGTCGTAGACCATGTGTTCCCTCTTCTGATCAGAGGGAATACCACCGACTTCCCCTGTTCAGACACTTTCAGCCAGTTCACTTTCTGGAGAGAGCAGTTACCAGAGGTAGACAAGCAGGATGAACATTCAGAGAGCAGTGAAAGGACATAAAGCAAACATCACCTACAAACTCAGCTCTAACGCTGCACTGCCATAGGTATTACTCTACGCACAAGCAACTTAGCACTTTGCAGACACAAATTAGGGAATTTGTTTTTTGTTTATAGATAATGGTACAGTTATTTTAAAGTGCCAAACATATTATTCATAACCAACAAGGCACATTATTACATTATGCTATAATTTTTTCCCCCATTGGATTAGTCCAAGATTTTAAAGATGTATATGAAGGAATACAATTATTTTAGTACATAGTATACTTTTTTTTTTGAGCATTTGAAATAAAACATTCTGTGAGAAATTTAAAAGTTTAATGAAAATAAAAACAATAATAAATAAACTCAGATATAGATATAAAGCCAGCTAGTATATCTCAGGTGTTACAGAGTCTTCACAAGGTATTCTTTTGAAACTTAAAGTGACCTTTCATAACAGAAAAGAAATCAACTATGTCGGTTTTTGTATTTTCCTTGACATCTAAATTATTTAATGACTCCATTTCCTTAAGAACAAAACAACAAATGCAAGTGGTTATTACTTAATTGTGTCATCTTGGATTACTACTTACCACACAATCTTTACATTTTGCCAAATGTTTATTATTATATGATAAATTTGCATTCCTTATTATTTGTGTGTATTTTATGTAAAGTACATATCTCTGACCAGCAAAAATGAATCATGCAAATGTCATGTCATACCCGTTTGCATGTTAAAGAAAAAACAAAAACTACACAAAAGCAAACATCAATGCAAAGAACACTCAGGTCATGAAGTATTTTCTACCTGTATTAATTCCTTTATAGTAGTATCATATTTAATACATCTTAATCATTTTCATAAAATATAATTACACACACCTGAGAAAAAAAAAATTTAGTCAAGTGATTTTTTTTCCTTATTTAATTAAGGATATAAAACACCCAGAATCATGGTGCATCCTATTATCTTATGTTTTTTTTAATAATCTTTCTATTCTACCAACACCAAACACCTCTACCCAATAGTATTGTCTTATTAAAGGATGAAATGGATTGTGTGTTATGAAAGCACTGTATAATAGAATATATATTATATGTCGCTAGTGATAGAATAAGGGTTTTGTGTAATACATAAATGGACAACAAGCTCTCACTAGTTGTTGCTCCAACTTTTATTTAACATAAGTGAATGGATAATCTGTGCTTTTCCAAGGTTATCAAGGAGTACATTAAATAAGCACTGATGTGATGCATGAATGATAAAGGGGCTTTAGGGACTGGTTTGTAAGAACTGTGTATTTTAACGTAAATCATGTGTTATTGTTCTGCAAAGAAAAATAGATGATATGATATAGATGTGTGGAACATGAAAATGCAATTTGTACTGATCTCTAATTGGTTCAGTTGGCGATACAGACTTATTATAATGACAGATGACTGCTACAAACTTCAACACTGTGAATGATCAAGTCAAAAATAGTTGTTTCTGCTCTCTCTACCTGTCTTACAATATTTAAATTCAGTTAATTGAGATTTCTTATTCTAAACAAAAAAAAATAGCTGAATAATATAAGACTGTGGTTCCCATCCCATGTTTCCAGCTCATATGAATAGTAACAGCCATAATATTCAGTTAATTTTTTTTCTCTATGGAGTTTTATATTCTTTCTGTGAAAGACCTTGTTGCCTAAGTTGTGGCAGTTGAGTTTGTGTCATTATGTTTAGTTTTGAGATGTAAAACTACTGTTGTGTGTATATTTTAAGATGCCAAATCTCAATATGTAAATTAAAATCCCACTACATGAATCCAAAAGCATTCTGCCTTGTTTGTCTAAGCAGTACTGAAACAACCTACCTTGGTGTTCTTGTAGCTAAGCAGACTGAGTACAGTTTATAGATTCTCATCAGTACTACTACAATCACACTGAACACCTCTTCAGATTTGATATGATGAGCTTCATTTTCCCTTTTCACGCAGATACTCGGCTGAAATACATGCAGAAACTATGATCAAAAAACATTAAACTAGAGCAGGGAAGGTAATTGAACTTTGGTTGGAATTGTAGCCTACCTAGTTTCTCAACTGCTTCCACACAGATACTTGGATACATGCTCTGTGAGTACGTGGCGACAATCACATACAGTGCAGTTCTCACCAATATCAGGCCATGTCCTTCCTAATCAAAGACAATGAAGAAAAATCAGTGAATGAATTCTGATGTGATGACATGATGGAAAAGTGATGATGTGGTTATATAAAATTCATCTGCGCTTATGGGTCAATAACATATTTTTTTTATTCTTTGCAACCATAAAATAACGTTCCAAGAACGTTGCAGGGTGTTTATTTTTAAATAACCTAAAAATAACTTGTACAGAACGTTCCATAATGGTTATTAGGGCCTGAGCACCGATGGTGTGAGGACCCTATTGGAATTGCTCAGCCTATTATTATTCTTCTCCCAAATGAATCGCATTTTTGATGGCCTAAACACGCTCGAAAACTCACAAAACTTTGCACATGCGTCAAAAGTGGTGAAAGTTTACGTCTGATATGGGTTTCAGAATTAGGCGTTGCAAAATGGCTCGATAGCGCCACCTACAACATTTCAACGAAGTGCCCCTCCCGCTACGTTTCACGTACAGGTTTGAAATTCGGTAGACACATGTAACAGCCCAATACCTACAAAAAAGTCTCCTGGTACGAAATCTGAAAACCAACAGGAAGTGGGATATTTAAAATTTTCTTTGCAAAATTGTTGCAAATTTTGCCATTTCCAGACGTTGTACTTTAACAAACTCCTCCTAGAGATTTATTCAGATCATCATCATATTTGCACAGTCTACTCTAAAGGCCTTTGCGACGTTAAATTGCGAAGATTTTGAGCTTTCGCTGAAGGGCGTGTCTGTGGTGGCCTGACAAAGTTCGATATTTCGCCATAAAACAGGAAGTTGTTGTAACTCGGCCATACAATGTCCGATCTGCCCCAAACTTCACATGTTTTATTAGAGTCCTGACCTGAACACATCTACATGCCAATATTCAGTTACAGTCATAGCGCCACCTGCAGGCAACAGGAAATGTCATGCTTTACACTGTGATTAACTCCTCATTGAGATTCAATCAGAACAACATCATATTTGGTCAGTCTAATTTTAAGGTCTTGGTGATGTTAAATTGTGAAGATCTTCAGTTTTCGCTGAAGGGCGTGTCCGTCGCGGCCTGACAAAATCTGATGTTTCGCCATGAAAGAGGAAGTTGTTATAACTCAGGCATACAATGTCCGATCTGGCCCAAACTTCACTTGTTTAATAATAGTCCTGGCCTGAAGACATCTACATGGCAATATTCAGTTATAGTCAAAGCGCCACCTGCTGGCAGCAGGAAATGTGGCACATTGTAGTGACTTTGCCATATTTCTCCTATATTTACCGGCATAAATGAATGTCGTCCACTATTGGCTGTTTTCCTGAGGCCACCGGGTGGCGGTGCTCCCGTGTGCGAGGGCCCTTTCATCGCTGCTTACAGCTTTAATTTTTAGGTTATTATTTTGCAACCATAAAATAGTTACCAGAATGTTGCAAGGTGGTTATTTTTTAAAAACCAAAAAATAACTTTTAAAAGAACGTTCCGTAATCGTTATTTTTAGGTTATTATTTTGCAACCATAAAATAATGTTCTCAGCACATTGCAGGGTGGTTATTTAAAAAAAAAAAAAACTAAAAATAACTTTTACAGAACGTTCCCTAATGGTTATTTTAAGGTTATTATTTTGCAACCATAAAATAATGTTCTCAGCACATTGCAGGGTGGTTATTTAAAAAAAAAAAAAACTAAAAATAACTTTTACAGAACGTTCCCTAATGGTTATTTTAAGGTTATTATTTTGCAACCATAAAATAATGTTCTCAGCACATTGCAGGGTGGTTATTTAAAAAAAAAAAAAAACTAAAAATAACTTTTACAGAACGTTCCCTAATGTTTATTTTAAGGTTATTATTTTGCAACCATAAAATAGTTACCAGAATGTTGCAAGGTGGTTATTTAAAAAAAAAAAAAAAAAAAAAAAAAACTTTTAAAAGAACGTTCCATAATCGTTATTTTTAGGTTATTATTTTGCAACCAAAAAATTACTTTTCCAGGACGTTGCAGGTTTGTTATTTTTAAATAACCTAAAAATAACTTGCAGAGAATGTTCCATAATGGTAATTTTTAGGTTATTATTTAATAACCATGTAAAATAACCTTCCAATTAAAACGTTGCAGATGTTTTTGTGTAATGACCTATCTCTGAAATAAGTTTAAAACTAATGTTTTGGGAACCAAAAATTGTTAGCTGGGAGCTCGTTGTTTTGGTTCAGGAGGAACTGTAAAAAGCTGTTATTTGTGGAGATTGGTGACTGTATGTCTACAACTTTGCATAGCCTTGCGCTGATAACGTGTGATGTCTGCGTGAAGGTATAGAAATACATATGTTGACAGGAAGGTAATATTTTTGGGACTTGATTTTTCCACAGAAGATATATGTTTTAATATTTAAATTACTTCTATTATTGACTGCTATTAGCATGTGAAAGGAGTTTAAACCAGAATAACAAGTGTTTATAAAAAAATGCGCCCAATCTAACTTTAAGTTATTAAAAATACGCTATTCACCTCCTTTTAATTTCCAAATTATTTTTTATGTTTTTTGAGGTTTGTAGTAACAAACAAAAAGTCTTATTTTCTATATTTTGAGTAGGTTTAATGAAACATGTAGATTATATTTACTCACACACGTTGTGTATATCGAGTGTTTGTCAGCACGCACGCAGGTGTAGAGCTTGTTCCTGAAGTGGAGTCCTCTCTCCCTCGTTACATTCACTTGTTTGAATGAGTCTATAAACATTCGTGTTTGTTCTGGACAGACCTGTTTGAAGACATTAAACTGATTGAACTAAATGGACACTTTGTCCTGAACAAATTACATGTTTATCTGTATGAATGCAGAAACTTGAAGTAACCTTAACTTACTTACTGTAAAATTGGACGCAGCCGTTACGTCGCCTGTTTTAGCCACAAGTATCGCTGCACACTCGACATGTTTCGTGTTAATGAGACTTTCTTCTAATAACTTTGGAAATGGGTTCATATTAATATCTAACAAATTACTTAAACAATGCTCAAAATGTTTATTTGATATGTCGCACTCAGCGGTTACGTCGCCCTTAACAACCGCCTGAACAAAATCCCCAAGGTTACCAAGAAATGTTCGCTGTCTAATTAATATTCATAAGTGGGCGTTTTATATACTGAACTAGTTGATAAAATATTTATTCTGTTTTGAACACAAACACCCAGTATACTTTACATTTTAAATGAATTTTATTTGTATCTGAAACCTGATTTTGTTGCATATTTCTGCTTAGAGGGCTTTAGTACAATTCAATACTATTGTTTTTTCAAAACTATTACTTGACTACAATGAAGAAAAAAACCTAGCAAGAGAGAGAGAAAGGAAAAAGGGCAGGGGGAAAAAAACCTTGCAGAATATTCAACAAACTTTATTACATGTATATTTAAAACAAAACAAAAAATAAACCTAAAAGACAAACTCAGTGACTCAGTCTCTTGAGTAAACATTCTTCATACTACTCCAACTCAGCAAAAATATACAATATTGAGACCTCTGAATGCTTAATGGCAATCCAGATATAATGGGCAGCGTAAAATGTGCAGATAGTCCAAGACGCATAAATTAACATAAATAAAACTCAGTCAAGCACACAAAAACCAACAGTTATTAGACCTTTAACCAATCATCCCTTGTTAATTCCCTCATTTGTACCTTTGTAAATAAAACTAGTAAGCTCTGCAAAATAAATTCCTTTCTTGTTACACAGACAAATAAGCTGTTATAAGATTTTAATAAAGAGGATCATTTTTCTGGTGCAAATTAATTCTATAACGGTGAAGTTAAATGGAAGAATTGGCAGGTAAGGCAGATATATAATTAATTAAAAACAACACCACTTGGTTTAGTGTTCCTGATGAGAAAATTCAAGTTCAAAAACGTTCTCATCAACTTCAGATCTAGGCAAATTACGATTATAACAAATATAGCTTTCAATACAGCAATAAAAGACAGTATATTTGAAGCAAAATATAGGTCCTGAGATATCTCTGCATCCAGTGGTAAATTATTATTTAGGCAATAAAACAAACAAATAAAAAAAATTCCCCTTTTCATTCCCGTCACTTGATAAAAAGCAAAACTTGGCAAAGTTGTGAAGGCTAACTTGTCTTCCCTATCATCACATATTTATTAGTATGTTCCAAAGAAGTAGAGAACATCTTAAGGTAAAGGTCAGTCTTGAAGATCTCGAGTTAGTGGTGAGACGCTGTGCTTGAAGTGCTGTTTTGAAGGGTCATCTTCTCTCCTCGTCATTTGGGGGCTTTGTGGTCAAACAGCTGCAGGTCAAGCCGAACCCAAACCTCTCCAGTGGGAACTTCATGAAGCAGCAGCCTCCTGGTGGACGGACCTTTATTCTCAAGCTCTTTCTTAATAGTGGCTACAGGAACCTCAGTGCGACCTAAGAAGTCTATAGAGGGATAAAAAGAAATGGAACAATTTAGGGAATGTGTAATAATTATACATGTTAAAATATTAAAAGAGCTTGTTTTAAGACTAATTAAATGATATCATTTAGAAAAAGTCTTATACTCGCTATATTTATACTGACCATCTGGTGAAAATTGCTCCCGCTCATATATTGTAATGCAGAGGACATCTTGATACAGATCTTTAATGTGAAACTGACAATTAAAGTTCCACTTGGGGTTGGAAGTGTCATTGATGGTTCGGGAAGTGTAGCCCTGAGAACCCATGGTCACTTCACAGTATGAATTACTCTTTCCTAAAAAAACAAAACAAAAAAAACACAAATACAAAAAAGTATTAATATACTATAAGATGTTGTGGAACATTAAAGGGATAGTTCACCCAAAAATGAAACTTACCCCATGATTTACTCACCCTCAAGCCATCCTAGGTGTATATGACATTCTTCTTTCAGATGAATACAATCGGAGTTATATTAAAAAATGTCCTGCTAATCCAAGCGTTATAATGGCAGTAAATGGCAGCCTTCAAAATTTGAAGCCCAAAAAAGTGCATCCATCCATTATAAAAGTAATCCACACGGCTCCGGGGGGTTAATAAAGGCCTTCCGTATTCAACTTAAGAATAAAGTGTAATGCCTCTCGCAATTCAAAATGCTTGCGCTACGTCCGACATCATCGCCGTGCAAGTTGAGTAGATATTTTACTTTATAACATGTAAAATATGGATATTTTTCTTTCACAAACCCATCGATTCGCTTCAGAAAGCATTTATTAACCCCCTGGAGCCATGTCGATTACTTTTATTATGGGTGGATGCACTTTTTTGGGCTTCAAATTTTGGGCTGCCTTGGAAGAGCCAGAACATTTTTTAATATAACTCCGATTGTATTCGTCTGAAAGAAGAATGTCATATACACCTAGGATGGCTTGAGGGGGAGTAAATCATGGGATAATTTTCATTTTTGGGTGAACTATCCCTTTAATGCATATATAAGGGAAGATCATGAAATCACTCACCATTTGGTTTGGAGGATTTTAGCTCCGTTGCCTCCAAGATGGTGACAAGCAGGCGACCAATTCCACTTGCCTTCATTGATCGAGCTGTAAAAAAAGTATGAAAGACATGAATTTGGGCAACCTGTTGTAATTATTATTTATATTTTAAAGACCATGGCATACACTACCGTTCAAAATTTTGGGGTCAGTAAGATTTCTTTAATGTTTTTGAAAGAAGTCTCTTATGCTCACCAAGGCTGCATTTATTTGATCAAAAATACAGTAAAAATATATTGTGAAAAAATATTATAATTTAAAAGTTTGATGATCAAATAGAATACTGTTTTTCAGCAGCCATAATTTTCCTACAGAAATCATTCTAATATGCTGATTTGGAGCTCAAGAAAAAAAAAAATATTATTATCATAAATATTGAAAACATTTTCCATTTCAAAATTCCATACTTTTCAGACTCAAATTTCCAAACCTCTCTGTAGATTTTCAGACCACATTTAACATAAATGGTTCATACAGCATTATTTTCAGCTTTATATTTAGTACAGTCATCTGTAAATATTTTTATTTTCTCAGGGGTTTGTTCATTGATTTTCTCGAAGTGACAACATACAGCACCCCTAGATGTACAATATATATACACACAGACTTTTGCATGCACACAAGAACCTAATTCGTGCCCTCGGGAAACTATTCACATGCGCACAGGAATTTTTTTTACGTGCTTATGCATTTAAATTTCTAGTTTTATAAACCATTTCATTTGTGCGTACTATGAAGAAAACGAGAGCATGGATGCTAATTAATTAAAAGAGATCCATTTGCTCAATTTGGCCTATCTTAAGTAAGTACCTCTAATATCAAGGCCTAATGTCCAATTTAATGCATCTGTGGCATCTTGAACACCATGACACGAAATGTGCTGATGGCACAATACGGCTGTGTGCATTGTCCTATATGCCAAGTTCAAGGGTCTATAAAAAAAGATTGTTCAGATTTGGCTTTTGTTAGGGCAGTACGTCATATTTTAAGGCCTTATGCCTGCTTTAATGCATACACTGTGGCAGCAAGAAAACAAACTGTGAAATGGGCTGACCTGGAAATTACTCAAATCAAATTCCATACTTTTCCAAACTGACTAGAAGAGTTCAAAAGAACATGATAAAATAGAGATCTTTAGTAACATTATAAATGTCTTTACTGTCAATTTATTGCATTCTTTGCTAGTATTCATTTCTATAAGAACCATTAGACCCCAAACCTTTGGATGGTTGTGTAAATAGTAAGTGAGTAGTCATATTTAATGGTACCAAAAAACAAAAACAATTTACACTGATAGGACTTTTCCCGTTTTTTCTTCTCCATCTCAAGGAATCCTTCTGATGCCGTTTTGATCTTCTGAACCCATGCAGTCCTAGCAGGATATTAGGAAGATGTTAAACATTTTGTGGCATAATAAAAACTATATATGCATGTATAGTTTCCAAGAAGCAGATGAAATAGTTTGTGTCAGTTATTCTTGCAGTGTAATTTCAGCAGCGATATAGGCGGTTGTTTTTTTTCCACCTTCTCGTACAGTGTGCTGATAACAACATTCCATGAACGGTTCATAAAACATCCCATGTATGCAGTAAATAGTGGCTTGCTGATAAGACTGATAAAAAAAAAGTGATAGCTGAAACTGACCTCTCGTTAATGTTCTCGGTCTTCAGTGTGTACACACGATCTATGTGGGAAATGTGGAAAACGGGCTCATCACTGGACGGATCTGACGGAAGCTTCACCAGAACTTCATTGAGGAACACAGGCTGGAAACACAAACATATACATTAAATAATATCCCAGTGGTTTTTCCCCCTAAAGGTTTGACGATAAAAAGAATACTACTCAATAGAGAGGAGTGGAACCCTACCGTCTTATACATCTTGTACTGGGTGTTGGATTTGGGGCTGAAGAGCTTGTCCGTTCCTGAGGAAGTGAACTGCCTGACAGCTTGAGTAAACAGCAGAAAGTCGTTGAACAGAAAGGCGTATAACTCCTTATTGCTCTTGGTCTTGAACACCTTCCCGCTGTGCAGCAATTTACGAGGACCCAGGCAGTTGGTTAGAGAGTTGAAGGTCAGATTCTAGACAAGTGACAAAATAGAAAAGTAAGACATTTACTTGTACCTTCAAAGCATTATATATGAAATCTAAGCCAAAGTCTTTCAGCCAATCAGCCCAATATTTTACACCACCATTCAAAAGTCTGGGGTCAGTAATATAAAAAAAAAAGAAAAAAAGAAAGAAATCCATTCAGAAAGGATTATATAAAATGATTAAAAGTGACAGTAAATAGATTTAAAATGTTACAAAAAATCTATTTCAAATAAATGCTCTTTTGAACTTTCTATTCATCAAAGAATCATGAATAAATGTGTATCACGGTTTCCATAAAAATATTAAGTAGCTGTTTCAACTGTTTTCAACATTGATAATAATAAGCAGCGTTTCTTGAGCAGCAAGTCAGAATATTAGAATTATTTCTGATGGATCATGTGACACTAAAGACTGGTGTAACAGCTCCTGAAAATTCATCTTTGCATCAGAGGAATAAATTACATTATAAACCATAATAAAACAGAAAATAGTTATTTTAAATATTTCACAATATTACTGTTTGTACTGTACAAATAAATTCAGCCTTACAGAGCATTAGAGACTTCCTCAAAAAATCTTACAGACCCCAAACTTTTAAACGGTATTGTATATTCAGACTACAGCCTATGATCGATCTTGCAATGCATGTTTTAATCATCAGCTACTTTTTGTACCAGAAAA
Organism: Rhinogobio ventralis; assembly: GCA_039654625.1. Lineage (NCBI taxonomy): Eukaryota > Metazoa > Chordata > Actinopteri > Cypriniformes > Gobionidae > Rhinogobio > Rhinogobio ventralis. The sequence continues at coordinate 29,152,280 of CM077202.1, read as the reverse complement.
AAAGATGGTATAGAAACCTTTTCAAATGTCACATGACTAAACGGTGTGCTTTCTGACCTCTGTGATGCCTTCACACTGCACATGGGCTTGGATCCACTCCAGCCTGTCAGAGTTCTCCTTCTCCCTGACGCCCTCGTTCACCTGGGAGCACAGCAACTCTGCCTTCTCCAAAGCCTCTAGCAACTGAATATAGTCCACATGACTCTCTGGAGTACTTTCCAACATCTGGACACACAAATACACACACGTATTGATTAAAAACACTAATCATTTGCTTTCACTATCAATATCGAAGATGAGAGAAACGTCTTTTTCACAGAACTAACATTTTTAATATGGAGAGGGTAGCGGGTGATCCTTTGCATAGGTTTGAGTAAAAAGCTGGACAAAGGCATTCCTTTACAACGGTAGTCTGTTGCAATTTTCTGAAGGAAAAAAAAAAGGAAAAAAAATTATTTATTATTATTATTAGGTAAATTTTCTAACCAAAAACTCAAATTGAGGTTTTATTAAGTTGGAATAAATTAAATTAAGTTTTCAAATATTTTAAGGATATTAATGTGTATTTTTTGCAAGTGACGTATGTGTGGCTACCTTGAGGAAAGTTTTGAAGTCCGGCTCCTGATCGGTTCTCTGTTGCAGCAGCGCTGCTCCATTCAGCTGGCAGCTGCAGAAGCGGATGTAGGCCGGCATGTGTGACAGCTCAGAGGCCAGGACGTCCCCGATCATGTGAACAGGCATGTTGTCTCCTCCGACCTTTTTCCTTGTCTTCAGGGCCCTGCCAAATTGTGCCAATACACACATGCATGATACACTGCACACTGGAAAAAGAAACAAATATTTTCAAGTTAGCCTCACATACTTGAGCATCTTGGAGCTGCACTGGATAAGCTCCCTCCAGTTGACAAATATCATGTTCATTTCAGCCTCTGTGAGACGGCCTGATTCAGACATGGGCTTGTGGAAGACCTTAAAAGAGACAAGAAAGTAAGAACAAGGAAGTAAATATTTGATCATCAGAAAAAAATACTATTTCAATCAAATATTATACAAAAATGCACTGCAGAGTGCTTTTGCAAAGTCATAAAATTACTTAATTTTATAAAATAATTATTTTAAAATAATGTTTAATTCTAATTATTATTACACTACTTGGGATTTTTGTACTTTCAAAAAATCATAAGTCACAACGAAAGACCACAAACTGCAAAAAAGCTTAAAGGGATAGTTCACCCAAAAATGAAAATTCTGTTATTATTTACTCACCAACAAGTTGTTCCAAACGTGTATACATTTCTTTACTCTGCTTTACACAAAGGAAGATATTTTGAAGAATGTTTGTAACCAAACAGATCTCAGCCCCCATTGACTACCATAATATTTTTTTCCTACTGGAAATGGTAGTCAATGGAGGCTGAGATCTGCTTGGTTACAAACATTCTTCAAAATATCTTCCTTTGGAACAACTTGAGGGTGAGTAAATGATGAAAACATTTTCAATTTAATTTTCATTTTAAAATAAACAAGTATAGACTTTCCGTAAATAATATACTAAATAATCAAAACATATAATAACAAAAAAAAACAAATATATTTGTTAAATATAGCTTTTCATAACTTTGGTTTACTTTTTGATATTGCAGCACCACTAAAACTGTCGGTGCCTTTACGGTAAAGTTACTTTGGATAAAATGTGAATGTAAAATAAGTGATCTGTGATTGTGTACCTCTAGGACCAGCTGTAGGTCTTCTATGTATTTCTCCTCAGTTTCAATGAGCTCATGGATGTAACCTTGCCGTTTCCTCTCCTGCGGGCTCATTGAATCCAAAGTGGTCTGGTCAGCACACCCTACAAGAAAACCGTACAGGTGAACTCACCCAGACACTTGAATAACCCATAAACACAACAAAACACACACATATTGACAGCTCCATGAGATCCTTCAACAGTCTTATTTCAAACACACTCAAAACCAAGCAGAATAATGTCAGTTGCAGTGTATTGATGACACTCCAAACTGCTCCTGCGTGAATCCTTACCTGCTGATGGTCTGTCTGTTTGACCATCCATGGTGTCTTCATCATTCACATCCCATAGCCGCAAAAACAGCAGTTTACCCCCTGAATGATCGCTCATTTTCTTGAGCTGTTCTTTGTGAACCTGCTCATTTAGTGGTGATGAACACTGCAAGCATGCAGGATTACTCATTCTGTTTTCACCCATAATACAACAGAAGGATAACCATAACTAGATGGAAGTGAAGATTAGCTAGATTAATTCTGTCTCCAGAAATTCACTGAGGTTTCATATGAGACAATATAGCCAGTTTCTTTTATCTTTATTTAAACTTTTAATTTGTTGATCATTTATTAAAGTCTGCATGAAATGGAAGTTGCGTTAGTAATTTCTTAATATATCTATATGTGAGTGACAGGTTTTCCCACCCTCGTATCATCAGAGAAGAGATATTGCAAGAGAAAGTTATTATGGAGGGCACATAAATAAAAAAATAAAAAAGAATGATGTGCATGGATAAATCATTTATAATAAGTACTGCAATATAATATGTCCATTTTGATGTCATGGCGACTTTACTTTTTTTTTTTTAATGTGTTTTTATATATATTTTTAATAAACTATTTATGATGATCAAAAAATTAGACCAAAACATTTCTGTATTTTACTTTAGATGATAAAAATTGGATTATTTATGGGCTGTTTTTTTTTTTAAATGGTTATCTGGGAAATACGTTTTTTTTTTTTTTACATTGGCACTGAACTCCTATATTACAAAAATTAAAAAGGAACGACGTTTGTTTTTTCAAAAGACTTTAATGTCTAGATTTCTTCAAATCAAATAAGTACAAGATCCAAAGTATTTGAGATATTTGAATGATTATTAACAACATCCAATAAAATGATATTTAAGCAAACATTTGTCCACAATTTCACAACTACTTGCATAGTTTCTCGAATAATATTAACAAATCTGTTTATACAGAAGCGATTCATGCACAAACAAGGCATAAAACACATTAAATATGTAACAATACCAACTAAGGCGAAAGCATTGAGCTTAAAATAGCAGCAGCATAACTATACCACTAAATACACCATAGACAGTAATACAAGTTGTCTTCTGTTTAGTTTTTACATTGATTTCAAACAAACTGAATACAAATAAAATTTAAGCAAAAGAATGGAAACCATCTAAAGATTCAAGGTGAAACTGCCTCAAAAAAGTGACAGTTTTTTGTTCTTTAAAATGTCAAAGTGCCCTCAATAGCCAGAGACCAATAATACTGTTTAAAGCTGCATTATAACCAGCAAATTCACGCGAAGTGTAACAGTTTCCCACTTTGTAACATCCCTTAAAAATGTAGCATTCCTTAAAATGACCGAGGTGCAGCAGTTTTACTGTAAAATCCCATCTTATAAAAGAAGCTGCCACACTTAAGAAACTTTAAATCAAATGAAAATGTAAGAAAATTCAAAAAAGGAACACCACAGAAAGACTCACTATCCCTCTACTAATCAGTTAGGATCAGTCCAGACAACCAGTCAATTGAATGAGAAGCTGTGTTTTAGTTTAAAACAAATGAGATGGGTGAGGAGAGATAAAGGAGGGTGATTAAATGGTGGTTTCAGCAGGACCACCTCCACTGTGAGAGGGGGATAGTGGGTCTCTCATGGGCGAAGGGAGGGAAAGGTGTTACCACCCTACAGAGAAGGACACAAACGAGAAGAAAAAAGTGGAAGGGGAAAAGAATGTGTGAAAAATGATTGTAGCTAAATATGGAGGAGGAAAAGAAAAGTCTAACATTAGATACTACATGTCTAACTGGAAATGACTGGAAAATATACTTTCTCTTATAACCCCCAAAAAATAAAATTAACCAAAAAGGCACTATAAAATAACACTAGGTATTGATAATTACACTAGTGGATAAAAATGTAATTGTAATTGTAATTGTAAAAGTAATAAAGCTGTAATACACTCTGTCATATACACTCTTACAGATATTAAACACCCATATTTAAGCAGCACAAACAGCATAAACTTTTTTAAAAATATATATATATATATATATATATATATATATATATATATATATATATATATATATATATATATATATATATATATATATAAAATCTGAACCCAAGTTAACTTTCAAAATAAATGAAAAGGCAATCAAAGGCATAATAATTCAAACAGAACCAAAGTAGGTCTGTTTATGGGTCTCTACTTACACTGCTGACTGGGGTCAGAATCTGAGGTGGTCACTTTCACATAGTTGGTAGGAATCAAGCCTGTGACCCCATTGAGTTCTCCTTTCCACCAGTCAGGATCGCTTTTGTCCAGCACATTAATAAGTTGACTCTTCGAGAAGCTCAGCTCGTCCTTGTTCGCCGCGGTGTAGTCGTATATGGCGATGACTTGGCCAACTAGAGTAAGGAAGGACAGAGAGAGCAATGAGGAGAGATACCCAGAGAAATAAATCAACCTTGGATACTTGCGCTGTTTCTCACCAGCCGCAGATGCAGGTGTAGATTTGCCACTGTTTGAGCCCAGGAGCTTGACATGCGTAGCAGGGAACCAGCCCTTCTGACGCTTCTTCCCCCTGGCCTGAAGAGACAAAGAGAACATTTTGCAGCTAATTTAAAATTTTTAATTTTTATCTGTCTGTCTATCAAAGTAATTTTTGTTTGCAGAATACATGGAAAAAATTCCAACTATCCAGTTGGGGACATATCATGGAAATAAAGAATCAATCAACTCTAAAGGTCTGTAAAATGACTTAAACTGCGATTTAAGTGCCTTGATTAATGCAAGTGGATTTCAGGGGGGAAAATGCTACAAAAGTGTGGAAAATGACTCATTTAAAGTCTTTGTGCATAAACAGCTCAGTCACCTGCAGTTCCCCGAGCCACCAGCCGGAGGAGTTCTTGGTGAGGATGAGAATGAGCTGGCCTGGAGTGAGATTTAACTGCTCTGCACCTGCAGCAGTGTGTGCAGTGGTCACCTGGGCCACTTCTACAAACAAAATAGCATGCCATAGATTTAGATCACTGTAAATTAATTACTATAATTTTAATGCGGTCATAGAACGTTACACTGTTACTCACCTGGTTTCTTCCCAGGCATTCCAGGTTTACCAGAGAGACTTGAAGTCTAATGAGAAAAACAAGTTGTATCACAACTAACAACATGTATAAATGCCAGTATCCCTAAATATATAAAAATAAAATTACATCAGTCTCCTTTGGCTTGACATAATTGGAGGGGAAGACTCCTGATGTGTCTCCGATGCTGCCTCTCCACCACTCCCCCTCTCTCTCTGATACCAGGATGGTGTCTCCCTCATTGAAGGTCAGGTCTCCAGGCTCAGGGCTCTCGTAAGTGTACAACGCCACGTATTCTGATGACGGGATCAACATACAAACACGGTTTATAGAAACTCAGAACTGAAGGACAATGCTGATGTCCACAGATAAACCTGTGATGTGTTCACAGACATAACAGACACAAAACATACTAGAAATTAATATACACACACACACGCTGTTTGAATGTTTGGGTTGCCCACAAGAAATGTTTAAAATCGCATTAAAGAACTAATTACTAGAAAATGAATCACATGCATATACCACAGTTACAAAGTTTGGGGTCAGTGCGTTTTTTTCAAATAAATTAATACTTTTCAGTATTAAATTGATCAAAAATGACAGTACAGTCTTTTATAATTTTACAGACTATTTCAAATTAATGCTATTCTTTTGACATATTTATTAAAATAATAATTTAAAAAAACACATCACATTTCCACAAAAATATTAAGCAGTATAACAGTTTATCATCATAGGAAATAATAATCATAATAATAATACAAAATAAATCAGCATATTAGAAAGATTGCTGAAGATCATGTGACACTGAAGACTGGAGTAATGGCTGCTGAAAATTCAGCTTTGCATCATATAAATAAATTACATTATAAAATACATTCAAATAGAAAACTTATTTTAAATTGTACTATTTTACAGTATAGCCGTTTTTTAATAAAATAAATGCAAAGGAAGAAACTTCTTCCAAAATCATTAAAAGAGTCTTCCCAACTGCAAACTTATGAATGGTAGTGTATATACAAATAATAATTTAAAAAAGATTAAATAAAAATTAAATAATAGGTGACAGCAACCTGCATTATGTGAATTTTAGACAGAGAATTTTAGATAGTCCAAATAAAACTACATGTTGTTGTAATTTATTATATCATCTATATAATTATATGATTATATAAATCACAAATGTCTCTTAACATGTTGCTAACAAATAGATATCTTCTCTTACATGTAAGGGGAAACTCCTTCAGAATGTCACAACTGATAGAAAATGCTAATCTGTTTTCTCTTACCTTCATAGTTGGATCCATCTGCTGTATCAGATCCATCAGTAGAGCTATGGGGGGAAAATAAATAAATATCAAGCACCAAACAAGATCAAATAGTGTTTCAGTGTCAAACAGAGAAAGCAACAAAAAAAAAGTGTGTCTTTGCAGGAACACTAGTAACTCAGTACACCAGTGAGTTTTAGTATGCAAAGTTTAAAAACAGCATTCACATTAACACTTTCCACAGACAAAGTACATGTAACACTCACAGCTACACACTCATCTATTAGGTCAAAAAAGGAAGAAGCAACATCACAACCACTTCAGCATGGTGTGTGTATTTACTCTGCTTGTGCATCACTGCCGCCCAGCACTGTAACATAGGTTTTGGGGAACCACCCCTTAACCCCACTGAGTTCTCCCAGCCACCAGTTCTCCTGCTGCTCCAGAACTGTGATCACATCATCTTTGGAGAAGTTGAGATGGTTGTCCGTCTTTGCAGTCCAAGAGCACAGAGCCTGAGCTTGCACATTCCCCACCACCTGAAAACATGCAGCAAATGCCATTGCATTCCACTACAAGGAAGCTGTACCTTATATAAACACTAAGTGGCAATTCTCAAGGAATCCTGCATACCTGACCATGGTTGGAAGGGGCAGAGCCTGTGGCATGGGTTGGGGTGAAAGCAGAGCTCAGCCGTGATCCACTCTGTCCGTCACTCAGTTTGCTGGTGAAGAAGGTGTTTTAGAAAATTCCACGTTCTACTGTCATGCTCAACAAGATTTTGAAATGAAACAGCGCATCTCGAAGTATTTTACACAAAGTCATTATAATCGATTGATAGTTTTGTTTTTTTTGCTTCATTTTTTTAATCAGAATAACAAAAACATGGCATCAGACTTGCAAAACATTGTTTGGTAATACTGTATTCTTTCAGACTTGGTGTGAAGAGGTCTTTGTAGTATAAATTAATTTAGCTTCTTTCATATAAAAGACATGCAGTTTGTAGCTGTGAATGTTTTCTGTAATGGTCCTGTAGGCACATGCACTTTGTCTGGGAGTGTACATAGGGAAACGTTTGTACAAATGATTGTGCTACAGGTGTAAATAAAGCATTTGAACAATATGAGGTATTCAGATTGGAGACCGCACCTGACGGAAATGGAGACCTGTGGCTTCAGGGCTTGTTTGGCCACGAGTGGAGCCTCAGATTTGGTCTGCTTCTCCACATAGCTCTCAGGGAACCAGCCCATCTTCCCCTGCCGACTGCCGTACAGCCAGCCCTGCTCTCGCTCTACGCTCTCATCCACCTAAACAAACACAAATCCTGCTGAACAAACTCTAAATCTTATACTGTGAACATGGAGCAGTTTCACAGCATGTTGTACGTTGTATGGCAACCTTCACCCAAATTGCTGAGACCATTATATCTTTCTAGGAGCAGCTGAAGACACACTTTTTTTTCCTTTTTTGCAAGCACTTTACCACACCCTTTAACCAATGAACTTACACACACACACAAAAAAAACATATTTTTCTTCTCTATATTTCTTCTGTGAAACTGACCTCAATTAGGTCATCGCTTTCGAAGGAGAGCTCATCGTCGTTTCTGGCAGTGAAGGGGTAGAGGGCTTTAAATGTTGTCAATGCTGCTGATCTTCTGTGCTGTGTGCCAAGAGGATGTTTGCTGCCTGAAATCACAAGGACATTCATTCCAATCATATCAGAGACGACTCGACTAGCCATGCTAGTAGATTTTAAAACACATGGTACACTTTTTTTCTTACCCTTCCTCTCCTCCAGGCCACGCAGAAGAGCAGCAACAATGTCTGATTTGACAGTGGCCTTCTTGTTCTGTTCATCGTCTCTCAGCCTCACGGCCTCTTCCTCCTGCTGTTTCCTTTTCCTCTCCTCATCCTGTTTCTTTTGCTCCTCCTCTCGACGCCTCCTGTCCTCCTCTTCCTGCCTTTTCCGGTCTTCCTCTTTTCTCTTTCTCTCTTCTTCTAGTCTCTTCCTCTCCTCTGCATCTCTCATGGCAGCCTCTTGTGCACGATGTCGCCTCCTCTCCTCCTCCTCACGTTCCCTTCTTCTCTCCTCTTCTCGTCTCTCCTCCTCTTTCCTCCTCCGCTCCTCCTCTGCCCTTTTCCACTCAGTGCGTTTCCTCTCCTCCTCCAATCTTAACTCTTCCTGCCGTCTTCTCTCCTCCTCCAGTTTTTTCCTTTCTTCCTCCAGTTTTCTCCTCTCCTCCTCAAGTTTCCTCCTTTCTTCATCTCGCCGTCTGCGGTCCTCCTCTTCCTCCTGCTTCCTTTTCTCCTCAAGTCTCTGTCTCTCTTGTTCTCTCCTTTCTTCATCCTCCTCCCTGCGCCTCCTCTCCTCCTCTTCCCGGCCTTTGCGCTCTCGTTCCGCTTGTTCTTTAGCAGCCTGTAACCGAGCTTGTCTCTCCCTCTCCTCCTCCTCACGAAGTTTGGCCTCTCTCTCCTCCTGTATTTTCCTCTGTTTCTCCTCCTCATCACGCCGCAGTTTCTCCTGCCACTGCCGCTCCTTCTCCAGTTTGATGCGTCTGCATCAGGAAAAATCATGTGAGGCTTTTAAAAGGCTCTGTAAGTGTGAGTGTACTATAGGAAATAATTTCTTACTTCTGCTCTTCTTCTTCTCTCCTCTTCTTTTCCTGTTCCTCCTGCTTGCGTTTCTTTAGCTCTCTAATTTTTTCTTCCTTAATGTTGCGAAGTTTTTCCAAAGCAGACTCTTGCATCCTCTGGCTCTCTCTGAGATCCTGATAAACAAACCACAAGATTATGACACACTGAACTCAATTCAGTCATAATTCATGTAAGAGAGACCCAAAAAGTCCTTAAAGTTAAAATGAAGTCAAAATTTACCCAGCTTAACACTGGTACCAGGTTTCATTCACTGGTGCACATTAGCATATTTTTGTATTCATAATCTTTGATAAAAACAAGCTTTCTTCTGAAATTACTTTCCTTTTCTGCTGACGTCATTTAGACCATAAAATAATATTAACCAACAGCCAAATAGTTATTTAGGTACTGTTTTATCAAACTTGCATACATGTTTGGCTCCATTCTGGTATGCAATTTCCAATTTTCATGTTCCTATTCAATGTAAACTAGTGTCTCCTCAATGAATATCCTGTTTCAATCAAAAGTACACTATATTGCCAAAAGTATTGGGACACCCCTCCAAATCATTGAATTCAGGTGTTCCAATCACTTCCATGGCCAAAGGTGTATAACAATCAAGCACCTAGACATGCAGACTGCTTCTACAAACATTTGTGAAAGAATGGGTCGCTCTCAGGAGCTCAGTGAATTCAAGTATGGTACCGTGATAGGTTGTCCATTCGTTAAATTTCCTCAATACTAAATATTCCACGGTCAAATGTTAGTGGTATTATAACAAAGTGGAAGCAATTGGGAACAACAGCAACTCAGCCATGAAGTGGTAGGCCACGTAAAATCACAGAGCGGGGTCAGAGCATGGTGAGGTGCACATTGTGCAGAAGTCACCAACTTTCTGCAGAGTCAATAGCTACAGACCTCTAAACTTCGTGTGGCCTTCAGATTAGCTCAAGAACAGTGCGTAGAGAGCTTCATGGAATGGGTTTCCATGGCCGAGCAGCTGCATCCCAGCCTTACATCACCAAGTGCAATGCAAAGCGTTGGATGCAGTGGTGTAAAGCACACCGCCACTGGACTCTAGAGCAGTGGATATGTGTTCTCTGGAGTGACAAAATCACACTTCTCTGTCTGGCAAACCGATGGACAAGTCTGGGTTTGATGGTTGCCAGGAGAACGGTACTTGCCTGACTGCATTGTGCCAAGTGTAAAGTTTGGTGGAGGGGGGATTATGGTGTGGGGTTGTTTTTCAGGGGTTGGGCTTTGGCCCCTTAATTCCAGTGAAAGGAACTCTTAATGCTTCAGCATACCAAGACATTTTAGAAAATTTCATGCTCCCAACTTTGTGGGAACAGTTTGGGAATGGCCCCATCCTGTTCCAACATGACTGCGCACCAGTGCACAAAGTAAGGTCCATAAAGACATGGATGAGGGAGTCCTGACCTCAATCCGATAGAACACCTTTGGGATGAATTAGAGCGGAGACTGTGAGCCAGGCCTTCTCGTTCAACATCAGTGCCTGACCTCACAAATACACTTCTAGAAGAATGGTCAAAAATTGCCATAAACACACTCCTAAACCTTGTGGAATGCCTTCCCAAAAGAGTTGAAGCGGTTATAGCTGCAAAGGGTGGGCCAACTCCATATTAAACCCTAAGGATTAAGAATAGGATGTCATTAAAATTCAAGCGCATGTAAAGGCAGGCGTCCCAAAACTTTTGGCAATATAGTGTGTCACAATAGAAGGATTCAAGGGGGATTCGATGTGTTAACTAAAACAAAAACCATTAAAATAAAATAAATACAAAAAACTTATTTTAGCTAGTTTACAAGGAAATATTTATAATTCTCATTTAGTTTAACTTTTATTGTACTAAAACTGAAATAAAATTAATCAAAACTATACAAACATTTAAAAATGACAAAAACAAAATTACTACATTAAAATTAAAACAAACACTAACGCAAAATATTAACCTAATATTTGTCCTAATGTACACAATTCATCTGTGTACCTTCTTGAATTATAATGAAAAAAATGTAAAATATTTCTCTACCTCTGAAATGACTTCTGATGTAACCAAGATCGCATAGGCAGAAAACATTATTAATCAAGTTAAACGCATTACAAATGGAATTTTACATTGACTGTAATACATCCCTAATCATTTGTGCAGTAAGGAACCATTGGTAATGAACTAAAGGTGAAGCTGCTACAGTAAGAATGAGCAGGAGGAGGGAAAAAGAGATATGCAACCTTCAGAAGGAAGAAGAGATTGCTGAGGCAACTCAGTAAAGAGAGCAGGCCTTTAAGCATGCAGTCATCCATTTCCTCAAACTGCAGCGAAAGCCAGGGAGAGACAGACAAGTAGACAGACAGACAGAAAAGCTCTACAGCTAGTGATAAAGACACAGGGACAAAAGCATAGGGGTTATTCGCATTAGTGTCATCAGTAGCAGTCTAAGTTGCTTAACAGTATGCTGTTAAGAATGATCGGTTAAGAAAGATTTGCTACAAAAATGCTGAATCGCTACAGCTGGGGAATTATATATTTTGTCAAGTTAAAATCTTCTGTGGTTTAATTGGCATTTTGTAAAGTGTAACTAGTCTAGTTAAACATGCAGTTCAAATTGTTCTGCTCTGATTGGTTCACATGAATTTATTAATCACGGCTGAGTGATATTAATAGATTACCTGGATTTCTTTCTTATACTGATCCATGTCTGCTAATTTTGCTGCGGTCTCCTTCTCCAAAGAATTAAGCTGTTCTTTAAGCTTTCGACAGGTAAGATCCTTCTCTTCCATATTCCTCTGTAAAGTCTTCACTGTTGCAGCTGCAGCAGAAACATTTTAAACAAACAATTTGTTTTAAACTAATTTTTGATGTTCTTATAATTATAGGAAACAAGGTTCTTTTTAAACACATTCATGCTCACTACAAGTAATTCTTGTCTTACACAATTTCAGATGCTTGTATCACAAATGGGATTTAAAAAAAAATTAGAAATGCTTGGGGGGGAAAAATCAGCACAAACATATGATTGGCCAATGTATCTTACTAGGGAGGTTGTTGATACTCAGGCTGTGGAGTCTGTCACTGAGTTTTTGCTGTTCTGTGGTCGACTGTCCCAACTTTCTCTTAAATTCCTGGGGGTGGGGGAAAAAATTAATAGAGATCCTTTTAATTTATGAAGAGTGTGTGCTGGTATGGATGCAGCAGTCAGACCTCTAACTGTTTCTGCAGGGTGTTGATTTCAGTGATGCAGGAGTCTCTTTTCTGGTTGATCATTTCTAGCTCGTTTTTATGGATTCTCTTTTTGCCTTGAGCATCTCGGAGCTTGTCAGAGATTTGTTTCTGCTTGTTGCCCTAAAAAACAATGTGGGACAAAAATCTCTTTATCAAGCATTCTGTCCATTTTCCATTTTAAAAATAAGGAATTATCCAGTAATTGTACATAGCAGAAATATGTTACATTTAAAGTCTAGATGAAATCTAGCAATCTCTAAAGCCTCACCACAGCCTCCAACTCCATCTCCAGACTCCTCTTCTTGGCTCTGAGCTTGATGATCTCCTCCTGCTCCTCACTCTTCTGGTTTTGGAGCTCCTGCTTTCTCCTCCTCTCCCACTCAGTCTGCCGTTGGCGCTCAAGCTCCTTCTTGGCTGCCTGTAAGGAGCATCATAGTAGTTGTCAGTAAAAACGTTTGTTTTTTTATACATCACTGAAACACATTTTGGGAAATTGGTCTGAACCTGACACATTTTCAAACGGTCCCCCCCTCACCTCCTTTCTCTCCAGCTCTTTGAGTCTCTCCTCCTCTCTCTGTCTCTCCAACTCCCTCTGTCGCTCTAGTCTGAGCTCCTCCTCCCTCTTCCTCTTCAGTTCCAGCTCTCGTGCCTCCCTCTCTCTCCTCTCTTGCTCCTCTCTGGCCTTCTGTGCCCTCCTCTCCTCCTCCCTGCGCTGCTGCTCCAGCAGGGCCAGTCGGCGCTTCTCCAGCTCAGCATTTCCCATCTCCATATTTTTCTTAAACTTATCTTCAAAAGTCACTAGATACAGAGAACACACAATTAAATTATTAAAGTGAGCTGGAATGTTCAAGCAACAACTTTCCAGATATATGGCATATGATATACTGATTATAAACAAAACTTATGCCTCTTGTTTTATTTTTAGGTAATTAACACAATAAATTATATTTATAAATTTTATCGTGGCTTAAGTGTCTAAATAACATGCAGGGAGGAAAGGAGGGATACTACATGCTTAAAGTAAGTAGGATGTAAAATCACAGTCAGTAAGAACACCATAATGAGCATAAATTAAATATTTAGGAAATTTAAACCAGTTGATTACATATCCTTCACAAATCAAACAATATTATACAACTTGTGTGCCTAATTAGAAGACATCTGTTTTGATATACACCGTGTAAAAGTGGGAGGATTTTTTGGTAAAAGAAGCGAGTCATAGATTTGTATTATGTAATAATGGGTGTGGTGTACAAGCCGTACAATTGTTCCTTGATTTCTGTGGAGGCTCAGATTCATAGAGGTCCTCAGCCAGACTTGTGTAGATCGAGGGAGTGGTTCCATTCACAGAGTCACCTAGCTTCCCCCTAAAGGTTCATTTGTATGGAGAAAGAACAAGCAATTCACATACTAATTCAAAATGTATTGTACATTCATGACCAAAGTATTGTATATAATAAAGTTTTCAGCCAATCGCAGATCAGGTTATCTAATCAGCGTTACCTCAGTGATGGGGGCACCAAATCTGAAGGAAGTGCCATAGGCAGCGGCTGTCCCATTTTAGCCATGTCTACCAGATGCATGGCAAGAATAAACTCATCAGCCTTCAGTTTGCCATCCTTATCCACATCAGCCAGATTCCTGACAAAAAAAAAAAAAAACATATTTCTCATATCATTTTTTTTAGGGCATGTATTAAATATTTAGACAATCTAAGTGTTTCTAAGAATTTCATTAAAAATTCTAATATTAATACAATTATTTAAAAAAAAGCTCATTTCAAATAAGAAATAAATTATTTTTAAAAAGAATTTTCGGTTTCGGCTCAGAATTTTCATTTCGGTGCATCCCTACAAAAAATGCTTCATGGAATTACTGGGGAATGAAAACACCTACCAGATGGCAGCTAGCTGAGTCTGAGTAAGCAATGTTGTAGCCATTGCAGTTCTTACTTGAGGACCTGCAGAAATAATATTAAAGAAAGAATATCCTAATTACCATATTCATAAACTTAGTTCTCTCCTTAACTTTTCTATCAGCTGTGTTTTAGAAACTGTCTTTTTTTATAGTTTTTTTTTTTTTTTACAACCAGCTAGGTGATACTGTTGCTGTACTAACATAACTGGTCTGACTAGCTGATCGATATTCTTAATGTGACAACACTGGAATCCACTTAAACCACCAAAATGTTACCACATCTAGAAACTGTTCTCACATAGAAAAAATGAGTGCTCTTCATAAATGACGTATAACAAAACAGCTTGCCCTTGAGATGTAGGTAGTGGGCTTAAACTTAAACAATGCCATTAACTTGTGAACTCAACCCAACAAAGACATGCTTAACTCACTTCCTCATTCCTGAAATTCTCTAGTAGATGTGTCCTTTGTCATGAGGTATGTAAGTGATACAGTCATATGCTATGCAGATGAGCCACATGGGTGTGAATTGCCATCTTACTGCACTACTACTGCAGCCTTCAGCTGAAGTTTCTACATCAGGTAAATTCATGAGATTATCACAGTAATCACGGTGGCATTTCAAATGTTTTGACCCCAGGAATCATTGAGAAAATCTACAGTAACTTAGTACTAGCTGAACTATCCATTTGGCCTATTCTTTGCACTCCAGCAAGACAACTGACCTTTTTTTTTTTCTCCACCCTTTATCGATTTGATTCTTTAAAAATCATTTACAATGAAGTACCTGTAAGATAACCGATCATTTGCTTGTCCAGGCTATTAAACTGCTGCCTGTATTTGAGGCGTGATGCCTGTGGGACAGCCCAATCAGAGGGGCCGCCCTTAGGAGAGTTGCTGGCCAACGATGTGGAAGGGGAGGAGTTTGAGCTGCAGACGTAAGTACACAGGTCACTTTGTGTGCAGATAGTATTATGTACACATTCAGTGGATTATATATAGACTATAAGGTCTACGTGTGGAAGTTCCTGACCTGCTCGAGCCCAGGTCTAGCAAAGATGGGGTCTTGTTCATTGGAGTGGCAGAGAAGCCCAGTGGAGAAGAGGAAAAGGAAGTTGACAGCGGGAGAGCTACGGAAAAAAACAAACACATTTGAAAGAAAAATGCAGCCTGTGATGCTCTTTAAAAGCTTCCAGAACAGAGTGTACAACCCATTAAGAAAATAATATAACATGCACAAGTCAAAATACTGCAAAATTTTGTGAACAAAATCAGCATATGCCGCAAATCATCATTTTGAGACTGTTTATGCATAAAGAGCTTCTTGGTAAATCTACATATAAGCTCAGTCTTATAGGTACAAGTTGAGCTAGTCATGACGCAGGAAGACTGAAGCAGAAGAAATGCTGACTTCAGTAAGAGCAAAGAGAAAGATCACTGTCTTTTCACCTTTAGCACACTGTACACTCACAAAGGCCATATTCAAAATGACACACTATATATGGATATATACACTACTAAAGTTTGGGGTCAGTAACATTTTTTAAATGTTTTCAAAAGAGTCTCTTATGCTCTTCAAGGCTGCATTTATTTGATCAAAAACACTAAAACGTTACAGCTCTCTTACTGGAGGTGAGAGGAATTTGGGTCGGCTGTAGAATGGCAATAGGGCCGTTAGGTAGGGCTGGAGTGCTCATGGTGGGAATCACTGGCACCGACAGACCTGTGCCCATCATGGAAGTCATGCCTGGCATGGGGCTCATGCTGGTCATTGGTATATGGGTCAGAATGGGCACGTTGGGCATCATGGGTATATTTGGCATAGTTCCCATTCCTGCAAAGGCACAAAGGGTGACTTTAAACAGACATATTTTCAGATAACAAAACATGATAATCCACTAAATAAAGTGCTTGAGAAGTTTTCAAACCATTCATTCTTACAGCAAGACCTCACTAGTTTAACAAGCACTGAATTCAGGAGCTACATCTCAAATCTTAAAAGTTGTAGACACGGTTTCTAGTGGATGTTGAAGGTGGTTATAGCCATCTGTTCAACTGAATCTTGTGGTCATCAAGCTGTGCACCTGCTGTCATAAGGACTTTCATGAGGAATGAGGTTTTCCCAGCAAATGGGGAAGTATCTTTCTACACTTATTTTGCACTTGTGTAGCATTGCTTTAAACTAAAATCTTTTAATAATTGTAATCAGTATTTTTGCATGAAAAACAGTCATAACAGCATTGAACAGGCTTTTGTTACTGTGCCTTTAAGACTTAAATGTCCTTTTACATAAATGACCTCCATACAAAGTGGGCCAGGTTGCTGAACACTGAATGTTGATGTTTGAACAGAATTCATGTGTGACTGCAGCCAGTCATGGTAATAGAAACATTGAAAACATTGGGCTGTTCTGTATTGTGGTACGGAGTAAGGATATCAATTAGATTAACATAAATAATCTGTAATTACAACAAAAAACTGTGTAAAAATGCTGTCAAATTTTTGTCATAGTGCAATAATCCCAATGCCCTCTCAGATCATTGCTCTGCTGGTAATAGTGTAGTTTGGCAGCGCACCGAGAGGTGTTGCTGGCATGGTTGGAGCTGGCACAGGTGGCTGCTTCATGATGATAGGCAGAGCTGTAGGAAGATTCTGTCCCTGCAGTTTCATCTTGATCAGCTTCATGGCTATAGAAAACTCCAGCCTGTCCATCCTACCATCTTTATTCATATCAGCCAGGGTCCTGCCAAACACAAACAAACAGGCAAGCGATCAGAGCTTTTTTTCCATAAAACAAAACAAAAACAGTTTTATATATATATATATTTATTTTTAAACAGATTGTGAATGGTCAGGATTTCTCACCAGATCTCAGCTAGCACAGTCTGAGGAAGCCCTGATTGAATGAAGAAGTTTCGTGCCTTCTCCCCTATACACAACAAATATATTTTTAAAATTTGTTATTAATAATAACAACAACAACAACAACAGTTTTGGAAAATAAATTAACATTTATGAAAATTACAAAGTAACATTTTTGCCTGTAAATAAAAGTAAGCCTTTATATCAAAAGGTTTTTCACATGTTAATACCCAAGGTTCCCAAGCACATACAGTACCTGTAACGAAGCCCTGCAATGGCGAGAGGGTGTCAAACTTCTGATCATGTTTGTCCCTCTCCTCTGGGGTTATAGCCCAAATACTCCGACCACCTTAAAAAAAAAAGTAGGCACAAAAAGAATGAGTGCGAGAGAGAGAGAGAGATTTACACTACTAATAATGCAGGCAATGCCACAGTGATTCAGTACTCTAGTATCAGCAAGTACATTTACATGCACAGTTTGAGCTACAGTTAGCTTTTGCAGAGTCAGGTTGTTTGAATGATAAATACATGGCACATCACTTCAATTTTGCAGCAAGCAAACAATGACAAGCCCCCCACAATGAGTCAGACGAAAATGTTAAAAAGACACATTACTTTAGTCAGACTGATATTGAACTTTTAAAGTAGATGTAAAAGCAGTTAGTGTCACTCTAATATTTATTTAAATTGCAGAGTTAAAGTCTGCTAAAAGCAGCAATTGACATAATACATTTAAGTTCGAACACATACACACTCAACACATGCATTTATTAAATGTTTTGCAAGATTAAATACAATGTTTAAAAATTACTAAATGTATTTTTGCTTTACAAAATAACCCCTCCTACCAACCACACTTATTTATTATAGAAATAATAGTGAGCTGTCATTTTAAATGACAAGATGAAGAGGAAGTGACATCATTACAGAGACTTTTCAGAGGAGCCAAGTTCAAAAGTTGGCAAGTTTTACGGTCACTTTACATTCACAATTTGATTTGTCATGCATAACAGTCACTCCATCACATAACACAGAAAGAAACATTACATTTTTTCTACCAACAAGTCATTCTTGACTCTTGATTGCTAATGATAGCAGGGAGAATAGCAGCCATTTTGGACTTAAACTGTCTGAATATCCTAACAAATTATTTTTAATGATTTTACTTCTGAAACAACCGTTCTCAAATGGAATGGGCAGACATGTTGAAAAATTACTCAAACTAAACTTTAATAAACAACATCCCTTGAAATAAATACAGGGTGGTCCGGTCCTGTTACTGAAATGTATGTCTAAATGCACTGAGAAAAAAAGATTTAAAAATGTATATTTTAATAAACAAGTCAGTTATTAAATAAACAAAATCAATAAGCAATGACTTGTCAGTTTGACAGATGGGCTGCAGAGCGAACGGTCAGACCACTGGTGTGTGATCATGCTGCAGTGTGTGAAAGCAGTGTAGCTCCTGCTATACCGATGCAAATATGAACGAGACATGATAAATAGGAAAGAGTCATGCTCTAGTGCCATTATGGGGCTAAAGGTCCTCTGTGTGCGCACAAACATACACACACACATACACACAAATCCTGTTGGTTTGGACACGTGGGTAAACACACACACACACACACACACACACACACAGAAATATAAAGCAGAGCTCTTACCATTCATGGCTGCAGGTGGCAGGGATATGAGGAGAGCGGTCCTGATCTCCTCGTTTCAGCTGGCTAGCTCAGTCATCTGCACCACACACACACACACACACAGAAAGAAGAAATGTCCACCCATTAATAATGCAGGCAGGGGAGTGCAGGGCTGTCGCTATCTCCATCCTGCACTCTCAGACTGAAAGAGAGAGAGAAGAGGATGTGTGAAGGAGAGAGGAAGGGTGAGAGGGAGGGGAAGAGAGCTCCAAACTCCCCATACAAATGCTTTCAACAGAATAATGCTCTGTGCAGTTTCTTAATAAACAATGACACTTTGATTACAATGTTTATGACTGACTACATCGCTATCCTCCTCCTAATGACATTAGAAACTTATTTTAAAGGCTATCCAGTTCATGCTGGAAGAGTAATGAGAGTCATACTAAAGAGTCACACTTTGAGAAGTAATGATAATTCCTCTCAGAAACAAGCGTTTAACAAGGTGAAAGTATGAAGACACTCAAAACAAATCAAAACACCCTAAGCCTAAGTCCCATAATGAAATGTTATCTAGGTTTATCCTTGTAAGCCTCACATTGTTTGATAAAATCATGCACAACCCATGCAAATTTACTGAATAAATGCGGCTCTAGTAAATGTCAGTAGTGGGAGTCTGCCAAGAACTCGGATTCACACATTAAATCAATTAGCCTGACATTATCTCAGCACACACACACACACACCCCAAGTCAAGACAGGCCAATAGCTGATAATTATATATGACTGATTTGGGTCTATAAAGACTGAGAGCAGTACTGACATAATGGCCGATAACATACCTCTCTATATGCACAAAAATACAGATCATATTTATACACATACATATTTACATTAAACACATACATATATAAAACAAACACATATATAACAATATCAAAATCATACGTATCAATATATCATGTATAAATATGTACACTATTGTTGAAAAGTTTGGGGTCAACAATACTTTTATTTAGCAAGTACACATAAAATTGATCAAGGATTACAGTAAAGACATTCATAATGACGCAAGCGAATTCTATGTCAAATAAATGCAGTTCTTTTGAACTTTTTATTCATCAGAATTCCTGATAAAAATAAGTATCACGGTTTCCACTAAAATGTTAAGCAGCACTACTGTTTTCAACATTGATAATAATAAAAAAATGTTTCTTGAGCAACCAAATCAAAATATTAGAATGATTTCTGAAGGATCATGTGACACTGAAGACTGGAGTAATCCAGGCTTTGCCACCATCACAGGAATAAATTACATTTTATAATATATATTAAAATTTATTTAATTTTAACAATATTACAGTTTTTACTGTATTTTTGATCAAATAATGCAGCCTTGATGTGCACAAGTGACATTTTTAAAAATCTTACCAACCCCAAAGTTTTAAACAGCAGTGTATATAATACATACATTTTATATAAGGTTATATGCAAGCTTATTTGTGTTACAAAACCCTGTACGAGAAGTTTCTTGCTTCATTGTAGGGAAAAAGGCAGCACAAACAAAACTATTAGTCTATTTGTTAGAATACTGAAGGGCTGTATCTGTCCACATGTCCCTGAGAAACACATCCGACCGGGGGCAGGTAGACATGATGATGCACCCTAATTACACAAGACTGCCCTACCACAGACTAGTTAACTAGTCACTCAGAACGCCCACATTTATGAAAATGTTTAGTTTTACAAACCCCTTAGCAGCCAGGTATCGGTCAATCCAAAATGTCCAAACATCAGCCTGGCTAATATATAGGACTACCTACCACTAATTATGACACTGATTTAACACACCAGTTGTATATTTTAGAGCTGTCAGTTTTTGAAAAAAACAATTACTGATAGCAGTATATACAAGCACTAAAAACAGTGAGAAAGTTGCTGACAGGAAGTGATGTGTGGCAGTAACGTGGTAGGGGTGTGAGAGCAGGTCTATAGAGGAAGAGAATGTGGCCAGGCAGGACAAGCTTCCAGAAGACTGCTCGGATGGGGCATGCTTGTCATTTGTGTCATATTACTCCCCTTTCTCTCACTCTCTCCCCATCTGACACACTGGCAGTGTTCGCAGTGGGTTATTTTATTCAGAGTGTGGTGGACAGATTGAGAGATTATTTTATTTGCATCTATATTTTCATGACGCAAATCTTTGCAAATGTTAGGTATGATGTTAGGAAATGGTATGTAGTTATATAGACTAGACAGTTTGGGGTCACCAAGTTTAAAAAAAAAAAAATTCTCTTATGTTTGCCAAGGCTGCATTTATTCGATCGAAAAATACAGTAAAAACAGTATATTATTAAATATTTTTACATTTTAAAATAACAGTTTTCTACTTTAATATATTTTTAAATATATTTTGTTCCTGTGATGGCATTACTCCAGCCTTCAGATGTCACATGGTCCTTCAGAAATCATTCTAATTTGCTGATTTGTAGCTCAACAAACATTTCTTCTTATTATATTGAATAATCTTACAAAATTGTGTTAAAAACAAATGTATTTTTGTGAAAACTGTGACTTTTTTAGGATTCTAAATGAAATAGAAAGTTCAAAATAACAGCATTTATTTATAATATAATTTTTTTGCAACAAATGTCTTTACTGTCACTTTTGACCAATTTAATGCCTCCTTTCTAAAGTATTTATTTCTTATGAAAAAAATCTTAGTGACCCCTAACATTTAAATGGAGTGCAATTCCCATTTTAACGAGAATAACTATATTTAATTTAGAAAATACATTTCTCATTAGCATATCTCTCTTTCTAGTACATGGAATCAAAGGGAAACCACCTAAAACCACTGTGTTTCTGAGAGCTCCGCAAGACCAATAGTATTTCATTGAAACTTTGCATGTTATTGCAACTGGGTCAATTTTTGCACAACCTGATTTATAGTGTATAATAGATCTAATATTCAGCTCTTTAATAGGAACAAAACATTTCCCTCCATAATGAACAAAACATTTCCCCTCCACATTTTCCTTGTTAATAATTGGTTTCAGTAACTGGTACTGTGTGAATTCTTCTGAAATATTGAAACACCAACAAAGCACAATGTAATTTTGTCATTCTACCACTTTATATTAATGACGTGCATGATGTGAGAGATGCAAAGATAGACTGTGAGGTCATTACTGGCCATGTCCTACCACCTCCTGCCTCCACCCTGTGTGTGATTTAACAACCACAAAGGAACGAAGGAAGTGGGAGGAAAGCAAAAATGAAACAGGATGTCAAGAGGTCACAAACAATGTTGTACAAATGCTCTGGGCCCACGGCCTTGTGGTCAGAGAGGACATTAAGTCACATTAAAGGGGACCTGTTATGCCCCTTTTTACAAGATGTAATAGAAGTCTCTGGTGTCCCCAGAATGTATCCATCAAAATACCCCAACAGATCATTTATTATACCATGTTGTAAATGGCCATTTTTGAGTGGAAGGAAAAACATGCTGTTTCCATGCATGTATCTTTAAATGCAAATGAGCTGCTGATCCCCACCCCACTTTCCAGAAGAGGGCGGAACTCATGCCTCGGATACTCTGCCAAAAACTAAAACATCTGTTTGGTTTTGATTATCATCTCTATCGCGCAGTTGTTTATCATCTGCATGCGTTTTAAAGTAATAGTCTAAACTTCTGATATAAGTCTTTCTGAGCGCACACATACGAAGCACGCACTCAGAGAGCTGGATGTCAGACTGTGCGTCGCATGAGTATTAAACTAAATTCTCTTTCACGTCTTATTTAGGGATGCACCGATACCATTTTTTCAGAACCGATCCGATCCAAAAAAATCTGAGTATCGCCTGATACCGATACCAGTGCAGTTTTGTTTAAAAAATTCAATGTAGAATTTCTATACCTCAGTGTGTTTAACTGATAATCACTCTTTTGTGTGTTAAACACAATCTACTAAATACAGACAACTCTATAAACTAGATGGTGGATAAACTAGATTAGTGGATAATTCAGCAGCAAAAGTTACTCTAGAAAAATCATGAGTGCACAATAATTGTATAAAATCTAAACATTTAGTGAAAAAAAAAAACATTTAGTGGGGAACAAATAAAAGTGAATAAGTGTAGCACTAAATCTGGTAAAATGTTACACATTGTTTTAAAATACATTCATGAAAAACAAGTAAATATATTTATAGAAATAGGGCCTATATACTAAGAAATTAAAAGACATTTATTTTAAATGTATAGTGCAGCTTTTTAATGAGGCAGCAACATATTATAGATGGGGCAGAACAAGAAACGCTATTAATAATCTTCCATTGCGCCAAAGTATTATAATACGAAAGGCTCCAATACAGAGTGGCACAAAGCACGTATGCGCATCCCGTGTGCTTGAATCAACATGGAGTCACAGCGCGTAACGCTCCGTCCACATCGAAAAGTTCAAAACACAAAGGGAATCTATAATCTATGCAATATTTTATTGAGCCTTTTCTTTTAACGGTTTAAAAATTCAGTTACCGTGTGTGAAGAACAATACAATCTCTAGTCCAGTGTTGTGATCTAACAGACACCCGGTAGAAAGTAACACAATTTAGAAACCGCAATAAACTCCAGCCAGATAAAGTCATTTTATGCGAAACCAGCTTTATCTACAGATCAAGCATAATAACAGGAACATTGAATCATCTTGGAGAGAGTTTCATCGTTTTGACTGTCGTAACCGAACGCAACACACAGTTTGAAAGCTGAATGGAGAATGATTGGGAGCCGCAGTAGATGGAAGCATTCATGAACTTGAATTTAATGACTTAAATATTCATCTGTACCTCACATTAAACTATGGAACAGCTTCAGAACCCATAATATAGTGCACAAAGAGTTGATAATGCTTTATAATGTTGTTGTGCCTTTTGTGGGGCACTGGGGCTTAACATTAGCCCAGAATATGCACAGTATACCCAATCCAAATAATGGCGGTATCGGAGTAATGGCGGTACTGAGTATTGGATCGGCGCATCCCTAGTCTTGTTGCGCTTAAACTGTCACACAAGGTTGTGTCAAAAACACACAAAGTTCACATAGTCGGTTATGTCTGTGAACATAAACAGAAGAGAAATAAATTGTGTGTGTATATTGGATCTATGTATTAATGTGAAAGCAGCATAATATACAGTACCTACTGCTATTTATGCTGTTAATATGAATCAAACAACAAAAGAAAAACAGAAAATAACTCACTGCTCTTGATTGAATAACTTTAGTAGCTTTAATAAGAATACATTTCTTACTTGAATGCTCTGGCGAGGAGATAAACATGGCGGACTGTGTACAGCTCACTCAGGACAGGGTCTATGCTAATAGGGCAAAGTTCGTCAGCAGTTGTGGGCGGGGCTAAGCAATGTGACATCACATTGCTAGAATCTACAAATGGCTTGTTCTGAGACACTGCTTTATGATTTATGGGGATTAAAAAAAACTATTTTACCATAATAGGATGGTAGTGCACAAAAAAAAAAAGTGAATTTTGTATAATAGGTCCCCTTTGAGACCAACAAACCCTGTCTGTGTGTCAGACCTTTCACTTTTGTGCTTGCCACTGAATTCTCAGTTCTCAGAAAATGAAAGCATTGATTGTAAAAGAGAGAGCTTTGATCATTGAAAAGAAAGAAAAAAAAACATCTTTGGCAAAATAACCAGAGATGCTAAGGGTGGTTGGTACTGATTTTATTTCCCTAAACTGTTCATTTATATTTGTATTAATTGATTCATTTCAAAATAAATATTTTTATGCTGTGAGCCTTTAAATCTTTTTTTATTTATTTTATTTTAAAATCAATGAATCCAAATTTCAACCTAGGCAACTAAAAAATATTTTTAATTAAATCACAGGTGAGTGAAATCGTGAAATTTAGCTACTTGTCATTGGCTAAGTTAACAGGCAATGACATTTTATCTGTGCTAAAATTATTTGTTGCCTCTGAACAAGAGTTAAGGGAACTGTCACTGTCCCAATCTGGCAGGTACTGCATTGTCAGTTTGTCATTTGCATGTGATTTTAAGCCTTGCCAATTTAAATATAAAAGCGCAAGATGCGAAAGAGAACTCAATTTAGTACTTGCGCGGTGTGTGAGAAAGCTGCATCTGACAGTACACGAATACTACACTGAGTTCTCTTTCACATCTCTATGCGCTTGTATGGACAATTTCATTCTAAAGTGTCAACAGCCTAATATTCCTGCTGCTGTCTGTTTTTAAAGTTAATCAAACAACAAAAGATAAAGAAAAAACAATCACTCACTGCTCTTAACTGAATAACTTTTGTAACTTTAATACGGATTCATCTATATTTTCCTTATACAGTGAAGACCATGCAGTTATTTTACATTTGATTACTTTATTCAATTTCTGTACCTAATCTACATAATCTGTATCTAATTACTTTTAGATCTACCTGAAAAGCACCGTTTATTTCATTTTTATCTTGGTTCCATTGTTTTTTTGTGCTATTGCTTGTAGTTTGATTATTTGTTCTCTTTACAGACTGTTTATTCGTCTTGAACAATGTTTGAAATGTATAGCCTATTTTATATTATATTTATAGAATTTTGTAATTTGCATTGTTCTTGCATTCAATGTAAAAAGAATTTAAAAAATGTACTAGCCAATGGTGACTCGAGCTTCAGTGTGTCCGTAGAGGGTTGTAAATGCTATTTTATTATTCATTTCTGGTGAATTAGAATGTAATCTATTTAATTGAATTACATTCATATTTTGACACAGAGTTCTTCTATATTCTGAGAGACGTTGTCTGATGGCTTTATGCACAGAAGGTCATGCAGGTGACGTCAGTGAAGCCTGAACAAACACGCAGCTGTAAAGGAACATACACACTGTACACAAACACCACACTACTAAAACATCATTGGACCTTCTTAAAGATACATCAGGGCTCAAACAACAAGGATCTTTCTGCTGCAGTAGTCAGGCCAGTAGTTGACATTTTTACCTGTCTTTTAATTTACCTGGCTGTACTATAGATTAAAAAGTCAGTGTTATTTTAGTATTATTTATGTGTAAAAAAAAGTTTGCAAAAATTTTTGTTTATCATTTCATTTTTTCTGGACTGATGCTTTCAATATCATCAGAGATCATTCTCACAATTTCAACAAATCCTCATCTATGCAAGAGAGCTAGATAACTTTAGCTTGATGACAGTGACTATTTAAATGAGTAGTGTTCAACAATCAACACAGCACCAAACTTCAAATTCTTAAGTTTGGAGTGCATTAAATCAGTTGTACATGATTATGCCACACTTGCTTGTGGATTCCACTGTTGTTTAGCCCCGTGATGTAGTGTTGTCACGATACATAAATTAACTTCGATACGATACCCAACTAAAATATCTCCATACCACTACTGAACCAATATACATGACAAAAAACCTAAAACAACAGAAAAAGTAATTGAATAATAGATGACTCGCATGGAAATTATTATTCATACATTTTAAAATAAAACTAGCTTATGAAATCTTTTACTTGACCAGTGTGTGCCTGCCCAGCTTTTTGAGAATTTCCTCCCCATTTAAAATAAAAACATCACATGCCAGTGCCACCACACCTATGTGGCCTATACCAGATAAAGCCCAGCCTACAGGTAGCCTATAAATAGATCTTTGCAACATTGGTAAGTTAACTAAAAGAATAATGCAAATTAAAACAGTTATTACTGACCTCAAATGCCCTGTCAAACTCAGATGGTGAAAAAGTTAAATCATTTAATTTAATTTATTTTTGAGGGCATGAGCTAGGGGTGGGAAATATGAACAAAATCGTATTTAACAATATGAGTAATTGTATTAATTATTAACAATAAGAACAAAGATGCAAGTAAAAAATAGGACAAATAAAATAAAACAAAGACAAATGAAAAACAGTGCTCTAAGTTTTCAGGTACAGTAGGTCTATTTAACAGTACTTAGCATTCAAAATATCAAAATTGAATAAAGTAATCAAAATATACAAATAAAGCACTGCATAGTCATCACTGTATGAATTAAATATACATTGATCTTATTAAAGCTATTCAAGTTATTCAGTCAAGAGCAGTGAGTGATTTTCACTTTTTCTATTGCCGTTTAGTTAGAATTATAGATACAGACAGCAGGTACCGTAGGCCTGTATTACTTCTTCATTGTCAGTTCAGTTAGGAACCTGGGTGTGTTATTTGATAGCAATCTTTCATTTGAAAGCCACATTTATAGTAAAAACACATTTTTCCATCTTAAAAATATATCTAAATTACAACATATGCTCTCAATGTCAGATGCAGAAAAGTTAGTTCATGCGTTCAGGACCTCATAGCTTGATTATTGTAATGCTCTTCTGGGTGGTTGCCCTGCAGACTTAATAAACAAACTCCATCTGGTCCAAAATGCAGCAGCTAGAGTTTACTAGAACCAGGAAGTATGACCATATTAGCCCGGTTCTGTCAACACTGCATTTAAACATTGCATACATTTTAAAATCTTGCTAATTACTTAAAGCTCTAAACGGTCCTCAGTACTTGAGCGAGCTCTTAACACATTATAGTCCTTCACATTTATTGCGGTCTCAAAATTCTGGCCAGTTGATAATACCTAAAATATCAAAATCAACTGCTGGCAGTAGATCCCTTTCCTATTTAGCACTGAAACTCTGGAACATTCTCCCTAGTGTTGTTCAGGAGGCAGACATACTGTCAGTTTAAATCTAGATTAAAAACACATCTCTTTAATCTAGCATACACATAACACACCATCACATTTCTATAAATTCAAATCCGTTTATTAGGCTGCATAAAGTAGGTCAACCGGAATATCCAACAATATTGATCCGACAGCACAGACACTATTTGATGAGAACTGAACTGAGCTGGACAATGACATCGCCATTTTCTACAGAGCTTTTTATAGCCAAATTTAATAATTGATGATCTTTAAAATGGAACTGAATCAACTAGGGCTAGAACATTGCATCAACATAATCAAAATGTCGTAGGGATGAACACCATTTATTCATGATTCACACAAAACAAAACTCTAGATCAAAAGAGTTGCTTTGAAACAATCTGCTTTGTATAAAGCGCTAGAAAAATAAAGGTGACTTGACTTGACTATATTAGGCTGCTGTCACTTTAAGACCTAATGCACAGATCCTATTGACACGCATCCAATTTTCTCCCAACTCTTTACATTCACTTAAGTTATAACCAACTGGGTTCCGTGAATACTCGCCAAAACAGGCATTTTGCTGATTGAATGCTGTCTGAGAGGCGGCTTTCTGTGCACACGCTTCGGATGTGCGATAGTTATTTTTCGAGGCTTATTGCCATATATTATTGCTATTAACTTTTTAACATCAAGCACATCCCGCACGTTATTTTTCTCATTCATGTTTCTTAAATGCGTCAATAACTTTAAGCAGTCCTGCATGGATATATAAAGTCTTGCACAGCCAGTGTGCCGGCAGGGAGTGTACACACATACACTGCCCAGCTGTTGCATGTCGACGCAACTCAGGCAAAAACTTTACATTAAAACACTGTCATTCTTAAAGTACCTGTAAAATGATGAATCATACTATCATGTTCTAAAAGGAGGGTATCACAATACCTTTCTAGTATCGGTATATCGTGCAACACTATATCCTAATATACTTTAATGATGCCAAAAATCCCCAACTGTCTCTTTTTCTAAATGAAGCAAATATTGGAGTTATTTTTCCAGCAGACTCGAACACAATTACACACGCAGAATGAATTGGTTCATTAGTTTGCTTAGACAACATGTCGCTGTTTTTAGCATTTGTAATGAAGGGCAGATAAGTCCTAGCTATGAAGATAAGCATGAAAAATACTTGTGACTTGAACAACTACGTTACCCAATCTATCTCTAATGTAAAATATTAATTGGTAAGCATAATGCCTGTGGTTAACCACATAGAACAAGTCTCTGATCATTCACCTGAAAATCACGCCATTATGGCTTGACAAATAATTTCCTTTCACTGACCCGAGGTCCACAAGGACATTTTTCTTTAACAGCTAAGGGAATTAAAAGGAATCAACTACATTAATATTAACTTGAAAGAGTCTTAATTCAAAAGCTCAACATTAACACTTATGTAATGTTAATGTTTACAGCACAGGGTGACAACAACTCCAGTAAAGTACAAAAAAAAGATGATTACTCAATAGGAATCAATGAATGGATCTGAAACACTGACCTGACTCATGAGTATCAGACAGAGACACTGCCCAAAAATGCTGCCATCATCACCACCATCATCTATTAGATCATGTTCCGGTAATTGTCATGTATCATTGTAGCATTATAATAACCAAGATAAAAGTAAATAAATCTCGCTCTTTTTTTGTTCAGCTCCACTAGTCATTACACTGCTTATAGCGATTCATATCTGCGTGAAAGGCAGACAGACGAGTTTGCCACTTGTCTGGCAGGTTTGTGTGGAAAAAAGTATGTTTGAAAGGACTTTGAATCAGTTCTTTAACATGTAGTTAGACACATGAATCACAATGAGCTCTTAATAATTGTAATATGAAGCTCTGAAGGACTTTGAAGAAACTGGACACTTTCTCAACTCATCACACAACTACTGTAAAACCAAATAAAAACCACCAAAAAATGCTCAATAGTATATGTAACATAAATAATATATATAATATGTGTATTGTAACTACATTACAGCCAGGTTTAAAGTATGATTAAAGCACATAACATTAAAGCGAGCGGACATTTGAGCAGTATTACAGGAGGTACTCACATTACACAACAGCATTATTGACTTTGCGAAGTCCCCTGTGAGGAAAACATATCCTTTTCCATTGTCCTCTGAATTAAGGTGACGACAATCGGCTTTCAGTGTTTCTTTAGCGATTTTATGCAGTGTTTTATTGAGAATCTTTGACAACCTGTTGCTGTACGCTGTCAGACAAACAACATGGCTGACGACGGGATGTGCGCGAGCGCTGAGCGCAGAAGAGCCGAGGGCGGGGCCGAGAGTGTTTCAATGCAATGCTGTATCTGACACACTGCTGCCCCCTCACTAGCAAAAAAACATCACAGTGAGGCCCATTTCCTTTCTTTCTTTCTTTCTTTCTTTCTCTCTTTCTTTCGGACAACAAAACTTAACACTTTTATAGTGGTTCCAAGTGAAGTAGCCTAATTCTGAGACAAAATCTTACCATGTGCACATGTCATGGGCTTTCACAGTAACATGACATCCTTCAACTAATTAAACTTGTCAGTGGAATTGCCCGATTTAAAATCAGGATATGGTGTCACACCAGAGGACATGGTTTTCAGTGACAAAATGTATCAAGTATCAAGTAAAAAGTATCAAGTATCAATGTAGACACTTGTAAAATTATGCCTGAGGTATTTATTAACATTTTTTTATTTTTTTTATTTATAAAAGTTGCAATTTATTGAACCATGCTTGAGACAGTCACACCATAGGACAATTGTGAGATTTAGTTCAAAAATAAAAAATATAATAACAAAACAGGTAAGACAAAGAAATGTGACAGTGAAAATGCCATGTCACATCAACAACCCAAATATCAATTCACAAATGCTATTCTAAAATACAAATAAATACATTTTACATTAACATATTTTATATTTAAATGACCACAAATAAATAAACAAATAAATATTATTTTCAGTCATGTCCCAAATATAGATCATAAAGTTTAATCTGAATCAGGATTGTTTCCTCCTCCTGCTCCTTCTCACCAGCGCAAATTCATTTTTTGAAAATAAAATTTTAGAATGACTTATTAATGAAACCTAAACCTTAAACCTACAGAAAATGTTAACATAAATAGCAACATAAAGACTTACATTTCATGAAAAGCATTATTTTGCCAGGGATTGTTTCTGGAAACCCATGTATTTCATGAACTTGAGACAAAAATGTAGTAGCCTATAGTCAAATTGAAGGTAAGTGTTCAGATGAGAGAAGTACATTTAAAAAAAGAAAGAAAGAAAGAAAGAAAGAATAAAATTTTTAATCAAATGCCACACGAGGGCGCACTTTACCAGAATAACATTGCTGTGTTCCTTTTTCCTGCTAAATAAATAAACTAATAAACTACTTTAGATAAAGGCCTAGTTTTAGGTAAATTTCTCAGATCACAACATACATATGTTTTCAAAACTGCTTGTTTAACCTCCACATCATTAGTCACTTGTAGGCTAAAGCAATTTCTCATTCCTCTGAACAATGATTTGGTAGCCTACATTATTGCACAACTGTCTTTACAATTCTGTTGATCAAAACATATAGGCTATTAAAGGCCTACAGGTTCTGTTGAAGTTAGCCTATATCATAATCTGTCAAGCAGGTGAAGTCAGCTCAAATGGGCCATCAGGTAAAATGGGCCAAATATAGTTGTAGCATCATATCTCTTACATTTTTTTTTTTTTTTTTTTTTTTTTACAGCCAATCACATTAACTGACCTTGCATTGTTGCTTCAACACTTGTTGACATGTATACTAGGTTTGATTGGTCTGAGTTTTTTATGGTGGGCAGGGCAGAGTGTTACGTGAAGCTTGTCAGAGAAATAGTAAGGTAAGTGAGACCGACATAGTAAATTTCATCCATCATTACTAAGGATGCTAAAGCAATTATAAGTAAGCTTACCAACACAGCAAAGGGTTATAAACAATGTTTTTACATGCTCTTTCAAATAAAAAAGTTTAATTTAAAAATGAAACTTCGATTTAGGTAGAAATGGCTGGTTAAGCTAAAATGGGCCACAGTTTTCAGCTAAAATGGGCTGCATACACACACACACTTTTACACAGAATTGTATAATGTATAATCTTTAACAAAATGTTTGACAAATATTTGACAAGCATACATGCACACAAAAGACACCAATGCACAAAAACACACACATACATGATCAATTCATTTTTAATTGGATTTTTTTAATGAAATATTCGTTCAACTTTATGTTTAATGAAATACATTTATGGTGTTGTTGTGGCACACTGAAGACAATATTGTCACTTTACTGTTAAAAATAAAATGATTTCAGCCGAAATTACCTGTGTTGTTCTCTTTTTATAGTGGCCCATTTTACCTGAATGTTATGCTGTGGCTCGAGAAGGTACCTGCTAATACTCTCATAATTTTAAAACAATTATACTTTTTCACATTTAAAATGTATATAAATATTTAAGAGACCCATGCTAATTTATAAAAAATATCATTAGATCTCATGCATAGCTTATTTGATGGTATTATAACTCATTTACCAAAACGTGGCCCATTTTAGCTGACTTCACCCCATCTGTGAATAATTCGTTACAGTATCCATACTTGTTGACGAACAGTAATCTTGTCCAATGTGTGTGGGATTTGTCATTCTGATGTCACCGATATCATTGACATGAATTACTTTTGATTAATGAAAAGAATTTGAGCAAGTTAGGCTACTTAAAGTAATACATTGAGTGGTGCTGTTTGTACGAAGTGTTTGGAGAAATACACTGGTTTTCAAATGTTAATGAGAAGGCTGATTCGAGTAGGCTTATCAAAGCGACTGAGACAAACTAGCCTAAATGTTAAACTATTGGAAAAATGTAAATGTAATATAAATTAAGAATTCTGTTCATTCAATGGAGATTAATGAACCATACATTTAATTGTGAAAAAGCTTTTCACAATCAATTAATTAAATTGATGCTATTGTATAAAAGTTCCTCTGGAGCTGGCGTGAGATTCGCATTCCAGATCCGCCTGGTA
Organism: Rhinogobio ventralis; assembly: GCA_039654625.1. NCBI lineage: Eukaryota > Metazoa > Chordata > Actinopteri > Cypriniformes > Gobionidae > Rhinogobio > Rhinogobio ventralis. The sequence continues at coordinate 29,119,733 of CM077202.1, read as the reverse complement.
CTCCATATTCCGTGTTTTGAGTTTGTCCTGAGAACCGATTCCCCAGAAGAAAGTTTAAGAAAGCGCTCTTCCAGAAGAATAAGGGCAGGATCCTTTGAATCATGAGGCGGGATGTCAGGATGTTTGCAGAACAGGTTACGACACCTGACAGGACAAGAACAATTGACACTTCTAAAGGACAAGTAGAATAATTATAATATAACAAACAACTGGATCTTTCAGATAGCCTAAAATAATGCCGTTTCATAAGAGAATAGTGGAGCCCCGGAGCCTGGGCAGAATAAACAGAGGACGACTGGAAGTTAACGGGGATGTATTTATTTCCCTGGATGCTGTGAACTCTCATACTTTGGTCAACATCCTCCGTCAGCTGTCCGATTTGTCGCGGCACGCGAGCAGCATGTTTCAGGAGATCCAGACTGAATCAGCGCTGGTGATCAATAAAGCTTCTGCGCTGCAGAATAGACTGGATTCACTGCAGGACACTGTACGAAATCTCAACCATAAGAGGACCACAATCCGTGAGTTCATGGCCTTCATGTATTCAACCACAATGTGACAAGCACATTGCTTAAAACTAACTAGTAGGCTATTAATTATGCTATAGAACTTATTTTTAAATGACATGGTAGCCTATAAGCAATCCAATAGTATTTATTATTCATTACTATTTAACTATTCATAGATAAGGATAGCCTACTTTGTAATTTGTGACTACAATTTATTCAGTTATATGGCACAGATAATAGTAGCCTAACTAGAAATAATTATAGGCCTACCTAAAAAAAAGTTACTGAAAAAGTAGGCTATTGCACAATTCGAATGTAATTTAATCTAAAGTAAATAATTAATATGCAAACCACAAATTGAAATACCTGTAATTCAATGGTAAAACTGTGCAATTTATCATGGAGTAGTTACCTGTCTCTATTGAGACAGTAGTAGCAAAGAAATAAATAACAAATTTAATGTAGTTGCTACTGGATTAATTACTTGTGTGTAATGTACGCCCACTATGAAAATTAATAAAAACAAGTATTATTAAGATAAAATACATGCTAGTTAATTTTAAGGAATACATGTTAATATGGCTTGCCATAATGGCAGCGCATGATTCCAGATCATTAATTCCAAATTCCTTTCTAGATGCTTGGCTTTGACTGGATGTGGAATTCAGGCTTGTATTGTGTTTCACTTTTATCTCATGGCACCTGTGGTTGCCCGCTGCTTTTCACTCACTAAATGAGAATTGCTGTTCCAATTAGAACAAATAAATAGTTTTTTGGGACAGACTAATGTGCCAATAATAATGGTTGGGACACCAGGTCTTCTGGTACCTCTATTCATCACCATTGTGTGAGCATGTGAAGGCAGTTGTGTTTTTGGTCATAATGGATTATTTTAGAATGTTTCTCCTGCATATAGTGTAAGTCTGGTTAATGGTAATAGGTGTATATTTTGTCATTCATTACAATATCAGTGTCACCAATGTAATGCAATCCTCAAATCCTAAGGATTTGTCCAAGCTGGCAGTAATAAGTCTTCTTTATCCCCTTTTTCTCATTGTCTTCTTTGCGTCCATATTTCTGTGCATCTCCATGGTCAATATGTTGCACTTCTGTTCAGCGATTCTTGGCAATGCTTTCACCTCCAAAGAAAACAATGTGTGTTTTCACTGGCCCTGCCTTAGCCCAGAGTAAGGTGAGTGGAGTGCAGGAAACAGAGCATAAGTGGATACATGTGTGCTCCAGACGTCCAGCCCCGGACGATATATTAAAAGGTACCAAGAAAGAAAAAGAAAGTAATTTCTTTGTCTGCTGCATGCTATGACACGGAATTCAAATCATCTGACAAATGACAAATAACATCAGGCTAATTTTCAACATAGAAAAATCATTAGCAATACTCCCAGTCCATTTTTGAATAATTTATACAAATTGTTGGACTCCCTAAAACGTTCTACCAGATTTATTTATTTATTAGATCATATCGGATGTACATGTACAAATTTATACATATTTTAAATCGTAGATTAGCGTTTGTTTCCTTTTTTACTATAATTATATAGGTTTCTTTTCATTGCATGTTGTATTTTTCAATTTGAGTCTTTGCAACCCTTATTATGCACACTATAAAGAAGGGAAATAATTTTTTTTGTTTGCAGCCTATTTTCCTCAAATAAGATAATTAACAAGACAGAATGTATCAGAGCTGCACAATTAGTTGTTAAATCATCTGTTAAACCTTTGACAAAATCACACCGAAACATTCCGTACTACTCTGCTCCGACACGATCGCTGAGCCAGAGAGAGCGGTTATCATGTATATGTATGAAACAGCTTCACTAACAGTGTTTTCAACCACACAGTATCGTTATTTCTGTTACAAATATTCGAATGATCACAGTACTGGGATAAAAGTTTATAGTTCAGATTAGGGGTGGGTGATATGACCAAAATCTTATATCACGATATGAGTCATTTTATTTCACGATAATGATATATATCATGATATAGTTATTTTTGCTTTAAATAAGGTTTTTATAATATCATTTTAAAAACTAATACTAGCCTAAACACCTCTCAAGCTTACTGAAGACAAGTAAACAGTGATAAAGAAAGAGCAATGAGAACAAACTACAACACAACAAAGACACGAGTGAAATAAACATGTCTTTACTGTGTAAATTAATACATTTATTCTTATTAAAGTTAAAAAAGTGATTCAGTCAAGAGCAGTGAGAGATTTTCTCTTTTTTGTTGTTGTTTGATTAGCATTAATAACAACAGCAGGTAAATTTGGATGCTGTCACTTTAAGACCGATTGCACGCATCCATTAAACTTGTGCAAATATATAGTCAATTTGACACATAGGTATACGTATTTAACCGTTCAAGCCTAATTACACAACAAAAAGTACTCAGTTCAGTTCTTTCATGTCGCGCGTCTCTCAGACAGCGCTGAGAAACAGTCTCTCAGAGAACGTGCACATATTCTGAAATGAGTTGTCTTTCGCTGCTTATTGCGCTTCAGTGGTTTAAAATAATCTGTTTTTAAACTGCAAAGCTTAAAAACGCATACAAACGATAAGCTTTCGTGACTGCTTGAGCAAAGCGTAGCACAGCAATGTCATGTGAGTGTATCCGTGATAGAGACGATAATCCAAAATCTCTACCGGTTAATCGTGTCTACCGGTATATCTCCCATCCGTGGTTCAGATATAAACACTGTTGTCTACGGAAGTGATAAAAAAGGAGAAAATCACCTTTTGAGAGTAATTTGGCACTTCAAATAATGATTGTATCAATTACATTGTTACAAATAACTTTCTTTTTTGATTGACAATTGGCTGTTAAAAATGTATTTGTCATTGAACCATTCAGTAATGAAACAAGTATTTATAAGTGAGTCATTGAATCATTCATTCAACCCTATTTTTTTTAAAATAATTTAGGCTCAAATTAGGCTAATTAAACATTTAGAAATAAACGGCAGCAATTAACATTTTAACAGAATCTCTAAATTACATGTTATTTTGTTTATTGTCTGTTCAGAATCGTGAGGAAAAAAAGGTGATTCTCCATTTATCCAGAATCGTGCAGCTCTAGAATGTATGCTGAGACTTTATCTTATGCAATGGAACTGAATGGACTTCGAAAAGTATGATTAGAGGCAAGGATGCAACTAAATAATACTGAGGGTGACCAAATGTAAACGTTTAAGAATCAGTCAAGGAAAAAATCTATATTAATTGACCATTATTCTGAATGGGACATTATATGTCTATGGTGGTGATGTCAATCAAAAAATAAAGTTGTTTCTGAGGCAGAGCAATTTATTTCATTTTGATTAAAGAATAAATACATGCAGAATACATACTTCAATCAGTACCTGTTATAGTGGTTTGTATGCAGACCAAGGTTATAATGCAACAATTCAGAATTGAACATTTATTCACAGACTTTATTTTAAATACATCAGCCCCCCATATATATATTTTTTTGTTCTGACAATAGCAACTAAAGCATAGTATATTTACTGTTGGGTCTGAAATGTATAAACCATACACATATTGTGTGACAGTATGCAATCCAGCTGTTATATTCCACTCCTCCCTCCTTCCCTCAGAAAGCACCTCCAACCCATTCCTCAGAGTTCGTCTGCAGGGGGAAAGCATGTCGAAACCAGATGTTGGTCCAGCCCTTATGTGTTTTTATCACAGCCAGATGAATGCACACCCTCTTTCTTTGTCTATTTGTGATATTTTCCCTTATTATAACTGGAGGAATATCTTCTTTTTTTCTGCTGCATGTTTTATTTATATTCCTTCCAAATTGCTTTTCCTTTTCCCTCCCACTCTATTTCAGCAAAAGGAATAGACATTGACCGGTTGTGTTTTTTATTTTCTGCTCAAATGGGGAATAACTGAATACAAGCAGAGAGCTTTGAGTTCCTAAAGTTGAAAGCTGGAACCTTAGTGAATGATTCTATTCAAATCCATGAAAATCTGGTATCAGTTTAGAATCCTCTGAAGTCCATATTGAAGGAAATACGGACTGTTGCAATCTGATATATGAAATCTGTCCTGCAGAAGGATGAATGCTTAATATTTCAAAATTTGACTAAAATACTGGATATTTATCCAACAAATGTATCATAATTGGATCAGGAACATTTTCTTTGAATACTTTTGATTTATTACTTACAGGTTTGAAGTTCAAGACTGAAGTCTTTAATGAATGCAATCGAGTTAATATGCTAAATACTTTCCATAATAACAGTGATCCAAGATACACATCTTGATGACTAATATTTTTGCTGCATTGTAGAAATCTACTTGAAAAATACAGTTTCAATGAACTATTAACCATTTAAATGAGTTTACATGTACTTTCACAATGCATCTTATTGAATATGTTTTTTTTCTATTCAGTGACTGAAACACAACTTGTGATCTCTCTGGTGTTTCTCTCATATGGGAAAGTTTTGCACTCTTGACTCTTGTGACATCATGTTGTTTAGACAGTTGTATCACATATCTCTCCCATCCAGACAATAGATGACTCACTGGAACTGCTGTAAAGTCCATCTTGGTGGAACTTTGGGGGCTTGTTTTTTATTTCATGACAGATTTTTATAGACCTTATGGACTTACTGTTTCCTTTCCTTTCTGCAAGTTTTTGTTGGGAAATGGTTCTGTGTAAATGGAAGCAGAGGGCTTTGTATTTACACACCATTTACTATTTTTCCATTTTAATTTAATTCTGGGCTTATGACGGAATTGTGTTAGTGAACTTGACATTGAGTCCAGTATCAAGCTTCTGTGTGTCACACTGTAAAACCCGTTAAGTTTAGAATACTCAAAACATTTAAGTAAACTAACAACATTTTTTTTAAGTTAACTAACTCAAAGATTAAGTAAGTAGAACTTATTTATTTTTAAAGGGGTCATGAACTGCATTTTTTTTATCGTTTTATGATGTTTCCTGGGGTGCACTTATAATGTTAGAATGTTTTTACATCAAAAATGGTCATAATTTATAAACAAACGGCATTTTTCCTACTCTGATTTTAGCCCTCTGCTCTGAACGCTCCATTTTAAGGGGCGTGTCCGTTGGGAGACTTCAATGTAAACACCCACTGCTGTGATTGGCTAACGTCTTTGCATTTAAAAATAGTATTACTCTCTCTTTTAGAGTGTTTTTACTATTACAGTTCTCATGGTTAACTAATCATGAAAAGTGTTGCATTACATTTAGATCTATGGCATTATATTAAGATCTATGGCATTATATTAAGATTGTGGCATGAAAGGTTTGCAGTGATGAGCATTGTAGCCGATCACACATGCTGAGCGCATGTTTCTGAGCGTACAGAGCGTAGTTTCTGTACACTAACGAATGCTTTCATCTTCACTAACAGTGCAAACGTGATATGGTAAAGAGATTTGTTGAATAAAACGGGAGTCACTGAGTGCGTTTACATGCACACCAGTAAACTGATAACTCACAAACATCAGCTTATTGAAATAACCAGTTTTCCCTGTTTACATGCACATCAGTAACCCGACAATACGAGTAACCCACGTTTACATGACTTTATTAATAAATCAGGTTATTTGCCTGTAGTGACGTAAAAACATAATCATTTGTGTATCTGACTCTGAGTATTCCATTGGTTATGTCAGTTATAATGTTAAATAAAGCTTGCAACATGTCAGCGGGAACTTTCAGCTCATATGCTCCTCTCGTGCATTTACAGATGCAGCGTTTTGACTGAACCACTTCTACTTCTGCTGCATGAGATGAGAACTCATTTTCTGGGTCATGAAAGAATCTGCATTTGTGAGATTTCATTCATTCTTTCTTGCAAAACGCTCGCTCTGTCTGGATGTGCTTAAATCTGCACTAAGGATGTGTTCCTGTCGTGCATCACACATGCGCACTTCAATAAGCCCACAGAAAGCAGGTTAATGCGTTTACATGCCGCGCGAAATCGGGGTAGGAGGCAAAAAACTACCTGTGTCGACCGGTTTATGCTTAAGCCGTTTATGACCTTACTTCGTTAAAAGAAAACGGGTTACCGCGTTTACATGACCACTTGCGTTGACGGCTTATTAAGCATAATCGGTTTAAGAACCTGCATGTAAACGCACTCACTGATAAACGCATCATTGATAAACTCTGTTTGATTGACAGCTGCAGCGCCTGCTGCTCAAACAATTGCAAAGGGAGCTTTCTTTGATCGCTTTCTTTATAGGATTTTATCACTGTTAAATAACAGATTATTTTTATCCTACTAAGAGAAACAACGCAAGTTGATGTTTAGTCACTGGTTTGATTTACTGACACACAGTCAAAGAACATCTGACTACATGAATCATCATCACATTTCAGATCAGGCATTAGAATGAACACAGTTACTTACATGTTGCATTACTGTTGAACACAGTCACTGCACAATATTTTGTAATCCTCAACTGCATGTTTATTGCTTTGTAGCTCGATGGTTTAACACTAGGCCTATGTTACATGCGCGAATCGGTGGGCGGGGCTAAACAGGCAGTGATGAAGTAGGCGTTGATATTCTTCTGCTGAGGCGGTGCTTGCCTTCCTTTGACGTCATAGATACCCAACCTTGTCGTTTGCTGGGCCTGGTGTCTATAATATGTACAAGGAAGTTTTCAGCTCTGAAACTTACAGGATATTCTTATATTCTCATGACCTTTTATATATCAAAAGCTCAAGGCAAAGTTGATTTCTCAATTCATCACCCCTTTAATTTGTACTACTCAAACATGTTAATTACAATTTAATTGAAATATTAAATAAACTAACTCATAACATTTATGGTTAAGTGCTAGTTAGCAACAGCACACTAGCATGTGCTAATGTAACTATCAAAGAGATCACTATACACTTGCATGAACATTGTTAATCAACATGCAGTATATATAGCCTTGAAGTAGGGATGTCATGAAAACCGATACTTCGGTACCAAGTCAGTATCAACATTTTAAAATCCTGACGGTACTTGTTTTTTTACAGTACCTGGTACCGAACATTTATGCACTATATCATGTAGGTTGAACCCAAACAGAGTATCAGAAAAAATCGGTCGGCCTAATTAAATCAGTAATTTTAAAACTTTCGGTGAGATGTAATTTCACAAACCGTGTTAGTGATTCAGTGGTAACGTGTCTCTCTCTCTCTCTCTCTCTCTCTCTCTCTCTCTCAAAATGCACTAATGGCTTCATAGTATCCACATTGCTTTTGCTCTGCAAGTGAGATGCACGGTGCAAAACTTTAGAGCACATCGTTTTATATCATGCCAATTTATAAAACTATAAAGTACTTGCGTGCTCTCTGAAAGGCGGACTTCAGTCAGTGCGCATTGTTTTCAGATTATGACTCTGTGTGTGCGCTTTGGTTGAGCGCGCACTGACTGAAGACCGTCTCTCAGAGAGCACGCAAGTACTTTTCGCTTGCAGAGCAAAAGCAATGTGGATACTATGAAGACATTTTTGCGCATTTTGAGAGAAAGAGAGAGAGAGAGAGAGATGCGGTACAGCTGAATCACTAACACGGTTTGTGAAATTATGTCTCACAGAAAGTTTTAAAATTACTGATTTAATTACTGATTTGCTCTGATTTTGGGGGAAACAATCCAACCCTCTCCATTGACTTTGTAGTCTCATGCGTGAAGCGGTCTCCTTGTAATTTCTGATTTATAACAAAAAACAGAACAATGTCTAAAAACTGCTGTGACAGGGTGTACAGCAAACAAGCTTAAAAAAACACAACTAAGTTTTAGTTGAGTCACTTACACGGTTTGTGAAATTACGTCTCACAGAAAGTTTTAAAATTACTGATTTAATTACTGATTTGCTCTGATTTTGGGGGAAACAATCCAACCCTCTCCATTGACTTTGTATTGCGTGAAGCGGTCTCCTTGTAATTTCTGACTTATAACAAAAAACAGAACAATGTCTAAAAGCTGCTATGTGACAGGGTGTACAGCAAACAAGCTAAAAAAAAGAAAAAAGAAAAAAAACAGAACTAAGTTTTTATAAGCTGTCGACCTAAAAAAACAAGTGTTTAAGGACACAAAAGTGAATACAGGCAATTGAGACAGAGCGCAACATGTCATATTACTGTGAGAACTACGCCCAATGGAGGTAACGTAATTGGCGACATGCTAAAATATAATATATACAATTGACATTTGGATATTTTGGATACATGCACAATTTACCCATTCTTCCTGTTGATGCTTCACGCCTTATTGCCTGTATCCACTTTTGTCTCCTTAAACGCTAGTTTTTTGGGGCGATAGCTTATAAAAACTTAGTTCTGGGTTTTTTAGCTTGTTTGCTGTACACCCTGTCACATAGCAGCTTTTAGACATTGTTCTGTTTTTTGTTATAAGTCAGAAATGACAAGGAGGCCGCTTCACGCAATACAAATTCAATGGAGAGGGTTGGATTGTAACACATGTCTCCCTTTATTAATCTTGTGATTAATAAACAAAATAACACTTAATTTTAACACAATTCTAAAATGTTATCCGTACACAGTCTGACGCAAAGCATGCTGGGTACTAGAAATGTGCTGCAACAGTCAGTTTAAGTTCCGCTTACTAATATCAGATTTTAAGTTCACTTCATTTTTTTTCTATTAAGTACAATGAACTTTCAGTAATATTTGAGTGAAATTAACTCATTTCATTTAATTAGTTTACATTTTGTTTGTTCGGTTTTACAGGGTTGCTTGCAGCAAAGGAAAAGTAGAGGCGGAATCACAGTCACGTTTATTAACAATACTTAAAACTAAAAAAACACGCAGGGGCACAGGAGTATGTCAAAAACTGAATAACAGCCAAATAAAAAGGAGATGAGAATGGATAAAGAATGAGTAAAACTAATAGCTATAAATACACAGAAGCCAAATAGCTAAACAAGGAGCAGGTGAATCCAATTAAATAAACAATGAGTCGCTATGACAACAAATCAGAACATGCTAAGGAGCCATGGGAACAAAAAGAAAACACAGGAAACAAAGATCTACAAACTAAAAGTCCATGAAAACGAAAAGATTAATTTCACTCCAAAATGAAAAAGAAAAGAAAAAAATCTAATATTTTGCATATAGAAAATTAGGCCTTTTTATGACCATTATTTGGGACTATTATGACCAAAATATTTACACCCAAACATAAATCGCCTTCAAAGTTTGCTGACTTTCAGTGACGTTTGCAGGTCCCAGAAATGTATCCACACAAAAACAGTTTATTCAGTATAGTGAAGCATCTCCTCCATAAACATCTACCCTAACAAAACGGACACTGCATCTGAAATTGCATACTGTATAGTAAGTACTACATTTGGTTTGAAACTTACTTTGTGACCGTTAAAAAGGTATGTTCTATATAGTATGAATGTGTGTAGTGTGAAATTGGGATGTAGCCTACTACATCCATTTTTAGATCTGCAATTTTAGCAAACCTCCCTGGTATGAACTACTTGCACTGAGGTTCGTGACGCACTTCCGTTTTGAAATAGTACAACTTATTTATTTATTATGTATATTTGTAATGTGCCGTAGTCACTTAGTTGACTAAATGCCACCTAAAATGGGTGTCAACAAGAAGATCTAAAAATCTGGACATTTTCAGAGACAGGAGAAGAGACAAGTCTTTTCATGCCGATTTTAAAGAAAGAAAATTTGTCTTATAAACAAAGTAATATCTGTAATATTTGCAAACTGTTGTGTGTTTACACTTGCACAGAATTTAGACTTTTCTTTATAACATTTACCTGTGAAAGGGTTGGGGATGGTTTCTATTCCACTATTTCACATTTTCTTTCTTGCTGTATTAAGAAGCCTCTCATGATTTTGAGAAGTTGGATTTTTAGTAACAGTATTTATGAGCTGGACTAAAAGTATGCTTGATGTGAAAGGCATAGTGAGTAGATCATGTCTGGTGAGATTTTAACTCGTCAATTTTCTCAAAGAATCTAATTTGATGGAACGAAAGTAGGAGGTCTAATATAATTACAGTAATGGAAGGATAATGGCATGTACTTCTTACGTAGACCAAAGAACTATGGGAATGTGGAGTAGTAATAATGTAAGAGATGGCAGAGTAACATAGTAGTGCAATAATGTGGTTCAAGTTTGATTGCACTTCCATGCCTCTGATGTAAAGGAGTATTTGAGTATACCTTGTCAGAATCTGATGATCCAGCAGACTTTCGTTTTCTTAAGCTGAAACTTTAGCGTGTATTCTGCATTATTAACTGACTGCCCTGCCTTGTGGCGGCTCTGCCTCAACAATAAGTGTTTTGTGCTTGGACGAAGGGGCCCTGAACTTACATCCAGCTTGGCATTGAGAGCAGAGTCTCTGTGATTGAAGTGCTTTTGTTATTGAGTTTATTTAGTCATGGCAGAGTTGGCGTAAAGTACTCTTACGGGTTCATGCCAGCGTGAATCACAGAGGTCAGGGCCTGATGTTTTCATTGAGTTTAATTCTAGTCGTTTTGGCCTTTAGCTCACATTTTCAATGCAGAAGCCTCTCAGTCTCTCCTGTTCCAGATCATTTGCCTTTCATGGCCTTAGTCCAACTTTCTGCAGAGGATGTTTTGCATGACTAGCTTAGGATATCATTGTAAGATGTAAAAGCTGGTTGTCAAGCTGGTTATGACCAAACAAAATCCCTCTAGAACCAGCCTGGGAAACCAGCTAAGACCAGCAAACTATCTTAGGCTTTTTTTCCCAGTTGAGCTTTTTTCATTGTTTAATTTCTAAATTGCTCATTATGTTTTGGGAATTCCTAAACCGTAGGCTTCTGAATTCTAGTTATTGTTTTCTAAGTAGTGGTATCTGTGAATTGTTCTTCTTCAGCATGTGGGTGTCTTTTGTGTAGATTCCCCTTCAGTTTGCCCTTCACTTCAGACTAATTAAAAGATCTCATGGGGATGTGGAGAAGTAGGTCAGTGTGGGATGCTTATTCCTGTTGAAAGAAAAATATGATTTTCCTCCTTAGCGGAAAAATCCAGCACATTCCTAAATCCTTCGGTCGTCCAGCAGATTCACACCTGGAAGTCTGGAACAGAAGAATCACCCCCCTGCCACGGTGCAGTCTAACCGAGCTTGAGTTATTGTTTTCAGAAAATACTCCCATCTAGCATAAACACGCACAGGACTCTGGAGTTCTCTAACTTTGTTACAATGTGGTCTTATCAAATGTGCCTCACACAGTAGCAAATAACAGAGATATTTTTTTATGAACATTCTTTTTCCTTGTTTATATACAGATAAGCTTCATTCCTCACAAGTAACAATCTGTAACAATCTGAAGGCCAGTATACTGTATATCATCAACAGTCAAGTGGTCAAAGGATTTTTGAAGGGATCCTCCTGAAAGTATGTAGGGTAATTTATTTCATGACATGCCTCATTTATTTTGGCTTTTGACTTGGTTGAGAATCTCTATTTTGTATGGTCCACTTGTATACCTGTTAGGGCTTGAAGTCGATCAATGTCAACTAGTCACTGATGATATCATTAATGAACAAATAAGCCTGAACCTCGAGCTGATATTCAAACACGGGTTGCCTTGTGCACAGCTACGGCATATGACATAGCGCTTCCCACAAGGCTATTGCTCCTACATAACAGCTTATTTTTATCAGTTCTTTTGACTTTGGGTCGTTATATTTCCTTTATATTTCACTGTTAGTAGCACAGTAAAGATTACATTTATATGAATGCATTATAGAGAGAGATTGCGTGTGAATTAATTCTACCTGACAGCGTGTCTCTACTAATAGTGAAGCTGTGGGACTATATGCTAACACTATTCAGTTTCTAAGATATTTTACTGATAAATCACAGAACAGTGTTGACAATATATTTCTGAGCTACTAAATGTTACGGTGTCACGCGATCTGCGTGTGATGTGCAAGATATACTGTCTGTATGTGTATGCGTTACAATGCAGCAGCGCATTAGTATGGAACAGCGATTAACTTGCGTGTACAATAAGCTGTTTAAAATCTGCATTCACCCGATCAATTTTTAACATCCAGATGGTATAAGTAAGGGATAATCCACGGCTAGCTGTGCCTTAAACTATTTTAATGTATGGCGTTGAGGCAAAGAACTGCCTGACGTGAAATGTTAAAATCGTTTAATGCACAGCTAGCCATGGATTATCCCGCTTATACCATGGTCATTTGCCAGCACTGACAACTTAAAGCTGTTATTGCAATATAAAGTCTAGTCACAGGTATTTATTGCAAAAACAGTATAAAGGTATTAACTCATGTTGCATTCCATGCTCGCATGCACACTCTCAGTCATATCTCATTCAAAAGATACACCCGACTCTTTAACATGACACAATCGGTCAAGAGACCAATGACATTTTACAATCAAAGCTGACGTAATGACGCAATTGGTCACGAGTGAGGCAGCAAGTGAACATTTTGTCCTCAAAGTTGATGTGTTGTAAGCAGGAAAAATGGGCAAGTATAAGGATTTGTGCGAGTTTGACAAAGGCCAAATTGTGATGGCTAGACGTCTGGGTCAGAGCATCTCCAAAACTGCAGCTCTTGAGGGGTGTTCCCGGTCTGCAGTGGTCAGTATCTATCAAAAGTGGTCCAAGGAAGGAACAGTGGAGAACCGGCGACAGTCATGGGCGGCCAAGGCTCATTGATGCATGTGGGGAGCGAAGGCTGGCCTGTGTGGTCCGATCAAACAGACGAGCTACTGTAGCTCAAATTGCTCAAGAAGTTAATGCTGGTTCTGATAGAAAGGTGTCAGAATACACAGTGCATCGCAGTTTGTTGCATATGGGGCTGCATAGCTGCAGACCAGTCAGGGTGCCCATGCTGACCCCTGTCCACTGCTGAAAGTGCCAACAGTGGGCACGTGAGCATCAGAACTGGACCACGGAGAAATGGAAGAAGGTGGCCTGGTCTGATGAATCACGCTTTCTTTTACATCACATGGATGGATTACGTGGCACCAGGATGCACTATGGCAGTGGTCGGCAACAGGTGGCCCGCGGGCCAAAAAAATATCTGGTGCCCGCAGCCAGATTATTTTGACAGCGGCTGGTTCTGAAATAGATCTGTCATTATAGTGTAACGGAGGCCAGCTAGTGAGAGCTGTGCAGGTAAATCTCACTCCTCTCATGTCAAGAGACGCTCTAGAGACTAATGCTAGAGGTTGCAGCCTTTAGCCTCCCTGTTAGAGCGTCTGACTCCCATGCAGAAAGACGTAGGTTCGAGCACTGCTTGGAGCGGGCGGTGCGAACCGCAGAGATTACAACAACAACATTTACACACAATTAATTTGTCTTTAGTGATTTTGCCTTCAAAAAAAGTACGAGAACGTTTTTGCAGCAATGTTTTATTTTGGGATGAATTGAGAGTTTTTAATTTGAAATGTTTTGAAAGACATTCAAAAGAGATGGAATGGATCGCTAGACACGCCTCTAAAATAGCCGTCATGAAATGTGTGGTATGATAAAACGAACAGTGAACCATTGAAACGTTTGCTTATAACGCGGGGCCTCGGCACCAACACGTGAACAATAACAAATCAAATTCATCTTCCTTTTTATCAAAAAAAAAAAAAAGGTGCCATGTCTCGTGGTTTGTATGCCCTACTCTTTGATAGTGCTATTTTCTCTCACCGGCCAGCTTAAATGTTAACATCACTCTGCACGCGACGTAATAGCGTACCTCCAGCACGCAAACAATAAAAAAATAATAATGTAGTTTAGTACGTGAGGATGCCAAGGAATAATTCTGAGTGTAAAAGTAGGCTACGTCAAATAATTATTACAATAAGTTAGGCTCCATAGTGTAACAAGCAAATTAAAATACACATTTATTATTCACAATATGGAAAGAGGAAATAAAACATAGTTCGTTAAGAGCATGACTCAAACATGCCATTAATGGGTTTATTCAAGTCTTAACTCTTTTATTTTTTGAGTTATTTTTATCCATTCCGCATCTCCCACATATGCCAAACTTATTTGCCGACCCCTGCACTATGGGAAGAAGGCAAGCCGGCGGAGGCAGTGTGATGCTTTGGGCAATGTTTTGCTGGGAATCCTGCCATCCATGTGGATGTTACTTTGACACGTACCACCTACCTAAGCATTGTTGCAGACCATGTACACCCTTTCATGGAAACAGTATTCCCTAGTGGCTGTGGCCTCTTTCAGGCTCCACCTTGCAACTTACAGGACTTAAAGGATCTGCTGCTAACATCTTGGTGCCAGATACCACAGTACACCTTCAGGGGTCTAGTGGAGTCCATGCCTCGATGGGTCAGGGATGTTTTGGCAGCAAATGGGGGACCAACACAATATTAGGAAGGTGGTCGTAATGCTATGCCTGATTGGTGTATATACGATGAGACATACGAGAGCCAATGCAATTTCACTATCAAAGCTGGCGTAATGTTTGTTTCTTTGGGTGACAATTTTTGAATGTGTGCATGATCTTCGGCGGATGGAGACGCTGATCGTTTTTGGGGATTTTCTTCACACAAATCAATCTTTTGGCCTCGGAACACTTGGAATATTTGTACTTTTTGAATAAATTGTGCCTGCAGTCATATCTGCCGGTTATATCCTGTGTTTATATCATATAATACACAAATGGGTAGGTTTAGGGATGGGGTTGGGTTATGTGTTCAAACGTGTCTAAATAGCGTAAATAAAAAAATAAAAGAAATGTAAATAAAATTATGCTGGCTGGTTAAATTGAGAATCACACTCCGTCCTAATGGCAAAATCATATCCCGTTATAATTTCATCATTACGATAACATTCCCATGCTCAACGCGTCTGTGTATGACGCCAAAGGTTTCTCATTGAAATCTATTGAGTACCCTGTGCGTTGCAATATTTGACTGGAAGGGTAAAATTGAGGGTTATTTTCGTCAGTTATGGCTCGTTAGATCTAGCATTCTGCCCGCTTTGAATCAGATACAGAGATAAAGTAATGCGGTAAGATTACATTTATTTGAATGAATGAATTCTAGCATTTATTTGAATTAATTATCGAGAGAGAGATATGTGTACCTGCGTCTGTTTAGCGTCTCTCTGTCTCTATTAATGAAGCTGCATGAGTTTAATTACTTCAAAATATCGATGTTACCCCCTTGTTGCTGAGAAATATAATGTAACGATTCAGTAGCAAAACTATTTTGTTACTAAAAGTCGCTGATAATAAGTTTCTGTGCATCTGAATGTTTCTGTGTGAGCGCAGCACGATCTCCGTTCTCTGTGTGCAAGTGACGTAGCTGTGTGCTCGCTTCAATGAAAGCAGCACGTTAATATAGAACAGTGATTCACCTGACTTTGGACTACTTGTGCATTAAACGGTTTTATTGCACACCTTCCATCCAATCAGAACCGAGTATTCAGACAGACCATGGTATAATCAAACATATCTTGTGGAGCGCTCTTGGAGTATGAATTTATTTGTCATTTTAACTGTTGGAAACAGAGCATAAAAGTGGACTTCAAAAATGTCTTTTCCTCTTACGAACTCTATAGGCCATGATCAACGACTAGTCGATGTCAAGCTTAAAGCGCCATGGCAGAGCATTTAAGTTGACAACTGTGTACTGTCCACCTCATGTTAATTACGATTTCATATTTGTATTTCTTTAAAATATTACTGTAAAATGTCACTATGGTATACTATGCTGCAGTCAAGCTGATGCAGATGTTGACCATATGTGAAGTTTTTGGTGACAGCTGTGATACTGGAATAACACAGATATGGTCATTTTAGATATCGGAAAGAGGATGAGTGAGATACAGTGACAGACTTCAGGATTTCCTTCTGGTTTTGTAAATACATCTCCCTGGCTGAGACTATAGAGTGGAAGAAACCTTATAACCACTGGAATGGCTAATGAAGAAAATCTGTAGACAAGTTTCCTACTTAAACTTGAAATTAAGTACATTCAGCCCATTGTAGACTTGTATGGGAATGATATGGTGCCTTCTTGATCAAAAATATATGTTTTGGTTGGCTTCTATATTTGAAAAGCAACTTGTCAACGAGGCAAAGTGAAAATAACACTTCAAGATGCATGAATAAACTAGTTTAACACTCATTGAAACTCATTGTTTATCATTTAATGAAGATGCAAGCCGTTTTGCTAGATGAAATAAAAGAAATCAACTCAGGCCATCTAATTAATTATTTAAAGGCTTTCAAGTAGGGGCAGAATCACCTAAAATCACCTTGATGTTAAAGGGATAGTTCACCCAAAAATGAAAATTTGATGTTTATCTGCCTACCCCCAGGGCATCCAAGATGTAGGTGTCTTTGTTTCTTCAGTAGAACACAAATGAAGATTTTTAACTCCAACCGTATTTTGACATCATCTACCGGAAGTGATGGCGTGCTGAAACCTGATGTACATAGTGTTGTATTTGAGGTAAAAAATTATATAAATACTGTTCGGTTTCTCGCACAAACCGATCGTTTCGTGTCTTAAGACATCAATGTGTCGTCACGAGCCGCAGGGTTTAATATGGATTTGCATGCGTGTGTTTTTTTACTCTCATAGCTCTCATACTCTAAAATGTTGTCATTGACATGCATTAAACGACTTGCAGACCGCAACGGTTGGAGTTAAAAATCTTCATTTGTGTTCTACTGAAGAAACAAAGACACCTACATCTTGGATGCCCTGGGGGTAAGCAGATAAACATCAAATTTTCATTTTTGGGTGAACTATCCCTTTAATGTCTTTGGCCTGGTTTCACAGACAGGGTTTAGATTAAGCCAGGGTTAGGCCTTAGTTCGATTAGGACATTTTAGTAGCTTTTATAAATGTTCCTTAAAAAAATATCGCTAGTGTGCATCTTGAGACAAAACAATGGCACTGACAAAGATATGTCAGTACAAGTTGCTTTCAGTTAAAACAGCTCAAACATGCATTTTAGTTTGGGACTAGGTTTAAGCTTGGTCTGTGAAACCAGGGGTTAATGTTTTTAATGAGTTTCTGAGTTTTTTTTATTGAGGAGGCCATAGATGTGTGTGGCATTCCCATCTCATCGTTTGAGAGAGTTTCGAGAAAAACAGCAATAGATGAAAAGATAAAGGCTTGGAACAAATGTTATAAATTATTTCATTCAAGTTTATTTCATTGTGCTATAGATCTAAATAGAGGCCAAATCATAAATGTACTTGAGAAGGAAAAATGTGAAAGGTCGTAATACTTGTTTTCAGAGATTTTATGTAATTGTATCCATTTTTATCCAGATTGGATTTTCTTTTCTTGTTTTAAGAAAAAATGGGGTAAGAAGAATAAATAGAATTATTCAAGATATATACTCCTAGTTTTATTACTGTATGTTAAATCTAATTTTCTTTTCATTTGAATGTATTTTGTTTTAAGCATGTTTACATATTTTTATGGGAAAACAAGATAAAATACTGATGAATAAAATTATGTTTTGCAGTGAAAATTAATATAAACATAATAGTATAAAATAGTGTAGGTAAGGGATGCATTGTACATAAATGTGTATATTATATTGTATTGATGAAGTCAAATAATAATTTACAAATAGAAACTGCTCTGGTTGTGGTCTGTTTCCAAGAACTGATTCCCCTTATATGCATCACATATGAAAACTAAGCAAGACTTCAGATCCAAGGCCTTTTTTCTTTTTTTTTTTACAAATCAAACCCAGAGAAACAAAACAAAGGGGGATGACAGGTAAAAGTAGGGACACGGGGGTAAATGTGTGAGGTCATTGGTTACGGTTCAACAAGTCCCCTTAATGTGGTTTTAATGGCTTATTAGTTTGCCAAGGCCATATGACTGGACTTTATGGTTGAAATATGCGACTCCACTGTTGTTGCTGCTCCCTTTTTCCAATTTAATCCTAATTGAAAACATCTGATCCTGGGGTTGTTTAGTCCTGCATTAGTGAGGAAAGTGCCTTTCAAAATACCTCCAACATTATTTTTTTGGAATGTGTATGTGTGGAAGGGGGATCTGAATTCACTGGTTTATTTGGGTGGAGTTGACCAGCTCATAAGTAAAACCGCAGTTGTGGTCTGGAAGAGATTGCATTTCCATTTCATTTCTACTTTGTAGCCTGAGCACACACTTGTTGTAGAGATTCCAATAGTTACTGAAAAACATGAGTTTTATTACATTTTATTCAATGCTTCTTTATGAACTGAAATATAAAACCAAACTAAGTTTTATTTGCTTATAAATGTTTATATGGAAACCTTCTTGCCAAAAGGAGATTTGTCATAAAAATAAACTCAAAACTATAACCTACATTTTTTTTAATTTTATTCTTATTTAAAATAAATGTTGTTTTTGAAAAATGCTTATATCTAAAATTGCATACTTAAAAGAGTGATTAATTCAAGGATGCTGATGTGTTTTGTAGCATTGGGTTCCCTGTCTGTCCCTGAAGGAAATGTGGAGCAAAATGGCACAAAAACACAGAGCAGGAGTGAAAATCTTGTGTAAACAGGAAGGTAGCCAAGTGTGTCAGATAAGCTTCTGTATCAGGTATCTGTTGCAGCTCTGGCTTGATAGTTTATGTTTCTCTCTCTTTATTTTATCATGCCTTATCTAATGTTTTTAAAGACTTGAATATCATCCCTGAATATGAGGAACGGCTGCCTGTTAGGAACGTAATGATGTCTTGAGTTAGTGCTTGAGTGACATTAACAAATTTAGAATTTGGCTAAAATTAAGTGTTTTCTTTTAGGCAAATCTTAAATTCAAGAGAATGTTTGGGTCCATAGCACCCTCTTGTGGCTGAAATATGAAGTCTGCGTCTGCATAGTCCTGATGTATGGTAGATGATTTGCAGCTAGACATGGTGTACTTTAATGTTCAGTCATAAACAGAAAGGTTTCAGGTTTTTATTCTAACATTATCGTAACTTCCTTCAGCAGCAAACAGAAACTAGACGTTAATTATTCATTTCAGCATGCCAAGAGCACATAACCAGTCGCTGAATAGATATAAATACAGTTAATGTATTCATGTGAATTAAAATAAAGAATTTTATGGCCAGCATTAATTTATATGCATTACTCCTAAATTGTGTGCTGTACAAAATCGTGGCATATAAGACTGTTTTGGCGCCATCACAAGTGTTTTAGGGTCAGCGTGCTTCCAGATTAATGCCATGTAAAGCAGTCTGGAACATTTGGATTGATCTTGATTTCAAAGCTTTTGGGAAACATTTGACTATGGGCAAGCTGGGCAAGCATGTTCTCACCATATCAAACATCCATCTCTTTGGTGGAGCTGATATGGGTCAATAGGAACATATAACGAAAGCTACTTTCCGCTTGCAAAGAAAAAGGATTCATTTGATATAGTTGATTCAAATATGTAAAAAATATGTTATTTTTGAAATATAAATGTCGTTTTTTCCCCCAGAATATTAAACAACAACCAATAAACAAACAAATATTTTGTTGACTATGGTTCAAACCCCCATACAGTAAAACAATGATTCTTTTACAATCGATTCAACAGTTGCACATCATATGCTAAACAATAGCCGATAACATATTTTTGAAAAAAGTTTTTTTTTTTTTTTTAGATCAACGTTTATTACAACAAAACTGTTGTGAATTACAAGTAACAGTTCTAGGTTAATTTAAAATGTGAAATAATTGCGAAATGATTCATGGTTCGGTCATGGAGTCAGTAACGACTCGCTGATTGAGTCTGATTCAAACCACTAACTCACGGGCAAATTCATGACTGCTTTATTCTGACTCATTAACCAAAACTAGTTCAAGAGACCTTATAAAAACCGCATATGGGCTAAAAGTGTAATATCGACTAGATCCTAAATTATTGCTGCATTTTTTTTTTTGTCCCATTAGCAGACATTTTAGTCACTGTTTGGATCTCTGAAATACATGTTTTATTACGGCATTAGCTGATTTATGGATCACAAACATATTTATTTTCTTGTTTTAGGTCTTCTAAACATGCCTTTATGCCTTAAGACACTCTAGAACTAAGAGAGGGATTGATGTATATTTTTTTTCAGAAAATTAGAAATTGATCAACAGTCACCCTTGCACACCTGCAGGTGATAGAGAGGTGCGTAGAAAAAAAAGACCAAAAAAACAGGTCAAAAATCAAAAGGGTCCCGCACACTATCATAACTTGCATATCAAAATAGCTTTATTTTCAGTCCCATGACCGTCATCAGGCATATACAGTATGTAATTGTCATGATGATGGCTATGGCCATTTTATTGCCTTTAAAAGGCTTTACAAATCATTTTGAAAACATTTCTTGAATTGCTTTTTGGAATAAATGTTTAGTTAACATTATCTTGACTCACTGTTTTTCTCATTTCCAATAGCATTTTTTTGTTTACTCAGCTTCAGATATTGAGTTCTACAAACAAAATTTTTTGAATTGGTTCAACTTAAAATGATTTGTTATAGAATAGTTGCACCTCTCCAGAAAACTAACAATGTTAAGTTGACTCAACTAGACATTTTTATTTTCAGTTAGTATAACTGTTATTTACAAAAGTTGAGTAAACAAGAAAAGGCTATTAGTATTAAGATTTGTTTTGTTGTACTGGTTTTTACAGTGTATTTTGTATCTACCTGATGAAGGTCATGGGACCAAAACGTTGTCAATAAAACTATTTTGATACGTGTGCAAGTAAAAGTGTGCAGGACCTTTTCATTTTTTAAATGTAGTTTCTTATCTGAAAGTGATGCATACCATCAGAGCAGCTAATCAAAGTCACTAAACAAGTAACATTTAATGTCTTCTCTGCTTTTCGTTGGGTTTAGATTGAATGCATCAACATTAACCTGTTAAGTGCTGTATTTTTTCAGACTATTGTCAGTCTGCACTCATTATAGAAAACAAATAATTATGCTTATAATTCATTATAATAACAGACACACTAAGAGCTTTCCCCCTGTCACCTGTAAGACACTCTAAAGCAATTAATCTGCTTTATCTGTTTATAGGGTTTGTGTGGACCACGCTAAAGTTGCCTTATGAAGACTAGACAGAAGGAGTGTGAGAATCTTGTGGTTTAGCCAGTAGCTGTTCAGTTTAATATTACTTCAAATCGTCTTATTCATTGAGCAGCATAACAGATGGAGTTTATTTTGCTCCACCTGAAGAAAGAGCCAGCAGAAATCCTGCTGGAGCAGATGCAGCCATGCTGGAGGAGCACATGAGTGTGCACACTCACACACACACACACACACACACACACACTTGCTCACGCCAACGCACTGACGTGTCACAGCTGGGGAGCAGAGGAAGTTCCCCACTTTCTGTCCAAAGTTTCTCTTAGGACTTCCTGAGACTGCACTTTGATTGAGTCAATCTTATTTAGAAGAAGAATCCAACAAAGAAGAATGTATTTTTGGAGTATAAAGGCACGTTGAAGACCAGCACTGCTTGTAGTGGAGCGAATGAAGACAGTTTCAACATCATATTTTGAAGCATGGATATTCCAGAAGGACACACCCTTGGTTTTTGCAAGCATGTTTATTATAAATCCCTCCATGTTAGAGTGATCTAAGCTGCTGTTTGCATTTCGTAAGTAAATGTGGGGCATTTGGAGACGTGCCTGACACTTCGGTTCAAGTCAGGTTTTTGCTGGTGCTGATTCTGGGAGATGTGGGGAGAGAGGAGCTTTCTGAGGTACAGGGGGGAGTGGGCAGAGGGCAAAAGTCACCGTGTACCTCGAACTCTTGGTCCTCTGGGTCTTTCATCTCTGTCCGAGCAGCGTGGACACTTCTTCCCCTGCCACAGAGAGCAGCTGGATACTGATGACTATGATGAGTGGGTTTATGCACCTCTCCATCACAGAGGTAAGCAGAGGACACTCAGCTTTCATTGTGTTTGTCTAATGAGCTGTTTGTGTTTTAGTTCCGTAATATAACCTTTGAAATACTAGAGAACTCCAGCGGGATGTAAAACTAGTTCTCAGCAACTATTTACCTTTATTTATTTTCCTTTGAGGAGTCCAAGATTAACAGTTTGATTGAATTAGTCAAGCCATCCTATTTAATCTTTGTACACAGTCAACACCAACTTTTTATTTAAAGTAAAACTGAAAATGGTTAACTTTACTGCAATGACCTTCTAAGTTATTGTGCTTGAATTAGGTTAGATTTGATAAATGTTGCTATCTGTAGATATTAGGTCTATTTACACTCAGATGCTGTCAGAATCACTAACTGACATGGTCAAAATGCATCAAACAAAGCATGTTGTGTGTGTTTTAGCTATTAGACTAAGCATTAACAGCAGATGACAGCCTAGGACAATGACCTTTTATTTCTGTAGCAAACAACTGAGTCGAGGGGATTTAGCTATATTTAACTTAGTGTGTGTCAAAAGCCTGCGACGGCAGAACTGCTGACAGCTAAGTTAAGAACAATCAATGCTCTGCAGAGCTGCAGCTGAGGATGGAGAGAGATAGAGAGAGAGAAAGAGAGAGAGAAAAGGAGGGGGTCTCCCTGACAGAGTCAGTCCCTCTCTCCCGCAATCTCTCCACCTCTCTCTCCTTTGTCCTGGAACAGTGTCAGTCCTGTGGAACGGCAGGAGTATGTTGGGATTGGATAACACTTTCCCAGGGCGCATGAGCTGGCAGGTTGCCACAGTTGTGTGTCTGTATACGTGGGTGAAACCGAGGGAGGGGGTTACAGATAGTGCCTATGAACCTGTGTGAGTGTTTGTGCTCGGGAGGGACGGGGGGGTGGTTGTTCCGGCTGGGACGCTGGGCTGGGTGAGGACAGTGCGCTGCAAAACTCTTGACACACTTCCCAGCAAATACCAACACACAGTAGGAGAGGCAGGATACCATGTTCTGTCTGAGAGGTAAGTGTCAGTCCTTCAAAACTGGAGGAAAGAAAGACAAAGAACTGCTAGAAGACGCAAGTTATTGCAGTTACAGAGTGTAACAGTTCCCTGATGGAAGACAAAGGGAGGGGACTGAGCTCAGCTGTTAGTTAAACGTCCTGCTCAGTTTCAGAGCGCTCCTCTCTCCTCCGGTTTCTTTGTTTTCTTGCTAGGAAGTCCGGCTTGCGGTATGCCAGGGGGACGAGTATAGGAATCTTTTAGAAAAGTTACAGTGACCATGCCAGAATTTTGAGGTGATGAGGGAGGTTGTTTATAAGGAAGGAGGAAACTTTTATCTGATCTGTCTTTCATGTGAACTCTACTGAGCAGTGATTGTACGGCACATTTTTCTTTATAAATGCATGTTTGAGCTGCAAGTGTTGCAGCTTTGTTATTGTTTGTGGTTTTGGCTCCGTGCTGGTATTTGTTTTATCCTCATTTGATCTCTAAATAATGTATAAAATGCTTTGTGTTTGGTTTAAAGGAATTTGCATACTAGTTATAAATGAAAATTACTCATCATTTGCTCACCCTTGTTGTTCCAAACCCGTATGACTTTGTTCAGTGGAACACAGAAACGTTTAAGAAATGTGCTGGTCTCTCGTTTCCGTGCAGTTATAATGAATGAGTAAATCTTTTAAGCTTTAAAAGTATCATAAAAGTTATTTTTTGATGCATTTTTATCAGTTTAGAGCTTGATAGCCCTAGTTCTCCTTTACATTTATTATATGGAAAATAGTGGCAATGATATTCTTCAAAAAATCATCCTTTGTATTAATCTGAAGAAAGAAAGTTATAGAGGTTTGGGACAACATGAGTAAATGATGACACACTCTTTTTTTGATGAATTATCACTCTTGAATTCAGTAGCTTTTTGTTTTGCGATGTGTGAGTGTGTTGGATGATCAGGTGTTCTTGTTCACCTTTTCTTTCTCCCTTTCCTTTTTACTTGTCTGTTATTTTGTGACGTTTTGTTGCCCAGTGTATTTATCATATCAAGCATAAATAATCTGCACAGCATGGTGACCTGATTTTCTTTGCCACTGGTCACCTCTTTCATTCGTCAATGACCTGAAGGTCATGTTTTGAATGGTCACATTGGCATTTTGGCTTTTTGCTATGGCTGGTTAGTGCCAATGATTTTCAAAGTGAACTCTTTCAAAAGTAGTTTTTCCAAACGTTGGTAGTATTTTGATAATAGGATCAAATAAAAATTGGACAATTACCAATTCTCAAGCTATGCATATAAGGCTAGTTGTCTCAAGTGTTCACCATCTGTAAGGTTTTAAGTCAAAGGTTCAGCTATGCAATTTTTTTAAAGCAGTAATTTGGTATCTTGGTTTCAAACTAAAGTACCTACTGTACTTAAATTAAGTATTTATATATATATATATTAATCAAATTAAATTTTATCCCAAAACTGTTTTAACTTAAGTGAAGTCATGCCATCATATTTTACATATTGTCATTTTATTTTTATTTATTTTTTTGCTGTTCCTCTGAATTTTGTTTTTCATACGTTCATTGTTTTATGGTTTAAATTTAGCTGAAAAGTCAAAAATAATGGAAGGTTTGCTATTGCCCCCAGTGCTATTGGGGCATGTTGTCACAAAACTCAATTTGTGTTAAATTATCTTTATTTTTATATTGTGGACATGAGACTTGAGGAAAAAAGTGTAACAACTAGCCCCAGTCGCTCTACTAAATTTCATAAACTTACTTTCAATAATTTATGTTGGCTAGTTTAGTTCAATGATGTGTTTTCTTTCAGTATTTTCTTCAACTGATGGATTGAAATAGATATATAAGGGATATAATCCACTAAACTGGCCTAAAGCATACTTCATTGTTCAGTGTTGTTTACAAAAAATCTGTCGTTTGCAGCAGCATCATGAACTTGGATTCATTCAGCCTGTAGCTGAGGGCTTTTTTGCAGGTTGAGACAGGCTTCTGCTTTAAAGTCAAGCTCCAAAACACGTGCTTTCATATCCAACCAGCAGTGCTCCTTCTCTTCCCTCAGAAACCCTTGTGGGTTTTCCTTTTTAAGCTAATTGTACACCAACACACTCCACACCAGCATCCAAGTAAGTACGTCTGTTCTCATAAAGTAAAGCTGCTTTATGGAATGACTTCTGTTGTCAGAGGTGTAATCACTGGGTGCAAATGTATGCGGTGACCCACAACCCACAGGCTTCTCTAAAAGTGTCACATGATGGAGAGACAGTTTCACAGCTTCCTAATGAACAGCTAAAAGAGCATTCTGTTAGTCAGCTGCTCCTCGGGTCTTGAATAAAAATCAGCGTCCTTCTGTAACTTAAATGAGAAGTGGAGACGACTCTCGTGGGAGGCAGGGACTGGTATTTTGTGGAGTGTAATTCACTTTAAGAGCCTGAAAGCGCTCTTCTGTGTAAGATTTTTTTTAATAAATGAAGCTTCCTTGACCTAGATAAAGGTACCTGCCTCTCTCTCTCTCTCTTCATTTTACTCTTTTCCAGAAGAGCCAGAGCAGCTGATTGGATGTAATCCAATTATTGTCTCGCTCATTTTGCGATCCAACCCAAAGGACCAATCATCCCATCATATCTGTTCAAGTAGGAGGATTTTACATTGTTCTTGCTTGCTTTGGACTGAAGATGCAGAAGACGGAGTCTTATGGGCATCTCAGCTGTCAGGATGATCATTTTTCCAAACCTCAAAATCATTATCCAGGCTTAATTGTTAAAACACCTGGATTTGAGTCTCATGCGAGCATGAATGTCTCATTATGCACTTTTCCCCATTTCACACAAGGCATTCACAGTTCCTGTGACAGTTATAAATCTTGAACATTAGCCAGGGTTGGCTTGGAGCCTGAAGAATGATGGCCATTCTACATATGTCAGCGCCTCATGAGGGTCTCAGTCGCGAGGCGTGTGCGGAGCCGACACTCCCTTTCACATTGGTGGAATTCTGAGTCTGATCCCTGTAACATCGTGTTTGGCCTGCACATATTTTGAAGGTGGAGATAAGCAAAGAAAGGCCAATCTTTATTTCATAAACGCCATAGGGGATGATTCCAAGATGGAACTGTTCAAGGGAGTTAATGATTTTAGTGTTGAATCAAAGTCTGTGGAAAGAATGAGGGCCATTCAAAACATCAAGGGAGTGACAGATGGGAGTATTTGGAAATGTAGTCCAAAAGCACCCCTAAAGCTGAACATGGTTTCCTCCTCCAAGATGCTTCTTCGTAGGAGTTTGTGATACACAGCATCTGCAGATGTCTTTTGAAATCAAGTTATTTATTGGTTGGAAGAACTATGCTGTGCACTACTCTGTAGTAGTTACGACATTGAAAGTTCACAACAAATATTTCACAATCCTCAAATTTACTTTATCTATATGCATGTTGCAGTCTAGCTGGGAAAACCAGTGGTCTGAATACTGGAATTGAGAGAATGCCATTAACAGCTCTAAATTGGCATTCCAATAACTATAGAGGGAATTTGTGCACATGGACATATATATGGCTATATATAAGCACGTGGTATCTGAAATATGTGCATTATGTGCTTTTGCTTTAATGACATAAGCATATAAGCTGACATAAAACCCGATTTGAGATTAGGGCTGTACCGATCTTTAAATTCTGGCCTATGGGATAAGCCAGTAATTATTTTCATGTCATGGTCGATATTACATTTTTTATAGTATTTGTCTAAATAAATTAATTAATAAAACACGTTAAAAAAAATCCATCATTTTAAATGCTACATGAATTTACTATGTATAGAAATTTACTGTATATAGTGCTATGCTTTTACACACTTGTAGTATACAGAGTTTGAAATGATGGGCAACTTCCCACACAACAGCTCTGTCTGACTGAAGTCACGTCCACTGAGTCATGACAAAGGACAGAAATTATCCAAATGGACACAACAATAGAGCCGTGCACACTGAGTTACGCATACTGTCTGCTCCAGCAGGTGTCTCTGGCCGAATTACAGAGACTCCATAGCAACCATTGTTGAAACCCTCCAACCTTGTGGTTTTTGCACCCAAACAAGCAGGGGTTCGAGCTGCACATTTATAACTTGCAGCTAGTGGGGGCACACAATCTCTATTCAGAGCCACTGGTTTGTGTGATTCCTTGGAGGAACTAATCTCAGGGACTGTTTACACAACATCGTTTTTAACTAGAAACTGAAAACTTTTTATGCATTTTGGCCATTCATTTACACAGCAACGGCATTTTGGGGGCCTGAAAACTTTTGAAAACAGGTTTCAAAGTGCAAGTTTTTGAAAACATCATCTCAATGTAAACTACAAAAAGGGTGACGTCATGAGCATGTGTATTACGTGTTCAGTCTAGTGTTTCTTTACAAAGTGACATCGCCAACTACTGGCCTGGCCTGCATAATGCAGCAACCGGATGTTGTTGTCTGTATGCGAAAAATGCTCTATTTTCTATTTTTAGTACATCGTTGTCGTGTACTTCTGTAGAAGGAAAATTAAATTAGGAAAAAAGAGGGATTATATTTGCTGAAATAAATGTTTAGCTTTCTCATTCTCTTGCTCTTATTCATAATGTAAAAAAATTAATACAACTTCCGTTTCATATTTCTTCTTTCACAAAAAGTGCTACATTTGTGAAACCCCAGTATCTCTAAGCTTAACAAATTTGAACTGCATCTTCACAAATGCTTAACTGCATAACTGTTCATTCAATTAAGTGGATCCAGATGCTTTGCAGACCAGATACCACATACTTTACTTCTTGTAACAATGTTTCTGGGAAAGATACTTAAAAAACTTTTCTGCCCATGATTCAGCCCTCAAACAGTTTACGTCACAGTGTAAACTTCAATGAAATGTGCGTGTTAGGTTAACACAGAGCCCAGGACAGACATTCATCCAACATTTGCTGCCAGGCATGTTAAATGATAAGCCTAAATGTATGTGGATGTGATAGTGTTTCTGTGAAAAGCACTCTTTAGGCCAGTGTGGTTGTATGTAAGTATAAGCTCTTGGCATGACAGATTCTAGTTGCTGGAATTCTCATCTGGTCCAGTTCTCGCCTTTGGCGGTCATCCAAGAATTGAGCTCAAGGGTTTGGATTAGACCCCGGATGGAGTTTAATCAGATCTGATCACGATAAAATCCATGATTATATTATACAGCTTGTCTATGCAAAGTGCTGAAATACAATATTGGAGTGTTTTGTTGATTTATTTGGGTGACGGATCATTTTCCAGCCCCAGATAATTCACCCGTCCTGGGGCTCAACAAATTATCTGGATTTAGACAGTTACATTTGCTGGAGATAACCAAGTACAATACCCTTTCTGTCTGACTATCTTTTGGTCATACTGTATTTCACTCCCTCTCTAATTCTCATGTTTTCTACTCGAACAGCTGTGCAAGTGACTCAAGATGGTTTTAAGAAGATAGGAAAGACAGGGGCTGATTTATTTATTACCTTTTTTTAGCTATTTAGTTATTTATATACTTTATTTTTTCATCTCAAACTTTGATATTTTCTTACATTTATATGCTGCAAATTAAAGTTGTTTTGAAGTACAACTTACCCCTTATTAATTTAAAGCTACACTATATAACTTTTGGCCCGCTAGCAGTTTCGCAGTTTAACCTTAAATGTTAATAGTAAACTATCTTGGCCTGCTGTCCTTGGAGAAGGATCGAACCCGAGGCTCGGCTGAAGCTCCAAGTTAAAACCCCCTATAACAGTACTGCACATAGGAGGAAAGAACGAATTAGAGGAGGATACGGGGAGAAGGAGGACTGCCGGAAGAATTTGTCAATGGGATGACGCAGTGTCTGCTGCTTATATAGTTCGTAATGATCATTGACGGGACTGAATAATTAGGCTCCTCCTGAACCAACATTTTGTGGAAGAACATTGTTTTGGTTGTGCTTTTGCTCTGCGTGCCATGACTATTCGGATGAATGTGACCCTTTACAATAGATGATGCTTTACAATGAACTCTGTTAGAGAGCTACATATGGCAATGTATCTGTTCAATAAAATACCTTACCCGTTGAGTAATAAAAACGCCATCTCCACGTCGCCTTTACAAAATTTTAAATCCCTTGGTTCTCACCATCCCTGAAAAGCCAAAGCAATGTTGATTCTAAATTTATTTCGAGCTCTGTGACTGTCATGTTCTCTTTTTGCCAGCACTCTCCTTTGTTCTGCATTTTTTTTAAACAGGTGATTCCCCTGAGGTTTGAGATTTAGCATGCTCCATGTCAGCCTTTCTCGCTTATTGTGACAACTAACCCATTTTGTCTATTTACTAGCGCTGCCCCCAACTAAATATTTTTCTAGTCGACTAGTTTTTCTAATAGTCGTTCATTTGAACCATTAGTCGACTAATCACACGTTTATATTAATTTAATTACTGGGGGGCGGATATGCCTATTCCGCACTCAAGTGCACACATAAAGCTTGCCGCAATGCACTAGCAAGAGTAATGATTATGAATGTGTCGGAAAAATAGCAAGGAGACATTTTTAATTGTTTATTAATAAACTAGTGTTTTCTGAGTCAGTGTCGGCAGCAAAGATAAAGTTAATGATGCTGACTCGTCACCTCCGCAATATAGTAGACGTGCCTTTAGAGAGAAATGCAACTTTCATACAAAATCAGAGAGTATTTGTTTTTTATTTGAATTGGTTCGTTTAAAAGTAGACATTTCAAGCTTTCTATAGATATATTTCTTATGTCTGTGAGGCAAGTAGCCTATACACTGAGGCGTGCTTCAGTTCAGGGAGACCAAGACGGCAGAAAGCACATCCTGTTTGTTTTCTTTATTTTACATAAAGCACAGTGTTTTGTTGTTATTGTGAGTGTACACAAATAAAAGAAGACCTTTTACAGTTTGGAATGATGTATTATCGGTATGACCAAAAATGACAGAGTATTTTACATTGAAAAAATGCAAGTGATCGCGCCGGCGCCTCTATGCAGAAAAGCGCGCTATACTTAAGCTGCCTTCCATACTCAATCCACCAACACTTGGATATGAGTCTAATAACAGCACACATTTATCTAGGTTAACGTTAGAGCGAACGACCATGTAAAATTGCTACTACTACATGTTTCAAATGATTATTATTATTATTTACTCATTATTTAAATTTTGTTTATTTTAAACAAAAAAATTACATAGTGTACCTTTAAATTACATGACAGAATAGCATTTTAAAATATATTCAAATAGGTTGGGGTGACTTGTAACAAAATTGCACTTATTTTTACTGTTAATGAGAGTAACTATTTTTTAAATATTATTTTAAATTCAATAAATAATTATATTAACACTTTTTTTATACCAACCCCATTTAACCCTTTTCCCTCAACTAAATTTTAAATATTTTATTTCAAAAAGGTAAAGTTGTATCATCATCAGTTCATTATTTGTCACCTTCTCCCAGGTGACCATCTGTAGTGCAAAGCCTGCCTTCAGCAGCACTTGGATGTGAAGGGATAATCCTGGTTTACAGATTAAACAAGGCAAGCTAACTTGAGTAGTGAAGTATTCTCTCAGTCTACAGCTTTAGGTAGTTAGTGAGAGGACAACAAACTAGACGTGTTTTCTCCGATTCTTGTGACTAACCTTTGATCTTTTTGTTTATGGAGAACTCAGATTTGCTCTTGCTGACATTTTCCAACTCTGGCATGATTAGTGGCTATTGGAGACTTAATATTTGTAGAGGTTTCTCCGGACACCTGTCTGAAAAGGATGGATGTGGGAACCTGTGGTTGAACGTCCCAAACTAGACTTAAGTTGAGATTCTTTTGTCAAGCACAGGATGATTGCATACGTAGACTGTCTCTCCACTGAACCAGCTGGGAAATGCTGGAATAGGACCTACTATGAGGACGAAGATGAACTTCTTCCTCTATATACTCGCAAACTGAACCTCCATTCCAAGACGGAGGGCAGCCTTCGCCGCAGACTTCTTACCTCTAAAATTCACCAGCAGCAGAACACCCTATGGGCACCCAAACCCTGGGCAGGACCACCAGCTCGAAAGAGCGCCCCACTGCAGGGCCAGCCCAACTACACCTTCAGCCCGCCGTGCAACGACTGGAGAGGTAGCACTTAAAATCTAGTTTGCGCTTGTTCATCAGAGGAGCATTTGTTTTGCAGCTTAAGTGCAAAAGCTGGTGCTCAATGAATAATTCTCTCACTTTATAATTTCTGTTGGCATAACAAAGAATGGTTGGTAGTATTAACAGGTGTTAAAACTTGAGAGCTAGACCCTTGAAACTATGATGGGTTTTGACAGGTTTTTGGTGGTGAATAGTTGAAGTGCAGTGATTAAAGTATAGTTTAATGTGTTGGCCAGTTTGAAGGATTGTGTTTGAAGTCTGGTACGAGACAGGCCATGACAAGACTAGGGCTAAGATACACAATAGCAGCAAGTGTTACTGAACTAAAGAGAGATTTCTAGATAATCTGTTCCATGAAGAGAATACAGGAATGTTCAAAGAGAAGTTCTTCAATTTAAGTTGTCTTTTAAATGTCTTGAGTTTAAAGGGATATTTTACGCTAAACTGCAAATTTGTCATCATTTACTCACCCTCATGTCATTACAAACCTGTATGACTTCTTCAGGGGACTACAAAAGGAAAGATGTTGAATAATATACTCGTTATATAACACTTGTTTTCCATATGACTACAACATTAAAGCTTTAAAAAAGCAAAAGCACCAGAAAAGTCAAAACAATCTGACTCAAAAGAATGATTCTTTCATGAATCAGGCAGGTGCTATTTTAGTATATTATAGTATTTGTTATTTTAAATTAACTTTTCTTTTTATATTTTCAATATAAGTTTCAATATTTATAATATTTAAACTTTATAATTTATTAAGTTTAAGTCAGTTTGATGAGCTTTTGTGCATTTTATTCGTTTTTTGTTTAGTTTTAGTAATTATTAGTGCTTCAGCTTTAATTTCATTTATTAGCTGCTAATAATTTTCATTTACGCTTTTTAACTTTAACTTTTTATTTTAGTTTTTCATCTAATATTTATATTTTATTTCAGCATTCAGCTTTATTTCGGTTAACAAAAATTACTTTTAATAGTTTTAGTTAACAATAACGACACTGAATCTCTTGAACTCTCAGAGTTAAGTTTTTCAGTGATTAACAAGGTAATGGTCTGTCTGTTTTTCACACAAAGCTTTCGTTTAACTTCGGAAGACTTGGAAGTTCGCAAGTCATGTAGTCCACTTTTATAATGCTTTTGTGTCCTTTTGAAGATTGAAAGCTCTTGTCATCATTCATTGTAATTGCATTGAAAAGATACTTTGAAATTTCGACAGATTTGACAAATAAACAATTGCCTTAAATTTTGTGATTCTTTGATACGTTTGCAATCTGCATTTACACAGAAATACCTATTACTGTAATTACAGACTAAATACAAACTGTACTTCTACAGTTTCATCAGTGGGCCAGTTTGTTCAGATTAAAACCAGTTACTTATACGACTTATCCAGAACTAAATATGTGTACATATTGCATGTAATATTAATCCTTTTTCATCATTTACAGTTTTAGCACAGGCGTGTTTAGAGCAGAGTTTTGGGTTGGGCCTTACATTGAGAGAAGAGTGTGTAATGTTGACTAAGCCTCAAGTTCTTGGCAGACACATCATCGCTGATTTTTTAGGACTGTGTTAAAATCTCATGCCATCCACCAGGCAAGCTGCTCCTTACATCAGATGTGCAGACAGATGTCTCTGAAAAACCATATGTGACCTACAGTCCACTCCAATCAAAATTCAGTTCTTGATGCTCTTTGAATAATTCTCAAATCATGCTGGAGACCATCATCAGGTTTTACACAAACTTATGGAGTTAACACAGTTCAGGCGCTACTGGTATTAAAGCAAAAATATGATTGTAAGTACTTAATATAGTTATTATCAAATCAAATGTCCTTGTTGAGGCATCCATTTGTTTTAAAATGCTTTGTTGGATTCAGCTTCTCTTCAGACACGCACTTATTTAGCGAGGTGGCCTACAGTCCATACAGTGTGGTAAACACTTCTAATGCGGTCTAATTAATGTAATTACTTTCAAATAGGCTTTGTGCTACACACAGCTGCTCAGGATAGCACGTACATGGCTCGCACACAGACACTCTTTCTCCATGAATGTCACTACAACAATACACTGACCTGCACTTCCTAGTGTTATAATGTTTTTGTCATCATCAAGTTCCCAAAACACCCTCCCTTTCATCCTCTCCAATGTCAGTCCATTAAAGGCTGAGATACTATGTAGTGCCACAAGATGGCACCATTCTTTTATGTTGCAGATTCTTCTACAGTTCAGTTTCATTATTTATTTTCAATTTGAATGTTAATTATTTTTTCCTGAGATTGAGATTGGGATCTCAGTTCACCCAAAAATGAAAATTATTTCGGCCTCGCCATCATGTTGTGAGGAACATTTATTCCTCTTTTTTCTGTGGAACACAAATCGAGAATTGCTGTCTTCCATACAATGAAAGTGAATGGAAACTATTTTTGTCAAGCTAAAAAATTAAACAAAATTATTAATTTACACTACCGTCCAAAATATTTTTGTATAAATTTTACATTACGCCATTCATTTTATGCCAGGTTTCAGTGTCCGTCTAATATGAAATCATTCTAATATGCTGATTTGCTGATCAAGAAACTTTAATAAAAAAACATATAAATGTTGAAAACATCCTAATTTTTTGTGGAAACTGTAATATGTATTTTTCAGGATTCTTTGATGAATAGAGAGTTCAAAAGAACAGCATTTAGTTAAAACAGTAAAATTCTAAGTCTTTATTGCCCCTTTTGATAAATTGAATCACAGACACCGACACCAGTGTGTGTGTGTGTGTGTACCCGGTATTCCCTATTATGGGGAATATCATATACATAATGTCCCCACAAGAATAGTAATACCAGTTAATGTTGACCTTATGGGGACAGCTTATAAAATCATACTAAAGGAAGTGTTTTGAAAATGTAAAAATGCAGAAAGTTTTCTGTGATGGCTAGTTTTAGGGGTAGGGTTAGTGTAGGGGGATAGAATATACAGTTTGTGCAGTATACAAATCATTACGTCTATGGGAAGTCCCCGTAAAACATGGAACATTCATCATAAAGATATAAATGTGAACAGTCACTCTGGTTGGCTGCTACATCTTTACCATTGCTATAAACCAGTGATGATTAGTTTGAAGCTTGTTTGAAGTCTAACTGAGAAGTGTGTCACTGAGGAATTTAACAGGAATGTAACATTTCTATAAAATGACTTCAAATGCAAAACATCTAAGATCAAAATGTTGATCAGTCTGGGATGTTTGGGAATAAGTCCAAACACAGTTGTCGCTCATGTCTGGACATTTTGATTTGACTTGCTAACATGGCTCATAAAAATGGCCACTCCAAAAGCTGATGGACAGATTTATATACATTCAGCTATTCATAACACATATAACAGAGAATGGTTTCTTTATGTCAGGTAAAAATACCATCCCAAATCCCAATATGGGCTGATGTGCTATAGGGGATCATATTTCTCATTGTGCTGGAGCTGGCCCAGTTTTCTGACACAGATATTGGCACACTTTGTAGCCGATGCTGGGGCAGACATGTTACAGATCAATATGCCACATATGTCTGAGCAGACAGAGTGGCTAGCTGCTGTATTATTTATCAGGCCAGTGTCTGGGTGGGACTTGTGTGATATTTTAATGCTCCTCACTTAGAAATCTGAATGTCTGTTCTTCTTAGCTGTTCTCTAGAAATACTGTATTGTTCACCATAATACTTGGGTGATCCATAGAAAAAAAGATCAGTCTGTCTAAATACATAAATATTTATATTCAGTAATATTCTTATGATATACATATATAAATATTGTATAAATATTATATAAATATTATATATATATATATATATATACACACTCACCTAAAGGATTATTAGGAACACCATACTAATACTGTGTTTGACCCCCTTTCGCCTTCAGATCTGCCTTAATTCTACGTGGCATTGATTCAACAAGGTGCTGAAAGCATTCTTTAGAAATGTTGGCCCATATTGATAGGATAGCATCTTTCAGTTGATGGAGATTTGTGGGATGCACATCCAGGGCACGAAGCTCCCGTTCCACCACATCCCAAAGATGCTCTATTGGGTTGAGATCTGGTGACTGTGGGGGCCATTTTAGTACAGTGAACTCATTGTCATGTTCAAGAAACCAGTTTGAAATGATTCAAGCTTTGTGACATGGTGCATTATCCTGCTGGAAGTAGCCATCAGAGGATGGGTACATGGTGGTCATAAAGGGATGGACATGGTCAGAAACAATGCTCAGGTAGGCCGTGGCATTTAAACGATGCCCAATTGGCACTAAGGGGCCTAAAGTGTGCCAAGAAAACATCCCCCACACCATTACACCACCACCACCAGCCTGCACAGTGGTAACAAGGCATGATGGATCCATGTTCTCATTCTGTTTACGCCAAATTCTGACTCTACCATCTGAATGTCTCAACAGAAATCGAGACTCATCAGACCAGGCAACATTTTTCCAGTCTTCAACTGTCCAATTTTGGTGAGCTCGTGCAAATTGTAGCCTCTTTTTCCTATTTGTAGTGGAGATGAGTGGTACCCGGTGGGGTCTTCTGCTGTTGTAGCCCATCCGCCTCAAGGTTGTGCGTGTTGTGGCTTCACAAATGCTTTGCTGCATACCTCGGTTGTAACGAGTGGTTATTTCAGTCAAAGTTGCTCTTCTATCAGCTTGAATCAGTCGGCCCATTCTCCTCTGACCTCTAGCATCAACAAGGCATTTTCGCCCACAGGACTGCCGCATACTGGATGTTTTTCCCTTTTCACACCATTCTTTGTAAACTCTAGAAATGGTTGTGCGTGAAAATCCCAGTAACTGAGCAAATTGTGAAATACTCAGACCGGCCCGTCTGGCACCAACAACCATGCCACGCTCAAAATTGCTTAAATCACCTTTCTTTCCCATTCTGACATTCAGTTTGGAGTTCAGGAGATTGTCTTGACCAGGACCACACCCCTAAATGCATTGAAGCAACTGCCATGTGATTGGTTGATTAGATAATTGCATTAATGAGAAATTGAACAGGTGTTCCTAATAATCCTTTAGGTGAGTGTATATATATATACAATGTATGTGTGTGTGTGTGTAAGCTGTGGTTAAATTTGGCTCAACATGCTTTAAATTAAATCACTCAAAATACAGTATATTTTAATATAAAGATTAATATTACTTAACATTACCCTTTTGCCTCCATGCATTTCCTCTATACACTGATTGGGGGTTCTTATGACATAAGAAATCACATAGTACCATCTTAAAAATCCCCTGGGAATGAATCATACATTTTTCACAGGTAAACACAACTCACATTTTCCTCAATGTAAAAATCAAGTTAAAAATGAAATCTGATCAGATGCAGTATGAAGTGCATCCTTAAAAAGGCAACTTAATGTTTTTGTATTGAGAAAGAATGATTGGTCCGTCTTTAATACAGGTAATGGTGTTTTGTGAGCATGTTGTGTGAGTAATTTTCTAAATTTAAACAAAAATAAAACTGAAATAATTCTATTTGGGCCTAAGGAAAACTGTGTGCTCGATGTTGACCGTGGTTCTCTTGCTCCATATAAAACTCAATGCGTTAGAAATCTAGGCGTTCTGTTTGATCACAACTTAAAATTTGATAAACAGATCAGTACTGTTGTGAAATCATGTTTTTTTCCATCTTCACCAGCTTTATCCCAGCGTAACTTCCAAACAGTGATTCATGCCTTTGTAACAACATGTTTAGATTATTGTAATTCCCTTTATTATGGTGTCTCTCAGTCTTTTCTCTCTCGTGTACAGCTAGCACAAAATGCTGCTGCCAGACTCCTCACTGGGACCCGCAAGTATGAGCCGGTAACTCCTATTTTATCTGCACTGCACTGGCTACCTGTCAAATTTAGAATTGATTTAAAAAAAATTCTATATGTTTACAAATCCCTCAACAATCTGGCCCCTCAGTACCTGACTAATCTGCTCCGTCCGTACACTCTATCTAGAACTTTGAGATCCAGTGAGCACTGTCTACTCATCATGCCTAGATCTACTTAAAAAACGTGGCGATCGCGTTTTTGCGAACTTTGGAACAGTTTACCTCTTCACATCAGATTAGCTCCCTCCCTTTCCTCCTTTAAATCTGCTCTAAAGACCTATTTATTCTCCCAGGCTTTCAATACTCCTTGATCTTATAGGTCCCGTATTGTTTTATTATTGCTGTGTGTTTATTAAGTTTGATTCTTTTTTATGTACAGCACTTTGGTCAGCCTTGGTTGTTTTTAAATGTGCTTTACAAATAAATATTGTATTGTGTGTACTAAGGATTTTATTGGGGCTGGTTTGCTTTGTGCTGACCCTAGAGTTTCTTTACTTTCTGAGCCAGTATCCTGATCTAGAGGTGAACCTGTGGCTCTGCAGTGAGGTGATGCTGACCTTCCAGTTATCAAATGATCGCAGAAGCCATCTTTGCTTAGTTCAGTAGATGACACATGACATTGTCTTTGATCAGCACAGGAATTTTTTTAAGCTTGACCTGTAAGTCAGTTCATGTATTGCTTTCCATGGAAACATGGAAAGAAGCATTTACACATCAAGTGCCCTTGTAAAATCAGCAGTTCCTCTTCACATGCCCCACTCAGGCAAATTGTGTGTGGGTCCTGTTGATTTAGAATCGAGACAAGATGTAGTGCCCTTGCAAGCCCTTGATGGATTTTATCACCAAATTCACACACAGCTACCCAAGCAACCGTAACCAGGTCATGCAAGAGTCAGCCTCATGGGCTTTTATTGTGTTTAATAACCAAAGAAAGAGTCTACAGACTCAGATTCTCTTGCATATCTGTTTATTTTGTGTCCATGTAACCTGTTTTTCCATACAGTCTTTTTAATGTTTTGATTTTATTGCCACGTGTACTTTGTAATTATCGTGAATGTTAGTCAATAATATTGTGTATTTAGATGATCATAAATAGCCACTCACCCATAAATAAAGCAGAGGCTGTGTTACACTGCCTCAAGTAGCTTATTGCTTTCATAAAATGGTGGCAAGAGCAATATGATAAATGAAATGTATTAATGATGATTATCACTATAATCAATTCTTCCACCAAGTAATGTAGTCCATTAACTGCATGGTGTTTATGAAGCAATATAACAATGTTTGGCCATGCAAATATATCAGCTATTTTGCAGTTTAAAGGCAAAACTGTAAATTTAAATGTAACAGCCTTTCTGAGGAGAAAAGCACTTATAAACTCCATTAGCACAATAATAGGTGCTTGCCAGGGCTGTTTCTATGTAGTTGCTAAGGTGTCCTCGGTGGTTTTCAGATTGTTGCTACACAGTTACTAGGGCGCACTGGGTGATTGAAAGAGCACTGTGACAGTTGGTAGGGTGTTCAGCTAAGTGGTTTCTTACTGGCTCAAGTACATACACAACACTACATACACTACAAGTTTGTATGCTATATTTGTCCCTACATTTTTCTTACTTAGTTTTTTTTGTTTAGTTTTCCTTTACAAATATTTAAACATTCTTAAATCAAGATTACTTGAGAAGCAAAATGGCTTAAGATATGAAGATATCAAGAGATATATGTCTTGTTTTCTGAAAATCTATAAATGAGTGTATGCTTAAAACCATGCAAAAAAAAATATGGGTGGGTCCTCCCCCAGAAAATTTTTACTGGAGTAGATGCCATTTACATTGTGCAAATAGCCCACCTTGTTAACTTAACAAAATTACGGAAGACACCAAATGAACTACTGCATCAATAGTGTAGGGGTAAGGCAAAAGGTAGAAAGTTTTGATGCAAATCGACCCAAGATTTCAATCTGCCTTTTGCCGAACTTACTCTACTCCCTTTTCCCATCCCATATCAAATCGGAAAGGAATTTATTTTCAATAAAAATGAAGAAAATATTCGAAGAGTGGAAATAAAGCGTTGAATGTGTGTTTAATAATAAAGCGTTTATCGGTTTGGGGTAGACATGCTGTGGAGTGTTCCTTTAAGAATGCATAGCTATTTGTACTGGAAAACAAGACAAAAAACTAAGTTTTGTTTATTTATTTATTTTCCAGATATGGCTCAGCTCAAGTCTATGAAATGTAATTTCCTGCCTACTAGTTGAAAAGTAATAGCACACATCTCCTCATGATTTGAGTTATCACTCATGTCCGCTTGCCTGTGTCAGTTGCTCATGAACAGTGAGAATTATGGCATGTTTTCTTATTTTTTCTATTATGACCATCCATACCTCGTAACATGACACTAGATGACATCATGCAGTGATGGCTAATTCATAAAACATGTTAATACCAGTTTCATGAAGCATCAGCATTTTTTATAAGTGACATTTTTACATTGTGATCAATGCTCACATACTCGCTTTATACTGGTAATTCTGTCCAATTGTCCTTTATGCTTGTTTTTACCAGCGATATGTAGACAGAGGCTGTTAACCTGGTGATTGTAGACATTGGACTGAGTAGGTCTATTGTGTGCACGGTAGCATGCAGGACGAATGATAAGGGCTGTTGTGCAGGTGTGGGCAGCCCTCACGTGACTCAGTCACTGAAGTACCTCTCTTTCCTCTACTGTTGCTAGGGGGTTCATTTCTGAATTCGCTCTCATCAGACATGTTTTTGCTCACTATGAAGGGAACGTAGTCAGTGTGATGACTGCTTTGATTAAAGGTCATAGAACAGACTAACCTTTTCAACTACTATTATCTCTCTTATGAATACATGAATATGAGAGTGATTGCGGTGAATATTTATTTGCATCTGTTAAGGCTGTTTAATCAGGGAATAAATATCAAGATGAAAGATTCTGATTTAATAGTTATTGCTAATACTTCGGATCTTGCACTGCTGATCTGCAAAAGCATCATGCGGCAAAACTAGATTTTGTACCATTATACATACAGAGCAAATCTGTCTACAAACCCATTCCTCATTAAAGTTCAAGGAAGTTTTCCTTCCTGTCTTTTGTAGTATACTACGTTTTTCCGTCTGGCATTTTCACACAGCGACACTCAATAGCTGAGATGTCTTTGAAGGAGTCCACACACTGCTGGAGTTTTGTTCAGATCCCCATTCTGTCTTATTATGGCCCTATTCATTTCTATTGTATCAGCACAAATGCAGCATTAAAATCCCAACTGGACTGTATCGGTACAGATCATTAAGAGTTGTTTTCTGTATGCAATTTGCCATATGTTCTTTAGGTATGTGGTGAGCGAGAAACAATATTGCATTATATAGAGATATATTAGTTTAGCTGTTGTTGATGCCTTCAGGCTAGTGTTTAATGAGCATTTATTTTGGCCCTCCAGCTGCTTTACATGGTGAGGTTTGTATTCATTAGTTAATGTCTTGTCTGGGACATGGGAAGGAGAAGTGCTATAGTTTATGTGTGTATGAGTTTGTGTGTTTCAGGACTGGTAGTGCTGGAAACCACTAAACACAATAGGATCAGACAGGCAGAAAGTTTTTAGCACTTTAGGGGGCTGTTCCCCAATCTTATTATGAGTTACTCATTACCAGGGTGAGCCAACAGAATACTCAAAATTAACCATGAAAAGGACAAGCAAAGCAGCTCTTGAATCAGTAGTTACAACTAGTGTAGAGAACTGAGAATTATTATTTTTTTCTCTATTGAATATGAGAGAAATTATGGTTCAGTTAACACTTCTCTCAGGCACATTCTTCTTAATGCAGTTGGAAAACCGTATTAAAATACTCTGACAGTGTTTCCTGCACTACTTTTCACCGCAAGCGCAACACCACTACTGTATTACATTTTGCATTACCAGAATAGTTTGATTCCCGAATAAATAAATCTTAACTGATGGCCAGTTCTTTTTTGTGAATCAAACATGTACAACTTACAGCTTTCTGTTATATTGTATTTAAGACTTGAGTGTAGATTGGTTGCTCATATGACAACATGTAGTTAAAGATGCCTGTTTTCTGTTTGTTTTTTATTATTATTTTGTACTGTTTAATATGAAGTTAAGACCAATTATTGGATTACCTATATGCTGCCTCTACTGTAAAATGAAATGAAAATTCATTTCTAAATGCAAGTTATAGATCTTAATTGACAACAATTAATCTGTGCATTTAAAAAAAAACAACTTGTAATTTTTAATCAAAATATCATGATCTTCCAGAGAAACAACAGACTTCTCTGTGATGTATAGTATGCAGATTTTTTTCACTTAGCGCACTTAAACCCACCCCTTTCTTACAATCCACTGCGATCTCGCATTCAGTTGTTCTGCCTCCATTCAATCAACAATCGATGGACAGGAGAACACGTGGCACCAGGATGCACTATGGGAAGAAGGCAAGCCGGCGGAGGCATTGTGATACTTGTCAATGTTCTGCTGGGAAACCATCCATGTGGATGT
This sequence comes from Rhinogobio ventralis, assembly GCA_039654625.1. Taxonomy (NCBI): domain Eukaryota; kingdom Metazoa; phylum Chordata; class Actinopteri; order Cypriniformes; family Gobionidae; genus Rhinogobio; species Rhinogobio ventralis. Next base: position 29,077,765 of record CM077202.1, on the reverse strand, counting down.
TACTTTGACACGTACCACCTACCTAAGCATTGTTGCAGACCATGTACACCCTTTCATGAAAACGGTATTCCCTGGTGGCGGTGGCCTCTTTCAGCAGGATAATGTGCCCTGCCACAAAGCAAAAATGGTGCCAGATACCACAGCACACCTTCAGGGGTCTAGTGGAGTCCATGCCTCAACGGGTCAGGGCTGTTTTGGCAGTAAAAGGGGGACCAACACAATATTTTCATAATGTTATGCCTGATCGGTGTATGTCATAATACAGAAAAAAAGCCCGGTCACTACTTTTGTTTCATTGCGACTTTAAACATTATCATGATTTTATAAATGTATGTTTTAAATTTATTAATTATTATGTATTATAAGAATCATTCACGGAAATGTTACAGAACTAGCAATTGTTGAGAGAAAAATGTAATTTCCATTACAGCATTACAATGCTGCAGATGAAAAGTACAAAAATTGCTGCTATTTTAAAATACATTTTGCACAATATTTACTCGATTCCCCCGAAATTAAAAATGGTTTATTATCAATTGACAAGGCTTTCAGTAGACTTGAATTTCACTTCAGAGGAAACTACCAAATCTGTTTATTAGTTAAGTGGGCAATTAACATTTTTACCACTGCTGTAAAATCCTTCGTATAAACTGTTACAGCATGCTTCCGATTTTTATACTCAATTCTTATCCATAAAGTGCATAAAAAAAACAGGGACAGACATTTGCTGTGCTACTGAGTGGTCGTCACGCTCTATATGATGGTCGGCAAGTTGGATCAGTGTCAATGCATCATGGCCATCTGTGTCTCATGTTAGTGCATGGTGAACAGAGGGCTCTAATTTACAGCATCACAGATTGGCACACCAGGATTTGTAAATATGAGGTTAAAATCTCCTTTGCTCAAGAAACCAAAACTTGAAGGTGGTCTGAATACTACTTCTCTGCCCAAAAGGTTGATGGCAATGTCATAGACCATAAGCTCCGATAAATGGTCGAGCACCCACGGAAAAAAACACGAGATATTCCCCATTACTGTTAACCAATCAAAACATCTATTGAAATTCGGGAACCTCTCAGATTGGTGGACCTCACTGGTTGAAATATCTGCCTTATATCAAACCATTATCTTAAGGTCAATTGGTCTTTCATAAACTGTTCACTTAATATTGTAAATAATATTGTAAGTAAACACGCTTAGTGTGCCTAATATGTCCATAGAAGTCCATAGAAGCTGTAAATATGTTTTATGTAGATTTCTTGTGTCTACAGCTCCGTTTTTGTAACTTAAGATCTGGAGCAATGTGAATTATTAGTTGGAGTTAAAAAAACATTTTGAGTAAGGTTAGCATGTTTTAAGTTATCATTTGCTTGTATAGAGCTACAATTATAAATGAAAAGTGTGGGCACCCACCGGCAGAAACAAAAATCGGCGCCTATGTCATAGACATACAGTGATATCAGCTGTGAGTCATGTGAACTGAATTTAAATGTATTTCTGACCAACCTCACATGTGAAAATGCTGAGTGGCCATTCACAGTTTATTAGAAAGAAGAAAAAAAAGGATAGTGAGAGGGAGAAAGAAATTACACTTGCTTCGACACTAATGAAATACTGCAGCAGTGAGCCCTTAAATAGGAGCTGGGTGGGTGACCACCACCTTAATCTCTGCTGAATGCTCTAGGATCCTTTTCAAACTCGTCCTGGGCCCCCCAGCTCAAAAAAGGACAGAGCAAAAGGAGGAGTGGTAGGGGCTGCAGTGGTGTAAAGAAGCACAATAGGCTGATTGTCAGTGATTCATAGTGTATGGCACAGATCCAAGTTGGTTATACCTCCACAGCAAGACAAGGTGAGAGAGCCTTAAACCTATGCAATGCGACAGAGAGACATGCACTATAGCTAGAGATACAAGGAGGGGAGGAGAGACGCACTATTGATAGGCGGACGAAGAGAGAGAGAATGACTCAAACAGCAACTGAATATCCTCTGGGGTGGGCAAATGTGTGTGAGAGAGAGTGATAGAGAAAAAGAGAGAGAGAGATAGAAGAGGAGGGGGAGTGTTGCATGCTGTGCCAGTCAGCGTAAAATGAGTAAAGAGAGAGTGTCGTATGGGTAGTGCCGTTTTCCCCCCTTTCTCTTCTTCTTCTCACTCACTTGCTTCAATGGTGGACTAATACATCTTATGCGCGCATCTCTCAGGGGATCGATCACCCGTCACAATGGTGTTCATCGGGACCACTCTTAAATCTGTCATTAAGTACTTCAAAAAGAAGGGTAAGCTCCTCAAATCATGTACTGTGCCGTTTTGGGTTTCTCTTATCACTCCTGCAGCTCAAGGTCAAGTAGACTCAAGTAGTTTTGGGGTGTGGGGTTATTCATCACTGCTGCTGTGGTTGCATGCATCTGATTCAGAGCGCTGTGCTACATTTGTTTGCGAGTTTCTTTTTATAGTGGGGCATCAGTCTCTTTATAGTGACCTTGTTCTGCAACTTTGAATGATTTTTAGTGGTGATCTAAAGCTCTGTTGCCCCTTTTTGTTAATTTTTTATATATATTCTACCTTTAGTGTTCACCGAATGCAGATGATTATAATTACATTTAGAGATATATATTTCAATTAAATTATATATGATTATATCCATACTATAATCATATATGAATTATGAATATGATTCATATGAACATGACTTCAGTTGAACAATGACACTATTTTCTTTTAGAGCTGCTGTATAGCAGAAATGAATTATGTTTGCATCATTGAATCATTTTCCTGTTATCACTGTAAAGCTGCTTTGAAACAATTTGTATTATATAAAGCGCTATATAAATAAAGGTGACTTGAATTATTATTATGAATTATATTATATTGCTGTAAAAACTGTACAATTAAGTTAAGTTTAGATAACACTAATACTGTACTTATTTACACATTTGAATTAGCCTTAGGGTATTTTCCAACAGAGCCATTGACTTTTTGGTGGACTAGTGAAATCTACCTCCATGTATTTTGAGCTTGTGACCTAGTACTCCCGCATGACCTCTTGCACTCGAGGAAACTATGATTGTGAATATTCTATTATCACTGGCATACTTTTGTATGGAAATAAATGCATTGATAAGGCTGACCTGGTTAATCTTACCCGGAGGAACTTGGCATAATTGATCGTTTAATCTGGGTTGTCAAGGCACCAGCCAGAGACAAGCATGTCTCCAGTGTCTTTAGACGCAGTGGTGCAGAAGTGTTTGATTGGCCCGGCCCCCTCGTGCAGTTTTTCATGTGTTCTCTCAGAGGGAGCCTAAGAATCCGCACATGACTGCAGCTCCCAAATATATCTCATGTGCCCAGTGGATGGTTTTATTTTGACTGAATTGTATTGTCTGAGTTGATTAGAGTTAAAACTAATTTTACATTTCTGGCTAATACCGATAAGCCAATAATTATTTTATTGTTATGGCCAATATAAAAATTCTGTAAATTGTGTAAAAATATGAATAAAGGTAAATACACAAAATATAAAAAAAAGTGCACTACAAGTGTGTGTATCATTATATTTGAAAGTATGAAGATGGATTTTCATTTTGAGATTTACTAAATTATTATTAATGAAAATGTATATTAATAAAATTCATACAAATTTAGTATTTTTAAAGATTAACTGCAAGTTACCTATATATGCACCCCTAAATAGTTCTAAAAGATAATGTTATTTTGGAATATGCTGTGGAAGAGACATGAATTCCTGGTCACATATGTTGTGTCTCAAACAGGCATCTTAACTATATCTAAACCATCTTTTCCATGGTCAACTAGTGTAGCTTCACCACAAAGACCTTGCTGGCCATGGTCTGTCAGTTAAACCAGCACTAACCAGCATAAACCAACCTGGACCATCATGGAAGTTCATTCTGGTCAAAGCTGGTCTTTCCAGCAGGGTAGAACAACAAAATCATGTAGTACGCCTACATGTATTGTCTGCCATCAGTTATTTAGGAGAAATTTATAATCCTAAATAGGATTATTGCACTTTTACACGAACCACTGACCTTCTTCCTTGAAGCATTTCAAATTTGAATGTGTCCTTGTTTCTTTTTCTTATAGCGGTGTCCAGTCTTGATGAGGAGAGCAAGTGGTCTGTGCACTACACAGCCCACTGGCACCAACAGGAGAATGTCTTCCTGCCAGGGTCAAGACCAGCCTGCGTCGAGGACCTTCACCGCCAGGCCAAAGTCAACCTGAAAACAGTCCTCAGAGGTCAGAGACAAAAGCTACAGTACTTTTCATTCATTTAAAAAAATATATATAAAACAATTATAATATTAATACAGTACAACATACAATTAGTAATTTCATTAGAAATTCCATATAAGATTTAGCATAATTGCTCCATATAATCAGAATTTGGAGCAATTACATACTCTACCCTTCAGAAGAATCAGATTTCTGTTACAGACCATTGCTTATAATGAATATAACACTGTGCAGAAAGTTCTCTTATGCGTCCATGACTAATTTTAAAGTCGGCATGAAACGGAAGTTGCCATAGTCTTTTCTTCTCTATTGTGACATATACCGTATAAGTAAAACGGCTTGGAATGAGTAAAATGTAGGGTGGGATTGGATTTCTTCCTTCAGGAATTGATTGGATCGAAGGATGGATTGTGAATTATGTTTCATGTCGTTTCTGAATCTTCCTGGTTTTATATCTCTGTCTGGTTTTGGTTTATGTTACTTTGTATCAATAAACTCCCCACGGGGATTTCCCTGAAGCAGCTCCTGTAGAGCCTAATCGCATATGTCCTCATCATTTGACCTTCTTCTACACATTGGTATATTATCCTATACCAGAGAACATCATCACATCCTTTTGTATCTGGAAACCAGATACATTTTACTTTAATGACTCTTCTTAAATTCCTGCATTTGACCTTGTTGTTGCCTAAATAACTAGTTCTCTGAGGTGTTCTGGAATGCTAATGTACCGGTGTGTGTTTGTGAGCTGTCTTGGCCCCAGCGGGGGCAGCAGGTGGCACACCAAATGTCCGTTTTCCATCTTTTCCCAGTGAGTTTTGGCAGGGTCATGGCTGTTGTCTTTCTATTTGTTATAGATGTGAATTATTTATATATATATATATATATATATATATATATATATATATATATATATATATAATGTACATTCATTGACCACCCACATCACAGCTTTTAAATGATTTTCCTCTCACAATCCGAATCACAATGTGACAATTAAGAGTCGACTCAGCTACTGCAGCTGTACAATAATCTTTTGTACCAACATTATAGGTTTTGGAAATGCAAAAATCAGTTACTTTCATCCACTGATATCTTCACCATCATGTCACTACAAACCTGTATAACAAAACTGTATAATTGTCCATGGTGCTCTTTCTTCCATAGAACAGAAGAAAGTTAGTCATACAAGTTTGGAACAACAGAATTTTCCTTTTTTGCTGATCTACTGGTTTAACGCCTTTTTAGATGGTAGACGAAGCTGCTTATAGAAACGTACCAAGAGGTTTTGTGCATATTGCCTGCAGTAAGATGAGAAATGAAAGGTAAAGTGAAAGATTTGAGGTGAGAGCACAAGTCAAGTCCTCTCATTTATAGGATTAATATGACATCCCTCACACATGCTTTGTCTCTCAGTCTCTTTGTCTGTCCTTCACTCTTTGAGCTACTAACATATTAACCTGCACTAGCCTCTGCTAACTAGTCACAACTCAAAATGCACAGATAATTATAGTTGTTGACTCCACAGAGTACTACTAAGTTAAACTCCCTTGAAGTAATATTATGAACCTCCTAAAACAAACCAACACACTTATATACTACAAAAATGTGCTTCTGACAGTATGCAGCACGAGAAACACAAAGCTTATTCCTGGGTTTAGTGATGATTAACTGCAATTTAAAGGAACACGCCGACTTTTTGGGACTTTAGCTTATTCACCGTATCCCCCAGAGTAAGATAAGTCCATACATACCATTTTTATCTCAGTGCGTGCCATAACTCTGTCTGACGCACCCACCGCTAGCCTAGCTTAGCACAAAGACTGGAGGTAAACGGCTCCAGCTAGCCTACTGCTCAATAAGTGACAAAATAACGGCAACATTTTCCTATATACACATCACAATATACACTCACCTAAAGGATTATTAGGAACACCTGTTCAATTTCTCATTAATGCAATTATCTAATCAACCAATCACATGGCAGTTGCTTCAATGCATTTAGGGGTGTGGTCCTGGTCAAGACAATCTCCTGAACTCCAAACTGAATGTCAGAATGGGAAAGAAAGGTGATTTAAGCAATTTTGAGCGTGGCATGGTTGTTGGTGCCAGACGGGCCGGTCTGAGTATTTCACAATCTGCTCAGTTACTGGGATTTTCACGCACAACCATTTCTAGAGTTTACAAAGAATTGTGTGAAAAGGGAAAAACATCCAGTATGCAGCAGTCCTGTGGGCGAAAATGCCTTGTTGATGCTAGAGGTCAGAGGAGAATGGGCCGACTGATTCAGGCTGATAGAAGAGCAACTTTGACTGAAATAACCACTCGTTACAACCGAGGTATGCAGCAAAGCATTTGTGAAGCCACAACACGCACAACCTTGAGGCGGATGGGCTACAACAGCAGAAGACCCCACCGGGTACCACTCATCTCCACTACAAATAGGAAAAAGAGGCTACAATTTGCACGAGCTCACCAAAATTGGACAGTTGGAAGACTGGAAAAATGTTGCCTGGTCTGATGAGTCTCGATTTCTGTTGAGACATTCAGATGGTAGAGTCAGAATTTGGCGTAAACAGAATGAGAACATGGATCCATCATGCCTTGTTACCACTGTGCAGGCTGGTGGTGGTGGTGTAATAGTGTGGGGGATGTTTTCTTGGCACACTTTAGGCCCCTTAGTGCCAATTGGGCATCGTTTAAATGCCACGGCCTACCTGAGCATTGTTTCTGACCATGTCCATCCCTTTATGACCACCATGTACCCATCCTCTGATGGCTACTTCCAGCAGGATAATGCACCATGTCACAAAGCTCGAATCATTTCAAATTGGTTTCTTGAACATGACAATGAGTTCACTGTACTAAAATGGCCCCCACAGTCACCAGATCTCAACCCAATAGAGCATCTTTGGGATGTGGTGGAACGGGAGCTTCGTGCCCTGGATGTGCATCCCACAAATCTCCATCAACTGCAAGATGCTATCCTATCAATATGGGCCAACATTTCTAAAGAATGCTTTCAGCACATTGTTGAATCAATGCCACGTAGAATTAAGGCAGTTCTGAAGGCGAAAGGGAGTCAAACACAGTATTAGTATGGTGTTCCTAATAATCCTTTAGGTGAGTGTATATAGTTACATCATGTACTAAGACCGACGGAAAATTAAAAGTTGCAATTTTCTAGACCGATATGGCTAGGGACTATACTCTCATTCCTGTGTAATAATCCAGGAACTTGATGGGTTTCATGGGTGCAGCGGCGCAATGATATTACGCAGCGCCTGAAAATAGGCTAACTTCTGTCAACATAACCAACGTGACAACCTGCTTGCACAGAGAGCGTGCTGGGGACTATTTTCAGGCGCTGCGTAATATCATTGCGCCGCTGCACCCATGGTACGGCAGCAAAGTTCCTGGATTATTACACAGGAATGAGAGTATAGTCCCTAGCCATAACAGTCTAGAAAATTGCAACTTTTCATTTTCCGTCGTTCTTAGTACACAAAGTAACTATACACATCACAACATGTAAATAGGAAAATGTTGGCGTTATTTTGTCATTTATTAAGCAGTAGGCTAGCTGGAGCCGTTTACCTCCAGTCTTTGTGCTAAGCTAGGCTAGTGGTGGGTGCGTCAGACAGAGTTATGGCACGCACAGAGATAAAAATGGTATGTATGGACTTATCTAACTCTGGGGGATACGGTGAATAAGCTAAAGTCCCAAAAAGTCGGCATGTTCCTTTAAATGAGTAATCTAAATGCCTCTGTCCAGTATACTATACGTGTAAGACATCAAATTTAAGAATGCAGGCCAAGCTGTTCCTACTTGCATTATATGTCGTTTGTAATGTCAGAAAACTGACATTACAGCTTTGTGTTACTGAACTGTATAAATCACATGGTCAGCACCACATATATATACACATACATTTTTATGTTTCACAGACATTTACAGCATGTAGTAACTGAAATTAGTTTGCGATTAGAGAGAGAGAGAGAGAGAGAGAGAGAGAGAGAGAGAGAGAATGGCTCATAGTGTTTCTCAGCAGGCACTCATTATGAAGGTGCTGCTGAGGTGATCACCTGAAATAAATGGATATGTCAGTAGCATTAGGTGGAGGTAGAGACCCCCTGCTCTCAGGCCATTTATAACCCAACAGTCAGATGTGACATATTCAGGCTAAACTCTCAGTCCTACAGAAGAAACTGATACTACTCTTTTATTTGGTTGGAGGTCTGTCTGTCTGTCTGTCTGTCTATCTATCTATCTATCTATCAGTCTGCAATCACCCTTTCTCTGCACTGAGGGCAAAAGGACACTGTGGCTCTGCAGTGGTTCAGTAATATGCTGAGTGTGATATAAGAGTCATCAGACTTTATGTGAAACTAAAATGTCTGCTTAGCAGTGTGCTTATCGGGATGCTATGCCGACTTTAATCAATCTCCTTTGCTGTCAAAACAAATATTTATTTAAATTCTGTTGATGAATAGGCTAGTTAGCTGCTTCTTCCTTCCAATTGGAGAACATATGCACTGCAGTTATTTCTTTCTGAAGAAATATTTTTTACTATTACTTGGTATTGCTTCATTCCAGACAAGGTGATTTTGTTTTAAAGGTGCTGTATGCAAATTTTTGACTCTACTACAGCATAAAAATACCATAATATGTTTGCAGATATTTAGGAAACATACTCGTTTCTCTGAAAAATAGCCGGTTATTTTACTTTGAAATTTGCGTTCCGTGTCGCAATGTCTGTTTTTGTTGTGGTCTGTGCGATACCACATGTTGCCAGTTTACCCAATAGTATTTTGACACCCCAGGTTGCCAGTTGGCGGAAAACACAGCGTATTGCAGCCATGGAAGCCAGCGAACAAACTTGGTCAGAGATCGCAGATTCTACCCGACCTAAAAAGCCTCGGCATCCATCTAAAAATCTAAAAAGCACATTAAAACGCGGATAAATCAACTCATCAACTTAGTGTGTGAGTCTCCTCGCCTTCCATTGTCAATTGCACTCATTCTTGTTGCGTGTCCTCAAACTGGCAACCGTGTGAGTGGAGGAGGGGCAAACAATATTTTGAATTTGCAATACCCATTTCAACCACTAGCTGTCATTCTTACATACAGCACCTTTAAGGAAATAAATATTTGATTTTATAGCCTCTTTGATTAATAAAATATTTGTTTAAGCAGCCTGTGCACAACCATGTAGTATGAATTGATGTGTAAATACTATAAGCCTGTGATCTGCATTAAAAGATCTTACTCATTACCACAACAAATTGTTCGTGATTGGATGGTTATGCTTGCCTCCAGAGTGCGACAAGCTCAGGAAAGATGGCTTCCGCAGCTCCCAGTACTACTCCCAAAGCCCTGCCTTCTCTGCAACCAGCCTTTGTGAAAGTGTGCACCTGGATGAGGAGAAGACAGAGAAGAAAAAGAAGGTAAGCCTGACCTTAACACAGATTTTAGCCACTGTCCTTACCTTTGCATTCACATGTATGCTGTTACTAGAGAAAAACAACTATTTTTGAAATATTGCATTATGTTATATGCAGTGTGTAATGCACTTTATAATCAAATTCACTGTGTTGGTGGAAATAGCTTTTAATTATGTAGGTCAAGCTGACATTCAGGCTTCATATTTCAAATCTGAAAATGAGTGGACTGACATGAATGAAAAGAAGAGCTCTTGTTAATTTCAAATAATGTATTTGTTTAGTTGTTATATTGTATAATGAGAGCTAAATATGCTCATATGAAACAGACAAAGCCTGGTTTTCTCCTAAATACTTAGGAGAAAATACACTTGATTTTGGTGTCTTGTTTTGCACTGCCCCCTAGTGGCCCCAGTATCCACTACAATCAATGATCAAACTAGAAAGTATTTGTTCCACATTCTGTAATACTAAAGAAAAGTATTGTCTCACTTCACTTTTGTTCCTTTATTTTCAAATTTTCTTTTCTCTCATCAAGCGATTTAAAGTCCTAGACTGCCTCTCTCTCTGCTGTCATTTGAGATCTTGGAAAAGAAAGGTACCGCTCTCACTGCAGTTGCTAGTCAGTGGTAGCACTGTGCTGTGTGAAGGTTGGCTTCAGATCCTAAGAAGTCCTCATAGCGTCTTCATACACAACCTACTAGTGCTAGTCACCCGCAGTGAGCGTGTTTTCCCCTCAGCAATTTAGAGGCAATGAGTATGGTAGATTATGCAAATTATACATAATTAATACATAATTAGATTGTGTATTTCCCTCAAGCAATCTTGCAAATTTATAATAAACAGTTTAGGCAAACCAGAACAAAAGAATGTCTAATTTGTCTTTTTGGCAAAAAAAAAAAAAAAAAAAAAAAGTTACTAGACACATTATGGTTGAATACACTGACTGTAACACTGATCTCAAATTAGCATGAATAATTTAGAGAGCAGCTCTCCTCCATTCAGGGCTCCCCTGGGCTTATTGCTCAGAGAAATATTTCAGTCACCCGACGTTCCTGGAGGGAAATGCACTGCAAGAATCTTTTTTACTCTGCTCTTTTTGAAAAGCACTTAATTGAATTAACAGTAGAAATGACCAAGTATCAGACAATATCCGTCACTGGGCATTGGCTAGGCTATCATTCACATAATCCTGACCTCACTAAATCAGTCTGTTTGTGTTGTGTTCAGGCTTCAGAGTCATCTAATGAAGAGGAGAAACTTGTGTACTCAATGCCGCCTCAGACCCCTTTGCTGGATTATGGCTCTGACATAGACATCCAGAGAAGCTGGACCAACTGTCTACCTTTGCCTACTCCTGAGGAGAAAATGAGACTACAGGCTCAGACGGTGGCCACTGATATCATTCCCATCAACATTACAGGTACCTCCATTTTTACATTTTTTCACATATATGTTTTTTAATAAATACTTATTTTATGAGAGGAATTTATGACAGTTTTAAGATTAGGAGAGCATGTTCATCCAATTATTTCAGTTCTTCTCAGCTGCAATTAGGAATACATCAATATTAAAACTCTGGCCAATATCAATAAGCCAATAAGTATTTTCTCGCTATTTAGTTGCCGTATTCTATACTATATAGTATATACAGTCAAACCAACATTTATTCAGACACCTTCAACATTTTCTCACATTATCACAGTTTATTCACTATAGTTTAGAAAATGGTAATAAAATATGGCAAGAACTCAGAGTCAAACTGTGTCAGAACAAATTCATCTTGATAATATCAGATAACTTTGATAGAAAGGTATATATTACAATCAACCAATCAGCTGTTAAATTAAAGTACACAATTAGATAATACCAATTTAGGTCAACCAATTACCAAGCAATGCTTCATTTTGTTCAGTCTGTGGTGTAAAAGGTCACATTAGCAATTAAAGAAAAAACACTCAAGCAAAACATGGACAAGTCAAAGTGTCTGAATAATTTTGGTCCCAAATTGTTATCAGTTTTACTGGTAGTCCACTGTATGAAGAATTTTTGGGTATAATGTGTCACAGTTGAACTATACACACATAAATGAACTATAGTGTCCTTAACCCCCTAGTAAAAAATGTTATCTGGTGTCTGAATCATTTTTGGTTTGAATGTATTTTGTCTAAAATAATTTAAAATAAAAATCATAATTTAAATTTATTTGTAAAATTATTTGTGTTTTTAAAGATTAAATTTAAGTAAGTGTTAGAAAATCTATTTGTCGTGCATTTTTTTTGTTGATAAAAAACTGTGAACTCTGGTTTTCTATGTTCTTACATCTTTAGGTGAGAACTTTGACCGCCAGGCTAGTTTCCGTCGCTCTGTAGCAAACACTGATACCATAATACGAAGACCCAAGAGGGTGCAAAGAAGGAAGACAATAACAGGAGTTCCTGACAACATCCAGACTGAATTAGGTATGATTTCTATTCATTGTTGCATTCATATATATTGCAACCTTCTCAACCAAATGAAAGGTGCACTTTTGCATTTTGCATTTTTCCCACATTAAACGTTTTACACATGAAGGAATGAATAGTACTTTTTAAATAATGTTTAAAAACAATGTCCTTAAATCAGTCCAGTCATATTACTAGCCTAATAAGAGCTGTTTTATTTTACATTGAGTGTTTAACCTCATAGGGGCTGACATGACCCCTATGTTTGACATTTTCGGTGGTGGAAATGCATTACTAAGGCTGATTGTTAGTAGAGCATTTGTGCAATGACATTTGTGATGCTTTTTTTAGGTGCGATGATGTATTTATGTCAGTAGGTGTCAGTATAGTCCAAGATGACTGCCATGTTAGCGCAACACTAAAATAAAATTACTGAATACATTAGGTTAAAGTAAATGTTGGAGCCTGAAGTTCTATAGATTTATATGATTTAAAGATTTTCTTTCCTGAATTATTATTATTATTCAAATACTACTATATATAGTATATTTGTTTACTGTATTTTAATCCTTTTATATATATATATATATATATATATATATTTTTTTTTTTTTTTTTTTTTTTTTGGGAATCATTAAGAAAGAAAATCAAACAAACATTAATCATGTATCTATAATTCCTATTTTCTTACAGCAAATAAAGAACAAGCGGACTCCAGAATTCATTCCATGTGTATGGCAGATCAGTACTCCACCCTCAGTCGAGTGGGAAGTGTAAACTCCACCCTAAGACGCTCAGACACCCGAGACACAAGTTGCCAAACAGAAGAGGTGAAGATTGTTCCTCCTTCAGTACGCAGAATCAGAGCACAAAGAGGCCATGGCATTGCCGCCCAAATGGCCAGCGTCTCCTCTTCAAGCAGCATTTCCACCATGAGTGACTGTAACAGTATTAGCTACACTCAACTTAATGACAGTGATCAGAGCTTTCACAGTTTGCCACGACAAGGTTCTTGCATCTCGCATCAACATTGTGAACCAAAGTACAACAGCTCCCCCTACAGGATGAACTCTGGCTCTATAAGCTCCTTGTCCTACCAGTATGACATGCAGCATGGCTCTTCGTCGTCATTGCATATGCTGTCTGACTCCAGCAGCAATACATTAAATAGCCCCAAGCTTGCTGAAAATCCAATTTACCAAGGCTCTGATCAAAATATTAGCCCAAGCTTGTTCAGTCTCAGTGGTGCTCTACAGAACTCCATTCTTTATGGACATGAAAGGACAGAGGATAACCAGATACAATCATCTCATTCTTTGGCCCAGTTGCTTAGTTCTACTGATGCTTCGTTGTCAGCGGTCTCCTCCTGTTACGAATCCACAGCCTCCCTCTGTACAGAGATCCATACTGAGACTGAGTCCCAGTGCAGCACACTTGATGGTAGAAACTGCAACAGTCCTAACTGTGGCCGCAGGGATTCCAACTTCTCAGAGAGCAGCAATCAAAGCTGCAGCACACTAACCACTGATCAGTGGACATATGAAGTTTCGCCAAAGGACAACGTCACCTCAAGTTGCTCCTCACCTGTCAGCCATATATACAACAGTGATGAGCATTCTCCCAGCAAGACAGACACAAGCTCATTGTTCTCGGTTGACAACGATGGTTACTACACCTCCATGCGCCTGGACTCTGGTTTGAAGTCACATAGTCATGGCTGCATCAATAAAGCAGGGGATGCCAGGCACAGTTTGTATGATTGCAAGGACCACCACAGTCAAGGTGACCATGCAAGTCTGCATAGCAACCGCTCACTGACACGTAGCATTTCCCTGCGGAAAGCCAAGAAGCCTCCACTCCCTCCTGCAAGGACTGACTCCTTAAGGCGCAAGCCCCAGAGGAAGCCTCACCACAGTGGCCCGGTGCTTAGTGAGCAGTTTATCTCCAGTCTCCAGCAGTCCTTAGAGCTTAATCTAAAAACTCATAGTTCATCTTGCTCTGAACAGACACCCTGTGGTAGATTTGAAGACCCTTGGGTGCTCCGACCCAGAAGCCAGAGCACCATAAGTGCAGCAAGCAGTGGGATGTCCGCACCAGCTGCTGTATGTCCGGTCACACCCACACACAGCGACAGCAGCAGTCAGCGCTCTGACTATGCAGAGTCATGGGACTTCTACATGGATTACACTGGTCCACGGTCCGACCAAGGTCTCTCGTCCCAAATCACAAAATCTGTAAGTGCTGAAGAGAATCAAGACATCATGGGCAATGCATCCAACAACACTGGATTCCCATCGTCCCACTTCAACAGTAGTGGGATTCAGTCAAAATTGGCCTCCTCACCTGACAAGGTTCATCGCCTGACGTCACCATCAAGTGGTTATTCAAGTCAGTCCAACACTCCGACTGCAGGCACTCCAGTTACTTCTCTAATAAGAGCAAAGTCTCCTGCAGGGAGGCCAAAACCTAAAGTGCCTGAAAGAAAGTCCTCCCTACGGTCTTCTGTGTCATCCTCCTCTACATCCCTGTCATCCAACACCTCAGATTCTATCAGGAACATTGCACCTCCTCCACCTGACTTGACTTCTGCATCATGTGGGTCACCTAGTCCCGCTTCTACAGCACCTATGATAGACCCAACCCCACCTCTTCCTCCTCTACCTGACATATCCTCTACCATGGAAGAGATATATAATTCACTTTCAGATTCATCCATGACACCTGAAGAATGTGACTCTCTTGATTTCCTCCCTCCCCCACCAAAGGTTTTTGAATCTCTGTCAAGCAAAGAAGGTACAAATAGCCCTCCACTTCTTTCTCCTAAACCTTCATTGTGCATTCTATCTTGTCTTCCTCCTCCTCCACCACCACCACCACCACCACCTCCACCTCCACAATTACTTGAGATGAATCTTCAAACTTCAGACATTTTGAAGACCGAGAATTGTCTTAGACCTACGAAGACTGTAGAAATTGAAAAAAGACTGAACATCAATCACACTGGAAAGCGAGATAAGAGTCAGAAACCAATAATCACTGCCCAAGCTCTTCAGATGGTGCAGCTACGACCTGTCAAGCTCAATCAAATAGAAAATATCTTTACAGCAGTCAATTTTGATCATTTTGATAACCAAGCACATAACCATTCTGAAACAAACTCCCCAGAAAGTGAGACTACACAGCAAACAGTGACTGCCAGCTGTGTTAGTCAGTCAGAAAATGCCATTGAAATATCTGAACATGAATATCAAGTGAAAAAATTTATACAAGATTTCCCTGAGACATCAACTGATTCTATACCCCTTGGCCCAGATGAACATGTCAGCAATACTGGGCAGAATGTTCCAGGACACCTTTCTAAGACATGTGCAGTTTTATCTTCCCAGAAGCTTCTGCAGTGCACAATCTCCTCAGATTCTCCTCAATGTTCTCAGCTGAAACAGAAGCCTTCTATATCACCTAAGAAGCCCAACCTTTCCCTTATTATACCACCCATTATGCACTTACCTGTCTCTAATGTGCTCGAGCTTCAACAGGTTCATGAAGCACAGGAGACACTTGAGTCAGGGCAAGTGAATAGTAAATCCCAGACAAACACAGTGAACTTGCAGGCAGTTCCTTTAGACCTTGAGGTAGAAGAAGAGAGTGACTCAGACTCTTCAACCCCTGTGATCAAAAGCAGACTTTTTCTCAGCAGTGAGCTGTCATCAAGCAGTCTCCAAGACCTGCAACTCTCTGATCTCATTCTTCATGAGCATGACCTCAGCCTGAGTGATAAAGACTTTGGACTCTGTGATGATAAAAGCACATCAGATGATGGTTCAAGCAGCAGCTCAGGATCCATAAGCTTTAAAGAGGACGAACATGAGGAAAATGGTAGGGGCTTACTTTATTACTTGCCTAAAGCTAAGAATTTAAGCTTCTGTGTATTGAGGATCGCTCTAGTGTGCCAAACAAATTATTGTGCCAAAAGATCATGCATTAGAATTTACTATTCAACTTTACATGTGTAAAGTTGAGCCATGTGTAATTGCATTTTGTGTTGCATTAATTACTAGATAATATTGTTTTTATTAGGTTATGGATCTGAAAGTGATCTGTATTTTATTGACAAACCTCTGGGATCATCATCTTTCCCTCTCCTGAAAAGTTAAAGTAAATTGGGTTTATATATCAACACTTTTAATACTTGTCTAACCCTCCCATGCTTCCCCATTGTAAGTTAAGGCACAGTGAATGCTCTTCATTACCACCCACATATTTCCTGTTTTACATGCTACAGGAATGACTACAACTCTATTATTGTTTTTGTGTTATCTGTTATAATACTAGTTACCCTTGAATCAGCTAAGAAAGTTGAATGAGAGCCCTTGAGTGCACTAGTGTAGCTACGGGTGGGCTTAATAATGTTATGTTCTTCTTCACGCCCTTTTTTGTTATTAAATGGCAGTTTAGCCATTTTTTATGACACATTTAGGAAAGAAACACATCTTGACAAAGATGACAGGATGCCATAACACTTTTGTTGTTTGAAAGTAAACTAACAGATAATTAGGATTATGATATTATCAACATCTTCAGTTCAAAACCCAGCCAACTCTGACTTGTTTAGAACAGACATCAGCCACAAGCTATGGGTAGGTTTTTAGTCTGGCCTGCTGTGGCATGGCTATGCAATATTTGCATGTAATATTTGTGAGCAAGTGGTTTTCTGAAATGTACATAAGACACATGTACTGTATTAGCAATGGCAGGTTGTCGATACAGGAATCAGACATTGGGATTTATCTTTGTGATATAGTTATCAGGACAGTTTTTTTTCCTTAATTTTTTCACGTTGCAGCCGCTCACACTTGACCGCATAGAGCTTAGTGCTTACAGGTGAAGTATTTTGTTTCTGTGACACTAGTAGCACCTGGCGGAATTAAAAAAATAAAGCAACCTTGCAAACGGTCCTTCCACGCGCCACGATCAAACATCACAAACACATCTCGTACGGGGGCTTGAGAAGTAAGACTATATTAAAAGACAATAGACAATAAAAGGTCTAACGTATGAGGACTACTTTTAGCTGTGTTGCTATGCTTCAATCGGATTATTCTTCCAAATTAAGGGATAATGCAAATTATTCCGGCCCACCCACACTATTAGAGGCCCACCCATAATCTACTTTCTGCCTATGCCACTGCTTGAGTGTGTAATGGTTTGTGGGTTTAGACTGTAATATTCTCAAGCCTCTGTAGTGCTCACCAAAGAGCAGTTATTGCACAACAGCAGGACTACCAAAAGTGTGTAAATAATTTAAAGAGCTGAAAATGTCTGTTGTAGCATGGGTTTTATGCCTCTCTGATTTTTCACTCAGTGTAGGCTGTCTTAATTGTTTCTTCCCACTTTGAGAGGTAAGCAGAGTGTTTTTTGTGTGTGGGCTTCAGGTGCCGTGTTTGACTCGAGCTCTGAAAGCGCATCTGGCATTAACACTATAAGAGAGGCTGTGGAGGAGATGGTGACGCCTGTTCGCCCTCGTACAACAGAGGACCTCTTTGCTGTCATTCATAGGTAATGTGATATTTTTTATTTAGCCAGTAAAGTAAGAAAATGTTATTTGTATAAATACATTAAACACGAGCATACTGCATTTAGTTGCAACTGTTAAGGGCTGTGCTTGAAAAGGTAAGGCAGGTTAAAAGGTTTGCTAAATTATAATATGTACCATTACAATGGATAATTCACTTTGTATATATAAAAAAAATTATTAATATATATTATAAAAAATAGCTTTAGACTGTTAATTTCTCTTGCACTATTCAACATAAATCAAGGTTTTATTCATATATATTATTGTATTACATTTGTATTGATCTGTAAAAACATTCCGGAAAGATCAGAATATTCAATCCTCCCTCATTGTGTTGTCCAGGCTAATTTCAAGGGAATTAAGAACAAATCATCAGAGAGTATTATTTTTTCATCTAATAAAAAGAGATTATAGAGATACATTTCAGAATTGGCTCCCTTTTGAAATGTACAGGATATTCAATTGAAATTTTGAATTATAATGGCAGGGAGAGGATGACAAAACAGATTTAATAATATAAATATAAACAGTGTTAACAGAATTACATAATTATATTTATTTTTTTCATATTACAAATTTAGCCATCAAACTGATTTTAATTTATGCCATAGAGCATCACAAAATAAAAAATACTCCATAGTGTGTGATTAAAATTTCCGTTATTCATACTACAAAAATAAATATATTATTAAAAACTATACTTCTAGTCAACTCAATGTAAAGCTACTGAACTGGAATTTTATTCAGTTCTGACTAGAGCACAACCCTGATAACAGGAAAATCAGTCTATGAAGCTATTCATTCTCTCATCAGAAGTATTAACATAAATGATTAATATAATAATATATAAATTATATAATGATATAATTTTAAATGTATGCAAACACATTTTCATTTAAATGTTTGGGTGGTGAATCACATTTCTGTAGATGGCCTTTCAGTATTTGTTTTTATTAAAACATTATTCATTTATAATGTTTTTATCTTGGTATTTTTATGGTCTCTACAACATGTATTATATCAACTTTTATGACAAGCTGTGATATTTTAATCATTCAATTTTAATGTTATTGGAGCTGTGTCATGTGCTCATGCATTTTTGTTGAATCATTTGTCTAAATGTGTCGTCTGGAGCAGTCTACATAGACAGAACATCCAATAACAGGTGTGGAGTAAACTGGCAAGTAAAGTCATTGGCTGGTGTTGTCTACCTGTAGTTTGTCTAGGGTCAGATTAAACCCATAATCCAGTAGCTCCCTTAAAATAATGAATTATCCTCTTCTTTTGCCCTCTCTAATCCCCAATCTCTGCTTCATGGTGTTTGTATTGTGGTGTCACACATTTTGTTAGGTTATAAAGGTTAAATGGACTGTGTACATGAAACCTGAAACACACTGTGCAAAAACACAGAGCTGTGAAGATTATTCTGGTATAACTATCATAGAATTTCAGGACAGAGCTAAAAAGCACATGATGCAGTGTTATTCTTAGAGGATTTGTCATTATTAATTTGTGTGAATCAATTCTAATGCCTAGAAAGATCTGTTATCCAAGTGCTCCTAATAAACAGCCTTGAGGGAACGTGATGGCCTGACTTTTAAGGAAACATGAAGGTAGATGTGGAATTATTTAAATGCAAATGTGAAGTTATTTTCTAAGGGCATAGCAGACTATCAAAAACATATTTATCATAACTTTATCAAAAGATATTAAAATCAATAAGAGAGTATTATCTTTTTTTATCTTTATAGCTGAAATGTGTAATCATCTGAATTTCAAAAATGACTTTTTAAATGGGTTTCCCCAAGCATTCCCCCGGTCTGCCATTGGTTTGACAACCAAAAGGTCCTGCTCCCATACTCGCGCCATTGGTTGAGCAAATGATACTGGTTCAAACCCACATTTGTCAACCTATGTATGGCTTACTTAGTTTACTTACTTAACTTTCTACGGATATTAAACTGATTTAGGAAAAAAAATGTACACACTTCAACCAATACCTCATGGCGTCCTTGTCATTTAATGTTATCTGATGACCTTCAGGGCTGAAAATACAATGCAAAAAATGTGTTTAGATATTCATTATTATGTTGAATCACTTCTGAATTATTTAACCTAACATTTTTTATCTCAGTAGACAGAGGAACCTGTCTTCAGTCCTAAGACAGTTAGTTTCATGTTCACTGATTTATACATAAATCAAAAATGCTACACATGGAAATTACCCAATCATGGTATCAACATCAACAAGAAGACATGCAGTAACCATGCCAAAGGCTTACCTGAGAACATGTCCTACTGTCTTTTTAATCCCCAGGTCAAAGAGGAAGGTCCTGGGCCGTGCAGGCGAGTCTGAAGAGGAACGCTGCCGTAGCTTCCTACCTTCACCACCTGTTACTCCAACCGGCTCCTGCCCCAGCCTACCTTCTTTGCCACGTCAGACCAGCTCCATTCAGCGCAGCCTGCGGCGCTCAACCACAAGCAATGACAGTTTTAAAGCTCTGCTACTTAAGAAGGGCAGCCGCTCAGAGTCCAGCTTCCGCATGTCAGCCACTGAGATCCTCAAATGCACAGACCCCCGTTTCCAGAGGGCTAATTCGGAGCATGCACAAACTGACGAACTGTGCACCTCTCCGACAAGCAGCAGGAGAGCACCTGAAGAGTGGGCACGTATGGAGGGAGCCTTGCCCCGCCTTACCGCTGGATTAACAACCCTAAAATATGGGCGTTCAAGCACACCACCTACCGCAGCCAGCAGTCGGTACAACAGCCGCAGCCGCATTTCCAGTGGGCCAATGACTGCCATCTGTGAAAAAGAGGGAGAGATGGCCGAGTCTACAGATTGCTGCATTAGCGTCGAGAGTCATTTCACCATGCCTATATCCTCCAGCAGCACGGTCTGTGCTCAAGGCAGCACTTAGGGCTCTCAAATCAACCCTAATGGCTTGTAAGAGATAGTAATCCATATAAAGACCATAGAGGTCTAAACTCTGGCTGGAAGGCCATGCTTGCGCTGGCCGACAGCATTCCCCAAGGAATTAGGGAGAAGAAGGAATGGGGGAAGTTTCTGTAATTCTGTAAATGTAGTTTTGCTCTTTTCCTGAGAGTTTTGTCTTTCTTAAGAAATTAGCGTTCTCAAAAAATGTTATATTAACAGAGGGATACTGGTTTGGTTTGATCAAAGGTTTTTAGTTCTCAGTATGAAGGTTAGGAGAACAAGGAAATGTACATTTCCTTCTTGGTGTCAAGTTGAGGAAAGAATGGAAACAGAATGTCATTGAGGGATTTTGTGTTGAATGGTCCATGCTGATGTGTTTCTGCATCTGTGACAATGGAAAGTACTTAACCAAAGTGAGCACTGAAACACTGAATGCACAGAACCTACATCCAAATCACATTTGTGGAAAAGGTGGTGTCACTTGTATTGCCCTTATCAAGCATGATAAGTTTTGAAGGAGGGAACATGACTGTATGGTTACGGTGAAGTTGCTAAAGAATGAGTGTGGACATAAAATGGAGATTTTTAAGTGTTTAGAGAGACTGATTTAAAATATGTATATTTTACGCACCTTTACATTCTTAATTTCTTTTTGACTGTGTCGTACAATCTTCAGTTAGAGCAATGAGAGAAATAGAAGTTTATCTGAACATAAAGTTATTCAGTTAATGCAAGTCAATTTTTAACTAACTAAATGGAAATTTATCTGTTTAGACAATAATAATAGTTCTCTATACTTCATCAATGTAAATATCCCAACCTTCATAAAAGCCAGTTACAAAACATTCTGTTTCATTTATCGAAACTGAAAGCTTCTATTTAGGTTCTTGAGAAATTCCTTGCCTTTGCCTGTCTCACATTTGCCCAATATGACAATTTGTACATTTTCATGTCTCTTATTTCCAAAAGGAGGTACTGTTTAGTCTATTTACTGTACTACGTGCACCTGAATGTTCTTCTTCCCATAGTACTGAACACCAGCAGAATGGTAGTAGAGAAATGGTAAAGCCCCTGGGTAAATGCCATGTGAGATCAGATGCAATGGTTTCTGTGAAAGAAATAAAACATGGCATTAATCTCAAAACATCACTTGTTTTCTGTGAAATATATGCAGTATTTATTTTATTTTTATCTACTGTCTCAGAGCTTCATATTTACAGCAGTATTTACAGTAGTCGGATGACATACCATCCATTGACGTCATAAAGGTAATCACATCTGATTGCTATCATCC